>JAGPXD010000007.1:0-1200000 GCA_020746995.1 Plectosphaerella cucumerina
GAAGAAGGTGTCGGTGAGGTTCGGGTTCGGGTTGCCCGCGCCCTATTTTGTGTCCATGTACTGGACGTGCAAGGCGTCGTCACGAGAGATGTTGAGTTTAGACTCGACCTCACGGATCCGAGCGTAGGCGGTCGGATTGAAGTCGGTAAGGACCGACGTCTCATCCCAGTTGGGCTCGTTGATGACGCCAATCATGCCCACATTTCGGAAGCTGGGGTTCGTGTGCGAAATGTTAGTCATCCAGGAGAGGAATTCGTAGGCACGCTCGAAGTTAGCTTTGTTGTAGAACTCTGGCTCTTCCACCCACTGGATGCGTCGGTGAACCGTGTTTTCCGCCTCCTGCAGAAGAGTCTTACCTTTCCTGTGAAAGCCTGCCAGGCCGTCTTTGCCCCGGGAGCACCGTGCATTTCAAGGACGATGTAGAAGTTTCTCTCGGCGGCGGAAGCGCAGAATCTCTCCAGAGCGGCGAATCCCCCCTGAGGGAAGTGCTCGGCGGAGATTACCGTTTCTAACCGTTCCTATTAATCGCCCGGACTATACTATACTGTATTTCTGAATGTACTCTGAAGCTACTCTGACACCTATGTACAGGGCACAGTGCGCGACTGGCCATTGATAGTCCACCTGATGTTGGTAGAAGAGCAACCCTGAACAAGCGAAACCGCCGAGCCTGTAGTCACTGATATAGAGACGTTATCGGGGGCACGGAACCCCGAGTTTGCCCGATCTGCAATCCGGATCGGCGCTCCGTCGCTAACAACGCCACCTCTGACATCCACGTTGTAGCAGTTTTCGATCAGAATGGACTGTTCACGCGAACCCGAGATGTCGACGCTTCCAATGGTAGCACCGCCGGACTCGGACACGCAGAAGACACCGCGCGCGCTTGCTCTCGAGATAACCCTGCCGATGTTGATGTTTCCTGCAGGGTATGCCCCGCTGGCGTCTCTCCCGTTGCGGTTCGCAAAGCGGAGAGTTGCATAGCCACCCAGCGTTCCGACGTTGGTGCCGCTCACTGTGGTGACTCTGGCGTTCGTAGTTGCTTGAATGAGCAAAGCACAGCCTCCACAGTTGCTGGCTGTGACGCTTCCGATAGTGAGGCCGTTGATATTCCACACCTCGATGGCGTGTTCACCGGCCCCTGTGACCCTGACAGTGTTCATGGTGATGTCTCTACTGCTTGCGTTCGGGTCGGTGCGGATGCCGATACCGCCGGAGAGGGTCATGGTGATGACGCCGAGTACGACGTCGGTGGAGCCGGCAATCTTGATGCCAAAGTAGGGCGCGCCAGTCATTGTGAGAGTCGGAATTCGCACATTCGTGGCTCCCTGGACGTCGACGGCGCCGTGGTTGCCATTGCCTCTCGCGGCGTCGATAGTGCCACAGCCTTCGAAGATGATGTTGCTCTTGAGCAAAATGCTCCCGGTGCCAACGGAGCCCGAAGCCATGACTGCTACGTGCTGACCTGCGGTAGCCCTGTTCACGGCGGCTTGGATGGCGACGAGGTAGCTTGGGCCGGTGTAGATTGTGGTTCCGCCGGAACTCGCAACAAAAGCTGAGCCTCCACCAGTGACTTGCAGTTGTGCGCCTTCTCCGCATGCATTGATGGCCGAGGAAAAGGCCAAGACGGCCATGATTAGGGAGAATTGAACCATGTCTGGCTGATGTTGACGGTGTTGAGAAGGTGAAGGGGCTGGGATAGCTGACGTGCAGGGAGTGGGGGATTGTAGTTCGGGAGAGAAGAATGGCAGGCGCCTTTATAGTTTGTGTAGGAGGTTGGTGTCTACACTCCTGAGCCGATGTGTTGAGATCCCATGTACAAGGGTGGTCCATTCTACTCGGTCATACTTCTTTCCAAATCACGAAAGGGATGATAGAAACCAAACGAGTACGGTAAGGTCTGTCATCTCCTGTTCGTAACTATGTGAGTATTGTTGCATCTCGGCAGGCTCTCTACCGAACTTCGCTCCCGTGACAGGTAACTGACTAGCCAACAAATCTAGTGTTCCTGACGTGTCAGGCCGCGCAATAGCGCTAAGAGCCCGTCGACGTCGCAATTCTTTATGCTAGCGCGCCTCCGAATACGGGGTTGCGGGGTTTGACAAGGCTTGGCAACATGGTCCTTGTCGCCGCTCCTCCCCTTTATCTAACTGACTTTCTGCCTGTCCCTCTCGCGTATACGGATGCATCCGCCAACGATACACCCTTGTATCGCTTGACACCCGTTCTACTTCTCAAGAACTGGGGTAAGTTAGTCCCCCAAAATGGGGCCCAGAATGGGGGTGTTGCCCGGGAGAAAGCCTGCCGACAGCTACAGAATTAGTCCTGGGGGTATAGTGCATCGCATCTCGCTGTACCGACGGGATGTTGAGGTGGCTGCATCACGAAGAGAAGTAAACCGAACTAGTAGTACCGGATTTACCGGCCGTGGTGTCATCCCACTTTGTACTGGAAGAAGGCAATCGTGAGTGCATTCCTTATGCTCTGGTTCAGCTGTCTATCGTTTCTGTGTTGACTTTGTCGCCTCGTGCCCCTTCTCGGTGGCCGAGATGGAGGGGGAAAGGAGCATGCTGGATTAAGTTCAGGCCTTCCGAGGCAAGAGCTGAGTCACGAGAAAGCCACCTTCTCAAGACCAACCACTCCAGTGCATCTCTGCGTGCCCCTGATGTGGACCTTTCACCCCGTCCCACGCCAGGTCCAACGCCAGACAGCGCCCGTAGGCCCTCGCCAGCCTCGCCAGGCACAGCGCCAAGCACAGGGGCCGACGCTGTGCCCTCGCATTCACCGACGCGGAGGTCATCATGGGCGAGGACCTCGCCTGGGAGCGCAATCCGAGCTTCCCCGGCGGCGAGGGGCAGATGGTTCCTTGCGAGTCATCTGGACTGGAGTCCGGCGCAACGGTCCCCAGCAATGAGACACGGCCGGCGATGGAGAAGTGTCTGGTTGTGTGGGCAATGTGCTGTGGTGAGAGGGGGGACTTCTTTCTTTCTAGTTTGTGTCTTCTTTTACTTCGTTTGTTATTGGTCTTGGAGGCTTGTCATGTGCGCAGATGGATACGGAGGTGATCCAATTTTACTGCTGGCATATGGTTTGAAAGTCCACAGGTTGATATACATAAGATGGCACTATCTGGCTGTCGATACAGAATATCTGAATTGAAGCACGCTCGTGAAACTGAAGATTACAATGATGCAAAACCCCGCTTGGTAGGCACAAAAAAGCTACCGCTTTGGCAGATCTCAGACCCCCACCTTTCCAGTCTCTGATAGATCGATGAAGCCCATGCTATTCCATCCGGTTGGTGCCCAGGGTCTCATAATACATTCCTGGGCCGCCTGGATCCTTCGTGTCATTTGTGTACATGGTGCTTTGGCCGGCGCTCGTCACCAGAGTCAGGACTAGAAGGCCCGCCTAGCGGAGGCAGACTTCTCTGCCTAACCCTGGTCAACTTGGCGTTCCACGGAGGCCACCGGGTCATCTGCCGAGCCGGGTCGTCGTCCTTCTTCTCGCCTTTGACTCTTGGCCGCCGCGGTGGCGGGCCATGCCAGTCGATGGTGCCCGGGATGCTGCCGGCCACGGGTATGTCCGACATGAGCTCTGGGAATCGCTGGAAGAAGTCTGGCCGCATGGTCCAGGCCTGTATGTTGCGGACATACTGGTCGAACATGGGCGTCACTGCATACGTGTTGGTTCTTTTATACTCATGTTTGAAGTGAGTAGGGGGCTAGTAAATCAGATCATATTATCTTGTGTACAAGGGCACTATATCCTTCAATCGCCCCGAGGCTCGAATCCTACGCTCTGCAACAGGTAGAGTCTACAAACACCTGGGTCCTATAGTAGTGCCGCGTCGCTCGGCTGAAAAGGGTGTTTCCTTTCTAACTCCCGAATGAGCTCGACGTGTTTCTGGCTCCTCGGTATGGCCTTGAACCGGAACTCGGTCGGGTACGACAGGACACCTGGCTTGGGTCTTGCGTCAATCTCGATTTCTGTGCCATCGTCGCCAACTGCCTTGGTAAGGTTAAACGTCGCTAGAGTCTGGACGATGCTGATATAAAGACTCGAGTCGGCGAAGAAGCGGCCTGGACACACCCTGCGGCCGTACCCAAAGGCCTCGGTAGCTGGGTCGGTCTCGTTGCGGGGTGGCAGGAACCGGTCGGGGTCGAAGCGCTCGGGGTCGCGGTAGATGGCTGGGTCGTGTAGAAACCAGTGCACGGAGGGCATGATAATTGCATCTTTCGGGAGGCGGTAGCCGTTATACTCGAAATCCTGAGTCACCGTGTGGGGAAAGCTCATGGGCGTGATAGGCCACCATCGCAAGGACTTCTTGACGAGCGCGTTGACGTAGGGCAGGTTGTCGCGGTCTTCAAAGGACGGGATACGGTCAGTGCCAACAACCGTGTCAATCTCCGCCTGTGCCTTGCGCTGAACTTCCGGGAAGAGCACCATCGCCAGCGTGAAGGTGGTCAGTGTGATGACGGTTGTGTCAGCAGCGGCGCCGTAGAGGCTTGCGGCCGTCCAGAGGATGGCCTGCTCGTCCTCGCCGCTCAAGCAGTCTGTCTCGCCCTCGCGCGCCAGCTGCTTCACGAGCTTCGACACGTAGGATGGACGGTTCACCAAGGCCGACATCTGCCGGCGCACAAAGTCGTAAGGGATCTGAGCCGAGGCTTGGATCGATTTGCGCCATCGGCGGGCCGTCTGCTTGAAGGAGGCGCCCGGAAAGCCCTCGGGGAGGTACTGCAGGGCGGGGATGATGTCGACCGCCCACGTCATGGGGCTGGCGGCAAGGGAGAACTCGGTCATCATCTTCTCGATGAGCTCGACAAGCGCGTCAGGTTCGTGTGGCTCAACGGTGTAGCCGTACGCCATCTGCAGGACGGTAGCGGCGGCGGCTCTAAAGGGACTTTAGTCAAACTAACTCAACGTCTGGTGACTACCTAGCCACCAGAATGATGGGGCAGGCTGGTGATGATCTGAACGTACGTCTTGTAATTCTCGAGCCACCTGTCCGGCGCGTCGATCGAACGGACGAGCTGTCGCGCCACCTCGATCTCCTGGGCGCTGCGGAACTGCGCCGCTGACCCGATGGTGCCGAGTTCTTGGTGGAGGAACTTGCGATAACGGCGGAAAGTCGGTGTGTAGCCCTGGCAGAGGACGATGTTCTCGTACCCACAGAGCTTGTTGGCCATGACCATGGTCGGGCGCCCGGACGTCTTGCTGGCCATCTTGTCGAGCAGCTCGTGGGCCATGCTCTTGTCGTGGATGATAATCAGGGTCATACCCATGACGGTCACTGAGCTGATGCCCCCGTACAGGTCCTTGTGCTTGAGCCAGTGAAGGTGCTCGGGAGTGCCATCCGAGGGGGGGAAGTCGCGAATGTTTCCCAGTAGAGGCAGACGTTTGGGGCCCGGCGGGAGGGGAAGCTGGTTCTGTCTGCCACGCCAGCGATAGAGGGTGAGGCCGAGAATGGCCAGCACACCGAGCAGCGGCAGTGATGAGGTTGGCATGATTCTAACTTCCATTGCGCCTCGAGACCCTTGGGTTGTGCGCAGTCAAGTGATGAAGAACGGCTCAGAGAAGTCAGAGACGCGAGGAGATCGTCGTGAAGAGGGAGGATTTCTATACGACCGGTCCGATGAGCCCATGACGCCGAATTCTACCGGGTGAATGTTATTGGTCAGTGGGATGGGACAGCATGTGAATCCTTCGAGTTCTTCCGGCTGGGCGTCCCATCCACATTTTCTTTCGCGTCCTGCATGTCCTGCGCGTCGAAGCGTGTCAAGAAGATTGACTTGCTGAAGGAAGAGGTATCGGCCAATAACCGAGCTCAGGTCTCCTGGAGGCCAACTCGCCGGTGGCTCGACGGCAGCGTTGGCCTGATGGAAGTGCGTACGCACTGCGAGCTTCCCTAGCTGCAACATCATTTGCCTTCTGATACATGTAAGGCTACCCCGCATCTTCTAAAATGCCACCAGCAGTCGCCAAAGGAGAAGGGCTCACCGATGTACTCAAGTATCCTGTTACTTCTGTGCAAATCGCAAGCTTCCATTCCATTCCGGAAGCAGCACCCTTCGACTCGCGTCATCCTGTTACCGCAATGCTGAACTGACCCGAGTTTGACGGGAGAGTTATTGGTACAGGTAAGGTAACTGTTGGTTCGACAAGGGGTCGAACAGCTGTTCGAAGTTGGGGGCTGGGCGCGGCCCGCGACGATGCTCTCGACGGGAGGGGATCTCGGTTGACGTGTCACTAGTCAAGTCTATCTGAGGGCTCGCGGCAGGTGGAAGGGGCCCAGGCGCAGGCAAGCAACGGCCGGCAACACCTGGCCGATTTGCCAGGAACCGACAGTAACATCATGTCCATTTGGCTCCCCCGCAGCAGCATCTCATCGGTCCGGGTCTGGACATTTCCAGCCAACCGGATGTCCAGGAAGCACGCGATTCAGTACAAAAACAACCGACAAGGATTCAAGACAGAGCCGGGTCATCAAGAGTCAACCCAACAATCACACGAAATGGGATGCATCCGCATCCCTGGCAGCGTTGTTAAAAGGATGAGTGAGTGAGGCCGTCCAGCTGTGAAGCTGTGTCGCTAATGTGGATTGAAGGTGCTGAAGGCCATCTTTTGACTCCTGCGGATGCTGATATTTCCAGACAACCCTTGTCGTCCATGCTTTTTCTCGAGGGACATCGCCGCTGCGTCCTGCCTACCTACCAGGGTACTCCTAGTGACGTGAATAATATCAATTTTCCGCCCTTGCAAAGATACCCCTGCATGCTGTCACAGCGACAAGAAAGGGTGTCTCTATTTAAGTTTAAGTACCATGCGAGCCCTGTCGATCATCATGTACATAACCAAGTTCATAAGCAGAGCATACCCCTGGGAAATCCCCTCCCTTCACCCTGGAATATTTTGGTACACATACCGGTATCTACACAGTCGTTACTATCAATCACTCTTTTTCTCCCTAGTCATTTCTTGCTTAAATTTCAAATCGTGCACAGAGTCATGAAGCTTCTTCTAACTGTGGTCACGATGCCGCTGGCCGCTCTCGCCATGCGACTCGGCAGCATCACCCCTATGCACTCCCGAGACTCCCACCGCCATCCGGCCCCGGTCAGGATCATGGAGCGCCAAGCTTCTGTGAGTATCGACACACTCTTCAAGAGTAGGGGCAAGCTTTATTTCGGCGCTGCGGGTGACAACGGAATAATGCAACAGGGCAAAACCGAGGCCATCCTGCAGCAGAACTTCGGCCAAGTGACGCCCGAATACTCAATGAAGTGGGACGCCACCGAGCCTACGCCGGGCACCTTCACCTTCGCCAATGCCGACTTCCTTGTCGACTGGGCCCAGGCGAACAACAAGTCGATCCACGGCCACACACTTCTCTGGCATACAGCGTTGCCGACGTGGGTGTCGGACATCAGGGACAAGGATGAGCTCACCAAGGCAATCCAGAGCCACGTCAAAGCCGTCGTCGGCCGTTACAGGGGCAAGATCAGGTCTTGGGTGGGTGCTACCTCGTGCCGACGGCATAAACCTTCCCACGATGAAGTGTGAGACGCTGACCAGGCTGGGGTCTACTTTGCAGGATGTTGTGAACGAAATCTTCAACGACAGTGGCACACTGAGAAACAACACATTCTTCAACGTCCTGGGCGAGTCGTACGTCGACATTGCCTTCCGTGCTGCTCGGGCCGCCGACCCAGCAGCCAAGCTGTACATCAACGATTACAACTTGGACAACAAGGATTGGGGCAAGCTCCCTGCACTCGTCGAAAAGGTGAACCAGTGGATCGGACAAGGCATTCCCATTGATGGCATTGGTGAGTCTGCTGGCCATGTCTTGTTATCCTCAGACATTTCTGACATTCGCATCAGGCTCACAATCCCACCTCGTTCCGAACATGGCGGACGATATTGAGGCAGCGCTGCATGCGCTCGCAGCCTCTGAAGTGTCTGAGATCGCCATCACCGAGCTCGACATTGACACGGCCCCGCCAGCGGAGTACGCTACCGTCGTTCGTGCGTGCCTCAATGTTCCCAAATGCCGCGGCATCACTGTTTGGGGAGTGAGTGATAGGGTAAGATTGGCATGGCAAAGCTTTCTTCTGTCACATCAGAAGTAGTGGAATTTGCTAACAATGCGGTGCCAGCAATCGTGGAAGAGCGAGAAAACACCGCTCCTTTTCGACGAGAATTATGCCCCAAAGCCAGCCTACGATGCTATTGTCAACGAGCTAAGGGTTTAAGACAACGGCTTAAGAGGTTGACCGGATATGCTGGAAGATGTAGTAGAAACCCGTTTGCACGGATTACATCTCACTCTCAACAGTAAAACAGAGCTCAACTTTCGAAGGCACTGTTTGAGAGAATCTAATGTTTGCGAGTGTTTGGGGGTTTCTGACGCAACTCTTTGAAGCGACCTCTCCTCAACTACCTTAAACTAGGTAAGGTAAATGTTCTCAACGTGCTCGGAATCCTGACTTACGCGTCGTTCTGTATGACTTTAACAGACTAGTCCAATGTCTAGGAAGTCCACCGTCACAAGATGAGACGCCTCTCGTCCTTTTCCAAATGTCCTTGGTTGATCTTGGCTTCCTTTTAGACATTTCAAACCATTGAGACTTGGGATGTATCATGCCTAGGTGGTGAGGCAATTGATCCTGTTGTTTTCTGACAGCTCTTGCGAAGATGTCGCCGGCGATTCTGTCATCCCGCAAACTCTTTTGGTTTTTTCTCGTCCCCAAGAACCGGTAATAGGGTGGGTTGGTTGTCTTGAATTCATGCCAGCCTGGAGTACTTCTCACGGCCCAAGTTGCACCGCAAACATTGTCGCAGACAGAATTACGTGTTGCCAGAGGTGTCGTCCAGCGAACTACCAATACATTCAGCTTAGGGTGATTGGCGGTAATCAATCTTGCCCAAGTTTTCCAGTTCTTCACATGAGCTCCAAGATGATGAGGGGGCAGAGAAGCCATAGTGATGGCTTCATTGATATGAAAACTTGATCAGCTGTGGGATGGTGCATTGTCGTCTTTTGAACCATCTCAAATACAAAACCCATCCCCAGTGAGCGTGTGCCAGGGACGGGGCCATGCATGAAGTGGCGGAAATCTTAGGACTTACAACGGGCTTCCGCCTCTCGAGCCGACTTGACGCTGCAAGGGGTAGCCAACGTGCGTAGTCAGCGGCCTGCCTTGATCAGGGGCGCAAGTCTTTCATTCCAAATGACGGACAAAATACGACATTGTGATTCGAAAATAAGTGGCACCTCAACAAAAGTCTTCCGTTGTCGAGGCTAATGAGACTTGATCATCGTTTCCGGTCGCCCGGGGTGGTACCGATTCGTCAATCAGTCACGATGTCCCAGTTTATCCTTATCACATGTCAAGTCATCGGGCTTTGCTCCGACTCTCACCAGTTGTGGCCTCATCCTTGCATCTGAGCGCGGTATAATATCCTTACGCAGCCAAGGTAGATTTGACATGCCGAGCAGGATGCTGGCTTCGTTCAGATTATCAATAAATCACTCGAAAGCCCTCCTGCCACCTCCTCAAAAGTGTTCTTCGGCTTGCCAGCGTGGTATGATCAATTACTCAACATGGCATCAAGCTCCCTCTGGGACTATATTTTTATCAGAACAAGCATTTTCTTCCTCCATTTGATCGCACCCCTGAGCATTTTGTATCTACTGGCTTCGACCCTTTTTCATTTGCCAATCTTCATCCCCCGCATACTCGAAATATGGCTTACTATCGAGGCCGCTTTCTTCCTCCTAGTTTACATTCCTCTCCATCTGTACCTTCAAAGACCAGCCACTCACCCCGCGACTCTCTCCCCTGAGGATCGCCGAACGTTGTTCCGGCGCTGCCACATCAACGTTCCGGACCCGGAACGACACTTGCGGAAATGGTTTCGAGACGCGCCCGTGGGTGAAATCAAGCGTGAGAACGTGAATGATTTCTTCCGGTGGGCCTTTTTGAACGCAGCGGAATCCGATCCAACATATGACCAGGAGCTGGATGAGTACATCAATGAAATGGAGATGATGCTGGGAAGAACGCTGGAGCCTGGCCGCGGCAATGCGCAGTGCCTGAGATTGACCCTGGACAAGGTCGAAATGCTGCACCGCAGCTTGACTTGGTATCTGGTAAGTTGCAGCTTGGGCAGCCCTCAAACTCGCCTTCCCACACCAAACATGAGATCGAGTCTCGCTAACTTCTTTCCAGTGTATCGTTGTCGTTGACATTATCGCATCCGGCTATTTGCGATGCTACTCGTTCGAGTTCTATCGCGGGTCTTGCTTTGACGTCTTCCCTCCGCGACCCCTTGGACTCTTCGGCTCTCACTGCTCTCCCGCCAAAAAGCTCACTTACTGGTACCGACCACATACCTCCAGCACAAGACTACCGATACTGTTCATCCACGGCATCGGTGTAGGTCTCTACCCATACATAGACTTCCTCCATGAGCTCAACGCCGAAGACCGGCAGGATCTGCCGGGTGGCCAGCTCGGCATCATCGCTGTGGAGATCATGTCCGTGAGCTCAAGGATAACTGGCCAGGCCATGTCGAGGGAAACGATAAGCGAAGAAATTCGTTGCATCGTGAAATCTCATGGCTGGGAGAAGTTTGTTCTTGTGTCGCATTCGTGAGTATTCCTTCCTGCATGGCCAGATCTACAACGTTCTGACAGCGCTGGTGAAGCTACGGAAGTGTGGTTGCTGCGCATCTTCTCCACACGCCAACCATCGCATCGAAAATTGGACCGATGTTATTCATTGATCCAGTTGCCTTTCTTCTGCACCACCCGGACGTGGCATACAATTTTGTAACGCATCCTCTCTGAACTGAAACAACCTGAGCTGACCAAGTTTGGTAGATTTGCCGAAAGCCGGCTACGGCCAACGAGCATGTGCTCTCTTACTTTGGATCCAAAGACATTGGCGTTGCGCATACCCTGTTCCGGCGCTTCTTCTGGGCCAACAACATCTTGTGGAAAGAAGACATCCGCCACCATCGCGTTGCCGTGTCCCTGGGCGGTAACGATCTGGTCGTGAACACGAAAGTCATCAAGGCGTATCTGACAGGAGGAGATGATTGGTATCTGAAGACTGGAAATGGGAAGAATGAAGAAAGTAGGAGCGACAACTTGGACGTGCTATGGTTTCCAGAGCTTCACCACGCACAAGTCTTCGATCAGAAGAGCACACGGGGGCCTCTGATTGAAACCGTTCGAAAATTCTGTGTCGATAGATAGGTAACATGACTCATTCCGGAGTCACAAGCCACACCCAGTACTTCCTCCGTCAATGATAAGAGGAGTCATTCTCAGGGAAGAGCCAATGCCTGTAAATCCATCGACCAGTGCCCCCCTTCCGTACCGTCATCACGAGTTCGTGTGTCTGCTTCCCATCATTTTCGAGTGTTTTGCTCTGGCAGCAGCCCGCCCGGTCCAAAACGTACGATGAACGGGCTTGAAGATGTGGCTCTCTGCAATGGCGTGGCTGGGTAATAACCGAGCGACGTGACCTGTGAGCCTGGATCAACCCTCAATCTTTCTCGTAAAAGAGAGGCGCCAAATCCGGCAGGTTCAACTCGGCATCCAGAGGAGGGAGAGTGGCGAGCATTTTGAAAGATGACACCACCGCCCTCTTGGTCTCGGGATCCTCCATCTGCTTGTAAAAGGCAGCTGCCTCTCCATAGACTTCATCGAAAGTCGTATTAGATGCTTGGCAGATGGATTTCTTAGCCGCCTGCAACGCGGTGAAGGGGAAGAGTCGTATACGGGACGTGATGCCAGCAATGTACGAGTACATCTCGGTCTTTGTTTCGAAAGATCTGTTGATCCAGCCAATTCTCTCGGCCTCAGAAGCCGTGATGTCCTTTCCTGTGAGAATGTATTCCATTGCGCGCGCACGACCGATCAATCTGGTGAGAAACAGGGTACCTCCTGCGCCGGGAATCAAACCGTTTGTGATCTCGACTTGACCGATAAGGGTATCAGTCCTGGTCGCAAATCGCATATCTAACGCAGAGATGAATTCGGCTCCCGCACCTCTCGCTCTGCCCTCGATGGCGCCAATGGTGACTTGCGGGAGGGTCGAGATATTGTGCAAGAGCGTAGCAAAGGCGAAGATGAAGCTGGCTGCAGGGCTATCAGACACGCGCTCCATTCCAGGAAAACCAACAAACAGAAACAGCTGGGTACAAACTGTTTGAGCCGGCAAGGATGGCGGTATCGACATGAGCAACGAAGAATTGCGGGATGTCGCTGTTGAAGACGACAACCTTTGTTTCGGTGTCGGCGCGTAGCTTCTCCACAAGATCCGTGAGTTCGTCCTGAGTATCCTGACTCCAGAGGTTGAGGACGAGTGAGTCTGGATTATGGAAGGTAACTTGAAGCACGCCCTTCTCCGTGCTAGTTGTCTTGAGTGATCGATAGTTGGGAAGCTCCATTGTTGAGCTTGGGGGTTTTCGAATACCAGGCGAAGTAGTGACAGAGCGGTTAATGAGGTTGCTCATCTTGAGGTTCAACAACAGTGCAGCAGGACACATGGTATAAGTACCTCGGCAGGGTTAGTATCACCAATGGGTCGCATCCGGGAAAAGCGGTGGTGACGACGTTGAGGCTGTGTGAGAATTTGTCTTGACAACCAAGGTAGATTTCTAAGAAAATGGTGTAATCGTAAGGCATGCATGCAGACAAACACTCTCAGTCTGGTCGATACCTACCAATGGAAACAGGCGTGTTGGATTTGTCTTCTTCACAAGTATGTCAGCATGAAGACTCGCCGCCTTTCCCGTTGTGCCTGGACTGACTCGCGGCAGTGAGTCCAAAAGTGTAGGAGGTCTGGCACCTACGTGGTCAGGGATGCCAAGCTGCCACTGGGAACTTTGATGTTCACAAATGGAGCCCAAACTCCAAGATGCCACATGTACCTGACAGTTTTTGAGGGCCCTTTTTCGATGAGGGGTTGACCTGAGTGTGAAGGCAGGGCGGCCGGCTCGGAGCTTGATGTGAGTCTGCTGTGTGGATTAACGTCCCGAGCGGGTGTCTCGAATGGAATTGTTCCGGGGAACCCTGAGAGCAGTGTCCACGGGTACCTTCCCTTTTCACATCTGTACTCAACCTCACATCTTTACTAAACCCCTTTTGCAAGTTTCTCGGCGGAAGAGTTTCTTGAGGGCTGCTGGCCACCTGTCACTGAATTTGTTGGAGCTGACTAAACGAAAATCGAGGTGATTACTAAGCATCTTCGATGTGGGAAAGCCGCTTGCAGTGCGCTGGATCGTGCGTGCATGAAGACCTGCATGCAATTGACGACCCATCCTTGAAGACATCCTGAAGGTCGTCAAGCCCCTTGGCGTGTATCGCCAGACTAGTGACGGCCGGAGAGTGCGTGCGCCAACTCTGCGTCGAACGTTCTCGCTTTAGCCCCATGCTTCACTCCCAGCACTGTGGCGCCGTTCATCCAGTCTGTGGAGCGGTTTGAGTTGGGCTGGGAGTGAGCATGTTTCGCCGCTGCGTGGTTTGTGCGGTAGGTGGCTAGAATGATCACTCGGCAGCCTCAAAAGGAACCACCTGGAATTTTCCTCATTCCCAATCAAATCTACCAACACGCATTCCATCCTGCAACCCAAGGCATTTAACTTCAATTCCCCTTCAGTCCCATCCTTTCGCTCGCACACAACCCTCTCGCTCTTTCTTCGGGCGCCAAGCTTCAAGTCAGCCGGGCCCAGCCAAGCCAAGCACTGAAGCACACCTCGCCGCCAGCACAATCACCGCCAACCTTGCGTACTCTTCACCACGATCGCTTCATTTGAGTCACACCGGTCACGTTCGGGTTGCCTCCATCTCGGCCGTCATGTCTAGCCAACCCCTCCTACCCAAGCATGCCACCGCTGGCAGGCCGGGGTCTCGGTACGGCACCGTCGCCTCTGGCCCCTCCGGCCACATCATCACGTCCTTCCTCATCGGCAACCTGCACTGCCCATCGTGCGTGTCCACTATCAGGGAAACTCTCGAGGATGCGTGTGGATCAGACCTCATCTGGGTGTCGCCCAACATTGTCACGTCCGTCGTCACCGTCGAGCACAGGGATGCCGGGAAGGCAGCCGCCGTCACCATCAAGGCCATGTCCAAGGCGCTCGATCTCGCCGGCTTCGAGGTGTGCAGTGCCACTTCTTCCGCCATGTCCTCTGCCCGTGACACCCAGAACGGCGGCACCTCGGGCCCTCGTCGCGCCATGAGCGATCGCGGTGACCACACTGCCGAGGGCCCCAGCGACGGTGCTCTGAGACGCATCTTCCGCGCCTCCATCATAAGTCGGTTGTCCATGGTCGAGCCGCTCCAGCGGCAGGCGGCCCATCTCGCCAACTGCGAAGACTGTCGCAGCTCAAGAGCTCACTCGCCTCACCAGCCGTCCGAGCCTGGCCACCGAGCGGGCCACGAGCCCCAGAAATCGGTCTTCGCCAGCGGCACTTCGACGCCATTTGAGGGCGTCACCGTGGCCGGCTCCAGCGCTAGTGTCAAGGCCTCTCAGCAGTACACCAGGGCCACAATTTCTGTTGGAGGAATGACCTGCACATCCTGCGTCAGGTCCATCGAGGAGGAACTCTCAAAGTGGCCAGACATATCCCGCGTCGTGGTCAATCTCGTCAACAACAGTGCCGTGGTGGATTTCACCGGCGAGCTCAAAGCCGGGGATGTTGTCGCGGCCATCGAGGATCTGGGATACGACGCGGTGCTGGACGAAGTCATCAACCTTGACCGAGAACCTGGGACCAGCGAGAAACACCCGCAAATGTGGACGGCATCGCTCGCCATCGGTGGGATGACCTGCGCTTCATGTTCCAATGCCATCACGTCGGAGCTGAAAAAGAAAGAATGGGTCTCTGACGTCTCGGTCAACCTGGTTTCGAACAGCGCATCCGTCAAATTTACGGTTGAGGGGAAGGAGAAGGACATTGTCGAAGCAATCGAAGACATGGGCTACGAGGCTACCGTCGACAGCGTTGAGAGCCACGAGCTCACGGCGGACGAAGCGCAGGAGAGGACTGTGCACATCAAGGTCGACGGTCTCTTCTGCAAGCACTGCCCGGGTCGTCTCATCCATTCCGTCGCGGCCTTCGGTTCCAAGCTCGAAATCATCAGCGAGCCTACAACGGCGAACCCGATCATCACGATCAAGTATGTTCCGGACGCGCCAACATTCACAATTCGACGCATCCTTGACGCGATCGAAGCGGCGGACCCGGCATTCGAGGCGTCCATCCACCATCCGCCCACGCTGGAGGAGCGGTCCAAGGCCGTCACGGCACGGCACCAGCAGGAACTGCTGCGAAGGGTGTATCTCAGCCTCATTATCGCGATCCCAACCTTCATCATTGGCATCGTATATATGAACCTCGTTCCCGACTCCGACCATGGGAAGCACTACCTCATGAAACCATGGTTTTCAGGAATCAACCGCGCCCAGATTATTCTGTTTGTGCTGGCCACGCCGGTATACTTCTTCGCCACGGACGTGTTTCATGTTCGAGCATACAAGGAATTGCGGAACCTCTGGCGCAAAGGAAGCCGTACCCCGATCTTGCGCCGATTCTACAAGTTCGGCAGCATGAACCTCCTCATTTCTCTGGGTACGACGGTGGCATTTCTGTCATCCATCGCGCAGCTCATCGCTGCCGCCATCGAGAAGCCAGATGTCGTGCAGGACACCCAATTCTACTTTGACTCGGTTGTCTTCTTGACACTCTTCCTCCTGCTCGGCCGCCTCATCGAGGCCTACAGCAAGGCAAAGACGGGAGATGCAGTTGAAATGCTGGGAAAGCTGCGACCGAGCACCGCGATCCTTGTCGAGGACGGCGGCAACAACCCTCGCAAGGTCGATGACAGGGTTGTCGGCGTCGACATGATCGAGTTCGGCGACCTCGTCCGCGTCCAGCACGGTGCATCTCCCGTGGCGGACGGAGTCATCATCAGGGGCCAGACAAGCTTCGACGAGTCCAGCTTGACAGGCGAGTCGCGACTCATCAAGAAGGTCGTTGGAGACGGCCTGTTTGCGGGCACGGTGAACAAGGGCAGCTCCGTGCTGATGCGTATCACCGGGGCTCCGGGCCGCTCCATGCTGGACCAGATCGTCCAGGTGGTCCGTGAGGGCCAGACCAAGCGGGCGCCCATGGAGCGCATCGCCGACATGCTGACGGCGTACTTTGTGCCGATCATCACTCTGATTGCGGTCCTGACTTGGCTCGTCTGGACCATCCTGGGCATGTCGGGCGCCCTGCCAGGGCATTATCTGGATACCACAGGAGGCTGGGTCGCATTTGCGCTGCAATTCGCCATTGCCGTCTTCGTCGTCGCCTGCCCTTGTGGCCTGGGTCTCGCAGCGCCGACCGCCATCTTCGTTGGCGGCGGGATCGCGGCCAAGCATGGGATCCTGGCCAAGGGAGGTGGCGAGGCATTTGAAAAGGCCAGCAAGATTGACGTTGTCGTCTTTGACAAGACGGGAACATTGACCATGGGCGGCGAACCTAAGATCACCGACTCGGTCGCTTTCCCGGACGAGGACACGCCCGCCGATGACGCCAGGATCATGACGCTTATTTCCGCGCTCAGGGCCGTCGAGGAGAACAGCGGCCACCCAATCGCCAAGGCCATTGTCGCCTACTGCACTTCGGTGACGGACAAACGCGCTGAAGTCGAAAGCGTCGAGGAGCTCCCGGGCAAGGGTATGAAGGCGGTTTTCCCGGGCGACCCTTCGGCCGCATCCTTTCATATGCTCGCAGGCAACGAAGCCTTGATGCGCGACTACAACGTTCCGCTGTCCCCGGCGGTCCAGGGGATGCTCTCGGACTGGAAGTCGCAGGCCAAGTCTGTGGCGCTAGTGGCAACCAGGTCCATCGCCGACGCTTCAAGCCGGTGGTCCATCGCCGCCGCCCTCTCCATCTCAGACCCCATCCGCCCTGAGGCCGTAGCCATCGTTCGCGCTCTGCGCGCACGGGGAACTGGTGTTTGGATGCTCTCAGGCGACAACGCAGTCACGGCACGCGCTGTTGCGACACAGCTGGGCATTGAACACGAGAACGTCATGGCCGAGGTGCTCCCGTCTCAAAAGGCGGAGAAAGTCACCTACCTTCAGTCCGTTCTCAAGTCGAGGGCCACACGATATCTATCCTCGGGTGACGAGGCCGCAGACGACGTCAGCCGGCGCGCCACTGTCGCCATGGTGGGTGACGGGATCAACGACTCGCCCGCCCTGACGCGCGCCGACGTGGGCATTGCCGTTGGGAGCGGCAGCGACGTAGCCATATCGAGCGCCGACTTTGTGCTCGTCTCTAACGATCTGCGGTCGGTGGTGACGCTGCTGACCCTCAGCAGCGCCGTCTTCCGTCGCATCAGGCTCAACTTTGCTTGGGCCGTCGTTTACAACGTCCTCGCGCTGCCCGTGGCGGCTGGGTGTCTGTACCCGGTCATGACACCAGGGGGGCAACATGTGCGACTCGATCCAGTGTGGGCTGCTCTCGCCATGGCACTGAGTAGCATCAGCGTCGTGTTGAGTTCGTTGGCACTGAGAATCAAGGTGCCAGGAATTGGATATCGTGCAGAAACGATCGAGGTGGAGTGAGCGAGTCAAATCGCCGACGGACAGGCGGGTGAACCATATTGACCCTCAAGTCGACCTGGGAAACAGCTTAGATTCATAGGGCCTTTACGTTCGTGAATTCAAAATGGAACAACAAGCAGGGCTGACAACTTCTGCATCGTGACCCAAGGCTTCAGCGCCGGGAAACATCGCACCAAGTGAGGAACGTCTCGCAACCTCACTAGACTTCTAGAGTAGCCTCAGTTGAAGCACTCGTGAATGCAGGTCATATTGTTCAAGGCGAACGGTCGGGTGGATAGAACCAAGGCTCAGCAAAGTGGAAAAAAGGGATTGAGGCCAGCACAGGTCGGTGACTACCGAAGCCAGGAAAGGTGAAGCGCACTTCCAGGGGCAGGATCTCGGCCATGCAGCCGGCACATGCGGGGTCTGCTGCCCTCAGCTGCAGACATCCTTGCGTTTGGAAGAGAGGGGGGCATCCGCGGGCGGGTGATGTGGACGGACATGAGTTTTACTTATTGACCAGAGATCAAAAGCAGGGGTCAATATAGGCCTCGACGCAGTTGCTTCGTGAAGCTCCACAAGATGAGCATCCGAATGATGGCAGTCTGTACCGGACATGGATTGTCGAGACAGCTGGAGGCAGCCCGGGTTGCCGGCCACATGCTGTTCAGGAAGCAGCCGTACGATTGGGCTGACAAAGTGGCGGTGCACGCCGAAAGCGGCTAGACATCGCAATCTGACCGACAGAAGTCGAAGCCACGTCGGGGATCGGGGCAGTGTTTCTTTGGGGGGTCGATTCAAGGCTGCAGCCAGCCACTAGTAGTCGCGTGCTTCAACTAGGTACGCGCGCGAGGGTGAGCAACGAGCGCGGCGGAGGTGGGAGGGTTAATGGGAATCTTGGGAGTGTGACTGTGAGGGACCCGGTTCTCCTCGCATTAGGCATGACTGGCCCCACTTGACATCTCATCTGCCTGGCTCTCAGCCTACAGGTCCCCTGGACTGGCATCTCACCCTACGAAACTAGACATCTTACCTGACATTCCCAACATCACCGTCCCCGAGGCCCAAATTCGCCAGTTCAGTCGCTGGTGCGCCAGCCTAGCAACTGCAGTCAGTCGCATCCCGGTCATTTCCAGTTCTGCGCTGCCTCCAGACCCGTCTCTACGTCGCGCTAGAGCGTTGACGACACCGCCAAAAACCACCCGACGCTCATGGACATCGCCCGGTAACCTGGCATAGCCGGCATGCGACATTATTTAACTATTGAAGCCGCCAAACTGCTCTGTCCTGGCGTTTGCTCCCAAAGCCCCCCCGAATCCCCGGTAGCCGGCGCGACCATTGCGTCTCGTCCTCGACATCACGGCTCATTGTAGTCTCTGTCGCCGACTGCGGTCTTTCGCCCCAGCCACAGACGGGCCATCGCGGGACCAGCAACTACAAACCCCTCACCTCGCGCCCTTATCGCCGGACCTTATGGGCGTGAGCTGCTCCAACCTCGACAAAGACGATAGCTCGAGTGAGAAGGATGCGCCGACGCATGGCGCTCGTCAACACAACGGCCCTTCTTCTTCGCAGTCAATCATGTCCAAGTCCGTTTCCGGCTCCCAGGCTTTCAAGCCGGTGACGCCTAGGGCCCAGACGCGCAGTCTCGCCTCGTCCTCGCCACATTGGGAAGATGTTCAGGCCGCCAGGCTCATGATCAATGCTCAGCATGACGTTGTCAACGCAAGGATGGCGCCCCTGGGCCTCGGCTCCGACTCTCGCCCCTCGCCGCCAACTCCCGTCGATCACTTCTCCTCGCTGGAGCATTATCAAAAGGCCAGGAATCAGATTCGCACCTGGGAAGGTGCCTTGGCATTCGACTATCGCCGAACCCAGCTGGCCTCCGACAAGGA
The DNA here is from genome assembly GCA_020746995.1 of Plectosphaerella cucumerina. Taxonomy (NCBI): domain Eukaryota; kingdom Fungi; phylum Ascomycota; class Sordariomycetes; order Glomerellales; family Plectosphaerellaceae; genus Plectosphaerella; species Plectosphaerella cucumerina. Next base: position 19,514 of record JAGPXD010000007.1, read on the forward strand.
AAAGGAGGCCAATCACATCATCCAGCTACTACGGCAGCGCGACAAAGCCGAAGTGTACGGCAGAGAACCTCCACGGCTGGGCCACGACAATCAAAAGCACCCTCGTTTCCCCGGAGATCACTTCCTCTCCGACGTCGACCTGATCAACAGGTCGGACCTCTACCGGGTCGCCAAGATGATGCCCAAGGGCGCACACCTGCATATCCACTTCAACTGCTGCCTACAGCCGCGCTTTCTACTAGACGTGGCCAAGAGACAGCCCCGCATGTTTATCAGGAGCGACAAGGCCCTGCCTCCGGGCGATGACCTCGCTTTTCGACAGTGCGAAATCCAATTCTCGTTGCTCGCCGAGGGAGAGGAGAACCTGGGTGATATTTACGACCCGACGAGCTATACGCCCGGGCAGGACATGCTCTTCACTGACTTCCTCGAACGCTTCCCTGTTGAACAGAGGGGTGACCCGGAGCAGTGGCTGGAGGGAAAGCTGATGTTTTCTACCGAGGAAACCTATAATGTACTCCAAACCCCCTTCGGGTGAGTATCTCATCCCCGCAGAGCAAACCACTGACTGTGCTGAAAGCTCGATAGCGCTTGGGAAAAGTTCAACGGGAGGACGCGCATGATGAAGGGCCTTTTCAACTACGAGGAGGCGTTCCGGCTGTACACCCGGGCCGTCCTGCAGGACTTCGTGAACGATAACATCCAGTACGCGGAGATACGGCCAAACTTTATGGCCAGCAACATTCTCAAGAGCCGTGATGGCTCCGTTCAAGGTGGCAACAGACGGACGGTAGAGATCATCATTGAAGAGTACGACCGCTTCCAAGCAGAGAAGACTGGGGGCTATTTCGCCGGCCTCAAGATCATCTACTGCACGCCCAGGTCCTTCTCGAACAAACAGATCGAAGATGCACTCCAGGAGTGCCTCAGATTCAAGAAGGAGTGGCCTACATGGATAGCAGGTATGTATTCTACGCGTCATGCTCGGGTAGCTCGAGGCAGGGTGGTGGTGCTGACAGTTCTTCAGGCTTTGACCTCGTTGGTGAGGAGGGCATGGGGCGGCCGCTGAAACACTTCATCGAAGAGCTACTCCAGTTCCGGAAGGATTGCGATGCTGCAAAGGTGGATATACCTTTCCTGTTTCACTGCGGGGAGACCTTGGAAATCGGTAGCGACACGGATGGCAACATTCTAGATGCGCTGCTGCTGAACTCCAAACGCATCGGGCACGGCTTTGCGCTCGCGCGTCACCCCTACATCATGGAGCGCATGAAAGAGCAGAACATCTGTCTCGAGGTGTGTCCGATATCCAACGAAGTTCTGGGCCTGACGCCGAGGATAAACGGACACTCGATGTACAACCTGCTGGCGAATAATGTACATTGCACCGTGAGCTCGGATAACGGAACGATATTCAGGTAAGACTCCAGGTGATCTGTAGCTCGCATTGACTAACTCGAGCTCACAGGTCTACCTTATCACACGACTTCTACCAAGTCATGGTTGGCAAGGCCGACATGACACTCCACGGTTGGCGGCAACTTGTCGAATGGAGCCTCCAACACTCATGCATGGAGGACAGGCTGCGTGCCGAGGCTGAGCGCAGGTGGGAGGGGCTCTGGGATAAGTTCTTGGACGCTGTCATTGGCGAGTTCAAGTCTGTTCTGGACTGGAAACCAGAGTCCTAGTCCGCATTTTAGGGATTCTTCGGAAGAGGCAATTGCGGCGGCATCAAGCCGCCATGCAGCGGCTTCTTCTTGTGATCCGGGCTCATACTCGTTTTCCCTAATTGATATGAAGCGACATCTTTCGCAGTCAAGTACACGACCGGCCTCGGAGTGACATGTTTCCGGCCATGAAGCGTGACCAGGTCATCCGCCATGCCCTTCCAGAACATATCAGAGCTGTGCTCAAGATGATCAACTGGCGGTGGCCACAAGCGAGGTTGTTTGTATGCAGACGTCACAGGCAGGCATGGCAATGTGCACGATAGGAGCAAGGTACAAGTCTATAAAGCAAGGCGTGTATGTATGCTTCACCAGCGAACCTCCCAGCTCATGTCACCCCTGAGACCTGAGACGAACGTCTTCACCGCCCTTGGCCCTTCGGCCTCGATGGACACCTGGGCTAGACACAAGCAAGTCCACACGTCTCGCTTCCTTTTTGCTGTCCTAACGCCTGCTTCAAATCAAAACAACCAAGGCAGCACAACTCCGCTCATACGTGAACACCGGTCCGGAGCGACGAGCAAGCAAGAAGCTAGCCCATCGTTTAGTAATCAAACTTGACACCGCCACGTCCGCCAATATCAATGGCGCCGCCGCGGTAGCTGCCCTTCTTCTTCTTGTTCTTCTCCTTGGTGAAGCCCTTGCCCTTGGTGACGATAAGGTCCTCGTGGGCCTTCTGGCTGTATGTGTTGGGGACGTATTCGTTGGACGCAAACTTGGGGTCGACGTAAGTGCTCTCGGAAATGCGTGAGAAAGGCGTGTTGGGCTTCCTGGGACCGTTGGCCTTGCCGCGGTTGTTGCCCTTGGAGGTTGTTGGGTCGGGAGGCAGAGGCGGGGCCTGGAAGTCGGGGGAGGTCTTGTCGAGGGTGACGGACGAGTCCGAGGGGGTATCCTCAGCCACGGCCACAGCCTTCTTCGTCTTTTTCCCCTTCTTAGCCGCTGGCTTGTCGTCCTCCGAGTCGGAGCTCTCAGAGGAGGAAGAGGAGGCAGAAGAGGAATCGCTCTCGGGCAGGGCCACCTGAGCGGCCGTCGTAGCGTCTACCTCGGAGTCGGAGTCGGAGTCGCTGCTGTCCGATTCGGAGGACGAGTCGGAGGATGACGAAGACAAAGATGACGAAGACGAGTCGCTATCGCTGTCCGAGTCAGACTTGGTCGTCGCCTTGCCCTTGTCCTTCTTTCCGTTGGAAGAGCCGGAGCTGGAGCTGGAAGAGGAGCTTTCAGAGTCCGAAGAGGATGCATCCTTCTTGGTCGTCTTCAGCTTCTTCTTGACCTGGCGGGGCTTCTTGTCGGAGCTCGAATCGGAGTCAGAAGAGTCCGAGCTGGAGGCGTCGCTGCTCTCCGAGGCCGCTTTGCGCTTGAGGTTCTTGACAGGTACTGCGATCTTGGCCGGGGCCTCACCCTCACTATCACTGTCGGAGCTCGAGTCGGAAGAATCGGCGTCGGCCATGTCGACATCGCCCTCGCTGCTCGAGTCGCTAGAGCTCGAGCTGGAATCGGAGTCGGAGTCGGAGTCGGAGCTGTCAGAGGCGTCTGCCTTGGCCTTCTCCCCGGACGCCGCCTTTGTTGAAGTCTCCCAAGTCTGGTACACGGCGACGAGGGTGCCCTCCGGCTTGGAAGCACCAGCCTTCAGACCTGCCTTGGCCCGCTGCTTCTGGAACGCCTCGTGGGCATTCTTGAACGAGTGGTCAGAGAGGAATCCTTCGACCAGATCAAGAAGCTGCGTCGGGGGAGCCTGTGTGGTCGTGGCAGCCGCGGTTGAAGAGGACGACGCCTTCTTCACCTTGGCCTTCTTGTCGGTCTTGCCCATCGTGGCGGTTGCGTGGCTGTTGTTTTCGAGGGATTGTGCGCTGCTCTGCACGGTATTGTTCGCAAAAAGCCACGAAGGAGGGCCACCGGACATGTGAGGTGGATGGGAGTTGTCGCGCGAGACGTTTGGCGTCGGGGTTGTTTGGGATATTCTGCAAGTTCTCCCAATCTTTCTCCCGCCTCCAGAATTTTTCGGCCAACCCCTGCCCCACCAAGACAGCCTCCTGGTCGTTATCACTTATCTGCGATCCGCCAATGCTCCATGTCCTTCACATAATTGGTCGCAGCTCGCCGGGGACCGTGGCCTGCATGGTCATTCATTGATCTGCTTTGTTGACTTTCCAAACTCCTGTCGGGAGCGCAGCCTCGGGTTTCCAGATCACCTATCACCTTCGTCATCCCCTCCCGATTCCCTACTCACTGCTGTCCTCTCGACTGGGACCATGAATGCGACCAAGCGAAAGTTCAACGCCCTCATTCAGGGGATGGGAAGCCGATCGCAAGACCCCAATCGGCACGACAACGCCGGCGCGTCGATTGCGACACCGTCTCTCACACCAAGCACCGAGCAGTCACCAAAAACGAGCAATTCATCCTCCGATGATCTTCTCGCCAAACGCCAGCGCCTGCAGGCGCTCAAGGACAAGCACGCGGCAGCCACACATACAATCAAGTCCGCTGGTGGCACCACTCGCATTTCCAACATTGTCCTCAAGAAGTGGACTACGTCCAACGAAAGTCCAAAGCAGACAGTCCAAGTTGCTGCCAAATACTGTCCGAGCGACCGTTCCGAGCTTCTCCGCCGCCTCGCTACGTTCCAAGAAATCACAGATTGGACGCCAAAGCCAGACAAGGTCAGCGAGTTCGAATGGGCCAAACGAGGATGGGTGTGCCAGGGGAAGGAGCGAGTTCGATGCTCGCTCTGCAATAAGGAGCTTCTCGTCAAGCTTAATAAGACCGAGGTTGACGGCAAAGAAGTTCCCGTCGTCGTCGCGTCGGAGATTGAGGAAGCCCTGGTAGATAAGTACGCCGAGTTGATAACCACGGCACATCAGGAGGACTGCTTGTGGATGAGGAGGGGCTGTGAAGGTATGGAGAGATCCCGCCGCAGTGAAGGGTCATGAGCTAAGTCTTGAACAGATTCTCTGCTTCGTCTCTCGTTGACGAACGCGCGGACGAGCTACGAGGCCATCCGACAACGATATGACGAGCTGTGCGAACGCAAGTCCTTCTTGCCCTACTACTTCAATCTCCGACTCCCAGACGGCCTTGACATGGACACTGTGCTCTCTCAGCTACCCAGCGACTTTTTCACGAGCCCTCCGCCAAAGACGGACATGCGACACCCCAATAAAGTGGCGCTGGCGCTGGCACTGATGGGGTGGCAGGGCTTGTCGAATACCCGCATAGGCGCTGTTCCAAACTCCGCCTCATGTCACACGTGCCTCCGGAGGCTGGGCCTTTGGATGTTCAAGAGCAAGGAAGTCGGCCCTGGCGACGAGGTGCTAGTCCCGGCACCCATGGACCATCTTCACCCTGCCAGGGAGCATCGCTTCTTCTGTCCCTGGAAGAACGCACAAACACAGCGCCTGAGCACGGCCAAGCCAGGGTCAGGCTCGGACGCCCCGGCATGGATGTTGCTGGTGCAGGTCATCAAAAACGATGCGTACCTCAGGGGCGCTCTGGATGAAAGACCACAGACCCAGGGGCGAGTTGGCCGGGAAAACAAGCTCCCGGCAACGCCGACAAGGCCGACGACGCCGGGCACACGTGCCAGCGGCTCACTGGAAGTATCGTCGCCAGGTATTGGTGCCGATATGGGCGAAGACGATGAGACGGCGCGAAATGCCAAGGACAAGGAGCGCTGGGCTAGACTGAGGAGAGTCAAGAGTCTTTTCGAGACCAAGGGCAGCAGAAAGCGCAGGGCAACAACGGCCAGCAGACCTGACACGGCCAACTCCACTGCTTCGGGCATCTCAGCTGCTTCAAAGCCGCCAGACACTGCGTCGGTGACAGCAGCGGAGTAGACGGGACTTAGGAGCCATCGTTCATAATGGTACGGAAACATCGGAAGGCGGCCTACATAGCAATATTTGAAGAGATTACATACAAATGGACACTTTGCGTCGTGCTTCATGGGCAGGTCAGCTTCGGAGATCGATGTACAGACGGCGGGTGCCTTAGGTGGTACTTTTCCGGGGGACGTGCATTGACCCGGCTCGAGTCCCGTAAAAAGAGTCACCTGGCGTGGCGGCGGGTTTCTCTGTTCAGTTAATCCAAGAAGACCGTGACCACCTCAGCGCTCTATGAATGAGAGAACTGCGATGACGCAGAAACGATGATCAATCGCACAATGTCAAGAAGACGTCTCGTGACGAGTACGTTGTGGCCGGTGCAGACCTCTCACATTTCTCAACCGCCACGAAGAGCCTTCTCACCAACTACGCGGAACCACCCTCGACACAGGCCAGCGACCGGGGCCCGGTGGAGAGACGATTCACCCCGGGAGGGTGAGATCACAGAGAAGACTCGGCCGGACAAGGAAGAGGCTGCGAGGCCCAGGCGCGTGAGCTCTCGCGAACAGGTCAAATCTAGGGAAGACTTTCTTCGGTCATTCCAAGCTCCCAGCTCTTCAAGGTCATCGACCAGGCCTCCTCGAAATCGCGAGGACAGCTATGAAAAGGACCACGAGGCGCCTGGCAGATCTGCCGACCACATTGCGCCGCCTGGAGGTGTGCGCTCCGGTTTAGCCATTTCCAATCCGGTTTCAACTTCCCCGGCCTCTCAAGTATGTGCGCGAGAATAGAGTCAACTTGAGTCGAACTGACTTTTCTACCAGATCCCAGATCCCAACTGGGCACGGAGGGAGGCATCGCGAATCATCAAGACACCCCAGGATATCTGGTCGTCTCAGATGGTGTACCTGGATTCTTCAGTTCGAGCTCCCTCGTCGCCTTCAGCCCTGCATGTGTCGTCACGCTCATCGCCGTCTACAAATTTTGCCACATCCTTCTTCTCTGCATCTCGCCCGACCTTCCTCTACTCTTCCGGCCAACTTCGCACCACACCCACCAACTCGGCCATTCCCGAGATCGCCATTATCGGTGCTTCCAATGTCGGCAAATCCTCCTTCCTCAACGCCCTCGTAACTGGCCTCCCCGGGCAGCCCCAGCAGCACCTTGCACGCACATCTGCTCGTGCCGGCCACACTCGGACGATGAACGCTTACGGCGTGGGTCCCAGCGTGTCAGACGATCTTGTTCTCGCGGCGCGCGTCAAGAAGCGCCTGCGTGCCGGGAGTGGAGAGGTGGTCCCGAACCACAGCCTTGTGCTGGTTGATACTCCCGGCTACGGCTTTCGAAGTCAGAAGGAATGGGGCGATGGAATCATCGGCTTTTTGGAGAAGAGGACCATGCTCAAGGGCATTGTGGTTCTGATAGCCGCGGAAAAGAGCGGGTTGGGCCAATTCGACCGTGAGGTGCTGAAGATGGTCTCCGGTCTCGACAAGGGGGTGCTGGTCATTGTTACCAAAGGGGACAAGCTTGGCAAGCTGGGGCTCGACAAGAAGAGAAAGGCAAAGAACTCAGGCGTCGAGGAAGACGGGAATCACTTGCATGCCGTGACGGCAGAGAAGCTGCGAGAGATCGAGGCGAGTGCCAGAAAGGCATGTCGTCTCGAAGGTCGAGAACAACGACTGGTTCCGAGGATCTTCCTCACCGCAGCTGACATGGCAAAGGATAAAAAGTGGGTTGCAGAGGACAGAGGGGGTAACAAGGGCATCGCGGGCGCCCGGGCAGCAATACTGGAACTCGCCGGTCTGGCCGAGGGACCTAGCATAGGGCCAGCTGACATGGATGAGATTGCCCCCGAGAAGAGGGCGGACATGGCCAGTCCCGAAGCCTGGAGCGGCGAAATCATTCCGTTCGACGAACTGGAGAAGATGGATAAGGGGCAGGAAAAGTAGGCGCGAGCATCATGTACATTAGAAACCGACAACGAGCGACCGGCGTCATCACCGCGACCTGATGCCATACGGATGAGGGGGAAACTTTTCATTGTCGTCACTAAGTCTATTGGCGAGAGCGAGGTAACAGCAATGCTACCGTGACGCAGCAAGCAACCACCTCAACTCCCAAAAGGCAGCAGATGAATCAACCACCGGCCTGGTAGCGGTAGTAGTAGTTCTTCTGCTTGTTGCCCTTCTCTCCGTACTTCCAGTCGTTCATCTTGCCGCGCTCAAGGTGTGCGGTGCGGCCTCTCTGCTCAGAGTCCTTGGCGGCCCTCTTCGCCACGTCGGACACGCCGGCCATGCCAGCAGCGTCACGACGCACGACGGCCCTCCTGCCGCGGGTCTCGCCGGTCCTGGCGACCTGGCGGCGGTTGTCACCCTCCCTCTCGGTTGCCTCGTCGCTAGAGTTGTGGGCATCCTCGAGAGCGAGGCGCTCGGCACGCTCCTCGGGGGTGGGGTAGTTTGTCAGATTCTGGCGGTAGTATCGAGCCATGGAACGGTGGCCGACGGACTTGCCGGAAGGCAGGTGAAGCTCGTAGTCGTCGTAAAACACGGCGTGGGTGTGCTTGTGAGCGTGAGAATGGAAGCCATCGGCCTGGCGATGGGTGCGCTGAGTAGTGCTGGAGTGGTGCGGGTGCTTTTCGAGATTGCGCTCGCCCCGGACAGCACCGAGGTCGTCAGAATCCAGAGAAGAGTCGTCGGAACTGTCGGTCTCCCAGCCGTCGCCGTCACCGTCGCCGCCATCCTGCGCCTTCTTGACCTTGGCACCGCCAGCGCCCTCCTCCTCTTCGTCTTCTTCGACATCCGAGTACGTGCTGCTGAAGTCATAGAAGTCTCCGATGTCCAGCTGCTCTTCCTCCGTCACGAAGGGAATCTTGCAGTGGCCCTTGTCCCTCATGTGGGTCTGCACGGCGAAAGCTGTCGTCTTGACCTTGTAGCAGGACAGACATTGGTGGCCCTCGTGGACACGCTCGAGCAGATACTGCAGCAGGCCCTCCAGATCGACAAGGTAGTTCTTCTCTGGCACAAACATTCCATGGAAGCGCTCCATGTGATGCGCGTTCAGCGGCGCAGAAGGCGAGTTGTAGTTGCAGAAAATGCACGAGTTGACAGTCCAGCTGATCTCCGACTTGGAGCCGGCGTCCGCAGAGGAGCCATCGGCCGAGACGCCATCCTGGTCACTCTGGCCCTGCGCAGAGGGTTGGGGATTCGAGGGACGCTTCACGGGGGAAGGGCGCTGATTGGGCGTCGCATCGTCGAGGTTGGACTTTTTGAGGCCTTCGACGACGGCAGTGAACTCCTCCTCGGCATCCGAGTCGACATCTGTGCTCCTGTCGACAGAGATCGGGTTGCCAAGCGAGAAGGTCGAGCTAATGACAGAGCTGGCGTCATCGTGAACGGCACCCTTCTGACGACCGAGGGCGGCCAGCCTAAGCTTATGCTTCTGGCTGGTGAGGTGGTTCTGGTAGGCATTCTGGCTCGAGTACGACTTCTGGCAGGCTTCGCAAGACCGCTCAAAGTAGGCTTTTTCGGCTTCGGCAGTCTGAACAGCGCGGGCCTGGAGAACCTTCTCGTTGAACGTCTCGGACGTGATCGGTGGCAAGGAGGCAACACGACGCTTGAGATTGTAGCGGCTGGTGGAGGAGTGGTCAGTGGAGTTTCACAGGTTGTACCATGGAGTTTTACGTACTGCCAGTCGCTGCGCATGTGGCCTCTCTGGAGGTCGATGTTTCTATACGCGACCGCGCAAGTGTTGCATGTGAAGGGGTGGGAAGCCGACTCAACGGCCCCGAGGGTCGCCACATCGGCGGATGCCATGTTTGGCGGGGTAGGCTGGATGAGTGACGAGGGCGTGGACACTCAGCAGACGACCTGCTATGCGAAAGAAGAAAGTGAGGGTATTTCAGATGCAGCGCGAAATGCGATTTCGGGGATCGGCAAGTGATTTTCCCACGTACGCTCTGCTGACCTTTGGTGCAGGCTGATGGAGGAGGGGGCGATGGAGGGGAAGTGATGATTTTAAGGGATTTCCAAGAAGAGTTTTAGTGGGTTTGGCGGGGTCAACAGTGACCTCAGTGTTAGGTTATCGGCGGCCGCCCTCTTATCACAGACGGATGGGACTGCCTTCTCGGTGGGACCGAAAGGCACCTGCCGGCGCATTGGGCTCGATTTTGGTAATGAATTGCCCGGGCCAGCCGCGTTTTGGGAGGAAAAGCCCAGCCCACGTCACCAAGTGCCTGCGGCTTCAGCTGACATATCAACCCATCTAATTCCGCCAGGTCCCTTTGCCACCCAACAGAACTCCTCCGAAGCCCACGTCGGTCCTCAGATGTGGGAAGGACGGCTTCCCTGCTGTCACTCTTGCCTAATCGCTTCATGCCAACCTTGTATTCGGGCGGCCAAGGGGCTTGATTTACATTAAACCGCTTTGCTGAGTCACGGATCCCCAGGTACAAGTACCTACCACACCAGGAAGCATTCGGTGCAACTCGACGTCCCTTGCTTAGGTAGGAACCTGCAAGGCATGTCGGCGTGATGCGACCTTTTGGTTCTGCCAGCCTTGCGCCTTCGGTATGAAGCTGCACTAGATCACAACTGCCCTTGTCGCCGAGAGTCCTTGCAGCCAGGAAGAGGCATCCGGACATCGCTCGAGGCTGGAGGGTGAAGTCCAGGACCACAGTGTCTCTGCTCTTAGCGCGCAGGTCCACACTGTCCGAGCAGCTTGCGGCTCCGTCCAGTACAACCCCGGCGTCATCCCTTCCCGGTCGAATGTGACGGAGACCAACCCGACTCTAGGCTTCCCGTCCCTTCCTCTTACTTCCAGCGCGAACCTCAATTTGTTGCCGACACGAGAGCTCCCTCTTCCCACAGGGCTTCACCATCTAAGCTTTATTCCAGCGGTACCGACCTTTTCCCATCATTCTATTATTGTGCTACCTGGCAACGCACACCTCGGCATCCGCTTTCGTCGCCACGGTCGCCTTGGCCTCCTGCTGGCCTCCGCCATCGAGTCCCCCGTCCTTTAGTCACTTGCGCATTCACGAATGACATGACGCGAGACGCCAGTCGCTCTCTGCCGAGAGCGCAGGCTAACGCCAGCCGCGACGGCGATCTCCTGGCCTCTCTCTGGGAGGAAGCACCGTTCGCGCGTCTGCCTACCGACGCACCCCCAGAGCTCCAGGAACTCGTCCAGAACATTGACAACCCGAAGCGCGTCTATGCGATTCACGTGGCCAGCCGGAGACACAATTTTCAGCTTCTTATAGAGAGGTGGGTATTCGTCTCGGCGCCTACTTTGACGCTCGCTGACCTGTGTTTGGCAGATACGTTATTCAGCTAAGATATGGATGCGAATTCGAAGCCTGCACAACACCGACGTGCTTTACCTGTCGCAAACGAATGACCGGCAAGACGCCCATCCGACGCTTCAACAGTACAAGTGCAAGGACGTTGGCTGTCTTCCTGGCAAGTCAGGACAGTCCAGAAACGGGACTGTGCCCACATCTCGCGTCGTCGAAGGATGCCCCGGCTGCCGTGGGCTCTCTCATATTCTCGTCGAAACAGTACTCCCGGCAATCATTTCACGACCCATTCAGCAAGATCCCCAGCCCCCGCGATGCAAAGAAACGGAAGGCCGGCTCGTCATCCGTTGCAGAACCAGTCAGATCCGACCCCCAAGGTGCAGAGGACACCGGGCAACAGCAGCAGCCTTCGCATGGTCGAGGCGACAGAAGATCACATTTTGACTCGTCAACTGGGGCGGTTCATTCTGGTGTCAAGGTCACCGAGAGGCCCGCCAGCAAGGACCATCGTTCCTTTGCCGCCAATGTCTTCGGCACAGTCGCCTTCAAGATGCTAGAGTGGCTAACGCCCACGAGTCTTGCAGCCATGGCGCAGAAGATCGACGCTCTCGATGCCAGAGAAGACGACTCACAGTCAGAGGATGGACCCGGACAGCCTGCCACTTCGCCAACCCCGCCGCATCGGACACCGTCGCCCAAGCCTCAGCGAACGCAGCCGGCATTGGGCGACATGGCCGACCAGAATGCTCTTTTGGCAGAAGACCGCAAGGGAACGACGGACTTGGCCGTTCCAGCAGTGCCCTTGACCTCAACTGCTGCAGGAAAGCCACGCCACAAGCCGAGTGCTCGCGTGCGAGCGACTTCGGGTGCCAACGGAAAGAGGAGGATCTCTTTGGAGCCGATCCCGACCCAGACAACAGAGGACACGCCTGTCGCAATCACGTCACCTCGCCTCAATGGTTCTGCAACAGACAAGATACGACCACCGAAAACCAGTGGAATGACCCGACCAACCGCGAACATTGCATCGCCGCCGCCTGCTGTCGACCACGTGCTACAGCAACCCAGCATACCCACAATCGAGGATGTGATGGCGGAGGAGGACACGACAGCTACCTCCAGTGGCGGCGATACTCCGACAGCAGGCCAATCACAGGCGGAGCCCATAACCAGAGGCCCAGCCGCCCCAGACTCCAAAGAGCCCCCAGATTCGCATTGCGAAACACTTGTCACGGACGACGACTGCGATTTGGATGGGTTCCTGCCTCAGTCTCTGACAAGACTCAGCATCGAAATTGTTGATCTCATCTGCGATATTCTCCAAGATGACGGCACCACCGAGCCGCACGCATTCGAGCCGCCGCATGTCTCAGGTTCCAATGTCGGCCTCATGGAACGTTTGCCTTCTATGCAAAGAAGGAGAGGCCAGGCCTCGTATCCACGTCGCTTGAAGAGGCAATGGGAAATGTTCATTCAGCAAAGTCTTTTCAACATCCTCAGCGACCCCCAGAAACTTGTCTTGTCCTTCCTAAAGGATGGCGAGCTCATTGACTCACACTCGCTATGGTACTGTATGCTGAGGCTCACAAGAGTTGCGCCCAGTTTGGTTTTCGACAGCCTCTGGATCGCTGCCGGCAGCCTTTTTGGTGCTCCCAAGACGCTTCGGTTACTTCAATCGCCCACGGGCAAGGTCTTTCGGCAACCTGAGCGGTGTCTCTCCAATTCAGAGGCTGGCCAGGTGATTTCCATCTGTCTCCATGCCCTGATCGCAGCGGCGCCTCTTGTCTCCGACTCAAGAATATTGGCCGAAATGTCCAAGATCAGGTCATCTGGCCTGACCCTGGCCGGAGGCGGATCCGTGGCTCGCCAGCCTGCTGCCCTGTGCCTGCAGTACGAGGATGCGTTCTCGGACGACCTTGCCCTCCGACTCGCGACGCGCCTGTTCTCTGCAATGTCGGCCCGGCAGTATTTCGCAGAAATGGCTGCGCTAGCTGATCCGCTGCAGAACATTAACGGCGTTGACGGCTTGCATCCCCTCCTCTCGCAGTTGGATTTACTCAGCATCGACTCGGCCCCAAGCCTCGAGTTTGCGCCAGCAGAAAAGGCCGCTCACGAAGCGCGGGCTTCCATACTGCTACTTGACTGGGCAAAAACGGTCATGCTGCAGCAGTGGCGTGGCGAGCCCGAGGTGCCCTACAACAGCGCTTTTGGGGGGGCATTGGCCCTGATGCGTACCATGTACGACAGGAGGCAGTCGTTGCTCCTCAGCGAGAACCAGTTCCGTGTCGATTACTTCGCCGATCGCCTGGATTCCATCAACGTGCCTGTCGCATGGCTGACACATAAAAGCTCCAGGCACAGGAGGCACCTATTGGACTTCCCGTTCATCTTCAACTCTGCGACTTTGGTATCGTACTTCCGTTCCATCAACTTTCTCCGTATGAGTCGGGGGTACGAAGAGTCGAGTTCGCTTCAGACAAGGATGAAGGCGATTGTGACGCCTGGGGGCCTCATCACTGACGCGCATCATCGCATCGTGCTGCAGGACCTGCTGAAGACTGCGTCATCCAAGTTTCTCATCTTGGAAATCAGCAGAAAGCATGTCGTGAGGGACGCGTTTGACCAGCTTTGGCGTCGTCAGAAGCGAGAGCTGCTGAGGCCACTCAAGGTGCACCTCGGGGAGGACGACGGCGAGGAAGGGTTTGACTCGGGTGGCGTGCAGCAAGAGTTCTTCCGCCTCGCCATATCCGAATGCCTCAACCCCGACTTCGGCGCCTTTGCTGTCGATGAGAGGACGCGAATGGCTTGGTTTGTCCCAGGGTCAGTCGTGCCCGTGTGGAAGTTTGAGATCCTCGGCCTTCTCATCTCTCTGGCCGTCTACAACGGGCTGACGCTTCCGGTCACGTTTCCCAAGGCGCTGTATCGGAGACTGCTCGGCCAACCAGTCGACCAACTTCATCACATCGCCGATGGTTGGCCTGACCTTGCCAGCGGCCTCACTACTCTGTTGGAGTGGGACGAGCAGGACGGGACAGTGGACGACGTGTTCGCCCGCACTTACGAGTTCTCCGTCTCCATGTTCGGCCAGCCGATATCGCGCGAGATGAACTCGGAGAGCCAAGAGTGGCCCCAGCTGTCATCGCCCACGAGCGAGCCACTGGCCGCCGGCAACCCCGATGATGCGCCTCTGGTTACCAACGAAAATCGCAACGCCTACGTCAGTGATTACATTCGCTATCTGACAGACGTGTCCGTTCGCCCGCAATTCGAGGCATTTGCGCGTGGCTTTGGCGCCTGTCTGCTTCCCAAGTCGCTGTCTCTACTTTCCCCTACGCTCCTCCAGTCGCTGGTCGAGGGGCAGCAGGACATTGACATCGCCGAGCTCCGGCGCTACACTCGTTATGTCGGATGGGACGCCAGCCACCGAGCCATTCGCGATTTCTGGTCCATCGTCAAGCGGTACGACGCCAGCATGAGGCGAAAGCTGCTTGAGTTCGTTACGGCATCGGATCGCGTGCCGGTGGGTGGCATGCAGAACTTGCAATTTGTGGTGCAGAAGAACGGCGAGGAGGACGAGGGGGGGCATCTGCCAACGGCATACACATGCTACGGCACGCTGTTGCTACCAGAGTACAAGGACAAGGAGGTCCTGCGCGACCGACTGGCCATGGCCCTCGAAAATTCCCAGGGATTCGGGTTTGCCTGAGCGGTGCTAGGGTCCGCGAGGCATTATTCGATGTATACTACAGACATCATTGGGATCGGAGTGTTGGGCGTTTGAGCTGTTCATCTCTCAGCAAGCGTGTATTTCTTTGCACGAGTAAGCCGGTCAGAGCGATGTTCCATGCCAGCGACAGATTTATCAGCAGCCCCCTCTATTGTGTCGCGTCCTCTGTGCAAATGTGCGTGTCTCGAGCCTGGTAGGGCAAACGACGTCAGATGTAGAGTCGCCCCCAAATGACGTTGACACAGGATGACTTGGACGATTTTCCCGCTGCGTTTGAGTACGGGCTGGGAACATAAGTACACAACGCCTGGGGCAACAAACAACCTCACTAGTTCGTGGCTAACCTGGGAGGCGACACTGAGAGCCAGTACCTGCATTACTTTCATCAAGACATGTCAAGAGAGATAAGAGTACTTCGATTTGGTGTTTGGGTACATCACCTGTCGGGCCGACACAGGAAAGCATGTAGCCTACCCCGGATTTCCATCGGCGCCTTGCACGCTATGTACAGGCCACCTACTGCACTTGCTTCAAGCAGGGAGTTCATGGGGGCTTCGAGCTATCCTAGCATTCGGGCGCCATACTTGCCACAAGCAGATGGAAGGGGGCCTGACAGCGAAGACTCTGACTCGTGGTCGCTGCCGTCGGAAAAGCGCCGGGGTGCCAAGTCCGATGGATGCCACCAAGTCGAGTGTGTTCAGGCGACCTCCACCCCCTCGAGGATTCGACCCGGGCAGGCCGGAGAGTCTCCGCGGTGGGACTAGAGGGGCACTAGAAGGATTCGAAGTCGGCGAGGAACTTTGATGCCCAAAAAGTGTCAGTGCCATCGGCGTTAGCACGAGCAGGACAAGCCCCCATCTGGCAGTCTTCATTCTCCGTTGGTTCGGTCGGTCCGTTTACTGAGGGACTATGCTTGTGGCACACTTGAAGCAGAGAAATACCCTTCTTTGCCCTGGACCACACAGCCCATTGTCTTGAATTTGTTTACATGGATGAGGCAGTATACCTACATGAGGAGCGCGGCTGGGGTTTGGATCTGGTACCTTCGACTTCCTTGCACGGAGACCGTAGGGAGACGGGCAGACCGAAGGAGGGCGGGCGAGGAACCTCAGATGCAGGCTAGGGCTGGATGGGGTGCGTAAGACCGAGACAAGCTGAACGGTTGCAGTTCCGGCTGTACGGTTCCATTGACAGGGCTGATCAGGAGCCCTTGTTCTCCGGGCGTGTCGTAAACGTGGAGAGATGGGGTTCCAGTGCCGGACGTCTGGGATTCCAAGTTCACCGTCGCGTGATGATGACCTGGCAGAAACCAGGTTGCATTAGGCGCAGCTGCCAACAGTGATCAGGTGTTGCTGCTGGATCGCGATCCGAGTCACCGCTGTTGTCAGGACTGAGAGCTGAGTACTCATCGTTGCTATTCTCCGCCCGCGTGAGTGTTGACCGCCGATGACATCAACAACCGACTCGGCCGGGTGAAAGCATCTGCTGCCGATGCGAAAGCCCCCCACTCAACCACCCTATTTAAACAGCTGCAGGGGGTCAGCGTGACATGTCTGCTGGGCTTGTACCAAGGGCAGCATAAGGATTGATCGGTCCGCGCCCGCGGCGGCGGCGGCAGAAGGAGCATCATGATCGGTCAATTCGTGTGTTGGCGTCTCAAGGTGGCCAGAATTGTTTCCTGTTTGGTTTAGGTAGGGCAATCAGGCGTGACTTTCTCTCGGCAGGTGTGTCTCTTGACAAGTCCCGATCCGGCAGTTGATGGACGTTCCCCAACCTCCGTCATGAACCACGGGCAAGTTCTGGGGAAGAGAGTTGCCGACCTGACTCGGTCCAACGGACCTGGGGATGCATGAGACGAGGCCATCGGCGTGCGAGGCCAGGGTTTCGTGCAGGAACCAAGCAGGTCAAGCGCAAGTGAAGATCCCCGAGTCCCTGCTTTTACGTCGCGATTTAGCAGTCGGCTGTCGGCCACTGGCATGTGGCGCAAAACGCGGGCCAGCGGCTAGAACACCATGATATCACGTCATGACAAGGCCGAGAACCCTACGACCTACGGAAAATGCCGCTGTCCGCAGGCACCAGAGAGGGTTGTGCTGGTTCCTGGAAAACCACGAACGCTTCGAAATGGTGTTGAATGTACTTGCGTGGAAAGGCGAGGTACTCCTCGGTATGTGGTAGACAAACGTGTTTCTTTCATGATCGACGAGGTATCGGTGCCGTCATCCCTTGATGTTGACTCCCTGCATCTCTCACGACCGCGCTCATTGACGGGACCAAAGCTCACTCTTTTCCGCCTCTCCCTCGGGTCATCCAAATCATAGAAAGTTGCAACCTTGGACTTGATTGCGGCCCACGTGTCCATCTCCTGGGGTCAAACACATCTACCCCGCGTCGGCTAGCAAGATGAGGCACCGTGACCACACCTGGCCTGTCATACCCCGAGCAACACACAGCACAATGCGAAAGCCAGTGGGCACCGCCAACCACTTCGACCTGTCATCCAAACGCCCGCTGCTCGCGCTCGAGGCCGCTGCCTCATGGCTCACCCTTCCGAATGTCGTGCCTCGGACCTGAGCCCAAAGCCAGTAAGCCAGTCGTCGGTTCGTGGTAGCCAGCTGATGGCCCATTAGCGGCCGGCCCCAACCGAGTAGTACCGAACCATGTCTGCTTCCCCAGACGCCGCTGTCTCGATACCTGACGTTACGACTTCGTCAATGGCACTTTTACTTTTGAAGCGCCGTTTCATCGCCTTGTTCGGGCGAACATGTCGATCGCTCCCTCGAACTTGATGTCTTCGACCTTCACGATGCGCTCGCTCTCTGTACCATGGCAGCCACTGATCGGCTGCCGAGATGGGATGTCTCAGTGTTCCAGGTTGTGTCTTTCTGCTCCCGCCGGTTTAGATGCCGTTGGTATCTACCCAGGTACCTGCTTTTGGCTGCGACTAGTAGAAATTCATGGTGGCTAAATGGCCGAGCAATTCTCCAAGGTTTTCATCCCACCACCTACCCGTCACATGCATCCTTCGGTAGCGACACGACTTGTGCCGGGCTCGCTTCATGACTGCGCTCCTTTCAATCGGGGCGTATCAAAAGATCCCATGCACCTCGCCCGCTGCCGACACCTCGACGTCGCCGTTGCATGACCCGCCCCTTCCAATTGTCTCGTGGTGCCTCAGTGCCGGCGGCATTTGCAACATTTTACAAGCATAATGCGCACGCGACTCCACCACCCCGCAGCCATGCTGGGCAGATTTTCGAACCGCTGGGTCTGCGACGACTACTGGGCGGGGGTATAGTTCACATTGTGACATTGGTAGCAGCCTGACCAGCCCAAGTCCAGGCCTTAGCCGACGGAGGCTCCTCGGTATCAATATTCCAAGCCCCTGCACTGAATCCCCTTCGGCCCTTCAATCCCAGGCTTTCTTCCCAGGCCCTTTTTATTCGGGCCTGATCGATCCTTGCTGGAGCACCCCAAAGAGCCGCTGCAAGTCTGTCATCCCCTGTGAGTTAACGTTGGAAAGACAAATGTGACCCCAGTAGGCTGGTACTGGTTCATGTTGGCTTCGAGCCCACAGAGGTTCGTCATGATGCATGTCAAATCACCTTGTACGCGCGTGCTTTTTCCACATTGACTTGCTAAGCCTGTCAAGTTCCTGGCAAAGCTTCGCTTGTGGGCAGTTTTTCAGCAAGCAAATACTGGTCCCAGCTGCGACTTCAACTGCCGTCCGACTTCACCCGGCACCGCCAAAAAGTTTGCATAGATGCCCCTCCACGGAACATGTTAGTTGGAGCTCAACTAACGCTGCTTCCTTCCAGGAGCGATGCTAAAACCCCTCGGAGCCCACCCAGGCGCGAACTCAAGGCGGTGTGGCCAAGGCGTAAGGTAAGCCAAGGTCGACACAATGAGGAGTCATCCCGGGACACCGCTCCACAACAGCGACCCCAGCAAGATGGCTTCAGTCGCAGAAAAAAAAAACGGGTGAAGCCGATGGTGACGGGAATACAGGCTCCTTTGATAGATCCTGCGAGTGTGGTCGAGAACGAGCCTGGGGATGTGCAAGACCTTGCTGCCCCTCTTCCCCTCTCGTGAGCGGATTTTGGCAGAGGGGGGACACCAAGAGGGGGTTGGATTCGTCAGCAACTTGAAGCCCGTGGCGGGAGAGCCGACGAACCCAATGGCAACACTGGCAGGTCGTGTGGCGGTCAATCACATGGCATTCGAGCTGAGAATTGTGAATCACTTTTATTGTGTTTTTGGACCGCCCGATGACTGGTCTTCCACGTCGCTGCACGGTCTGAAGCGGACGCAGTCAGTGTACCCAGGCAAGTCTTGATGAACTTTTCTTCTTCACCCCCCCTCCCTCCTCCCCCCTTGGGCCCATTGCGGCCCCATTTGCCTGCTCGGCCCTTTTGGTGCGCACAAGCGCGCAATGAAACGACAATTGGTATCTCTCCACTTTTTACCTCGTCCATTCCGGACGGGGCCTTTTTGCCATGATGAGGTTGCCCTCGGGTATGTCCGCCTTCATATTGTAGTACATTGACACGCTCGAGGTGTCTCTGGGGTGTTCGGTTTGTGCGAGTCGCGGTGCAAAAGCAAAATAACACTGCAATGCCGCTGATGAAGTAGTTGAAATGATGATGAAACCAGACCGTGGTATCGTGAAAAAAAAATGTTGCCTCACCGCAGTGCCGGACCCTGCGGTGCCCGCAGCGGCGGCGATTCCGTTGAATGGACGCGGCCCCGAGTGGTGTGATTCGTCGCAATATCGCCTCGCAATGCAGTGCTGTCAGATGCAAGATGGATGGTACACGGCAGACCGTACTGGTGGTTCTTGCCAAATATGTGCTGTAGTGTGCGTGTGTATGTGCGTCAGGATTCTACCAGCCCTTGGAATGATAGCCGCTGAAGGAGTCGCGCTGGAAGTACTGGTTCTCGGGGTGGACCTCTTCGCCCGTCCTGTTCATGTACACCTTCTCAGGATACTGCTTCAGGTTGGCGACGTCGTGTGACGTGTGTCTACGCCTCAGGACGGCGTTGGCAGTAGATGACTTTTGCTTCCGCTCGTTAAGGATATTGCGACGGAGAGATTCGGTAAGCTCGGTCGAGAGCATGTTGCGCCTAGTCGTCCGGGGCGACAGCGCAGCCTGAAGGTGGCTGTGGCTTGCGGTCGCGAGAATGGGCTGGGGCTGGGCAACAGACCGGGGCACCTCGGTGATGGGCTTGAGCGGCGACGAGCGCACACCTCGCTTCATCATGAGGGGAGCCTCATCAGAGTCGTTGGGCGATGCGCCCAAGCTGGGGGCCTGAGCGAGCGCGAGGCGAGAGCGGGGGATCGCCGAGGTGGATTGAGATGCGACGTTGGTGAGCCTCGATGGTCCGTCGTTTTGGGCGAGCATCAGAGTGATGAGAGAAGGGCGAGAGGTCAAGTTGGCCTTGGAGTCGACACGCTTGAAGTAAGTCTTCTCGTCGATGCTCGACTTGTTGCTGTCCTCGATCGAGTCCTCCCAGTCGGACGAATCGTCGTCATCGTCGATGGCGCTTTCATCCACGTAGTCTGTCTCAGAGTCGTCGGCGACGGCGGCATCGTTATCGATCGTGCGGATATTAACACGATTGCTGAAAGAAGCTTGCTTCTTCTGAACGTTCAGGAGCCCATTGGGCTTCGGGGACGCAAGGGCGCTCTTGACAGAGCTGTCTTCCTCTGAGGAACCACCGAGGCGGAACATCTTGGAGCGTTTGGCCAAAGGCGCCGGGACTGCGCGTGCGTTGTCGGGGCTCTGGTCCTGCTCGCTTGATGAATATGAGCCGCCCATGACAAACACGGCCGGCTTCTTCGACGTGACCAGCTTGGCGGCAGGCTCCGAGGTCGGTTCTGGGACAATGGACGGGACACTCCGCGGCGTCTCGATGACTGTTCGCGGCACGGAAAGCTGAGAAGGCGAAAAGCCGCGAACAACGGTGGTCCGCGGGCACATCTCGGGGGAAGAGGTCTCTTGGGAGGGTTCGTCTTGCTCTTCCTCGGATGACTTGCATGGCGACTCGGTGGTGGTCGAGCCGGACCGCTCATAGCTGGGAAGGGAGCCAAAAGAAGACTTGTGGAAAGGAGGATATGGCGAGGCCACCCGAGGGAGGGGAGCCGACAGAGGCTGCTTCTCTTTGACGATGGAAACGACAATCTTCTCAAAGTCGTCGGCGGTGATATGCCGTTCCCTGCCTCGGCTTCGGTTGCTGGCGCACGAGTCCTGCCTCGCGATACGGGGGCGGACCACGTCCATGTCGGACTCTTCAGGCGAGAAGTCGACTGCCTCGTCATCGACGATTGAGTCGACACTGCCAGACAGGCCGGGCATCTCAAGCTTGCTGCAGTCTGGGGTGTGCTGTGGTATTTCCCTTGGCAGGCTTGTGGCTGCCGACGAGGCCCTGTCTTCCGAAGCGCAGCAGAAGGTTTCGCGGTTCCACAGACGCCAGCTGATGTTTTCCAGTCGGCGGCCTTGCTCGACAGATTCGGCGCAGCGGGCAAAAACTTCAAGAGGCCCACAGGTCAGCGCAAAAGCCTCGGGGATGCCCATCCAGGGCTGCGTCGGCGTAGGGGCTTACCTGTCCACATGCTGAAGAGATTCTGCGGGTTTGTGGTGTCGACCTTGTGGAGAATGTTGGTGTCCACGGTCAGGACGTGGTGGTCGAGCGGGAAGGGCATCGTGCCACAGACTGATGCTCGGAGAACGAGCAGATGACGATGGGGCGTTGTCGGTCGCGTTTGAGAAGATAAGGCAGGTATCGAGTGTCTTCGCAGGAAGAACCTCGTCGGCACCGGCGCGTAAAGGCGACGCGAGAAGCTTCTCGGGGGCGTCAACGGCAGTCGATTTGCGCGCTGTCGTAGAGTCACAGGGGTGTCGGGAGAGGCAATCGCGCGGCTGCGGTGCTGTGTAGTGTGTGATTGTCGTCGGTAGTTGGCCTACGTTCGGTCGATCGGTCGGGTCGGTCGGCGTGGTGAGAGGGCGTCGACGGACGGGTATGTTGTGCAATGTCTACTGCAGGCGGGCGAGGGTGTGTACCTGGGTAGGTCGAAGTGGATCGGAAAGGGCGAGAGAGGAGTGTGTGGGAGGTCTGGGGGAGGAGGAGGTGATTATTATTATCATCAAAGTGGTAGGTGAGTAGGTAGGTAGGCCCAGTGTCGGGGACGAGCCGAGGGCAGGGTGGGCAGTCGGCGTGGTTTTTGGGGAAGAGCACGGGGGGGGGGGGCGTGGGTGGGAGGGAGGGGGGAGGGAGTCGCGGTGAGCCATAACATGGGCGCGAGAAGGGCCAGCAAGGAAGCAAGGGCCGACAAGTACCTCGCGGACGTACCTTGCTGGGATTGCCCTTGTACCCAGGTACACCGCAGAAGTATCGCCGGGGAAGTTAGTCGGTGGCTTTCTAGACCCTGGGACGGAGAAGGGGTGGACGAGGTGTGGGTGTCGGCAAGGGTGCTTGGGTGGCAGCCAGGGAGCACCTCCCCGGGGAGGAATGAGTCGTGGTGGAGGGTGCCAGTGAGGTGGCCAAAGGAGGGGGTGGGTGGGCTGGGCTGTCACGGCTCGCCCTCTTCATTCCAGCCGTTCTGGAACTGTGCCCCCGGTTCTCTCTGCCGACGGGTCCCGAGGTACCCTTCTTCGTCGGTGCTAGACCCAAAACGCCCACCGTTCTCAGGGCACCTGATGAGCGCACGGCCCGAATAGGTCTAGACTCCCCCGACGTTCAGATACTTGGTACCTAGTTGGTCAGGGCATCGCTGCAGAGCTTGGACATCCGGGAGAAATCCCGGCCCACTGCCCAGCCTGAAAATCCCCAAGGCGCATGTGGCCCTCCGGATCACATGATGGTCCATGGGAACGGAACCTGGAAGTGAGGCAACTGGCAAGGTAAGCACGTCCAGTTGTAGCTCCGAAGATTCCCCCGTCACCGTGTTCCAGCCCGAACCGCCCCCGTTTTCCCCCACTGCAAACGCCGAATACCTCGCTCGCGCGTCTTGACGGCCGAGTCCACAGGTCAGCGGTTCGGGCACAGTGGGACAGCGGGGATATCCTTCCAGGCCTGGGCCTCCCTGTCCATCAAAAGTTGTGCCTAGATTCCCCCGAGTGCTCTGTTGCATCCGAGTCGCACGTGCAGCGTGCTGAACGGCGACACCGGACGGGGCCGCAACTTGAAAGTCACGAGGTTCCCCAAGACTGCACTGCCTGCTGGGTCTGGGTCGTTCACCTCTGCTCCTTTGGGTTCATCAAGTTGACGTGGATCAGACGGACGCGGCCAAAACGGTCAACGTGTGCCTGTGCCGCATACCACATGACCACCCGCAAACAATGCCATGTATTTTCGGCAAGAGAGCCAAATGTTCCCGTCGCGCGTCCTCCGCCTTCTGACACCGAGTCGCATTGGCTTCATTTACCTCTGTCAATCGACACGTGCCGCCCTCAATGGAGAACCACCCCCCTTCCCCGTTCCCTTCCCCTTGCTCCGGGGCCGCTACCTCCATCTCGTGCGGCCTATTCGCAGGCCCCCGGGCGGGCGGTGCTCGAATCGCATCGGCAATGCGGGCAGCACTGGCGCCGGGATGCGACGTGCCCTGGGGTCCTCTGTCCTGACTGGGCCAGGACCATACGTGTAATTGACCTCGTGATGTTCTCCATCATGCCGTCCTCTCGCTCTCGGGCGGAAACTGGAGCCTCCAGGTCCCCTCAATCCATCGTGAAGCACTGCAACGGCAGCCTTGGAGGCCCCCAGCCGACGTTGCCCCGATCGACTGCTCGCCGCCTCATCACGGCCCGTGTGCGCGGCTGAGCGAGGTCACGGGTCGCTGCCCAGTGCCAGGTCATTCTCAGGCAACATGCATCGCCCAGATGACGCTGCTTCAGTTCTCTGCTCTGACGTGCGTTGCGTTGTCCCGCCCGTGCCCACGCGATCATACCAAGGCCCCGAGGCGCCTGCGACATTTTTGGCCTTTGGGCACACCCGCCCTGGTCAGAGGATCCTCAGGTGGTGTTTGTGGCCCCTTGACGTGGCACTGCGCTGGCGCTGAGGTGGACGGACAGACTGGTCACCTGGACAGCAGCCGTCTGACGATCCAGCCTGAATTGACCTGCCCTGACAATGCCGCTGTCCCTGGACAATCGACGGCGGTAATCGTCGACTTGGGGGCAAAATTTGAGGCAGATAGACCACCTGTTCGTACAGTACAGCCCCCGAGCCTGCTGTACCTAGATACATTTTGGAATTTTTGAACGCCGCGTGACCGTGCCGTGTTCAGGCAGGTTGATCGCCGTAGGTCATCACCTTGCTTATTCCGAGTACAGCAGGTGATAGGCTCCCTCTGGCGAGGCTTCAATCACATCTCAGAAGGACCTCTCAGTCACAGACACCCCCACGGCTTCTCGCCTCGATTTCCCCTTTTCATGATTCCTCCTCTTCACAGCGACAAGCCCCCTGGCGAGCTGGGACGCCGGAAGCATCAGCCGTCCTCTCTCAGGCCCCTGATCTCATCACCCATCGTCACGCACAAGCTCACCGTTGACCTCATTGGCACGGCCCAGACGGCCAGGGTCGCTTCCGCTACGCTGGAACCCGCAAGCCAGGCGAACTAAGGCTCCGAGGCGGCGTCAACACAAGTACCTACAAGTAGGTGTATGTGACGAAGAGCGAGTTGAAGCATCCTTCCTTGTTGGGGCCTGAATGGCCTTGGAACCTGGTTTCTGAATGTTTGCTACCCCTCAAGGCGAGACTCGCAACTCTGCCTACAGGCATCAGCTTGGTTCCCCCGCCCCCCGCAAGGCTAACTAGGCGTGCGAGGCGCCTGGATGGGTGGGGGTGTCGGATGGCCGAGGACTTCAGCACTCGAGGGGAGCCGACTCGAGCAGTGCCAGTGCAGTCGCCCCCACGCGGAGCCCAGTGCAGGAGGCAATTGAGAGCACGCCAGACTTCGGGACTCAGGGGGGAAGCTGATCCGGGGCTGAGAGCGCTCGAGTTGCGATCTTGGGAGCAATGTGTACGAGTAGGTAGCCAGGTGTCCGATGCAATGAGGGGACATGTCTCTGCCACTTGCCTTCCCCAAAACCTGGCGGCCGTGCCATCTCGAGGGATCGCTCAGGATGACTAGGGGGCATCATGTCATTTCTGATTGAATATCGCCGGGTCACCCGCTTCAGCTTCCCCGGCGACAAGGGGTCATGCTGGGGGGGGGCATGTGCCTGACCAGGCGTGTCCGCGCTGGGCGAGCAGCACTCCGATTGACCACCAAAAGCAACGCACATAGTGACAGATTGAGTTCACTTCTATCCATGCCATCTTTTCGACGAACCAGACCTAATGGCTGACGGCGCAGCTACTCCCATCGAGAGGGACCAACGGGACCTACCTGTGGAAGACGGGTTCTATTCGTCTGGCTCCAAGAAGGCCAACTTGCTCCAGAACACGCGGATCGCAAGAAGATCACAGTGCAATTACATCTGAGGAACGAGCAGGAACGTCCCGATGTAGAGTCACCATCATGCCCGACGTGTCCCATCCCTGCGCCAGATGAGGCGGAGAAATCGGATTCAGCGGGGACGGGTGTGTCTTCAGAAGAAGGGTCGAGACAATCATGTCTTCCCCGCCTTGTCTGAGATGGGCATCACCTCCTGGAATGCCGATGCCAAACCTATGACTCTCTACCCCTGTAAAAGTCTCATTCGAGGCTGCCCCCCCTCCACGTTACAGGCAGTTTGACAAGCAGCTCTGCGCTCAGCGTTTGTCGTTGTTGTCGCCGCTGCGAGCGGTATGTCAAAAGCACAGTGTCTGTCCAATCATGACTCGCTGATGCTGAAGGTGCTGTCTACTTGGGCAGGATCGATCACATCTCGCCCAGCGAACAAACGGTACGACGAGTTTGTTCATGGCTCTTGGCCCGGGGACTGTGGCAGTGTGGCTCGACTGAAAGTGACCAACTGATCCGCCGACTGTCTGCTTCTTCCCTGCCGACTTCCCCTCACTTCTTCTCACTTGTCGGCGATCCAGAAGTCCCATCCGGGCCAACCATGGTGGGAGATTGCCGCCTGTCATCCGTGCCCGGTTTTGCGGAGATCCAGAGACAATTCCTCCGCCACTCGGAGGGCGGGTGATCGCAGGCCGAATGACCGTGAACGGCAGCCAGGGCCGACCTTGAGGACGCGTGGGCATACTTACTGCCCCCGATGAGTAGGAGAAGATGGTGGTCCCAGCATCGTAATGTAGCGCCGGAGATCCATAGCAGCTTTTTAGCGACTGGAAATGGCGGCGGCGGCAATGGAAATCCGCTTGGGCTTTGCCTCGCTGTTCCCTCGACTCGGACGTGCATGCCGGTGAATCTTAGATGTTAGGGCAGAGATCAGCAGGGCCACTAGGGAGTGACAGGCAGATGGGCTACTACAGTAGCTACCGCTGCAAGAAGGGTCCAAAGGTGTCGCCTCACCGCGCTTCCATCAGACCCTCCATTTGCGACATTAGGTACGCAAAGTCTTGCTCGCATGAATCAGCGTAAGTGCGAGTGCGTTCTGATGCGGGCTGGATGAGAATTGGCCCGAAGCTGCTCGTGATGCCCACGCACTTACAAGTACGTGCACTCGATACACTCCCCCCGAGTCCCGTGATGCGTCTTATTTTCTCACCGTAATGTGTTGTCAAAAGATACGCTAAAAGGTCAGCAGAACTCCGCCGGATGGCCCGCTCAGGGACCCGAATGCGCTGTTTTTCCGGGGTCTCGTACTGAGGGGGTGGCAAAAATGCGTGCTCACATGGGCTGGGAGAGGCAGAAGGCACAGCACTACATCTACGCCGCCCATGTCGATGTACCGCGGACCCAGAGTGAGATGGGGTAAGATCACCAAGAGAACATCACCGACGCCCCTCTGTTTCGGGTGGTTCTTCCCCGCGCAAATCACCAGATTCATTCGGGTGATAGCGTTCAAAGGTCCGGGCCGCTGAGGGCGTCTGTGTGCTGCAATTGCCGCCGTAAGCGGCTCACATTATGCCCTGTCTGTCCCTCACGTTTCGTTCACGGCGTAGTCCCTACTACGTGCATCACTCGGCGAAATCACGAGAAAACACGCAATGACATGCAAGCCCAGAGTTCCACTGATTCCACCAAGGCCGGTCCCTCTGACTCGTCGCGCCGGCGTCGAACGAGCTGCAACAATGCCGTTCTCTCTTTGAAGGGGATGTGAGATGCGAGGGAGTTCCTGTTGACTATGCCATTGACTTGACGCGCAGAAAGCTCGTCCCTCGAGCAGAGTTTTCATGCACACCCTCACTCGACAATTCAGCCGGAACTGCTAGAGGACGATGTACTTGTATTCGTACATCCGCACCCCAGACTGCACCCCGGACTCGAGAATGCGGAGGGCAGGCCGCCTGGCCCAGGCCCCTGTGTTGTCAGACGAGCAACCAGTGTCCTAACCTGCATGTTGAATTTGCCACGGACCGCGAATGCCACCTCTTCCGAGATCACTACGAACACGTACGGATGGCGTCCCCGTGCCATCCGCGACTGGGCGGCATAAGGGGGACGCGCAGATTGGCAGCCCGGCATCACAGCTGCACGGGACACAATGCCTGTCCGGAGCCGACACCGCAGCAGCATCCCCTGAGCCTACGCAAAACTTCATCCATCACCGGTGAGCGGGCTCTGCGAATGAGATGCGGCGTCCGCTGACAGAATGCGGTGACGAGGCGTGTTGCTCACACCGAGGCGGCCAGCCACCCCCGCTCTTCCAAGAGCACAGCTAAGCAGCAGCTTTCTATTTCCGCTTTCGTTGGGGTCTTTTTCTCGTCTTGCTCATAGTCGACGTTTGGGTCCGAAGCCCAGTGTGGCTTGTTCGGTCTTTACCGGTAATCTGAATAGACCAGAGGTGATTTCCCACTGGACGGGACCTGCATTGACAGCTCACCTGCTTCAACATGCCAGACAAGACCAAACTTTGCAGACAACATGGCATGAACCCAGGTGGCCAGAAACATTGGTCTTCACACGCACCGTCGGCGTCCTCCCAAGCGAGCTGCCAGATCTGGTCCGGCATCCGGATAATCAACCGGCTGAATATGAGGCGTTCGCTTCCGTTGAGTCGAGCTTGGCTCCAGGTACCTGCAGACGCAAGCGAGGTCGTGCTTCCCGCCTTGCCGACGTGGCGTCAGACCGACATCAACTTTCTACGCCGCACGCACGTGCACCTAGCCGGCACATGCCATTTCGACCAACGGGCATCTATCGTCGTGGAAGATGATCTCCAAGACGGGCAGGGGGGCATGAGAAAACGAGGGTCGCGGGTTCTCCCCGTCGGCATCCTTGGTAGCTTTTCTCCGCACTATGCAGTTCTTCGCCACATCATCCAGGGGAGGTCAGGGTGGTGGTCATCCTCTGCCGACTGCACACACCTACGATGCGGGACGTTGGTCGCTTGACCCCATTTCCCCGGATCTGAGGCCCGAGGCGGGAAATTTGGACCTACCTTAATGAGCCGAGACCGGGTCAGTTGACGATGCCACGGGGGATGTAATTGTGTCACCAAGACAAACTCCGGCGCCGAGAGATCTACCAGCATGGAATGGCCCTCATGACGCAGTCGACCGATCGTACGGCCTCCATGATACCACCTTTGATCATTCTAGACAAGGAGGCGACAGCTGCAATCGAAGAGCGCGATCAAGGAAACGCATGCTGGAATCGAATACTAGGCTACCGCCATACATAGCTTAGGACTTTAGGACATGATGGCTTGCAATGACACAGCCTGCCTAGAGACACATCTACAAAACCATCATCAGGAACACTCAACATGGAAACCACGTATTTGTAACCAACCTGCTTACTGTCCCTTCCATTCTGTCTGACTCGGCGCTGGATGAGCTGCCACAGATGTGGAATGAAGCGGCAGCGCAGGGAGGCCAGGAGCCCCGGGAGCGCAGAGTCAGCTTGGTGTCTCTGGTTCCTGATCAATTGGCTGTGTCGAGTCAAACGAGACAGGCGAGCTACATCAATGCACCGGCGCCCGCCCGCACCGGGACGTCCCGCGGCGTCATGCGAATGGAGCGACCCGATTTCCATCGCAGCTCAACCTCTTGCGCGACGGCAAACACCCATTTGTGACCGGCCCGGTGCATCCTCGTTTCCTCGAGCGCACGCACACGAACCGAGCTGCGTGCTTCTCGCCGAAGAACCCTTCGTCTTCGAGGTACAGGGCTTTTAAGTTACTTGTAGGTCATGGGTTATTCACCTTTCAGGTGCATACAGTGACTACGGCATGTTGCGCAAGGCGGCTCTACCACAATTCTCACATGATGAAAACGGGGGATAACCCTCGTCCCTTTTCGGCGTCGCTATTCCCGCGCTGTGTGCTTGGAGGGCCGGGGGTATTGCCCGTTCGCCAGATGTCCAGGCGTTCGGGAGGTCCTTGCACTTCGGACGGAACGACATGAAGAAAGTATTGGATCACTACAGGGAAGTACTAAAACGTTGTCAAGATCCTTCAGTAAGTAACCGTACACGGACTTCTCGCCGACCCATTACTCGCGTGAGCCCCATCTTCTCCGTCCGCTTAAGCCCCGGCGCCACCGTCTTTGGACGCTCCCATCGTGGTCGTTGGCAGACGACAGACTGTGGGCCCCATATCCTTGCTTGGGCTACCCATAATCTTGGGACCCGGGACACACGGGGGCTGGACAATCCCCTCGGCAGGCAATGGTTCATGGCCTGTCTCGTAGACGAACGGGGGAGCCTGGAAGATGGACGGGTTTCTGAGTTGGCGACATCAATGCAGAGCTGGCGGGTGATGATCCTAGGTACTTAAGGCTTAACTCCATCCGTCCAGGCATTCGGAATGTCTGGCGATGCCGACCACCTACAAGTACTTCTTCAGTTGTGCTGCGCCATCGCTGGGAACCCCTGACCCCCTGGCAGACCCAGAACCAAAACACTGGTAGCGGCCCCCATGCACCGGAACGAGCCCCGGAGCAGGGGTCCCACCTGGTTTCTTCAGGGAAGACCAGGGCAGCGTGCTTGACTCGGCTGCTTGCCTGTTCCAGGTACTCATCACGGGCCTACCTGATCCGTTTGGAGGAAATGACCGCGAGACATTCCAAGCACCTACATTTTCTCCAGACCTCGTTCGCGCGTTTTGGGGAGCTAGCCTTCCGTTCCGCGTTGGTCCCCTCGTGGAAAATGCTGGGGTTGCACGCGTTCATCCCCCCTCACAGATCAGGCACCACATGATCCGGGGCGGCCAACGTCGAGTCAGGGGCACCTCGAGGATCGTGATGTCGACCCAAATCGCAATGCCCAGCAGTGCCCAAGGGGCCCACGCCTCCGGAACACCCGGACAGCAAAATAAGATAGAAACGTAACATTGGTCCCTGGCAAATATTCGCGCACGTTTGTCACTTGAAAGTGCGTGTCCAGAACATCCGCGAACAGCCCCCAGAAACCCGTTGCAGGCTGTGGTGCCGATACCGGGTTCATCAAGGTCGCTCCAAACGGGACATCAGACGGGCCATGCCACTGCCACGTGGTACTAGGACGAAGAGCATCCCGCTTGTTTACGAATACTGAGCGCATCTACGGTACGATGCTCGGTTGCATCCAGCTCCCAACGGCCCCAGGCGCAAGAAAGCCCGACAAGCAGCGTTCTGACCGAGCAATCGATGCTTCCAAGGAGTGAACTATGCCAGGTGTCCCGATGACCTGCTGTCCAGAGGCGGATGTAATGTGATGATTTGTGATGCTGAGAAGACCCAGCGGGTGGTAGTACAGTTCCTATGCCCCGAGGGCGTTCCTTCTGGCTTCCCGACTGCCCCTGTTCTGCACTCGTATGAGCACTGTACCGCCAAAGAATCAGCTGCTTCATCGGTCGATTTGACATGGACCCAGGGTTTCCTTAGCTGGCCCTGGCCCTGGCAACGGTGATGGCGCGACGCTAGAGCCCTGGGGCTCTCCCAGCAACCATTCCCTCGGTGCTGGCCAAGGGTCAGGGGTGGCCGCCCCAGTTAGCCAGGGAAAGTTGGAACTGCCTGGTTCTTTGGCGTGAGGACCACTTCTGTCTGTTACGAGGGGGCGGAGTCAACGCCGTCGTCGCACCTCACCCTGAGACTACGCTTGAGGCCCGTCACAACTGGAACGCCACCGTTTGCCAATCATGCTACTCGTAGAGCATTATACGTACATACATAGATGCTAATCCTTCTTCGCCGCCGCGGCTCCGAGGCGCTTGTGCTTTCTGGGGTCTTTCCGATTCATCAGTGTTCGATCCCGTGTCCCCTTCCCACCTTCCCAGAAGCCGGTGCCCCTACGACCGATGACGCTTCGTCCACAGAAGGAGCAGGCATCGACAGCATAGCGTTGCTCGCGCGAGCACCATCCACAGACCATCATGTTCGCCCACTCGTTGACGTGGTCCTCGGCTGCGTCATGGCACTTGTCACATGGATGCACGCGATTGCAGCAGCTGAAGCGGAACCAGCGATAGCTCTTGCGGTAATGGGAGCAGGCTCCGCGATCCGGGAGAGCTTCTCCGGTCTGTAGGTCGATGCGGTCCTGCTTCCGACGGTTGCCGGCCGCTGGCGCGGTGAGCGCTCCTGGCGCGTAGGCCAAGAAACGCACGTCGGAGATCTTGAAGGTGAACTTGCCGTGGCAGACACGGCACACATTCGTGGTGGCGTCACCGCGGACAGCGACAAGGCCCGGACTGGTCGTTGAGCATTTGGCGCACACAGGCGTGAAAGTACTCGGGAGCATGTCGGCAACAGTACCACCGGCGACGTCGAGGAAGCCTGCGCGGTGAGACGCCTGGTGAACCAACTGGGGACGGAAGCAGGCGGCAATTCCTGCAGCACACTTGCGACAAGATGCCGTCTTCTCCTTCTCATTTTGGAGCCCGGTGATGTCGTTGATCGTTTTGCATCGTGAGCATTTGACGCTGATGTTGAGAATAGCAACCTGGAAAAGTTCGATGCTGTGTAGTTCGATGCCGGGGAAGGTAATCGCGATGCCTCGCTCAGGGGTAGAGCCGGATGCGAGCGCTGGCTGGGCAGGTTCGAGAGCCGCGCCGGCATCGTCATGGACTTCGTCTGATTCGGAACCGAAATCGTCATCCGAGGAGGAGTCTTCGCCGATGCCGTGGTAGAGTGCCCATTCGGGAGGCCGGGCGATCAGCTTGACATGGCCACGGTCCTCCAAGATATGATCGACGTGCGCCCCCTGCGCGGTGTCGTCAGTCTTGGGGAGCGCGGAAACCGTCTCGTGCTTAGTCTGCTCAGACACTGGATTGCTTTTCTGAGCCTGTGCCTGTTTTGCAAGCGTATGCATGTTCTGAGCAAGGAAGTTGAGGTGACTGATGAGTGTCATCTGCTTTTGGTGTGCTGCCTTCTCGAAGAAGAGATCTTCGAGAGGCTCTGCCTGATCAGAGTCGACCTCATTCAGCTGTATCCTCAGGGGCTGAAGAGGATATAGCAGTGGCACAATCATGTGTAGACTCTGCACGGTTTGGAGACCGGGTGGCAGTTCCGAGCGGCGCTTTGGCTCAACGGGCAGAGTGTAGACGATGCCATCCCCAGAGCGTCGATACAGTGATAGTCGAGAAATGCGGGTCTCAACCTGACGAACCTCCTGAGCCCTTCGTGCTTTGGCCTCGGCGATTTGGTCCCGAGAGTATGAGGGATCTCGCGGCAACGGTTGTAAGTTTTGTGGCGCATCTGAAGCTGAGGGCGCTGTAGGGGCGGCTTGAGTTGTAGGGACAACGGGCGAGGCATCGGGGTTGTCGTGATGTCTTGTGTCCTTGAATGACAGGAGGGTTACCGTCTCTGCCTTTTGTTCTGCGAGAAAACTTTCCAAGTTCTTGTCCAAGGCCTGGGTGAGAGCCAGTAACGTTGCGAGGGGCCTCTGCTCGACCAGTCTGTCCCATCCTCTTTCGATGTTGATGCAGAAGCCCCGTGGGATGTTTCGATTCTTGACATCCAGGGATGCTACCTCCTCCGGATAGTCCTTCGGCACTCGAAGCTCGCATTCGAGGACCTCCAGGTCGAACGGAAAGTCTGGGTCCGAGGGCTTCAACCGGAACTTGAGCGTCGTTGTGCCATCGGTGCGGGTGGACTCGCGAGGAGAGAATCGACGGCGCAGTTGATCAAGCTGGTACCCTCTTGGATCCCTCACCTGGGCGTCCGGGACAGGCTTTGGCACGATATGACCAGTGGTGGCATTTTCAACAGCCTGCCGATGAGTGTGATTCCCTTGCTTGGAGAGAGGTATCATGCTGCGCGTGTGTCCGAGGGGATGACAAATAATTTGGCGGCGGATAGGTTCCAGGAATGGAGATTCAACGACGACCAATTACCAGGCCAGATGCCGTTGTTCATCACCAGGAGGGAGAGATGGCAATTTGTAGTATGCCCGGTTTGACGACCCGTTGCATCGGCTCCACCGTCACTGCCAGTGCACGTCAAGGCTTGTGGTTGTTAGCAGACAGAGGCCGCAGCGCCTTCCGAAGGTATGATGACGCGGGATGAGTCAGATTGACCACATATCACGTGACTACGGTCCTCTCAACATCCCGAGTCGCACCTCGCCGATTGACTCACTCACCTCAACTATCCCGCCGACGCGA
Organism: Plectosphaerella cucumerina; assembly: GCA_020746995.1. Taxonomy (NCBI): domain Eukaryota; kingdom Fungi; phylum Ascomycota; class Sordariomycetes; order Glomerellales; family Plectosphaerellaceae; genus Plectosphaerella; species Plectosphaerella cucumerina. Next base: position 52,717 of record JAGPXD010000007.1, read on the forward strand.
AATCTCGAGGGCGGGCATCCCATCGAGCGGCTGGCATCCGGATATCAGCGCCATCAGTTCGCTGGATGTCTTACTCCACAACGGAGTAGTACACTGTATTTCCCGTTTTGCCGATCCACCACTCATCCGTTCCGGCCAAACGGTTTACTTGTGGCAGCGGATGGTGAATGGCTTGGCTTCCAGATGGCGGGGCCGGGCTGAGAACGAATGAATATTCGATTTATAGACCACGTACATTGCGTGCATGCATCCACCACCTAGGAGCTACTTCTAGACACGTGCGATCTCTGCTGTAGTAGTTTTACTTGTGAGGTTGGACCGGCATTTGACTACGCCGAGATGCGCAACTTGTCATGTGTGACTCAGAAGGGGGGTGCCAACGCATCGGGCTGGTCGCCCGGTGACATGTTGAAAATGCAACTCTGGGCGGTGAAGGTACCTTGAGGCTGGTGGGATAGGTCACAGAGGGGGCTGCCACCAGCACACCCGCAATAGTATATCCCCGCAAGGTAATTAGATTACCATGAGATGGATACCGAGTACCAGCGGTGCGTTGCAGACTTGGCCACGGCGGGGACACAACGTTGTAAATGGATGCTCCTATCGTACTCTAGGGTCGGTCTGCCTGATTATATCCTTTAGCTGTGTTTTCGATGTCTGTTGACAGGCGAGCTTGGTGTGGTACCACTGTATCTTTCCTGCTTGGTCTTAGCTAGGTTGTTGGGATGAGGTGATCAAGGTCGGCGTTGGAGGCTCGGGTACTGAGTCTGAGCCAGGCCACGGATAGCCACGCGTAATCTTGCAAGAGTGAACAAGTGAGTCATTCAAGAAAGAAACATCAAATTAAGAGCACTCCAGAGGTTTAGGCTTGAGGGCAAGGAACACACGAGTCAGCTGTATTTTGTGTTGTTGACCAGAAACCGCCGTGTCGAACTATTTTTCCCCGATGACTTCAAGGTCTGATCTCTTCACTGTCCATGGAGTATGTTCATCTTGCTCAAAGCTCACATAAAGAAGAACTGTAAGGCCAGTGACAGCTTGACACTCCATGCAGTACTGTCTAAGCCTGCCAAACATCAGCCCTGCTGGCTGTCGACTGGCCACACACCGCAGGGACAGTCCACGCCCTGTTGGGGTCCTTCTCCCATGTCACAGCACCGTTTGAAGCAACGTTGATGTACTTGTACTGGATAGACTGGCCGGCCGGCAGGTTGATGGTCGTCTGCCAAAGGGGGTTCGAGGCGGTGTACTGATTGGCATTCAGGGCAATGGCATTGCTGGGGTTCCAGTTGCCGAGCTGGGGAACGTTGCCAACCACCTTGATTGTCTGTCCGAATTGCGTCGTGACTCGCGCATTGAACGTGACGGCGACACTCGTGGGCGTTGAGCAGGCGCCCGTGCTGCTAGCTGTGGTCGAGGCAGAGGCAGAGACAGTGGCTGTTGGGACGCTCGTTGGGACGCCAGACACAGGGGTCTGACTGGTCGGGAAGCTGGTCACAGTGGCCGAAGTGTACGAACCCTGGACAGAGGTCGCAAAACAGCTGCCGGGAACTGCGGAAGAATCGGCCTTGGCCCATCCAGGCGCAACGAAGCCCCGACGGCGCTGGGCGGCGGAGAGGAACGATGCGTAGGACCATGTCAGATCGCGGGCGGACAAGGGCTGGCCGTTGTTCCTGTTGTACTGCTCGGCGATGGAGCCGTTGGGGGAAGCATATGTGGCGGCAATATTGACGAACCCATCGGCGTAGCTGGATGCGGCAGAGATGATGCTGTTGTAGGTTGTTGATCCAGAAGCAAACTGACCAGTTGAGATGGAAGGGACAAGGTCGCGGAAGAAGGCGAGCGAAGTTTGTGTAACCGCGATGGAACTGCTTCTCTTCCAAATGTAGAGAGCATCGTAGAGCTGCTCCGCGGCAGCAAAGGTGTTCAAATACCACGGATGCCCACCATAGTAGGTGTCCTCGGGGTACCTGCCGACGGCAACAGCCTGCCCCTGAGGAATACCAGAGTTGATGGCATAGATGGACCTGAAGGAGTCGACGACTACCTTGTGGTTCGAAAGCGCCCGGTCGCTGCACGGCTGGAAGGTGGCGCTGTCGCAGTTGAGAGCCGGGTCGAAGTTGTGAATGGAAGTGAGGATGGAGTTGGCATCCTTGCCGTTCCGCCAGTTACCGCCGTTGATGTTCGAGACGATGTAGCCCTGGGATGGGTTCCAGAAGCGCTGCTGGAAGCACAGGACCTGGGGCGCAATGGAGTCGCAGGCCGTGCAGGACGTACCCAGGAGCGAGGCCAGAGAGCTTCCCTCGACGAGGGAGCGGTGCTGAGAAGCAATGGTGAAGAACGAGGACCCTTGCACCTCCTCCCAGAGGTCGAAGCCGGTCTGGTTCCAGTACTGGGCGACGTATGCCAGGTCGTTCCGGATCACCGGCCAGACAACCGTGTTTGCCGTTGTGGTGTACCCGTTGGCGATCAACCACTTTGCGTACTTGATCAAAGCAATGGCCCGGAGCGCAGGCCCGTCTCGCTGTGGGCGGCCCCATTCGCCCGTGAACTGGGCCCCGTTGGCCAAATATTTCGGCTCTCCAAGTCCTGCGCCATTCTGGAAGCCGCCTGAGGGGTTGGAGACTGTTTGCAGCTTCGCCTGTCCAATGATGAAGTCCTGGATGCTGCGTTGGAGGCCGGCATCGTAGGATTCGAGAAAGAGATCGACGACAAGCTTGAAGACGAGCCCGGCGTCTCTGGTCCAGTGGAAGAAGTCTATGTAGGCTGTGTGAGTAGACTGTTTTACCGGGCGAAGACGAGGAGTTGAGGTCTTACAATCAGGGTCTTGACGACTGGGGGAGGCGATGACGAGACCGGAAGCTACACCAGCAGAGTTGCAGCCGCTCGGACCGACGTTGCAGAGAAGCTGGGCCCTGGCGATCGGTAGTTCTTGGGCAATCCAGGCTTCGACGTCAACCCTCTTGGACAATGAGGATGGGTGTCCGGAGACGACAGCCGCACCGGCAGAAATGCCCAGAGCGAAGAGGTGAAGTAGCTTCATGGCGAGATGCTGGGGAAGTTCGATTCGAGTTGAAGGCTAATGGGAGTCGATGCCTAGACTTCATTTCTGAGACATCTTGGACTGGCTTGATGTATTTATACCGGCTCTTAGGCCTCTTGCTGAGGCGACTTCCGCATCATGGAGCATTGTGCTCACATGGCATCACCCACTTGAACCTGGAACCCCTCAAGTCGGGCCTTCATCGGTGCTGCTCGGCTGCCGCCAGGCTGAGGCCCATGGCAATAATCTGGAATCGACAGGTGAACAGCCATTTGGCCCTGTCCACCTTCGGTGCAGTGGCCCCGCGCCACAAACAATGCGAACATGGTTGTCCAAAACGCAGCTCGGGGTTCTTGGAAGCCCGGAGCACATGGTGCAGACGGGCCGACCAGGGTGAGGTCTTTTGCACAAGCATGAGAGCCATCTGGGTTCTCGACGAGCTATGAGCGGTCATCAGCACCTTTTCTGGACAGGTCCCGGGCCTTATGCCGGAGAGAACCGAGTTGGTGTTGCATCGGTCCTCATCGACAGACGCCACTGCGAGCAAGCGAGGCAGAAATTCCGGCAAATGAACGACATGAGCCCGAGGAGGGGTCTGCATCGACGAGGCCAGCGTCGTCTACCCCACACTTCCGTCAAGGTGCTAGGCCGGGACTCCAGAGACCAAGCGGCAGTCTCCAATGCTCCTCAAGCCCGCCATGTACTTGCCCCATGGGGGTGGAGGACCGGGTGTTGTCGACAGGGATGGCTTCGGGCCGAGGCGATCGCTTCGCGGTAGGTCATGGCAAGCCTTGCATCTTTTGGACTGGGGGGTGATGCGGCGCTTGCGCAGGCGATATGAGGTCGACGATGGCGCTGATGGAGCGAGGCCAAACTTGATTTTTTGCGAACGGCTGGGGCAGTCGTCAGTAGATGCGGATTTGCGCACAGGCATGAGGGTGAACAAGACTTGATGGGACCCCGCCAACGGCCTGCTGGGTGGTGCGATCAAGTTTGGAGCGAATTTCTCCGCGGAAACGATCTTTAAAGTTGCTGCAGCGGGAGCTTGAGATGATGTGACCAAAGATGCGGGTTGGCCTCGTGATACGAGCTGTTGGCGTCCAGTAGGTAGGCGAGGACAGCACGTCCCGGAATCGATTTGGGAATCGATCGCGAAACCGCGTATACGGTTTTGTCGTAATATAAGACGGGGACCGCTGGGAAGAAAACAGTTCGTCGATGTGAGAGTGATGGTGTTGGCGAAATGAAAGATTGAAGGACGATGGGAGTGACTGGAACTCCAGCGATGGAAACTTCCAGGTTGGAAGGTTCGACGGGCTAGCAGTAAGCTTACAGCAAAGCTTAAAACATGGGCCTCGATGTGTCAACGCCTGGCAGGCGCCTCCATCATGGATGAATAGAATGAGTGCTGCAATAGTCAAGTCGGACTGATGTCAAGTACGTGCCAGGTCGTTACATTACAGCCTCTCGGCAGTGTCAATGGACAAGGAGCCCAGTATGCGTTGCTCAATTGCGTCCCAAGCCTGAGGTGGGGGAGGCGTGGTCGAGGTCGAGCGAGTGATGGAGCAGGCACGGCCAAGACAACATGAAGCAGATTGCCCCCTACTCGTATGCTTCCAAAGTGGGCCATGGCCATTGGATTCCTGACAGAAAGATCACAATGAGCCGGGCACTGATCGCGCTCCAGAGTCGCCTGGATTCGATTTGCTGCACCTTGTCGTTTCTGGGGCTCCGAGGCTCCGAATACGCCAGGAGCGCCGCCAACCCGGGCGGAATCCCGCTGGTTGCGCTGGTTCGCGGTCGTTTGGAACGGCGACAGTCACGCCCAGGCAGCCGTTTGAAAGCCCCGGCCACCACATGCACAGGCGGGCGGCCCTGGCAGTGAGTGAGTGCCCTGCCACCTCAGTGCATCGCATCAGCCTGGCGCTGACACCACCAAGGACGTGTGGTTCCGTGGTACTCGGACTTCACCTACAGGCAGGCTTCCTGGCTCGTACCCTGCCAAGGCTTGCAAGCTCACCAAGCGGGCTTGGCGGTACATTTGCTCTCGTAAAGCACCGGCAACTCCACTGGTACGAGAAAATAGTCCAGGGTGGTCACAAGAGGAAGGGTCCGAGGGGAGTTGAGAAGCTGAATTGGGGATAGTTGTCGCGCCGCCTCGGTCGTCTTCGTCTTACTTTGTCGCCTGTACGAGCCAGGAAACCCTGCACAGCCCCTCTTTCCTTCGCCAAATGCCAACCCGGGCTGTCCGTAATAGTGCGTGGCATGCATGCATGCGAGCCAGTTGGGAAAATCCATCTGCTGGTGCTGGTGCTGGTACCTCATAATACTTGAGCATCTGCCCACGCCGCCGTCATTGATCCGACCGACGTCCCTGTTCGTCAAGTGCTTTGTGTCGACCGTCCATTCTTTCCGCCCCAGGCTCTGCTACTTTGCTTCCTCTGTCGCATCAATCGACCTCTCTCAACCCTCTTCTTGGCCCAAGCACGGCATGCAGACGTCCTTCGACCCATAGACCAACCCGACACCTGCGCGGCCATCGATCGGAGTCGCCACGGAAATCAAGCTCGCCCAGGCTCTGGGCTTCTCGTCCAAATCCACCGCCCGATCGACCGCCCGACCGACCGCCCGATCCCCCGACTCTTCGGCAGAATCGCCGAGGCGATAATACAATGGAGGCGCCATTGCTTCGCGGCGGCAACATGCGCCGTCTGCTCATGTCGAGCGCCCTCGCCGGCATGGCAGTCGCTCAGTCGCCTTACTCGATCGACACACGAGGTGCGCTCGCTCCCTGATGACACCCCGCTACACCGAACCTGCCAGACCAGAGCACTGACCTGACATCGGACGACAGAGGACATTCTCCAGTCGGCACGGACCCTCGCCTACGACATGATGCTCTTCTACAAAGGCAACGAGACCGGCCAGGTACCTGGTGTTCTTCCAGGACCACCGGCGTACGTGACCTCCCCTCTCGCGCACCCGGCGCTCTTCGACTGTTTGCTGACGACCTCTGTAGCTCTGGCACGGGTGATTATTATTGGTGGCAGGGCGGTGCCATGATGGCCGCATATCTCGATTACTGGTACTGGACCGGAGACGACAGCTACAACCAGGTCGTATACGAAGGAATGCTCCATCAAGTCGGCGAGAACCAAAATTACGAGCCGCTAAACCACACGGCTTCTCTCGGAAACGATGACCAAGGGTTCTGGGGTATGACGGCCATGCTGGCTGCCGAGCTCGGCTTCCAGGATCCTCCTGAGGGCCAACCGCAGTGGCTCGCCCTAGCCCAGGCTGTCTGGAACAGGATGGCCCTGCCTGAAAGGCACGATGAGTACTGCAACGGAGGAATGCGATGGCAGATCCCTCCCTTGAACCCAGGCTATAACTACAAGAACAGTATGTGTCATCCCTAAAGAGCCGTCGTCGTCGGATCGACTCATTGCTGACCATGGCCAGCCATCGCCAACGCTTGCTTCTTCAACATTGGAGCCCGTCTGGCCAGGTACCTGGGCAACGACACGTACATGGAATGGGCCGAAGATACGTGGGACTGGCTTTGGGGTGTCAACTACATTGACCACGACAATTGGCGGGTTTACGACGGTGCCGGCATCGAGGAGAACTGCACCAAGATCGTCAAGGTCACATACTCCTACAACATCGGCTCTTTGCTCCAGGGAGCTGCTTTCCTTTACAACTATGTAAGAATCACCCGTCTCCGGCGGCCGCGTGCGCACCCAGGACAGACAGCTGACCAACCACCCTTGCAGACCAACGGGTCCGAAGTATGGCGGGAGCGCGTCGACGGTCTCTCCGAGCGCATCATGACCGACTTCTTCCCGAACAACACGGCTTACGAAGTTTCCTGTGAGCCCCGCCCGGGTACCTGCACCGCCGACATGATCATGTTCAAGGGCTTCATTCACCGCTGGCTTCCGACCGTCGCTCAGTTGGCGCCCTTCACCGCCGAACGTATCATGCCCGTTCTCCGCGACTCTACAGAGGCCGCTATCAAACAGTGCACGGCGGGCGCGTCCGGCCGCGTCTGCGGCTTCTTTTGGTCATCGGGAGAGTTCATACCGATGCCCGAGAACTCTGTCGGCAGGACCACCGGCGCCGGCGAGGCTCTCAATGTTCTATCGGCTGTGACTGGACTTCTTATGGGGGAGGAGAAGGAGTTGCTTACTGGCAACACGGGTGGTACCTCACAGGGCGACAACAATGCCGGACATGGCGAGTCTTACGACCGCGTCTTCAAGGAGCTGAGCACGGGAGATCGGGCCGGCGCCGGCATCGTCACGGCCATTGTCAGCTTGGGCGCCCTCGCCCTCTTCGCCTGGATGAGCTGGCCTGTCAAGGAAGAAGTCGAGTTTGAGCCGCCGCCGCCGTCGGGCACTGAGAGGCCGCGGCCTGTCAGCACCGTAAAGGCCTGAGTTGAAGTACGAGGATCCCACATTCGGCGTTCGAGCGGCAGCGGTCATTTCAGGTCACTTTCCTTTCCTCTTTACCTCTGTACCAAATTTATAGCATCAGGGTATCCCCGCCTATTTCATTTTCCTGTCCGAGGGAGCAAAGATTGCTTCCCCATCGGAGGGCCGTAGTGCCCAATCAATACCAAACGCCAGCGTGTCCATCCACGCGCAAAATGCCCCCTTTGATGCGAACGCCTACCAAATGCGCTTTGTAACCATGTCATACCGCTGCACTCCCTGATAATCGCCCTCGGGCGCCTTGGCGCTCTTCTCGGGCCGGCCCTTCCCCTTGAGGCCTTCGTCCCTGTCGGCGTGGATCCACCGCCTCTTGTCATCGCTAATCTCGACGTGCCCGTATCCACCCAGTCGCTTGCCTTTGGCATCGTACGAGTTGACCTGCGCCTGTCCAACAGAGACGAGGAACTCCTTCTGCTTCATGGCAGCATATCGGTTTCTCGAGTACCGAAGCAGCATCATGCCCAGAAGCAACTTGAAAATCAACAACACAAGGAAGGCGATGAAGAAGACGACGAGCATTGTCCCGGCTGCGATGACGTCGTCGGAGTTGTAAGACCAGAAAGACCGCGCCTTGTCAGGGGTGTGCGGGGATCCATAGACAGCACGGCCCAGAGCGTCTCGGATGAGTGTGTCGAGTCGGTCCAGCGCAGCAACCATAACAGGCGAGGAAGGCGTTGCTGACTCGGCCGTCAATGAGGTCTGCGTAGATTCCAGGATGGGTGCCGGGACATGTGTCGAGAGGAACATATGATATGTCTGAACGGACGCTCGGATGAACAGGCAGGAGAGCGGGAGAACTGCGAGCCCAACTCGACGCGTGAGCGACGGAGTGACGAAAGCCTGCAAGGTCACGACAGCGTCAGCTTGGGTCCTGGGATTTGGAAGAGCGGGGGAGGAAGGTTGCGCAGAACTCACGTTTGTGTAGTAATCCTTGCAGAGTATGTCGAGGATGCGGCTATAGAACTTTGGTCGGATTTTGTTGAATTTGTTAATGTAGGCATGCTTGATGGTGTCCACAAGTATCTCGCTTCCAATGACGATGAGGAAGGGCGAGAGAACCTCGCCAGACCATAGCCAGGCCGGCAGCACCGTGAAACTATGTGGAAGGATGGAGGGGCTGTGAAGAGGCTTGGTGCTGGATGCCTTGACATCACTGCCGTAACCGGTTCCGGGTATGGACAGGCCGCCGACCTCGACGACGTTGCGCATGCCAATGATGAACAGCATGAGCCAGAGCTGGAAGCGTTCGACAATGTCCGCGCAGGTGAGCTGGAAAAGGTTGTCCTTTTCGAACCGCTTGAAAACAGTGCTCTTGATCTCGACGAACTGATTGGACAGCAACAACGTCAAGAGAGCGTTTGAGTAGGAATTAACGGCGACATTGAGCGTGATGACTTGGTAGTACAGCACAACCGAATGGACTGTCGTATAGAGAAGTGCGAGTGCGAACAAGCCGAAAGGCAGGAGCAGTTTCGAACGACCGAACTTGTTACGAGACAGTGATTCGTCGCTCAGGAGGCACTCGAAGATGTCTTGCCCCAGCGCAGAGAGGAGCCTGTCACCCACCTGTGGCGAGTCAGCGATGCTTGGAAGAGAAACATGTTGAACAACTTACCTCAAGGACGTTGTAGATGACGTAGAGCTTGATAGCGTCTTGTCCTCGGATAACGTGGTACATGCGACTCGCGTCGAGCCTCATGAGAAACAAGCAGCTGAAGAGGATGACGGCACCCTGTAGAAGGTCGGCCTTGTGCCTCGATGTGAGGTTGGACGGCAAAGACTTGGTCCTACGGTGTCGGAACGGGCCGTGGGCCATGTGATGGTGTTTGTGCCCGCTGCCATTGACCAGGCCATGTTTGACTTTCCGGTTGATCTTGGCATCCAGATCCGAGAAAGCGGCCAGCTTGCCGCCCGGTAGATGAATTGCGGGAGATGTAGGCTCGCTGACGCTCCCTCGCACCTTTCTCGGGACCTGGCCCCGGTCTGGTAGGATGTCGGCTTGTGCGTGCTGGTCCACGCATTCGGCGCAATGTGAAGTCACAGAAGCTCGGCGACCTCGCGACCAGAGTCGACCGATGCCGCCCCTGACATATGCCAAGGCCCAGCGCATCTCTCTGTTGACGACATAGAGCCACCATTTGATGACGACGCCTATGGCAGCCACAAAGCGCATGGGAAGAATGGTGAAATTGTATAGCCAGGCATCTAGGCAGGCGAGGGCGCCGAAATAGAGAGTCCGCTCTAGGTAAAACGGCAGGACCAGGACGTTGAACAAGCGCTCGATCCTGACGGCCATGGATTCGTAAGGGCCATCGTTGGCGTGCGAATTGTGAATATACAGGGGACTGGGCCGTTGCGTGGACATCTCGAGCTGGAGATGGGTCGGTATCGACATTGGTGGGAGGGGAATGGAGGGGGGGACTGGGGAGGGCAGAGGCTGCTCGGCTGCCGGAGGGCGCAGCGTCATCGGTGTTCTAGAGTTTCCGCCGTTGCCGTGGGCATGTCCGTTAAGATTGAGGTAGAGCGGCGGCGGCTTCGCAGAAGGGTTGAAGGAGTTGCGGCGTGGCGATGTCAATGTTGGCCGGCCCTTCCTATCGTCTGGCGGAGTGGATAGAGTTCTCAGAGTGGACGGCCGCCGGTCTTGATCCACGGCGCGGGAGCGCCTTTCAATCTCTGGGAACGGGGTGGGTTGGACGAGCTCGGGGTGCCGCATCACGTCTTGTCGAATCGATCGAAGCTGTTCGGCGATCGAGGGAAGAGGGGAGCCAGGTTGAGGGGTCTGTATCGCTGGATTGGTCTCTGGCACAACGGCGACTGGGAGTGACTCTGGGGCCTGGACAAGCTGCTGCATCCCAGCCGCTGACAGCCTTCGTACGTGATCATGGCCGCCATGCGACTTCTTATCCGACGCGGAGCCGGCACGAGAACGGGATGGTGATATTGTGTCTTGGGTATGTTCGGCTACAGCGGGCAGGGACTCGGATGGTGCTGGTGTTTCGCGCGTGCGCTTTCCGAGAGGACTGCTCGAGGCCTTCTCGGCGGTCTGGCACTCAGAGGACGTTTCTTCGTCAGAACAGCCGCTGAGTGCAATTGGCAGTGTCGGGGCAGGAGATGCAGGCCTTGCATACGCAGGGGAAGGTTGAGCTGGCAGCTTCGCGGGGTCGTCCACGGGGGGCGACCGGTACATTGGTTCGGGGGGAGGTGTCGGCATTGGCGGGGGAGGTTCTTCGGCAGGCAAAGAGTATGCGTTTCGAGGTTCATGGTGCTGTCCGCGGACTCGGAGCGGGTGGTGACGTTGTTGAGGGGAGGATGCCAGTGCCCCAGGCAGGTCGTGTGTGTCCGCCATCGCCGTCGGTGGCGCCCGCCATTCGGGTTCGACAGAAAATGCGATGCCTGCGAGAACTCGGCAGGTCTCGCTTATTTGTTTCGCGATGAACGGCGGAGACAGATAGGTAGGTGAAATCGTGGAATGTAGGCAATGGAGGCTGCACGTTTCCAGAACGTGGAGGCTGCCGAGGTCCTCCCGAGGACGAACGATTCCAGGTTTGGTCTGCAGTCTACCGACTCGGAGAGCCTACGCCATCCACGCTGCACTGCAGTTCGTGGGGGCAGCCAGTGAAGCAGCCCGTCATTGGACCCACACCCACAAGAACTGGTGCAGCTCGTCCGCCAAGCCAGCAGATCGGAGACACACAGACTGTGATACAAGCACACTTCAGCTTTGCTACTGTATCATCATTTCTCCGACGTGAAGAAATCAACCCCTTTAAAGACGTTCGCGGTAAAGACTGCAGTAGAAATATTGCGGTCTTCTCAGTGAAGCCTCGAGACTCGACCTGACCTGTCATGGCTACGATGTCAGTGTCCGGCTCGGACTTCGGACTCAAGTCCACCTTCCAGTTTAATCCTGAAAGCGCATCTCGGCAACATGTTCGCGGAGCACATGGGCGCCAGAAGATATAACCTTGGCCTCTTGAAGAATCTATGATTTGTGATTCGGAGAAACCGAAGATTGAAGGTGTCCACTCAATGACGTTGTCAGAGTTTGATTCATCATGCTTCGGCACTTGCTCCCGAAATCGAGGGAGTTTTTGACTGGACCTGAGGACGGACTTACTGCCGGGAACATGGACGTCAAAAATCTACAGATCTGCCCCGCCGGCCTCCTCGATTAGGTAGGGAGATGCCGGGCTCCCATCGCGTCAGAGTCGACGACATCGGCGTGCTTTTTGGGTCCTACAAGAACTTCAACTTCTCACCTACACCCCGATCCGAAACCCACAGCCTGACCCCCACAACCCTTGAGATAGGAACAGACTCGAGCTTCTTCTCGTAACAACCACCTTGCGACCACCCACCATGGCCTCCAACCCCCCCGGAAAATGCTGCGCTGTCGGCGTCAAACACGAGTATGCGCCCATCACTCCTTCAAGCTCCTGCAGCCTAAAGGCATCGGCTGCTTCATGGCTACCTAGCTAACAATGAGCTGCCAGTGGTTCCCCATCGGGAGAGGACATCAAGATTGCTGATGGAACTATCGCCGCCTACGTTGCGGAGGCCTCTGCCGAGAATGCCCATGCCGGCACCGCCATTCTCTTCATCCCAGACATCTGGGGCATCTGGCAGAACTCACAGCTCGTGGCCGACCAGCTCGCTGCCAATGGGTATACTACCTTGATCCCCGATATTTTCAGCGGTGACTCTTTCGCGCGTGGCCTGGACGTCTTGCAATGGATCCAGGGAGGCACCGACGGCAAAACCCCGCACACGGTCGAGGCCGTTGACCCCATCATCCTCGCTGGCATCCGCGCTCTCAAGGAGACATACGGCGCCAGCAAGATTGGCGCGGTCGGCTACTGCTTCGGTGCCAAGTACGTCATTCGCCATTTCCACAACGGCATCGATGTCGGCTACGTTGCCCATCCCAGCTTCGTTGAGCGAGACGAGCTCGCCGCTATCACTGGCCCACTCTCCATCGCCGCGGCCGAGACCGACTCCATCTTCCCGACCGAGAAGCGCCACGAATCCGAGGCGATTTTGAAGGACACAAAGCAGCCCTACCAGATCAACCTGTACTCGGGCGTCGAGCATGGCTTCGCCATCCGTGGCGACGTCAGCATCAAGGTGCAGCGCTTCGCCAAGGAGGCCGCCTTCCTCCAGGCTGTCACCTGGTTCGACAACTGGCTGGTATGACTGCCTGCAGCCAAAATGTAGAATCCACATGGCCAAGCTGGTAGCTCAAGGCAAGGATAGGCTTCGGATCCGACAGACAGACCTGAAAATTGACTCGACTTCTTCACGTCCGAATTGATGGGACATCTGCCTACTGTAGTGACCCTGCGAATATGAGTAGTTGCTAAAGTCAACCAAAGGCCAAAGGGCACCAGAACTTGCGTGACTGACTGGACATCAGCCCTGGAATAGTACAGTACAGTACAAGAGCTGGCAGCACAGGGGCTGTGCGCCTGGGTGGTGGCTGTTCAAGGAATGCAGAAGCTGTCAGGGCTGTGTTCACACCGCTTCGAGTCCCTGATGGGCTCGCCAGGCCGGAACACGGCACGGTCCGGGTCCGAGTCTATAGTAGGGTCCAGTACCACCCCACTCAGTGTCATCGAGTCCAAGGCCTGCCAGGGACCAGCTCGGAGGGCCTGGCCATAGCTTCAGATTTCATCTCAAGCAACGTGGATCGGACATCAGATGCTCGGAGATTCAGCATCAGACACGAAGGCTATCCATCGCAACATCAAGGAGTCACCCAACGGCAGGAGTATCTCGCAAGGCACCGGAGGGGGCGAGGGTCGCCCATTGTGTACAATGTGCCCCCGCCAGACCCAGCTGAGCCCCCAGTCTACGGTACACAACGCTCGGGCTCCATGCACGATGACCCTGTCTGCCCGTCCAGCCGCTGCCGACCGAAGCGGCCAAGCCTAGTAGTCTGCGGCTGTGCGCTGGGGCCTGGGGGGCATCTGGCCATGCCACCGAAATGGCCAACGACTATGACAGCCTTACGCTCCTGGGACGCGTCCCACTGGGAGGCCAAAAGAGCTGGACAAGACGGACTTCAAGGCGCAGAGACGTCTCCGACGGTCGTCCTCCCGTGCTTCGACTTCTAGCTCCCTGCTATCATCGACGACCTCTTCGACCAACCGCGAACCTCTCCACCGCGGCCGGGATCAGCTCCCGCCACACATCACCACCAGACCCGACAACTACCTCCGTCCGCCGCGCATACGAACACCATGGCGACAGAGCCCGAAGTTATCGTTGCTGGAGTGGCTTTGGCCATCTCTGTCATCGCACTAGCTGCCGCGGCACTCCAGGTCACCCAGCAATACTTCGCGTCTGCCAACAACTACAACACCTGTGACACGAGGGTCATGGGCGATTGGCACCAGTCGCGAAAGAGACTTCTTCGGCTCAAGGAGTTCCGACTCGAGGTTCAGTACGACGCGCCAGTCATTTTCCTCACCCGACCGGACTACGAGGGCGTTGGACCGGTTCCGCCCAAACCAGTGATAATGCTCAACGGCGATGCCGAGAGCAGGGAGCAAAGTTGGACGGTGGTGGTCCCTGACGCCCCCAGCAACAGCAAAAGCACCGCCGTCGACAACTTGAGTCCGAAGGAGAAGAAGGCCGAGAAAAAGAAGGAGATCGAAGCCATCCATACAGCCGATAACGACCTTGCCACATGGGTCAAACTGCTCCAGACTATCCAGAACATGGAGTCAAAGTCAAAGGAATGGCAAGAAGGGTGGTTCAAGAAGGGACCGCCCAAACCCGGTTGCGTGGCCTCGCCGGACCAGCAGCACGCCGCCCTTAATGGCCATACGCTCGTAGTGGCGATGCAGAAGAAGACCAAGAGCTACGACACAATGCCGGCGGGCATCAAGAAGCCGTTCGGGACAACCACTTGGTGCCACCTCATCGAGCTGACCGCTATGCTCGGCATCTACTGGGTCGAGTTTGACCGCACCAACGACAGGTATCGAGCCGAGGGCAACGGCTTCGTCGTGGCGGGCGAAAAGGTGAGCGACCTGGGGGTCATGTTCTCTTTCCAGGTGGCAAAGGCAAGTCGCTTTGCCGAGAACCGAGTCATCCCCTCCGAGCACGTCAAAGACCTGGCATTCGGCATCGTCCCGACCGTGTACTGTCGCACCTCGACTGCTGTGGATCGTCGACTCGACAGGAGCGACCAAAAGGATATTGGCAAGCTTCACTTCTCCACCAGGGCGGACATTGCCGACTCTCTGGTCCTCATCGGCTGCAATGCCAATGCCGTCAACTACTTCGCCCGCGACGACCATCTGAACAGGAGGGTGACGCACCTCTTCCCCTGTAAGTTGGCGAAAACTACTCGTTTGACTTGCCGCCCCCTGCTCACATCAGTCAGTGGCATTCGAAATTATTGGCATGTTGGCGAAGACTTTCCACATTGAGCACAGCGGATTCCGGTACCTGCCCAATCCGACAATGTACATCTGGAGCAACAAGAACTTTTCACTGCCTGATATCCTGGCCGGATATTTGGAGCAGATGGAGCTCACAGGTCTGCGGTCTCGTGTGGCCAAAGTACTCGGACGTCATGGCAACAACATCCTAGACCATTTCAAGACCGAATATGCGACGGGATGGCCAAGCTTTGCCCTGCTGAAAGATTTACACGACGCCCTGGAGCATACCGATGTTATTCTGACCGGTGTGCCGCTGACCGAGAGGCCGAAAGGACCGCCTCGAGAATCAACACAGGTATCCGGCGTCATCAACATGCATGCCGAAAAGTTCGGGCCGAAGAAGAAGAGCAGGGCCGCCGCAGAAGTTTCCCAGGTGCCAGAGGAAAAGAGCAAGACCCCTGACGTTGCTGAGACCGACGAGCAGAAGGTCAGGCGCAAAATGGTGCAAGATGTGCTGCGAAGCCACATCCAAGAGGTCCTGTCCGGGCTGAACCTGCCTGCAGCCCTTCCCGACCATAATGCCTGCGCTGCGACTGACACCTCGAATGGCGCTGTCGAAGATGGAACGTCTTCAGATCCTCAGGCCAGGCCGCCTCGGTTTGATGACATTGACTCGGCAACCCCCGAAGACAAGCAGGCCAAGCTGATGCAGGTGTATTTCCAAGTCATTCGCACCAAGGTCATGAAGACATGTGCGCAAAATGCGGGACGCAATCGCCGCGGGTCTACAGCTACGGTTTATCGCCAGCATCAGTATCCCTTTCTCAGCCGTTTCAAGCCACGGGCAGCGGAGCGGTCGGTGAAAGAGGAGACCACGGAGGTAGGGCCGGAGGATTGCGATGGCGCGGACATCACCGAGTTGGGTGCCCATGGTCGCCCGTTGACCGAAGACGATACCCTTGCCGAGCTGGGAATGTCGGATGTTACGCACGAAGACATCTGGTGCACCCTCGTCTTCCGAATGATATGTTGGCTCATGCTTCACGACTTTGACCAGATGGACATACAAAAGCCCAAGAAGGAACTGCACGGGAGCCGCCTACGGGTGTATATTGCATGATGGCTATGCCATCTCACGAAGCATAGATAGAACTAACGAAGACATGACGCATTACGACTCACCGAGTAATTCCACCATAGCAATCAGGTGAACGCCAGGGCAGGTCTGCCAGACAAGCGGGCTGCCTCTTGACGGCATCGAAAATAAATCGCCCCCTCTTGTCCGTGAGTCTGCAGGTCAACGCAAAGACACCTCTGTATTGTCACAGACCCCCTGATTCGCAAGGAGGCCCGGTCAACGAACGTGTTTCACCGCCGATGGACGTGGTCTAACCACCAGGGCTGATGCAGAAAGAATTCTGCGGCAACCTGGTTCGCCGTCGAGCCGAGTTCTGCCAACCGCGACATGAGCAATTCGACTGGATTCGGTAGCAGCGTTGTCGGTCAAGAGCTTAAATAAAGTTGAAAAGTTACGCTCCCACCACGGAAAGGCCGAATTCACATTTGACTACCCGCTTGATGAGAGCCGGCTGCACCGAGTGACTTGTGGAGTGCTGACCGAGCCGGTCCGCTTCGAGGACTGTCCGACGCACTGTACTTGACGCCCTGACGCCACAGGCGACCCACTGTGTCAGCGAGGCTTGATCACAGTGCGGTCAGCTCGTGCACGGACCCCACCCACCGCGACTGCCCAGCCAGTTTGCCTCCTTCCTGCAGCGACTGCCAAACCAGGCCGAAAGTTGCAAAGGACGTGGAGGGACTCTCTCCTCCACCAACGACCCGCTCTCGACGGGACTGTCCAGACTCTCTCCCCTTTCAACCACCACCCACCTCGCAACCCCCCTTCCACGGCACCACAGCGACGCAGCCGCCTCCGGCCACCGGGTTTACACGCACCTTTCCGGGACGAAAAGAATTCTCGATTCCCACCAAAGACCCAAGGCCATCCCGACAACTCCCTCCGTGGCAGGGCCCTCGATGAGGCCCAGCGATCGTTTCGTCCCTTAGGCCCCGAATCCCGCCTCTTCGCAGCCGCCTATATCGAACCCGACCCGCCAAACTTCTGCTCTTCCCTCTCAGATCTTTAAGTCGACACTCTTTTCCGAGGCTGCCTTGGCAACGCCTTTTCCTCCGAACTTATACCCAAGAGCCTGGCAAGCCTGAGGCTGCCGCTCTGCTTTTGACTTCGATCCCACCCCGCCAGAAACACCCCAGAGCCGCACTCTTTGTAATCAAGAACTACAACGGCCTTGGGAGATACCAGCAAAACCGTTGTTGATCTACATCTCGTCCGCCGTCCGATACTACCCCGAGGAAGCGGCTTCTGTCCAGTAGCCTGCCTGCGCAGTCTTCGAGTACACCGACGCTTTGTTGTAACAACCCGCTACACATACCACCCACCACGTCCAGCATCACCAGCTGCCTAAGCTGGACGACAAGACATCACCATGACGCCCTCACCTGGTCCACAACACACGACAACCATGGACACTCGCCCACGGTCAAGCCAGACAGTTTCTGTAACTTATGATGACAGTTCTCCTGCGCAAGGCCGCGACCTGTCACGACTCCGCGTCGAGTTGTCGGAGTGCATCGAGACTAAGACCGTCACGACGACTACGACAACGAAACGCACATTCCCCCCTCTGACCATGCGAGAGGCTCGACCGCTGAGTTCCTTGGACGGCAAGGAATACCCTCTCGCCAACACCCCTCTGCCGCCGGAACTCGTCTCTTTTTCCTACACCATCCCCAGTGGCGGCGAAACGGGATCCGGACACCTCACAGGCGAGGCGTCTCGCAAGGTAAGAAGTCTTCCACACCCATATGCCGCTGGAACGTACTGACACGGCCGCTCCATAGCGCTCCGGCAAAGAGCCCCTCGCCCACACGGCCGGTCTGATCCGAGCAAGTGGCTCAGCCGATGACTCCATCCGTCACGCCTCAACGTCCCCGTCCAACTCATACCCACGCAACACTAGAAAGACGGACTCAAGGGAAGACTCGCCCGACAATAGCCCTGGTCCCAGCGGCCCGAAGCAGCTCCAAGATCGGCTGGCCGGTCACCCGCTTGCCCCCGGAGACAGACCCGCTCTTCGGCTGTTCAAACGCCTGAATCGCACAACGCGCGAGCCCTCACGTGGAAGCAGAGGTGGCGGCTTTCTGGCAACACCGGACACATCTGACCTCATGCTGGGTCCCGCCTCTGACAGGATTTCTCGTTCACGCACTTCCCACTTGGAAAGACTCAGCCACACGCCAGAACATGTCTCGGCCATGACCTCCCAACCGCATGACGAGGGCAGTCCTGTGGGAAGCGACTCCCACACCGTATTCAGCAGCACAGTCGCTACGCCGCCTATCACCGATGCGGACGCCGAGCCGTTTGCTGATGCAGACGAGACTCTCCAACAAGCCATCCGAGTTGCAGGCACCCAGGCTTTGGACAGTGTGGCTGCACAAGACGCCAGCTTGCCGAGTCCTAGATTGTCTCCGACACTGGCCGCGCAGCAGCCACAACAGGACTTGGACCCCGCCGACGATGCAACCTCACTCGCGGACGCTCTTGAGGAGGAACGTGGCCGAGCCTGGTTTCATGAGTCGCAGACTGCAGATGAGCTCTGCGAAGAGTCGGACGCCAATTCTCTCGCCGCGGATGACAGCCAGCTGGTCCGCATGCCGACCACCACGGACCCGCATGCGACAATGCTGGACGTTCGCTCCATGATCGAGACATTCGACTCGATGCCTAACGAGATGAAGAGTTTCATGATGTACAACTTCCTGCGACGCTGCTCGCGGAAAACACTGAGACTTGTGGCCGACACCGTCACTCCTGTTCTCAAATGCGACTTTCTCAAGCAGATGCCTCCGGAGTTGCAGCTCAACGTCTTGTCCTACCTCGACTACCGCGACCTCTGCCGCGCTGCCCAAGTCTCCAAGCACTGGAGACACGTCGTCGACAGCAACGAGACCGGCTGGAAGGAACTGTTTGACCAGGACGGATATTCTCTCCCTCCGGGCGAGCTCGACAGGGCCATTGCCCAGGGATGGGGATGGCAGGACCCCGTGGGCCCACTCTCGGCCGAGATTGACCTGAGCCTGATGAACCGCCTCACCCTGACCGACGGCGAGGCCGCCAAGATGCCTGTGAAGCCGGACCCCCTGGCTAAGCTGCGCAGCGCCAAGAGGAAGAGAGGTCTGAACATTGGCGGCGCAGATAGGACCAAGCGCAGGGCTAGTGTTCATTTCGAGGCTTCCCGCGCCGAGGCCGCCCAGAGCCAGATTGTCAAGCAGCACAAGTCTCGCGGAATCTTGACAGCTGCCAGTGCTGCCGCGGCGGCAGTCCCGGATCCCGACATCAACCTACCCAGCCTGCGCAAGATGCATCTTTTCAAATCCCTGTATCGTCGTCACCACATGATTCAGCAAGGCTGGACCAGCGGACAAGTCAAGCCAGGTCACGTCGCCTTTGCCGCGCACCCGCGCCACGTCATCACCTGCTTGCAGTTCGACGAGGACAAGATCATTACCGGCAGCGACGACACGCTGATTCACGTCTATGACACAAAGACTGGCAAGCTGAGGAAGAAGCTAGAAGGTCACGAGGGGGGCGTCTGGGCGTTGCAGTATGAGGGCAACACCCTGGTTTCCGGATCTACCGACCGATCCGTTCGCGTTTGGGACATTGAGAAGGGCTTCTGCACTCAAGTCTTCTACGGACACACCAGCACCGTCCGTTGCCTGCAGATCTTGATGCCCACAGAGGTCGGTAAGAACCACAAGGGCAAGCCGATCATGATGCCCCAGAAACCGCTCATCATCACTGGCTCACGCGACAGCCAACTCCGCGTCTGGCGGCTCCCCGAGCCTGGATCCCGAAGATACATCCAGACAGGCCCCCCAGCTAACGACGCCGACTGCCCGTACTTCATCCGCACGCTCACGGGACACACGCATTCGGTGCGTGCCATCTCAGCCCACGGCGACACCCTGGTCAGCGGAAGCTACGACAGCACCGTCCGGGTGTGGCGCATCAGCACCGGAGAGTCTCTCCATGTCCTCGCTGGTCACTCGCAAAAGGTCTACAGCGTCGTCTTCGACCATGAACGCAACCGCTGCATTTCGGGTTCCATGGATTCACTCGTCAAGATCTGGGACCTCAACACCGGTGCCTGCCTTCACACCCTGGAAGGACACAGCCTGCTTGTTGGGCTTCTTGATCTCCGAGATCAGAGGCTCGTGTCAGCCGCTGCGGACAGCACCCTGAGGATCTGGGACCCCGAAAGTGGAAAGTGCCGCAACGTGCTTAGCGCGCATACCGGTGCTATCACTTGTTTCCAACACGACGGGCGCAAGGTCATCTCAGGCAGCGAGAAGACTGTCAAGATGTGGGACATTCGCACCGGAGAATGTGTCCAGGACCTCTTGACCGACCTCAGCGGCGTGTGGCAGGTTAAGTTCAACGAGAGACGCTGTGTTGCAGCTGTACAGCGGGGAGCCCTGACCTATATCGAGGTATGTTCTTTCCAGACTGGTAGTCCCAGTGCCCTGCTAACCATCCCTGACCAGATTCTCGACTTTGGCGCTGTCCGCGACGGCATGCCCCCTGAAGAGCTGGGCCAGCGCAAGCTTCTCAATGAGGCAGAGGTCCACAGTCTCATGGCAGAAGACATGTAACACTACGGCCATCACGAGTCTCGTCACAATCATCTTCAGTTATCACCAGGTGGCACAGGGATCTTGCGTTTGCGGTGAACGGCGTTTCCATCGCTCAGCATGACCATTACGACACACGAAGATCATGATCGTTCGATCATGGACGCAATCGGCTTGGTTCGATCCTCATAATCATCACTATTGGCCTTCCGGCAGCATCACGGAAGGGGGAGGGGGAGGCGTTTTTTTGGAGCCAGGTTCTCGACGGGGAGCAAGCTTACTGCTTAATGTACCTAGGAGGGACTGCAACAACATTACAGGGTGTGTTTTGGTAGCAGGCCGCCGGCTGCTGGTATCCGTCTCATACGGCACAAACATGATTATATTTTCACCCAACATGACATTGAATCCCGTCGCCGTGAACCCTGGTTTTGTTGCTCAGGGGGCACTGGCAGCCTAGGTGTTGGGACGAGCACTGCATGCTGTCGCTGTTGGCCAGCCAATGGCAGTCCAGTACTGCGTGTCTTCACAGGCTCCACCTGCAGGTGACGTGCCTGCCTTGCCTTGTTCATCATGCACTTGAACTCGCCTTCAAAACAGAAGAAAGCAGCATTTAATCTTCCGACTGCAACCCGAGCCTCAGATTTGGCCCTCTTTTGGTGCAGTAGCTGATATGTCAGCCAAATCGAATATCGTCTCTCGCTCTGTGGCGTCCTGCTTCCTATTCAAGTTCTCCGCGTCAGCCAAGCCCAAGGTCGCCCTGTTCCGCCGTAGCACCAAGGTCAAGGCATATCAGTGAGTCAGAAATTCAATAGAAGCTTCCACTTCTGACAATTATAGGCAGTGTCTGGCTCCCATCTCTGGCAGCATTGAGGAGACGGACAAGTCTCCGATTGCTGCAGTATGGCGGGAGATCAATGAAGAGACGACTTTGACACCGGCGAACCTCAACTTGTTCAGGCGCGGGAAGCCATATTCTTTCACGGACGAGAAGGTCGGACGGGTGTGGACCGTCCATCCCTTCGCATTCAGTCTCAAATCGAAAGACGATGAGAAGAAAATACAGCTTGACTGGGAGCACGAGGGCTTCTCGTGGCACGACCCACTGAAAGTCACCGACGATGGCTCCCTACAAGGCGTGCCGTTTCTCGCCAAAAGCCTCCGCAGGGTCTGGTTCGACATGGATCTGGGCAAAGCCAGAGGGCGAATTCTGCGCCGCGGGCTAGAGTCCCTACAGAAAGACGACATCTCTGGCGCAAGGCAGCTGGCCAGTAAAGCCTTGGACATCTTCCGCCATCTTGTCACAGAGGTACCAGGGGAAGACGCCGAAACGTGGCGTTACAATGCAAGATCCGCGGCATGGCACCTCTGGAACAATGGCTGTGGAAGCATGGACGCTGTCATCCTCAACACCTTGGTACGAGGCTTGAGGCTGATTGACGACGAAGTCGAGCGCATCAAGGGTGGCATAATTACACAAGACTCTCTGGCGCGGATTTCGCAGCAGTTTCTGGAACTGGAACAAAAGCGAGACGAAGCACCCGAGAGGATATGGCAGTCGCTGAAGCCAATGCTTGAAGACCTGGCGCGGAACAGCTCGGAGCCCGTCAAGGTTGTGACTCTCGGGGCCAGCTCGACGGTGGCTTGGTGCTTGCAGCGGGCACTTCGAGTGGGAGGTCTCAGTCTCGACATACGGGTCGTGGAATCTGCCCCCTTGTTCGAGGGAGTGTCCATGGCGGCCGAACTGGCAGAGTTTTCGCACGGCAGTCTGGCGGCAACAAGTGGCAGTAGAATCACAGTTTACCCAGACGAATCTGCCGTCGATGCCAGCAGCAACGCCGACATCTTGCTTCTAGGGGCTGATCTCATTGCGGGCGACGGGGCGGTCAGCAACAAGTTGGGCTCGATGCTGTCGGTCCTGAGAGCCAGATGTGCGTCCTCGAAGATGAAGGTTGTAGTTTTGGCGGAGCTGGAGAAGATTCTCGCCGTACCAGAGCCTACTAATGAAGAGGAGAACGATAGGCTTGAGCTGATCAAGGCACGGCTTTTGGGCAATATTCGCGGAGACTCAGCTGAGGCGACCTTCGAAATGGAATCCGCAGTGGCACAGAGGTCTGCGGCAAGAAACGTCGAGTTTGAATGGGTAGACCCCGGCCTGGTGGATGCTTACATCTCTGAGGACGCCGTCAGGGGCACCGAAGACATCATCCGGCAAGCGGACATTTCAAGGGCAGAGGTAGAGCGGCTGTTTGCGGAGCCAGAGACAGTGGTATGAGATTTCCGGGCAGGACTGCCTCGCCGATCCATTGGCAACTTGGAGGATTCCTTTCACAGCATCCATTGCGGTTTCTGCACCGGCAGGAAGCCACCCATGGTAATTCATTGTATATTACGACATTCAGACGGCACCAGCTCTGTTCCTCTTCACTGACCGTCCTGATCGGGTATCTGCAATGTCGCCAACTGACTCTGCAAGCCACGCTTGTCCACCTGCATGGCCATTTCCAGCTCTCTCTCTTCCTCCCGCAGCCGAGCCTTGCTGATTTCTAGGTGTCTTTGGCGCTGGTGCTTTTGCTCCCGCACCCGTTCTTCATGTTCTCGGAGCGCTTGCTCTCGCCTTTGCTTCCCTTCCTTGGCCTTGCGGGTAGCTTCGTCATCCTGAGCCGTTTCGTCTCCTGCAGATGCAGGGTCAAGTGTCTGGATATACGTCTCGATCAGGGGGTCTCGGACCGACACTGGGAGGGAAATAAACTTGATGTCGGTGAGCAGTTGTGGTGGGAGGCGATGAAGGTCCGTATCCCGGTTGAGAACCGACAATGGCAAGGTCCTGAGGAGAGCGGCCAGATCCGTTTTCCTCGTGGACTCGGGCAGTTTGAGCCTGTTGATGTGCTCTCTATACCACTTCTCCCGATCCTTGTCCTTCAGGTAGGGATCCAGCATGGCCGGCTCTTTGCGAAACTTGAGTTTGAACTCGGCCCAAAACAGCTTCGGTGTTGCCTTTTCCTGGAGAAGCGCCATGTACGGGATACGGGGATCCTTTTTCTCTTCCTTTGCCCTCCTCTCTCGAATCTCCCGAACTCTGTCTTTGGACCACTCCTGCCAAGCATCTTTGCGTGCTTTCATGGTGCTCAAGATGGTGTATCGAGGATCATCAATGATCCGTCCTTCCTCAATGAGTTTCTCCCAGGAGTTGTAGGGGTTGATGTGAAAGTCATCCAGCAGGTCCATGAAGAGAGCCTTGGCATCCTCCTCGGAGAAATGAACGCCATCTGCGCCTTCTGGCCAGTCTTCAGGGTTGCCGTCATCGTACTCGCCCGGATCCAGACCGTAGTCTTGACCCATCGCTTGCAGTTGAAATGCAATGTCCGCCTCGCTGAACTCGGCCGGGCCTTCCTCCGTGGCCTCTTCAACTCTCCGCCGTTTGTTCGACTGTTCTCCATCATCCGAGCCCTCTTGGCCTTCAGCTTCGTCGTCAGTCACTTCGACCTCTTCGTACTCGGAGTCACTGCCTTCCGGCGAAGCTTCCTTATTCGCGGCAGGTTTGATTGGGGCACTGGGACCGATCGGCTGAGTCTCGGGCTGATTTGGGGGCCTGGCCTCGTCGGCATTCGCCTTCTGGCGTATTCTTTCTTGGTCCAGCTGCAGAATGCCGTCTTTCAACTTATCGGGGATGCGCCAGTAACTTGTATTCTTGGCCGGATTGTATGCGAATCGTCGGCCATACCGTGTCTCCACAAGCAGCCAAGGATCGCAACCTGGAATCGGCATCTTGGATTTGGGCTTGTCCACAGGCTGTGGTTTGGGTCTCGTATTGATGCCTTCACGGCCGACTTGCGCATTCGGCCCTCTTCTCTCGATCCTTGAGGGGGGCTGCTGGGTGAAATGCGCCATGTACGCATTGGCCACGTTTGGGTCGGAGAGGTTGGGAGCATAATGTTGTTGGTAGGCATTCGCGGCAGGGATTGCTGGCGGTTGGTGTGGAGGGATCGGAGTAGTGCTTGGTCTTGTGTAAGTTGATTCTTTGGTCTCCGAGTTGTAGTAGTATTTGTGACCCGACGGTGCGGCATGTTCGGTCCATCCTGGAGGTAACGGCGCCACGGCGGCGCTGCCAGGAGCTGGTTGGTGTGTCGATTTGAGCATCCTCGCTTGCCACGTCGAGAGTGAATCAAGTCTGGATGAGAATGGTTGCTATGGTTTAGGAAATGCGATGGAAGCTTGCGACGGGGCATCGGTAGATGAAGTACCGCCCCGAAGAATTTCCGCTGCAACCAGGCTTATCTTATCTCTCGACCTGAACATCTGGCACGAGAAACGTCATTTCAACACCTCGACGTCTACAGGCAAGCTCACTGTCTTTATACCTGTACCATCAGCAGTGCCCGTCTCCGCTGTCGGCCGTTATCCGAATACCGAGGTGTGCTGCCCAGCTCAGTCTTGACTTATTGGTACAAGTCTTGCAGGCGAGTGTGGCTTCGAACGCCTCACCCAGCCATAATGTCCGGACGGCTGACGCGGTTTTGGAGGGTAAGCGCCTACTAAGAGCTTCTCTGACCGGGCTCTGTGCAACAAATGGAGTCATTTTTGGCATCAGCAGCTGACCAGCTCCATGTAGCGGTCGAACGCCCCCGACTATCTCGGGTTCTCCATCCTCCTTGCAGGCTGGATTGCTGTAAGTCTCCTCAGGATCCAGAGATGACGTCGCTGACACAACTCCTCGACCGATTAGATTGTGATATTTGTCGAGCCCTTCCACCGCATGTTCTTTATCAATGATTTGCGCATTATGTACCCTCATGCCGAGGTCGAGCGAGTTAGCGTTGGTACGTGTCGTCCCCGTGCCTCCATTGAGACCACACCCTGACAACATGCCCTTGCGTGTAGTGTTGAACTTCGTCTATGCCCTCTTCCTTCCCCTCGGCGTCCTGATTTTGTATAACATCGCCACGCGCGCCTCGCTTCACAAGCACGAAGCCACGTATCTCTGCTTCGGCATCTCTGTCGTCATGACATCTTTCATCACCGACGTTGTCAAGAATGCCGTTGGACGTCCCAGGCCGGACCTCATCGCCCGATGCAAGCCGAGACAAGGAACCGAGGCCAACGTCCTGGTCACCATCGATGTTTGCACTGAAGTGGGACACCACCTCCTGCATGACGGTTGGAGATCTTTCCCTTCTGGCCATTCGTCCTTTTCGTTTGCTGGGCTGGGCTTCCTGAGTCTCTTCTTCGCCGGTCAGCTTCACGTCTTCCGTCACGAGGCCGGTGGTCGTGATCTGACTCGCTCCCTGATTTGCCTTGCACCATTGCTTGGTGCCGCTCTTATCGCCATCAGCCGATGCGAGGACTACCGACATGACGTCTACGACGTATGCGTTGGTTCGCTTTTGGGCAGCGTCATTGCATACTGGAGCTATCGGCGACACTGGCCCAAGCTGACTTCTCGCAACTGCGATGAGCCGCATCCGTATCCCGGAACGGAAATCAAGGCGGGATGGAGCAGGGTCCGAGATGAGGAGGACGGAGTAGCGTCAGAGGCGACTGTAGGCGTGGAAATGTCTCACCTGAATGGACAATGATGCTGATGAACATCCGCAGGTGCCGGTCTAAGTACCTACATATCTAGTCACGAGTTAGCATGGGTATCGCTATCACGGGCTGGCGACGTCTCAAAGTGTGGCCGATCTTGGTGGCTTCGTACGGATGCGCGGGCTTCTTGCCACGCTTGCGGTGTTGTATTGGTACATTGTCTGCTCGACCCTCCGTTACCCCGTCATGCCAACGCTCTCGATGCGCCACAAACACTTATTTCTCCTCCGCGTTCTCGTCCTTGGCCAGGTCATGCTCCTTGAGCAGTGCCTTGATCTCCTCAGCGCTCCACAGCCGATGGTAGATCTTGCCATCGCTGGTCTGGCCCACCGTCGCGAACTCGACTATTCAAAACGGCGTCAGTTATGTCATGCATGGGCTGCAAGATTCATCAACTCACGCTTCTCGGCGCTCAGCTTGGTGGAATCCATGGTCTTGCTGAGCACCTTGACCGCAAGACCACATGCGTCCTTGAGAGAGCAGTCTTCCTTGTAGTCTTGCTTCAGGAGGCTCTCGGCGCTTGCCCTGTTCGCGCCCACAGCCGTCGCCTTCCAGCCACCGTAGTTGCCCGAGGGGTTGCTCTGGTACAGCTGGAACTGGCGTTTGGGGTCCCAGCCAGCGTATATGAACGAGACTCCAAAGGGTCGCAGACCTCCGTGTTGTGTGTAGCCTTGCTTGAGATCGCAGAGCCTTCGGACGAGCTGTTCGCACGGGATGTCCTCGTTGTATGTGAGAAGGTATCGCTGGGCGGCTTGCCGGGCGTAGTTGATGAGAATGTTGGCGTCTGCGGTCATGCCGGCGACGGCAGCGATCATGTTGCTGTAGAGTGTAGCGTTAGCATACGGCAATGTCTCGGAATCCTGATTACGCACTCGTTGACGGTGTAGAGCTTCTCGGCAGAGGTGTCTTGTTCGAGGAGCTTGGAAGTGACCTTGCGCTCAGCTGCCAGAACGATTCCGTCCTGGGCCAGGATACCGATGGCCGTGCCAGCGTGCGAGATGGCCTCGAGGGCATATTCGACCTGATAGAGACGGCCCTCGGGCGAGAAGATGGTGGTCTGTAGTCCGCCTGGTCAGCTCCGTTTGCAACGAGGGAACCCCCCGTAAGTGCGCCAGGGTTGGCTCACTCGAGAATCGTAGCGTCTCGACATGATGACAGCAGACGGGATGAGCTGTGGGAGGGGTTGGGAAGCACTGCTCGACGTGTGCGGCGTTCGGGCGTTGGGAAGTGGGAGGCGTGGTATCAAGGCGACGACGCAAGCTGGGTAAGTTGTGGGAAGGCTGATTGAAGCTCAAGCTCCAGGCAATCGATGCACGCGTTGCGTTCCATGCGTCGGAGGGCAGGAGCCAGGGAAGGTACGTAGGAACCCAGGTACCTAGCTCCACTCGAGGGGTCTCGTTTTAGGTGACTTGATTGGCCATACCCTGCGAGGAAACGCCGAGCAGACCCACGTGACGTCGAAGGCAGTCCCGTCGGCGAGTCTATACAGTCCACCGGCGGAGGTGGCTTAGGTAAGGATACAAAGCTCGGTCACTGTTTCTCGCTCCACCTCCGCTTCACCTCTCAACTTCCCGATGCCCTTGAAAGCCTCCATCCCTCTGTCCCACTGGGTTCCCAAGCATTCGCAGGTCACATTGATGATTGTGCCGATTCCACGCCCTACCGTTGTCGCGCAGTGATTTCAATCCCAGTCAAACTGAAAGATATTCCACATTGCACCTACAGACCTCGTGAGGTGCAAATCCCACGCGTCGCTCTCGAGCGCACGCGACGGCACTCGCATCCCGCCTGCGGGGCAGACTTCGCGACACAGACCACAACACCCACAGAGCGGCGCCCTTTCGTTCGAACCCTGAGCGCTCTACTCGCCCGGAACCGACGGCCAGCCCATTTCCCAACCTTCAGCGCGCCTGTGTGCAGCTCCCGCGGGGCTGTCGCACCTGGACATGTCCGGTACGCGCCCGTCTCCTGAACCCGTTTCCAATTCTAGATCTTCTGACAATGATGCTCATAGAACCCGAACCGCGTCGCTCGGTGCGCGCGACCAAAGGCCAGCACACCAAGTCTTTCGATGACCAACCAATCGACCCCCCCAAGAAGCGTGGTCGCAAGAAGAAGCAGGAAGAAGAGCCGGAGGAGGAGATCATACGCTGCGTCTGTGGCGCGACGAATCAAGAAGGGGATTCTGAGGAGCCATGGATTGCTTGCGACAAATGCGGCGCTTGGCAGCACAACGTGTGCATGGGAATGAGCGTCTTCTCCGAAGACCTCCCAAAGCACTACTACTGCGAGCAATGCGCACCCCAGGACCACAAGGAGTTGCTGGCCGCCATGGCCCAGGGCGAAAAGCCCTGGGAGCAGCGACGAAAGAAGTACGAAGAGGAGCAGGAGCAACAGTCCGACAAGAAGAAGACGAAAAAGAAGAAGGGCGGCAGGGGCGCCAAGCGTGTCAGTGATCCCAAGGAAGAGCCGCCACAGCCGCCGACCACCAAGGCTACCGAGTCGCCTGCCCCCGAGAGCAAGCCTGCGAAAGGGAAGAAGGAAGCCGCGCAAGGAAAGCGCAAGGCTACTGAGGAGCCAGAACCAGGGCCCAAGGTACGTGTCTTGCGCTCGCGCTCCCGCCCAAGGCTGTTGTATGATTCTTACTGATTTTCTCTACAGGGTACTGCGAACAAGATCCGTAAGGTGTCTCAGCCAGAGACCAAGAAAGTCGACTACACGCCGCCGGCTGATCTTCCGTTGAAACTGGCGGAAATCACGGATAACACGGTGCAATCGACCGCGGCATTCCTGATGCGCTCGATCCAATTTGGCCTGACGACTGCAACCAAACTGGGCCTCTTCACGTCACCCAAGGGATTGCAGGCCAGCAGCAAGGCCGAGCGATGGGCTATACAAATCGAGCGTGCCGTTCGCGACACACATCCCGACCACAAGCAGTACGCCGCGCAGTGCAAAACCTTGGGCGCAAACCTCAAGAACAATCCAGAGCTCAGCATTGGACTGTTGAACGAGACGCTGTCCCCGCCTCTGCTCGCGGTCATGACCACGGATCAACTGGCAACAAAGGAGCAACAGCAAAAGAACGCGGAGCTCAAGGCAAAGTCGGATAAGCAGTCAATCCTCATCACCGACGACGCTCCACCGCTACAACGAGATAGGAAGGGACCTGAGTTTATCGACAATGAGGTTCTCAGCCAACCCGACGACGCCCGGCCAGTTCCTCGTCGATCCAGCACCTTGAACCAGGAAAAGTCACAAGACGGGGAACGGCCGAGTGATGGCTCGGCGCCGCCTCCGCTTCGCGTTGACGTCCAGGGGGGACAACAGTCCCCGAGACAGTCCGACTTTGACATCAACAAGGTCTTCTCCACGGTCAAGTCCCAATCTCCAACCACACATGTTCGCCGCCCGTCAAGTCACTTCGGCCACACGAACGGGCCGGGCATCGATCCCGATGTGGATCGATTGTTGCAGGATGACACCGAGTCGCCCCCGTACTCCCCAACGGACGAGTCCGACCCCGATATCGTATGGCGCGGCAACCTGGTCATGAACAGCATCGCCGAGTTCCAGGCGAGTGCCAAGTTTGCAGCGGGCGCCAATTTGTTTCAGTCAGCTGGGTTACCGTGGTCGACTCTGATGCCTCGCCGCATGACAGTGGCGGGCAGGATCGATGATCAGAAGGCCATCGAGTATCTCTGTGGGCTGCGCTACGCCGACAACACAGACGTTGTGGTTGTGAGCCTCACTCCCTCGTCCGGCATGGCGAACCCCGAGTTTCAGAAACTTTTCGACTACTTCACCTCGAAGAGGAAGTACGCAGTGATTGGTGACAAGGGCGTGGGAAACGTAAGAGACACCTACCTTGTGCCAGTTCCGCCCGGGGACGGCAATGTTCCCGAGTTTCTACTCAATTTCACGGACAACTTGGTGCCGATGAAGCGCGCAGAGCCCGTACTGCTGGCAGTGTTTGTGTATCGCAACACTGGACAGCCTGGGGAGCAGCTCCGAACCAACAGCTCCCAGTCGCCCGTCACCAGCACGCCAACACCCACGGCAGGAACACACGGTCAGGCGCACCGGACCTCGTCGATATCTGCCCCAGCCTTCTCTCCCTCCGTCCCGCAGGGCCAATTCCAGCCGCCTCCCCATCAACCTCCCTCTGTTCACAATGGCCATCCTACGCAAGGGGCTCATCAGGTGGCGCCAACAAACCAACCCCCGCATGGCTACGCGGCTCGCGCAACCAGCGATGCTGAATTCCAACAGCAGCGCGAGCGAGGAGAGGCAATTGCAAGAGATGTCCTTGGACCCTTCATCAATTGTCCCACGGTTCAGTTCCTGTTGCCCCAGGCGTATCAAATGACACGCAGAGAGTGGGAGATTTGCCGCGGGGTGTACGAGCGCGATCCCAAGGCTCGAGACGATCTACGACATCTAAGCCAGCTTCTGCAGCAGGAGGGCAACGCCGCCGCTCAGGCGAACGCCACGAAAAATGCTGCCGCCAATTCAAATCAGCAAGCCGCGTCGCCCGCGACATGAATGGGCTATATGGGATCATGTTCTTGTCCTTGCCATGAAGACAACTTTGTTTCCTGAAGGGGACTTTTAGGGTAGAGCCTGATCGCGTGACATCTGGGACAACCACCACCGGCGGCAGGTCGCTGGGAGTCGTGTTTAGGTACTGGCAGTTGTTATGGAGGCGTTGGGTGCTTTGCAGGAAGACATGTTACAATTCGAGAGGTCACACGATGCAATCACGGATGAGTGTTCTCGACTGTGTAATTTGTTATGAAGTCGCCTGTGCCTGCTTGCTCTCCTGGGTCTCCTGGGTCTCCTGGGTCTCCTGGTGCCAATGTGACTTGAACGCGTGCTGCTTCTGCCACCAGGAACACTCGCCCAGACGTCTCGTTTGTAACGTTTGGCAGCTCGTCGGTACCCGCGGTCGGAGCAGCTTGCGACCCGTCACTGGCTCGTGCAGCTTAGGAGCTGCCGGTGTAAACGACCGTAGGGTCAGAATCTGGGCAGTTATCCGAACAAGACATCTGTCGATGCCCACGCCTCCAGTTCTCTGGTGTAGCGTGTCTGCTCAGCATGTGCCTTGCGATCGTCCTCCGGTGGCACTCCGTCTGTTTGGGCGGCCAGAACCTCTAGACTTCCCAACCCCTCCAACACCCTCTTCGCCCTATCGACCTGGGTCCGGATGGCCGCAGTTTCGGCTCGGGTGCGGTCCAAATGTGACTGCATGAGAGCAATCGCTGATTCTCGGGCTTGGTGTGGTCTATATTCGTTCAGGGCGTGATGGAAATTCATGAGCAGGGTTCGAAGATCGTCGGTCTTGGAGGAAGCCTGGGAGCTGTCAGCAGAGCATCGGAGGAAGACGGCTGTTGGGAAACACTGACATCCTCTGGGGCAATTCCCATGATACCAATGAGCTCAAGAAAGTTCAATAGTAAGGACTTGGCCATCCGTTTCAGCTCAAAAGCCCGATCCAAGTGTTTGACCTCTCGCTCGTCGCTGTACGCGGGCGCCAGACGCTTGATTGTTGTCTCTTCGAGGGATGGCAGCTTGTCGTCGAGCTATTTGACATATCAGCACTGGAACACGAAACCTGCCCATCTGTTTTGACGTACACTGTATGCGCCGCCCAAGACCCTCCACGTCCCTTGTACGGGCTCCGCGGGAGGCTGAAGGTTGACGAGGTCATCGGGCACCCCAAGCGTCCTGACAGGCAGGCCACTGATGGTAGTGCCGCTTTTCAATGCTTGTTCAGTGCGTATTTGATCGAGGCGAGCTATGTTGTCGGCCGAGAACTGCTTCCAAAATGGCGGAGGGTTTGGGAACTGTGATGCGATCGCCTTTTGCGACAGCTGCTCGTTGGGGTCGGCCATGCTGTAAGCCGCGCAGGCGCCTCGAATACCGGTGATCAGCACTCCTGAACGAGTAGATTCTCCTCGAAGTGAGGCTTCACATCTCCGGGGTGCAAGTGTGTTGAAAGTCGAGCTGGTCGGCTGGGTGGGATTGTTTGGTTGCAAATGGGAGCTCTACAGGCAGGCGCTTCCCGGCTGGCAATTGGAATCGACAGGCGGGGTCCCAATCCAGTGCCCCGGAACCGCCATTCCAAAACAGGATTAGCACCTGCTGCAAGCTTAGGTGCCCAGCTGCTGCAACTTGGGAACTCCACCTGCCCGCGACGTCCCGACGCCAGTGTAGGTTGCAGGCCCAGGACGTGCTCTGGTCAAACACGAACGTTCCGGCAGACCATTTCTTGATGTGGCTCCCGGTGTAAAGGTACGCATCCGACATCAACGTTCCTCTTTCACTCCTCTTCTGAGAAACTGACTGCGAGTTCCACACCAGTGGCCCAACCAAAGCTGTACCCCCGGTCATCCTGCGACAAAAGCTCCCAATGGCTGATGTGCGGGCACTTCTCCGCCAACAACGAGCCTCGCGTCGCATCAATCATCCGTTCGCCGCGTACTCTGATGCCGGCAAGCTGCTTTGCAGCCTCTGCAGGGAAGAGATCAAGGCCGAGTCGTTCTGGGAGCAGCACATCAAAGGCACACGGCATCTACAAAGGGCACAAGACTCGAGTCGGGAACAAACGCAGTCCAATGGTCAATCCAAGGTTGCGCCGCAATTAAGCAAGCGCAAACATGACGAGGATGACGAGACAGCTCTGGTGAATGCCGACGATGATGCTGCCAGGAAGAAACGAAGCAAGACTACCATGGACGCGCCCTTGCGCAATGGAGGCGACAGTGGCAGCGACAAGACTCCACCGAAAGATTCTGCCACGGAGGGCGAGCGACAAGCAGCTTTGACGCCGCCGACTCTTGCACGAAGGGCGTCCGTTACTCCCAGTCAGGGAATTGAACTACAGATACCCTCGAGACCGGCGACGCCGAGGGATGGGAAATTAGCGGTTCATACGCAGTCTGGATCTACCGGGGCCATCGCGCGGCAGACGCAGTCGCCAGACACGCAAACGAGAAGTACCGAGGCATTGCCAGGTACTACAGCGGCGGTGCAGCCTGCAGAGGTTGACGAGGACGAGTGGGCGGCCTTTGAAGCCGAAATTGCAGCAGCAGCAGCAGCTCCTGCCTACTCAGAGGATGCAGTCATCTCCGCGCCAGCCATGTCGGCAGGTGAGCACGCTGCGGCTGCCCGCAGTATGGAAGAAGAACGCGAGAGAAGACAACTGGCGGCGGAACAAGACCTTGTTGACGAAAAAGAGGAGGCCACCCGTGCACTGGAGACAGAATTCGAGGAGATGGAAGAGCTCGAGGCTAGGGTGCGCAAGCTCAAGGAACGGAGAGAAGCGTTGCGGGCCCACGAGGCAACAAAAGGACCAGGACAGGTCCGCGATAAGAAGGAAGGGTCGGTAGAGGTGACTGCCGCCACCGAGGCAAATCAAGCAGAAGACGACGACGTCGACGATGAAGACGACTCCTCTGAGGACGACGACTTCATGAGTTTCAGATAGGAATCGGAACCGAGTCCTTTGCTTCATGGAGTGAGGAACAAGGACGCATTCTGTCCGCTCTCCGAAGCACCCCCATGTATCATGTGAACTCCCTTGTCGAGATATGGGGAATGCGTACAAATTATGCGAAACTACATCTCTATCTAAATTACATTAAACTACTGGATTATGTGCAGCAAGTCGCTGCCCAGAGCCGCATCTCCTTCACCATTATGACCATGGCAACGTGTTACCACCTGTTTTGGAAGCAAAAAGACAAATGAGAAGTTCAAGGGCCAATGCTGCCACGCACCAATGTCTCTTACCACCAGCCAAGACCCCAGTTGCGAGGCTGAACCACGGGATCACGCCTGGCGTACTGAAGGTACGTGCCGGTCTGCTGTGCAGCGGCAGTGTTGGTGGTGGAGGAGGAGGTTGCAGCTTGAGTGGAGTTGGAGGAAGCGGTCTTGTAAATGTCTGGGACAGAAGTCTTGTAGGTGTGGGAGGATGAGGTCCCATAGGCATCGGACTCGCTCTGCGTGGACGAAGTCGGTCGGATGGTTGCGGTGACTGTCGCGTACTCGGTCACGATCTTGGGCCCGAGGGTGCAGCCGGAGTCGCTCGAGGTGGCGGGCAACAATGTGGGAGAGGCATACACGGTCTGATACCTGGTGGAAGTCCCAGTGATGATGGCGGTGACGCAAGGTCGGCCCGGCTGAGGGGGGCCGTAGCAGGCGTCAGGCTGGGAGGCGTAGTCTCCGGACCTGCTGGCCGTGGGGTGAGAGTAGATAGGATCCTCGGGGTATCCACGCGAGCCGTCATCGGTAGGGACAGGGTACTGGGTGTTCTCAGGATAAGCACCCGAGCCATCACCCTTGCTCCCACCATCGTGATAGTCGGTGTTGTCCTCGTCGTAGTCGTGGCTCTGGTCGTCCTTGCCGCTTCCCTTCTTGTCTTCGTCGTACCCCTTTCCAGCGCCGTTGTCGTAGTCTCCATCATCCTTCTTGCCTCCCTCATAGCCCCGATCGCCTCCGGAGTAGTCTTGGCTGCCACCAGTGGTACTGGCATGAGCAGCAGCAGAGGTGCTCGTCTCCCCGCCGACGGGGCCGGCATGCTCCTCATCAGCATAACCGCCGGGGGACAGTGTCTTGTAGGCCTCACGAGTCCGAGTGATCCTGCTGGCTGCATCGTCGTAGGTGACAGTGAGGGTCTTGTCCAAGTAGGTTGCCGAGTCGATCCTGCCTCCACTGGCGGTGGTGCGTCCCTCGTCATTGATGATGGTCCTCGTGATAGTCACGACATCGGGGCCCCTGCTGCGGGTGGCGGCATCCGACTCGTAAACACTGGCATCGTGAATGATCGTCTCGTACACGGTGTGGGTCGATGCAGGCACAGTGACCGTGATGACTGCGGTGACAGTCTCTTGAATGGTGGTGACGGAGATGTAAGGTTGCGATCCGTCTGTTGCAGTCGGTCCTGGAGGACAGGGACAGGTGTTGGCGTTCGAGTACGACCTACCACGCAGCCTGTCCGGGCGGGCATGGGCAAGTCCGCCAGTCAGGGGAAGAGAGAAGAGGGCGGCGCGGAACATGGTTGCTCGATGAGTTGGAAAGAGACTGATGAAGGAGAAGTGTGATGGCGTGGTGTGGTGTGGTGAGCTTGATCATTTGGTCAAGAGTGTGGACGCACCGCTCATTTTGTACATGCTCCACGACACGATGGAAGCGAGTGAATGCATAGCACATCATGGGTGCTGTTAGTGATCCTCATAAGACTAGGGTGACTTCTGCCCTTGTTCTCGGGCAATTTTGCGGGATGATATGAGCATCGAGTGCCTCATCGCGGGTCCATCATGCCGGCTATTGAAGACGACTCTCGGGATTGCCCCTATACTGACCCCACGACCAATGATGTGTGGTGCGAAGAGGTCGAGGGAGGGGAGGCTCCGTTCAAACCCTGTGGTCCAATATTGAAACCGCCCTTCGAGCAAGGTATTTTTGACTCCCTCTGACGGATAGGGAGATGCGATCAAGAGGGGGATGTCCAAGAGCAGAGGGATGGACATGTCTCAAGTGGTTGGAAAGGGTGGACTTTGGCCGGTTCGCTGCGCAAAAGGGATGTCATGCTTGGAAGACAATTGACCCTCTAGGGGACCTAAAGGGTCCCTTGCCCGGCAGCCCATCACCTCACGCATTTGTCGGAGAACATGCCTCTCTGAAGCCAACTTTGTTCCATCGGCCGAGTTTTCCACGTCGCAAGGAGACGTGTGGAGGAGTGAGGTGGCTTGGGCCGAGCGGTGTAAGGCGGCAGATCGGAAGCAGTCGTTTTGACCGCCTTCCATAATCGGTGGGCCTTAATCTTCCCCGAGCGACACGCTGCCGAATTGAAACTCAATCCACGCCACGGCGATGCAACTGGGCATCGAATCGAAGAGACAGCTTTGTTTCCACTGATTGAACGACATTTCCACTCCGTCAACGATTCCGTTTGTATGCATTGAACCTGCATGCGGCCGCTCTCGCTGCGGCAACGACATTGCGACACATAACACGGCGGTTGCCCGGCAGCAAGCGAGAAGATGGGTGTGTGCATGTCCTGCCTGGGCCGGAAGAAGGAGGCTTTCGACGAGGTAAGTGAGCCTTTGCGCGGCAGGCTATGGGCGATCTCTGACAGCACTTTGCCAGGACGAAGAGTCCAGACTTCTCTTCGATGATCCGAACAACCTACACTATGGCAGCTTCAGCGACCAACCGATCAACGGACAAGAAGACGCGGTGGAGATCCAGCGGGAGAATGAGGCCCTCCAGAGGGTTGTAGCAAAGACGTCCGAGTATGTTGCAGATACAATTGCCTCCTCGCGGCGAGATCCGAAGCGCGAAGCCTAGATGCTGACCCATTGCCAGCAACATGGTCGACATTTTCGAGATCGCCCCTCAAGATACTGCTCTCCGGCCGGCGGCAGCATCCTTTGCATATGCAGGCCAGGAAGCGCGCATCGTCCGATACCAGCACCTCCTCTCCAAGCTGTCCGGCAACGAGGACGGACAGGACCTCGTCAACGGAGGCGCCGGGGTCCACGTGGACTGGCCTGAAGAAGCACCAGGGACGCCTCACGGAGCTCCTTCTATCAAGTCCGAATCGGACCAGCCTCTGGTCGGCACCTTTGCAGACGCTGCAGCTGCAATGTCATAGCGCCCCGGGAGCCATGGCTGGGCGCCTCACGCCGATGCCGCCGCTTGGCGGGCGTCGAGCGCTGTTGTGTTTTCCATGTGCAACATCCATGCTGATCCGCCGCACATATAGACCGCGTCGCATCTCACTTACCGACGGCCTGGACCGTGGGACGGGCCGATGGTGTGGCGACCGACTCAGATACCCCACGCATGCAGGATGCCTCCCTAGTCCTGGTTTTCTTTCCCTTTTGTTCCTAGTTTGGAGAGTTCGGTGGCTGGCATGAGACAACGACGAAGACCCGAGGAACGGTGGGAGTGCACAGACATGGGACGGTCCATTTGGCCGTAGAAATTTAATGAGTTCGCCCAAGCCTCCTCTCTCGACTGCCACTGCGTTCCCGCTTACTTACCCCCATGAGCCAATCGCCTCGTTCTGTTCTCTCTCACCGCATCACCCGGCAACCCATGCAGCTTTCGACTCGAAACCGCCGTGTCCGGTAGGGCCTTCGAGAAGCGCTGACCCATGCTAGCAGGTCCCCGCCCCCCCCTTGAATGTGGACCAGGCCTGCACTGTGCCTGGGGCGATTCCCTGGCAGAGCGGTAGACGAGAGGGGGTGTCAAAGGAAGTGCTTGGGGTTGAGCGGATGCGCCATGTCACTTCTATGAAGCAGCGTGCGGCTCAGGCTGTTTCCCGTCCCCGCGCCGCGAGAGCAGCCAACGTCAACATCAAGGGCGACACACGACCTCAGGGTTGTGCGGGAGTCTGTGCGCTTCCCGGGGACTCATTGGCGGAGGGATACCCCCCTTTCCCTGGGAGGGAGGGGTCAGGTCTTCTTCAAGAACTTGCCAGGGGTCTCGTTGTGGCGGTTCAGGTTCTCCCCCCTTCCCCTTGTACGAATAAGCCCAGTCGCCCAGTCCGAAGGACGACCTTGTGTTCCATGCCGAGCCCCTCCTTCAACGGGGGCGGAAACAAGGACCGAGCCCTGGCTGACTGGCCACTGCGTCATACGGGCCTCTTGCCCTTCCTGGCCTACCTGGGTGTGCTGAGCGAGAGAGTTTTCCCAGGCTCTGCAGGGGGAGAACCCAGCGCGCGACAGTTGACACTCAGAAGACGCGTGGGAGGTCAGGTCGACGGAGGCGGCACACGGTTCCACGGCCTTGAACTACGGGGGCCACGAACCGCACGGGTAAGCACAGGATCGGCTCAGGGTCAGGCCTCGCCGCATGTGATGGCCTCTTTCGTGTCTGCATCCTTTCCATGGCCACCTACAAGTACCTATCCAAGTACTTGTATCCCACCTGGACTGTTGCGCGCGGCGCGGCCCCCTCCCTTCCCCCCTTACCGGACCTGCTCTCATTTGACCAGGATGGGGGTTTGCCCCTCGCTGCAACATTCTCCTTGCCCGATGGCCACACCGACCGACGCTTGCCGGATGGGCAGCTTTGCAGGAAAAGTGGGAGGGTCGGCTGGGCTGGGGCCTGGGGGCCCCTCCGAGTCTGCATGGCGCGGGCCCTCTTCATTCTGGCAAATTCCAGGTCCGTCCTACCCACCGCGACTCGTGCCGTGCTTCCCCAGCTGCCTGGGCCAGCTCCCGAGCCGACTGTGGGCATGAACCCTTTTACAGGGGAGGGGGGAAGGGGGAGGGAAAAAAATCAGAATCGTCAAGTACGGGAGTTGTTACACTACAAAATGCCTCGCCTTTCGGTACCATGATACATGTTTGTTCCCTCTCGAAATCCTCCTCCTTGGTCAGACTTTCGAGGTCCATCCTGATGCCTACCCACGGATCGGCGAATCGCGACCGATTACGTGGTTCTCTCAGGCTTTGCCAGTCAGTCACCCCATCGAGCCCGACTGGCAGCCGCCGGCGTGTCTCCCTCCTGAACTGGACTGGACGGGCAGGGCAGGGCAGGGCAGCCTGGGTCCCCTCCCCCCTCATCCTCGCTCACTCCGTCGGCATCCCGCCCTCCCGCCCCCTCTCTCTGGCTCTTTCCACCCACCCTCCCACGAGGTCAGGCCGATCTCAGTCCCTCAACAACGTCGACATGCCCTCCCGAGCTTCTCACGAACACCCTGGAGAGCTAGGCAGCTCCTGGGAACGTCTCCTGCTCGTCATGTCGGCGGCCATCCATTACCCCGTCTGGTCTTGACAGCTCACCCTGGCGAAGTGTCGTCGGTCCATGTCTGCCTTTTGATGCTCCACAGCGCCGAGTTCCATCAGCGTCCTCTCTATCGTGGCCTGTCGGTTCCCTTCGCGGTACCACCTGTCGATGTCCGATGACATTTTCATGATTCGCCGCTTTTTCTTGTCGATATCGTGACACAGCTTGCACTTGTCCTGCTCATCGATGGTCACATAGACAAGCTTGAGCCCGCACGTCTCTCCGGTCCGGTACTCTTTGTTGCACTGCTGCTTGAACTGGCCCCATCGCCAGTATCCGCAAATCCAGCGCGTCTGGTAGAAATAGCACATGGCTGTCCCGTTGACGGACTGTCGACAACCTGAACGAGAGCGAGGTGTGTCGATACTCTGCCGAGTGTCCGGTCCGTTTTTGAATTCCCCTGCAAGGCTTTTAGTGTCAAGTTGGACGTGAGCCCTCTGGGGCAGAAAGGGGTAGAGAAGACGGAGGAAGCAGAGTAGGGTTAAGGGGGGAGTGACTGGGAAGACGAGCGACGTCAAGACGGGCCGTGGTCCCCAATTTTCTCCTTGCCCGGTCTTACCTCGACGATTAAAAATTCGCAGCACTGGTTCCCCGTAGAGGTGTGCTGCTGCGAAATGCCCTTTGTTCTGTCAGGGTCTTCAATGGCTGGTGCTGCCCGGTTTGCTGCTTTCCGGGCTCTTGACTCAAAATCCCACGCTCCTCGATGTGCGGGTCAGGGGTTATCTTATACTCCCTCGACGGCTAGCAAACACAACTGCCACCCCTCGTTGGACCCGCACGATGTGTTGTCATTCGAACGACGACTTTTTGATGCCTCAAAACATGTTCATACATCATGGAGAGAAAATGGCACCTCCCGCATGCTCCGGCCTTGCACCCCGGCCACCACAAGGTCCTCACGCCGCCCTCGAGACCTGCAGGCACTTTAGGCCCTGAAGCTGTCCCGCACACACAAACGCCTAGCATTAGGCGCCATCTACGTGCCACGTTGATCACGGATTCTCGGGCCACCATCTGCCCCTGTCAAGAGCACAAGTATATGTACGCGCCTCATGCGTATGCAGCTCTTCACATACCGTTCTTCTCCACCTCCGGCATATGCCATGCAACCTCTGCGCAGAACTGAGGGCGTTGGCGTCCGCTTCCAGCCGGGGGTGGACCGGCGAGGTCTCGAAGGGGTGGTCGTCCAAGGACCAAGGCCACGTACGGCCGGCTTCCAGGAACAAAAGCCTCACATTGTCTACTCGTAGCTTTCCCGCACCGCCCAAGCACAAGCACACCACAACTAGTGAGCTGATGGTGTGCATGGCCTGGCCTGCCCGAGACAAGACCCACGATGCGGCCCGTCTCCGGGCCCCGCAGAAGATACCTGCTCGCCTCCCGTCAGGTTTTGTTTCCTCGCAGCCTGCTTGCCCATCAACGCAAGGCGAAGTACAGGCACGTAAGACCCCCAGCTCGATCTGTAGTCTGCGGGCCCCGTCAGAGGGCTGCAAAATCGGCCTCGCAGCTGGCCGCCCGTCCTGCACGGCAAATGCGAGCAATGGCGGGGGTCCACCTCCGCTGTATTCGTAGGCGTTCACCCGATACCTACACACTCGGGCTGGCACCACATTGCGCACATCGGCGTCAGAAGGCTCAGGGACCTCGCAGCACCCCCTGTCTGTTACTATGGATCAGCCCCTTCCCTCCCGCCCCCCTCTCGAGATGGATGCGCCATCCACATGTACATAATTAAACTTCCCGCCGGCAAAGCAGTGGCATGGCCTACCGGAACCTGAAAGAGAAAGCCATGATCACCCTTCCCGCATTTTACGGCCACGAGCGGGGTCCCTTTCAGGGGCCAAGGAAGAAACACGGATGGCCCGCCTGATAGGACCCTCAATCGGACCCTCCAGGCGGCCCTGGTGTGTAAGCTTGGCGCTGCCGACTATATCCCTGTCGGATATGTACTGTGGCCGTTTTCGGTGTGAGCCCGTGCGGCTAATGGTCGTCGGCGCCATCGTGGGGGACATGCCGAACGGCACATGTTTAGGCCATCCCCTGCACAGGTAACCAGAATGGCGTGGATCGTCAGTAT
Source organism: Plectosphaerella cucumerina (assembly GCA_020746995.1). Lineage (NCBI taxonomy): Eukaryota > Fungi > Ascomycota > Sordariomycetes > Glomerellales > Plectosphaerellaceae > Plectosphaerella > Plectosphaerella cucumerina. The sequence goes on from JAGPXD010000007.1 coordinate 93,832, forward strand.
TCATACCAAGATTATTGTTCTAGGTACTGGATAGTGTGTACACCGCCGGGTAGACAAATTTCGAAATGTTCCCTCTCCTACTGTCCGGCCACACCCCCCCCTGAACACGCCACGAACACAAGGCATTTTCTTCTTATACAAGGCCATGTGCCCATCCATTCCTCTATCATCTTGAATTTATAGTCGTCATGGCCTGGAAAACAGAGGCAAATTTGGAATGGACAACGATTACCACCACCCTGGTTTAAACCGGCATCAACTCAGCAGCATCTCGGAAGTGTCGAACTCTACCGCCTGGGAAACATCTACCGAAATAATTACTGCCGGTTTCCGACAGCCTGAAAGAGATACAATGACCGAAAACAGAATGGAATACAACCCTTCAAAGCATACCCCGGACGTCGCGGAAGTGTTCCGGCTTGGGCATCAACTTGCCACCAACCGTCGAGGCTGCCCTGGGAGAAGCATGCCGCCCGAGATCCCCGTCAGCAACAAACAGTTGCAGCAGATGTGTGCAGACGTCGTCCCTGGCCAAACCCCCCAAAACAACGGAGGAAGTGGGTGGCTGGAGCTGGCCGGGCCCAAGCAGACCATGACAACGTGGCGGCCAGCCTCTGGCCGCACAATTTGGCCCGCATTGCATATGCTGGCTTGCCTGTTCTCCAGCCTGTTCTATAACCGGCAGGGAGAGGGATAACGAGACAATTCCTCAGCCTCTGGCCCATCAGTCATTGGAACAATGATCAGAAATGGTGCGTTTTTGCTCATCTTTCCAGTCTGCTTGGATCAACGCGGCGTCATGAACAGCAACTGCGCTTGAAATGTCACGAAACTACAGATGCCGGTAAGGAGATCACTTGATGAAAAGCCTCAGGCCCCTGTCAACAACTCCTCCCAAGGAAGAGGCAGCCCTCGGCAGAAGCTGAGAATCTCTAGAAGCAGAACTTTGCCTCATCTATCTATCCATTCACGTACCTAGGCCAGGAAGCGGCGACAAAATCACCTGCCAGTCCTGGAAGCATGCCCGCGGAATACCGGTCGAAAGCCCATTGGAAGCTCGATGAGCTGTCCCAACACCATCTTCTTCCGGGGCCTCGCATGATGGCCTAGCAGGCATGATGCAAAGATATGCGGTGGCGATGCTCAAGAGGGGGGCTAGATGAATCCATGCTGCGCGCTCTGCAGGTGAGGCTGGCGGAGGAATGACAGGCTGCCGTGCCAGGAACACAAGCCCCGTGTCTCCTGAGATGCTGTCTTTGATCAACTGCATGCATGCCACTATGCCATGGCTGTAGCCCAGAGTCCGGGAGATGGGTACGCGGGCGGTACAAGGATCCAGGGTCAAGAGGGCGGGCATTACCTGGTACGTGTTCCACGCAGCTCAAGCGGCCTCGGTGATACGGCCGCCCAGGGACCACCAAGTGAGGAGAATGGGTGTAAGGTATCCAGAACTTCAGACCTTGGACGCCCACAGTACACGCTCTCAGGCCGAGGGCATAATTTTGCGGGCTCTCCAAAGCCTTGTTGGCAGCCGGCAGAATACGGTGAGTTTCTGACGAGGTTCCAGCGAGGTAGCCGACCGAAATACGGTGGCCCAGTGGGTTGACCAAAAGGGCTTGACAAACGCAGAACACCAGATCGGTGTTAACGTGAGCCGTGATGTCGTGCCTATTTTTTCACGAGTCGGTCGTTGGCCGCAGGCTGGGCCGGGGCCGGGGCCGGGGCCCAGGGGGTGACGGTAGCATCTTGGGCTGAGGCTTCAACATCAGCTTGGACGTGACGGCCAGTTCTCACGACCAAGCGTGGTGTCAAACGGAGACTGCGCCACAGGCTGTAGCGAGCGTCGTCATCGACGATCAACACGCCCATGTCACGAAATTTGAGTTGTCGTTCTCAGTACGGGCATTTGACTGCTGATTACCGGATGAAGTTGGCGATGATGAACCGGACTGTGAGTCCAGTCACGGTGGAATCTGCTAACGGCCCGTCCCGTTGACCAGACGAGGTAACCCCCGTCACGGTAACCGCAGACAGGGACAGGGAGAGCGGCAACAGGACCAGGACGGGCTACTACTAGCGGTTAGCACCGCACGAGACAAGAGAGGTCAGGGCGTCAAGACGTGGGCTGGGGCGGTCCCCACCGCCCACCATTCTGCCCCGCGACGGGTGACGCGACGGGTGACGGGCGCTGGGGCGGCGCGTTGCGCACGGCCACGGCCTGCCCGTGCCCAACCTTGGCCGCCGATAATGACGAGGTGAATGAAGGATTCTGTATTGCCGATCTTGCCGACCTTGCCGATGATTTCGGGAAGCCTGCCAAAGAAGTAAACTACTTACGAAGCTGAAGACAGAAGCTGGGAGGTTTGCGGCGGGAGGTCAGCCTGATCGGCTTCTGGGTAACCTATCGATTATCAACCAATGCGAGTGCTCTTTGGCCTTGCTCGGAGTTTATGCGCCAATGCGATGTCCTGAATGTCGTGCGAATCATGTGGCTGGAAAAGCATGCGCTGTTCGCTTGCAATCCTATTGGGCGAAGCTTGTTGGACCTGGGCCAATAGGTAGAGACAGGCACCCATTTTCCAGTTCCAAGAGAGCATCTGAAGTGGTTGACCACACTGAGCAGGGTTGATTACCGACCTGCTCAGGACTAGTATTTGGGAAGCCTCCATGAAGCATTTCGACTCGAGAAGATGGGAGCGGGCTGGCGGGCGGGCGAGCGGAGGCGGGCATTAGCCAAACTTGAAGGTGCGCCCATCGACGCTGCCAGCTAATGCCATGTCTCCAGTGGCCGTGTCTCTATTTTGCGCGGGGATGCTAGTTGAAAGTTGGTACTCAGATGGACTGAGACGTGTGTCGTCAAACGGAGTCTATGTACAGGGGGATACAGAGGCTTGCCCGCTCTGGCGGATGTGTTTCTTTTACAGCCGCAAAGGACGTGTATCGGGAGATCGATTGGTCGAAGACAACAATGCGGCGCTGCGGCTGCACAAACGGCCGCCCCCTCCACAACCCCGAGACGATGACGCCTCAAGAATGAACGGAATCCGTCATGTTTCCTGACCGCAACGTCATTAAGCGGAGGCCTCAGATCGGCACGACTGAACTGGGCACGCAATCGCAATCGAATGGAACTTGCCGGCGGCTGCCCAATAGTATCAGCAGCCGAGTGCCCCCATACTCGGCGGCCAGCTTCAGCGCCCATCGCGTGCAAGCCAGGATCTTCATCAGGCCAAGCACACGTTGACGTCCGATGCCCACAGTATTCAACGTCATGTGCATTTCTTTTTTCCTCCGCGGCCAAGGGGTGGCTGAGTCCTGGCTGCATCTCATGTACGTGACTTGCCACGCTGTTCGTGACGGCCATATATGGAGGCCCAGCTGGCTGCCCTGCCCACTTCAGCACCGGCCCGGCGGCTTTCTCGACTGTGGTTTTGGCGTTGTATGCGCAGACGGCCCGTCAAACGCGCCGCGTCCTACTGCCTGCCATGTGTCGCTCTCATCTCCCCAGAGTCATTCATCCGCTACCATCTACCTGCACAACAAAATCTAGTCAATCCATGAGGATTGATGAGGCACGTGAACTGGGCACGTGAGTTTTGGTTGCTGAGATGATCCCTTAACACATTTGTGGGTAATCTGCCACAGAGAATGTTAGTACAGTGACTTTCCTTCGCAAACCAATCACACCATCGTTTCATCAATGTCAGACACCTGAGCATGAGGCATGAAGTCATCCGCCATTTCCGCCAGCCTCAATCAATGCCTTCAATCCGCATTCATCTATAACTCGCTGCTGCCTCGCGTTGTGTCTTCAGACGTACCCCAAAGCGCCGAGGCGGCATCAAGAACCTCCACGGCCCAGCCAGACCTCTCAAACCCGCGAAACCTGTGCTTTGCGACACGCATTCTGAAGCCTATTCATTCCCACCTACGAGGCGCACACAGGCACCTTCGGCAAAGCCCCTCCGAGGGACTCACATGCCGTAACGCCAATTCCCAGTTCCTGCGCGCGTGCTTTTGCACGTTTCCTGCCTGCCATGACAGTGGGCCATGTCGACATGATGGAGCCTCTGAGAAGCGTCACTGCCAGTGCACGGGCATCCGAACTTACCCACACGACGAAGGACAGGCCCTACAACGTCGTCCGCCTGCAGACCATGCCAAGCGAGGTTCTCTTCGTTATTCTGAGTTATTTGGATGTAGATGACTTGATCTCTGCCTCAAGGGTATGCATTCAGGCAGTCATTTCATCACGTTGGAGGTGGTGCACCTACTGACCGTCGAGCAGACCAACCACCGCCTGCGACACTTGTCACTGGACCCAATTCTTCACGTGTACCGTCTAAGGCATATTAGAGCCGTCCTCCCACCTCTCATTCAATCCCGTTCCTCCGTGGACGAGCTCATTGCGCGATCCATCTTCATCACTCACACATCAGTAGTCTCCAGGCGACTTGGGCGATCTTTGGTATCCATCCGTCTTGCCCGTCGACTTGCCGCTCGACCATCCCCTCAGGAACTTGTCAACAGGGCAGTCCTGCTTCCCGAGTGTATCCCGGGGAAGTCCAAGTTTAACGTGGCGCCAGCTCTCGTTGCAAAGCGAAGAGCTGTCGAAAAAGAGCAGGTCAAAGATGGACTGAGACACTGGATAGACGGTGTCTGGAAGGGCAAGGTAATGCAGCGAGAGCAAGGGGTCAGGCAATGGGAACAAAGTCGCGGAGTCGGTAGGGTGTGGCGGCTGAGGAAGTTCTGGGAGAGGGTGAGTAGGGGTGAGGACGCCATGGCAAGATCCGTGGAAATCTGACTCCGCCACCCTGCCGCTCTGTAACTTACTCACTCGAATGGACTCAGCATCTGATTTGCATTCATTCCTCAACCAATATACGTAGCCAATGAAATTCTATGAAGAGCAGCTAGTTTCCCAGCTTCACCCAACTTGGGTAGTCCCTCCAAGCCTGGGGCTTGTTTTGACGGTTTCAATTGCACTAAACCAAATGTTTCCGTCTGAACATCGACTACCTTGCTCTTTGCTTGGAGCTATTCAATGTTCTTTTCCCCCTATCATTGCTGAGAGACCAAGTCACAAGGCAATCCAGTTGGCAAATACCGTCGCTCGGGCCATATGTGTAAATTTACATTGGTATCTGGCGATGTACAAAAGGAAAGTGACCACCAAGATCCTCTTACTCAAGGGCCAGGCGGATGTTGTCTGCTATCCTCACAACAATATCCTGGGCAGCAACATGGCTGACCCTTGCCTCCGATCCAAACACTCCGATGGCCAGAGAATCACCCCGAACTCCAACCTCGATATCTATCGCATCCTGTGCAGGTGATCATCAGCCAGAGTCGACACCCAACGGACGGAGACAACTTACCGGATACACGTCTATCACCGTGTTGAAAGGGGCCCAGACAGGAATGGGTTGCGAGGGCTTTGTGTCATTGTCGTGTCCTCCCACCAGCTCGATGATGTTCGTAGACTCTGCATTCGACGGCAGATTCAAAACGTTGACGAAGGTGTCAATCATGAGCCCTGTCCAATCCTTGATCTCCCACAAGTTGGCAGTGGCATTGACTGGATCCGTGATTTCGATGAGGTCCTTCTGGATAGAGATGGCCATAGAGAGCAGATCGGACTCTGGGGTTACGTAGACTTTGCAAGGAAGAACGTTGAGGGTTGGGAACGTCTCCATATCGACACGATGTGATTCTCCACGGTTGGCGAGGTAGACTCCCAGCAGAACATGACCTTCAGTATTCCCACGCGTTTCTTGATGCCAGCATCGAGCAACTGCTGCGAGAAGAACGGCGGAGACCCCAAGACCATGGTCGGAGCAGAATGATTTGACAGAGGCCATGTTGCTAATGGCGGAGTCATCCAGATGACTCGTCCGGGGAGTGTTGTCGCATTCGGTCGGAGACACAACGGCTGCCGGGGCAACGTCGTGCAGATACTCGGTCCAGAACTGCTTTCTTGTGGCCATTGTATCTGGGGACTGGTGGAGTCCAAGGAATGACTTCCAGCCGATGGTCGAGACTGCAGAGTTGTCGAGTGTGGTGTCGGCGAGGATTCTGGCGAATCTCGACATCAGGGCAGAGAGGCTGAAAGCATCGTAGAGACAATGGTGAAGTTGAAGGGCCAGCTCCCACGGCCCATCTTGAGTGCCCTGCGCCCACAGTCTGACTGGAGGCCAAGTTGTGCTAGACTCGACGTCCTGTACTTGGGATGTGCCGAACACTTGCTGATGAGGTCCATCGCAACGAGCGTCCAAGACTAATTGAAGGAAGGGTGTCTCTCTGTCGGCCGTGGGCACGAGACATGTTCGCAGGATGGGCTCGGCCCTGACGAGAACTCTCCAGGCCTCGCGCAGCGTGTCCAAGGTGGCTCGGTGGTTGACCTTGTAGTGGAAGGTTGGGTAGAAGATTGACCCTTTCGACCTTTGCCACGTCGACATCGTGAAAACTTGCATGGGAAGCGCTGGCAGCACTTCCTCGACGTCGGATGAAGAAAGTCCGGCACGCTGCAGAGCCTTCTCGACATCGATAGTGGGCGGGACAGTACAGCCTGCGATATACTGGCGACGGGGTGTTCTGTCGCCATTGCTCGTGGCGATGACCGCCAGCTCAGCAATGGATGGCAATGTGAGAAGTGTCTTGACTCCTAGATGAAGGTCTCGTTCGCGAAGCAGAGACGACACCTTGATCAGACTGATTGAATCAAGGCCAAGCTGATAAGGCGTGCTACTTTTCGAGATTGTCTCCGTCGGCACGCCCGAGACGAGGGACAAAACTTCGCGTATACTGCTCTCGGCTGGTGACCATGGTTGCAAGTCGTCGTCCCGAGTCTCCCCCACAGCTACCTGATGAGTCTCGAGCTCTGGCTGCTCCGATAATCGGAAAGCAGGCAGACCACAAATTGAGATCAAGCTGTTGTCGAAATCGATGAGGTTGAGATGAGGTGTTTCGACGACGGAGGTAAGCACCTGATCAAGCGAGCGGAGGATGTCGTGGACCTCAGTTTGTTCATAGGACCCGGCCTTGCTGGCGACACTCCATTTCAAAAGGTCCCCTTCAGCCTCCAACTCCACGCAAACGGCAAAGCCAGTGGTAGCTTTCGATGAGACTGGCGTAAGGAGCGCCCCATTTTCGACCAGAGAGGAGTGTGGCTGCTTCTGCAGAAGGAAGAGGGTATTGAAGAGTTTCTTTGCCGGCTCAATTCCAGTTGTCTGTGCAACACGAAGGGGGTAGGCCTGGTGCTGGTAGACGTTTGCCATGGATTCTTGGAGGTACTGCAGGAACGAAGCTCTCGTGCCGTGGAGTACGCATCTCACAGCGACCGTATTCATCGTGGGAAACAGAAGGGTCTGTGCCTCTTCGGTTTCACGACCCGAGAGAACGACTCCGAAAGTAACATCGAGACTGCCCACCCGACTGGCGAGCACACCCGCCCAGCAGGTCTGGGCTAGGACTTGCAGACTGATAGACTGGCTCTTGCAAAAGTTCAGCACCTTGTCGAAACGCAAAGACGAGGTGCTCTCTTCGAAGGTGTCCGCCATCGGGGTTGGACTGGGCGTCTCGGTGACCAAAGATGCTGGGGCTCCATTGAGATACTCCGACCAGAAGATGCGAGATTGGTTGCTTGGGGTCTTCAAGAGATCTCGAAGTGTAGCCTCTATGGCCGGACGCTTGCGCAAAGTCCCGTGGTATGCCGAGAGAACATCCTGGTGGAGTAGAGCAAGAGACCATCCATCGTACAGCGCATGTGCCAGGGATAGTACCAAGAAGGAAGTGTGGCCGATGTAGACAATGGAGAGCTGGAACAGCCCAGCCGCCCCATTCGCTATCATTGCTCGTTGTTTGTGGTCTGACGTGACTGAGGAGATGTCCTCCAGGTGATGAAGACGGCGCGAGTCCACTCTCGGCATGGCATCCTTCAGAATTACCTGGCAAAAGGTGTATGGGATGTCGACATCGCTGATTTGTCGAAAGATTGTCCTGAGAATGGTAGACTGATGCACAACCTGGCTCCAAGCTTCGATGAGTCTGGGTATATCTGTGCCAGGCGCGATTTCGAAAGTGGCGTGGTTGAAGTAGCGGTCGAACCCAGATTCTAGCATGTCGGCCATCATGGACTCCTGCAAAGGGGTTGGTGGCAAGACAGACTCGATTCTCTTCATGTCCCACCCGCTCCTCTTGACGTCCTGCCAAAGTCGAGCCTTGGTTGTCTCGAACTCAGTGTCTTCAGCAGTGTCGCTTGCTGGGCGCGTTGTCTCAATGACCTTGCCAGCCTCACCAATGTTTCGAGCCTGAATCAGCTTCGGCAGAGTCACATGGCAACCTCTGGCCTTCATCCGGGACGAAAGGGTCACCAGGTCGATACTGTCCAAGCCGAGCTCAAGCAGGGTTGTCGTGGCGTGAATCTTCTCTTCGTGGACTCCCGCGAGAGCTGCGACCTCCTGCCGCAAGGCGGAGATCTCGGCAGTCCATTCTAAAGTGGTCGCCGTCAGGTCGGGGGTGCTGTGGCCGGTTGAATGTGCGTGGGACACAGAACCCGAGGTCCCGCGGGTTTGTGGTGTCAGAGCAAGCGAGGTCACCTCCGAAGTGGTAGCTGACCACATGTCGATATTGGAAAGCTGTTGCCCAGCGAGCAATTGGATGGCATCTCCAAAGTCGGCCATCAATTGATGGCCCAGTTGATCACTGACAACATCGCTGCGTGCGACGATGCGTGCTTCGAGATGGCCATTGGTATCTGCCGTCACCTCAAATGCAAGAGGATACTCCGATCCTGACGATACTTGCTCAACCTCCCAAGGTGCAGCGGGGGCGCCAGTTGTCGAGACTGTTCCATTCTGGAAAACAAACAGGCTGTCGATGATGGCTCGGCCGGGGGCGCACCACTTTTGTATGCTGCGAAGCGGAACGTGCTGGAACTCGAGTGTGGTCGTGCTGAAGTCGTGGGAGTGCTGAATGAGAGCCGGCCAGGAGGGATGCTTGCCCGCATTGGCAAAGAAGGGCAGGGTGTTGAAGAGGGGGCCGATGATCCGGTCGGCATTGGGCAGATCAACTGATCTCCCAGAGCAGACGACACCGAATGCAGCTTGCTTGGAGAAGTTCTTGGCAAACACCGCTGCCCAAAGGGAGAGGATCAGGGTTTGTTGAGTCACGTTGTACGACCGTTGAATGGGTGCCAGCTTGTCGATGGCAAAGTGTTCGGTGAGAATGTGGTACTCGCTGCCCTGCAAGTCGTTCTTTGTTGGTAGAGTTTCGAAGCTGCATCCGTCGAGATGAGCTCTCCAGAAGGACTGGGTGGATTCAAAGTTTCTTGCCGGGCCGTGTGGCATGGCGTCAAAGAATCGAGGACTGGGCTGGTGCTGGTGCTGCCAGTACTCCTGATTGACCCAATCGAGCATCAAGTCCAGGCTGACACCGTCGTAGATGGCATGGAAGATATGGATCGCAAGGAAGATACCAGAGGGAGTGGTGACCAGGACCAGGTCTAACGGGCTGATGAGCGCTTCCCGATTTCTGTTCTTCCAGTCGGCGAAAGCTTGGTCGAGTCGAACATGGAGGCCAGCATCGCTGCAAGACACGTTCCGCCATGGCGTCTCCGTCGTGTGAGTGGCGACCTGGGCGAATCCTCCCGAGGTCTGGAAGAATTGGGTTCTTAGGATTGGATGCTCATCGAGAAGAGCTGCCCATGACATTTTGAGTCGATCCACGGAGATATCGGGGTTGAGACGCAGACGGAAACGGACAAAGTATGCCTCGTCCTCCATGACCAGCGCATTCGAGAGCATGCCTTCCTGCAGCGGAGTGCAAGGAGCGACATACTCGATATCGGAAGCGGAAAGATTGGGTGTGTTCTGCAGAATCTGCGGGCGGAAGCGATGGCCGAAAGCTTGGATGTACTGTTGATTCTCGCGGATCCTGCCGGCTCCGAAGATGGGTTGGTCGGCACCCAATGCCTCGACAAGATCGCCAAGGACCGGGTTGCGAAGTATCAGGGAAGGCGTCACTCCCGGAATGCCACCTGCTTTGAAGAGACGTGCGAGCTGTAGGGACGTTATCGAATCAAGTCCCATGTCGAATAAGTTGGTGGACATCGAGAGGTTGTCAATGTCTGAACTTCCGAAACTCTTTGCGATGTCGACAACCCTCTTCTGGATGTCGGTCAGAGGGGTAGACTTGTCGATATGAGTTGACGAGAGCTGGAGCAGCTGCCCCGGGTCGAGATTGTGGAAGACTCGCTTCAGGCTCTTGAGATCGGCTTTGTTGTTGATTGAAAGCGGAATGAAGGAGACTTCGAAGATGAAAGTTGGCATCATGTACCCAGGCAACTTCTCTCGGCAGACCCTCTGCACCGCCTTGCGGTGTTGAGTAGCTCCTGCACCCTGGATGACGACCGGGTCGCCCTTGGACCGCGCGGCTTTGTTGGACGTGACAAATGAGACTAAGAGGTCCTTATCCATGGTCGGATGTTTGGCGACGAGAGTGACGACGTCGCGCAGTCCCGAGACTCCAGTCCGGACGACGTGGTTGATTTCTCCGATCTCCAGGCGCTGCCCTCGAAGCTTGACTTGATCGTCGGCGCGGCCAAGAAACTCAAAGCAACCGTTATGTAGCAATCGAACGAGGTCGCCAGTACGGTAGACTCTCTCTCCGAACGATGCAAGCGTTGGGAATCGCTCCTCGGTGAGCTCTGGGCGATTCAGATAACCCTTGCCCACCAGCTTTCCGGAAACGCACAACTCTCCGACTGCGCCCTTGAGGACGGGAATGTCTGTCCCGGGTTGAAGAACATAAGATCCGACATTGTCAAACTGGCGCCCGATGTTGGAGGCTCGTCCGTTCTTGGGAACCCTTTGGTACATCGTGACTCCAATGGTTGCCTCGGTCGGCCCGTACGCATTGTAGATGACACCCTGCGGACCCCAGACGTCAAGGATTTCCTGCTTCAGCGCCTCTCCGCCGGTTATGAAGACTCCTTTGCACAGAGACGGGACGTCTGCGGGATCCAGCAGTCGGGCCAGGCTCGGGGTGAGGTCGATGTGGGTGATCTGGAGGCGTCGGATCGCGGCGGCAATGTCATCCAAGATGATGTCTCGTGGTGCGGCGACCAGGGGCATTCCAACTGACCAGCTCCAGTATTGCTCAAGGACTGTGACGTCGAAATGGAATGAGGCAAACTGAAGCCACCTCGACTGATCGTCCCAGTGACCTTCAAAGAGGCGCTGGAATGACTTCATGGCCTGCACAGCATTGTCGTGGGTGATCTCGCAACCTTTGGGTGTTCCTGTGGTACCCGAAGTGTAGAGGCAGTAGCAAGGGCCGCCTGGGTTGATGGGCTGACTGGCCTCGAAGGGGCCATCGCCGAGCGTGTCGAGGAAGGCCTGGTCAACTTGGACCACAGGGCATTCGGCCTGGAAGCTGAGGGCAGCATCCCCTGTGAGCAAGACAACTGCCCCAGAATCCTTGAGAATGAACTCCTTTCTATCTGTTGGCGCTGACGGATCCAGAGCAAGGAAGCAGAAGCCGGCTTTGAGAATACCGAGGATAGAGAACAGCGCCTCGGGAGACTTGTCGAAATGGACGGCCACGATTTGACCTTGACGTCCATACTGGCTAATGCTGCGTGCAACACGGTTTCCCATGTCGTCGAGCTGCCTGAACGTCCATTTTTGGCTTTCAGGGAGCTCGCCATTGAAGCCAGACACAAACTCAACTGCTGTCCTCGTGGGCCATCTCAGTGCTGCTCTTTCAACAAACTCATGGAGGAGAGACTCCTCAGATGGTATGACCGGCTCAGATGGAGGCATGATGGAGAAAAGATGGCCTCTAGTTTCCCATGGCTGTGTCTTGTCGCGAGTTTCTGAGGAAACGAGCTGTTGGAGGATGTATTCGAATTGGTCGACAATGATCGAGGCCTGCTGCTGAGGGATGACGCCAGGTTGGAATGACAGACGAAGCTGCATAGTTCCGCATGTCCTTGGCTCCACTTCGAGAGATACCGTGTAATCGAGCTTGCCTTCGTCGTGAATGACCCGCCATGGAGGCGACGGGGAGCCATACTGTCGTGGCTTTTGGTAGACAAGGAGCGAGTCGAAAAGGCGACCTTGAGGATGGCCCAACCACCTCTGGACCTTGGCCAGAGGCGTATGTTGATGAGCCGCGAGCTTGGTGTTGTACTCGAGCATATACCCGAGGAGCTCTTGATCGGGTATGCTGGCGTTTGCAACGACAGGCAGGGTGGATATGACTGGTATCATGGCCCTTTCGTTCGCCTCGGAGATGCGACCAGAGAGTACGACGCCAAAGACGACATCTGCCTCCCCGAGATATGCTGCCAACAGCCGAGCCCACGCGACTTGGAGCATTGCCTGGACAGAAGCGCCGCATCGTACTGCCCCGGCTTGGAGTTCGTCCGTGCCCAGCTGTGAGATCTTGGCGTGGACAGCCAGATCGGAGGCCTGCTCAATCAGTGGTGTCAGTGTAGGGAAACGATTGACCACGACTGCTTGTGACTTGTCGGTCCAGAAACTTTTGGAGTGGGTGTCTTCCTTGGATGCCTGTATAATTGTAGACACCGTCTCATCGATTGGAGAGGCCTTTGCGGGTTCGCGTCCGTCCAGAACGGAGTGAAGGTCATCTAGGAGGATCTGAAGTGACTCGGCGTCGTAAAGGGCGTGGAGAATCGCGAGGTGCATCTCAGGTGGTTTCGCCGAAGTGTCAAGGCATACGCTCCAGGGAGGATAGCCGATGTCAGTCGCAGCCTGCCGAGATCTTTCAGCCCGCCACTTGAAGACATCAAATGGCGGATTGGTTGGAAGGTTGACGGTGACCGTAGCCCTGGGTGCGACGGCGTATCGCATCATCGCAAAACTGGTATCGGGGTGGTCCACCGCTGCGAACCCTGTCCGCAGAATCGGATGGTGCTCAGCTAGCTTCTTCCATGCATTCTGAAGGAGCTCCATCTGCACGCTTCCCTCCAGGGCAAAGGACATAAAGTTGAAGTAGTCTTGTCCGCCAGAATGAACAAAGTCGGATAGCATACCACACTGGACCGGCGTGCATGGAAGGACATCGTCAACTTGCGCATGGCCTTCAAGGCTCGGAGCCAGCTGGCTTTTGAAGCGAGCGAGGTCGTATTTGGGTGAATCGGCAACGTTCTGTTGCGCTGATAAATTCTGGGACAAGGCGGCGGGAGAGGGCGACGAGATGACATCGAGGGCAGAAACGGAAAGACCTCGTTGGCGGAGGAGCTTGGCGACTTGTACAGCGTTGATGCTGTCTAGGCCAAGCTGGAAGATCGTGGTGTCTTTGTTGATTCGATCTTGAGGGATGCCCGAAAGCTCTGATAGAACAGATCGAACGAGCGATCCGGCGGAAGACCATGCATCCCCCCTTGGCCCATCTGCTGTGACGTGCGGAGAAGTCTGAGCTGGCAAAACGTATTCTTGAGCCTTGTGAACGAGTGGCACAGGGCCGAGGCGAGCGCGGAGGTCTGAAGGCAAGTCCGCATGCACAGGCATGCTAGCTCGAGGGTATCTGCAGGCATGGTCAAGGACATGCAGCAAGAGCTCGGCAACAGCAGGTAGGCTGGGAATTTGTTTGCTGCAAAAGATTAGTGACTTCAAAGTGCCAATGGGGAGGGGAAAATGCTGACCTCCTCGAGTGAAGCATGACTGAGATGGTGTTGTTGACTGGATCTGGTGTCAACTCGCAGACGAGCGGCACCTGCTATGGTCAGCGCCTCGTCATGCATGAACCGGGAACACGACTTACATCCATTGCCCCGTAGTCTTCAATCATTTCCCAGATAGCTGGGTCGATCTTCCGCCCTGAAGGTTGCAAGAGTAGAATGGTGTCAAAGAGGCTTCCCGTGGTGCCGAGGGTCTTCTGCACCATTCGCAATGGGGTGAACTGGTAGTCCAGCGCCTTGGCATTGAGTCTCCGGAGCTCCTGGAACAAATCAACCACCGATTTTCTGTCCTGGAGCCGAGCTCGGAGTGGAATTGTGTTGAAGCATGGCGCGGCGAGTCTCTCTACTCCCGGGACGGGGACGGTGCGTCCGCTCATAACATTGCCGAAGCAGATGTCCGAATCTCCAGTCAACAGCCCCAAAGTCATGACCCAGGCCGCCTGACAGACCGAGAGTAATGAAGCTCCCGTAGCTTGGGCGCAGGCCTGTAAAGTACTAAGAGAGATCTTTGAGGTCTCGGTAAAGACTTCGGGTTGGTGGGCACCGTCGGTCACGTCGAGTTGACTGACGCGGGGAACGAAGCCTTGAAATGTATCTTCCCAGAACTTCCCTGCAGTCGTCGGCAATGACATTGTGTGCTGCAGGAAAGGCGCGTATGAGGATGGGTCGTGGAGTGTGGCCCCCTTGACCATTGCCTCGATCTCCTCTAGGATGATCTGCATCGACTGACCATCGTAGAGTGCATGATGGCACGAGAAAACCAAGAAATTCTCTGAGCCGATTTCAAAGGCATCTAGGCGGTAAGGTGGGGTGAAGGAATCGACTGCTGTGGGCGGATGTCCGGACAGGAGACTCGTCGCCTCTTCCAGGGTTGCATGCCTCGACTCCGTCCAGGGCGTGGGGTAGGACTCCAAAACCACCTGGGCAAATGGTTGCGTCGGGTCGTTTGTGGTGAAGAAGCAAGTTCGTAGGATGCCGTGTCGTTGGATCAGGGTCGTCCATGCTCGCTTGATTCTGGGTGCTTCAATTCTCAAGCGGAAGGTGACTCGGTTGGCGTAAGACGTGGCATTGACGGCAGCAAGCATGCCTTGCTGAAGGGGAGTGCAAGGCAAGATGCTCTCTGGGACGGCCCCTCTCGTGAAGAAGCCTGCAGTGATCTCCTGGACCCAATTGTCATCGAAAGAAGGAAGGTTGGGGAGATTGGAACTGCTGGGTTGGCGATCAGAGGTCTCCACGGCTTGAGCGATGCGAGCGACGCAGGGATCTTTCAACACCGAAGATATCGCAACACGGGAGCAGAGAATGGATTCCAGGCATCTGCAGAACCTGATAGCCGAGATCGAATCAAGTCCCACGGCGGTCAGAGGCGTCCATCGGTGGAATCGGTCCCTGGACAGGCCAAACGTCTGACAGACTGCTTCACCAACCTGCTGCTCTGCAGACGACCACTCTTCAGAATCTGCAGCTGCGAGATCCGATGCGGCGGCTTGCTGAAGGTACTCCAGGCCTAGGCCTTCGGAAACGGCTCGGAGGCGCCTCTTGTCTGTCTTGCCGCTGGAGGTCAATGGAATGCAGGTGATTGGGATCAAGAGAGTGGGAACCATGTACGAGGGCACTTTAGTCCGGAGATGGCCGAAGAGGAGGGTATTGAGCGCACATAGCGCTGGCTCAAATGGCAAGAGCCCGAATTCTGCCGAGGAGAAGCTTGCTGGGACGTAGAAGCAGACAAGCTGGTCGCCACGACCTTCCGAGCTTTGCGCGATGACAGAAGTTGCAGAGACAACTTCATCGGAGGAAGTGATGATGGTATCGATCTCCAGTGTTTCAATTCGCTGGCCGCGGAGTTTGACTTGCCCGTCGAGGCGGCCGGATATGAGGAGCGACCTGTCGGCAAGCATTCTACCCATATCTCCCGAGCGGTACAGGCGTCCATGTGTGGGGTGAGAGATGAACTTGGAGTCTGTCACCTCAGGAAGGCCGAGGTAGCCCTTGGCAATCTGGTCGCCTCCAAAGCAGAATTCGCCGTACGCGCCAATGGGGACAACCTCGCTGGAGTCTTGGGCGATGACGAAGCAGGACGTGTTGTTGAGAGGAAAGCCGAGATGATTGATGTGGTCGCCATGCCGCATCTTCTTGACGGAGCAAATGTTGGTTGTCTCTGCAGGCCCGTAACCTTGGAAGAGCTTGTCGCCCCAGTTCCTCGCGACAGTATCTGTCATGGGCTCGCCAGCGGTGACCAGGAAGCGAACCGTAGGCACGTTCTGGGGGAGGATGAGAGCGGCGACGGTAGGGGTCAGAGAGAGATGGGTGCATCGCAGAGCTCGGATCGACTGCTCAATGTTCTCAAATAATACGTCATTCGTCCCAGAGCAGAGACAGCCTCCGATCACCCAGGCGAAGAAGATTTCGAAAACCGAAACGTCAAAGGCCTGGGAACAAAGCTGAAGGAGCCGAGGAGAGTCGTCAACGGGGTACAATCTTGAAAGTGTGTCGAGGTTGCTGGTGATGTTCAACTGGGTGACCACGATTCCTTTTGGAACACCCGTTGTGCCGGAGGTGTAGATGATGTAGGCTGCACGCGAGCCATCGATGGTGCGTGGCAAGTTGTGGTCTGGGAAGCCAGAGAAGCCCACAGCTTCGACGTCAATGACTTTGCATGTAGGAGCAAGGCTGGCATGCATGGCATAGTTGTGATCGGCCAGACAAAATTTGACGGATGCCTGATCCACGATGGTCTTGATCCTCTCGGCCGGTGTTGAGGGCAACAGGGGGAGATATCCGCAGCCGGCCTTGACAGTTGCCAGGATCGCGGTGTACATGCGTGGCGACTTCTCCATGATCACTGCGACATGTGCGCCCTCTCCTATCCCCTGCGCTCGGAGATACCAAGCCAACTGATTGGCATTACGGTTGAGCTCCCCGAAAGAGATGACCTCGGCATCTGCATCCGGGCCTGTGATCGAGTTGGCGAAGCAAAGTGCCGGGTCGTCTGCATGGGCAGCCGCCGTACTCTCAAACCAGGCCCCGAGGTCAGGCTCTCCGCCAAACGACGAAGGAGGTGAGTTGGATATTGAAGTGACGTGTGGAGGAAGATTCTGGGGAATTTCGGACAACGCGACAGATGAATCAGTCGTGAGATGAGCTGCCACGGCATCGAGCTGCTGGGCGAAGAGAGACGCCGCCTCGTCAGAAAACAAGTCGCTGTGGTAAGTCAGCTGGCAGATGAACCCATCATCCACAGGTTCGATCTCGACCAACAGCGCGGTCTCTAAAGAGTCCCGGTGTGAAACCTCCCTGACTGGGCGGGAAAGGCGCTGTTGACTGTACAAGGTCTCTTGGTACACGAGCAGGGCGTCGTAGAGGGATTGCCCCGTCTTGATGCCAGCTGCCTTCCGAATCTCAGACAATGGCAGCAGGGTATGTTGCAATGCCCTTCGATTCGTCGAGTGGATGCTCCGTATGAGATGTGCGCCGGTGGTAAGGGTGCTTGTGTCGGCCCTGAGGGGCGCAGGTGTGATGCAGGGACCCATGACTTGATCAATACGGTCAACTGGTATCATTCTGCCGGACGCAATTGTGCCGATCACGACATCCTCGACTCCAAGGAAGCGCCCCCACAGCCATAACAAGGCAGCCTGGAAGATGGCCTGAGGGTGGCAGCCCAAGTGCTGGGATGTTTGAGACGCTTGGGCAAGAGTGGTGGTGAGTCGAAGGGAATGGACGGCGGAAGTCGAAGTTGTGGCCGGCTTGCTCAGAAGATGGGGCAAAGGGGGAGGAGTCCAGTCGACCAGGTGTTCTGCCCAGTATGCCCTCGTGTCGTCGAGAGACGTCGATGGCACAGACTCGTAGAACGAGGACACCACCTCGAACAGCGGTCTCTCATTTGGTTGTTGTCCGGAAACATCGAGGGAAAGATCTTCCGTCATGAGGTCGATGCTCCATCCGTCGTAAAGGGCATGATGCAGGCGCACCATGGCCCGTGGCCCGTCTGTGCCATTGGGCTCTTGAACCTGAGCTCGGAAGGGGTGCAGGAGGTCCGAATCCAATTCGACAGCAGAATCTTGACTGTACTCGGGAACAATGGTAATCTGGCGATCGGACAGATCTCCGTGGACGATCCGAACGAACTTGGCATCTTGACAGACGAAACCCGATCGAAGGATCTCATTGTTGCGGGCGAGGCGGCGAATGGCGTCTCTTGCTCTTTCCGTGGAGCAGTCTTCAGGAAACTGAAGCTCGACATAGTTGAAGTAGGCGCCCGGGTTGGCTAGCGACTCGAACAGCATAGAAGACTGCAGAGCCGTGCATGGGTGAATGCTGTCAACTTCCAATCCTGCTATCTGCGGTGTGTCTTCCAGAATAGTAGTAGGGATGGCAGTCGATGATGGAGCCTCAGGAGATGTGCTGCTGGGTGAAGATTGCCTGGCAGAAGCCTCGGCAGAGATGATTGCACAAAGAGCATTGATGGATCTCGCCTCAATGATTTGGTACGCAGCCAGCTTGATATCGAGTGATCTGAGTCTCGATGCGGCCCGGATGGCATTCAACGAGTCGAGGCCACAAGCTGCGAGTATTTGGTCTGGGCCGACGGGTGCGCCAAGGATGTCAGAAAACACTTCGACCAGCTTGCTCGCCAATGGGTCCAAAGCCTTCACTTCAGCATCGGAGGAGTTCCTGGTGTCAAGATATCCTCGGACGAGCTGGTGTTTGTCGACCTTGCCGGATGGCAAGTGAGGGAATTGGTCCAACTTGACGACGTCGCCTGGTACCATGAATTCCGGTAACCATGTGCGACAAGTCTGAAGTATGCTGTCGGTGAAGACATCCGCCTCAATGGTAGCATCGCTGGTGCAGAACGCGACCAGGACCCCCTGGATCGCCTGGACAGCGGTCCCTTGACAAGTCGGGTCCCGGGAGATGGCTTGCTCAATTTCTCCGAGCTCAATCCGCTGACCACGAAGCTTGACCTGGCCATCTGAGATTCGCCCGAGGCATTCGAGAAGACCATCCGGCCGAAGTCGAGCCCTGTCGCCTGTTCGGTACAAGCGTCCGAAAGATGTGTCGATGAAAGCTTCCTTGGTCTGGGCGTCGCGGTTCAGGTATTCGCGTGCCAGCTGGAAGCCGCCGACGACAAGCTCTCCCGCTTCGCCAAGAGGAAGAGGTGCGAACACATAGGCGTCGCTGTTCTCGGGAATTCTGGCTACAAAGCATGACACGGAGTCGAGGGGCAGGCCAATGATATTTCGTGAGCTATCGGCAGCGAACTCTGGTTGCAAAGTGCTATTTCCATCATCAGCCAGGAGACATGTTGATCAGAGCGAGCGTCTAACCAATGGATCGCTGCTTCTGTTGGGCCATACATCCCCCAAAGCATGCTCGGGACATCGGCGTCGCCGCCAAACTCTCTCACGACCTTATCGGTCAACATCTCCCCGATTGTAAGCAACAGCGCCAGTGTAGGGACGGCTGCTCGGGACCTGAGCAGGCTCCCGGCGACGGTAGGCGTCAGCTCGCAAGCATCAACGGCCATGAGGTTCATGGCAGCTGAGAGGTCATCCAGCATGAGCCTCCGGTCACATGTGATGAGCGTGCAGCCGCGGAACAGGGGGAAGAAGATTTCGAACACGGAGACGTCAAATGTTGGCGCTGCGAACTGCAGAAACCGCCGAAAGTCTGGGATGTGGCGGTCATGGGCGAGGAGGCTCTGCGTAGCTGCGCCATGGGAGATGGCCACGCCTTTCGGGGTTCCCGTAGACCCAGATGTGTACATGATGTACGCCAGGTCATCAGACGAAATGTGTACGGGCGGGGCACCCGAGCTGGGTACTGATGCGGCAACTGCCTCACGGTCCGGGACGGCGAGGACACGGAGCGTCGAGGCAGGTGTCGTCGGGACTCTGCTCTCCAGCCCAGGAGCAACCAGCAAGACGTCGGCGTCAACATCCTCGAGGATGAACTTGATGCGCTCCTGCGGGGCATCGAGTTGCAGTGGGCAAAAGGCACCCCCAGCTTTGAGCACTGCGAGTTGGGCAATGTATAGCTGCGGACATTGCGGGATGAGTAGAGGGACGATGAAGTCAGGCTTTGAACTGCGGCCCTGACTGGCGGCAATGATCTGGACGGCGAGAAGGTCTGAGGCGGCTTGAAGCTCCTCATAGGAGAGTGACCATCGGGATCCGTCGCCGAGGAGACCATCGATGGCAGGCAGTGCTTCAGCGGACTCGCGCTGGACGAGATGATGGAGGAGGCATGGTCCAGGGACCTTGACTGGGGGATGGTTGAGTATCGACAGCGAGGTAGTCTCTTCACTGGATGACATGATGGGAAGAGATGTTGCGAGGTCGAGATGGGAGTCTAAACAGGCAAAGACATGAACAAAGGTGCGGATATGTGCAAGAGGAAGTTTGAGTAGGCATCGGGACGAGGTCTGATGGGTGTCGGTCGTGCTGCCTGTCTGTGAGGTAGGTAAGTAGGCAGGTAGGGAGCAAGTGCTAGCTTCGATGAGGTACAAACGTTTGTTTGGTGGAGGTCACTTGTCGCAGGTCGTCGCCTCACGCCGGGCGCAAGGGTGTCCGTGTGATGCGCGGTGCAGTCGGGCGGTCGTCAAGGTCGGCAGGCAAGGGACGGGACGGCGGCATGGCATGTAGGCGCAGCCAATGGAGAAGCTTGGGATTCGAAGAATCAGGGATCAAGCTCCGAGGATTCGCAGGTTCGG
Organism: Plectosphaerella cucumerina; assembly: GCA_020746995.1. Taxonomy (NCBI): domain Eukaryota; kingdom Fungi; phylum Ascomycota; class Sordariomycetes; order Glomerellales; family Plectosphaerellaceae; genus Plectosphaerella; species Plectosphaerella cucumerina. The sequence goes on from JAGPXD010000007.1 coordinate 114,252, forward strand.
AGGCGCGACATGCGCATCATCCCACGGGGGAGCCGCACGGTTTGGGCCACTTGCAGGAGCTTCGGCCTCTCACAAGGCAGCAATTACTCAGCTGGTGTCGACGCGTCGTCGAAAGTTGAATGTCAAGGCCGACGGCGAGGCAAGTTGGGCAAGGTCGGGGCGGGTTGGTTGCGCGGGATGAGGGCGTAACGGAGCTTGGAGGTTGAGGATGATGAAATGCGGAATCGATGATTCGTCGACTTGACCGGGGCGGTTGTGGGTTGTTTGGGCCAGGCCGAGAGGCGTGGAGATGGCCCCGAGGTGCAGGTGCGCACGCAACAGCGCAGCCTGTGCGACTGGGGGAAAGCGACCTGTGCAAACGAAAGAAGCCCAATCAATCGATTGAGGTGTAAGTCGATGGTATGCGACGCCGTCACGCCAGCGATGTGTCCGGGGAGATAGGCGGGCGGGGAGCGGGCAGGCAAGCCGATGAGCTTGATGGGTGCGTGCTTCAGAGTCGGACTCGGGCTCGGGCTCGGTGTCGCGGACAGCAGGCACTCTCTAATTCGGATGCACGCGGGCTGTAAAGGTACGGCGGGACCTAGCCGAAGGAAGGTAGGTGATGTGTGTTGGCAAGCACTGGCGGGCACGTATGTTTGCTTGGTCTACCTGTAGCTTGTGAGACTCGTCGAAAACGAGGCTCACGAGGGTGTCAGTCCATGTCAAGTTCTTGGATTGTGCCAGGGTTGGAGGCATCAAGCTGTACCTTGTTTCTTGGGCCTTGAAAAAAGGCGCCTGTGATGGGTGGGGTGTATGCTTGAGGCGCTTGTTGTGATGGAGGGAAGGTTGTTTAGGCTTTGCTGTAGTAGACTGATCTGCGCCTGGCTTGTGAACGTGGGATGATCCAGGGCGGGGTCGATTTCCCCGAGAGATCTTTCCGCCTGGTGCCTCGAAATTCGTCGATTGGATCAGAGTGGTAGGTAGCTTAGCTGGTGAGTACGTGACGTGGAGAACCTGGAAGTTGGCGGAATTTGGGCCAGAGCGGGGCAAGACCGAGGGAAACAATATCACGGGAGCACCGTCAGTAACCCGCGAGATGGTCAGTCGTGTCGAGTCGTGCCAGCAGACAGCAATCCAGCAGAGTCCTGAAGTGAAGCTAAGGGATGGAAGTGCGTGGGGGTGAATTGAGGGGCGACGCCGAGATCGCTTCGAGCTCATCTGGCGACGAGCAGGCAGAAAGGTAGGAGAGCAGCGCAACGACAGCCTCATCGTTGGGGAATTGGCATCGTGTTCCACGCTGGCGTACGTAATATTGGAGGGTCTCGTTCAGGTCCCAGGCACCCAACATCAGCGGGGGCGGGGACAGCCCACGTACCGCGATGCCAAGTACTGCCACTGGGGCACTTCGGGCATGGAATGACCTTGCGGTTGAGCTCCAGCTCTGCCCACTGGCAGTGGGCTGCGTGCGATTTGGCTCTTGCCATACCAGCGATGGTCCTATCGAAAGCATGCATCCTGGCAGAGCGAGGTTGAAGAAGTCCCCGAGGTGAGATCGACGCAACGGTGGCAGTGGGACGGATCATTGATGCAGGGCATGACTCGGCCAACGCGCGGCCGATCGCGGGCTCGGAGAAGTGCCCCCATGAGGTCCGCCTAACGGGTGATTCTCGTACAATAGTTTGATGCGATGCTATGCGATGCTGGGCTGGAACTCGGGGACACGGACAAAGGGTTCTTGTCACCTGTCTGAGGTGGGCTGCAGTGCCCAGGAACGTGCCTGTCCCGTTGAAGAATCTCGGTTGATGCGGCCAGGTCTCAAGATGGAAGGAGGCGTATGCGGGTGCAAGGGCGGCGGAAATGTTCCAGAAACTGACGTGACACCGAGGCCAGGCACACACGCACACCTGGCTGGCTGGTTGACTGACAAAATAGTCCGTCCGAGCCTCGTACGATCCCGTCCCGAGGCTGCTCTTTTTTTCCCCCTTGCCTACCAGAGATGCGCGGGGCAGCAGGTCGACGCGAGCCACGTCGGCGAGCGGAGATGAGGTGGGTTTGGGTCGGGTTCGCTTCGTGAGTGTCGTCGAGTCGATTTGAGCCGGGTGGACCACCGTGCCGGCACGAGTCTGGTGCCACTGGACGCCATCGGTGGGCGGGACGGGAGACCTTGCTGCATCCAGTACATCACGCAAGCCTCCGGCGGAGCTGCGTCAGAGTTTTCAGCATCCATCCATCCATCCATCCCGCAGCATCGCTAATGAGAGACCCGGCCATTATTGGAGGCCAGCAGAAGCACCACCAACGGCCAGCCATCACGATGGCATGGTCCTACCTCCTCGTTTGATCAACCCTGACCTACGGCATATTGACTAGGGCCAGGGAGACTGGGACACATGCACAAGTGAGCTCACTGCCGTGACATGCCGTCCATGCCAGCGGTCATAGAAGTGGTGATGCCGCGGCTCACCTTCAAACGATGAGTCGTGCAAGACAGACCCTGTCGAAGCCTGGCCGGGCTGGCCCTCCCCGATGGATCTTATCAGATTTTATCTGATGATCAGATAAAAAATCACTCAAAATCTCCACCACGCTACCAGCCTCGGCCAATGAAACGGACCCTCCCCCGTTGCAACTCTGTCGCCCCCCCCCCCCCGGTCTCCCCCGTTCACACCTCGTTGCAAGGCCGGGCAGCCACCGCTCTCCGAGGCGTCCCCATTTTCTTCAAGGTCCGCCGTCCTCGGAGCAAAAGCAAAGGAAAACGCCGATCCCTTCGTAAGCCGAGAGGCAATCCCCCCAAGTTCTGCACCGTCGTCCACCCGCCGGTCCGCCGGACTGAGCCACGCGCAGCCAGCGCCGAGTTATCAGATCGAAATTTATCCAGCCGCCCACCTTGCCGCCCTGCCACACCCAGCACCCCTGACATCATCCCTGGCAGGGCACCCGCCTTTCGACCTGCACCGGCGCGCACTAGGCGTTTCTAGTAGGTAACGGGCTGGCGGATCTTTTTCCTCCCTCGAAAGGCCAGTCAAGCCAGTCTCCATCCGCCTCGAGAATCGGCGCAACGCTGCCTCGTGCCACTGACACTCTGCCGCTCACCGGCATCGGTGGCTGGCCTTGCTGGGCCTTCCTCTACTACCTTACTAGCATTTGGAACTCCTGGACGGCATGGCGCCCGTTCGTCATCGGCAAGCATCATAACCTCACTTGGATATGCCAAGAAGTACTCGCTTGCAACCACGGGACGATGTAGAAGACTACTGCCGACGAAAGATGTGGACACTCACACTGGAAAGACACACCAACCCCGGGCTTGCCCAGGCCACCACCCTCTCTCTCTCCGTCAAGCTTCAATCCTTCCCGCTCGTCATCGGCCTCCCCCCACCGTCACCACACCGCGCCGGGGCCAGCGCGCTCCTTTTTGCCATCTGATCGTCCACTGATCCACCCCATGTGCCGAAGCTCGCTCCAATCCAAAGTCCTCAACGGTGTCGCCAAGCAGGGTCCTCCCGGGCGACCAAGGGTGCGAGTGCCGTGCTGGTCTCTCCCCTGGAGGGGCTCTTAGAGGGGGTCCTGAGGGTCCGGGGGCGTGCCCTCGCCCTGCACTGCGTCTGCACCACACAACCGACCACAACCGTGACCTAACCCCCCTGTCCCCGCCTCGTCTCGGCCTCGGCCTCGAAGCTCGACGCAGCCCACGACCGCATACTTGCACACCCACGAACCCGGGGCTCTTCTCGCCAAAGGGCATGTCAAGCCGAGAGAGGCGCATCAAGACTCGGCGATGTGACCCTCCCTAGCCATATGGCGGAGCCCGAGTCTCGATGTCTGCGTAAACGAGGGCGTGGGAGTGCGGGTAGCCATGCCGGCCTCACCCACGGCCAAGACCCAGACGAGAAGCGAAGAAGCGGCATGTGAACTTGTGAAGCTTGCCCGCCGGCCCGGACCACCAGCCCAGCAGTCCAGAAGCCAGCGGCGGGACTCGTCAAACTTGGGAAGCTCGCTCGTCCGTCGTCCCACACTCGGGGTGTCGCCAATGTCACCATCGTCGTGCTGGCGATGCGACGAGGCCAGGAAGAGGCTTGCAATTGCTCCATAGCAGCATGCAAGCGCAAAGTGGGATCCGATCGGCGCGTCCGCCTGTGCCTCAGGACCCCTTCGGTCGGCCCCAGGTGCACGCCCTGGTGGTTGAAGGGATCTCTCGAGGAAAATATTTAAGCATGCCGTCTCCCGATCGCCCACCCCCCGAGACGGAGCTCAGGTCTAGTACTCAGTCTCCCGTCCGTCCAGTCGAGCTTCAACCTGACCCTGACTGACTCTTCGCGGTTAACCGTTGCCTACCTCCTACTACCTCTTACTGCCCTCAGTTCGGCTTGCGGCACACCCATTTTCAGTTTGCGACCGGCCTCCGAGATTCGCACCGACACCTTGCCCCATTCCACCATCGCGTCCCTCGACGTCACCAAATCGAGTACGCATCACATCCCGTCGCAATTGCGCTCCGGTGGACCAATTCCCGCGCGTGGAACAGAAATACAACCATCTGCAATAGAGTGGAATCAAGAGGCCCGACACAGCTCCTCTCTCCTCGTTGCGCATAAGTACCGCCCTCGCGGCCGCTGTACTTACCCACCCGCCCCCCGACCCCCGACCCCCGTGCCGTTTTCTCGACTCGGCCCCCTTCCAAGTCACCACTAGTCCTCCCCCCTACCACCCCCTTCTCAGGCACCCCTCCTGACCAATTGAACAACATCGTCCGAGTCGCCCGTCCTCCCACCATGTCGTCTCACACATCCACCGCAGGCCCCGTGCCGGCCGAAATCCAGCAGAGCAGCCCCCGCGCTCGCAGGACACACCCCAATGCATCAAAGTCGGTTCTCGCGCCCACGGCGCTCAGCGAGGTTCATGACCTCGTCTGCGTCGGCTTCGGCCCCGCCAGTCTTGCCGTGGCCGTCGCTCTGCACGACAACCTCGTCAACAACATCCTCCCCAGCAACCCCAAGGTCACTTTCCTGGAGAAGCAGGACCGCTTCGCCTGGCACGCCGGCATGCTGCTGCCCGGCGCCAAGATGCAGATCTCCTTCATCAAGGACATGGCTACACTCCGCGATCCCCGCTCTCACTTCACCTTCCTCAACTACCTTCACCACCAGGGCCGCCTCGTCGAGTTCACCAACCTCGGTACCTTCCTGCCCTCCCGCGTCGAGTACGAGGACTACCTCCGTTGGTGCGCCGCCCACTTTGACGACGTCGTGCAGTACCAGCAGCAGGTCGTCTCCGTGTCCCCGGACAAGCAGAACTCGGGCCCTGTCAAGATCTTCACCATCACCTCGCGCGACGCCACCACCGGCAAGCTCTCCACCGTCCGCTCGAGAAACGTCCTCATCGCCGTTGGCGGCCAGCCCTCGATTCCCAAGTCGCTGCCGAGCCCCCACCCCAAGGTCATCCACTCGTCGCAGTACGCCTACATGGTGCCCCGCCTCCTCAAGGACACCAACGCTCCCTACCGTGTTGCTGTTGTCGGTGCCGGCCAGTCCGCCGCCGAGATTTTCAACAACATCCAGGGCCTGTACCCCAACTCCAAGACGTGGCTCGTCATGCGCTCCGAGTTCCTCAAGCCCAGCGACGACTCACCTTTTGTCAACTCCATCTTCAACCCCTCATACACCGACTCGCTCTTCCCCCGCTCTCAGGAGGCTCGCCGCGCCCTGATCCAGGACGCAAAGGCGACCAACTACGGCGTCGTCAGGCTTGAGCTCATCGAGCACCTGTACGAGAAGATGTACGACCAGAAGAGGGAGTTTGGAGACGACGAGCGCCAGTGGCCCCACCGCGTCATGGGCAGCAGGGAGATCGTGGAGGTCGGCCAGGAGAACGGCAGCCTGCAGCTCCGCCTGCGCCTTCACGACGAGACCCTCAGCTCCATTCACGCCCCCGTCGAGGAGATCCTCGATGCCGACCTCGTCATCGCCGCCACCGGCTACCAGCGCAACGCCCACCTCGACATGCTCCGCGACAGCTGGGGCATGCTCCCCTCTAAGCCCTCTGAGGGTGCCGCCCAGTTTGACGGCTGGGAGGTCAAGGACGAGAGCACGGCATCCGGTTGCAGGAGACTCGAGGTCGGTCGTGACTACCGCGTCCAGTACTCTGCTGGCACGGTGGCATCGGACTCTGGAGTTTACCTGCAGGGATGCTGCGAGATGACGCACGGAGTAAGTGTTCCCCACTCACCATCGATCGTTAAACTTCTTGCTGACACCCTTTGCAGCTCAGTGATACCCTTCTGTCTGTTTTGGCGAATAGGTCCGGCGAGATCGTCGACTCCATCTTCCCGTGGTCTGCACGCGCCAGGCTGTGAAGCAGCTCGTCGGAGATGCGGTCATTTCTGGAGAGGATTTGTGATAAAAGCATAGATAGCATTCGTGGCCTGTTGGATTTCGGCTTTTTTTAATCAAGACGTTCATGACTGAAATCGCACGCGCCGTGTTTTTGTCCAGATGTGTTACCATCAACATGCTGTTTCGGGTGGATCTGACACGCCGAGGAAGCATCATGTAATATGATCGTAATAGTTAGATGGGATCGCACAATCAATTCGAGGTTCTCATGTATGCGCTGATCTGTACTCCGGTCGGGTCTTGATGTTTTGTGTGCATCTCAGGTCGCAGCGAAATATGCTGACTCATCACCGATAAGATACCGGAGCATTCAAGGGCCGCAGCCGAAATTTTCACGCTCGGGCCGGCTGGCTTGACCAACCCACCCAAACTACTGCCATCGCCCCGTCGGACTCGTGTTGGAGCTGCTTCAGAAACGCGCTCTCCATCCCATCGCCTCCCGTCCACCATCCGAATCCGACCCTCCTCAACCCATCTGCCATCATGGATCACACGCGAGACCCCTGCCCCTGGGTTATCCTCAACGACTTTGGCGGTGCCTTCAGCATGGGAGCCATCGGCGGCACAATATGGCACGGCATCAAGGGCTTCCGCAACTCGCCATACGGCGAGAGGCGGATCGGCGCCATCACCGCCATCAAGATGAGGGCGCCCGTTCTGGGCGGTAACTTCGGCGTCTTCGGCGGTCTCTTCTCGACCTTCGACTGCGCTGTCAAGGGAATCAGGCAAAAGGAGGATCCCTACAACGCCATCATCACCGGCTTCTTCACGGGCGGCGCCCTGGCTATCCGTGGAGGTTACAAGGCCGCGCGCAACGGCGCCATTGGCTGCGCCGTCCTGCTTGCCGTCATTGAGGGCGTCGGTATTGGGTTCCAGAAGATGTTCGCGGGCAGCACAAAGCTTGAGGTAAGCGATAGAAGCCGTCGCCACCAGGTACGCGTACTAACTCTAGCAGATGCCGCAGCCGCCTCCCCAGCAGGAAATTTCTCTGGCATGAGCGTAATGTCTCGCTTCCGAACCCACTTCCACGGATGCCGCGCCGCGGCGTCACCATTTGATACCATCACCCGTCGACGTTACAACAAGCAAACAAGCCGACTCCTCTCTACTCTTCAGTTGTCAACCCAAACGACGACTACTGTGTTCACCAACCACGACATCTTAATTTCACTACTGAACAAACCGATTGCATTTGGGGCAGGCGTTCTGTGTAGTATAGACATGACCCGGGCCGAGGGCCGGTTGCTGCGAGGGAATCTCGAGGGCGCGCGAGGGTCGGACCAGCTGACCCTGGAGGCAGTCGGGTCCCCTGGTCCCCGGCGCCATATGGACGAGATGTTACATGAATGTACTTGTTCTCCACACAACCGCTGACCCTGGCCGTGCAGTGAGTGTCTTAGCAGCGACGTATGTCCGGGTTGGCCTCGTCGCGCCAAACCTGGGCATGGTGCTCGCCCGCTTCGTTGACCCAAGCTCGAAACATGCCACCACAGTTGAAATCTTGCAAGATCTCCGACTTGATATTGACGAGATCTCCCCTCGCATCATACTCGCTCACCAGCTCGATGCCGATCATGCCTCCCTGCCCTTCTCCAGTCGTGCCCCATCGGTCAGCGGCGCTGCGTTGCAGCTCGCCATCGGGCCCTGCGATGGCGGTAATGGACTTGGAGCTCGGTTCGGGTTTCCACTCAGCTCGTGCGGCTACACTTCGCACGGCGGCTATGCGAAGGAACGAGTCCCCGTTGCCCGTCCCTGATGCTCCAAAGGCAACTCTCCGGACAGATGCTTCGCTCGACTCAAGAGGAAGACATATGGTTGGCACAGGCAGACATCCTGCCAGGAGCTCGCTCAGACTGGCGCTCAGCTGCACAGCAGGTCCTGATTCGCGGAACAGTGCCGGGAGCCATTGCTGGTGCTCGACCGATTTCTCCCACTCGCCAGCCCAAAATCCAGCCCCGACTGTCGGTGTGTCGCCAATCCTGCCGGTCAGCTTGTTTGTCAGACCACCAGTGCTGGTCGCCACACAGACAACCCCTTCGGCGTCTAGGCTCACCGCGCCGCAGGTTCCCTGTGGCAAGTACTCATGCTCGCTCCAGGTAGCAGCGCCGCCGCCCTCTATCTTCTCGCGCTCGAGAGATCTTACGTGCTCGTCCCACCGGCGCTGTGTGAAGAAGTACGACGGATCAACGATATCCAGTCCGTATCTCTGCGCGAGTGTCTCTGTAAGCTCTGGTCCGTGTAGATGGCCATGGCCCTGCGCCGAGGGTATGTCGGCACTTGAGTACGGAGTCGCAGACGAAGCCTCCAAGTCTTCCTCTCCTGCCTCCAATATCCTGCTTGCCAGCAAGATCGGGTTCTTGACACGCCGGATGCCAGAGACACCCACAGCTCGTTTCTTGTAGCCGCGCGATACCATGACTGAGGCCTCCAACTCATTGATGCCGTCTCGAGTGAAGACCGCGCCATGGCCACTGTTGAACAACGGCTCGTCTTCGAGCAACTTCACTGCGAATGTGGCCGTCTGAAGAGCGGAAGGAAGCCGTCCAGCCAGCGCATGCCCCTTTTGAGGCGTGTTCATGAACGTGTTGGTTCTTGAAAGCTGTCCAGAGTCAGGATGCGATAGCTCGCGGTTGGGGCGGGGTTTCTCACAATGGAAAGCAGGGCATGCCGGTATTCCCGATACAGGGCGGGGGGCAGGTTTGAAGGCTTAAGGTTCCCGGCACCGCCATGTATGATGATACGGGGCTTGATAGATATATGCTGTTTGTATTCCATTGCGAAGGCGGAAGTCGGCATACGTTATGTCAGTTCAAATGAGGTGATCAATTGGAGAACCTCGCATACCAGAGTAGTAGGATGCTCGAGAGCACGCCATGTAGCATTGCCGTCTTAGCCAATCAATCGGCCAACGGCCAGTAAGGTATCGGAGAGTGATGTAGATCAATCGGTTACTGACCGGGTATTCGACGTTCAGAAACATCTCATCGGCCCATGACAGGAAGAGTATTGCAAGCTGGTGGGCTTTCACTCGATTCGTCTCGCACTCATCACTTTTGTTTGCTTTTCTTGACTTACAATATACGCCAGGCCAGGTACGAGGGTATCAATATTGGTCTATCATATTCCAAACAACATGCGCCAGCCACCATCTTTACAGTTGGGAGAACACGTGCCCAAAGATCTCCCTGCTTTTCACCAGGTTCACCACTCTCAGCCGTTCATTGTCAAGATGCGCTGAGTCGCTGGACTGTCCGCAGGGGAGGTGGGCTGCCGGGGCCTTGAACTCCTTCTCGAGGAAGCGGATGGCGGGAATCGAGCCTCCTTCACGGATGTAAAGTGGCCTCCGAGGACGTGATTCACGTTCTGATGCGTTGTCATCGTCCGTGTCGCTCGAGTCTTCCGAGTCCGAGTCGGTCGGTTGGGCAAAGACGGGCGCCCAAGCCTTGATGATGGCCTCCTCGAGCGTGCGGAATATCGCATTGTTGGGGTTGCCAAGCCACGGTTCGGCCTGGTTGTCAATCTGGACAGAGAGCGAGTTCTCGGAGCCGAGCTCGTCGAATTGAGATTGCAAGAAGGAAGTCAGGGACTCGATGACCTGCTCAACCTCCTGGCCCGGGACGAGACGCAGGCTGATGTTGGCGCTCGCGTGACTACTGACGAGGCTTCCATCGGGGCCCGAGACCTTGTAACGATGAATCGTCAGGTTCGGCTCGCGCCATCTGGCCATCAGGGCGCGGCGGAGCTTCTCGATGGGACCACGCTCCGGGTTCCTCTTCATGAGGAGACTTGCGATCTCGTCGTAGCGGGTTTCCTCCTCCGGCGTGATCTGCAGGATGCTGTCATAGAAGCCAGGGATCATGACCTTGTTGCCAGCCCCCTTGAGCTTCGACAGCGTCGATGTCAGGTCTGACAAAGGCTCGTCGTTCATGTGGGATCCGTCAACACCAGAATGGAGATCTGGCAGGGGAGACTCGACGCATATGGTCGCGTGCAAGACTCCCCGAAGGCCGTACGTCAGACATGGCACCTCGTCGTCAAGCCAATAACTGTTGGCGAGGAGGATGTAGTCGACGTCTCCGATGAGGTTCTTGTTGCGGCGCACAATCTCCTTGAAGCCCCGCGAGGCTGCCTCTTCCTCGCCCTCAATCAGGAAGACAATGTCGTTGTCCAGCTTCTTGGCTTGCAGCAAGTCTGTCACTGCAAACAGAGCGGCCATGATGGGGCCCTTGTTGTCGCTCACACCACGACCGTAGAGGTAGCCGTTGATGCCCTTGAGCTGAAAGGGGTCCGTGGCCCACTTGCTCTTCTTCGGATCGGCCGTCACGACGTCGTAATGTCCGTAAAACAAGATGCGCTTACGCTTTTCCGAGGGCGGCAGCGTGCCGCTGAACTTTGCCAGCACGGCAGGGTTATGAGGGCTGCTGTCTGTGCTCAACAGGTCGACCTGAGCCCCGAGACGCTTGAAGAGCGACCCGAGGAACGTCGCGCCTCGGTGGCAATCCTCTGCAAACTCGGGCCTCGAAGATACTGTCTTGTATGACACGAATTCTTGCAGCGCAGTGAGCATGACGTCTTCCGTCTCCACGACTGTGTCGGGGCCAGACGATGACGACCCGTCGATCCGCCAGATGGCGACTTCGTTGTCATTTGCGCCGGTGATGAAGTATTGCTTCGAATTGTATGTTGTCGCCACGGAGGCTAGGATTTTGCCCTCGTGAGCCTTCCACCGGGCCAGGCACTGGTATTTCTGGCTGACCGTCTCGGCCTGGGCGTCCTGGTACTCGCCGTAGTGCACAGTGCTGTGTTTCTGAAATCATGTCAAGAGGAGTGCATGTGTTGAGGCTGGGGAGAGAACTTACGCTGGCGGTGCCTGTCCCGGAGGCACTCCAGAGGAAGCCCCATCCCATCTGCAGGGTCATGACGTCCCCCTTGTGGCTCTTAATGACTCGGAGCCTGGAGCGGGTGTCCAGGTCCCAGAGTTCGATGACACCGGAGAGCTTGCCAGCGTAGAGGAACGACCCATCAATGGCCAAGGACATGACAGACTCGGCATCGTCGCTACCGAGGACCATGAGCTCCTGCAGTCCGGGCTCCGGGTCGTCGGAGGTCTCCTCGTCGTCCGAGTCTCGGTGACTGAGCTTCCAGAGCTTGATGGTGCCATCGCCTCCGCCGGAGATGAGTACCTCTTCGTCTGGCTCTACCAGCATGGTAGGCCCCTTTGCCATGAGCATGCAGTATATGTAGCCGTAATGCGCAAACATCTGCACAGCGCCGGCCGGGATCTCGACAACTTTTTCGGACTTGGGCATCGTCGCCCATCGCTCGTCATTGCGCCGTGGGGTTGATGCGCCACCGCCGACGGCGCGCGAATCGAAGAATCGGTGGTTTCTGCGGTCCGGGTGTTGTGCCGAATCGTGGGAGACTCTGTTCTTGGGGTCCTTCAGGTTGACCCATTGGATCGAAGTGTTCTGGGCGCCGAGGTAGACGGTGTCGTGCTGGGCGCTGTAGGCGACGGAGAATATGTCGCCTACATCGTAGGTGCTGTAGATCTCGTACAAGCGGTTCAGGGACTTGGGGCACCAGACATTGACGATTGGGTCGCCCGCGCTGGACAGCAGCATGGAGCCATCCTCGGACAGGAAGAGGCACAGTACGCTGCGCTTATGCGCCTGGATCTTCCTGACCTGCTGAAAGGTCGATAGGGACCAGACGACGATCTCTCCGTCTTGAGTGCCGGCGAAGATGGTCTCGGTGCGGTGACAGACAGCGAGACAGAGGACGGAGCTGTCGTGTCGGAGGTTGTGGAGGAGTTCGGGAGCAAGCTGCGGGCAGTCTTCCGTATCGCTCAGGGAGGGCGAAAGGTCGGAGGCGGTCAAGGCAGAAGGCATCTCGACATCTAGAGAAGTTCAATTAAGTATGCAGGACGGCAAAGTCCAAGAAATTATGCAAGCTAGAAAGGGAGTGGGAGAGGGAGACGCGATAAGGTGACTCGAGATGTGCTCAGGTCGCGAAGAGATGACGAAATCCGGGGGTGGGGCGGCAGAAGAGTTTCGCGGCGTTCAGCTGGGCTCCAGGTGTGGACGCGAACCTCCTAGCGCTACTAAGGTGTCCGTCCCCTTTGCCCCTCTGGGGAGTCTGCAACCCGCTGCGGTGCTTCCACCGAGCAACCTGGGGAACCTTGGATCGGTCCATCAAACGAGGTGATACTCTGGGGGAATTTGGTGGCGGACATGGCTGACGGCTGGAAAAAATGCAAACGGTAAGAAAACCGACCTTGACTCACCACTGGTTTCTGTCTCCGAGTCGAGTGCAATGCCCTCGTCCCTCTCTGCCTCCTTCTCATCCCTCTCCTTATCCTCCATCTTCTTGCATCCGCGGCAGCCAGGCTTCCGCAGGATTTCCAACGCGTCGCCGTGGCCTGGCTGGAGTTCGGTGTTCGGCGGAAGCTCATCCGCAGCCATTCTCGGTGAGGGAGAGGGCAGCTCGCAACTACCTGTACCTGTACTCGCGGTGGACCGTCGTTCAATTTGTCGTTTGTTGTGGGCGAGGCCGCCGTCTTGGGCCTGTTCAGGCTCCTTATATTCTGGCCTCTTCATGACGCAAGTTTCGACGCTATGGCATCAGTCGCCGGTTGTTGAGTTGATGATACCCGGTCGGTCTCTCGGGGAGCCATGCCGGGTGTCTTAGATTGCAAGGGTTGTCTTTTGGGAATGCGACGGAGCGTTGACCCCTTTCCGTGCCAGCGTGTATGTGTGTGTGTGTGTAGTGTGTGTGCGCGCGTGTCCACTCGCGAGAAATGCCGAGATCGGGAGGGAAGAGGCCGTGGCATCTGACGTGCTCTATACGAAAGACAGGCGGGACGAGGGCCAGAAAGACATGCTGCTCATTGCTCACTGGCCACGGGTCCCCGTCACCTCACTTTCTTATCGGCAAGGGAGGCCTGTGGCCAACGGGGGGTGGTCGGGCCACAGGCCAATCTGCATGTTGCACGGCCGACAGCGGTGTGTTGGGTCACCGTGTGTGGTTGCTCACCGCAACAACTCTCACGGATGCTGGCTGATGCAGTGCTCCGTGGCCAAGGCAAGGCCGGGGTTTCTGTTCTGTCTGAGACGGCATGGCCGCCGGGGCTTCCGGCTGCCTGCCTAGTACGGGGTGGCATCACAGCCAGGGGCCTCAGTCCGCCCTACCCGGTGGTCAGCTTGTGGTGATACTGGCTTGGTGCTGTGGGCTATGTGGGTGTCCAGGGAGAGAGAAGATGGAAGCCGAAGCCCAAGCCCAAGCCTTTGGTACGACATGGGCTCGGCATCGACCAATCAGGCCAGTACGGGTGTAAGCTGTATCATCCCCGGTTCGGAGTCATCGTCCAGTCAGTGAGGATTCTGAGGAATCAGCTCCCGGCCATCACGTCAAGTTCACCACCGAAGAAATCCGCCCTGGCCCCGGCTCAGACCAGAGCTGCACCGAATATCTTCCTACTAATCCACGCCCCATGTCTCTCAGTGAAACGAATGCCATCGTCGTCCATGCGCCTACCCGTCCGGCGCTGCGCGACGATGCCAACTCAGTATTCCTCGCAGGAACCACGAGCTCGACTGATCAGCAGGACTGGCGCGAGCTTCTTACGAGGTCCCTCGCCCATCTTCCCATCACAATCTTCAACCCCTACCGCGATGATTGGGACAGCTCGTGGAAGGAAGACGTCTCGGACAGCAGATTTGTCGAACAAGTTACCTGGGAGCTCGACATGCAAGAACGAGCCAGCGTCGTGGTTGTTTACTTTCATCCGTCGAGCCAGGCACCAGTCAGCCTTCTTGAGTTTGGCTTGTGCGCCCGGTCCGCCAAGGCCATCGTCGTCTGTCCTCAAGGGTACTGGAAGAGGGGAAACGTCCAACTTGTGTGCTTGAGGCTTGGAATCACGTTCCTGAACACCGTGGAGGAACTGGCAGCCACGTTGATCAGTCAGTTTGGGCAGTGACCTCTCCTTCCTACAGGTATGGTCTGTCTACATACCTCGATCTGGGAAGCTGGCAGGGAGCTGGAGCCGGAAGGAGCTTGGGACGCCGCCGGGACATCCTCGGCTGATGGCTGGGCTGGCTGGCGCGAACTGGTGGACCAGGAGGCTGGCGAGCCCGCCTAATTGACCCCCGCCATCATCCATGATCGCGACGACACTGGATCGCAGCTTTGTTTCTACTCCCACTCTGTCTACATTTCTACCTTCACCGTACTGGGCATGCTTAGCTCCTCTTCACGCCATTGAATCGACTGGCTAGTAATCTGCCCGTATTTGGGCCTCGCTTTGCTTCCTCCCATCATCATGGACGACCAATTCGGTGGCCGCACCGACGACGACCTCTTTGCCGACGACTTTGAGCCCATCGGCGACTTCGAAGCACCACCCGTCAACGAGACCCCCGTCTACCAGCAACATACATCTACATCTGCATCTGCATCTACAGCTCCAACTCCAGTAAAAGCTCCCGAACCTACCCCGGCTCCTTCCAAGACGCCTGTAGCACCGGCCCGCGACACTCAAGCTCCCGTCGAAACTCGCCCTTTGCGCAAGGGCCTGGCGCATTCCAAGTACAATGACAAGAAACCGCAACCCCCGCAGCCATCCAAGCCTGCACCAGCAGCGGCTCCCGAGGTGATCGCTGATGCGCCACCGCCGTCTGCCTCTCCTGCTGCCCCCGCCCCCGCCCCCGCGGCCCCGACTGCGACAGCAGCTGCACCTGCGACCGCAACCGCCTCCTCTGCGACGCCCGCGTCCGCTGCTACACCTGTCTCGGCTGTGACGCCTGCTTCTGCGGCGACGCCGACCTCCGAAACGCCTGCCACCGCATCGCCCAGAGACTCTTCCACGCCGGCGCCCCGCGAAGGCAAGCAAGGGGGCGGCGGATCCTTCACGCCCGGGTCAAACACGGCGCTCAAGGCCGAAGTCCGCGCCAAATCCGGCGCCAACCCTCGACAGAAGCTGACCGACGAGGAGCTCACTGCGCGAATGGAGCAGATGAAGCTGAAGAACGCCGAGAGGACGAGGAAGTTTGAGCGCGCCGAGGCCGACCAGCGCACACACGACCAGTCCGTGGCGCGTGGCATCGAGGAAGCACGTAAGAAGAAGATTGCCGACGAGGAGCGGAGACGTCGCGGTGAAGAGGACAGGAAGAAAATGGATGACGAGAGAGCCAAGAACCGGGAGCGGAAGCTCCGCGCCATGGAGCACAAGGATGGTGGCTGGGATCGGGGAAAGCTGGAGGAGCAGGACGACTCCAGAGACTTCAGGGGCGCGTCAGGTGGTGTGCGCGGCGCGAGAGGCATCGAGACACTTGCGGGCAGCCGATATGCGCGCGAGGATCGGGACAACGGTCACGACGCGAGCGATAGCCACAGGGGCCGGGGCCGTGGCCAGGCTCGTGGCCGTGGCACTCCTGGTAGAGGAAGGGGACGCGGCGGCGCTCTCACTCCCTCGAACGGTGCCGACCCCGCACCAGTTCAGGAGAAGCCTGTCCTCACCAAGCTGGATTTCCCAGCCCTCCCTGGTGCGGACCTGCTTGGCTCCCCACTGGGTAACACCACATGGGGGGACGAGATGGACGCTCTGGATGAAAAGCTGGCCAAGGAGAAGTAGTCGCACGCACCTAGATAGCAGCAGCGACAGCAGCAGCAGCATCAGTAGTAGTAGTAATAGTCCTCCGCAGTGGGGATACACTCAGTTGGACACATCCAAACAGCCCTGGGCCTGAACACCAGCTCCTCCCGCTCGCCCCATGACCCATTGCTCATGAGCCTGGCCTCATGCATCGGTAGCACGATGAGCGGCTACGTCAAAGCTTGGAGTTCAGAGTTGATCACAAGATGGCGCTCGCTGCAGCCTGTGTGGACATGTGTGTAGGGGTATCTTCTTTTTTGCTCCGTGAACCTCGGTAGCCCCATTCGCCACGCCCCGTTCGCCGTCAACCCGCAGCAGGAGTCCCCAGCCGTCTCGCCTGACTCTTTCTGCTGCCGTTGATGTTGTACATTCCAGTTGCATATCTGTATGCGCCCGCCATCTTACCAACCGCCTCGGTACCCGCCCCTACCTCGCCCACGATAGCCCCCGCCCCCACGAGGGCCCCTAGGGCCTCCGTGACCTGGGCCGTCGTCGTCCATCGGCGGCGCCCGCGTCCTGCTGCGCAACTCCTTGGGGAACGCGTCTAGTGTCTTGCGCATCTGTGCGTAGCCCAGGTGCATCTTGCCGTAGAAGTGGTCTGCCAGGCGGCGATCGTTGTCCAGCCTGCTGAGGTATGCGCCGCACACGTCGCACACTTGGAGCTTCTGATGACCTGACGGCCCTGAGGTGTCGGACAGCTCCTTGAGTTCTCTCTCACGCTCCAACTTGTTCTGCTGTGCTTGTCGGACTCGGTAGTATTCGTCAATGGCCCTCGACACCTCGCCCATCTCTCCTAGGATTTCGACTTCCAACAGGCCGCTGTTGATGCTCGATGCGAGGTCTGCTATGCCTTTGAGCTATCACATAGTCAGCACAAGTCGTTTTCGGGGGTGAAAGCACTCAGGGTGTGCATACCAGGATGTTTGTCTGCCGAATCTCATCCGGGGTCTTCTCCAGCCTTCGTTGGGCGGCGTCGATGCGCCTGTTGCAGTCGTCGATGTATTTTTGCAGGTCGCGCATGTAATCGTACTCAAAGTTTAAGCGCTGCTTTTCCTTCTCGTTCATATTCTCGTATTCCGTCTTGAGCGCTTCCGAGTGCACACGGGAGCAAGCGCCGAGATCTTGCTTCGTGTTGGTGAACAGGTCATGCGGGCAGGTTCCTGCGATGAAGGAGCGGCATACTTTCGGGTCTGTGATGGAAAGAGAGGCCTGGCGCGTGGAGGCCGAGCCGCCCATAAGCTGCTCGAGCAGCTTGCGTTGTTCTGCCGCCATGTTGCTCGCTGAAGGTGTTGATTTGGGTTAGGAATCCTTGATCCTCGCGCGCCTGGGTGACCGCGATGTCGAGATCAAAAGCTTATCTAATCTCTGCTGCCCACGTTGAATTGCCGTTCCACACCGCCTCACCCACAACGCGACACCTAGAGACACGACATCACCATCAAGGGGTGCTTACCGGCTGTGGTGTCAACGTACAATCACCCATTCGTTCCTCGTTTGGGGCCACGCACGATGCGCAATCTTCTGGGGCCCCTTCTTCTTGCCTTGTGCAGCTTGGTCTGGGCAGCAGACTATGCCGAACGTCTAGATCTCCGACCCCTCCCTCAGTCCGCGCTCCTGGCGAGCTTCAATTTCCGGTCCAACACCTCCCTTGCCGATTTCGACTCTCAGAACTTCCGATACTTTCCTCGATCCCTCGGTCAGATTCTTCAGCATGCAGGAACAAGAGAACTTCATCTGAGGTTCGGTCTCGGTCGTTGGGATGCGCAGAACTGGGGTGCCCGACCTTGGGAAGGGCAGCGCGAGGGCGGCACTGGTGTCGAGCTTTGGGCATGGCTTGAAGCAGCCACGGACGAAGAGTGAGCCGGACCTGCAAAGCATCAAGATGACTGGATAATTCTGACAATGACACGATTGCAGAGCTGATGAGAAATGGCTTACCCTGACCAACGCCCTCTCCGGCCTCTTCTGTGCCTCTCTCAACTTTGTCGACAGCACCCGCACGACTCGCCCCGCCATGTCCTTCCAAGCCGAAGGCGATCACGCAAACAAGACGGTCCCGAACCTCCGACTCCTCCACGGTGTTCTCCCCAAGGAAGTCGTCTGCACCGAGAACCTGACGCCTTTCCTCAAACTACTCCCGTGCAAGGGCAAGTCGGGCATCTCGACTCTGCTCGACGGCCATAAGCTCTTCGACTCTTCATACCAAAGCATGGCCATCGATGTCAAGCCGATATGCTCGCCCGACGGACAGTGTGTACTCCAGCTCGAGCAAACAATCGACATGGTGCTCGACATTGATCGGTCGAAGCGACCCCGTGGCAACCCCATCCCCCGCCCTCCCCCACGAGACGAAGTGGCTTGTGACACGACCAAGCCGTACGATTCGCACGACACCTGCTTCCCCGTGGGCCACACTTTGGGCCATGAGTGGAGCCTCTCGCAGATATTCGGTCGGTCGATACGAGGCAGCTGCCCCCTTGCAGATGTTGATGCTGCGCCCGTGTGCATCCAGGTACCGGATGCCAGGGTGGTCCAGGTATCCGACACCATGAAGGAGCAGAAGAGCTTGGACCGCGCGTCTCGGTGCTTTACGATTGCTGAGGACGGTGATGCCGACATCACACTGCCGAAGCACAGCCCGGAGGATATTTCTGAGCTCGTCAGCCCGCCAACCCCGCTCATCTATGCCGAGAGGAGTCTGATGGGCCACGGACAAGAACGCGGCGGTGTTCAGGCCATCTTGACAAACCCCAGCGCCGATACAGAGGTGGAGTTCATCTACATGGAGTCTCTTCCTTGGTTCATGCGAGTTTACCTACACACTCTCAATGCCAGAATCGAGGGCGGCCAGGATTCCGGCTCGGACATCATTAGGGACATTTACTACCGTCCGGCCGTCGACCGCAAGCGTGGTACTCAATTGGAGCTCCGCGTGCGCATCCCGCCCGCCTCGACTGTCTTCCTCACATACGACTTTGAACAGACCATTCTGCGGTACACAGAGTACCCGCCCGACGCAAACCGCGGGTTCGATGTGGCTGCCGCTGTTATCACCACCCTGCACCCGCGCGTCCAGAGCGTTCGTACCACTACCATGCTCTTGAACCTGCCGGTGCCGGACTTCAGCATGCCATACAATGTCATCATCTTCACCTCGACCGCCATCGCGCTAGCCTTTGGCGGCATGTACAACATCCTGGTCCGACGCCTGGTAGGCGCAGACGAGGCTCCTGGACCGCTTGCGAAAGCCAAGCTGGCCAAACTTCTGTCGAAGCTCCGGTGGAGACGGTCAACAGCGTAATACAAAGTCTCTTTCCGATGCTCTGCGGCACCGTGATACCCGTGACATGCCGTCCGCCGGCGCTTCAAGGTCCGCTCCCGTGTCGGCCGCACTGCACTCACCGCTCATGAGGACCGAAGCTCATAATTCCATCTTCCAGGCAAGTTCTACAGTGAGAGGACATGGTCGACCGCTGATGCCTACATGCCAGGGGAAGATGAGACCCCCGTGCGTTCGAGTGTCACCGGCCAGGCACACAAGCACAAGCACAAGGTTCACGCCGTTCTCGTTGCACGTCTCCTGCCACTGCATGTCACCGATTCTGCTCTCCCAGTCGAGCTGTGGCACAGACCCAGCCTCCCGTCACCCGCACGTGTCTACACACGGAAGGGACCGTACGCCCGAACCAAGTGATCACGACAAGTCGTCCAGTGTCGTTGCTCGAAGCACGTCCTCTGTGAACAGTACATATGGGCTCCTTTTCGTGATGAAATTGTTTCCAATGGCCTCACAGCTATGCTTCTTAGCGAGACGACTGCGAAGATGCTCTTGCGCGTCATCATATTCGTCTGCCTCATCAGCAAGGCATCCGCATTCTTCGAGCGGCACGCCCGGCTCAGCAACGACACTGCTGCACAAAGTCGGCGATTTATCGTTGAATGTGGCAAGGTATGCATCTTCAACTTCCCATCGTGTCGACGCTGACTATAATAATCCTACAGGGGCAGGATGCCGACACCTTGGGTGAGATCATTCGAGACCGTCTAGGTGGTCAAGTCCTTCGAGCCTTCAGCACGTCCGTCTTCTGCGGAGTCAGTGTGGAGGCATTGCACGTCAACTTGGACAGTTTTCTTGCTTTGGGCGTAGTCTCAAATGTCTGGCACTCCAAGCAACTTGAACTGGCCCCCATCTCCCCTGAGATGCCGACAAGCCAGGGCGCAAACGTTTCGAACTACACTATCCACCATATGACCAACGTCGATCGTTTGCACCGGGAGGGCATCTTTGGCAAGGGGGTCAGGGTTGCCGTCATTGACACTGGGATCGATTACAACCATTCCGCGGTGAGTATTCCCCGTCCTGCCTCCCCTGATGCATTTGCTGACGCTTGGCATAGCTTGGTGGCGGGTTTGGACCCGGCTTCAAGGTTGCTGGGGGCTACGACCTGGTGGGCGATGCTTGTAAGGCCGTCCACCGGCCCCGAATCCGATCTTCAACGTTGACCAGTTGACAGGGTCCCCCGGACGTAAGCTCAAGAAGAAGCCGAAGGATGACCCGATGGACATCTTTGGCCACGGCACTCATGTTGCTGGTATCATTGCCGGGAAAACAGACCGGTTGGCTCACGCGCGCGACTCCCTGGCTCTCTACGGTACTGACATCAAGACCAGATGGACTGGAGTGGCTCCAGAGGCTACCTTGCTTGGCTACAAGGTGTTCGGTAGTGGTGTAAGACTATGAGTGCCCTTCTGCTACCCCTTCTGGTGTGCTACTCCCCGGGCCCTTATCTGACGATGGCAGGGAGGAACCGATGAAGACACCTTGATAGAGGCTTTCCTTATGGCCCACGAAGAGGGTGTGAGTGGGTTCTGATACCTGCCCTGATTCCTGCTAACTTACCCAGGCCGACATCATCACCGCAAGCATCGGTGGCCCTGGCGGATGGGCATCGGGGGCATGGGCGACTGTTGCCTCCCGCGTTGTCGACGATGGGACAGTCGTCACCATCTCTGCTGGGAATAGCGGTGGAGTTGGGTCCTTCTTTGGCTCCTCCGGCTCTTCAGGAAAGTATGTCTTAGCCGTGGCATCGATTGACGCAGATACCCTGCCTGGCCTGGCTTTCGAGGCTGCACTGACAAAGGGCAACATCACGGAAACTTTTGGTTACATGCCCGGCCAGCGCCCATTTCCCCCTTCAATCTCCAGATATCCCATTTGGTCGGTGACGTTCAACCTCACAGATGAAAGCGCCGGCTGCACCAGGCTTTCAGGGACCCAGAACCTAAGCAACGTCGTCGTCATATCGCCAACGGGTGGCGGCTGCTTTCTGCCTGATAGGCTGAAACTGTTGATGGATCGAGGTGCTCGCCAAGTTCTCTTCTATAACGACACGCAGATCATACTCCCAAGATTCGTTCAAGAAGGCATGGTTCTCGGGGCCATCGATTACGACACGGCAAAGATCCTGGTGCACGCTCAGCAGCGGGAAGTTGACGTCAGACTGACATTTTCCCGCGAGAATTCCATGCGCTACGTCGGTGTATCGGACAGGTCTGGCGGCGTCGCCAGCTACTTCACCTCGTTAGCCACGCTCTTCGACCTCCAGATCAAGCCGGACATCGCAGCGCCAGGAGGCAACATTTTCAGCACCTATCTCAACAACACGTTCCAGATTCTGAGCGGAACCTCCATGTCCTGCCCATACGTCGCCGGAGTTGCGGCCCTCTACATCGGCAAGTACGGCGGACGGCGTGAACATGGCCGCGGTTTTGCGAAGGCCCTGGCCATGCGCATCATGTCCAGCGGTCGTCCTGTCAAGTGGTCAGATGGCGTAACCCCAACCGACTACGGGGAATGGGCCTCTGTGATGCAGGTTGGAACCGGGCTGATCGACGCATACAAAGTCCTGACATACAACACGACGCTGTCATGGGCCAAGTTTGGCCTCAACGACACCGATCATCACCAGGCGCGCCATCGCGTTGCAATCACTAACGAGGGTCCCAAACGAACCAGATATCGCTTTTCTGTACGTATTCCACCGTTCTCTGGCCTTTCTGGTGACTGACAACAGCCTCAAGGCCCAAGTAGCAGGTGGCATCGAGGCGATAGATCCCGACATTAATCCGTCGTTGCTCCAAGTCGGGCCGATACCTTTGCCGCCCGTTTTCTTCCGACCCTCTACCATGAAACCAGACATTGTATTTCCAGAAGATCTATGGGTAGAGCCCGGCGCGACCAAAAACGCAGAGTCAGATTGCTTCTTTCCCGTTGCTGCCGGCATGATTCAGGTACTGATGCTGGTGTGGCAGGTTCTTGATCGACTACCCTGCAGGCCTTGACGAGAAGAAGCTGCCGGTGTACAGCGGCAACATTCTTGTGTCTAGCACAAACTCTGAACAACTGTCCATTCCATATCTAGGGGTGGCGGCAAGCATACAGGAGACGTTTCGAAATCCGTTCTACCCGAGGTTCCCCGTCGCAACTTCCACCAACGACATGACCAGCATCCGCGAGAAGCCATTGTCAGTGTTCAGCAAGGGATATGTAGCCCTTTGCTAACATTCTCGCAGCTTCTCATTCAATCTCTCCACAGACTCACAAGACTTCCTCCAGGTTGACTGCGCCTTCCGGTGGGGGGTCAGCCATCTCCGATGGGACATCTTCGAGCCCGGATGGAGTGAGAAGGATTGGAAGTACCCCCCAAAGCCTGGCCAGAACGGCTTCATCGGGGCCGCGACGTCCTGGACAGGTGCCGGCAGTTTCTTCAAATTCGATCCCGAGCGAGACGACGAGGAAGATGTCATCACATTCCCAGTCCACGATACCACCCGCAGCTTGGTCTATTCGTACTGGTGGCTGGGAGGATTGACCGACGGCACCAAGATCAAGCCCGGGAACTACACGTTTGTGCGACCCTTTGTCTTTTCCGAATGTTGCTGACTTGAACAAGCATGAGATTCGCTGCTCTCGCCCCCTCTGGCGACCCGAAAAAGTCAGCCGACTGGTCGGTCTTTGAGGTTCCTGAGATTCAAGTCATTGGCCCGAGGAAGTGATGGATCATTGGAGTTTTGCTGTCATGCATCCTTCTCTTCTGGTCTGTGAGACCATCTGCAGTCTTGCTCAAGAATTGCACCCATGTCGTCCGTCTGCGACTATTAATCACCATCAATGCAACGAATGTTGGTGCCACCAGTCTACTTGTGCGGTCGTCATCCGCGTTGGTGCCTGAATGATTGGGATTGCCCGTATGTCCAGGCTCATTGAAGCACAACAACATCTCGATGTAGCCTGCGGCAAAGTGCATCTGCATCCTTCCCGGTGAGGTTGTCTTTCTTGCAAGCCAAGTGGTAAGTAAGCTAGTAGTAGTGTGTTCAAGCACTAGTTGGGGTGAAGCCTGCTGCCTCGGTTGAGCTGGGGGCGACGAAGCCGAGGCTTCCAGCCGAAGCCCCTCCAACTCGAGTCAGTTTGACAGTACCCATCCGCTGGACCGACCGATCTAGGGGTTCGGGGCAATCAACGAACCCGGGTCAGGGGTCGTGGTACCGATCTCAGCTCGGAATGTGCGAGGAACCCGAAGAAGGGCTCGTATGTATACGGCGCTTGATGTCCAAGTTGGTCGCCGGGTACAAATACCAACGGGGAGGAGCTGCCTGTGCCGCATCGTGTCATTCGTATGCCTACAAATCATCGAGACCATAGTCAAAGCCCAACTTCAAGACGTATTGAGAAACTACTTGCCTGAACTTACGCAACCGTCATTCGTTCAAATCATGCCTCTTCGCTGGGACCCAGACACGGCCCAAACCTTGGAGCCCTTGGCCGCGGCACTCAAAGCTCGCCCTCCCGTCGCCGATCACGATGTCGAAACCAGACGCGCGATGATGGGCACGCTCTTCACGCTACCAACAACTCCCGAGGTCGACCGCCCTGGCGTAAAGGTAACGGTACACAAGGTCGAGGTAGCAGGCGGGGTCACGATTGAGGTACACGCCTTCGAAAAGACGGCCCCAGCACCGAACGCTCCCGTGGCAGCCATCATCCACTCGCATGGCGGGGGTATGATCTTGGGCGATGTCAATTTCTCAAAGCTCGGGATCATGACCTACGTCGAGGCATCGGGCGTGTCCTTCTTCAGCGTCGATTACCGACTCGCACCAGAGAACAGCGGCACCGGCCTCGTGGAGGACGTCTACGCGAGCTTGCTCTGGCTGCACAAGAACGCAGAGCAGTTCAACGTCGACCCGACTCGCATTGGAGTCATGGGCGAGAGCGCAGGGGGCGGCATCTCTGCCGGTGTTGCCTTGATGGCCCGCGACAAGGGCCTGTCACCTCCACTGGCCAAGCAGGTTCTGGTTTATCCCATGTTGGACGATCGAAACTGCAAGCCCATCGAGGAGATTGAGTCGATGGGGGTGATATGGACTTCCGGCGACAACCTCACTGGTTGGGGCGCCGTGCTGGGCAAAGACAAAGCGGGCGATCCGGAGGCGGACGTGAGCCACTTCGCCGTTCCCGCTCGGGCGAAGAGTGTCGCCGGTCTACCCTCGACCTACATCGACGTCGGCAGCCTCGACATCTTCCGCGACGAGGACATGGCCTATGCTGCCCGTATCGCCGCCGAGAACATTGAAGTTGAGTTCCACCTGTACCCTGGGGTGCCTCACGGCTGGGAAGCCTTTGTCCCACAGTCGAGATCTGCTGTCCAGGCTGTCTCGAATCGGGTGCGAGCTCTGATGAGCTTTTGAGGTTTTGTTGGTCGACGAGTCTTTCGGCGTTGTCGGGCGCGCGGTGGACTCGAGGGGCGGGCAAAGTAGGGCAATGCTGGTTTGCTGGAAGAAGACAGGCAATCTACATCAAGCCATGCGAAGTGTCAAGATGTTGAAACAACAGGCGTAAATTCTCGTCACCTCCAAGTCAAAAATGTGATTAGAAGACCCCACGAGGGTGTGTTACCGTTCCTGCTCCGTGCTTTCAGGATGCCCGCAGTACGCATCGCAAAACCCTCCGAGTCCTTAACTGAACTCGGACTTCCAAAACTCCTGACCGCACTGCGGGTGGCACTGTATGGGGCCGGAACATACCGACGTCGGGGTCACGCTGCTGTCCCCATTTGGGTCCATCCCCTTTGTGGATCAGCGGGGTCGAAATACCCGACGGCAATTTCGCGCAACTCTCGTTGCCCAACTTTCATCCTCCACCCACAGCACTGATTGACCCATCAGGATGAACGATACGGTTACCGCCATGGTCACTGACGATGCGCAGGAGCCGCAAGCGCCAGATCGCGACGAGCAAACCGGACAAGATGCCGCAGAGAGCGAGCACGCCCGCCCGCGAAAGAGGACGCGAATGGCATGCGACAAGTGTAGCACCTCCAGAACCCGCTGCGACGGACAGTACCCCTGGTGAGCTGCCCCTTGCTCGGCGTGTATTGATGTTTATGCTGAGCCTCATTCAAGTCGTCGATGTCACGGTATGTACATGCCACTGCGCGTGATTGGATGCGCGTCGCTGACCTGCCTCTCAAGACTACGGCTACAACTGTCACTACAATCGACAGATCAAGAAGCGAGGCCGGGTCCCTCGAAACGGCGGTGGTGCGACGCAGCCAGATCAAGAAGCGTTCGACCCGGATCCTGATGCTCAAGAAGCCCAGACCACTTCAGTGCAACCTCTGGCTCTTGACATGCGTGACCCAGCTTCCGCCCCGGATCAAGACGACCTCGACCAGAACACCGCTCTGGTGACGCCCTTGACGGAGTACCCCCAAAGCCGGAACGTTGCCATTCATCACAGGCCCAGTTTCGTGTCTCAGACAGGCTTCGAAGCCGTGTCTGACCCGAGCGATGGACCTTCGCCCCCGATACCGCTGGACCAGCAGCAGCCTCATCGACGCTTTTCACGCCCCAGGGCATCTTTCAGCACCATCATACACCCTCATGCATTCGGTCCCTTTAGTCCCCATGCATCAGAAGGCTCCGCCGCTGATGCCAACAAGCCCACATCTCGACCAGGCCAGCCCATCTCGGGGTGCAGGTACCGGTGTCTGGAGCCCTTGATGCCCTATCTCGGGGACACCCTCCCGGCCTCCGTCGCGTGCGACCTGTTCGACGTCTTCCTCATCGACCCCGGTACATCATTGTTTCACTGCGCATCACCATACATACTTACGCGCATCTTCCGCAAGCAGTCCCTTCTGCATCCCACCCAGCCCAGACACCTCACACCCGCCCTCCTGGCTACCATTCTGTGGTGCTGCGCGCAGACGGCCGACATTTCCCTGCTTCTAGTGCCCGGCTCGCGGTCAAGAGTGGCCAATGCCTTGTACGAACTGGCCACGTTCCTTGTGATGGACAGGGACCCTGATCGGTGGCGTCGCATACATGGTAAGTTGTCCTCAAGATCTGATTAACCTCTGCTGATATCTCAGGCGGTCTACGTGTCGAGAACGAGCATGCGCAGGAGCAGTTCATGTTCGGATCCAATTTACCAAGTACTACTGAGAGCAACGAGCCGGCTGGAGGTATAGACGATGTTCTCACCTTTCTCCTGCTCTGCATCGGCGTGTCTGGAGGCGACTTCAAGTCAGATTCCAACAAGTGGTGGAGCAAGGCCGTGAGGCTCGCATTGTCCCTGCGACTGAATCGAGAGGACGAGGATACTCTGTCGGCCCAAAACTCTTTCGATCTGCGTCAAAATCACGACACACAGCCGACGTTGGCAGACGTGGAGGCCCGGGAAGAGCGGCGGCGAGTGTTTTGGCTCCTCTACGCCCTCGATCGGCATCTCGCGCTCTCTTTCAATCGTACCCTTCAGGTACCAGACTCCTGTTGCCAGGTCTTCAGTAAGTCCCCTTGACACTGAAGTCACCCACCTCTCATGCTGACATGATGCTCAGGTCCCTTGCCGGAAGATGTCTGGGAGAACTTGGACGAGGCTTACCGTTCCGGAATGCCCGCCCGTTCCCCCGGTCCACCAACAAACATCTCAGGAGCAAGCTTCTTTCAGTACTTCCTACCACTGATGGTCATACTGGGTGACATCATCGAGGCCCATCACTACCAAAACCATCCTCGCCTCGGTCGTTTCGACATGGATCATACAGTCGGCTGCATTGCGGGCATGATCTCGCAGTGCGAGGCAAGCCTGCAGCAGCTGGCGCAAGAGAACGAATTCCACAGCACAGTCACCGGGACACCCATGCTCATCAGCAATCTGGTCACAAGACACGAAGACTCGGGCAGCCGTGTGGGCGCCTCATCCGAGCGAAAGTCTCACTACCGACTTGTCATTGCCTACAGCAGTCACATCTTGCATGTGCTTCATGTGCTGCTCCACGGGAAATGGGACGCCATCAGCATGCTGGACAATGAGGACGACTGGATAACGACGCCTCGTTTCGCCGAGTGCGCTTCCCACGCCATCGCAGCATCAGAAGCAGTGTCCGACATTCTCAAACTCGATCCCGAACTGACCTTCATGCCCTACCTCTTCGGCATCTACCTGCTGCACGGCAGCTTCATTCTCTTGCTTTTCGCCGATCGCATGCCCCAGCTAGGCCCTAATCAGAGTGTCGAGCAGGCGTGCGAGACCATCATCCGCGCCCACGAGGTTTGCGTCGTGACCCTGACGACGGAATTCCAGGTATGTCTGGCCATCTGATGTCTGTCTATTTTTGCCCTTCCTCACACCCGTGCACAGCGCAACTTCAGGCGTGTCGTGCGTTCAACCCTCTACAGCGTCCAGGGCGCAAGTCCGGCGGGATGGGAAGAGCACAAGCTTGCCAGACGGCGTGTGCTGTCGCTGTACCGATGGACGAAAGGCGCCAAAGGGTTGGGGATCTAGACACGCCCAACTCTCCTTCGACAGAAGCCTCGACGTGCCTTGCACCATGAACAATTGCCATTTCATCAGCTTCTTCACCCAGCTTCTCGACTTAACACCTGCACGATATCTTCGCTTGTGCAATTGTATTGTATTGTATTCATGAGAGCGTCAATCTGATGAGTCGTTAAAGATACGGCATGGTCAACATGCCGGTCTACATGCACAGCAAGCAACAGGCAAAAGCCAGAAGAACCGCCCACAGCCCGGCCCGAGTGATGCCAGCACCACTCATGCCAGGTTCAAACCCGTTCTCCTCACCGCCCAGGTACGTGGACCCCAACTCCGTCAAGCCGCCATCGTCATCAAAGAGGCTGACGCCATCGCCGGTCCAGTCGTTGGAGTTGTCGGTGCGAAAGGCGCCGAACCAGGCGTAGCCCTCGACGAAGTCCTGGCTCTCCAGGTACTCAATGCTCTGGGTCATCATGGCCACATTTGCATCCCCATCCTCCTGCGGCAGAGCCATCTCGGTGATCCACATTGTCATCTCCGTCTCGGTCGAGCCATAGAAGTCCTTGAGGGTGTCGAGCCACCACGCCAGGCCGTCGAAGGGGCCGTACCAGTGCACGGCCACGAAGTCTGCGGGACAACCATCGTCGCTCAGCTCGTAGCAGGACTCGTTGAAATCCCGAAGCCACTCGATTCCCATGTCTGAGCCCGTGACGACAGGGTGGCTGATATTCCATGTTCGGGTGTCACCGTCGCGGGCTTCCCTCAGAGGTACGACGTGCTTCAGGTATGCCTCTGCAGCGTCTTCCGGGGAAATGTTGCTGCCGCCGGTGTCTTTTTCGCCATCGGGTTCGTTGAAGGTGAGGATGTGCGTCGAGGACGATGGGAGGTTGCCCAGGATATCGTGAAGGTTCGGATCTTCGACCGTGTCGATGCCGTGGAGAAGGGGCAGGAAGACAACGTCGTCGGCAACGGCATCCGATGGCCAGGGAGACCAGGTGTAATACCACGAGATGGGCGACTCTTCAGATGTCAAGAGCTCATTGTCGGAGCTCGGTGCGTCTCCAAGGAGCGCGAGGCCCCTTTTGGAGGGTAGATCGGCGCGACCAGCGGCCGATGTTGATATGAGTGTACTTAAAACTAATGAAAACAACATGGTGATGAGCTGCAAATCAATCTCACACCACTTGGGACGAGCCTCCCTCTGACTCTAAGTACCATCCTGAAGATTTGCCACTATTCTTGTCGCTCACCGCTACTGGGCAGGCAGTGGTGTGGAAGCAAGGCGCGTTTTGGCAGACCAGGGAGGCCAAGGGTCTTGATGATGTCATCACGTAGCTTGGCATCGCAAGGGGCTTCAATGACGTCACGAGATACCCCGGCGATGTAGCATTCGCGGCGGGCGGTGTTTCTTGGTCGGACAGGGGCACAATCAAGTGAATGGATTGAGAACCTGGCCCATGGAGCACTTCTAGGAGCCCCGACGACCGTATGGCTCGAAAGGGAACGTCGCCGACACAATGGCCATGAGAATGAACAGGCCTGCACAGATGTACAGGGGAGCCACGGTCTCGGTGCCGGCTTCGGCCGCAATGACCGCCGATATCATGCCCATGATGCGATTGAGGCCGATGGCAATACCGGTTCCGGTCGCGCGATGGCCGGATGGGAAGATCTCGGCGGTGTATGCGTACTACGACATGCCGAGTTAGTAATTGCTTCTTTAGGCTGTGTCAGGAGCTTCGGGAGCCTGCAGGAGTCATGCCACGTGGGTATGGGAGCAGGAGTAGCTCCTGACACAGCTGGATTAGGGGATAAAGGACTCCGCGTTGACGTACCAGCGTGCCGTAATATATGTTGACGCAGCAGGCTATTTTTCTCGAGGTCAGCTTCCAGTGACAAGGACGAGAATTTCAGGGAAATCGCACCAATAACACAGCTGAACACGACGTTCTGAGTCGTCGTCGTAATGGCAGTGTAGCCGAAGAAGAGCGACATTGTGAGCAGCGCGCCGATGACCATGGTGTACTTGCGGCCGATGAAGCGAACATTGGCAAGCACGCCTGCAATCAGTGGCCCAACGATGCCAGACACATTGGTCAACGTGTAGTTTCGCCAGCGGATGTAGTCAGACTCGGTCTGGTCAGGAAGGCGGTTGGCGATGATGGCCCTACCGAGGTCAGAAGGTCGGATTGCGAGCTTTGGGCAGAGGCACTCACGGGAGGAAGACATAGAACAGAGGATAGGCCAGGCCGATGAGCGTCCAGGACGCCCACACCATGGCGGTCGAGAGCGCAAGTCTCCTGGTCGCGAAGAGGCCCGTGATGTGCTTCGCGAACTCGCGGTGGAAGTCGCGCTTCTTCATCTTTCCGAGCCTCACCTCGCCGTGCACCGTGAGGGCCTCTACAGTCAGGTCGCAGGGCCTGTTGTATCGCTTCGCCAGTCCCTGCAGGACCTCGACAACTTCAGCATCCCGGCCTTGTCCGACAAGGTACTTCGGGGTCTCCTTCAACCGGATGACGAGGACGCGAGCGAGGGACATGACGAAGACGAGAGCGCCGGCAGAGAACATGACCAGCCTCCAGCCCTTGTTGTTTTGCCAGGTGCATTCTGCGGCCACCGTGCAGTTCCAGCGTTCTTGGGCTGGAAGGGCGAGTCAGAGACACCATTCAATCAACCGGCCATAGGCAAGATGAAAGACTCACGGAGGAAACCCCAGGCGAAGAAACCCGTAAAGGCCTGGCCAATACCCCACCAGCAAGCCATTGTAGTGATGGCCCATGTCTTATCGGACGGCAGGTACTCGAGGAAGACGGCAGGGTCGAGGACGAGATTGCCGCCTCCGCCAAAACCGATGAGCGCAATGAAGAAGCCGAGCGACGGCCAGTCTGGCGCGGCACCAGACACGATCGTGGCGGCAGCGGCGATGAAGAGCGTCACATTGAAGGCGATGCGACGACCGATGATGTCGGCGCTGAACCCCCAGAAGAGTGCCCCGACCAGGAGACCGGCGTACGAGGCGATGGTCATTCCCGTCTGGTAGCCGCCGTCTTGCGCAATCTCCAAGTAGGCCTGAGCTGCAATGACGCTCTGCAGGAGCGTCACCATCGAGTCGACCGCATACCCGAATCCGCTGAGGCAAAAGAGCTTCCAGTGGAAGTTTGTCCATCCAATCTGGTCAATGGCCTAGCCGACGTCAGGGAAATGGGATTGCGACACCACTCGGTGCAGAGAATGCCTACATTGTTCACCAGGTGCATTTTCCGCACGAGCGCAATGTTTTTATCCTCCTGCGCGAGGAGGTCGTCCCTCGTGTCGAGCGACGAGTCGCGTGCACCATCTGGAGCTGGCGGCGTGCTGCCGGCTGTCTCCCCCTTCTCCAGGTTGCTGGTGGGTGCGTCCTGCGATGTCATGTTGGGCGATTGGTGAAGCTGCTGCAGCCTACTCGGAGCGTGCGCGACGGGAACAAATGGGAAAGAATGAGGCCGAGATACATGAGGGAATTGGGCCTCTCAGGATCGGCGCGATTGGTTTTTATCCCAAAACCTGCCTTGGAAAGGATCCATGGATGCTCTTGGTATAACGGGGTGACCAGTGTCTTGAGCGACGGGTGAGTCCAATCATGATGATGGGTTCGTGTCTTGGCGTCGCACGTGGGTGGTGTACATCCACTGCGGACGGAATGCCGACAAGTGTGGCTGCGCTTTTGGGGTGGCTCGTTGGAGAGTGTATTGTGGCGTACACGTCGCGCTCCCAGCCCTTTCAGAGTGAAGCCATCCAGATCCTACCCTTCTGCACCGGTGTCGCACTTTTGGATGTTAGGACCGAGAAAAGACGCCAGAAGTATCCAAGCTCGGGTTTCAGCGCAGCATCGCGAGTGAATGTTTGGTGTGCGAGCAATGACTGCATCTTCGTCTAATTGACGCCGAGCTGCAGTGTGAAATTGTTTCAAGATCCGCTCATGGAGCAAGACTGTGAGATTGACTGGAAGCTCATCATCGAAACAACAGCAAATCCAAGGTACAAGATGTGGCAAATCCGCGACTCTGCACCTCCATCATCCTGGCCAGCCTCAAGAACACAGAATGCCCAACCACCTCAGCGCAAGCATCTCATGCAAGTGGGGTTTGGGTGGCTTCCACCCACGGCTGGGTCACCTAGTAGTTGTTCTCATCTGCAGAACACAACAGTCAGAACCATCGAAATTCGGGGGTGGAGGCACAGACTAACCATCGCGAGACTGGCGTCCCGACGAACCGTACCCAGTGCTGGCACCGTACGAGTCGTTGTCACCTCGGCTCTTCGACCCGTAGGACTCCGAGTCGTTGTCGTTGGAACCGTAGGTGTTCTTCGACCCATAAGACCCCGACTCGTCGTCGTTGTTGTTGCTGCCATAGCTTGAAGTGTTCTTCTTCGAGCCGTACGACTCCGACTCATCGTCGTTGTTGCCGTAATTTGAAGTGTTCTTCTTTGAGCCGTACGACTCCGACTCGTCATCATTGTTGCCGTAGCTTGAAGTGTTCTTCTTCGAGCCGTACGACTCAGACTCATCGTCGTTGTTGTTGCTGCCGTAGCTTGAAGTGTTCTTCTTCGAGCCGTAGGACTCCGACTCGTCATCGTTGTTGCCGCCGTAGCTCGAGGTGTTCTTCTTCGAGCCGTACGACTCCGACTCATCGTCGTTGTTGCTGCCGTAGCTTGAGGT
This sequence comes from Plectosphaerella cucumerina, assembly GCA_020746995.1. Lineage (NCBI taxonomy): Eukaryota > Fungi > Ascomycota > Sordariomycetes > Glomerellales > Plectosphaerellaceae > Plectosphaerella > Plectosphaerella cucumerina. The sequence continues at coordinate 146,810 of JAGPXD010000007.1, forward strand.
GTTCTTCTTCGAGCCGTACGACTCCGAGTCGTTGTCGTTGTTGCCGTAGCTGGTGTTGGACTCATCCCTCTTGGAGCCATACGAGTCCTCGTTGTCGCCGTAGCTTGTGTTCTTCTTCGAGCCGTACGACTCCGACTCGTCATCGTTGTTGCCGCCGTAGCTCGAAGTGTTCTTCTTCGAGCCGTACGACTCCGAGTCATTGTCATTGGAACCGTAGGAGTTGTTCTTGGAGCCGTACGACTCCGAGTCGTTGTCGTTGGAACCGTAGGAGGTGTTCTTATTGGAACCATAGTTGTCCGAGTCCTCCCGGTTGCTTGAGCCGTAGCTGTCGGACTGGTTGCGGTTGCTTGAGCCGTAAGAGTCCTGGCCCGAGGAGCCGTAGGAGCCCTCGTTGTCGTCGTTGTTGCGGTAGCTCATGATGTCGGAAGTTGGGTGAGATAGGGTGAAGGTGATTTGGTTGTGTTGATGATGTTACCGGAGAAGATGAAGGTCTGAGATCAAAGCTTTCGACGCCCCGAGGGGCAGCCGGCTGCTACCTATATGTCTTCCCAGCTCGTCGTTGAGTTCCAGCTGCCCAGGTAGTGGTGTGTCACTTCGGCTAAGCTCGCTCTCGATCCGGATGCTCAGAGCCCCTCACTTCGCCAGGGCATCACGACATTGAACGGCCTGGCCCGTCATCCGCCAGCGTGGCATGCTCGCAACCCTGCAGGTCGCGCCAACAAAGTTGCGCCTTGCATCGTCGAATCACGCGCAGCTCATCGCACACGGGCGAATGGCCACAGCCGGACAGGGGCCGAGTTGGTGGTACTGCGTACAGCTAGGAAAGTCCAGGCTGGCCTGCTGGATGAGGACAGGAGGGGTGGACTGGAATCTCGGACACCCCGGCACAAGCAAGTTGAACCCCGCCTTTCAAGTCAGCTTATCAGGGATGTCAAATGTTGGCAGCTCGTCGCTCGAGGTGGAGGTGCTCAGGTGGCGCGATGGGTACCACGGCTCGGGCGGCCGCCTGGTGTGGGGTTGGCTTGGGAGACAAACAAGCTTTTTGGTCCCGAACCGTCGTTGCGCCGAGCACAGCCCCTCAGTCTTGGACATGGCGAGCTGAGAAGAGGGCGCAGTGCATCGTCCCAGGCGTGGTCCGCGGGGTCGTCGGTGCATCCATGCCGAGCTGAGATTGTGATTGCGTTGCCCCGATGGATTGGCCCAGGGAGATGACAAGAATAGGGCAAAAAGTACTTATGTAAGCGGATTGGGGTCCACCCTCTTATCGGTGGCATCATTCGAATCCCTGGATCTTATCGCTGTCCCCCATCTCACCAACACCCAACACGGCGACAGCCGGCATCAATTCCCCTTGAACATGAGGTGAACTATCTCGCTCGGGCTAGCAGCTGCCTGTCAGCCGAAACCGGGCATTCTTCTTCGCTCCTGACATTTGATAGCCATCTTTCGTCTTCAGGCCTTGATTTCTGTCTGTTGCTTCCGCCCAGCGGCATCTCCTGAACTCTGGCTGAGCACTATGCAAATTTCAGTATCTGCAGCGGCGGGGATGATGTGTGATGCAGCCCATCGATACCACGAAGTCCATCACGGGAAGCCCAGAAGTGTGCAGCATCGAAAGGCGAACTAATATCAGTTGCCTCAGAATGTGCGCCTCTTGCTTGTATGAGACCACGTGGCTCTTGAAGCAACTCTTCTGTTGTCAAACTCGGCACACTTGATCGATTTGACGCATCTTGCTTCCCCAAAGAGGATCACCACGAAGCCACATTCGCCACGGTCTACTAATTTGAAGATTTCCAGCTTTTCTATAGGGACCTCCTTGCGGTCGTTAAATTGCAGTTTGGCGCCTTTTTAGGATGGTGTAGGTCCGGAGCCCGGAGGCCAAAGTGCCGCTCGACATAGACTTCGTGTGCCCTGGAACGCGCGAAATCAGCCCAGTGAAGGTGTTGACAACCATCAGGTTTGATTAAAATGCTTTCATACAGCATCACCGGAACGACGCTCACCGAAATATCTTGGGACGTCAGTTCAATGGCCACCGCTTTAGAGCCAGACAAACCTCGCCTCCACAGAGCCAACAGCTTCCTCTTTTTCAGACCCCAAAAGCGTGGACTGGCCGGTATAAAAAGGCCACGGTCGTTCTGCGCTCCTCTCCTACAACTCATCATTGAGCAAGATTTCCCTCTTTCCCTTGAAGAAACACAGTCGCATATCATGAAGGGCCTCTTCTGCCCCATCATCGTCGTGGCCGTGGCCCTGGCCCTGGCAGGAGCAAGCCCCCAAGGCATCCGCAATCTTCTCAGTGCCAGCGCTCTTGATGAGCGTGCCCAGACTATCTGCGGAGCCGAGGATTCCGTCAAAGCCCAGACGTACGAAATCAGCAACAACGTCAAAGGAAGCTTGTCTAGCGGTGACTCGCAGTGCATTACGACCGCCGGCTTGACCAACCAGCAGCTCAGCTGGTCAACGTCGTGGACTTGGAGCGGCAGCACATCGCTTCTCAAGTCATCCCTTCGCGCCTACTACAAGGGAGGCAGGGCTGCTTCGCTCTGGGAGCTCCATTCTATCCCAACTTCTTGGCAATGAAGGTGAGACTTTGAACTTCAGATGTCTGCCGCATGCAGTTGACTAATATTCCATGCCATCAGCTGCACGGGCTCGGACGTGGACGCCAATGTGATCTACGACATCACCGGCAGCGGAAGCGGATCCATCAGTGGTAGTTCGTGCCAACTTGCGAAGGACTGGAGCGTGCAAGTTTGGCTGGGAAAGCTCGGAGCTGTTGTGCCCCTGAGCTCAACCGGTCATTCCACCAACAAAACGACCGTCCGTGGCGTTGCTTTTGAGGTCTACAAGGCCGAGATTTCCGGCATCAAGACTTACACCTTCGTGGCCGCCTTACCCCAGCCGACCTTTTCTGGCGATCTTCTTCAATCTGTTCAGTGGCTGGTCGACAGTGATGGGCTCACAAAAGCCATTTGTGTCCAATTCCATCTCAGCCGGAACAGATATCTTTGCAGGCACCGACGCCACCTTCGACACGACTAGCTACCGCGTGGAGCAGTATATCATTCCTGTTTTTGAGCCGACCCGTACCACCACCACGGCTTGGCAGCTGTCGTCGACGCCGACTGCAACATGTGCAGCCAAATGGGCACAGTGCGGCGGTAGCGGACACGTGGGGATCACCTGCTGCCAGCCTGGAACCGTCTGCAACCGACTCAACGCGTGGTATTCGCAGTGTCTGTGATGCATTGCCAGAAAAGAGGTGGTACATATTCACAAATTACAGCCGACGACTATGACGGAGTCGCCAGGGACGACGTATCGTGGTGGATTCATCTCGACAATTGGGGTGGCGGTGAAGAATTTGTTGCAGGGTAGAATTCATGGAAAGAACTCCATCAACTGTCGTCATAAGTCCCAGGTCAACTTCAAACCCACAAGAAGCTGAATCGTCAGCGAATACCGGTTCGTCGTTGTTCAATCCGCCAGTCCCGGTGGCCCCAGAGTGTAGTACCACTGTGACCGTGCGAGCTGCATTCCAAAAAGGAGGTGGGGATTATGCCGAGGTTCCGAGGCACCGAGGTCGGCGAGCTCAGTTTAAAGAAGTCCGTCATCTGGAAAGAAATATCTTCTATCTGTTCCCCAAACAATCATTCATTGTCTTCCACCGAAAGAACCTCGCATAATGGATCGATACTCTGTCCTGGACGAATCTGCGCGGATCTTGCAGGACAAGCTGCTGTCCGATGCAGGACTCTCGCTGCACCCATCCATCGCCGACGCCGCCAAGAAGATCTCATTCACAGGCGATGACCCAAAACCGTTCATCCCGTCGCCATGCAAGATGACAGAGTCTGCGTCTGCGCTTTCTGCGCTCGTGGCGGCCAGCGCCAGCGCTATCGCGGCCGATCGATATGGATGCGGCTTCCAAGACATCCAAGTCAACACGTAAGTTCCCTCTGGAGACCGTTGTACGCCGTACTGACGCCGAGAATAGAGATCTTGCGACGTTGTTCTTGGAGTCTGTTATGCTACCCACCGTCAAGGGGCAGTCATTCATGGGACATGACCACCTCATGTCCGAGGTTCAGAAAGGAGACCTATTCGACATGGGCAAACCTATTCACAGGCAGGCATCAAACGTTTACAAAACCAAAGACGGCCGGTTTTACCACCTGCATGGTTCCATGAATGCCGGACCCACGATGAAAATGATGGGAGTGGAGGAGCAAGATGTCACCACGGAACAAGCCATCGACATTTACGCCGAAAAGGTAGTCCAGCATGACGCTCAGGACCTCGAAAGAAGGGCCAACGACGAGTTTAAACAAGCAGGCGTTACCTGTTTGACGCCAGAAGAGTTCTTCGAGTCTGAGCAGGGCAAGATCATGTCGGCAGAGGCTTTGTGGACTAAGAGAGAGATCCCGGCACCCAAGAGCCAGTGGCCGGCCGTTACACCGTCTGACAAGGCGGCGCTCAAGCCTCTGGCGGGAATCCGCGTCATCGACTTCTCCCGCGTTATTGCGGCCCCCGTCATTTCCAAGCTGCTCGCCGTTCTCGGGGCCGAGGTCATCAAGGTCACCAACGAACGGCTGCCGGACATTTCCCTACTCTGGGTCGACCTCAGCACAGGCAAGCGCGACACGAACATTGACCTTAAGACAGCTGAGGGAAAGAAGCAGTTCACCAGCCTTGTCGAAGGAGCAGACGTTCTAATCGATGGGTACCGTCCTGGTGCACTGGCGAGGCTTGGCTTCGATGGACCGGCTCTTCGTTCGATCAACGACAGGCTGGTTTATGTGCGTGAGAACTGCTACGGCTTCAAAGGACCTCTGGCCAATAGGTCTGGCTGGCAGCAGATCAGCGACTGCCTGGTGGGAATCGCATGGTTGCAGGGGCGCTTCCTCGGACTCGACGAGCCTGTCGTGCCTCTCCTGCGTAAGCTTCATGTCATGAGCACCGATGTGTTTTCCGATTTATATGCTGACACGGGTTAGCAAACTCGGACTACCAAGTCGGCCTCGTCGGTGCGGCTGCAGTGCTTGATGCCCTCCTGCAGCGTACAAAGAGCGGCGTGACATACGACATCGATGTCAGCCTGACACAGTACAACATCTGGTACTACAGGCTTGGCCAGTATAACGAGATTCAGTCCAAGGAGATCTTGGCCCGCAATGAGGGATTCAAGGTCCGCCACTTTGACGAGATGATGAGCCTGCTTGGCAAGATGTATGCCGCGATCCAGAAGGTTAGGCCTGACCTGTTCAAGCATCCTGAGTACTTCTGGAAGATGTCTGGCAAGGAATGGGGAATGAACGAGGACATCCACATCTTGGCGCCGGCGTTCAAGTTTGAGAAGTCGAGACTTGAGTACACCGTTCCGTCTGGCTCGAGGGGGAGATCAAAGCCCGTCTGGGATACGTCGAAGTCGAGACTATGAGCCGATGCTGGGATTTGCGAGTGGGCTGGGAAGCATGGAAGAAGACTGGTAGTTGACGAGGTTGAATTATCGTCATAAGCTCTGGTCTCGTGTAGGTGGACGTCTCCAGCCCGGCATACCTAGAAATAATGGATTCAAACTCCAAAACTCCAAGTTCCCAGCCCCTTACCCGAAAATCCTTCAACGCTCAATCCTCCAGCGAGGTCAGCCGGATGAACATGCCGTTCTCAGGCTTGATCGTGATTACGCCCCTGGGCACCACCTTCGCGTCGTCCATGGCAAGATCCCACGAGAATGAAGAGACCATGGCGGCCAGCAGGCACCTCATTTCCGCCTTTGCGAACCCTTGGCCGATGCAGCTGCGCGGCCCGTGCAGGAAAGTCATGAAGTCGTAGTTGCTTCCGGCACCCCCATTCTGGTTTGGCTTTCCGTCCTCGGTAATCCAGCGCTGAGGAACGAACTCTGCAGCATTGGAACCCCAGATGCTCGGCAGCCGGTTGATCATCCAGATGGAGATGACCATGGTGGCCCCCTCTGGGATGACTTGCCCGCCGATGGTAGTGTCTCGTTGGGCTTCGCGCAATGTTAGGGGTACCGTGGGGTAGAGTCGAAGAGTCTCGTGCATGATGCCGTTGAGGATCGGCAGCTGTTCGAGAACCCCAGCAAGGTCTGCCGGGCTTTCTGCCGAAGTGTTCCGTGGCAAGTTCTCCCTGATTTCTTTGCGAAGCTGCTCTTGGATCTCGGGATGTTTGGCCAGGAGGTAGCAGGCCCAGCTTAGGGCAGATGCTGTGGTCTCGTGGCTATTTGGGGAAAACGTGTGAGTACAAGCATTGGGCAGGTAAGTCGATGAACTTGGGGGACTCACCCAGCTGCGAGGAACGTCAAAAGCTGGTCCTTCATCGACTCATCTGACAGGTTTCCCGACCCTATCAGAAGTGAAAGGATATCAAAATGGTCATCCTTGTCATTCTGGATGGCTTGTCGCTTCTCCTGGACCATGGGTCGACACAGGTTGCTCAGGGACGAGGTGAGGTGAGTGAAGACTTCGTTCATCTTCCAGGGAATCAAGCGCACGAAGGAAACACCAAAAATGAAGGAAAGCATGGAAAAGAGAAGCTTCTCCCGGGACGGCTCCAAAAGCTCCTGGAAGATTTCCTGCAGTGGATCAGTGCCCTTCTCGACAACATTGAGCTTGCGGCCCATGCCGGCCACGCCGATAATGTCGAGGGTGACCTTGCTAGCCCAGGGCGCGAGGTCAATGACGGCCGAGCCCTTCGAGTCCGCAGTCGAAGCATCGGCGACCTCTTGCTTCAATGTCTTCGTGAGAATTAGCGCCTTGTCCCACATCATGGGGTACAGGTTCTTGATGTGCCGGAAGTGGAAGGCAGGCATGGCGTTTTTGCGGAGGAACTTGTGCTGATTCCCCTCGACCACGATGAGGCCATCGCCGAGGATGTGTCGGAGGAAGTTCCTGATCCTGTCTGGCTTGACAAAGTCGTAGCACTGGTGGACATGGACCTCGGCCAGCAGGCGGGGATTTGTGACGAGGATATGGCGGGCGCGGGAGTCAAGGACAATCAGGTCCTCGCCGGGGTACTTCTCAATGACGTCGAAGAAGATGTCACCCGCAGGACCGTCCTTGACCAAGAGTGACCTGTGGGCATCGCTGAACAGGGACTACAGGGTGTCAGTCATGGCTTTGTTTCATGAACGGTTCCCTGCTGCAAGCCGAGCAAGGGGAGAGCCCGGAGAGATACTCACTCTTGGCCCCGGGAGGTGCTTGGTAGGGCTGAAGAAGGTGGGATAGACATAAACCCAAGCGAGAACCCCGACGGCATAGTTCAGCAGGAAGATACCGGCAACCGGGACCAGCCTAGGGTAGACGGAGAAACATCTCGGCGACAACCTCGACACGAAGAATGCCTCGATTGCGGAGATGGCGGTCAATGCCGGAAAGCTGAGCAGTTTGGACGCGATGGTCATGTTGAAAGTATGAAAGTGTTGGGGTGATGTCAAGTTGGGAAGTTGAGTAAGAGAGCCCTATTTCGGCGACGTGTGTGCCAAAAGAAGGATGATATCAACAGTCGTTGCAGGCGCTTGCACAAACAATGGGATTGGGGCGCTCAAGATACAAACCTGCTCACTTCAGATGAAGGCGGCCCCCCTTGTTTTATGGCGCTCTGGTGCTGCGTTGGGGGTGGGAGCTCTTGGGAGGACGAGTTGCCCGCCGAAAAAGGCAACAGGCAGCGAGGGACGGGCCTCCAAAGGGGGCACCCAGCTTTCGCCCCTGGCTGGAGAGGACATAGCTCCAGCAGGTGACTCGGACGAGGTCCAGTGTTTCCCCCGCAAGCTCGAGGGGCGTTTCGCTGCATCGGCTCCCCTGTTGGGACTAGACCCAGGCACGTCTTGGGGGCGAAACAACTCCATGACCGACCGGGCGGTGGAGGAACGCGAGTCGCAAACAGCGGCCGCTTCGGGCTTAGTTTGCCCCCGAGATCCCCCTGAAGATGGCTTCTCGTCGACGCCAACCTAGGAGAGCGTCTGGTGGTGATTGGATCGGTCGTATATCATGCATCTGCTTCCCATTCATGCCGGCTGGTTCTGTCCCGATCACCCACCGCACATGTCATCTGCAAGGTGCAACTAACACTTGTTGAAAACTGTCGATCTACTTGTAGGTCCAGAGGCCTCTTAGCCTCGGCTCATCGTCTAACCAGCTTGCCATATGCCAAAGCATCGTTGCAAGCACCAAAATCTTCATGCAAATGCCCCCCCAGTGTGTCCGCCCCCTTGTGATGGTCCAGCCAAGAATATATCCACCTATAGCCGTGACTGAACGCCGATCCTTCAAACATGACATTTCGTGCAGGTAGTGTTCGAGGAACACAGACATGGGCAAACCTTAGAAAACATACTCGAAATTCACAGTCGTCGGGCTCGGGGTGTATTGCTGCGAGGGAGAGGCGTCGCTGTCGTCGGTAGCGCGCCAAGGCGACCCAGCGATTGACATCTCCCGCAGGAAGGCCTGCTCGTCGGCCCATTTCTTGCCCAGGCCTTCCTTGTCGAAACCCTTCCAGGGCTCGGCCGAGCGAATGCCAATGACGACGTTCATTCGGAATAGAATCTCCTTGGCCCGGGCCACCTGCTCGTCCGTCGCATAGGCGCAGAAGGCGACGAGTCTGATGGTGTTTACGATGACAATGGCCCCGGCACCGTCGTGCTGCGTGGAGGTCGGCGAGCCATGGGGGTCGAGATCTCCAAGGGCGTAGGGCACGCAGGCGAGTATGTCGGAGATGATCTTGCGGACATCCTGCTCGAGGACGGCGACGCAGTCGGCCCAGGCAGCATCGTTACCTATGCTGTAACCTTCGTTGCTCGCCAGCTGCACGGCGCCGTGGTACTGAAGCATGGCCATGAGGAGAATCAGCCGCGCGGAACGGATCAGACAGATGGTGCAGGCCGTCTCGGCGTCGTAGAAATTGTATTCTGCCTGGGATGCAACAGCACCCAGGGCAGTCGGCGGCAGGGTGCGGCCCTCGAAGGTGTTCTCCCAGTACGAAGTGACCTCGCTGTCCCACACGTCGAAGTCGTCGAGGACGGCGAAGCACTCCTTGAGGACGCGCATGCACTCCTTGGCGCCATCTGAGGGGTCTCTGGATCCGGGAGACCGACCATGCTCACTGCTGAAGCCAAAGTTGAGGTGGAAGTGCATGTATCGGCGGAGACGGTGGCGCAGGCGCAGGACACGACACATCATGGACATGGCGCGGATCAGCGGGTTGAAGAGTCCGAGAACGGAGGCGATGGATCCTGGGTCACTATATGTATCGTCCTCATGCAAAAACGAGTAAACTTGCTGCGGAGGGTGTCAGGCTGGCGTCTCTTGGGAAGCTACATGTTGTCGGCGGGGGATCATGGAAGCGAACCATGCACTTACGAGTCGAATGACGCCCAAGAGGAAGAGTTCGATGCCCCGGCTGGTGGCAATTTGGGCTAGCCCTCTCTTCTCCAGGAGATAGAACAGGCCCGGGGCATGCTCGTTGGGGTCTCCGGAGCCCTCGCCACTGATGTCCTACATGTTGTCAGCATCTATGGATAGGACTTGATCGCCAAGCATAGGCACAGACCTTTAGGGTGCATAGCAGAAGAATGGAGGCCAGAACCCTGTCGTCGGCGGCGTCGTCTTCGGAACGGATAGTCTCCTGCATCATCTTGATGGTGCGGCCATAGTTGGCGTAGGATTGCTCACGGAACTTCTCGCCTCCGAAGCGGTTGTAGGCAGCCATCTGGGCAACGCTCAGAGTGGCCGTCTCGAGCAGGCCCTGCTCGGCGTGGTTGTACAGAGCAGGCAGGAAGCTCAGGTGGCCGGGGAAGCCATCGTTGCCGTAGGGGGAGATGAAGCGGCGGACAAAGTAGCACAGCGAGGTCTGCTCATAAGACGGCTCCAGGGCGGCCATGATGCCCTGCGGCGGTCGCATCACCGGGGGTCTCTTGGGGCTCGTGGCGGCATTCTTGGCCTTGGCTGCCTTTGTGGCCTTCTTGGTGGGCTTGGGCCCGGTAAAGGAGATGAAGTTGGTGGAGGACGACGACGCGGTCGTCGAGTCGGAGGAGCCTGACGCCCGGCGCTCAAAGCTGGACTTGGTCAGGGTGGTCCTGAAGTGGAATTGATCCGTGTAGCCGCTGCATGGCTTTCCGTAGATCTGGCAGCGTTTGCACGACGGTTTGGTCTCATCGCACTGAAGAAAGCCAAGAGGTCAGCCACCTGTTCATCGCCCAGCGGTATCATGATGACAGCATGGTCAAGGGGACAAGGTAGCCTCAGGTAGGACAGACACACGATGAGTGATCCGCTCCCCATGGTGTATCGTTGCCCCCTGAACCATGCCCATGATACCTTGCGATATGGTATGATCTTCGGGTTACCCACCTTGACCTTGCGCTGACGGCAGCGCAAGCAGCCTGTGCTGAAGCGGCCTGGGAAGACCATGTTCAGAGGTTGACTCGGATAGAGGGGGGCGAGGGGCAAGAGATGAGTAGTGTCTCGGAGAAATGGCTCGATGGGACTCTGGAGAGCGAGGTGCAGATGGAAGACAAATCGACTCGAGGTTGCGAGGATGGGAAAGAGGGGTGGGCAGGCAGTCAGCTTGGCCGGGCAGCCAGCCGAGAGAGCGACGGTGGGCGTGACGTGACATTACACACTGCGGCGAGATGCACGAGCGTGAGATGTGAGGGATGGGATGTGAAGGATGGGCAGCAGGGTTCTAGCACCTGCCCCCTGAGAGGGCAGCAAGAAACACGCGCCGCACACTGTGGGCGGGCGAGGCAGGGTCCAGTGTGGCAGTTTCCCGGGCGCTGGAGGGGCTAGTGCCTGATGAGGTTTAGCTTGCGAGCTTGGGCTCCCGCCGGCATGTTTCACCCCGCACTGGAGATGTCGGGTGCCGCGGAAAGACCTCCCCACCCACTGGAGGTCGCCCCTGCCAGTGCCCGCCCGTTCAATTGTTTCCAGTGCTCTCCGCCACCTCTTCTTCACCGTGCTCTGCCTCCGCCTGCCTCTCTGTGGCGGCTCTCACATTGTTACCTTTTCCAGCCAACCCCGGGCCTTGGCTTGATCGCATGTGCGCGGCCTGGGCGCGAGCAATGTTGCACGGCATGGATGATACAGACGCAGATGCAGATGCAGACAGATGTTGATGCAGGTCGGTCGGTGTGCGTGCCTGGTCTGATGCCGCCCGAACCAGATCACGGTGCTCTGTTCCTCCCGTGTCCGGTCCTTGGTCTTGTCCGTACTCATACGACGCCAGGGACGCCAGCCCTGTGAATGCCGTGTCTTGTGTCGCATGCGCAACCTCTTCCTTAGGTTCAGTCCTCGTCACTGAGTTCCTCTTAAGAGTCCAGTCGAGACCTCGGCAGCTCAGTTCGACACCGACGAGCGTGTTCGTCAACCCCAACCAAGCACCACCGACATATTCACCCTCGACTCCAGCTTGCGAATCTTCGACCACAATGGCATCACACCTAGTCACGTCCACTATGGAAGGCATCGCCATCATCGGCCGCCTGGCCCTCTCCCCGCTGGTCTCTGGCCCGTTGGTTCTGGCATCAGCCTACACGCCAGACGCTCTCCAGGATGTTCTCGCCGCGGCTCCAGGGGAGCTGGGCGCTTCACTGCAATCGCTGCTCGACTCGCCAGCCGCCTTGACGGCCCTCCGCGCCCTCTTCGCCCTGAGCTTGCTCCGCCTGGGGAACAATGCGCTCAGCAGGATGGCCTCGAACGCCTGGCGGCTGGGCCCGAGCCCCGGCTGGGACTGGCCAAATGAGATCGCCGTTGTTACAGGCGGATCGTCGGGTATCGGCAGAAGCATCGTCGAGGGCCTCGTCGCCATCGGCGTCCGCGTCGCTGTTCTCGACATCCAAGATCTACCTCCCGATATGCGAGACCGGCCTCTCATTTCATTCCATCGCTGCGACGTCACCTCGACAGCTTCCGTCGCTGAGGCTGCTGCCTCTGTCCGCCGCGAGCTCGGCCACCCTTCGATCCTCATCAACAACGCCGGTGTCACGGCTCCGGCCCCGATCCTCAAGGTGCCCGAGGCCTTTTTGCGCAAGATCCTCGGCGTCAACCTCATGTCGCTCTGGTTCACCACCCAGGAGTTCCTGCCGCGCATGATTCAACTCGACAAGGGCCATGTCATCACTATCGCCAGTGTCGCCTCCTTCGTGGCCCTGACCTCGGCCGCCGACTACTCTGCGACAAAGGCCGGCGCTCTCGCGTTTCACGAAGCACTCGCCTCCGAGCTCAAGCACTGCTATAAATCCCCAAATGTCCTCACCACCGTCGTTCATCCGAACTTCGTCGACACCCCGTTGCTCCGCGACGTCAACGCCCGCCTCGACCGCGCCGGCGTCCGCCTCCTCAGTCCAGAACACATCTCGAGAGAAGTCGTCGCCCAGATCAAGAGCAGGCGGGGCGGACAGCTCATCATCCCATCATCCACCTCCGTTGTTTCCGGCATCAGGGGTTGGCCGACCTGGGTCCAGGAGCTCCTCCGCGACGTCGTCGGCCGCGGCTCTGTCAAGAAATGATCAGGTGAAACGAAACGGTGCGACCCTGGTACTGGTGCTGGTGCTGGTGATGAAGAGGAATGGCCAGGGCTAGAATGGCAACTCTCAGCAAGCATACATAATTAACCATGATTTACTATACCTTCTATTCCCATCTAGTCCTCGGCATATCATGCCTCCGGCCGGCACCTTTGCTTCTGTGATGCTGTCACAGCTGGGACGAAGGCAGACTGGGGTAACTTCAGATCGCCTCATGTGCCGTGGTTCAACACCAGCCGCCACAATACCACCTAGCTAGTCCCCTCGTAGTGCCTGCGGCTGCTTCCGCAACCAGTGGCTTCCATCGTCTGGCATTGTTTTCCAACTGCCGTCAGCCGAGGTTCTGCTTAGATGCCGAATGCGGCTTCTAAACAGCAGAGAATACAAGACTTCCGCCAGCCCCTGGGAACCCTCCGAGTGCATGCCCCCCAAATTGTCACCATTCCTCACACATTCAGCCCATAATGGCCTTTCTTCAACCCAGGAATACCGCGCACTCCACCGCCTACATCCTGCTGTGCACGCCATGGCTCCTCTCCCAATTCGTGTTTGACCTCTCGCTCACCGTCCTGCCATGGACGCGGCCGACAGCCAAGTGGTCCATGGTACAGGCCGCACGCATGCGACTTGTCAAACTGTTCCTCTTCTACTGGTCACTCGCCCACTCTGGGAATCGTCTGTCGCTGCGCGAGGGCAAGGAGAAGAACCGGTTTGAGATTGGCCGTCCGGCAAGCTCGAAACTGTACCGAGGGCCGCTGTCTGATGCCGAAATCCAGCCTGCCCCGGTCGGCATGACTTGGACGCCCACCCGACCCCCGGCCCCTGGGTCCATGAATGCGCAGGTCGTCGTCGATCTGCACATCCACGGCGGCGCATTCGTTATTGGCGACGGCCGCGACGAAGACACCGGCTTCCTCGCCCACACTTTGATCCGCCACATGGGTTGCACGCATGTTTGCTCGCCGCAGTATCGCCTTGCCGGCGGTGACAAGGGCCGCTTCCCAGCCCCGGTGCAGGATGCTCTTACAACCTACCTGTGGCTCCTGAGGGAGAAGAAGATTCCCGCCTCCCAGATCATCCTGTCAGGCGACTCGGCAGGGGCCAACATCGCCCTGGGTCTACTGCGGTACATTCACGAGCATGGAAGGGAGGACGACATCCCGTTCCCGGCGGCCGTCGGCCTCTGGTCACCTTGGGTCGATGTCAGCGCGGCTCTCATCCACGACATGACCTTGTCGCCCAACTACAAGACGGACTACATCAACCCTCACTTTAGTCGATGGGGTGCCACATCCATCACAGGCCAGGGCGTCATCGACCCCATGAGCCCGTATCTGTCGCCGCTGCACCACCCCTTCCAAGTCGAGGCGGACATGCCTGTCTTCATCCACGCCGGGGCGCGGGAGGTTCTGATCGACGAGATCGAGAGCTTCGCCCAGCTCTACTCCAAGTCTGGCTGGAAGACCCATCTGCTCGTGTCAAAGGTTTGCCCACATGACATTATCCTCCTCGGCCCAAAGATTGGGTTTCATCGGGAGGCCGAAGAGGCCGCCAGGGAAGCGGGGGCTTTCCTCTCTGACACCACATCGCTGAAGCTGCGGTCAACTCCCTGAAGAGCGCCTGGTTGCGATGTGCATGAGGGTGGGTTCGAGCTGGGCCAGGGCTCGGGGGTGGTTGGTTGCTGGTGCCAAGAATAGGGGCGACCACTGGCCTGCAGTAATTTACTTTTTCCCCCGCCAAATTCTCCGAGTCTTGCCCCGTGAAGCTTTTCAATTAGGGGATCACCAACGGGGACGTCCCCCGAAGGAACCTTGAACCATAAACAGGGCCCTGTCGCTACCAGTGACGGCACGCTGTTCTCCCCCGAAGGCCAACCGTCTCATTAACCCCCCTTTCCCCTTTGGGCCCCAGCTTCCGAGCGCTGCATGCTGTCGGCGTTCGATTCCACGTCAGGATGCTTCTAGTGCGCATTTAACCGCTGCAGCCCCCCCCCTTGTGACACCAGATGGCACGAGTCGACGCTGCCCACCAGTGGCCACTGGCCGATGGTTGTCCCGACTCCCCTACCGGATTGGGAACAACTTTGCGATTGATGGGATGACTGTTTGTGTTCCCATCCTCGCATTTCGAAGCCGATTGGGCGGTTATTCGCAAGGCTTAGCCGTTAGGGCTATTGATGTTAACTCTTCATCATGCGCTGCAACCCCGACGGAGTTTGATGCTGCTCTTCCTCGGCACCGGGGTCGTTATGCGGCATCCTGGCAATGCATTCTGGCATTTGAACCCCGGCAAGCTTCTTTTACCCCACGCCGAGGCTATTCGTGTTATCATCGGACCTTCGCCACCGGCTTCGCTCCTCGGGGGACCGACTTTCATGGAAGCTGCCGCGGCTCGACAGCCCCTCCATCTGCCTTATCTGAACGCTCATCCCAACTTCTTCCCATCATCACTTGTCACCTCCTTTGACATATCAAGATCCTTCTCTTTGACAGAGAAGGATGTCATCGAACAACGAGAAACAAAACACCATGCCTTCCAACGCTGGAGAAAGCCGACTTCACGACATTATCGTCATCGGGGCTGGAATATCTGGCATCAATGCTGCCTATCGCATCCAGACGGAGGCCCCTTTACATCTCAACTATGTCATCCTAGAAGGGCGAGAGTCCCTCGGAGGTACCTGGGATCTCTTCAAGTACCCTGGCATCCGCTCTGACTCCGACATCTTCACCTTTGGTTTCCCCTGGAGCCCATGGGGCAATGGCGAGTCGCTGCCAGCCGGTGGCAAGATCAAGAACTACATCGAGAGGTCTGCCAAGTCGGCCGGTATCGACCAGCACATACTGTACAGGCACTCAGTGGCCTCGGCGGACTGGTGCTCGGATATCAAGAGGTGGAAGCTCAAGGTTCACGTCCCGGAAAACCCTCAACCGGTGACTTTCGAGGCACGCTTTGTTGTCCTCGGAACGGGGTACTACGACTACAAGACGCCTCTCCAGGCCACCATCCCCGGCATCCAGAACTTCGGCGGCAAAGTAATACATCCCCAGTTTTGGCCAGAGAACTACGACTACACCGGAAAGAACGTCGTTGTCATCGGCAGCGGTGCTACGGCTGTCACCATCCTGCCCTCCATGGCCGACAGCGCCAGCCGGGTGACGATGTTGCAGAGAAGCCCGGGTTACATCATGCCCCTCCCCTCGACGAGCCTCCTGACATCCCTACTCTTCACCCTCCTCCCCGCCCTCACGGCCCATTTCATCAGCCGAGTCCTTTGGCTCTTCAAGAGCTACATCACGACCCTCGTGTGCCAGAGATGTCCTGGCCTGGCCAAGAATCTCATCAGGCGCCGCACGATTCGCGAGCTTCCCCCAGACATCAGTTGGGACCCCCACTTCAAGCCTCGGTACAACCCCTGGGAGCAACGTTTCTGCGCCTGCATGGACGGTGATTTCTTCGCCGCCCTTCGATCCGGCAAGGCGGATGTTGTGACGGACAAGATCCGGATGGTTACAGAGAAGACAATCGAGCTGCAGTCTGGCGCAACGCTGCACCCGGACATCATCGTCACCGCGACAGGCCTGAAGCTCAAGTTTGGCGGAGGCATCGACTTCAGGATGGACGGACAGGCGTTTGACGTGGCCGACAAGTTTGCGTGGAAATCGGCCATGCTTCAGGATGTGCCGAACCTGTTCTTCATGACGGGCTACGAGAACGCCTCGTGGACGTTGGGGGCTGATGTGGGCGCACGCCTTTTTGTGCGGATTTTACGACGGATTGAGGAGGCCAAGGCCAAGGCGGTGGTGCCTCGCCTGGCCTCGCCGGAAGACATGCCGGCGACGCCCATGATGCGCCTGACGTCAACATACCTGGAGAATGCAGGCAGCATCTTGCCGAAGGGCGGCACGGGTCACTGGGGCCCGAAGTCTAATTATTTTGTCGACATGGTCGGCGCTAGGTGGGGGAGTATCCCGAAGGATCTGGAGATGATTTGAGGCATAGGGTTGGTATTGGGAGCATCTTCAGGCTATCAGCGCATTGGTTTCTGTCGGCATTCCCCTGTCTACCTAGATGGTCAGAAGGGACCTAATAGTTAGCGATCTGTTTCTCGAGCATTGTTGACAGCTACACACGTGAATATCTCCCTGTTGCCCGAAGTATTGGCTGTAAGTCTGCCCCCATGCTGCATCACGACGTCGTCCGTCAGCGAGCCACTATGCGCTTAACGACAAAAGCGTCACAGTAGCCGCGGGCGCTGGATCGGGGCTCCAGAGGCCCCGAGCCCGTCCGTTCAGCGGACATGTCTGGGCGTGGGGAAGCCCTGATACTGCTGAGCCCTGCACTGCCTGCAGTGAACACCCACCGTGATCTACTGGTTGTGCCTGTAGCTGACTTCCCCATCTGGGAAGGCTTTCCGAGCTGCAGCCCGTCATCACAGGTGTCAGAGGCCCAGTATTACAGGGGCGTTCTGTGGAAGTCGAGAGGCGCAGCCGACCGGGAGCGTTGCCAAGACTACGGACAGCGGGCTTGAAAACGAGGACCGCCTGAAACCCAGGCTTGGCTTGCTGACACAGGCGCGCGTCAATAAAACGGACTCGGCCAACATTTATGAACCGAGCATCATCCCCTCAAGTTGAGAGAAGCAACGCTGCATCGTTCGCCTCGACACACATCACACATACACGCACACTCACCTAGCTGAGACGCACACACCGCTTGTCGACGCACATCTGCGACTCCTTCAGCGCCTGTTTATCCTCACCATGGCCCAGACCACGGATGCGACAGCCGGGACGCTCGGCCATCTGACCGCCGATGAGACGCGGTCACTGCAGGAGGCCTGGGTCCATCTCCTCAGACTGAGCGGCGTGAACGTCCCCAACGAGAAGATCCCGGACAGGAAGGATGAGCTACTCGAGGAGTTCGCGGACAAGAGCCCCGAGGCTTTCGACCGCGACCTCTGGAGCCTCATGGCCGCGGATCATCCGGATGCCACGGTGCTCCGTTTTCTGCGCGCGCGCAAGTGGGACGTGCCAAAGGGCGTTGCCATGCTGACGTCCGCTGTCAACTGGCGTCGGGAGCGGCGGATTGACGAGGACATCATCCAAGGCGGCGAGAGCGTCGCGCTCAAGGCGTCGCCGACGACAGATGACGAGGGCTTCATCAAGCAGTACCGCTCGGGCAAGAGCTACATCAGGGGCACCGACAACGAGAACCGCCCGGTTCACATCATCAGGTCGCGCCTTCATGACCCAAACATGCAGTCGCCCGAGGCTATGGAGGCTTTCATTCTGCACAACATTGAGAGCGTCAGAATGCTGGCCGCCAGGGTTCCGATCGAGAAAGCCTGCCTCATCTTTGACCTGGGTGGATTCGGGCTTCGCAACATG
Organism: Plectosphaerella cucumerina; assembly: GCA_020746995.1. Classification (NCBI taxonomy): domain Eukaryota; kingdom Fungi; phylum Ascomycota; class Sordariomycetes; order Glomerellales; family Plectosphaerellaceae; genus Plectosphaerella; species Plectosphaerella cucumerina. Next base: position 164,747 of record JAGPXD010000007.1, read on the forward strand.
GATTTCCACGTCATCAGGTTCCTCGTCACCGTCTTTGAGGCGCGGTATCCGGAGACGCTGGGGGCTGTCCACGTTCACAAGGCCCCATTCGTCTTCTGGGGTGCGCATCTCCTGTCCTCCCATGTTTGCGGGTCGCGAGCTAACAAGAACCAGGCATCTGGAGCATCGTCAAGCGATGGCTGGACCCCGTCATTGCCGCCAAGATCACATTCACCAACGGCTCAGACTTGAAGAAGTACATTCCCGCGGAGAATCTGCAAAAGTGCTACGGCGGCAAGGACGACTGGGAGTACAAGTACTTCGAGCCGGTGCCCGGCGAAAATGACCACTCGGATGACGAGAAGAAGGCCGTGGAGGAGCAAGAGCGCAAGGAACTTCTGCAGCGACTGCAGAAGCTTACGGTGGAATGGATTGCTCTCGACGCCGCCTCGACTGAGGCAAAGGCAAAAGACGCGGAGAGGGGGTCCGTCATCAAGGAGCTGCAGCAGAACTACTGGAGGCTCGACCCGTACAAGAGGGCGAGGACGTACTACCATCGGTCGGGAGTGCTGGACGCCTTGGGCAAGGTCGACTTCAAGGCAGCAGCGTAGCATTCCAGGGGTGCTGGGCTAGGGCAGGGCGGCACACCCGCCGCGCGAAGGCCATGAGTCTAGGGGGAGTAGGACGGACTACCGTGTCTGGGTCATTTAAGTAGCGAGGAGCATCGATCATAATGTTTACATCAATCTTTCATCCGGGGTTGAGGGTTCAGTTTTGATGTGGCTGCAGTCATCTTCGTCATGGAGGGCTTCCCTCAGGCGCTTCAGCTGTCTCGACACTCACCTGCTGCAACCCCAGGTCACATCTCACTCCGCCCAATTAGCCCCCATGACCTGCAGCCCACCATGAAAGGCGTTGCCGTGCATGCGGCGCTCAACTAGATGCGTGCTTGCGAGGTGCATCTCCGATGAACCCTGTATTACTACACACATATACCTACCTTCTTAGGTCCCTTAATCTACCTTGTTCGCACAGCAGCCTCGCGTCCTGGGCCTGACTTACCCAGATTCAGCACGCGTCATGCCGGGGGCAGGAAGCATGCAAAGAGCGCCGCTTGGACGAGGGCATAAATGACGCTGAAGGCGACGATGCGGTTTGCCCATTTCTTCCTCGCAAGGTCGCCCCCCCTCAAAGCAGCTGCCACCCACCAGTACCACACCGGATAGCCGGATGACAGCCTGGTGATGATTTGGACATGGTAGCTGGCAAGCGCCAGGACCGCCAGGGCGACTTGCAGCACGGCCATTGATGCTACCAGAACTCGGGAGCTGGAGGTCTGGGACGAAAGGTCTGCGTCAGACTTGCCCTTGCCCCGAGCGGTTGCGCTGGCTCTGCTGCCCGCGGCGAGCTGTGAGGGCTGCCTAGCGATCTCAACGCCTGACTTGATGAAGATGATGATGACCGGCGCCGCTAGGAGAAAGAGCGGGATGTTCGACACAGACCAGTAACGAAGAAAGCCAACGCCCCTGCGATTCATCAGCACTCGTCCCAAAGGTCCACCGATAGGCATAAGGCAGGGACACTGAACTGACCAATAGTGCTCCTGGACATAGGTGTAGATGCTTGGGATGGCGCTGTCACACCAAGGGGGTGCCGCGGATGAGCCCGAGCAATACCGCCGGTAAGCCACCGCTTGAGGGACGACAGACCCCGAGGCGACAAGGAGGCCCCCAACGATGGGCCCAAACAGCGATGCGGCGTCAGGCAAAGGGTTTTCACCGGCTATGAGAGGCGACACCACAACACGCAGGCACTCGGCCGCGAAAGGTATGCCGTTGAGCAAGCCGTTGGATCGGAAGACCGTCGCGAGTCCAAAAGCGCAGCCCGCAGCAATCTGTAGCCCTGTGGTTTGTGCAAGATTCGCCGAATCCCTGGTTGCCTTGGCAAGGAGAGTGTATCCCAGGAAGGAGAGGAATGCAAAGGGCGCTTCCTGGTAGCCAGCCGACAAGAACACTCCAGCTGGCGAGATGATGTGCAGCAAGGCGGCGAAAAAGGCCAGTTCCTGTGCTGAGTTGCGACCGGTGGTCTTGTCGCGAGCTCCAAAGAGACTGCAAGTCAACTGATAGAGCGTCCACACCGCTCCCCAGTGTGAGGCGTGTGCGATGATGATGCCGATGGCAGCCTCAAAGCCGAGATCGTCGGCGGGCGCAAGACCGAGAGCTCTTGGGATGAATGCCAGCAGCGACACCAATCCTGGGAGACCAGGTCCGAAAGCCCATTCTTGCTCGTAGATGCGGCCGTGGTGGGCGGCCGAGGTGAAGTAGATGGCATCCCAACGGGTGAGTCGGGTAACGAGGGAGCCGGCTGACGTGGTCTCATCGCGGCCCAGGGCGAGGGTCGTCGATGTGTCGTACGAGGGACCCGTGAGGGAGCTGGCGAGTACAATCGCCAGTATCAGGGCCTTCCATGACAAGAAGACGGTGAGAAGGGTGTGCACCGGGTGATTGGCATGGTGTTCAATCATGTTGAGGGTCTGGCTGGTGGTAGCCAGAGGTGCGCATGTCGCGATGCCAGTCCGGTTGCAGCAGCTGAGCGATCCTTCCGAATGGTGTAGAGTGCTATCGAGTCTGCCAGCGCTGGGCAATCGATGGCGGATCTAGACTTCGATGGCTGTCAATGGCGAACAAGATAGATGCAGAGGCCAGAGGTCGATTCGTTGATGATGGAACATGAAGGAGGTTCCGTGGTCGGCGAAGCAGCGCGAAATTGAAGGGGCCAGCGTCAAGGTGGTAGAAGGAGCTGGCAGCAGCCGAGAACAGCCGGTGGGTCATGAGCAGTCGGTCCATGGCCGCCCGGCAGCCCCTGAATGATCACCCCGCCTCGATTGATCTGAATGAAAGGGGGCATCTGCACATCATCTCTAGCACTCAATGAAATGCGTACAAAGTAGTTATCAGCCAATGTTTAAAGACAATTCAGTGGAAAGATTCAAAAAGGAACAGAGGGAGAAACGAGGATTTCTTTCCCGTGTCGACCTCACACCTCTTGCACTTTCAAGATTGGGAGCAGTCCATTCAGTGGCGGCTTACACGTCAGTGCCTCACGCCCCTGAAACCCTGCATTGCTCCAGGTCTCCCCGCTGTTCAGCATCATCACTTCGTCTGGCCGCCCCTCAATTGGTAGCTCCTATGCATCGCCGTCATTCGAGGCCATCCTCACCTCGATAACTTCACTTCCAGCTTGTCTTTCCAGCAACATATCTTGTAAATCTCATCCCACCTTCATCAATGGGCGATTGGTTTAGTGGTATAACGTCTGCTTAGCATGCTGAAGGTCCCGCGTTCGATTCGCGGATTGTCCATTTTTGTCTTTTCCAACAGGGGCCTTGCAGTCCTCTTGAGGTAAAAGGCCCATGTCTTTTTGACTTTTGTAGGACTATTATTACATTAAAGGGCATCTATGGAAGCTGGTGCCTTGTTGCTCGTCCGGCCAGGGTTACGTATTTGTATATTGTATCTCAAAGCTTTCAGGTCCTCTCTCCTAAACACCGAACAGGTAGCTCGCCAACGAGAGAGGCGAGATCTCCGGCACCTCCAGGATTCTTTTCGATCAAGTCTTCAACCCAGTCTTCAAGTGGTATTTCCCCGCCAAACCCAAGACCTACCTCCTCAAGACCTTGCTTTCTCCGGTTTCGTACCCTCTTCAGCTGTTGAACCAAGGTCGCCATAGTCACCGCATCGTACAATCCCTCTCTCCGCTGAGACGCAACCAGTAGATCTGTCGCCTCCTCAATGACCTGCTCGTCGGCACACTTCATCGCCAGGAGGAACAATGCCACGATGACGCCCGTCTCAGACGAAAGACTGCGAGATGGCACCGAGGTGGACGTGCCTGACGATGGCGAAGATGGTGACGCCGTACTGTCGGCACCAGTTTGGGGCAGAAGAATGCTCTCACACTGTCGAACCAGCAGCAGAGCTCTTTGATTTGGTACGGTGCCGAACACCTCTGGGTCATCTGGTATCTTGGATGCGAGAAGCATCTCCGACATGGCGTGATGAACCCAAAGCGTTCGGACGGCACGGTCTCGTCCACCACGGACAGTTCCCGACAGTCCGAACTCCGAAGACCCGCTGATGAAGTTGTCGTACCGGCGTGCCCAGTGTTCGAATTCCGTAACCAGCTGAGCCTTCTCGGCCAGGGCCGACTGAGGAACGCAGTGCGCTGGCCGATTGTGGTACTGCAGGTTGTCTGTAATCAGGTGTAGCAACCAATTCTGCAGCCTATTGAGATGCTTCTGCGCTTCGCAAAGTGTGAAGAATGTTCCCATGGGGCACGCGAAGAGACCGGTGTTCCGCTCCACATGTGATACCATATCAAGTGCTGGGGTTCTTCCATCATCGTAGAAGGTTGCTTGTAGATCAAGCCTGCCAAATAGGTCTCGAAGGCTAGGCATATGCTCGTCTTCGATAGTTTGGTGCTTATCGTGTTCGGCCAGGAGATGTAGCCCGTTGGATAGGTGTCTCATTGCAGCTTCACTTTCGCCCATGGCGCTTTCGAAACAGTGGAACAAGGCGCAGCAGATGAGGGCTGCCTTGGACGTCTCAAACCGGGCCTCGGGGGTCTCGTCAGGTCGATTGATGCGAGTTTGCAGTGAACGCAGTGCTTTTCCATACTGTGCGAGCGTCTCGCTACCGACTACATCGGTGCCGGGGCCAGATCCAGGCGCCCGGGAGAGATCGAGGTGCAACGAGCTCAGGGCGATGAGGCTCTGGCGTACGATGGTCTCATTCTGGCTTGCCAGGAGGGCAGTCCGGGACCAGAAGTCGTTATTGACGAAGCCAGAGAGCTCGGCGGAACCTCTGACGCAGAAGTAATGCAAAAGCTGACGGTCTCGCTGGCTTCCGGGCATGCGGAATGGGATGGAGTAGGCCGTGAGCTCGAGTAGCCCTGGCGATGACCGGGCTGAGTTTGGGGACTGGCCTGCTCTGGTTGGCGGCGCGTAGCCGTCGCACTTACGGCCTGTCTGGGTGCACTTGAGACAACTCGGCTTCGCTTCGTCGCATTTGACGCGGCGGACCCTGTGGCGCATGTTAGGCGTCGGATCGTGCCGAGTAGGCGGATGGAGCTTCGTCTGGAGTCGAGATGGCTGCCCACCATCACTCAACGTCAACTGTCTGGAGATTGCACTCACCGACATGTTCGACACCCCGTCTTGACTCTAGGCGTGCTTCTTCTCGTTGTTTTCGCCATGTTCTAGTCGTTCACCTCCCAGTCGTGCTTGGACCGTGGGCGTCAGTCGCTTGGAAGTTTGGCGTCCGCGGGTATTGGCCGCGTCGTCTATTTCAACTTCTCGCGTCTGAGCCTGTCATGCACCTTTGCCGACCCAGGCAGACGTGATCGAAGGATTCGCGGCTAATTTTAGTGTGAGCCGGGGCGAGCCGCTGCCCTACACACCGGGCGAGAGGTCATGCGTGTTCTCGGACGAACCACTTTGTCCTTTGGGCGCTGAGGCGTCGGGATGTGATTTATGGAACTCGATTGAAATGACGAAACCGGATGCCTGGACCGCGCCGCGAAGCTTGTAGTGGCGCGGATGATGGAAGACGCGGCATCGTGACTGCATCAACCCTGGTTGCTCTTGCGGGGAGGCGTTGAAACAGACGACCCAGCCAATGGGGAGGACGATGTCTTCCCACGACCCGACCTATGGGAATGCCTTCTCAGGGGTCAGGGAGCATCTTGCAGGCAGACAGCAGATACATGGGCCACAGCCGCTAGCCTCGGCTGGACGACTCGGGTGGAAATTTATTGCATCTGGTCTGGATGTAGTCGTATAATTCACAAAGTGTGCGCCTCGAAATTTCGGCGGAGTGTAGAATTAAACGAACTCTCAAAGTCCATTTCGTTAATTGTGTCTGAGAGGAATCTGAAGAAGGTTTCTTGTGGACGATGTATAAAACGAATGTGTTCTTCGATCAGCATTACAAAATGGGAACCACCGACCTCACCACCGACTGCTACATCATACCACACACCCACAAACATCAGCCACGATTTCCAGCATGAAGATCACCAATTCTCTTCTTTGTGTTCTCTCATCAGCCATAACTGTAGTCGCAGCAGGCACCCTCGGCTTCTCAACTCCTTTACGGGAGAGACAGGTGGAAGGCTTGTTCAACTGGTCTGCCATCACCCCAACTCGACGCCTCCAGTATCACGACTGCTACAGCGAATACAAATGCGCCCGCCTCAAAGTACCTCTCGACTGGTCCAAGGCCAACTCGACCAGCTGCTCCAGTTCGGTCAAATGGGCTGCTATTGGCATCGTCACCCTCCCTGCCACCGTGCCCGAGACCGATCCATCCTTCGGGGGCACCATTCTCATCAACCAAGGAGGCCCTGGCGGTGCTGGCTCAGAGTTTGTCATGGCGGCTGGAAAATATCTACAAGGAATCTTGGACGGCGATCGACACTACGAGATCCTGGGCTTCGATCCTCGCGGCATCGCCCTCAGTACCCCACGTGCCGAGTGCTACGACTCTGCATCCGACCGCGCTCTCGACGCTGTGCAGAGACAGGGAATGTCCCCTGTCAGTGACGATATGGGACTCAACTTTAACTACCAAAATCTGAGAGGCCTCGGAGAGCTCTGCGGGGAACAAGGTCCAGACAGCATTTTCAACCACATGTCGACGGCTTCCGTTGCCCGAGACATGCTTGAGATCGTCGACCGCGTGGACGAGCTGAGACGTGGCAACTCGACCATTACAGACGATGCCAGGAAGCCTGGTCTGCAGTATTTGGCTGTCTCGTACGGCACGGTTCTCGGCAACACGTTTGCGTCCATGTTCCCTGGCCGCGTTGAACGAATGGTTCTCGATGGTGTTGCCGACGCAGACGATTTTGTCAAAGGTGTAAGTGCTTAATCGCCACAATCCCCATTAAAGCTCAAACTAAATACCAGACAGACATGGCTGAAGAACCTCAATGATGCAGAGATTGTTGTCGACCACTTCTACGAGACATGTTTCCAGGCCGGTGACCTCTGCCCCCTGAAGCTTTCCTCGGACAGAAGTGCGGCCGACATCAAGGGCCGCGTTGACTCGTTCATCGAGGACCTTGAGAAGTCGCCCATCTCCACCGTGTCCGAGGGCCGCGTCCGATTCATCACATCCTTTCTCCTAAGGGACAGCATTCGTCGAAGTCTCTACAGAGCCATTGCCTTGTACGAGGGCCTGTCTATCACTATTGCAGACACGCTGGCCGGAAACTTCACTCGTCTGTTGCAGTACCCCGAAGCCACAAGTCATATTTACGACAAAACCTGCGAAGAACTGGACCGAAATCTCCCTCAAGACAACTGGGGTTGCGAGAGCGAGGCAGGTATGTCGGTACTCTGCGGCGACTCAGCAGCCGATGCTGGAGAACGCAACATCTCCTGGGCAAGAAACATTGTCGACAAACTCGAGAAACAGTCACCGACCACTGGCGAATCATGGGCTAGGATCCCCCTTGCCTGCTCGGGATGGAAGTACCAACCTTCGCATGTCTTCAGGGGTCCCTTTGGGCACAAGGATTTCGAAGCGACCAGTCCTGAGGACAAGCCAGCCGCACCGCTGTTCATCCTGTCGACCCGCTACGACCACGCCACACCCCTGGCCAACGCCGAGTATCTGTCGACTCTCTATCCGGGATCTGCCGTGCTCATTCAGGAGGGATGGGGACATTGTGCGCTGCTCACATCCAAGAGCAAGTGTACGGCCAAGCACCTCAGAACGTACTTTGACACCGGAAAGGTACCTGTCAACGGAGAAACTTGCGAAGAGGATTGTACTCCTTCCATCCCCTGGAAAGAGTGTGCAGATTTTCCCTTCTCAATCTAGAAGTGTATGAACGTAGAGAAGGTACATGTACCTACTTGCAGGCAGGTTACACATGCAAATACCGGGGGTAGCACAGCCCATTAAATATCTGATGAACGAACTTGCAGAGTCCGCAGGGGATGCCAGGCGACTATGAACTTTTCTTCCGAACGTAGCTCAAGAGCGAACACGATTTACGGCTTTCCCAGCTCGTGAACCCAGCTAATCTCCTCCGGAACACTGATACACCACGCGACCTCGACCTGCTCGGCGTCTGTCCCCAGCAGAATGTCAAACTCGGAACCAGCATCGACCACCCACTTCTTCCTTTCCGGATCAAATGTGCCAAGAACATACGCGTCGAGGCTCATATCGATGGCCTGCTCTTCCTCGGGGCCCAGGGGCGCCGACTTTGCAAAGCCGCAGATCTGCTTCACCGGACGCACAAGGCTGCGCGGTGACGCCTGGCGGACCCAGAGCAGGATCGTCTGCCTCCCAGCGACATGATAACCGCCCGTGTTCCGCACTACGGCCGTCGCTTTCAGCGCGGTTCCCATCGTGAGGACGGTTGAGCTGATGGCGCCTGGTCGAACTGTGAATTTGTTGTAGGAAAGTCCGAAGCCGATGGGATACTGCGGCTTCGTGCCTACGAGATCCCACCAGCGATATCCGACGAAGATTCCCTCAGCGTAGCGTGTCTCGTTCTGCTCGCCCGGGAACGACGAGTAAGCCGGACAGTCCCAAATCTCGCGGGGAAAGGTTACAGGGAGCCTGCCCGACGGGTTCACTTTGCCGGTGATGACCTGCGCCGCAGCGTTACCGAGCTCCTGACCTTGGTACCACGTGTAAAGGACCGCCTGCACATCGTGCACCCAGGGCTCCATGCGGACAGGCGTCCCAGCCTGCACGACGACAATTGTTCGCTTGCAGCGTGCTGCCACCGACCGGATCAGCTGGACCTGGTCACCGGGGAGCTCGAACAAGGGGATGTCGTGCCCCTCCGTCTCCCACTCCTTATCGCGCCCGACAACCACGATGGCCGCGTCGCACCCTGATGCCAGCTCCGCCGCCTCGGCAGGCAAGTCTCGTGCGTTGGCCTCTTCGTACCCGAGCCGGAAGCCCTGGAACTTCTCCTCCATGGGTTCCAGAAGGGGAAGAAGCCCAGGGTTCAGCTGCCTGTCGTGCGACAAGCACTCTATACTGACCTGGTACTCTTGATCGGCGATGAGGGGCAGCGAAGCAATGGTCTCTCCGCTGCCGTACGTGAAGAAGAGGTAGGACTTTTCTTCAAATGCACCCGATTGCCGAAGCACCTCGACGCCGTCAACGAACAGCCGCGCGGGGCCGATGGCTGCCAGTGACAGTCTGTGAGTGCCTGAGGTGAGCGGCTTGAGTGTGAGGCGCGCTCGGAAGGAGAAATCGGTCAGTCTGCCCACCTCCTTCGGGGCGTCGCCAAAGCTCATGAAGTAGAGGTCGTCGCTGTGGTCGGGCTTGTCAGCAAGAAGAGGGGGAGAGGGGGAGAGGGAAACTTGAAGAAGGGAAGAGGGAGCACGCACGCATGCGTCCTGGCCACGGCTGCGGTAGAAAAGTCGTGGCCATGATACCAGTCGATGGCGGCGCCTGATTTCCCCGAGTATGGATTCACCGCCACCGCGGCCGATGGTGTGGGGAGATACCTGTTCACCTTGGAACCCTCATGAAAGACCGCCTTGATTCCATGCTCACTGAAAGCTCGCTCCACTGAATCGTGGACGGAAGTCCAGTAGGGCGCCTTGATGTAGCTACTCCCGCCGCCGCCCGCGACAACCCTCTTGGCGTTAGGCCCTACAACCGCGATGGCTGAAAGACCCTGTTCCTCGGGGCTGAGAGGCAGCGCATGATTCTCGTTCTTCAAGAGGGTGATGCCGGACGAGGCTGCCCTGAGGAGCAGCTCCGCGATGGCCGGGTCGTCCCGGGTGTACTCGGGCTCGTCGGGGGCACTCTTGAAGCGGCCCGCCTTCTCCAGGAGGGCTAGGATGCGGCCGGCAGACTCATCAACGCGGCGAAGATCCACGGCGCCCTTTGACAATGGGCCCTTGAGGGCCTCTTTGGAGCGCCGAGAGGACGGGCCGGGCATTTCAAGGTCGAGACCGTTGTTGATCGAGGCGACTGTCGACGTGGTGCCGCCCCAGTCGCTCATGAAGACGCCGTCCCATTTCCACTCGTTCCGAGCAATGTCGATTAGAAGCTCCTTAGAGGCGTCGCTGTAGTGCCCGTTTACTTTGTTGTACGCCGTCATCATGCACCAGGGATTTGCCTCGCGGACGGCCATCTGAAAGGGCAGGAGGTAAACCTCCCTCAGGGCCCGCGGGCTGATGAGCGCGTCGACTTTGAAACGCTTGGTCTCTTGATCGTTTGCTACACGATCTTGCCGTCAGTAGGTGGTTATTTTTTATTTCATCTTTGTTGCGCTTTTTCGGGTTATTCTTCCCCGCGGGTGTCCGTACCGACAAAGTGTTTGGCTGTGGCGCCGACGCCGCGGGACTGGAGGCCCCTGATGTGGGCGGCAGCAAGCTTGCCCGTGAGAAAAGGGTCCTCGCTAAAGGACTCGAAGTTACGGCCGCCGAGCGGGTGGCGGTGCATGCACATGGTCGGGGCCAGCGATACGGATGCCGACTTTGATTTGCACTGGCGGACATGTCAGCCGTGCGCGGGCAGTCAGAGGGCCCCTGCGACCAGGGGCAGTCGGCTTGCCTCTTCGGCGAGAAGCACGCCAATCTCTCCTAGGAGGTCGACATCCCAGGTCGCCCCCAGGCTGACGCCGCACGGCAGGAACGCTGCCGGCACATTCTCTCCAAAGACCTCTCCGCGGGCCCCTGACGGGCCGTCGCTGACCTGTCGACGCAAGAATGTCAGCTGGAGTCAAGCAGATCTTGAAGAATGGCAGAGAGCAAAGGTCGAAGACAAACCTTGAGGGCAGGGACGTTTGCACGGTTAATTGCTGCGGTGCGCCACTGAGATGCGCCGCTGAGGAGACTCAGCTTCTCATCGAAAGACAGGGAGGAGAGTATCTCCGAGACGATTGGCATGATTGGCAACTTCACGGAGATGGTGTTTGTACTGCGATGAGTGAGCGAGTCGACAAATAGAGAATCAGAGCGCGGAAGAGGGCATGGGCAATAAATGAAGACTCATGGGAGACGAAAGGGGCTGGCAGCCCCGGACCGATGTCTTCAGTGGGCGGGCCTTGCCTGTATCCCGCGTTCCCCACGATGCCCGGGACGGGACGCCTCGGCGGGGGTTTCCAGTGGTAGCCAGTGCACTGTCAGAAGATGGAATCCGCATTCCGCGTCGTCGCCCCTACCTGTAGGCACTGTAGTGGTCGAGGACCGTCATCAGGAATTCTGGTTCCGCCGCCCCAGGCCGGGGAGCTTCACGTGGTCTGGCTCAAGGGGGGGACCGGGGGGGGGGGGGGGGGGGGGGCAGGCCGGCACGAAAAGACCATTCTACCTCTTATCTCTTTTGGTTCTCCATCCAGGCGGTTATGCAAGTCGGACAGGCGGAACGAGCGACGGAAGACAGGAGACGGGAGATGGGTGACGGATCAGGTTGGAGGCCCCTCGAGGATATACTAGGTAGTCCGGCACCTCGAAGCGCTCTCTCTGGTACCTTACTCGTAGACGCCGACGGCCCTCTCTACAACTGGCACACCTGCAGTATCTATCAGAAGCAATGGGTGAATCAGGTCATTCAAGTTCCACGCTCGACACGCTCCACCAACTCCAGCTCGACGGGCTTCATGCTTTGGCCAGACCGGGGCCTTGGTCGATACAGGCGCTGGCGCAGCCCTTGGTCCAGAAGGCTGTACTAACGCCTGAGGTGCGGGAATCCCTCGGCATGTCCATCTCCACTACGGGGATTCGTGAACCGCTTCATCATGAGGTCGTCGTGAGGATGTGCTACAGTGGCATATGCCGTAGTGTAAGCATCGCCCCGCCTCTATTCTCCTGCCGCTCATCTAACAGCGACTTTCTGCCCCAGGACGCTTACTTCGCGACGGGGCCGTTACCTGGATACCCGGCAACAAACCACATCGGCGGACACGAGGGAATCGGCCAGATTGTCAAGGCCCATAGGCCGGAACTGCTGGGGCGCTATGCCGGCCTTCGCTACTTGGGATTGACGTGCGGAAGCTGTGCCTACTGCATGGACGGGCTTCCCACCTCCTGCTCGCATCAGATCAACGCCCCAAAACAGATCTCGGGATCGTTCCAGGAATACCTCACCGCGCCAGTCGACGCGCTGGTCCTTCTCCCAGACCATCTCCTCCAGCGAGCCCCCGATCCGGCAGCCCTCTGCGGCGCGCTGTGCTCAGGAGCCGCGGCTCTCATGGCCGTGCGCGCCGCCCGCCTCAACGCGCAGAGTGTCGTCGTCGTTGTCGGCGCGGGCGGCGCCATCGGAAACTATGCCGCCACCATAGCCAAGAACGTCTTCGGCGCCAAGGTCATCGGCGTCGACATCGAATCCAAGATCGCTACTTTGAAGGCCCAGGACCACCAAGCCTACGCCGACGTGCTGCTGGCAGCGCCGGCCGACCATGCCGATGCCGAGACAAGGGCCATCTTCCACCACTCGCTCGTCGAGAGCTGCACACTCGTGAGGTCGAACAAGAGCACACAGAGGGCAGCCGACGCCGTCATCGTTGCCGCCAGCACCGCCGCCGCGTTTCGACAACTGGAGCGCTACGTCTGCGATGGCGGCTTCATCGTATGCTCAGGGTGAGTCCAGCCTTTCCCCCCAGCCTCTCGTCAAGGGTAAACTTGATCTAATCCGGCCTCGCCAGTGTTCCTGTTGGCATACATCTCTCCATATCCATCCACGATGTCGTTGAGAGGAACCTACACCTGACGGGTTCCCTGATGGGCAGCCACGCAGTCTCGCTTGAGGTGATGCGCTACATGTGCGACGGCGTCATCCAGCCCATGACAACGCATATCACCATCGACGACATTCCCGAGGCCATGCAGAAGCTTGTGAATTGCGGGGGGTTGGGAAAGATGGTGGCGAAAATCCAAGAGCCCCTGCAGTTCTCTCGTGGTGTTTGAAGCAACGATGATCGACACGATAGTACCTTGCCTGGAGCCTTTGCCCACCTTGGTCAAATAGATCGCGAAGTCGGGACAAGTTGCCCACATGAAGGGCTGGGATTTCTGAGGGCCTTGTGATAAGTACAAGGAATAGCCGAGTGGGAAGAACGATGAATTCAATGCTAGAACCTGCCGGCTGTAGTGTGTTCTGTTCATGTTGACTTTTTTCTACTCTGCAACTGCCGCCCCGACCGATCCTATTCTCTCTCAGCGCATACCATGCGTTTAGACGCCATCTGCATCAGAATTTATGACGGCGTAAATGGCCCTCAGAAGTGATAATCGTACGTGTCTTGGCTGTAGCTGTCCCAAGAGAGTGCGTCGAATGCCCCGACATCAAGATACCCAATCTCATTGAGCAGCTGCGTCGTGTTTTCGTCCCATAGCTCCTGAGGAACAGGTGTCGAGTTGGATGGGGCCTCAGCTGCATTGGCCGCTTCATAATTACGGGTGGCGAAGGCGTCATAGTCGGGCTGGTCTTGCTGGGTGACCGGAACCAGAGGCATATCATTATGCCCTGTGGATGTCCCCGTATCTGTTCCCGTGTCTGAACCTGTGCCTCTCTCCTGAATAAATATCAGAGTATCCGTGCTGGTGTCCTGGGTTTTGGCCCGGGCAATGACCGAGGCGCTTTGCTTGGGTCCGCGATACGACTGCCCAGCAAGAATCCTGTTGAGGGTCCGTAAGTATCTCAGCGGTGGCCCCCAAGATATGGAGAGCTCCCGCAAGGTCTGCAGGCAGCATTCAAGCTGCGAGTCGAAACTGGATGTCTTCTCATCCCCCGCGCCTGGGACAAACATGAATACCAATGCGGCCGTCAGCGTACAGTGCGTCACCGTCAGGGGGCTCCGACGGAAACTCCCGAACACCTCTCGGTAACGGCCGGCTAGCAGGCAAATCTCCCTTGCGGCCTCGAGGCAGGCGGCTTCGGCGCGGCGAGACACGTCGCTGTGGTGAGGGAGCTTTCCGGAGCCGGACGCGTCTGCGCGGCTGAGGAAGGGCTTGGCGAGGAGGACGATGGAGGTTTGGTAGACCATGGCGAGGACGAAGGCGTGGGGCGAGAGGCTTGTTCCTTCGGCCCTGCGGGCCTTCACCTCGCGTGGCAGCGAGTAGAACCATCCTTTGAGGGTGAGTGCGCACGAGTCGAAGAAGGTACGCTTCTCCGAGGCCGAAGCAAGCCTCTTGGGAGCATACCTGGGCAAATCAGTTTTGAACACGAGATAACCCGTGGGTGTAGATGGAGAGGCAGGCATGGGTTACGTACAGGCTCGTCAAAATCTTCTCCAGGATCTGGCAGTGTGTGGCCATGGCACGCTGGAAGCTCGCGAGATAACGAGATCTTCCGTCTCCAGGTGTATCCTCTGGCAGGGGGAGGGGGAGTGGCACTGTGCCCTGTGCATCCTACGTGGAATGTCAGAGGGTGCAACGGAAGGAGAAGGGCCCGGTCGACTCGCCAGCATAGTACAGATTCTCCCTGTATAGCTAGCCCAGAGCTTGTCTTGACAATAGAGTGACCAGTAAATCTTCTGGCGCAGACTAATCTCCTCCGGGGCCAGGTTAGTAGCACCAGTCACGGTGGCACTGTCGAGGTTAAGGCCCATGTCGAGTAGCAAGCGGTTCGCCATACCGTGGTACAGCCAGCCAAGGCTGTCAGAGCCAATAGCCTGGGAGGAGAGGATCACAAGTGTCCGTCAGTTTAAGCATGGGCACAAGGAGGTTCAGTGAGTATGAATGTTCTTACTACGTAGTAGATACCCAGAACTCCAAGGGCCTGGATAGTAGTGATCCTGGGAGACCGCACGTCGGCGTCCAGCAGCAGGTCCGCATGCTCGGCGAAGACACGACCCGCGGTTTGGGGGTCGGCCGGATTAGTACGGGTCTCAGCCTCATCCGAAAAGCGAGATCCGATAGCAAGGATGGAGTATAGTAGTAGAGGGCTGGAGTACTGGCCGCCATGGCGAAGGCTTTGCCGGAAGAGGGCTTCGTCAACCACCTGGCACCAAGGCTGCTCCCATTCGAAGTATAGGTCGATAAGGCGGTCCTTCAGTCCCGGAGAGACTAGTTCGTCATATGCCACTGCGGCCGGTGAGTTGACGCCCAAGCCGGTGTGATTGTGGAGCTGTGACTTGACGGGGCTCTTATACTCGGTGCCCCGGGATGGCTTGAGGTTCGGGGATCGGGTGGGCACGCTCTGCGACGGCTGTAGCTCCAGACGTCCGCTAGTAGCCCCGAAGAAGCGGGCTTCACCCCCAGGGCCCTCAGCCTCACCTAGGGGCTCGTCCAGACACAGGGTCCCTTCGAGGTCGGTCTGTATCTCTTTGGAGGTGAGGGACATTGACATCGACTCCGCGGCTGGGGCACTTGCCGCCCGCTGCGCATCGAGCTGGGCGGCCGACGCGTCGACGTCGATAGAGTGAAGCCACAGGACATCCTGGAGAAGTTTGATGCGCGCCTGTAGCATATTCACGTACGACTTTGGGGCGTTTCCCCGGTTATCGACCTCGCTCGTGAAGACACAGAGCATACCGCGAGCGACACAGCGACCGCAAGACGGCTTCTGT
Source organism: Plectosphaerella cucumerina (assembly GCA_020746995.1). Lineage (NCBI taxonomy): Eukaryota > Fungi > Ascomycota > Sordariomycetes > Glomerellales > Plectosphaerellaceae > Plectosphaerella > Plectosphaerella cucumerina. The sequence goes on from JAGPXD010000007.1 coordinate 180,278, forward strand.
CCGTCACACTGCAGGAGAATGACAATGTCAGTATTCAGAGAACTTGAGTGGATGGGACCCAGTCATGGGAGGAGGGGATCTATTGCCTTTGCTCGCCGGCGGCGGCATTCCTGGCACGCGCGGGGGGCGTACTTGCTGCGAGAACCCCCCGAGGCCCTGGTCCCACGAGGTGCGGAAGATGACTTCCCCGGGTCCATTATACGGCCTGGTAGAGACTTGGAGTGACTGGCTTGATAGATGGAAGCCTTTGCCAGCGGAATTGTGATTGCGGCTGGGGTGAGAGTGTAGGTGGGCAGTCGAAAGGTGAACATGTGAACGGCCAGGGTGTGACTATGAACTGTTGTAGCCAGACCGCAATGCTGATTTCCGTGCGAAGCGGGGGCCGCCATATCGGAACAATTAGTAATCTGCCTTTGATAAACTCGTAGCGAGTGTGATAGATAGGTAGCTTACTGGCTGGCAACTTCAATCCAAAGTGAGGCGTAACGTCAGGACGGAATCCGCATTCCGCTGGAAACCTGAGCCGAACAGGGAATGCGCCCAGCAATGGCCCACCACCCAGAAGGTAGTCAGCGCCACACTATAGCGGGATCCTACAACGCCTCCATCGCGTGCGCTAATACAAGAGGCAGCCGGCTGAGTGCTTCATCTGCCAGCACGGGACGTCCAGTCTCCCTCAGCTACCTCGAAGCAGAACTTGGCCCGACATCCGCATCATACCTCCCCCTCCCAAGCTCCCATTTCGCAGCCGCCATGTCTCATCTCAAGTACTACGCCTACGACGGCGCCGGCGTCGAGAAACGCACCCTCTTCTCCTACAGTCAGGCTGTCCGCGTCGGCGACCGAATCGAGTGCGCCGGTCAGGGTGAGCCTCCCAATGACAACCCTTGGACTCGGCCCCCCTTTTCTTCTTGTCCGAGTCCCTGTTGGTTCCTCCCGCCGCTAAAACTAAGATTCCAGGCGGCTGGCACGCCGATGGTCGCTTCGAGCTGGAGATTAATGCTCAAATCGACCTTGCGTTCGCTAACGTCGAGAAGAACCTTCTTGACGCCGGTGGCAAGGGCTGGTCGCAGGTATACCGAGTTAATTCGTACCACGTGCCTCTCAACAACGAGGCTCTGAGCGCTATGGTCCGCAACTTCAAGAAGTGGATGCCCGACCATCAGCCGGTGTGGACTTGTGTTGGCGTGACGCGTCTGGGAGAAGACGATATGCGGGTTGAGATCGAGGTCGTTGCTCACGATCCAGAGGGCGCAGAGGCTGCTAAGACGGCATGATGCAGCGAATGATTAAGAACAAGAACTTCATTCCTTATAATCTGAGACTCTCAGCTACCCAATCCGCCCCTCAAGTGTTGGTCTCTCTCTGGCGTGATTGCTGAATGGCGGATGGCTCGAACGTGTGTCTGATGAGTACAGTACCTGCGATCAATTTCTCTGACTATATCCTGAAGGGACGCAATGCCATGTTGTCTGCCGAGATCGCTGGCACTGGCCAATTGTCTCGAAGATGACATGAAGTGATTCCGGTTCCCGGCGCCGAGGCCGCAAATAGGGGGCCGGTTGGCAGTCATCGTATCGGGCCCGTCCCCGCGGGTACCAAGTTGGCTGATAAGACGGCCGCGAGCCCGAGTCATGTCTCCCGTCCGGGACCCAGGCGGGATGTGTATTCCGCCCTTGTGGCTTGGACCTGATCGGCCCATATCGATTTCCATGTAGCGAGGCGAACCTGGAATGTAAAAGCCGCTCGATTTGGTATCTCTGGCAATCCGGGGAAGGTGGCACGGCCTCGTGATAACAGCTACCTCCATGCCAGTGCGGAGTGTCCGGGGTCGAGATAGCCCGGGGAACCCTCGGCACCGCATCCCATCGTCAACGTCGAGTGCCCGGCCGTGGCAGTCACGGCATCAAGGCTTGTTTTGGGACGTATTCAAATATCACGCCTGTATTCCTCAATAGATGCCTCATTCACTCAGCAGCTCAGCGGAATCACTACAACGCTCTTCTCTCTTCCTCCACTACACCCTGCCAACCGAACTTATAAGACTCCTTTCCGTCTCCATACGCCTGACGCAATGCATTCATCGGATATGAAGAATGAGAGCGGCTTCGACATGGAGCATGTCTCGGGAAAAGACTCCGAAGGCCCGCCGCCGTCCCCTCCGCAGCTCGGCTTCGTCGAACAGTTCCAGGTGCTCTGGAACTCCAAGCGCAGCGTCCTGGTTGCACTCGGGTGCTCGACCACACCCATCCTCATCGGCTACGACCTTACGCTCATCGGCTCCATCATCGCGAACAAACAGTTCATCAAGCAGTTCGGCGTCTTTGATGGAGCCCTCCAGCTCTGGGTCCTGCCTGCTGACAGGCAGCTCATCTGGACCGTCGTCCAGTTCATCGCCGCCATTCTCAGCGCCCTGGGCTCCGGTGTTGTAAACGACATTTGGGGCCGCCGCTCTTGCTTCTTCGTGACGGTTGGGTATGTACCCCGCGCATCATTTGCGTCTCCCCGTTGTCTTCCACCACCTCCTCTTCCCACCCGTGGGCCGTGACTAACGGATAGCAGCCTCACAGTCGCCGGCACAATTGTCGAGCTCGTCTCCAACGACTGGCGTGTCTGGTTGGTTGCCAAAATGCTCATGGGCGCCGCAATGGGCTCCATGCAGGCAAACACGCAGACGTTTGTGTCCGAGGTGACGCCAGTCGAGATCCGCGGATTTACCCTCTCGCTCTTCCAATTCTGGATCATCCTCGGTTCGCTCATCGCCTCGTGCGTACTCAAGGGTACCAGCGGCATGGAAACTTCGTGGTCATGGAAGGCCGCCGTCGTCACCCAGTTTGGCACCGCCGCCTTCGCCCTCGCCCTCTTCATCCCCTTTGTGCCCGAGTCGCCCTACTTCCTCATGTCCAGGGGCCGCCAGGACGATGCTCGCCGCTCCCTGACCAAGATCCGCGGGCCAGAGTACAAGGGCATCGAGGCCGAGATCGTCGAGATCCAGACTACTCTTGACAGCGAGAGATCTCAAAGCTCCAGCGGCCAGAGTTCGACCTATCTCGAGTGCTTTCGCAAGACCGACCTCCGCCGCACCATGATTGCCTGCCTGCCCGTCGTTATGCAGCTGTTCCTCGGATACCCTCTCTGCGGCAACTACCTTGCCTACTTCCTGTCCCTCTCAGGCGTGCAGGATCCTTTCCTCATCCAAGTCATCTCCATCCTTTTGGCCATGTTTTCCGCCAGCTTCGCCTTCTTTCTTATCGAACGCGTCGGCCGCCGACCCCAGCTTCTCTTCGGCACCTACGGGATGCTCGCGTGCCTTCTCGCCATCAGCCTCCTGGGATTCTTTGGCCGCGGCGATGGCTGGAATAGCCGCGCTTTGGCAGCTGTCTGCATCATCTGGTCCATTTTTTATCACATGTCTGTGGGTGCCGTGGGCTGGACCATTGTCGGTGAGATCTCGTCGTCACGTCTACGCGCCAAGACCACATCGCTTGCCGCCATGTCGAGCTCCATCTTCAACATGGCCTGGTCCATTGCCATTCCTTACCTCGTCAACGCTGAGAAGGCCAATCTGGGACCCAAGGCCGGCCTCATCTTCCTAGGCAGCGGCACCGTCCTCGCCGTCGTGGCATTCTTCGCGGTGCCGGAGACAAAGGGCAAATCATTCCACCAGCTTGACGAACTTTTCATCGCCAAGACGCCTGCGCGAAAGTTCTGAACGGTTTCGACGCCCGCGTGTGATCAGTGTTCCCCGAGGTTCTTTTGGCCCTCGGGAAAGACGCAGACGGCCGATTTCCTTCCCATCGGTCAGGGACATGTTTCGACCCGGGCCGGCAACGTACGCTTCGCTGGAATGACATCACGCTGTATAATGACTGTCAGCCAGAGGCTAGTCTCAACATATTGAGTAGCTACGAATAACAGTTGGATTCCCGGGTGACTGACTAGCTCATTGTATGTTTGCTTTACCGGGAGCCTGACGGAATCTCGAGTCGTCGGCGCACATCTCCATCACAGATGTGCTTCAAGAGCTTGGTGTAGAGGAGGAGATATCTGCACATATCACAAGTCTAACTTGCTCACCTCGCCACTCTTTGTCTGTAAAACCTTAATAGTCCCCCTCCTACTTTTGGATGGTCAGCACCCCGGCCTGGATGAAATTTTGCGGGGCGACTGTAGGTTGGTGGATCGCTGGGGGCTGTTAGGCGGGTGCAAGATGGTTGCGTTCTTGGCGATAGATGCCTCCTGCTGCCCCCTAATTACTGATACTGAAAGCAGACGCGTGGGAGATGTCGCCGAAGAGGGTCCTCGAGGCCCTTCTCCCCCCGCTTCCTCTTTGTTTTCCGTATGTTTCTGAGTTGAATTACGTCCCTCGCTGTCCAAGGTACATCATGACCGGCGATCTCTTGGGCGTACTGCTGCCGCTGCGGATGCCGCAGATCGCGGCCCTGGGTGCCTTGGCCTGGGTCACAAAATGCGTGTGGTCGCACGCGACATCTCCCCTGAAAAGATACCCCGGCCCTTACCTAGCAGGTGTGTGGCAGCCCTCGACTCATTCGAGTCATCTCCTCCTCCTGTCCCAGTCTCCTTGGGCCCTTGTCGATGGCTGATATACCCTGCAGGCTGGACAAACCTGTGGAGGTTCTACCACGTCTTGCCCCTCGATTCTCATCTCGTTGTTGAGGCACTGCACGACAAGTATGAGCCCGTTGTTCGCATCGGGCCCAACCTGCTGAGTCTTTAGGACCCGTCCCTTGTCAAGACCATCTCCAAGTATCAGGACGACTGGGTCAAGGTATGCACAAGATCATGGATGGCGTGTTCAATGCTGACGACATGTATGATGTATGTCAGACCGAGTTTTACCACGGTGGCTCGACGAGGTCATGGAGCGGGAAGGTCACCTACAACATCTTTGGCCTGTCAGATAGGCAGGACCATGCCAACGTCAAGAAGCCCATTGGTATGCTGTATTCTCCTGCCAATGCCCTGGCCATCGAGGGACACGTCGACAAGGCCATTTCGCGGTTCTGGGAAGAGCTGGAGGCTCGGTTCATCGACGGGTCGAACGCGGACACATCCTGCGCCTTGGAAGAGTGGTTCCTTTACTGCAAGTAGCCCCCCCGGAGACGTGGCTTCTCATCGCTGACCATCTCTCCAGTTGCCTGGGACGTTATCGGCGACATCACTTTCAGTCAGCAATTTGGCTACATGAAGCATGGCCGCGACTTTGACGGCACCCTGACCGACTCCGAGATGACCATGAGCTACCTATCTCGCCATCGTGGGCCAGATTCCGACTCTCGAATTCGTGGGCGCGCAGAACCCGTTGTTGAAGCTTCTCGTCCAACCCCCTTTCACCACGGCCAACGAGATCGCGAGCGCAAGGCTTGCCGACCGTCTCGCCGGACGAGATGGCGGTTACCACGACTCCACCAAGCCGGACTTTCTAGACGGGTTCATCGAGGCGCAAAAGTCGTATCATAAAATGAAGCCCGCAAGCTCCCCTACCTGGGCGCCATCATCCGGGAGTGCATACGTCTGCACCCTGCTGTCGAAATGCCGCTTGAGCGCTACGTGCCAGAAGGGGGCCTCCGACTCCCGGATGGAAGCCTCGTGCCAGCCGGCTCCATGGTCGGAATAAATTCCTATCTGGTGAACCGAACGGCGGTGTTCGGCGAGGACCCTGATGTCTTCCGGCCTGAGAGGTGGCTGCGGGGATCTGGTGAGGGCCCCGGGGAATACCAAAGCCGCCTGACGGCCATGCACAACGCCGATCTGACGTTTGGCGCGGGCAGTCGCATTTGCTCCGGCAGACACATTGCGAACCTAGAGCTTTACAAGCTCATTGCGACGCTTGTGATACGGTATGAGGTTGGGCTGGTCGATCCAAAGAAGACGTGGGAAGTCAAGCATGGGGGGTTCTTGAGGCAGTCGGGCGTCAATGTCAGGCTGCAGCGGAGGTAAAGGGGCCGAGCTCTCCCCCTGACTTCACTCGATGTCGTCCTCTGCACCACCTACCTGGAAGGCCTAGACCATGCAGGCCTCTGCGAATAGATGACATGCTCAGACAGTCACGCCCCTAGTCCCCCACGCTCACTACCGCTTGTAGTCAATTGCGCTGCATACCCGCGGCCCGTATCAGCAGATCACGGCAATCGACTGCCGAACTCCAGCTTCTCAGCTCCCTATTCTGGTCAGGCGCGATGGCGCGACGAGGCAGCTTCCGCCCTTGGCGAGATCCCGCTGCGGTACCGTTACACTGAGGTGTCCGGCTGCCGACGTGGCTGCACCCACCTGCCGAATTCGAGCACGATGTCCGCAAAGCGCTCAGAGTAGAGGTCGGTCAATCATTAACAGCATGTGCAAGCGCCGCCTCGACCCTGAGTGAGCTTTTATTCAAAAGGGCGCCGGCGACTCGTTCTACGGAACCTCCTGTCCTTCACCCCTACTCGTCTCAATCATTGGCCTTTGTCTCCTCTTCGTCCTCAACATGAAGACGGTCATTCTGTCCATCGTCTCCCTCTTGCCCTTGGCATTTGGCACTGTGTTGCCGGCGCCTGCCAAGGTCGACTACACTGGATTCAAGGGAATCCGTGTGACTCTGCCCGATGATGCACCTGGTGTTCGCGACCAGATCAGCAAGCTGGCCAAGACCGTTCTAAACCCCGGCTCTCAGGGCAACCTGGATGTTGTCGTTGCCCCTGAGAATGTCCGCGCTGTCACCGAACTTGCGGCGAACGCGACTGTCTTGGTCGAGGACATGGCTGTCGCCCTGGCCGAAGAGGACGTGTCCACGGTCTACGCAGGTGTGTGCTTCATGAAGGCTCTGTGATATCGATCTAACATCACGCAGTGCCCAGTGAGACTTGGTTCACTGCCTACCACCCCTACGCGGACCACCTCCAGTTCCTGAGGGACCTGCAGAGCAGCTTCCCAACCCAGTCCGAGATTTTCACTACAGGTGCTTCATTCCAAGGCCGCGCTCTCACCGGCATCCACATCTGGGGAAGCGGTGGCAAGGGTTCCAAGCCTGCCGTCATCTTTCATGGCACCGTCCACGCCCGAGAGTGGATCAGTACCATGACTGTGCAGTACATGGCCTACCAGCTTCTCACCAAGTACGCCTCGGACACGGCGACCAAGGCCCTTGTCGACAAGTTTGACTACTACATCATTCCTGTCTTGAACCCCGATGGTGAGCTTTCGACTTGCCAATTTCGCTGCCAATGATTTCTCTAACAACAGTACAGGCTTTGTCTACACCCAGACGACCGATCGTCTTTGGCGCAAGAACCGCCAGACTCTCAGCGGAAGCACCTGTGTCGGGCGGGACCCCAACCGCAATTGGCCCTACAAGTGGGAGCTGACCGGAGGTGCCTCGACCAGCCCGTGTGCCGAGACCTTCAAGGGCCGCGCGCCAGCTGATGCCCCGGAGATCCAGGGAGCCAAGGCCCAGGTTGACCAGCTCAGCAGCGGCAGGGGTATCCGGTTCTACATTGACTTCCACTCTTATGGGCAGTACATTCTGTGGCGTACGTCTTCCTAGCTCCTTGATTGCAGCTTTCCGTGCAGACCAGCTAACGAGGGATGAACTCAGCGTACGGCTACGACTGCAACGTTGTCGCCCCCGATGATGCGGCTCTTCGTACCATGGCGAACCGTGGCGCGACCGCCATTCGCGGCGTCTCCGGCACCACCTACACCATTGGCAATGCGTGCCGTGCGTTGTACGCAACCACTGGCGACAGCACGGACTACATCCACGGCGTGGCCAAGTCGACATACACCTACACACTGGAGCTTCGCGACAAGGGTGCCTCTGGCTTCTCTCTTCCCGCGAGCCAGATCCAGCCCACCGTCCGTGAGACTTGGGCCGGTGTCGTCTCGATGCTGCAGGCTGCCTAAGAATTGAGGGTAGATGGGGGAATTGAATCAATCGGGGGATGTCCTGGATCCAGCCAATTCTAGTGTAAACGTCGTAGAGTTCAGGTTAGTAGCGATGAATCTCTCCCGCAGGCCCCTCATGGCCCCCTGAATTGGTAGAAACCCCGGCTGCCCCTTTTTTCGAGGCTGAGTCATCAAACCCCGATGCCCCACGTGACAGGTCCCTCAGCCAAAACGGGAACGCGGTCGAAATCTCCGTCAATGCAATGCCGCGGCAACAACTCGAGTCGCCCAGCATCCGACATCATGCACCATGCATCTCGCCTCTTGATGAAAGACGATGAGCCAGTACGCCCAAGATGGTCAATCTCAACTCGGCCCATCCACCTCGCCATCCGCCCTAACCCCGCCGGAGCAGCAGCGGCACCCTCACCAACACGCGCAGAAGCGGGGCATTGAGCCGGAACATCACCAGAATCATCACCATGGTGCGGAGCCGAGGTCCAAACGCGCCCAGGTCCCGCGCGCGTGCGAACGTTGCCGCAGTCTGAGGCGCGCCTGCAGTGACTACCGGCCCTGCAAGAGATGCATCGACAATGGCCTGGCTGAGCAGTGTCTCGGGATGCCCGGCTCTGTCCAGATCGCCTGGGGTCCTCCAGCCTCCATGAGCCCCGGGGCATCTTGGGCCGGGCCCGGTCTCCAGGATTCTGCGCATCGCCTCCAGGAGGTGCTGCCCGCGAGGGTGCTCGATTACTGCGCCCAGCGGTTCCTGGAGCGGCTGTATCCGACGATCCCGATCCTGACGCACGAGCACATCATCCGTCTCAGACATTCCATGGGCCCCTCGGAGAGCGGCCTCGAAGCGCATGCCACTCTCGTGGCTATGAGCGCAATGGTCCTTCTGCAAGCCGAGGAGCCCGAGAGCCTGCATCATCAGGGCCTCATCCGCGACAAGAATGTCGACTACGGCCGACGGCTCTTCGATGAAGCCAGCGCAACCCAGAGGATCCTGGGCCGGAGGCCGCAGCCATCGTTCGAGCTGTGCCTCCTCACCTTCTTTCTCTATGCCTGCCACGCGGCGCTGCAGCACCACAGCCAGGCATTCTTCTTCCTACGCGAGGCCACGACGCTCTGGCTGCTGCTTAAGCCTGACGGGGATCGGGCAGTTGACGACCTCGCTGGCAGGCTCTTCTGGGTTCTACTCGTATCGGAGCGCTCACACGCCATCCGCTACCGGCGGCCGGTAACCTTGCAGATTACGGCCGAGACGCCCAGCCCAGCCCCGGCGTCCGAGACCGAGGTGGCCCTCGTGGGGTTCTGGAGCCTCGCAGCTCTCTTCCGCCCCCTTGACACATCCTTCATTGCCATCCTTAATCACGAAGAGGTCTCACATCCACCCGACGCCGCGGCTCTGCACCGCATCGAGACGGCCATCAACGCCGCCCTCAAGCCGCACACCTGGTTGCAGGACACCCAAAAGGCGAACCTGCGCGTCACCCAGCTCTGGCTGCGCATCATCATCTGGCAGCTGCGCCTGCGCTTCGGCCACCTGACAGAGGAGGCGGCCCAGCAGAGCCTGACCTTCCACTACCCGCTCGAGGTCGCCAAAGACCTGACTCTGTCAACGAGAGACCTACCTCTCGACAGCATCAAGATCCATGGCGTTGGCCTAACGGAGAAGCTCTTTGACATTGCCTCAGCCGTCGTCGATGTGCTAGCGCGCGTGCCCATTAGCCCGTCAACGCCTCGGGGTGTGGGCATGGGACCCGAGGAGGACCTCAACTACCTGCGGAGGTTAATCACGCAGCTGCCTGGCGGAAGTGAGATATATGATGCGCTACTGGACAGGCATATTGAGCAGGCGGTGCCGGAGATGCGACTGGGCCAGGTGCATAGCCTTGCCCTGTGATGGACCATCGGGCTCGAACATCACTCGTTGCGCATGTAGTGTGCATGATCACACTTGTATTCAGACGATTGAACCGCTGCCTCGATTTTGAAGCCGAGCGACGTGCCAGCACTGCAAAATGATACCTTATCAAACACTTTCTCCATGGACAATTGACCAGACCGCGCCTACTCTCGCGCCGTGGTCGTAGCCATGCCCTTGTGGTCCAGAATCTCCTGCGAATACGGGTCGATCTGAGTCTTGGCAAACTTCCTCGCAGGGACACCGTGCTCGAACAGCAGATCCAGCTCAGCGTACGTGCGGCCGCGCGGCTCGGGCAGACGGAAGTACACCCAGATGGTGGACAAGAAGCATGAGCCTGCCCAGAAGTAGGCGGCGCGAGAGCCCCAGTTCCAGGCGGCGCTGGACAGCTGGTAGTTTGTCATGACGTTGACGAAGATGTTGCTGGCGTTGTAGGCGGAGCGGGCCAGCACGATGGTCTTGTTCTTGAGGCGGGTCGAGGACAGCTCGGAAACGAGCGAGTAGGTGACGGGCCCGACGGTGAAATCGTAGACAAACGTGAACAGAATTAGCATCGCGGCGGTGGCCCATACGGAGGCGTTCGAGCCGCCGAAAGAGAGGGAGCCGACGATGATCAGGATAGTGAGCTGGGCGCAGAGGCCGGAGAAGTGAATGGTGCGGCGGCCAACGTAGGACATGAGGAACCAGGAGCCGGCAGTACCGACAAGACCGAGGCCGCTGTTGGCCATGGACATGGCGAGCGAGTTGGAGGGGTCGAGGCCGGCCTGGATCATGAAGTAGGAGAAGTATCCCTGGAACGGTCAGCTATGGTTGGAAGGCGGTCACAGATCTTGAGGCATGCTCACCATCAGGTTCTGCCCACCGAGGGTCTGTACGAGCCAGACGCCGACGACGACCTCGGTGCGACGAAGGTCAGTGCCCTTGAAGCAGTCGCGGTATGTGACGCCCTCCTTCAGCTCACGTTCCATCTCGTTGGTGTGCTCGATCATGGCGAGGGTGTTGTCGACATCGAAGCCCGGCTGGCCACGGGCGGTGAGACGGAGGAGGGACTTCCTGGCGGCATCGCGGTTGCCCTTTCGGACGTACCACCATGGAGACCTGGCCCATTAGTATCTCATCTCAGTTTGGCAACAGCATGAGGGCTAGACTCACTCAGGGGCAAAGGCGAGGCCAATGAGGATGGGAATAGGCCACACCCACTGCACGCCAAAGGGGATGCGGTAGGACCATTGATCGGTGCGTCGGACGGTGCTGTAGTTGACTGCAGCAGAGAGGAATTGACCTGTTGAATCCCGAGTTAGTTTCTTTGGTCTACAGCTGTTTTGGGAGCTGTCGGGACTGGTCGACATGAGTTGTGCCACATGGCATGCGAACACGCCTAACTCCCGAAACAGCTCCACGGGGAGAATCAAAATTTGTACCTATCACCCAGCACATGTTGATAAAAGTTGTGAGCAGCGGGCGCAGCTTGACAGGGGCGACCTCGGAGGCGTAGGCCGGAGTGACACTCTGGAACTGTCGGGGAAAAATGTCAGCACATGACTCTGCTGAGGATAAGACGTCAGGACTCACAGCTCCCCAGGGAATGCCGCAGAGCACGGCGCCGGCGGTCAGGGCCTCGACGTTGGGTGCGAAGAAGAGCACAAAGATGAAGCCGATCATCATGAACAGGTTGATGATGGTGGTCATGCGGTAACCCCAGCGGTCAGCCATCCAACCGGCGGCCAGCAGGCCAAAGATCTCGCCGGCACGAGCGCCGTTGGAGATGGCCGACTGCCAGCCGGCCGAGACGACGTAGCGACTGCTGCCCTCGTGCCAGGTACCATAGCGGCGGTTGAACTGGGGGTTTCCGTAAAGGTTACCGAAGAGAGCGAGATCGTATCCCTCCATGATGAGGGTCGACGACAGGAGGATAGACCAGCCAATGGCCTTCGGGTATGTCCGAATGGCCTGCATGATGGTCATGGCCTGCTCGCCATCGGCGGCCTGCTTCGCGTCGGCGGCGCGGTCCTTGAGAGGCGCGGGCTCCTCATCGTGATGGGCGGGCGCGACCTCCTTCTCGGGGAGGCCGGCCTGGGCGTTTAGGTTCTTCTCGTCGGCCATGGCTGCGTGGTCAGGTCGAAGGGGGAGAGAAGAAGAAGAGGTAGGTGAGGTCGAGTAGAGGACTGGGTGCTGAGTGTGGCAGTGGTGAGGGCATCGACGTGCCTATTTATGCATGGCGAGGAACCGAGGCGAGGAGAAGGGGCCAGGGTCTTTTGTTCGGCGTTCCGATGGTCAGGCGACGGAGAAGGATGCAAGAAAGAGTGCAGGTCCAGGAACGACAAGACAGAGCAGACACTGTCCCGACTAGTCCCATCCCCCACTAAAGAGACTCGCCTCTGACTCCAGAAAACGGGGTGTGGAGGGGGGAGAACCGGGGAAATGGCGAGATGCCGGTTTTTCCTGGGCCGTTCGTCTGCTCCCCCCCAGCGGCCAGACGCACCCCGCAGTGAGATTCCGAGGGCTCGTCCCCTTCTGACGGCGTGGCTTGCAGGGTTTGCCGTCCATGGCAACAGGGGATGGTCAGCGGAGACTCCGCGCATGGCGTGGAAGCGGCGTGGTGTTGGTGATGGTCGCGGAGTCTAGCGGAGACTTGCGGAGACTTGCCGGGACATTCGCGGGGGCGCTGCGGAGACTCCGGACGCGATGACAGCTTCGTGCAGGTGGCTTAGGCAAGTTTTCTGCGCGAGAACACCTCGTTGGAGGTGAAGATTCTACAAGGTCATGCTGCGGAGTTGCGGAGAGATCTGGAGTCGTCTGATGCATCAGCTTCTCCTAGATCCCAACGAAGAGACTGGTGATCTTTCGGATGGTGAGCCGGTGATCGAGACCTGCGAACACATGGTAATCTCCCCAACGCTATGCTCTGACTCGCCTGTTTCCTCGCTACAATGCCATCCACAGAGCTGCTGGCCCGCTCTGGGCTCCGCCGACCATCCACCCACAGCTGCAACTGCAGCCAGGCACAGGAGTTTCCACTGGGGCCAAGCACACTCCGCGACGGTGACAGACCTCCCTGTATCTCCGCATGGCGGGGCCTCCATTGCCACGAGTGAGGAGCGCCGATCCCTGGGAGCTGGGCCTGTTCAAAAACACCACCCCTCCACCATAGCTCGGTCGTGGAGGACGTTTTGTCCACTGACCTCACTCTGCCATTGCCGCTTCCCTCCTCTCCTCTTCTTTCCTCCCACTCACTCTCTCCCCTTCGTCCCTCTCCCCGCCGAATCTGATCTTCCCCTTCCAATCCTCGGTCCTCAACCCCCCTCCAACCCACCCCCCACCATGGGCTCCGTCGGCCTCGTCTGGGACGATGACAACCGCTTCGTCGGCCGTCAACCTTGGTGGAAAGATGCTACTTTCTACCAAGTCTACCCTGCCAGCTTCAAAGACTCCAACGGCGACGGCTGGGGGGACCTGCCCGGCCTCATCTCAGAGGTCGCCTACCTCGACGACCTGGGCGTCGATGTCGTCTGGGTCTCCCCCATCTTCGACAGCCCCCAGAAGGACATGGGCTACGATGTGTCCGATTACCAAAAGATCTACGCCCCTTACGGCACTGTCGAAGACGTCGACACCCTCCTGCGCGAGTGCCACGATCGAGGTATGAAAGTCATCCTCGACCTCGTCGTCAACCACACCTCTGTCGAGCACGCCTGGTTCAAGGAGTCCCGCAGCTCCCTGACCAACCCAAAACGCGACTGGTATATCTGGAAGCCTCCACGGTATGATGCCAACGGCGTCCGCCACCCACCCACAAACTGGCGAGGCTACTTTGCCGGATCGACGTGGACATGGGACGAGACCACCCAGGAGTATTACCTGCACCTCTACGCCCCCGATCAGCCCGACCTCAACTGGGACAACGCCGAGTGCCGCGAGGCTGTCTACCAGGACACGATGCGCTTCTGGCTCGACCGCGGCGTCGACGGCTTCCGCATCGATACCGTCAACAAGTACTCCAAGCGGCCTGACTACGTCGACGCTCCCGTCACCGACCCCTCGAGTCCCCATCAACCCGCCCCTGAGATGTGGTGCAACGGCCCACGCATCCACGAGTACATTCATGAGATGAACCGCCAGGTTCTCGCCCCGTACGGCGCAGTCTCCGTCGGCGAGCTCTCCCTCACCCCGCTGCCCTCGCAGGTCATCCCCTACGTCTCGGCTGCAGCTCAGGAGCTCGACATGGTCTTCGAGTTCTCTGTCATTCGCCTCGGCAACGGCAACGGCTTCGGCGGAAAATACCTCTACGACCCCTTCCCCCTCTCCCGCCTCAAGACCCTCACTGCCACCTGGCAGTCCTTCATTGAGGGCACCGACGCCTGGACAACCGCCTTCTGTGAGAACCACGACAACGGCCGCGCCGTCGACCGCTTTGGCGACGTTTCCACTCCCGAGCTCTGGCGCCGCAGCGCAAAGACCATTGCCGTCTGGCAGGCCGTCATGTCCGGCACCCTCTTCCTCTACCAGGGCCAGGAGATCGGCATGACCAACATGCCCCGCTCATGGGGCATCGAGGAGTACAAAGACATTGAGAGCGGCAACTTCTACGCAGAAGCCCTCGCATCGGGCGACGAGGACCGCCTGAACAAGACCATGGACGGCCTCCGCATCCTTGCCAGAGACCACGCCCGCATCCCCTTCCAGTGGGATGACTCGCCCAACGCCGGCTTCTCCAGTCCCGGAGCCAAGCCATGGATGCGCGTTCATGACGACTACCCCTCCATCAACGTCGCCAACCAGCGCCGTGACCCGGCCTCCATCCTCAACTTCTACAGGCGTGTCCTGCGCCTGCGCAAGACGTATAAGGACCTCTTCGTCTTTGGCTCACACAAACTGTTGGATCCTGAGGATGAGCAGCTCTGGTGCATCGTCAAGGAGAGCCCGGGTGATGTCGATGGCCGCCCAGGGGTTAAGCGCCGTGCCCTGGCTGTCATGAACTTCTCTAAAGTCGAGCGCCGTTTTGACGACGTTGCCTCTGCCCTGGGCTGTGCCCCGGAGGAGGTTAGGCTGTTGGTCGGCACCGAGCAGACCTCAGAGGTGCCCGTGAAGGGGGCTTGGCCGGCGTTGAGCGCGTGGGAATCAAGGATATACACAAACTTTGCCATTTAATGTCTGGATGCATGGATAGAACTCACTTTTTCTTGTACATGGATGCTCGTCTAGGCAGAGTCATTAGATCATGCATTTGTTTCCTTTACTTTTTACCTACTGAGAAGCAAGAGAGCATCATCTTCAGGTTCTCCTCTCTGGTATCTGATTTGGTCAGCAGAAAGTGAGAGACTTGGTTCTGAATTCATGTCTTCACATGAACCTACCTAGGCAGCGCCGCCTCTCACCTCTCGGAAAACACCTTCTCGAAGAAGTCCCCGCTGGCTGTCGTTTAGCTACCTCATGCACCCGAGCAAGTTTAGGCTCGCACTTCGGCCAAAAGCGGAAGTGTTCGACGCCATTCTCCGGCTAGGGGTGCCTACCTGAGGTGTGATGCCCCTGGATCAACGCAGGAGGGGAGGACAGGTGAAGAATATAAAACTCGCATTCCCATCGTACAGTTTGCCGACAATCCCTTTCATCGACACATAGACACATGAGCAACACTGTACTGTCCAATCACTCTATTTCTGATAGCCAATTCTACAACCCTCTTCGAACTCCCAGCATGAGTTCAGAGTACAAAGGAAAGATCGCCGTGGTCACGGGCGGCTCGAGCGGCATTGGTCTGGCCTGCGCCATGATGCTGGCCTCACGCGGTGCCGATGTCGCGATCCTCGACGTAGCCGATGCCACCGAGACCACGGCAAGGATCGCCGCAACGCACCAAGTCCGCGCCATCTCCGTGGTGGTTGATGTGACCGATCCCGAAAGGGTTGACGACGCCTTCGAAACTATCTCGGCATGGAGTGGCAACGCCTTTGATTACTGCGTCAACGCCGCCGGCATCTTCCCCGCGGGCGAGATGCGGCCCGTCTCGGAGACCAGCCCCTCAACCTGGGCCCGGGTGATGCGAGTCAATGTCGACGGCATCTTCCACTGCTTGCGAGCTGAGCTTAGGGTGCTGAGACGCATTTGCAATCGTGGCTCGATCGTCAACTTCTCGTCCGACGCTGGCTTCGTCGCCACGGCCGGGTGCTCCCCATACGTTGCTTCGAAGCACGCCATCAACGGCCTGATAAAAACGACGGCTCTCGAGAACGCAAACCTCGGTATCAGGGTCAACGCCGTGGCTCCGGGAAACATCTGGACGCCATGCTGGAGAAATTCGATGTGCCGCAGGATGAGCTCGCGCGCGCCACACAGCCCATGGGCCGATGCGGCACCCCCGAGGAGGTGGCCGAGCTTGTTTTCTTCCTGCTCTCGGACCGTAGCTCCTTCACAACGGGCTCTATCTTTCTAGTTGATGGGGGTATCACCACGGCAGGTTACGGGGCTTCGGGCGCGGTCTTTGGGAATATGGACCATTAGGAGCGCCGCAGCGATCAGGAACGAGAGGCACCTAGTAGTATTGAAAGCTGGTGGTTTGGACTTATCATCGCGATGAATCTTGGCAGCGATGCCTTCGTTACGTCAACGTGGTCTTATGCTTCCACATGCCATGACGAATTGGAAATTGTACCTGTCCAAGAACTTTCTCCTCCATCCAAGAACAATATCGCCCTCTTGTGACTAGATTTGTATGTCCCTTAAACCCTCAGTCCAGAATCTCAACCAACAAATAGGACCTCGACCAACCCATTCGAGTTACAGATGAGTTTCGGGGTCTGGCAGCTTGAACTCCTTCCTGCCAAAGAGGAACCAGTAAGCAATGGCGTACAAGTAGAAACCAACGATGACCGCGACGACGTAGTTCATCTGATCCGCCTGAACCGGGAGGAAGTAGGGAAAACAGTAAAACACCAAGGCAATGACCGTCCAGCACAGGGTCACCCAGTTGGCGACAAGACCGAATCTCGGGAGCCAGAAAGGCCCCGGGGTGATGGATCCACGCCCGCGCCAGAGCAGCAGCACGACACAGGTTGAGTAGGTCAGATATTGGAGCAAGATGCCGCCTGCAACGAGGGAGTTGAAGGCCAGAGTCGAACCGAGGTACAGACACCCCAGCACAGAGACCCAGAGGCTAGACCAGACGTGCGCCCAGATGGGCGTCCCGAACGGCTCGGGCGCGATCCGACTCATGTACCGGTGGAAAGGGAAACCGCGATCTCTGCTGAAGGCCCAAGCGATGCGCGATTGCCAGGTGTGAATGCCTATGAGAGCGCCAGCCGCAGAGATGGTAACAAGGATCTGCAGACCCAGAGCTGCGGCGGCGTTGCCGTTGTATGCATTGTAAAAGATCTGGAGCGAAGGTACGGCGGCACTGACGGCACTGTCCATGTCCGTGCTCGCGAAGAAAAGGGAGAAGATGATGAGAAAGCCAGTGAAGGTGCCCAGGCACACGGTGGCGAGGAGTGCCTTGGGAATGTTTTTGCGAGGCTCGGGGATCTCGTCGGCGAGATGGACGGCGGCGTCGAGGCAGGAAAAGGCCCAGTTGGATGAGTTGAGGCCGAGGATGAAGGCAATGCCGTCGGGCCAACCAGAGATGTTGTTCAAGTTGGCAAAGAACTGCGAAGCGGGCAGTTCGGCCGAGGGCCCTGCCAGGGCGGCCACGAAGACGACGATTAGGGTCAGGACCGTGTAGACAAGAAGGGTCCTGCTGACCCAGGGCAGGGCACGCTCGAAGAGGTTGAAGCCAAAGGCGGCAAGGTTGATGGCCTGATAGGCGAGGAAGACCTGCCACGAGTTGAAAGTGAAGTTCGGGCGGTTCAGGGCCACCATGTTGAATATGATGCTCGGCACGGCGAGGCACACGGATGCTCCTGTACAAACAGCCCCTGTCCAGGCGACGACGCCGGTGATGTAGGAGAGGAAGCGCTTGGCCTTGTCAGGGGCCAGGACGGAAACCCAGAAGTACTGGCCACCAGAGTGTGGAAACGCCGATGACAGCTCGTCAAGAGTAACTGCGACGCATAGAGCGACAAAAGCCATGAGCAGAAATCCGTAGAAGAAGATAGGAGGGCCGCCGAAGGCGATGCCACTGGCCAGCCCGACTGTGACGGTTATAGCCGTGTTGGTGATGGAGTGGCCGATGCCCATCGCCGTCCACATAGTGAAGGGCTTCTGGTGCATGACGACGCCAAGTTGGGTCGAGCTCATGGTCTGGAGGCCCACGGATCCTTCTTCTTCGGACTTGTGGTCAGCTCGGGGAGCTGACTGCGGTTGGCTAGAGGGTGGTATGCTGTCCATGGCGTGTGTCGTTACCCCGAGAGGATTGAGAGAGACAATGTGAATGTGAATATCTTGAATGACGGTATGAAAAGCTTTGAGCTTGGTTTGCTTCAAGTTGTTGCGAAAGGGGTGTCTTGTGTCTCGTCCTTATCATTGTTTGCTGAACAGCAGCCGCAGTCGAACCATCGGCTGCCGGTGGTGTCTCCGTGCCGGTGTCTGTGGATTGCCCGGCCCAGACGGAACTACCCATCTTGCGCCACCATGCTGTGTAGTCTTGTCCTCCGAGTCAGTCAGCCTCAACGATAACGCTGAGCGCCCCTTTACCCCACGGGTCCCGGGGTAGACCTGAAGGCCGCACGTGGAGATATGCGGGGACTCGCATTCTGTCCATACGTAGCCTAGGGCGAGACACCGGGCCGGAGCATGATAACAAGTGATCAACTATTGGAGCGCACCAAGGCCGCTTTTGGCGATGTTGCGATGTCCATCGGTCTTACACTCACGTCCATAGTTTCAAGTCTTCTGGGCTGAGCCGATGTTCATCCCGGAACAAATGGCGGCGTGTCGTGGCCTCTTCCACGCGTGTACCTACGTTTCGGTGATGGGATATCCGGGGAGTGGACTGTCACATCGAGCGGGGCACATTTGAGCGAAGTTTTTCGAACGAGGAAGTAAACCGAGTTCTCCAGTTGATGCCAAGTCTGAGTGACTCGATGCATGAAAGCCCAAGTGCCTTTTCCAGAGACCAGACCTATAAAGCCCCTTCCCTTGCAAGTGCCATGTCATTTGCTTCAGAAGACCCAGGCTCAGCACGCAAGCTCTACCATCTTTCCCAACCATTGTTTCTTTTCCAATCTCAGATCACTGCCACTTCCTACAACCATGTCATTCGTCGCCACCCCCGAGCAGATTGCTCGTTTCGAGGCCTTTTCGAAGAAGCCCTCTTTCTCCCAAGAGGCTATTGTCGTCGACTTCAAGACGACCCCAGAATTTATTCAAAGCATCCTTCCTCCAGGTTTTGACGCCGGCGATACCCCCACCGGCCACATCCTACTCTCAAACATGGAAAGCAACGGCGTCGGCGAGTTCGACTGCGCAATCGTCTCCTTTGACGTCAAGTTCAGGGGTACCGCAGGCACCTACATGCTTGAGATCATCGTCAGCGGCGACCTCCCTGTGACATGGGGCCGCGAGGTCTGGGGCGAATGCAAGAAGACGGGCACATGTCGCATGTATCGCTCGGGAAATATCCGCCATGCCTACGCCGAGCGCGGCGGTGTGCGTCTCATCGAGCTTCAGGGCGAGTTCGGCGACGACCTGCCGCCTCGGAAGCGCGAGAACTTCAATTTTGAGATCAAGGCGTACCCGGATGCGCAGGGCAACGGCCTCCAATACGAACCCATCGTCAACGTGCTCCGCGTTCAGGAACATGATGATCGTCACTCTGTTGGCAAGGGCCGCCTTGTCGTCCGAGGCACCGAGTCGGACCCCCTCCACACCATCCCGATTCTGTCCATCAGCGACTTCATCTACACTTCCGGCCGCGCAGACTACACCGTTGAGCAGCAGCACGAGCTCGGATGCGGGGCCGCTTATCTTCCGTACCTGCTGGGACGGCACTACGAGGATCTCAAGGTCTTCAAACGTGGCGGGGAGTGGACCAGGTTGGAGGATCAGGAGGCCGAGTCCGAGGCCTACCCAGTGCAGCGTCTGAACACGCCTTCCAAATAGGCGCTCCCTTTGACAAGGGAAGCTGCATGTTCAAACATCTAGATAGATCGAGCTCGAATCTTAAAGGCTCTTGAATATCCAAAGGGACCGTTTCTTGCTTTTCGGTTCTACCTCAACGACCAATCTTTCCATCATTTGATTCATCACAGTTCAGAACTGCAGATGAAACCATGTGAAGCGTCGTCTTCTGGGAAATTATCGTGATGAACCCTCAGTCAGTGCCTCAAAACATAACAAGACTGCGGCGAAAAGCCTCACTTTGGCTGGCGCGACACCTAGCTCCAGGCCAGCCAGGTGCGTGGCCAGCTTTGTTGCCTGATGCAGGATGGGGCGAGATCAACTCCATGGTCATGCACAACCAGGCTGACGTCTCGAGTCGCGTCCCTCGCATTCCGGCCAAATGCGTAAACGACAGTAGGCCGGCCCGGTATCCCTATCCTTGCTAACAGAGCCGAGGCATGAACCGACTGCGGAACACTTGGCTTTGTTTCAAATCTTTGCCAGAGACATACTCGTCACTCGCACTCTCGCCCTGAACGGAGAAGTGGGAGAGAGAGCGCAAGCCAAGAGAAGCACAATCACACTTTGCAGCCATGTCTCACTATGCATAAATCTAGAGGTGTGATCTTTTATATTTTTTTGAAGAGTGTCATAGGTATCCTGCGTGAGCTGTGCCGACTTGCTGAAGAAGTGAACAGTCTTGTCCTTGTGCTGAGGTGTAGAGCCTGAGGCAACAGTGGCAAAATGTCTGGAGACAATCACAAGTGAAATAATGCCACATGTTGATCATGAGAATGGGGGCTGAAGCCAAAAATGCAAAATGTTGCGGTTATCCACTCCAACTTGGCCAAACTATGGTGTCACAGACAAGGCCGCGCTTGAGATGCCTTGGTTCGGTACCCGACATGTACTGCGTGTGTGAGTTGCTCATGGCCCCAGCCAGACTTTATCTACACAATTGCCTCAACCTCGATTTCAAAAAGCATGCCTGGGAGCCCAAGCTCCGTAACGCCCACGCAGGTCCAGGTCGGCTGGTGCGTCGGCATCCACTTCTTCAGCTGCTCAACCACGAGGTCGAATGAGTCGGCGAGTGAGATGTGGTAGCTCCTGACCGAGTACACATTCTCCCAGCCCTTGAGTCCTGCGTCCTTGAGGTTCTTCTCGACGTTGCGGAAGGCGAGCTCGATCTGGCCTGGGAGGTCCGACTTGTCAATGTTGCCGTCGGCGTCCCAGCCGCCCTGGCCCGAGCACTTGACAATGTTGCCCACTTTGACGGCCTGAGAGTACGAGAATTCGCTGTTGTTGGTCACTCCAACGCCGGGGTAGTTGAAGTACTGCTGGTTGGACATGGTGGCGGGTAGTTGATGGAACCTGGCGAAATATTAGCAAGGGCAACGGGGGCGGAGCTTCACGGAGATTGGGACTGACTGTACGCTGGTGGTGATGAGGCAGTAACACGAGGTCAATGGTACGATAGGGAGAGATGAAGAGGTGCTTCGTGTTCACCCATCAAGCCTTGGGAAAGACGTGGCCGTTGGACCCTTCTTATCCGCGGCATCTTGGCGAGTAACAACTACCGACCCCATGGCGGGGTGGCCATGTACCAACCTGGTAGGTAAGTTGCCGTCATGTTGCATAGGGAGAACCGGCTCGCCCAGTGATGTGCATCTTGGCTTACCACCAGTCCAGCTTCTGGGCCGTCAGCACCTCGCACATTCGCCCAATCGGGCCAAGATCAGAGTCGTGCTGGCTAGAACATCGCATCGTCGACGGAATCAGACGCGGGGAGCTTACTGAGGAGGACCGGGAGAGTGCCAGCCGGCCCGGTCCCCAGGCTCCCAGGCTCGCATCTTGGCTCAATTCAGCCCGGGAGCGAGGTGCCTATCTGACGATCCCCGCCTTGTTCAGAACCCCAGCTGATGACTTACATGCAGGGTCTAACTTCCGGGGAGCCAGGGCACACACATTAAGCCTTTGTGCAAGCATGCTATAAAGCTCAAGAGTCGTAGCTCGAGCTCGTCGACGGCTGCGTAAAGCACGGATTAACCCTCCATCGTTGCCATCATCTAACTCTTCATCCCAGAATACCCTTCCTGTCACTCAAACTCACTCCCATTCTGACCATGGCCTCTATCCTCCAAATCACTCTGCCTAACGGCATCTAGTATGACCAGCCCACAGGCCTCTTCATCGACAACGAATTCGTCCCCGCGTCTGGCGATGACTTCGCAGTCGTGGACCCTACGTACGTCTTGCCAGCGTCCCCAGGTTACTAAAATGTCAAGCTAATCCCTCGCCGGGAAACAGGGCAGAAAAGGAGATCATCACGCTCAAGACGGCCACGACCCAGGATGTAGACCACGCCGTTGCCGCAGCGCGCCGGGCCTTCGAAGGCGAATGGTCGGATCTCGCAGCCGTCGAGCGAGGCGCCTTCCTATACAAGCTCGCCGAGCTCATTGACAAGAACAAGGAGCTCCTCGCCGCCATTGACGCATACGACAATGGAAAGGTATGTCGAGGCTGTCCCCCTGGCGCCTTCTTCGGCCAGAAAGACTCGCTCCAAATGCAGCAAGATCTGACGGTGGGCGTCGGGCCCTGACAGCCATACTCTGCCGCGTTGGCTGGAGACCTCGACGAGTCATACAACGTCTTCAGATACTACGCCGGCGCCGCCGACAAGATCACCGGACGCACCATCGAGACGTCCCCGGCGAAGCTGGCCTACGTGCTCCAGGAGCCTCTCGGCGTCTGTGGACAAATCATCCCCTGGAACTTCCCCTTCATGATGCTCGCTTGGAAGATCGCCCCCGCGCTCGCGTGCGGCAACACGGTCGTCCTCAAGCCCGCGGAGCAGACTCCCCTATCCGCGCTATACTTTGGTAAGCTCGTCCAGGAGACTGGCCTGCCAAAGGGCGTCGTGAATATCGTGGTAGGGCTGGGCTCCGTTACCGGAAAGGCCATCGCCGGCCATATGGATGTCGACAAGGTTGCCTTTACGGGCAGTACGAATACCGGCCGCGCCATCATGCGTGAAGCCGCTGCGAACTTGAAGAACATCACGCTCGAGGGCGGCGGCAAGAGTCCTAGCATCGTGTTTGAGGACGCCGAGCTGGAGCAGGCCGTCAAGTGGTCGCACTTTGGAATCATGGACAACAAAGGCGAGGTATGTGTCCAGATCCAGGTTTCTGTACCGCGAATGCCTCGGAAGGGGCAGATGACTGGCTGGATGGCTGACTGTCGGCATGGGTTTCGCCATGCTTGTAGGTGTGTACTTCGACATCGAGGATCTACGTCCATGAGAAGATCTACGAAGCCTTCCTGTCTCGTTTCGTCGAGGTGACGAAGGAGAACGCGGTGCTCGGCGCGCCGTTCGACGACAAGACCCTCCAGGGGCCCCAAGTGTCAAAAACGCAGAGGGACAGGGTTGCCTCCTACATTGAGGAGGGTAAGAGGGAGGGGGCCAGGCTCCTCTGTGGTGGGAAAAGCGACGGGACAACGGGCTTCTTCGTCCAGCCCACCATCTTTGCTGATGTGAGTCTGAACCTGCGCATGTTGAACGCACCGAAACCATGGGCAAGTCTTGCTGACAACTCTTCTCACTTGGTAGACCACCGACGATATGAAAATTGTCCGAGAGGAGATCTTCGGTCCCGTTGTCGTGATCTCCAGCTTCAAGACGGACGAAGAGGTCATAGCCAGGGCTAACAACTCCTCGTACGGGTTGGCAGCCGCCCTCTTCACGGAGAAGGTCGCCCGCGCGCATCGTGTCGCTCGGAAACTGCAGGCGGGTATGGTCTGGATCAACTCATCGGGAGACTCGCACTTTGGTATCCCCTTTGGCGGCTACAAGTCATCGGGTATCGGCCGCGAACTCGGCCAGTACGCGCTCGATGCGTATACCCAGTCCAAGGCGGTGCACGTGAACCTCGGCACGGAGCTCTAGACGGTAGGGCGCGCTGTGGGCGGATGGTGCTGGACAGGGTGTGGTAGCGAGGTGGCATCCGAGGTACAATTGTGTCGGGAAGCCGGAGGCATGCCTGGACCTGGTCATCTGGCCGGCGATGTAACAGAAGCTCCCGAATTATCGTTATTGATCGCAACTCGTTAAATCTTTCGAGGTTCAACCTAGTGCCAGGGCCACGTCTTGGGCCACCATGAGTTCAAGCCATGTGCACGGCGACCCGGAGTCGCGTAGCCTCCAGACGTCCTGCACGAGTGTTAAGCTGCGGAGGTGTGTGGGCACCCTCGTCCACCCGGCGAGCCGCATGGCTACGCGCTCGACTACCAGCCGCTCTTCGATGTGGTGGGCATCCAGTTCAGATCCCGCGATGACAAGGACCGGTCCGACCCAGTTGAGCAGAGGGTCATGGTCTGGGATGTGGCTTACGACCGCCACCGCTCGCGTGACGTGTTCGACCAAGACTGAGCGGTCGACGTCCTCGCCGGCAGCGGTAGCAGCCTGCATCAGCATGATGAGGGCCAGGGAGCGGTGTCCTTCGGCCAACTGGAGTAGCTGGCTGTGGCGGGGACATGCGTCTGGGGGAGTCCAGACGCGCAGCTCATCTTCCAGGGACCTGACGTGCTCCCGATCCAGGATTCCCGTGTCGACGACGCGGCGATAGTACTGACCAGCCTCGGCGATGAGGGGGCAGAGCGAGGTCGAGATGCCGGTGACAGGGTGCACGGCGGCATCAAAGGGCGGTCGGCGCAGGGCCTGCAAAGCCGACGGGGCAATGTGTACAGCTTGCGATGGCGAGGTCAGGTAGGAGGAGAAGGCATGCCAGTAGAAAAAGAGGCCGATGTCGTAGAAGGCGAGGGGGTCGGGAGGGTCGGGAGGGTGAGCTTGGGTGAGAAGCTCGACGAGGCTGTTGGAGCCGACGAGGAAACCAAGGCCAAAGTCTTTGTTGGCCGAATCGAGCCAAGACGACGAGATGCAGAGGAGTAAAGAGGAGAGGAGCATGACGCGGAGGAGGGGCTCCCGACGCGGCGAGGGCGTGGCTCGAACGCGATCCAGCTCTCCATGTAGAGAGACGATAGCCAGCTCACGAGCCTGCAGCGCGCCGACGAGCTGGCCAGGGGCGAAGCCCTGACGGTGGGCTTCAGCGATGCTCTCGAGTGTATGGCGGAGGGCGTTGGAGCGCCGTAGCCAGGCCGACAGGTCGTAAGATAGCGGGTTGACGGGCGGGTGGAACATGGCCATGTTCAGACACGCCTTGTCGTACCAGTAGCGGAGCGTGTCGTTCTCGAGAGCCGACGGCACGGGCGGTGCCCTGTTGTGGATGGCCCACGGCCGTTCGATCTGCCACTGGTCGCAGGCGACGTTGCCAGTGCACGTCTCGCGCCGCGCGAGGCAGCGCGAGCATGTCGGCTGCCGGCGATCACACTTGAGTTTCCGCTTCTTACACTGCTCGCAACCTGCGCGACTCTTGGCCGACTTGTCGCGTGATGCAGATGACATGGCGGCGTGTCGCAGTGTACCGGCCGGAATATGAGGATGAATGGGGAGGTAGGTTTCGAGCCCAAGCTCCCCCCTTCTCCTCTGCTTCTCCAGGGGAGAAGTCGTATCAGACGAGCCTTTCCCCATCTGGCCAGAGTGCGAGCTGCTCCATTGTTACCCGCCTGCATAGGCCATCATCTCTCACATCAACTGGGATAAGGATAATAGGTAGTCTTACTGTCTCGACGCCATGTAGCGCAGCGTGGCCTATTACTGTATGCTATGCTGTGCATGGAGGATGTCATGATGGTGACAGCAGGATGCGGAGCCGGCGCCTACCTCTGGGAGAGGACAGCTCGGGCAGTGTCACGTTGCCCAGAGAAATCTGGTAGGCAGTGCCTCCTGTTGTCACTGTCAACGTTTCCATAACCTGAGCTGAGGTAGGTGTCTGGTGGCGTGGCCACTCCCGTCAAAGACACACCGGGTGCTTTGGTAGAAGTATGAAGCTGAGATTTGTTCCCGCCACTGGCAGAAAAAGGGGTATCGTCATTGCTACCACGTGCGTCCATCCACGCCACACTCCGCACCTCCACCGTCTCCAAGGGGGTTCGAATAATTACAAGGTCCGATACAGCCGGGCACCGACAAGCCACCGATGAACCAAAGCAGTCTCACATGGGCATGTCGGATACTCGGGGAAGAAAAACAGAACAGAAGAGGCGCACCCAGGGGCTGCTAGTCAACTGAAGTGCCGTCGAAGTGCACGCCCACGACGGGGCGCCATCGACCGGGGCCTATGCCCCGAATATCATCCGCGCAAGACGAAACAGGCCACCGCCATGAAGGTTGCCTGCCCAGGAGAAGCCCACGCCTAGCTCTGGGTCTCGGCCTCCACCTGAGTCTTGGTGCCGGGCGCCTGGAAGTTGGTGATCGAGTTCAGCATCTCCAGGTTCCTCTCCTTCATGTCGCGGTCCATGTTGTCGATCTGGCGCGCGTTGACTCTAGCTCGCTGGAGCTGCGGGAAACGTCAGCATACTTTGTAGGTACGGGACGGTCAAGCAAGGATCGGGCGCACCGAAGCTAGTGCCGTCGACGAGTGGTCTTCCTCGGCATCCTCACCTTCCAGGCTGCCGTTGCTCGGCGTCTTGGGTTCGTCGTCCGAAGCGTCCGCGTACTTACTGGCAGCGAGACCCTTCGGCTTTGAGGCGGCTGCGGCGATAGCCTGAGAGGTTGGAATTAGCGGGCTAGGAACAATCGTCTCTTAGGTCTGCATTCATACCTTTGCCTCGTCAATCTCGGCGTTCTTGACAACAATCTGAGCCTCAAGCTCGGCGATCACCGCCTGCTTGTCTGCAATGGTCTTCTTGAGCGCCGCCTGGCTGTCCTCGCTGCTCTTGGCCTTCGCCACCGCCTCGTCGGCAATCTTGGTCAGGCTGTCGACCATCTCTTCATAGTCAACCTTGGCCGTCTTCTCCTTGGCAAGAGCCTCAAGCTGCGTGGCCTCGAGATCCTTCTGGCTCGTCAGCATGTCCTCCTTGAGGGCCTGAGCCTCGCGCTGGCTCTCCACGAGCGCCGTCTGGACGACCTTGAGCTCCGTCTCCAGGCTCTGCTTGGTGGCCTTGAGAGAGTCGATCTCGGACGTGTCAGACTTCTGGTTCTTGACAGCATCGAGAGCGGCCTCGGCCTCGAAACGGCTCATCTTCTCAGCAGCGAGGCGCTGGCCGAGGTCGCCCGTCTCCTCTTCAGCCTTGGCCTTGTCGGCCTCGGCCTGTGCCTTCTCGGCCTCCACCTTGACCTTTTCAGCTTCAATCTGCGCCTTCTCGGCCTCAATCTTGCTCAGAGCGGACTGCGCAGCCTCGAGAGCCGACTCGAGCGCCGAGAGCGCTTCCTTGTTCTTGGCGAGCTCGGCACTGAGGGCAGAACTGTCCTTCTCGTACTTGGCACTGAGCTGCTCGACAGCCTTGGCGTGGGACGTCTTGAGCTCCTCGATCTGGCTCTGGGCGCCAGCAGCACCCTCGGAACGGAGGGCGTCGAGCTGCTGGCCATGCAGGCTGATGAGATTCTCGACCTCGGCAGAGTGGGTGGCGTCCAGTTCCTTCTTGGCGGTTTCGAGGGCTGCCGCACCGGCGCTCTCGGCCTCGCTGACCTTGGCCTGAACAGCCGCCAGCTGCTCCTTCAGGGTAGCAATCTCGGAGGCGTGTGCGCTGTCGCCAGACTCCCTGGCAGCAGCCAGCTCAGCCTCGTGTGCCGCAGTAAGCTTCGTCCTCTCGGTGTCGCTCTCAGCCTGCAGAGACTTCACGACGTCCGCGTGCGATGACTTCAGTGACTCAAGCTCCTTGGCCAGGGCGCT
This sequence comes from Plectosphaerella cucumerina, assembly GCA_020746995.1. Lineage (NCBI taxonomy): Eukaryota > Fungi > Ascomycota > Sordariomycetes > Glomerellales > Plectosphaerellaceae > Plectosphaerella > Plectosphaerella cucumerina. Next base: position 207,905 of record JAGPXD010000007.1, read on the forward strand.
CGCGCTCTCGCTCTTGAGAATTTCAAGCTGCTGTGCGTGACTATCCTTCAGTGACTGAAGCTCGCTGACCTGAGCGTCCCTGTCGGCATCGGCTCCGTTCTTGGCCACCTCGAGCTCCTCGGCATGGCTGGCGCGGAGGGCATCGAGGGCCTTCTGGTGTTCCGCCTCCTTCGCCTCCAGTGCGGCGACAGCAGCAGCGTGCTCCTTCTTGGCAGCTTCCAGAGACTCGGTGTGGCTCTCCTCTGACTGGTTGTGCGATTGCTTCAGTGCCTCGAGAGACTTTTGCAGATCCGTGTGCTCGACCTCGAGAGCGTGGAACTGACGCTTGAAGTGGGCCTCGCCCTTGAGACTCTCAATCTCCTCTTCGTAGTCAGCCGAGATGCCCTTGAGCTCCTGCTCGTGCTTGGACACCATGGCGGAGTGCTCAGCCTTGTGCTTGGCCAGGGCCTCATCCTTGGCGTTGGACTCTTCAATCAGGCCAGCGACCTGCTTCTGGAGAGCCTCGACCTCCTCTTGGGCCTTGGCGGCAGCGGCCTTGGCCTCTTCGATCTGGCTCTCATAGTCGTTGACAGAGGCCTTCAGCGACGAAACCTCGGAAGTCTTGGTCTCGACGTCCGCCTTCGCCTGCTCGGCCACCTTCTCGGCAGCAACAAGCTTGGCTTCGAGATCGGAGACCTCTGCCTCAAGACTGGCAAGCTTGCCCTGGTGAGCCTCGGCCTCGGCCTTGAGCTTCGTCTCCGAGGCAGCAGACACCTCCGATTGCGATGCGGTTAGCTCGTCAACCTTCTTCTGGAGCTCCGCAATAGCGTCAGCGTGGCTGGCCTTGAGGTCGGCAATCGCTTGTTCATTGTCTGCGGCGGATGACTGGCCCCGGGACAGCTCATCGGCGTGCTTCGACTCCAGAGCAGCAATAGCGGCCTGGTGCTGCTCGGCCAGGGATCTCTGCAGCTCTTCGATCTTGGAGGCGTTTTCGGCGGTAGCCTTTTCCAGAGCTTGCTGGTCCTCCTTCAGCTTGCTATCATGTTCGGCCTGTTGCGACTCAATTAACTCTTTGACAGAGGCGAGCTCAGATTCGGCAGCATTTCTGGCGGCGACAGCCTCTTCGTAGTCGGCCTTTTGCTTCTGCAGCTCCGTCTCGGCTGCCTGAAGCTTCTCGGTAGACTCCTCGAGCTGCTTCTCGAGCTCCTCCTGCTTGGTCTTGAGAGACGCAATCTCTGTCTCGTATGCTTCCTTGACCTCATCCGAGGCACCCTCGGTGACGGCAGCAGCTGGCGCCTGCTCGCCAAGCTGGGTGATCTTCTCCTGGGACTGCTCGACCTGGGTCTTGAGCTCGTTGACTTCAGCCTCCTTCTCCGCAAGCTTAGCCTTAAGGTCCTCGATCTCCTTCGCGGTTGCCTCGCCGGAGCTGCCCGGGCGCAGAGATGTCCGCGCCCTGGGGGCGGCAGCAGCGGAAGGCGCGACGCCAGCTGTCGACAGCCTCTTCCTGGCGGGGTCGGCAGATGGCGCGGCAGTAGTCGAAGGCCTCGAGCGCGTCGTGGCAGTAGTGGAGGCAGCAGTTGGTCTCGTGGCGGTGGAGGTGGGACGAGCGGACGCAGTGCTGCTCGAGCTGGTCGCCGGGCGCCTGGCGGTCGACGTGGATCCTGCCAGGGTCGAGGTAGGGCGAGCCTTGCTCGGGGAGCTCGTGGTGGACGGCGCAATCGTCGAGGTGCGGCGCGAGGCGGTCGTGGAGGCTACAGACCTCTTGGATTCGTCCTCGGAGGCAGACACACTGGGGCGGGATCGGTGGACCGATGATGTGGTCGTCGAGCCAGCCGTGCCTGCAGGCCTCTTGATAGTCGTGGATCCGGGAGGGCGCGTGGGAGGCTTGCTGAGGCCACTCGAGAGGCGAGAGCTGGTGGTGGAAGCGGTGCCGGTAGCAGGCTTGGTGCCGGAGGCGACAGTGCGGCGGACACCCGTTGTGCCGACGGTCCTCTTGACGGGAGCCTTCTCGGCAGCCGCCGGGGCGTCGACATCGCTCTCTGTAGCGGGCGGCGCCGGCGAAGAGGAGGTCTCCTTGACCGGGGCAGCAGCCTCGTCGTGCTGGACGACCTCGAAGCTTTCCACGTCGGACATGTTTGATATTTCTCGGTGGGCTAGTCGATTGTGATTGATATTCGGGGAGGGAGAAAAGAGCTGTGGAAGAGAGGGGCAGAGGTCAGCAATGCAGTTTCTAGCAAGGTACGGTACCGCTGTTGAGGGCTCAAAGCCGCATGGCCATATAACCGGACGGGTAAGCCGTGTGTGACAGGGAGATGCCGGCATGCAACACGTTTCCAGACGGCTGCCCAAGAAGCTGCCTCGTGCGTGTCTGAGGCCGCAACGAGGCCCGTCCAGAGCCGCGTGGCTGCAATTGGGCGCCGGGAAGCAGCATGAAGGAGAAGGGCGGCAGCACTGACCTGGATCTGCTTCGTGGCCTTCCTTTGCGACTGGGGGTGGGCGGGAAGCAATGAAAGGAGGAAAAAAGATGACCAGCAAGAAATGGACCCAAGAGACCACCCGCAGCAGGGATGCTTCGGGGACTGCTAGATGCTACTGCTGGAGTGATATGCTCGACAACGGAAAAGGATGCGATCGTCCCGGTCGGATGAGGTCGAGAGGGCCAGTTGTCGGTTAAGATGAAGGGGGAAAAAGTTGCTTCACGGACCACTTCCACTTGGATCCAGGGGTTCAGGACGTGGACTCTCCAGGTCCCGTCAGGTCAACGGTCCCAGGGAAGGGCCCGGCCTGGATGCTTCCTGCCTCCACCTGATCCCCCAATGTGACGTGGTGGGCCAGGGGTCATTGGCCTAGCGCAAAGGGGTGAGAGACATGCGCGCCCTGTAATTGGCTCCCAGGGCGGTGATCTAGGACATCTGCCACCCAACCGTGATGGGACAGCTTTCTCCTCGCGGACGCACACTCCACGTCACATTCCTCTGTCCGCCAAATCATCTCTGTGGTCGTCTGGCTTGCTGAGAAAGTCCATGCATGATCATCGACGTAAACCGTGGACGCATATTCCTCTTTCGTCCTTTTCGTTTGCAGAGGTGCAACCTCCAGCGTCAACGTATCCTCATCTCTTATCAATTCGATAGCCCCCAAATAAATTAGGGGTCCGAGGGGTACTGGGTCCAAGCCAAATATTGAATCAATGTCAACAAGCCCAGCGCGTCTGGATCGCGTCTGTCACTTGACTTTGGCAGTGTTGGGCTTACCTAAGTCAACCTCACCGCTTCACAACTTCGGCATTACGTTCTTCTCAGCAAGAGATCAACATGGCAGAACATCTCATTGCGAACAGTGACTGAAGCTGTTTCGTATTCACCGCTCAAGTGCTATTACTCGTTCACTGCGTTACTGTTAAGAAAAATGTGTACACCACCCTTGGCCTCGACGTCCCGCTTCGTTTTCTGACGCCCGGGTGTCACCTCTCTGACTCTCATCCTGGCTGATGCTGTGCTGAGGATGAGCGTCCCAGCGCCTTCAGAAGGCAGCAGCCATCTTCTGGCACTTCATGCTTGACCCCGTCATCGGATACTCCAATTAGTACTCGTCTTCCGACTCGGTATCATCGTCGGGCACGAGGGCCCTATACCTCCTGCTCGCCAGATCTTCCTCGAGTCCCCCCTCGCTCTCAGGGTCGACGTACCCTTCCCCTCCCGCGATGCTGAGCGCCACGGGGAGGAAGATGAGCGCGTGCGTCGCGGCAAACACGACGAGCGCAAGCCAGACGCGGAAGTAGTAGATCTCGAAGATCTTGGACCGCGTAAAGGCAAGGACGCAGACGCCGAGTAGCTTTGTAACGGTGATGCCAGAGAAGACGGAAGCCCCGACATTGGCCAGGGCCGTCCAGGCGCGGGCATCGCGTCCACGGAAACGGCTCTTGATCGTCTCCATGACCGTCCGCGACGGGAACATGAACGCCCTCGCAATGTGCGCACAGAACTCGACCGAAATGCCGACGCAGATGATCAGGTTCACCAGGGAAACGGCATTGAGCGATACGCCAAACACCGCCATGGCGCCGATAATGTCCACCACGGTCATGCAGACTGTGACGGTCACAACAGCTGCGGTGAGAATTGACCCGAGCAAAATGGCGGAGATGACGAAAATGATGGCCACACAGGAGCCAAGCAGAGTTGCCGACAGCGACACAATGGTTGCGTACTGGTCGAAGAAGATGTAGAAGAGGCTGTAGGGGAACACCTCCACTCCCGTTTCGCGGCCAATTTCGTCGGCAATGCGGCGCGCTGCGCTCATGGCGTTGATGAAGTCCTTTTGGCTCCTCAGCGGCGTGTGCATCGCCCGGAAGTGGCTGGCCGGAATGGTCTTCCGCTCGGCGTCTACGACCACAGCGTCACCGTAGGCAGCCCGGCCACCCAACGGGCAATCGTCTGTGGTTGGTGCGGCCAAGAACTTCTCGAGGTAGTGAACAAACTCGCCGTCCTCGGGCATGCCCGAAAGGGTGATGTCCCATGGTGGGCTCCGGTCTGCGAAGCATGCCTTGCCATTCTCGACACAGCACTGATCTCCGAGATCGGGGTTCAGCCAGGTGAAGAAGTCATCGATCCAGCTAGCGGCAGGCGTGGCAATGTAAGAGACGTCGGGCCGCTTGCGCTCGCCCTCCAGGATGTTGGCAAGTGACATGGACTCGCAGGTGGTGAACCTTGCACAGATCTCACGCTGGTGCTTTCTCTGAGTAACGTTGAGCTCGCGCGTGACGAAGAAAATAGGTGGACCCGTGTCGAGGTACGCGTAGAGGTCGTTGAAGTAAGGGATGAGGTACGAGTCGTCCGGCAGCGCAACCCGCTGGTCCAGGCCAATCTCAACTTCGGGGATCAGGGCAATCCCCACAGCGAAGAGTCCGAAGAAGACCGCCACGATGACAGCCTTGGCCTTCTTTCCGAGAATAGCCGGAGCATAGTACTTGCGGATGAACTGCTGAAGCCAGCTCTCCTCCTGGTTGTCGTAGTAGCGGGCGTTGGCATTTCCGTTGACGCCTGTCAGGTGCACCCGAGCGGCCTTGACCTGCACGCATGGGAAACAGTCGGCGCGGTGGTCTTCGACGCGGCCTTGGTTGAGCGCCAGGATGGACACGAACATGGTGATCTGCAGAATGGCGTTGATGAGAACGGCGCCAGCGGCATAGGCCGCAAAGTTGCGGACGGCCGGCATGCCCACGAAGACACCGAGCGCGAAGGACACGGTTTCGGTGAGGGCCGAAAGCAGGATTGACGGACCCATGCGACCCAGAGCCTTTGCAATCCTCTCTTCGATCATGTTGTCAGGATGGCTGATGTTGACGCGCTCGAACTCGTGAACGATGAGGAAAATGTTGTCAACACCAACGGCGAGAACAATGAAGGGAATGACCTCGGCGATGATAAGGGTTGCCTTGAGGCCAAACCAGGAGAAGAGACCGATGGAGGCGCTGATGGACATGAGAACAATGACGATGCCCGCGACGCCCAGACTGAATTTGGACTGAACCAGCGCAGTGGCGGGGTTGCGCACCAGGTCGCGGACTGACAGCGTTGTCGAGCCAAGAGCGAGGGATGCGTAGATGAACATGATCACGTAGCTGATGACGACAATCTTGGCGTCCGTGTTGGTCGACTTGTTGAGCTCCTTTTCCAGGCTGATCTCCGTCGAGAAGGAAAGACGAAGTCCGCGCTCCTTGGCCTCATCCTGAACCTCGAAGAGACGGTCACGAAGTGCGGCCTCCCAGTCCATGGCGTGTTCGACGGCGGCGCTGCCCTCGGCAGCATTCCTGACGACCCAGGTTACGGTGATGGCCTTTGCGTTGACTGGGTCGTCACCGTAGTCGCCCAAGATCATGTTGGGTTCGATGGGCTGGCCAAACTCGGGGCGGCACTCGACAGGCGACTTGGCACAGGCCCGCAGCTCGTTCTCCCAGGTCGTCCTCCCGACAAGAGACGGTTCGTTTCCAAAGTAGGCCGAGATTGACTGCACCACACAAGCGGTGCCCGTTGGCTTGAAGCAGAGATCGTCGAACTTGTTGCCGAACTTGGACCCCTTGAGTTCAAGGACGCTTTTTTCCACGCCCATCCACCAGATCAGGGTGTCGTAGCTCAAAACAGGGGCAGGGCCTGCGGGGGTCGTATCATTGACGAGGAAGATCTTCTCCGGACGGTAGAAGGGGCCGAAGTTTTCATCGAAAAAGGCCTTCTCCACCGCGGCTGGGGACGTTGGGCTAACCCAGAGTCGCGCAGGATCGCGTTCGAGGTCGAATCTGACCCATCCAGCACTGAGAATCACGACGACAAGCAAGCTCGTGCCAATCGTCAAGGCAGGGAACCGCGCAGCAAAGTGGCCGAGCTTGCTGAACGCAGAGTCGCACCACGTGTTGACTCGGTAGTGGCGCTGGGGCCTGTCCATCATTGCGCCGTTTTGCACAAGGTCGCCCTCGTCTTCGTCGTCGCTGGGGGAAGCATCTTGAAGGAGTCTGAGCCTCTCGCTACGCCTCTGGGCATGACGGCGCCAGGCCACATGTCCCACAATGGCAGCGATGAAACCGAAGAGGAGGAGTGTGTAGGTAAGAATGGAAGCGAAGGAGAGGCATGGCAGGAGCCCGACATGACATGATCCGGGCTGCACGACATCGGGCAACTCGGCGCATACCGCGGGGCAGTCGACGCAGGCGCATCGGTAGTTGGGGTCCTCGTCATTGCATTTCTTTGGCGTCATTTCGCGCGGCGACATGTGCGGTTCGTCGTACTCCGTAGGGAAGTTCATCTGGAACGGAGATCCGACGAGCTTTTCGTCGCCGAGGAATTTGAGGAGCTGGGTGTAGTTCTTTGCGCCTCCTCCGATGAAGTCGATTGCCTTTGAGTTGGACGAGCCAAACTTGACCTCCTTGCAGCTTTCATAGAAGCCGGAACCGTACTCTTCCGAGATCAGCTGGTCCAGCTCGGTGACCATGTTCTTGCCATTCTTTTCTTGGGTTTTGGTAACGTTGACGAACAGGGACTGGTCGGGGGAGCACGTGAAGGTGCAGAAAAGGTTGAAGAAGTTTTCCTTGCATGCTGGGCAAGAAGAGATGATCTGCTTCGGGGTTCCGAGGTTTTTCGACAGGGCTTCGACCTGGTGTCGCAACATTAGCTCGACTCGTTTGCAAGAACCGCGGCAGGATCAAGGACTTACCTGGGTGGCATCGCAACAGACTGGGCCAGTTGACCACTTCTCGCCGCAAACTTCTATAAGCTGCTTCCGAAGGTCATCGTCGGGCTCCTCGGCAAGGCCGTTGTCGACGCAAGGAAGCTCCTTGCCGAAGAAGCTCTTTTTGCCGCAATGCCCGCGAATGGCACATCGCCCGGCTTCGTGTTTCGGCGTAAGCTCAGCTGTTGCCACGGCGAGGGCGATACTCGCAGCTCCTATGAGCTTCAGCAGAGGGGCCATGGTGTTGCCGCTCTACAATGTGATGTTGACGATGTTGATGAACTCGGGTTGTTGGGATGGCCCCGAGCTCCGGAGGTGAGGCAGGTACCTAGCTACCTCCCTAGGCTGTCATCGGCCCGCGTGATGTCACTCGTTTCGAGAAGTGGGTGGCGGGGGATTAGATACGCAGCTTCAATCTAAATGCACGGCTCTGTACCGTAGCGTTTGGTTGTGGGAGAGAGTCAAGCACAGCACATCACAAAGCAAGTTAGTAAACAAGCCGGCTTCATAGACACAGACAGTAAGCCTTCCAACAGAGGAAACCTGATCTCTTTCGTCAAGACATGGGTAATATGAGAAGGCTCTTAGGTGTATGCTGATCTGCAACTTTGCCTCCGGATGCAAGGTTCGCCCCGCAAAGCTTTGAAAGCGCATGTCTGCAACTCATTCTGACGCTAGTACCAAAAGGGCACCCCATCCAAGCTCCTGCATGCACTCGTCATGGAGAAATGCACGTGACCTGGAGCCAGCCATAGTAAATCCCCTGCCGTCCCAGGCGGTGTCATTCTGACACCATGGCAGCAAACTCGTCCACCGCCGCAAGCAGCCGGTCCACATGCTCATCCTGATGCGTTATGTTCAATGAGATGAACCCTCGGCTGCTGACATAGATACCCCGCTGGAGAAGGAAATGGTACAACAGGTGCCTGAGGCTTGTCCCGTCCTGCCCACCAAAGGTGACGCTTGTCACGTTGCTGATGCCAGAGATGCTGACCAAGCCCGGAAGCCTCTGGCCTAGTGTGCCCCTGAGCCCCTGACGCAGGCGCTCGCCGAGCACAGCCGTCCTTTCCAGCGCTTCTCTGGACAACAGATCTGCGCCCACACACCCTGCCGTCATGGAGAACATGTTGTTGTTCCATGTGCCAGAGTGGTGTAGTGCGGCATCACCTGCAATCAGGGGGTCGAATTGATCCATGATGTCTTTCCGGCCACCGAAGGCGCCGAAGGAGAAGCCGCCGCCAAAGTGCTTGCCGATTGTTGTCATGTCGGGGATGACAGCCATGTGCTCCTGGAGGCCGCCGAAGAAGAGACGTGACGTGATGATCTCGTCAAATATGAGGATTGCGCCGATTCGCGATGCTTCTGAGCGCAAGAAGTCGAGGAAGTCCTTGCGCCCCGGAAGCATACCACCCACGCCCTGCATGGGTTCCACGAGGATGACGCCGAGATCCGAGGTGATCTGGGGCCGGGTGGCCTCAATGTCGTTGAAGACACCCCTGATCCATTGATGAGGCAGGTTGAGCGGGTTTGGGGCTCCAAACATGAGAGTGCCCCCATGATAGGCATTTTTGAAGACCATGACCTAGACCGGCTGTCAGTTTGGGAGGTCAACATGAGGTACGTTTCCTACCTTGTCCCGCTTCACAAAGTTCAAGGCCGTGGCAATGGCCATGGTGTTGGCCTCGGTGCCAGAGTTGCAGAATCGAATCGATTCCATGCTTGGAAATCTGGCGACCAATGTTTCGGCCAACTCGACTTCTCGCTCGTTTGGTCCGCCAAGGTTGAAGCCTGTCTTTGCCGCCCTCTCGATAGCCTCGAGAATGGCTGGATGCGATTTGCCATACATGCCAGCGTTGTACTCAGACACCAGGTCGAGATACTCTCGCCCATCAACTGAGGTTACAAACGATCCATGACCCCCCGCAAATGTTATGGGAAAGGGGCTGAAGCTGAGCACTGCCCTTGTGGTGCCCCCGGGAATGACCTTGCGCGCTCGGGTATGATAAGCGGCAGACTTGGGATTGTTCTTGGTGTATTCTGCAACATGAGTGGCTAGAAGAACTTCTAGGTGATCTGAGTTGATCACCTTGCTGGACATTTCCTGAGGGCTGGTCATGGTGTTGAGTTTCTGGCATCAGGTCCTGTCTTACCACAGAAGACAACGGGGCTTCATATTGATACAGAACGCCACCACTCTATAAAATCACAAGGTAAATCTCACATGTTATATACCGCGATACCAATAGTGGAGGAAGGCTCCCAGCCTGCCTCGGATCAGTCCATCTGGTCTCCCACCCTCGGGCCGGGAGAGCACAGCATCCGATCGGCCTTACCCGCCACAGCCCGTCTCAGCTGGTCCGGTCCGTACCTGTGGCAGAATGGGGCGCTGGGACCGTGGCTGAAATTATGGGCTCGGTGGCGCATGTGGCACGGGCCCATCCCACGGTGCCCCGCGCGATTCTTCATCCAGTTGACGATTCAGTGCGGAGTCACCACCCATCATCGGTCTCTTTCTACCATCGCCCCGCAGCTGCCCTAGCCTGAGTCCCAACGCGATCACGCCTCCAGTATCACCACGATTTTACTACCGTACTCCCTTTCTCACCTCACCCTACTCGCGGTTATTCTACGGCGTGTCGTGACGTGTCGCCGCGATCGGAGCCAGTCTTCACTACCTAATTACCTACCTACCTACCGCGGAGTTTTCACCAGAGAACACACGAGTCGCAAACAGATCGCGTCGAGTCCTTCATCGACAAGACAGTTCGGTTGCGACTTCTGTCTTCTCACCCATTCTACCCCATCACCACCCATTATGAAGGCTGCGCAGTTCACCTTTGTATCCTTTCCCCCTCGATACCGCCCCCTTCTGCCTAAGCCACCCTCCCGTTGAAGGGCGGAAGCCAACTCATTCCATGTCCGACCATGCTTCCAGAGTCGAAGCGCTGGTCGCTGAATATTCATCGTTGCTCGATGAAGCCCTTGTGATCGCGCTGGTCAGCGACCACAATCTCGACGACCCGGCACAGCTAGCTCAGGCCCGCGAGACACTACAAACCATTGCGCAGGATGTCCCTGCCGAGGAGGCCACGGGCTTCAACCCAAGCGGCATTGCCGATACCCTCAGCTCCGGAGAGGGCACACAAGATCGGGGTACCCAGGCCAGCAACTACGAACCATCATCTCATCCTCAGGACACAGATTCGTGCTGCACAGCCATCACAAGCCCCAACCTGGAAGCTACCGAGCTGCCGGCACCTCGCATTAGGGCATTCGAGGGCCAATCGGACGAGTACCAGGTCGAACAGTTGCACGAGATGTTTGCGGACCTCAAGGTACACGACATTCAGCTCGCTTTCCGCAAGCAACAGGGCGATTTCCAGGCGACCCTGGAGCATCTGCTCAACATCCAATATCTCGAGTCAACTGGCGAGAGGCTGAAGGGTGTCGATAGCTTCTTCCGCCCAGAGGGTTCTGCCAGCGGCAAGCGAAAGAGGAGAAAGAAGAACAAGCAGCAGAGGGGAGAACCTACCTCGGCCATTGACTCGTCAAGCTCGAGTACCATTACCTCGCCCAGCTCCCCTGCGCCGCAGAATCAGAACGACGATGAGATCCAAGACATTCTATATGTCGCGGAGAAGCTCGACCTTGGCTTCGAAGAGGTCCACAAGGTCTACTGCACCACGCGCTCCCGCGAGCAGACCATCGTCAAGTTCCTGGAGCGCTACATGCAAGAGGGAGCGCGCAGTAACGACCATGCCAGCCAACAGCTGGTGCATGAGCTGTCGCACGCCTTCAAGAACATCCCCGAACACTACCTCGTGCCCCTTGTGGCGCTGGTGGGTGACGTGCTGCGGTATCTTAATGAGGTTGCCACACTGCTGAACCCTTACTTCGCTAGTCTTCCCCCGCAACGACTGGCGCTGGACTACAAGTTGGCGCCCCTGGTCGGCGAGGAGATTGAGGGCTTCACTCCTGTAGATTCCAAACGCAAGGCTGCCTCATACAGCCCCCTGCCATCGGGAGTGTCGACGCCGAAGACGCCGCAGAGCTATACGGACGCTCTTGCCAAGTTGAACGTCGCCGCCGCCGCCCGGAGCAGCTCCTACGCCAATGCGTCGTCGGCGTACCGCAAGGGCGGATCTAACCCGCTGTATCGTCAGGCCGCGGCTTTCTACGCGGATCAAGCCAAAGAGCAGTCCTATGGCGTCGCGAGTGCCCGCTACGCCGCGGCCGACGCCCTCGTGTCGTCCAGCGCGGCTTCAGATGTCATCGACCTCCACGGCGTTGAGGTGGCCGACGGTGTGCGCATTGCGAAGGAGCGCGTCCGGGCTTGGTGGCAGAATCTTGGCGAGTATCGCGCTCAAGAGGCGAGGCGCGGATTCACCGTCATCACCGGACTTGGTCGGCATAGTGCTGGCGGCGTGTCACGGTTGAGGCAGAGCGTTGCTGCCGCCCTGATAGAAGATGGGTGGAGGGTTTCTGTCGAGACTGGACGATTTAGAGTCAATGGTCGTCGCTGAGCTGGTGGCTTTTGAGGGGAGCTCTATTTGGATTGTCACGAATTATGTATGAGATGAAACATTCCTAGAGCTGTAGACAAGGTGTAGAATCCCTGCATGTTGCCTTTCTATATAGCTGCCCCAAATACCACGCTCTATCCTGTCAGATACCACCATGTGCAGTTCTATCAATCGTCTAGTCTTGCCATTTGCTCAAACGCCCCTCATTGATGCTTCTTCTCGACCAGCACCCGGCACTTCTCCCAGGTATCCAGCGAAGTCAGGACCGAGGTGACCAGCATCACCGATCCCACCACGCCAGGCTCGGACACGTACCAGCCCAGCGAGCCGAGCGGGATAATCATGTCCAGGCTGTCCGCCAGCATCTTTCTCATGAGCACCCTCGCCTTGGCCTTGACGGCCGCCCGATGCTGCTTGCGCTGATCGACGATCTTCTTCAGCCTCTCACGCTCAGCATTAAGCTCCTCCTCCTTGCCATTCGCGACCTTTTTCTCAGTGACGTTGAACGCCTCTCCCGAGGGAACGGATGAATAGGCGAAGAGCTTAATCAGCTTGATTCCGTTGCTCAGCACGGAGCACACGAGTCCGAAGAGCCAGAGCCGCTGCGCCTCGATGTTGAGGTAGATGGTCTTCTCGGGCCCAAAGATGGACAGGCCCGGGACACCGGAGATATCAGGCAGGGTGATGGTCTCGAGCATGCCGAAGGTGCCCATGAAGGTGCCGTAGAAGATATCGAGGAACGTCTCCAGAGACTTTGGGACAGCCGTATCTGTGACGAGGCCGTAGGCGAGCGCGTACGAGTCCAGAAACTTGAAGGTCCTGATGTATCGACGCGTGACGTTGACCTGATCCTTGAGGGGAGCAATGACGGCGTAGGCGGGCTTCACCGACGCAGCGGGAATGGTGAAGAGCGGCGCAATGAGGGCGAGCAGAGCCGGATATGACTGGAAGATGATGAGGCAAGAGTGAAGCCCGCGGAGGAACCTCTCGAGACCGACTGTAGGGTGTCAGTGGGATCGGACCAAAGGGTATCAAGGGACAATCAGCCCCGGTGATGATGGTGAAATGAGGCACTTACAGAGGTCCGTTCCAAAGGCGTGCGCCTGCTCAAAAGTTCGCGACATGGCTAAAGTGAGGCTGAATCCGATTGCCTCTTCAATTAACGTTGTGATGGTGCATGAAATCGTCCTCCAGGTGAAGTGATGCGGGCTGAAAATGACGGTCTGAGAGGGTCGACTTGACCGGGAAGTGCGGTGAAAACGCCGACGCATTGTTCCGTCCATGCCCCTGACCCGACCCCTCCAATAAGCGTTGGACGGTGGTGGATACTTTAAGACGTAACTAGCTGGAAACAATGCCGGGCTGGCTTTCGACTGCTTATCCGCTATCACGCAGTTCTGTAGTCGCTCGAGAAACAACACAAACCGAGGTGTTTGAGGTTGGAGACGGGGTGATTACACGATTTCAGTAGCAAAGATCACCATATTCCCTTCGGCCTTGTCATACATGTAACAAATGAACACCATCGTCGCATAGACTCTCCAGACTAGTTCAAGGAAGTAATATTTACAAGCCCGATGGCTACCAGTCTACCGCCCGCTGTACTGTCACCCGCTCCCGGACACGCCGTCTACTGGCCCGGAGCAATCAACCTGCCCTCGTTCTTGGCCTGGTGATGCCAGCCGCCGGCGAATGCCTCGCCGCCGTTCTGGGCAGCGTAGTCCGCCATCCTCTTCTCGAGCTCGGGGCGGAAGTGGCGGATGAGGCCCTGCAGCGGCCAAGCGAAAGCCTCGCCCAGAGCTGTGATTACTGTCAGTACATGGCTCAATCGAGATTCTTGACGGATACATACCGCAAATTGTGTGTCCCTCGACCTGCTTGGTCAGCTCCTGGAGCATGTCAATCTCCCTCGGGCGGCCCTGGCCCTTCTCGAAGCGCTTCATGATCTGGTCGGTCCACTTGCTGCCCTCGCGGCACGGGGTGCACTGGCCGCAAGACTCGTGGTGGTAGAAGTGCGACAGCCGGCTGATGGCGCGGACAACATCGGTGCTCTTGTCCATGACGATAACGGCCGCGGTACCGAGACCGGACTGGCTGTCCTTGAGGGCGTCAAAGTCCATCAGCTGGTCATCGCAGACGGACTTGGGCAGGATGGGGGTGGACGAGCCGCCGGGAATGACGGCGAGCAGGTTGTCCCAGCCACCGCGGACGCCGCCGCAGTGCTTCTCGATAAGCTCGCGCAGGGGAATGGACATCTCCTCCTCGACGGTGACGGGGTTGTTGACATGACCCGAGATGCAGAAGAGCTTGGTGCCCTGGTTCCTCTCGCGACCGAAGCCGGCGAACCAGTTGCCACCGCGGCGGCAGATGGTCGGGGCGACGGCGATGGTCTCGACGTTGGCCACGGTCGAAGGGCAGCCGAAGAGACCGACGGCAGCGGGGAAGGGAGGCTTGAGGCGGGGCTTGCCGGCCTTGCCCTCAAGGGACTCGATCAGCGACGTCTCCTCTCCGCAGACGTAGGCGCCGGCGCCGCGGTGGACGTAGACGTCAAAGTCGTAGCCGGAGCCGCAAGCGTTCTTTCCGATAAGTCCCTCCTTGTAGGCCTCGTTGATGGCAGTCTGGAGGACGGCGGCCTCGTGGATGAACTCGCCGCGAATGTAGATGTAGGCGGCCGAGGCGTTCATGGCGCGGCCGGCGACGAGGCAGCCCTCGATGAGCTTGTGGGGGTCCTTTCGCATGATCTCGCGGTCCTTGCAGGTTCCGGGCTCGCCCTCATCGGCGTTGACGACCAGGTATCGGGGCTTGTCGTCCTTGTCCCAGTCCTTGAAGTTCATGAAAGACTGCGGGCAAGCGCGGGTCAGCATGGGAAAGCCACGAAGCCGACCCGACCGGGTCGCCTTCTTCGTCCGGACGGAGAACTCACCCATTTCAGACCAGAGGGGAAACCGGCACCACCACGGCCTCTCAGGCCCGAGGCCTTGACCTCGCTGATGATCCAGTCGTGACCCTTGAGCAGAATCTCCTTCGTCTTGTGCCAATCGCCCATCTTCCTGGCCGATGCCAGCGTCGGGGGCAGGCGCCCATATGCGTTCTGGAAGATTCGGTCGCTGTCCTTGAGACCACCGTAGGTACGGACGGTGGCGTAGCCGCGCGCGGCCTGCGCAGGGAGCCGGGATGCCGCCATCTTGAGGTGCTGTCGCGATGTCGTTGTGGTGATTTGGACAACCTTGGAATGGATGAAGCGGCGAATTGTCGGGTGCAGACCTCAATGCTCGGTAGATTACCAATTCCCGCCTCTTATTGGCGGCCACGAATGAAAGTGGGGCTCGACCCATCCACGGCCGTTGCTCCTCATCTCTCGGAACTGGCATCTATAGCCCTCACGTTCCCGGAGACTGCCTTCAACGTTGGTTCATTGTTCAATTTGGACGTCATGCATTCGCTGTCTCTGTATCTGTTCGTTCATCTGTTTTCCGAAGCTGTTGAGCTTGGCTATCCAGGTGTCGGAGAGCTCCAAGATGCCGAGCCGGACAACTGGCTGCTCTGCGGCAAAGCTTCGGGAACCCGTTCAGTCCCGATCGATGATGCGTCGAAATGTGTCTGATCGCCACTGCTCATGGTCTACGGCCTGTCCTTCCTATCTTGAGGCCAGTCTTGCCCTTGGGAATCTCAAGACCTCGACCGTGTCTACCAATGGGCACTCGAAGGGCTGGGCCACCTGATATTGGAGCCTAGCCACTTGATCCTGGGCTGGCTAGTATTCTGGAGAATCGCCTTTACCGTCACACCACTCGCAGGCGTAGGCCCAAAGCTGCAGACAGCGGCGGTGACACCGCACTCTGGTAACACACGCATGACCCAGCCCAGGCACCTGACATCTCGCCACACACCATATGCACCCCTGGCCAGATCATGCCTCCGGAGGTGGTGCAGCCGGTTTCCGCGAAATGGTGCTCGGGATGAGCTTGCGTAGCACATCCACCTGCCTCACCTGCGCCCTGTGTCTCAGATCCGTGATTCCGCGCTGATCAAGACGTCGGCGTCCGTTGGAGTACAGCACCGTGAAGTCCGGCAACTTCTCTCCAGGCGCGACTATCGACTGCGGCGTGATTGTGCAGTTCTGCCCATGTTAGGTCCACGTCTTCTTGCAGGGCGAAACCCGTCAACGCACCTTTCCGATGACAGCGCCACGGCCAATGCGTGCCCGTACGCCGACAACCGTGCCCTCTCCAATATCCGTGCCGCCGGCTTCTATCACGGAGCCGACCTCGACGGTCACGTAGTCTCCAAGGGCAACGCCGCCACTGCTCTCATCGCCGTCAGTGGCGCCGATGTGTGTTCGCTCGTGGATGATGCAGCGCCTGCCAACGAGCACGCTGCCGCTGGTCGACTCAAGCTTTGCGCGGGGGTGCACAATACTTTCGGACTGTATCGTAATCGAATGCGAGCCGGTCAAGATGCTGTTGTCGGAGATCTTGGACGAGGAGGAAGCATTGACAGGAGCTTGGGGACCCGAGTTGGAGACGGGCGGCAGGATGGAGCGGCGCTTGCTACTGGTTGAGGTCGACATTGCGAGAAATCTTCAGGAGCTTTCTCGAGCTCCTGTAGGGTCTATCGATTTGGAAGGAGACGGGGCATGCTGCTGTTCGCTTTGAGACGAGGTGTTGTTTCGTTTGTTCGTCTTCTGTTGACCGATGGGTTCAAGCTGCAGTTGAGCCAGGAGTGGGTCCGACGGATTAGGTCAGCGGCAAGAAGGTGCTTCACATTTCAACGTCTGGCTTGACTTTCTGCCCTCGAGTTTCAACAGGAGAGTACCTAGTCAATCGCAATTCTCAAGTTGAGCATTCTGTTAGACTCGAGACTAGGTCTCCGGTGTCACGGATGCAGACGTCTGCTTTTTCCTGATGTGGCCATTGCATTATGCCTGCATCGCGGAAACCCTGCCACATATCACAAGCATCTAACGCCACCCGTCGAGGCAAATTTTGCAGCCACCCGGAGCATGTGTGCCTGCCGTTCACCATTTGGAGGCGCCATTCTCGAATTAAGCATTAGAACTCACGGTGGAGTCATGGCATTCACCTGGTACGGAAACAGCAGCAGCTCGATCTGGGAATGCCCACGTGAGAGACACCGATCATGGAGGGCTCGCTCCCTCGTCGAATACGGCGCGGCGTGTTTCCTACGCAGGCTTCAGAAATGATTCATAACCTTCATTTCAACCATGTGGTAGCCAATCAAATGGCCCAGTCTGCTCAAATATGATCAGGCGACAGCATTTCCTGGTGTAGGTTGCCTGGCTACAAGCTGCCTACTTACCTAACTATCATACGCTTCATCTGAGATTACTAGATTGTGCCAGATGAGTTTTCCCAGAAGACCAGTACTGGACGCACCTATTTTGCATTGAGATCACATTGTTTGGTTTCTGAAGGATCCAGTTGGCCTCAGACTGACGCAGCCGACTTTAATCGCCAGATGCAGCCGTGCGATAGCCACCTCACAATCAGAATTCACCAACAATGTGATTCACCCAGTGAATGTCTGCAATTCCGTCGCTTCCTCGGCAAGGTAAGTCTCAAAATTCAGCCTGTACCCGGGTGGCTAGGCAGGTTCACGTGGGCGGCGTCCAGCCACAAACGCAAGGCAGGCCTCAAAACTCTCCACGTGTTTCTGCAACAAGCCCAGCAAGCCTTGGGAAAAGCCAGCCCAAAAGTCTTCCAAAATCTGGGAGCGTTCAGAAAACCTTTTCCTCTTCTTCCCAATTTCGATGGAATCGTACGGCCAATTCTCCCAAGAAGCACTGGGCTCTGTTCCCGTCCACCACACAGCCAACATGATCCATTCGGTCGTCTCCTTCCTCCTGAATCCCTTCACGGGGTTCATCCTCCAAATCACCTTCTCTCTTGCCTCCTTTATGGTCAGCAAAAAGCATGTTCCCTGGGTATTTGGTGTTTCCGTCATCAACGGCTACATTTGCGTTCGCAGCATCGCCGCCACGAATATCGACAGGGAGTGGTTCGGCAGCTATCTTGGCGATGGCCCGATCGATGTCATTGTCAAGACTTCCCTCCTCATGGCTCTCAGCATCGGTGCCCTCCTCTTCCTCGAAAATCACGTCCAGCGCCATCGCGAGACCTTCCTCGGCCGCCTCCACGAGGCCTACAAGCAGCTGACCAACGGCCGCCGCATCGGTACCGACAGGATGGCGCCACAGATGCCCGTGACGGAAGAGTATCTGGCTAAGTCAGCTGTCGAAAAGGAGAAGCTCGGACTCGAACAGAGCAAGCTCGCCACAGCACCTGACGAGACACCCGCCGAGCTTAGAGGTCAGAAGGTCGGCAAGTCGTTCCACGACCGTCTCGGTCACATCAAGCGCGAGGGTAGAACCGGCTTCATCATTCGAAGGCTCAGTCTCGCCGTCCTGCTCTATGTCCTGGAGTACATTGTCAAGCCCGTCGTGATGGAATCAATCATCACCATGAACAACAGCGACTACTCCATCGAAAAGGTCTCATTCATTCGGCGCATCAACGAGGTTTCGCTGCAGGAAGTCAAGGTGCGGGCTTACCTCGTTTTCGAAACGATCTGGTCCGCATACGCCTTTTACTCCATGGCGCACTACTTCGGCTCTGCTGTCTGTGAGTACAACCCCCCTGACCCCCCTAGAGGACCTGCATGATGCTGACAATAGCTTCCCAGTCGTCGGCCTCCATCTCGACGAGCCCCATGAGTGGCCTCCCCTGTTCGGCGACATCAGACAGGCGTATTCGCTCCGCAGGTACTGGGTCAAGTTCTATGACCGACTCATCTATCGGACAATGTCAGGCTACGGCAAGCTCATCCTGCGCACCCTCGGCCTCGGCGGAAACGGCAGCCAGAAAGACAAAGCCTGGCAGCGATGGCTTCTCAACGGTCTCCTCTTCTTCCAGAGCGGTATTGTGCATGCCCAGTCCGAGTACTGGTGCGGCAACAGGTGCGGATACTGGCCAGAGGTGGCTTGGTGGTTCCTGCACTTTTACGGCATCATGCTCGAGATGGCTGTCCAGGAGACCCTCCAGCGGCTGTGCCCAAGGTTCTATCACAAGGTGGCCGGCAGCTGGTACGGTAAGGTCATTGGTTTCATGTGGGTGATCGCATTCCTCGGATGGTCGGCGCCGAAGTACAGCTTCAAGGTGAATGATTGCGAGATGAAGGCATGGAGGGAGGAGATGAAGAGATTTGTGGTGGCGATGAGCTCTCGGAACGGTTCGGCGCACTAGGTTAGGTTTCGTTTCCCATCGAGATACCGACTTTAGTAATGCTTTCTCTTCTGATGTCCCAGCTCATGTTGCTGAATAGCCTCCGTCGACAAAGATAGTTTGCCCGGTGACGGCCTCGCTCGCCCTGGATGCCAACCATACGGCGACGCCTTCAAAGTCTCCCGGCAGGCCGTTTCTACCGATCATGGTCCTTGCGGCGTGCTTCTCTGCCTTGGCAGGGTCATCCATGACTGCCCTCGTCATATCGGTGTCGACGACGCCGGGAGCGATGGCGTTGCACAAGACGCCAGCCGAACTCCACGCCTCGGCCTGGCTCCGCGTCAACGACACGAGCCCGCCCTTGCTGGCACCATACGCGCCGCTGTTACCATAAGCTCTAAAGGCCTGCTGAGACACGATGTTGATGATTCTGCCTCCCCTGCCCGAGGCGGCCATCATGGGACCAAAGGCCTGTCCTAGAAGAAAGGGGGCGGTGAGGTTGGCCGCCATGGTCTGATCCCATACTTCCTTGGTGATGTCGCCCATTGGTGGTCGAGGATTAATGCCTGCGGCGTTGACGAGGATGTCTGGACACCCTCCCTCTGCCGCCAGGAGCGACTTGATCGAGTCGATGGCTCCATTCAAGGAAGTCTCGGAGGAGACGTCTGCTGGAAGGGCAACAGCATTGACACCCAGATCCTCGAGATCCTTGACGGTCTCTGATAGGGGACCATGTCGGCGGGCGATGAGGATGACTCGCGCGCCAGACTGGCCCAGGGCGAGAGATATGGACCTGCCGATGCCGAGGCTGGCACCTGTGACAACGGCGGTGCGGCCGGCAAGGGAGAAGAGGGACGCAAGGTAGGTCGCAGGCGTGCGGATCTGAGCCATGCCGTGGGTCAAGACGCGCAGTCGATATGATCCTTGGTGCGGGGAAGAGCAGCGGGCAAGTTCGCCAAGATGGAAGTCAGGGGTTGGGTGATGGAAGTCGGTGACTCGGTGGTGATAGTTCACGCCCTCCGGTGTCGGGTACATTCCCGACGGTTGCCGGTGAAGGCCGGCGGGGGTTTCATTCCCTTCACGCCGACTTGAGGCCGAAGGACTGCGTCCAACCTTGCATTGTACCTGTAACTCTACTGGCTTAGGTATGAGCAGAAGATATCTTGAGCAAATGTCCAAAGGAAATATTCTCAAGTAATCTCCCCGTTGCTCCGCGTCGGGGGCTCCGATCAAACAGCGACACAGCCAATGGACAGCCCCCTATCAGTGCCCTGAACGGGCAGGTGCTCAACCGCTGAAGCTCCCCATCCTCGCCCACATCTCCGACCGCCGCTAGCGGACCGGAGCCCCCGCCAGCTCGCGGCTACAGGGGCCTCCAGGTCAGGCTGGCCCACCAAGAATGTGACGTCAGCGCCTCCAAAGTCCCACGAACCTCAGGGGCTCTGCCCGATGTCGCCGCCGCCAGAGATAACGTCGCCCAAAGACCAGCGTTCTTCCCCCCTCAACCTCCCCCTCCCGCCGTGTCGCCCTGACTCGACCACCACCGATAACCCCTTGTCTCGTACGGCTGGGCGAACATCACCATCCCCCGCAATCATGGCATCATAAGCTTGGGAAAGTCTTAGCTGCCCTCCCCCGCCGGCCAGAAAGGGCAGCTCCTGTGCACATCACCAGGTTCTCCGACCACAGGATTGGTCCCACGGCCGCGGCATCTCCTGCACGAGAACCGGTTGACGTGGTTGGACAATGGCTTGGTATTGACTTGCCAGGCCGCCGTCACATTCGGCGGGCCGCCGTTGACGAGACCGGGTCGGTCCCACGAGAACCGCGCGAAGAGGGTGATAAGCTGCAGCTTCCCCAGGGCTGCTTGCCTCTGGGAGCAGGCTCTCCTCCTGCTTCTCGGATCACCCTGTCTTGCTGTCGTCTAGTCCATCACGCCCAGCATCACCATGGCTTTCCTTCGCTCCGCTGCCGTTGCGCAGCTCCTGCTCGCCGCGGCGCAGCCCGTCCTCTCCCAAGGTTGTGCGGGCGAGCCTCGCAGGGGCGCCGTCGCCTCAGAGACCGACATCTGCAGCAGAATTGGAACCGACATCATCAAGACCGGCGGCAATGCGGTTGACGCTATTGTCGCAACGACCTTCTGCATCGGCACCGTGGCCATGTACCACAGCGGTCTTGGCGGCGGTGGTTTCCTCGTCGTGAGGTCGCAGAACGGCACTTACGAGTTTGTCGACTTCCGTGAGACCGCTCCGGCCGCGGCATACGAGGACATGTATGTCGATGACCCGGACCAGAGTCTCTACGGTGGTCTCGCAAGGTATGTCCCCCTTTCCATTCATCACACCCAGTGCCCTCCCGTCTCTGACACTTCCTCCAGCGGCGTGCCTGGAGAGGCCCGCGGTCTCGAGTATGTGCACAAGAAGTACGGCCAGCTGTCGTGGAAGGACGTCCTGGCCCCCTCGATCAAGCTCGCCCGCTTCGGCTGGGAGGTCAACGAGGATCTCGTGTCCTACATGGGCCGCTACCAATTCCTGACCGACGACCCAACCTGGGCCATCGACTTTGCGCCGCACGGCACGCGCGTCGGGCTCGGCGACACCATCACGCGGAAGCGTTACGCCAACACCCTCGAGACCATCGCCGAAGAGGGCGCCGACGCGTTCTACAATGGTGCCATCGCCAATGCCACCATTGCCGCCCTGCGGAACCGCAACGGCACAATGACGTTGGAGGACCTTCAGAACTACAAGATCGCCCACCGGCCCACGGCTCAGATCGACTACCGGGGCTACAAGCTCACGAGTGCCACGGCCCCCTCCGGCGGTATCGTCGTGCTCAGCGCCCTGAACGCCGTCGAGGGC
Source organism: Plectosphaerella cucumerina (assembly GCA_020746995.1). Classification (NCBI taxonomy): domain Eukaryota; kingdom Fungi; phylum Ascomycota; class Sordariomycetes; order Glomerellales; family Plectosphaerellaceae; genus Plectosphaerella; species Plectosphaerella cucumerina. The sequence continues at coordinate 229,730 of JAGPXD010000007.1, forward strand.
TACGAGGGCTTCGACGACCCTGAAGAGCTCAACATCACAACGCACCGTCTCGACCAGGCCACGCGCTTCGCCTACGGCCAACGCTCCTCCCTCGGCGACCCCCTCTTCGTCGACAACGACCTCGTCACCTACCAGCAACGCATGATCTCTCCCGAGCTCGGCGCCGAGGTCCGCTCCAAGATCTCCGACACCCGCGTCTTCAACACATCCTACTACGACCCCTCGGGCCTCGAGTCCCTCGAGACCCCCGGCACCTCGCACATTGTGGCCGCCGACGGCTCCGGCCTGGCCGTTTCCCTGACCACCACCATCAACCTCCTCTTCGGCTCGCAGGTCATGGTCCCCGAGACAGGCGTCATCATGAACAATGAGATGAACGACTTCTCCATCCCCGGCGTGACAAACGCCTTTGGCTACGAGCCCTCTCCCGCCAACTTCATCCGTCCCGGCAAGAGGCCCCTGAGCTCCATGTCGCCCACCATCGTCGAGACCGCCGAGGGCGTGCCGTACTTCCTCATCGGTGCGGCAGGAGGCAGCCGCATCATCACGTCGACGATCCAGAACATCCACAACGTCATCGACCGCGGCGACGGCGTCGCCGAGGCCCTCGCCCGCCCGAGGTGGCACGATCAGCTCACGCCGAACCAGATTACCTTTGAGTGGCCGTACGACAACAGCACCGTCGCTTTCCTGAAGGGCCTGGGCCACAACACGGTGCATGTTCGCCCTGGCCAGAGCGCCGCGCAGGGTGTGCTGTGGCTGCGCAACGGCACGTTCGAGGCATCCGGCGAGCCTCGCCAGCTCAACTCGGGCGGTTTCGCGGTGTAGATGGATGGGTCCATATGTATATACTGATCAATTCTTTGGAATATCATCATCATTGGCCGCTCTCTGCGAATGCCGAATCTCGTGTGCTATGCTCATGTGTGCCGTTTCTCTCACTCCTCGTCCGTTGTTTATGCTGCCTCCTTTTCCGACGAGACCACCCCTTCGTCTGGCTGTACCAAATCACGCAGCTTAAACGTTGTCCAAAAGTTGTTTTGCTTGACGAACCAGGCGTTGACAAGCTCCCACTCCCTCGCCGGATCTTGGAAATCGATCTGCATAATGTCAGTGCGGAGGTTCCAGCGTGGGGGGGGGGGGAACTGACTTCAAACCGCCGCAGCAGGCTCGGCACGAGCTTGTAAATCTCCAGCAGACTAATGTTCTTGCCAATGCAAGTCCTGCTACCCATGCCAAACTGGAACATGTGGCCGTTCATCTCCTTGACGCGACGCTCCTCAGCCTCGCCAGGACCGGCGATCCAGCGCTCCGGGCGATAGACGTCGACATCGTCGCCAAAGATCTCGCGGCGGCGGTGAATGACCCAGGCGCTGCAGCCGACGATGGTGCCACCCTTGACAAAGTGGCCTGCGATCTCGGCGCCCTGGGGAGGCACGATGCGCTCCAGGGGCAGGCCAGCGGCCGGGTGCATGCGGAAGGCCTCCTTGACGCAGGCATCTAGGTAAGGCAGGCCCTGGCTCTCATGCCAGGTGACGAGGCCGGTATCACGATCGGCGAAGTTACCGCGGCGGGCAGCGGTGTCGAGCTCGTCACGTAGCCTGGCGAGGGCGCTCGGGGTGCGCAGGAGGTAATAGAACACCGCGGAGAGTGAAATAGCGGTCGTCTCGCTGCCGGCAAAGGCCATGCTGACAGCCATGGTCTGGACGAGGGTGTCGGACATGAACTCGGGGCGGGCCTCACGGGCGGCGAGGAACTTGGAGAGCAGATCAGGCTGCTGCTTGATCTTCTGGGCAGCAGAGGTGGGCAGAACGGGGCCCGTGTTGGAGGACTTCAGCTTGGCATCGGCATCAGCGATGTCAGGCATGCGCTCGGCCATGCGGGCGCGGGCGAAGCGGGCGACGGGGAAGGTAGCATCAAAGAGACCCCACTGCGAGAGGCGCAGGTAGATGGGGTTCTTGAGGAAGAGGTAGTCGAGGAAGGGGATCTGGCCGACGGGAGCGACGTAGAGGAAGAGAGAGGTGAGGTAGTCGATGATGCCGTCAATGTCGCGGTTGTGCTCGATGAAGCCGTGGCGCTTGCTGTACGTGATCTCGCCGATGACGTCGAATGCGTAGAACTGCAGCCAGCGGGTAAAGTCGCAGCCCTCAGGGTGGCCGACAAACTCGGCGGCAGTGCGCTCGAGGAAGAGGCGGGTAGTGTTGTCGACAAAGGGCTCGTACTGGACGAGGGTGGACATGGAAAAGGCCGAGTTGACGCAGCGGCGGAACTGGGCATGGAAGTCATTGTCGGTGCTGCTGAAGAGCGAAGGCAGGCGCATGCCCTTCACGATGGACTGCTGGACGATGTAGAAGTCTGACTTTATGAAGCCCTTGTTGAGGCCGTAGATTGTCTTGAGGGCCTCGGGGTCGGCGAAGGAGAGGGTGTTTGGGCCGAGGCGGACGACGTCACCGTACTTGTCGTGCAGGGCGCGCTGGGTGATGTCCGGGCGGCGACGGTAGACGTCGAAGAAACGCCACCAGTCTGTGAAAGAGGCGGCGAGGGGGCCGGGGTACTTGTCGAGGCGGTTGTTGAAGCGGTTCTTGAGAAGCCAGGCGACGAGGGCGATGCCGCCTACCAGGGCCCAGTGGTCGACGACGAGGGCGACCAGGGACTCTGTCAGTCCACGGGCCTGGGAGTCTGGACTCGGAGGCATATTTGCTGTGGGGTGTGACTGGGTGTATGGAGGGAGGGCAGAGTAAGTTGAGCCTTAAGTGAGAGATGTGTGAGGAGGGTCAGATCAGACTGAGGGTCGTGGCCATGAACATCAGTCGTGAACAAAGCTGTGATGTAAGAACAGGTGAACGAAGTCGAGTTGGGATGATGTGGGTGACAGGCAGACAGGTCTCCTCATCATGGGTGCCAGTGAGGCGGCGGGCCGAGCGGTTAAGTAGCAGTGACGACGATGGGCGGTCGCTCCCCACAGGAGGATATCCTGTGATGCATCACTGGCGAGAGCGAGCCAACCGAGCGTGTGGATTCGAGTTGTGACGGAGGGGAGTCCAGGGGGGTCAGACCGTCAACGCCGAGGCTCCGGGGGTGGGGATGGGCGATATGGGGGAGCAGGGGTAGATGGACAGGGGCAGGATGCGCGTCTCCGGCAGGCTCGACTCGGAGTCAACGATACGAACAAGCGTCTTGTCGAGGGCGGTCCCGGCTCCCGAGACACGGCAGGTAACGAGAGCTTGATGGAGGTGATGGAGCTGTGGGCCAGGGGCCAGAGGCAGTGTTCGTGGTGGTATCGTCGGCAGAAGGGGTCTCTTCATCAGCCGAGCCTCAAGCAGGCTCGGGCTTCGGGGTTCAGGTTGATGCAGGCCTGATGCGTTTATGATTTCGAGTTTATCGCGTCGCTTCCGAGTCGATTCGGGAGGTGGGCACGGGGAGAAAGGAGAGTACTCGTAGCTTGGTGGCCTCCGTAGGGCGGCGGTCCGGTGTGACCCTCTGCCCTGCTTGGCCGGCTTGGTTCTGGACTGGCGCCGTTAGGAGGGGTCCTTCGGCAAATCCTCAGTGAAGACTTGCATTCCGAGACGCCTGAGTGGTCGGAACGGCTGGCTGTTGTCCGTCGCTGACAGTGATCTGCCTCCCTCGAAGGGCTGGGCATCTCCCCAAGTCCATGCGCCGAACTCCATTGTTGCCGATTCGCCGCTTCTCCCATCAGCACGGGCAGAACAAAATGTACAGACGGTGCCACTGCCACGAGAGCAGAGCCCTCAGGCACGCAGGGAGAGGCGCCTCCTAAGCATCGGGAATAGGCCGCTCATGGAGTAGTGTAGTGTCGCGGCCGATCCCCCCTCGTAAGCTCGCCACTCCCCTGGATCGAACGTCGGTGCCGGTCAGTAGCATATGCCCGTGACTTTCCCGGCAGGCCGACCCGACGCCGCCGAAACGAGTCGATTCGCGTTGCATCGTGACATGGCTGGTGGATGATGGCGGATGTCGGCGGTGGATCAGTGGATCTGTGGGTGCATCTCTCGTCCCAGGCCAAGACTCGACCCTCCCCACGGGACGGCAATGGGCACGGCATCTGGCTGCTCACTGCTCGCCCACGAGTGCCCTTGGGGACCCCAAAAGACCCAGGCCCGCACGCGGAAATCTGCCGACTCGTGCGCCGCACACGTCTGGGCCCAGCCGCCCGCGGGCCAGTGACTCGACTCGACTTTCGGCAGATGCTCAGACTCGATTGCCGAAGTGCTGCGTCTGCTTCCTTCTTCCAGAAAGCTTCCATGGCGATGCAGAGGCATGCTGCATGTCGCTGTAAGACACGGTTAGATCAAATGTGAGACGAATCAGATGGAAGTGGACGGTGTGAGGAATTGACAGCTTGATCCGGCCGGTGGAAAGACACTGGACTGGATTTGGAGAGCTCGGCGGCAGGCAGTGACGGTGACTCGGTGATAAGGACGGACATGGCTAGATAAGCCGGTGAGCTTCGGTGTGAGAAGAAGACTTCAAACACCATCACCACCAAACAAACTCCTCCCACGACACCACACCTCATCACACAGCAGCCCCCCTCTCGACGCTGAACCACGGCGACAGGTCCCAGTGCCACCCTTCGATACTGCCCGGATCCCCAAAAGTCTTGAGCCCCCGCCGCAGGATCCTGTACTCGCCGTCACCCAGCCTTCCTCCATGCGCCAGAGTCCCCAACGGCCGCACCCACCACTGCGTGTTGGTCCGCGGAAAGTCTCTGATCGGAAAGTCGGCCACGACAAATTCAAAGCCGTCGCCCGCAGTGCGGAAGTGTCCCTGGAACTTGTTCTGCCCCGGCACCAGTGTACGTGACCTCGACATCACCCTCGATGGTGACCTCGACCCGGTGCGTTGCTTTGAAGTGCGCCGTATCGTTGATCTCGAGGTACGACTTCACGCCCTGCAAAGCTGTCGTGCTCAATGCTGCCGACGGCTAGGCCACCTATGTTGTTGGTGAGGCGTGAACTGAACCAGGGACCTAAACGACGTTGGCCATCATCCTGATGTGCTCCTCTCACTCAGCTTACCCAGCCGGCCCTCATTGCTCGCCGCGATCACTGCAAATGTTCCCTGCGCCTGGATCCTCGAGATGACGTTCCCGATCGCTGTGTTGGGAAAGCCCAGGTCCGATCCGATGGACGCGTTGATCACATCGGCGCCATCCTCAAGGAGGAGCCCCTGCATAACAACATCCTCGGCGCTCCCGCCAGTGCATCCGAACACCTTGTAGCCCCTGAGCCTCGCTTTGGGGGCCACGCCGGTGATGGACTCATCACCTGACGCAATGATACCAGTGACGTGGTGCCATGACCGTGGCAGTCTTTGAAGTCGGCGTTGTCTTCGATGATGTTCCATCCGCCCTCGACCTTGAACCCCGGGCCAACGCCACCGCCGAGCGCCGGGTGCGTGTAGTCGATGCCGCTATCAACGACAGCAACGATGACACCCTCGCCCAAGATGCCCTGCTCATGGACCCGCGTGACGTTGGTCTGCCCATGGGATCCCACGCGCCTATGTCCGAGGCCCTCTCAAGGACGACAGTCGGCTTGACGTCCAGCTTCAGGTAAGTAGCAGGCCAGATGTTCTTGACCTCAGGGAGGTTTTGGATCTGCTCAATCTCCTCCTCGATAGCGTTTTCGAGATCAAAAGATGCACCATGAAAGATTTCAGACGTAAAGCTCTGTGCCAGCTCTACATTGGCACCAGCATCCAACAGAATAGCTCTGAACTCGCCCGTGTCCTATCCCTCGTCAGTCGCAAACCCATGTCGAGTCCTGCGTTCTTGAGACTTACTCGACTGCCGTCACGCTTGCGGAACTTCGCAGAACCAGCGTCCGAGAACTCGACAATGTATCGCTTGGGCCGGAAGAGTTCGAGGGCCTCTTCATCTGCCGAGGAGGCAGCCACCAAGGCGGCCCCAAGCAGGACAGAGGCTTGAGAGAGAGATTTCAAGAACAACATGGGCGTCGGCTTCAGAGTCTTAGGCAAAGGTGAAGAGTTTCAGAACACACTTGCCATACTATCGCGCCCATTTATACTTCATTCTCTCCCTTTCGCTGACATTACCCCTCCTTATCTTTTCCTGATCTGCTCCAGTCCCAGCCTGCCCCCGATTTTCGCCATGCCTTGGCCAAGTGTGCAATGAATGCGTGCCATCCATTGCTACCTTGAAGGTCAGTATCACTCGTGCAAAAGTTCAAATGTTGGCAACAAATGGAGTCGGGTCAGGGAGCCCGTTTGCTCGTCATTGGACTTGCAGCAGGCGTGTCAAGACTTCCACCATCTTGACTCAGACTGTGGTTCTGACCTGCCTGAACTGGCGCACATAGTAGAATGGATTCCTGTGATGCAACGTCTCTGAAAGTCGGATTGCCGTCTCTGGTCTGTCCTACGATCGCCAAGTGCGGCCGAGCATTTTGGCCGCAACCTGGTGCTTGCTTCTGTCGACGGAGTGCCTTAGTCCATGCTGCCAAGCAGCGAGTAGACGTGCTCGGTGATAGCTTCGATATGCTGCACCTCAATGTGGCATATGAGTGACTGATGGCAGCTCATCGCCGGGGACATCACGCTGCCGAGCTGTTGCACTCGGACGAACTTTACTTCCGAGTGCCGTCGATCGTGTTGCTTCACTGGCAGTCTATGTCAACTCGGTGCATAGATAATAGTGGTATTAGTACAGACTTGATGCATCTGCACATCTGGTGTTGGCCATACGGCCTGGGGTATCATACAAAGCAGCAATCAGTTCGCTCAATTCCATGGCATCCTTGACACCCCAAATCAAAGTCATCTCGTTCTGCATCTTGCTCGCATCTCGCACCCCCCAAGTTGTCGTAATCATACTCAATCAGTCATCGTATCCGTCATGACACGGCCCGAGCTTGTGCTGTCGGCGCTCTCAAGCAGTCCACCAGGATGCGGCGGATGGGCTCGTCGAAAGCAGCGAAACGGGCCTCGGGATAGCAGATGCCGAGTCTGGGTTGTTCGCGCGGTCAAGGAATGTTCCGACGCTGGCAAAGAACTGGGCCTTTCGATGTTGAATAGCCGTCTCCCTGGTCGCAGCCTCTGCCCGAGCGGCCTCCTCTGCGGCAACGGCCTTCCTGTCATTGAGAACGGCAAGGCCAATGTTGTCCATAGTCCTAGTGATGTCCTCGGTGAGAGCTTCACACAGTTGCGCAAGCTCGTTTCCGTTCGAGCCGATGAGCATGGCGAGACTGGAAATGACGGCCACGAGTCGCCTGAGTACCTTGAGCGAAGCCATCGAGTGATAGATACGGGGGCCCTCGAGATCTTCGCCAGAGAGGAAGATGGAAAACGCCGCGGCCACGGCCAGGGGAACGACGTGGTGGATCAGCTCAGCCTTCCTCTGCTTGCCAACCTTGTGTCCGAACGTGGGAAGAATCTGTGATTCGATCATGAAGACCTGACCGGCGATTGTGGACTCGTCGTCGGAGTCGAGCTCTCCTATGAACTCGGACTGCTCTGCGGCGTAGTCGGTGTGCTGGTATTTGCTGCATGTGTCCAGGATGTGGAGGAGGTGCAGGCCGAGTTGGCCGGTTGGGCCCTGCTGCTGGAACCTCTCATCGAGCTGGGTGACGTTTTCGTACTTGCGCAGCCACTTGCTGCCGCGGCCCGTCCATTGATCCTCGCCGATGAGCTTGAGCATGGTGTCCATGACATCGAAGGGAATCTCGGCGGTGAACAGAGCCTCATCCCGGTCGAGGACCAGTGTCTCGGTCTCTTCGCACCTTCTACGCGGACCATCGATTGTCGATGTTTGTGACGGAAAGAGTGTAAAGGGCTCGGCGGGTTCAACGGGTTCGGCGGGTTCGGCGGCCTGAGTGACGGGCTGAGTGACGGGCTGAGTGACGGGCTGAGTGGCGGGCTGAGTGGCGGGCTTCGCCTGAACGGGTGCGGGTTTGGTGGTCCGAGGGGCCAACTTGGCCTGGACGGAGAGGACGGAACGGACTTTGCCAGTGAAGACAGGCTTTGATCGTTGCTTCTCCTTTCCGCCCTTCTGACTTGTTGCAGGACGGACTGAGGCCAGGCCCACAGCCGCCTTGGGGGAGCCTACGTCCTCCTCGCCGAGGATAGAAGAACGCTCCTTGTCGACTGCTTCGCCGTCCTTCTCTGCGGCGTTGCCAGTGGCAATGTCCTCCGGGGCATTGCCGTCGGGGGCAGTGTGGTCGGAGGGATTGTTGTCTGGAGCATCGGGATCCGAGGCGTCATGCTCGCGAAGCTCAGCGTTCGGGGCAGGGCCAGGCACCGCCTTGTTAAGGCGGCCGAAGTCAAGATGGGTATCATTGTCGGACGGAGAAGAAGAGGCAACTGCGATTCGCTTCTGCTGGTTACCGGCAGTGTCATTGCGCTTGCGCTTGTGCGTTGAGAGGGGCTGTGTGCGAGAGAGAGAGGTCAGAGAGGTCGGTCATCCAGAGTACCTAAGGTTGGTTGGACGACGTACAGTGATCGGCCCGTCTTCAACAGGCTGGTCGCCCTTCGTGTTCATGTTGGGCTCGAGGGAGTCTTTGACAGGAAGGGATGGATTGATCGTGCTGCTCATCGGGGAAGGCAGGATGAGCTTCTGTGTTGAAGAAGATGGAGGTTGCTTGGGGAGGAAGGTTGATAGACGAGGTCTGGTGGAGGTGGTTGACGAGGGAGACTTCAATTGAGCGAAGGAAACAATTGGAAGTCTTGGGGTGAATTGAACTCGGAGGCAAACTGCAGGTGGCGCCTGAGTTTGAAGGCCTGCGGCTGCCGAGGCAGCTGCCTCGCACAATGGCAGGTAGGGTGAGGTTGAAGCTAGGTGGGCAGGAGCGCCAAATGGAAGGAACCTGATGTGTTCGCAGCACAGTGGGACCATGTGTATCGCTCACTTCCATCATGGGAAGCTGCCGGCCTAACGCGCAACAATGAGCCTTCGGAACGCAATTAACTCAGATTTCTTCAAGATGATACCATTCTGCTCCAATTTATGGTCTGCAGAATCATCGAGTGAGGCCATAAGGAGAGCATTAGCCTCTCTGCGCTGTGCGTGGAGGAGACGCTGTGTTTCCACGGCAACGATGCAAACAGTCAACTACCTATCTGTGACGTTTTGGGCGGCCAAATCTAATTCCAGGCGCAAAAAAAAGGCATACAACGCTCCGGTAGGAAAGAGATTGCTTGTAATGTTATCTGTTTCTGCTGCACGTGGGTACCTGCAGGTAGTTTTCAGAGCTCGTGGCGTTGCACTTCACCGGAGCTGCTTGACCCCGCGATGCGTTCATGCTTATGTAACGGCGACCCTGACGATCCAGCTCACGTTGCAACTGCCCCTCTGTCCATACAAGTTAGCATCGACCCTTTTCATTCAAAAGCAGGTAGCAGACGGATCATTTTCTGTCCATCATCCAAAATCACGCGACACCTCCCAAAAATCCTAGGAACTCAGTCCAAGGGCAGGCAGAATGGAGGCACCTTCCTCATCCCCGTCTCCACTATCAGCCCTGGAGGTTCTCGACCCCGCGGCACCTCCAAAGTTCCAGAAGCTTGAAAAGCGCATCAACGACGGGCCAGACGTGACGACATTCCTGACGTCAAAAGCATACCGGGATATCGGCACCTTCGTCCTCCAGCTCAACCGCGCCCTGTGCCCTCGGAAACACGAGGCGACCGCTGACGGCAAGGAGTCGATACGGACCTTTCCCCTCACCTCCCTGAAGCCCAGTGCTGAGCTTCCAAGCTCCATCCAGGGACTCCAGACGCTGCTGAAAAAGGCAGAAGCTCTCATCGACTCGGCGCCGCCGGATCCAGGCCCGCGCCGCTTCGGTAATGTGGCTTTCAGAACCTGGCACGGCCTGCTGGCGGACCAAGTACGCGGTCTCCTAGAGGAGTTTGTCCCCACCTCTGTGCTGGAATTCGGTGGCCCGGGATCGCGAGAAGGGATCCTGGACGAGCTGGTGGGATACTTTGTCGGTGCATTCGGCAGTGCCCAGAGGCTCGACTACGGCACAGGGCACGAGCTGTCCTTCCTGGCGTTCCTGGGCGGTCTGTGGAAGCTGCGCTTTTTCGAAGAAATCAGAGCCTCCACCACAGGCGCGGAAGATGGCGAGACAGAGCGGATGATTGTTCTTGGCGTCATCGAGCCATATCTGAAGGTCGTCCGCAGACTGATCCTGACGTACACACTAGAGCCGGCCGGATCCCACGGAGTTTGGGGCCTCGACGACCACGCTTTCTTGCCATACATCTTTGGCTCGGCACAGTTCACTCGCGCCATCACCGCGACGGAAGCGATGCCCACAGAGGGGTCTGTCCGAGGCGCGCCGAAGACGGGCGACATTGTCAAGGCCACCGTTGTCGAGGACTACCGGACGGTCAACATGTACTTCTCCGCCATCGGCTTCATCAACGACGTGAAGAAGGGCCCGTTCTGGGAGCACAGCCCCATCCTATTCGATGTCAGCGGCATCCGCGACGGCTGGGGCAAGATCAACAAGGTGAGACCAAGGTCAGAGGATGTGGTTGACAGCGTGCTAACGGCTGGACAGGGCATGATCAAGATGTTCAACGCCGAGGTGCTCTCCAAGTTCCCCGTGGTGCAGCACTTCCACTTTGGCGCACTCTTCTCCTGGGACCAGGACCCCAACGCGGCAGCACCGGCACACTCGATACACATCGCCAACCAGCCAAATATCCAGAACTTCCCCGCGCAAGGAACGGCTATGCCGCCGCCCGGGGGTGCTGGAATGGCGGGTACAGCAGCGCCGTGGGCTGCTGGCGCGGCTACACGGGCGCCAGGAGCAGGCTCGGCTGGTACGGCGGCACCTTGGGCAAACGCCGCGCGGGCACCAGGCGCAGGTGCAGGCGTGGCCGGGATCCCCTATTCCCGCGTACCACCAGCGAGGGCTGGCGGCGCCATGCCTCCTCCATCGGTCACAGGTCGTGTGCCTCCCAGCACAACCACATCAGGGCCTGGTCCAAGAACCGGGACGCTTGCTCAGGCTGGGAACACCAAGCTGAAGGAGGACGAGTCGACGGATGGACAGATCACTATGACCAAGGCGCCATGGGCGTCATAGACAGTAGACAGTCACGAGAGTAGTTGGCCATGGAGCCCAAACATCACGACAGTCATGAACAACGAAGCGGACAGTTCGAGAAAGATCAAGTGTCCCGATTGTAATATCCTCGCCCCCTTCCTCCGCGTCAATCAGAACGTTGGGTATCCGCACTAAGAAAACAAACGCAAGCTAGCGGGCCACCTCGAGGGCGGTTCGCCGGTATCTGTCGAGGTTGTGGAAAGGAACGCACGTAGAAAAGAGAAAAACAATAATTGGGGGGCGAGGGGAGGTGTCCAGCGACTCGTATGCCCAACCGTCAGTCGCGCACAGCGACAGATGTGACCTGAACAGCCGTTATAGTCAAGCATACAGTATGCCAGAAAGAGGTCTAATCGAGGGCTGTCTCCCGGGGGCAGACGAGCGTCAACCCCAGGGACCGAGGCCAACGCGGACCTCGAGACGCAAGTGACGGGTCGGGATATTGTGGTCGAAGGGTGTTATGATGGGCTTAGACGGCGGCGGGCTTGGCCTCGTCCTCCTTCTTGGTCTCGGGGACGGCAGTGGCCTCGGCAGCGGCAGGCGCAGCGGCGGGGGCAGCGGCCGGAGTGGCAGCCGGAGCGGCAGCCGGGGCGGCAGCAGGAGCCGGGGCGCTGGTGGCAGCGGCGGCCTGGTCGGGGGAAGGATAAGCCTTGGCGGCCGGGTCCTCGGTGCCGGTGGTAGTGGCGACAGCGGGGGCCGTCGCGGGAGCAGCCGCAGGGGCGGGGGCGGCCTCGGGGGCGGCTTCGGTGGTAGCGGGCTTGGGCTCCTCGACAACGGGGACAGGGGCCGCTGCATCAAGAGAAGGTCAGTCGGGACGTCTATTTGATCAAGGGCTTCGTATTTCCACAGACCGGCTGGGGCAGCGGGGGCGGGAGTCTCGGCCGACTTGGTCACGGCCGGAGCGGCATCGCTGGTCTTGGTGGGCGTGGGCTGAGCGGGGGCGGCAGCGTCGCTCGGCTTGTCCTTCTTGAAGGCAGCCTTGAGCTTGGCCTTGAGGTTGTCGAAAGCGTGCAGAGCTGGGCGGCAGGTGTTCAGTTGGAGAACTCGGCGGGTGAAGCCGGCGGATGATACGTACGGACACCGGGCATCTTGGCGACGGAGGAGGAAGTGAAGAGGAGGGAGGTGCTCGGGCGGGTTGGGTTGCTTGGCTGCTCCACGATTTACAGTCAGCGAGTCGAACCACGCTTCGTCGTCACCACGGCGCGATGCAGGGACGTCGATAGAGCTGTTGACATCTTGGAGAAAAAGACTGATGTTCTCCCTTACGCCTCCGGGTTCGTGCGCACATACCTTGAAGAGGTTTGAGGTGGGAGAGTTGCTTGGGTTGGGAAACCTGAAAGCTGAAGATGGCGGCGGTTGAAGGGTTCAAGTTGACTTGAGAGCGAAGCGCTTAAGGTGCCCCACAATTAATATGGCATCGTCGCCGGCCAAAATGAGGGCACGGGCTCCGTTCGGGGTCAACGATTACGGAGTTTGACAACCGTCGCCCCTCCGTTTTAAGGTTGACAGCTCCGAGGGCAGCCGCCCGGCTTTTTACATATGCCTACCCTTCGGCCACAAATGGCAAACAGTCCATCAGTCGGCTCAAGATAACATGACGTAGCACGTCGACTTGACCAGCTCGAAGCGTTGCCAGCTGCGTTAACAACGGCAGCCCCAACGGTGAGGCTTTGCATACCGTCCCGACGGGTCAAATGACGTGTTTATAGATTGTGGCTGACAGGCCGGTCGAGACGCCAGAAATGAGGATGGACTCACAGCGCGTTTCAGGGGAAATGAGTCTTGATTGATCGGCAGCGTCGTTTCACGCGTATCGTATCATGATGCATCTATCCCCGTATCGTACAAATACACCACCTAGGTATCCCTTGCGATGCCGTCTCAACACCATGCCAAACTCCTCACGGGCTCGAAGTCGCTGACGCCAAGGAACTTGAAGACCGCGACATGTGGCTTTCGAGCCAGCTCCGAACGACGTCCTCTCCGAACCTGTTCATCTGCAGCTGCCCCTCGACGGGCTCGCCGGCATCAACGATCTTGACCCGCGCCGCGACCTCGGCCTGCATGTCTTCAAACTCCCCATCCCATTGCATCCGCTCCTTAAGCTCGATCTTCTCCAGACTACGCCTCATGAGACCGCCCAGCTCTTCTGCCTGCGCAGCAAAGTGATTGCCCTTGAGCTTCCTCCTCGAAGCGGTCCTCGACGTGACTGTCGTCTTGGCCTTCGTCTTCCGAGGCGCCGCTGGCATCACGGCAGTGTCATGGAGCAGCAGCGTCTCCGGAATGGTGAGCGTCGAACGTCGCGGCGGGAACACCAGGGCGCTCCGCCTCGGCGGCTTCGTAGCCGTAGGCATCAGGTCCGCCGCCGAACCTTCCAGCCCCAGGGCGGCCATGCGATCGACCATGGCCGTGATCCCCGATGCGTGGTGGAAAGATTGCGGTACAAGAAGACCCGCCGTCTGGAAATGCAGGCTAGGGCTGGCGAAGGGGTCGAATAGATCCGAGGGTCCTTTGAAGAGCTCCGGCATTTCCTCCCGCAGGGTATGAAGGGGAGTTCCCTCAGCGGCCGCCGGCGGCAGCGAGGGAGCGATCTTGCGGCCTGCGCCTGTCGGCTTGTTGATCTTGTGATCCGGGAGAAACATGGTCCAGTTGTAGATGCCGTTGTATGCGATGAGGCCTCGCACGGCGAAACGCTCATGTCTGTGACACTCGGTGAGGGCCAGCGAAGCGGCCAAGGTGGCGCCGAGATAGGCTCCATGGACGTAGATGTCCCGCCGGCCGCCGCATGAAGGGGCCAAGTGCTCGATGATCCAGCTGTAGCCGAAGAGCAGGTCGTGGAGGGGCGTGGGCCAGTGCAAGGGGGTCGTGAAGTCTGAAGGCTCTTCTTCCTCTTCCTCAACAGGCTCCAGTGCCTGGTCTCCGGCGTAGGGGCCCGGCCATCGATAGTTGATGACGGCGGTTGGGAGCGAGTCCAGAAAAGGGGGAAGGTAGGGCGGCTCTCTAGGTGACGGCGCAAACGCCGGAATGTGGATGAGCAAAGGCTCCGAGGAGGGCTCACGAGTAACCCCGTGGAAACTACAGTCGGTCAGTCAGCACGGCGTACTCACGGATAAGACTGCAAACACTCACTCAACGGTGATGCTTCCCGAGGACCGGCAAGGAACCTCGACACGCTCAACTGATGTGTGCAGGTGCCGCCTCAGCAGGGCGAGACGGCCACGCGGCAGTCTCAAGTGCCTCTGCCATGTTGCTATCATTCCTGGAGCTTTGTGGCATGTGGCGCGGCCATCGATCATCAACAATCCATGTGGCTATTATGGGTGTCAATATTTCACAAAGAAATTCAAGGTCCGAGTGAACCGCGTCGAGCGCGTCTGACCTGAGGTCGGGGATGGTGAGAAGCCCAATCACGAGCCGTTACTTCCCCTCCCTCAGCGGGTCCCCGGCAGCTCTAGCGAAATCACGCGCTGTAGCCAGACTGCTGGAACCGGCAATCGTCCGCCGTGATTGGGAGAAGCTTGGCGCCAAAAGTGGCCTTACGTCATGCCCACCCCCGGATTCTTGATCTCTTGGCACATCCAGGTTCCATTCACCACCCGTCACTATCGTCTGGATGCGGCGATGCGGCTGATGACACATGGCCCAGGCATGGCCTAGGTCCGAGCTGGCCCACGGCGGAAGTCCGTCTTGAACCTTACTTAAGACACGGCAACTTAACATCCTGCTTCCTGACCGCCACGCGTTTCCGAGAGAGCCGTCGGACCTCAGTGTCTTCTCTCGTGAAAACGGCCATCATCGCCAGGAAGAAGAGTTGCGGCAATGTTGCCTCGACGACCGGAGAACCACGATAACAATATCTTTACCATCTCGTCACCGCACAGGTAGCCCTCACGATGAACGATGCGGATCTCGGCGACAACATCGAGGAGCGGGTGGCTCAGATGGAGGACCAAAAGACGGACGGCAAGCGTTTCGAAAATGACGACACTCACATGAGCCCAGCGTGAGAGCGAGCCCTTTGTGCTTCAGACTTGGTAGAGCAGAAGAAGCTGACCCCGTACAGACGGTGGTGGTTCGCCTCGTCCGCCTTCCCCATGCTGGCGGGCACATTTGGCCCCATGGCGTCGGCCTTCAGTATCTGCTCCCTCTGTCGGCCCTGGAGACAGATCTTCAGAGACGGAGCAACGATTCAGAACGCTCCGCCCTTGCCTGATCCCGAATGGTAGGTCTTCCTCCGCAAATCTACAAGGCCTTGCGTGCCTGACGACAGCCCTTGCTCAGGCTCCTTATCGTCAACGGCATCCAGCTGGCCATCGCCTTGGTCTCGAATGTATTCCTCCTCCTCAACATGACCCGCCGCGTGCGCTTCTCCATCGCCCAGCCCATCACCATCATCGGCTGGTACCTATCCTCCATCGCTCTGTTCTGCCTGGTCGCCACCGCCACTGCTGGGCCCCTGCGCATTCGTCCTGGCCAGCATATCGTGTGGTCTCAGGCCTTTTACTACGGGCTATTCGCCGCCATACTCTACTTCATCGATGCCTCTCTGATGGTCGTCACTGTTTACGGCGCCTGGACAAACCATTACTCCAAAGACTTCCAGCTTACCAGCAGCCAGCGGACGCTCATGATGCAGACCATCATGTACCTCTTCTATCTACTTGTCGGCGCCCTGGTATTCTCCAAGATCGAAGACTGGGCGTATTTGGATGGTGTGTACTGGGCGAACCAGACGCTTTTCACGTAAGGAACCTCTCATTCCTGTGATTGAACCAGTGTGTCTGACTGTCACAGCGTGGGATACGGCGATTTTCCTATCAACTATAATCTGTCACGGGCCCTCCTCATCCCTTACGTTCTCATCGGCGTCATTACACTTGGTCTCCTGATTGGCAGCATCAGGAGCCTCATCCTTGAACGCGGCCGGAAACGCCTTGACATCCGCATGGTTGAGAAGCAGCGCCGGAAGCTTGTCCGGACAATGACAACCAAGGGCCGTGACGAGATCCTTGAGCCGATCCGAGAGCCGTACCTATCGCGCTCCAACACAAGAGACCTGCAGATGGACGAGTACGAAAGGCGCCGAGCCGAGTTTCTCCTGATGCGCAAGATACAGGCACGCTCCACCACCCGCCGCCGCTGGATGGCCGTGGCAGTGTCCACCAGTGTCTGGCTGGTACTCTGGCTCGTGGGTGCCGCCATCTTCCAGCACGTCGAGTACCCGTACCAACAGTGGACTTACTTCGATGGCTTTTACTTTGCATTTGTCACTCTTTTGGTCCGTGATCCATCTTCCTCTCTCGCTGCTTCCAAACTGACACAAGCCACAGACTCTTGGATATGGAGATCGAACCCCAATCTCGCCCGCGGGCAAGTCATTTTACGTCCTCTGGACCATGCTCGCACTTCCCACCATGACAATTATGATATCAAATGCAGGGGATACCGTGGTTCTTGCCATCAAGAACGCTACATTGGATCTGGGCAGCATCACCATCCTCCCAGGGGATAGGGGTGTTGTGGATGGACTGAAGAGAATGATACGGAGACTTTCGTTTGGAAAATTCTTCCCCGATGCGGGTGGTGAAGTAGACGCCGACGGAGACGACATTATGGTTCTTCCGCCAGGCTTCCTCGGCGCAGCTCGCCAGCGAGAAATCAGCCAGGACGATTTGGCCGGATCAGAAGACGGCCGTGGTGGGGGAGGCCAGCATGAAGGAAATGGCCAGGGCGTCACCTCTTCAAGACATGATCCGGAATCCGGCCGCGGGCAAGAAATCCTCCGTCTCAGGGGCACCAGGACAGAACAGTCACGGCCATCGGTCGTCTCTCGCCCCTCGGAGACATTCAGCACCCGTGTTCGACGCTCTCTTGCGACAGTACGAGACCCTCGAGCGCCCCTGCCTTCATCACCGTCCGACTACCACTACCTTCTTGCGGCCGAGATCGCAAGCGTATCTCGCGACGTCAAGCGCAAGGATCCCCGGCGCTACACCTTTGCCGAGTGGGCGTGGTATCTCAAGCTCGTCGGCGAGGACGAGGCCGACCCCTACACACACCGCAAGGCCAGGCCGCATGTGCACGCGCCTAAGAAGCGCGGGAGCATCGCGAAGCAGCTCACGCACCGGAGCAGCAAAGCCGAGAAAGGCGACGCCCAGCATCCGCGAACTACATCGGTCAATGGGTCCGCTGATGATACGGCGAGGGAGCATGAGGCCAACGGCGAAGGGGACCATGCCGAGGGTGACAATAGCGGTGACCTAGACCGGTTCGTTGCAGAGGGCGATCGGTGGTCCTGGGTCGGCAGTAGGAGTCCACTGATGGGCAGCATGGAGGAGAGCGAGTGGATCTTGGAGAAGCTGACGCAGAAGCTGATGCACGAGCTGGAGAGGGCAAGGCATGGGTAGGAGTTGTTGGTTCGAGACTGAGCTTGTTTCCAGAGATATCCCAATATTCGCATATTTGAAGCTTATCGAAAAGTTGAGCATCTTCTGTGTCCATCCGCTCAGCAACGAGGAAAGGGTATCGATTCCTGTGATTCCTACATGCTCTTGCTCAAAGTATCCCCAAACGCCGTTCCCACCCCCATATTGTCTTCTTGGCTCGTCCATCTCTTGTAGCCCTGCTTCCTAGCCCGATGTATCGATCTCGAGGTCGAGCTGCACGCCGTTGCTGACACCATAGTCGGCAAGCGTCAACTGGTCCTTGAAAGGACGTTCCGACTGCCGCTTCAACAGGATATGATTCGGGTTGCGACCGATTCTCGCGCCCACCATAATCTTGAAGGCGCTGATGGGGTCCGAGGCGAAGCACGGGATGGCTGCTTTTGTGCCCATTCTGTCGTTGACGTGGACGATGATCATCTCCTGGCCCGCAACCGGCGCGGGTGCTATAGGCTTTGTAGACTTCTTCTTCTCCTTCTTCGCGGGCGCGTCGCCGTCCTTAGCGACCTTTGCGCTGTCGCCACGTGCTGGGGAGCGTCGTCTTTCGGACCTTGAGGGCTCTTCGGTGACTTCTCCGTCCTCGCGCGCAGGGGATCGCTCGCGGCGCTTCTTCTCGGAGGGCTCGTCTCGGTTCCTGTCGTCTCGGCGATCACGATCGCGTCGGGGGGAGCGGGAACGGTCGCGGTAGCCGCGCTGCAGTCGGCGGTCGTCTCTGTCGTCTTGGTCGGCGCGCGAGGACTTGTCCTTCCAGCGGAAACCGCCTTGCTTGCGCTCGCGGGGCGGGCCGCGGTCTTTTGATCGGTCGCGTCGCGGGGATCGCGAGCGTTTGTTCGATGAGTCCTCCATGGCGGGAGACGTGGGTAGAGATGATGTGGTAGGGAGGAGGTTTCGCAGAGGAAGTCTGCCGAAGTCAAGGTGCTGCCTGTGACAGTATTGATGTGCTCGGCGACGTCAATTTTTAGCGGGGCAGTCGTTGTCTGGGAGTGACATCAGCGCCGCCTCGGTGCTTTTCTCCCTTCCGCAACTGCGCAGCAACGACATGATCATTCTCGATACTCGTGACCGATATTACTATCTGAGCTCTCTGAAACCCGATCCAAAGTCATGAGTCCAAGCTGCTCTCGAGCTCGGCAATCTTCTGCCTGACGACCTCGTCCGCATCCTTCAGCGCGTCTCTCAACACGACCTCGGATTGCTGGCCGGCGAGCCACCAGGGCGCAATGTGTGCAATCAGTCGATCCAGCGCAATAATTTGAGCCCAGACCTTCTGATCGATGCCTTTCAGCGGTGTCGCCACACCGAGACTCTCCAGCTTCTCATGGTACACCGCGGTGAACCACTTTGGCCAGTTCCCGGCACCACCGACGAACTCGTTCACGAACTCTTCCGTCTTCGGGAAGAAGCCCGAGAACTCATAGTCGACGATCCCTGTGATTTGCGGCGGGTTCCCACTGACGAGGATGTTCCGAGGGAACAGGTCCCCATGAGTGAAGACGAACGCTCTCTCGTCAGGTGCACCAGGAACTGAATGCAGAGCGAGCAGAGGTAAGTGTGTCCGCGGCAAACCCTCGAATGACGGACCCGAGATGTCGGTTGGGAGCATAGACATCCACTGTCTCGGCTTCGTAGAGGGCGCTTTCCAGCCGCATCTGGTAGTACTCAACCAGTGAAGCTGACCGCTTTGCTCGAGGGGCTGCGTCGACAGGCACGCCAATGAGGCCCTGGGCTTTCGTTGCAGGGAATCCTGATCCCTTGCTTCCCATCGCCAGAGACAGATCTGCAGATTCTTGGTCGCAGAAGAGGAGGTTCCCGCTGTGCCTGATGGCTGGGATCTCGCGTCGCCAGCTCGCCACCATATCTGCAAGTTGATGTGCCAGACTCGACATGGCTGGCTGATCCCACTCCTCCGGTACCAAAAGCTCCCCGGGTACTCTGGTCATGAGAATCCATCCCCCGTTGTACTCGCCCGAATCGAGTGCAGGCGCCCCCATGCTGTCACAGGCATCGCCATTCGGGGATATTCTCACCAAGCTCCGCCCATCTTCTGACCATGCGCGTACCCTGGGAGCAGGTACCTCGGGACAGTGGATTTCCATCAACCGCAGACAGGCCACTTCGTTCTGGATTTTGTCTGATCTGAAGAATCGGCCGGACAACTTGAACACCATATCCTCGACCTCAGATGATGCCTCGTGGAACAAGGCAGTGCCCAGGGTCCTACCCCGATCAATCTTGATGTGGTAGATCCTATTGTTAAATGACCGTCCTGAGGGAAGCTGGTCCACCGAAACGACTGCATAGCCGGGGAACACTGCTTCCAAGAGATTACTGATGTTTTTCGCAGACATGCGAACACCATGGAGGGGCTGATGCGGCGGAGTCTGAGGCCGGAGTGTGGACATGTTAAGCTGGTTCCTAAGAGCCCAGAAGGCAGAGGAGAATCGGCAAGTTGATTTCCAACGGAGTCGGCTGCTACTGATCGGGGGCCAAGCGGGCGAATTTGACAAGAATCATGGGACACTGTTGGGCAAGCCTTACATATTGAGGGGCTGGATATATGGCGGCAAATTCCTTTCTGTCTTGCAGCCAAGTGGCCTGCGCAGGCACTTTGTCCTTGCCTCCTTTCCTCCTTGCCCCAGATACCCATGTCGGGCATCGGCCTGACTCACTCGGCCAATCAGCAGCTGCATCGATGCACTGCTATTGGATTGCCGGACTGACGCAATGCTGGAGTTCCCCAGTCGTCCAACCTTGACCCCGTGCTGACGATTTGATAGAGAGTTTCTCAAACGCGCGAAGGGCAGGGGTTTCCTGCGCTACTCCAATATGATGCATGCTGGGGCTGCCACCCGTAGCTTCTGTTGCATCCTCCCATCTGGGGAGATCTTGCTTCGATATGAGTCCAGGTTCGGACGGCGTCGAATCTTGCTGGGCCTGGTCCACCGGCCTCGACGTGTACGTCCGTGGCAGCACCATATGCCTGCATTGTAGTCAACTAAGCGATGCTCTGAAACTCGAGGGGCTGAGCCCGACGCAGCAGTTCGCTGAGCAATGGACCAGGTCTTGTCGGCTCTTGGCGGGCAATGCTGAGAGATGCCAAGCGAAGCCATCTTACTGGGAACCACGCATCACTAGACAACAAAGGCGTTCCAGGGGGCCCAATAAGCAAGCCTGTGATGCCGGCTATGTCTTCAAGTGTCATTGCCATGGCAACAACACAACCAGAGACTACTTATACAAGCAGGAACCAGGAAGAGGCGAAGACAAAACTGATGAACCGGACTTTCTTCGATCTATGACCCGGGGCTTTCACTCATGCACTCGGTACCCATGGCCTGAATAATGACTGTCAATTGCCGGAGTCCGTCGTTAGTCCTGAGCCCTT
Source organism: Plectosphaerella cucumerina (assembly GCA_020746995.1). Classification (NCBI taxonomy): domain Eukaryota; kingdom Fungi; phylum Ascomycota; class Sordariomycetes; order Glomerellales; family Plectosphaerellaceae; genus Plectosphaerella; species Plectosphaerella cucumerina. Next base: position 250,651 of record JAGPXD010000007.1, read on the forward strand.
GGCACAACTTCGACCCGACCATTCCCTCTTTATCCACCCACTCTGCTTGACTAACATTGGTCAAGGACACATTGTGAAGACACAACGTGGAGCTGCATGCGAGCACCTTTGTTTCGGGCCTCTCTTGGAAAGGTTCCCGTTCTGCTCGGTGGCCGTCGGAGCCCGAGACGGCGCCGGCTGCGTTAGGTCCAACTTGATTTGGACATCGCCCCGTTGTTTTTGGGCATGACATCCGTGAACCCTCACCGCCCATGACCGCGGGGCAAGATGCTGGCCATTCGGATGTCCTGGGAACTGCACCGGTCATTGATTTAACCTACACGGGGATAAAGTGTTACAAAGCACCAGACTTGAAGCTGGCTTCATGCTCATCCAACCTGCAGCAGGCGCCGCCTGATTACCAATGTTCTTTCGTTTTCAGGCACCTGCATCGGTGGATCTCAATTGAGGCTTCTTGTCATCTGTTTCGAAATCAAGAATGACCAGCCATCGCCAAGTTCACCCGTCAGCTACATGGCTTCTGAGCGAACCCACTGTTGCCTATATCTCTACTCATTGATCTCGTTCATCCACAGCAATCACCCTACTACTCTGGTTTCATTACAGAACAGCCATGTCTTTCTTCACTCCTATCCGAGCCTCAAACGCCCTCATCACTGAGGCAGACGTCCCCAAGGTCTCCGTCTTTGTCGGCGGTACAGACGGCATTGGCAAATCTACCCTGACAAACCTCGTTTCCAGGGGCTTTCCCATCAAGGTTTATGTCGTGGGCCGCGACGAGGCCCGCCATCAGGCTCTGCTGGATGACCTCAGAGCTTCCAACCCGAAGGCTACCCTGATCTATGTTGAGGGTCAGATCTCTCTGGTAGCAGACTCCCAGCGAATTGCGAACCAGATCGCCGCCCAGGAGGAGAATATTGATCTTCTTTTCCTCTCGGCAGGCTACTTGCCTTTCACCGGTCGTCAAGGTAAGCAGGCTGGGTCATGTCCGAGGTGTCAAAGCTGATCCTCTCCACAGAGACTTCCGAAGGTCTGGAGGCGGCCCAGGTTGTGTCTTACTACAGCCACGTCGTTTTCATCACACAACTTCTGCCTCATCTCAGACGGGCCGCCAAGACGTGGGGATCTGCCCGTGTTGTCAACATCCTTGCTGCTGGTCAAGAGACGACCAATATTTTCCTCGACGATCTGCAGCTCAAGCACCCCGGCCGATTCAGCATTCCTACTTATGGTGCACACGCCGCTACCTCGGTGACCCTGACTCTGAAGCGCATTGCGGAGGAACCTGAAAACAAGGACATTGTTTTCATCCATTCGCATCCTGGTCGTGTCAGCACGGGTCTCTTCATGAAAAGTTGGGCCGGCCAGTTCGATCCCACCAAGACCACCGCTCCTCCGCCCCAGAAGACACTTGTCGAGCTGACACCAGAAGAATCAGGCGAGAGATGTTTGTATCTGATCTCGAGCGCAGAGTTTGGGGGCAGTGGCGTGCCTGTGCAGAATGGGCGACAGCCTGCGCAGACTCTGGCCCATGGGGCCAATGCTTCGCTCTTCTCGATTGATGATAAGTTCGAGATTCTCCAGCAGGACAGTCTCTTGGCTGAGCTGGAAGGAATGGGGGCCACGCAGAAGATCTGGGATCATACTTTTGAGGCTATCAACTCCATCATCAACAAAGCGAAGTCGAATTAGATGCATCTAGATAGAGGTTGCCAGGGGCACCCTGTATTGGAGGACATTAGATATAAACGCCACGTTCTCTTGACTTGGACAAGGAAGACATGATACCTCCTCTTCCGATCAGTGTTCGAAGTAAAGTGAGTCGACCGACGACTTGCTGGTTCGCATTTACGGAACAGAATATGAAAGGAGTTGAGAGAGACGAGGACACTGAACGACGGCGCATGTTGCGTGTCACATCATTGGGGGCCTACAAATTGGAGCCCACAACTTCTGGAGGCAGTTAGTTGTGCCATTCGGATTCGAGGACAATACCTGGGCTGACAATGCTGCGCTATACATGAATGATGGACGTTTGGCATGGGGGGGCTTCTCTGATAGAATTCAACTGTTTGTCAATTTCATCAAGACATAAACCTTAGGCCTCGTACTGCTGCTCCAGCTACCTCACCTCTCCCTCCAAGGCACCTCAATCGCCACCGCTCTCATATCCTTCACCACCATGTCGACAACTCCCTTTGCCTCCAGACCCTTGAGCGCCTCCAGCACGGCAGCGTACGTCTCCTTGCTCAGCCCCTCCCGGCTGTCAGAGTAGACATCCACACCCTCCTTGGTGAACAACGTGGGCGCGAACCAGGTGACGACCCATCGCTCGACGCTGCCGTCGGGGAGTATTCGCTCACCCCAGCCGAGCACCTCCCAATGCGAGGTGACCCAGAACAGCAGACCGCTGCCGCGCCAGTTCCACGAGGCGGCCGATTCAGCGGTGACGGCCGTGTCGACTCCCGCGACAGACTTGAGCTTGCCAGTGGGCACGCCGGCCGAGTCAATAGGTTCGTACTCGACTAGGTCGTCGACGCGCGGGGTACCGTCTGGTTTTGGGTCAAGAGGGCGGTAGGTGATGCGGACGTTGCGGCTCGATCGCCACATCTCGAGAGTCGAGTGGGTTACCGTCCATGTGCGATGCAGCCATTCGAGCGGGGGTGAGGGCGTTGATGGGAGGGCGGCGTTTGTGTACTTTGTGGGAGAATGAACATCGATGGTGTTTGGTGGTGTTGCCATAATGATTTTGTCGCAAGTTGATGCGAGGTTCGACCAGAGAAGATGGGTATATGCGAGAAGCAATGACGCTGAGATGGTGGCTTTGAAGAGAGACGATGATTGACAATGGATGAGAGAAGGATGGATGAGGTGTCGTTGCGAAGAAGCACGAGCCAAGGGTCCAATCGTTGCATCTCGTGCTTGACTGGACTGGGGGTTGGTCCGGGAGCTTGGGCTTCCGGTGCTAAATTGGAAGGTATCAACGGTTGCACGTTTCAGCTGCTAGCTAGGTCGCCTGACGTCATGGCAGAAATGGCTCTCGAAAAAAAAACCATCCAAAATGATCAGATAAACAACAGATGTATCGAATAACATCAAAAGCCAAGCTCTGACTGCTGGTGCTGGTCAATGATGTTTCGCGAATCACCAAGGTGTTCAGACTGATTGAAGCTTGAGACGCAATCCCTGTCCTTCCCCAGGTCCCCACTGCGTCCGTCCTAAAAATTCCCGATCCCGCGACTGGACCTCGCACCTCCAACCTTCCTCACCGCCCGCCATCACGATCAACGACACCTCTTGTGCTCGCTCCCGATACCCCCCGCCTCAACCTAAGCGATTGATCTGCGCGCCGCCGCAATGGACGCAGATGACTATGACGCCGACGCCGATGCGGCCGCCATGGCACAGGCAATGGGCTTCTCGAGCTTCGGCATGCAGGACGACCACCCCTCCAAGAAGCGCAAATACAACCCCCGCGCCGACGCAGCGACAGATGCTCCGCCTCCACAACGTCACGTCGTCCGACCTTCCCCAGCAACGGGGGCCAACGCCGAAGCAACTGGCATCAACGCTGAAGCAGCGGGCACCAACGCCGACGTAATCAACCTCGACGAAGACGAAGAAGAGGAAGCCTCAGGCGCAGCCATCAACGGCACGGCCCTCGCCTACGTGCAGACCCAGATCGACGAATTGATTGCCGACAGTACCAAGAACACCGAAGAGCCAAGCTCGACACCCCAGCTGCCCATTGTTGGCTTCTCTCCCGGCAACGGCTTCTCTCTACCGAATCGGCCCAACCCCTCGTGGGGCGTCCAGGTTGGCTCGCCACCGCAGCCCCAACCGGCAGAACGAGGAGGCCACAGCCAGGGGCGTGGTCGTCGCGGTGGTGGTCACGGACAGCATGGAGTAGGGAGCGACAACGGAAAGCCGTGGTGGGATGGATACTACGACACCAGGTCGAACGAGAATCCATGGCAATATCTGGAGAAGGACGCGGGCCTTCAACCCCACGGGTCCTGGGAGCTAAAGGCAGCCAGCTCGGGCTGAGAGAGCTCCATTCGAAAACACTCGACACGGAAGACCGCACGAGAGCAAAGCGGTATCACGGTCCAGCGCACCTACGAACACCAAGACGCCCATCACTTTTCACCACCTCGGCATGTCACGTGATCATCTCAATGACACAGCAACATTCGCCCACCCGCATCAACCCCAGAGGGGCCTCGGCCACCCTCGATCGTCGGGCCGGCATGGCCAGCGGGAGACATCTGGTGCGACTACGGCCACAGGACAAGGGGGGGCACAGCATCACGCCGGGCCAACCGCGTCACGCTTCAGCGCCGCATCGACAGGGTCATATGGAACTTGGTCATGATTACTGATACTCCACGGACGGAAGAAAATCACACTACGGCCACCGTTCTCGCCATGGCGCCCGCCCTGACGGTCCCCTCGATGGGAAGATGGATCCCAGGAACACCCCCCCGGGTGCAGGCCGTTGCTCGTCTGCCCCCATACTGCCCGGAAAAGGAGACCTGTCCACCCTCGAATAGGAAAAGCCCCCCATCATATTACGTCGAGCCTCCGTTTCCCTTCCATCACGCCCCCGGGCTCGCTGCTGCTGCCCCGCCTGGTGTCTGTTCTCCCGGGCCGAGCTCCTGGGCGTCCTTCTCCCCCGCCAGCCAGCGCCCCGTCTCCCCTCCAACCCTGATGGAGGTGGTGTACTTTTAGCAGCCCCCTTGTTTTCGGCCAGGAAAATGCCGTCCTTAGTCCAATCATAAATCGTAAGAGGTCGTGAAGAAAACCGCCCGCCTGGAAACCTGCGAGAGAAGAGGCACGTCACGCACACGCCCTCCCTCGCCCTCTCCACCCGCACTCGACGGCCTGCCGGTCTCTCCCCCCTCCCTGGCTCCCCGCCCCTGGTTCCCCTGCGCAAGCCAAGGGGTCGGCCGGCGCCTGCGTTGCGCCGTGGGCCACTTGGCCCCCTCTGATCGCACGCCCTGGCCCCCTTCACGCCCAGTTGTCCCCTGGCGGCGGGCCGTAAAAGCAGCGTCAGATCGGGGCGGCTATGCACCCCGCGGATCCAGCCGCCGCCCTGCCCATCTCACACACCCACCGGTCTGCGGCTCGTGCCGCACCCGTTCGATTGTGCCCGAGACCCCACGGCCGCGGGGGCAGGGGCCCGGGGGGAGAGGGGGGCGTGTCGTCAGTAAGAGAAAACAGAAAACAAAAGATGGTGTGAAAACAAGATTTCGCCGCCGCTGGCATCTCGCTGGTGCTGCAGCTTGCATGAGTTGACCGCCTTCTTCGCTCGCTTGCATGGGTTCGTGCTAATGTAGGGGATGGGAAAATCAACGACACGCTAGAAGATTGGCGGAGCCGTTCTGCTGGGAATGCGGCTCTGCCGACGCCCCCTGCCCTCTCGACGCTCGGCGATCCACGCGGCTGCGAATTCGCTGGTGCGCGCATTCACCGGGTCGCCAGAGAGCGGGAAGCTCGCAATCAGAATTCAGTAGGCATCGGGCGAGGGGTACCGCGCGCGCGCCTTGTTGTACTCCTTGGTGTGCTTCCGCGAGGCCTTGCTCTTCATGGAACTGGGGAGTCGGGTCAGCGGGGGAAATTCAGCGGGCTCCAGCTTGATCGCTCGAAAAGGAGCGGCAAATTGCTCTGGGCGGGTAATACTCACGAGACCTTCTTTTGCGTCCACTCAAGATCGGCGCGGACATCCTGGGCATCCCGGTAGCCCTCGGTGAACCGCTCGCGTGTCTTGGCCAGACGCGCCTGCGCCTTTGCCTGGAGCTCGAGCAGCTCGCGATGCTTGGCATTCAGCTTGCCGGATCTGCGCCAAGTTAGTCGCGGGGCTCTGAAGATGGGGAAGTCCGGAAATGCCAAAGCCCCCGCCGCCCGCAATCTGCGAACTACGGGAGCTTTTTCGGCCAAGGGCAAAAGTACTCACGTCTGAGCCTGGCGCGCAATGTTGCGGTCCAGGGGAATGGGGTCAAAGGTCTGGGCGAAGCGCTCCTGCATGTACTCGTTGAAGTCGACGCCCGAGGCAGAACCGGCCGACTCAAAGTCGCCGCTGTTGCTGCCGGCGTAGCTCGAGTTGGCGACCGAGTAGCCGCTGGGCTGGCTGTAGGAGTGGCCGGTGCCGGTGCTCACCGACTCGTCGGTCTCCGGGGGCGACACCGAGTAGGCGTTGATGTTGTAGTCGTACTCTCGGCCCTTGGCGGGAATGTGCATCGGCAGAGAGTAGGAGGGGGAGTATTGGGCAGACATGGTGGCGGATGAGAGAAAAGATTCAGGGAGAAGAGGGTTTAGGATCTGGCAGATGGGACTGGCAGGTATGCGTTTGACTCAGAAGTCTCAAGGGAGCAAACACGCGGGTATGCGGTGGGACTAAGGTAAGGTAGGTCGAGTTGGTGGTGCTGTGTGCAAGTGGTACTGGAGAAGGGGCTTGGATGAGGAGGGTCAAGTAGGACTCGATGAGATGGAGGAAGCCTTGAGGATGATCTTGGGGAATCTTGGAGGAAGGAAAAGGAGGAAAGAATGAAAAGAAGCCAGACCATCAAAATCACCCTTTTTATACTTTTTCCTGGACACTCCAAACGGCTCATCTCAGCGTCCCTGACCTAGCTACCTCGAGAGCAACGGGCCGGCCGGCTCAAGTGGCAGACCTGGTCAAAGCACCTCCCGGCCATCAACCCCGCTCCATGGCATGTCATGGATTCTCCCGACATGGGATGATGGGCCGGAGGCAACTGACAATGGCAGCGGGAGTTGGTGGTGGTGGTGGCGGCGGCCAGCAAACGACGACGACGAGACCGCAAGGGCTTGGCTAGATGCCGGGCCCCTGGCCCGATTCTTGCTCGTAAAAGGGGCAAGGAGGAGGAATAGAGCCGGCGTCTCCCCCAGGCCGCTCGTCCCAGCCATTGAGGGTCCTGGTAGAGTTGATGGTGGTCCTGCTAGCTCCTGCCATGGGGTGACCGGTGGACTCTGCGGGCGAAGCTGTCGTCCGCACGGGGTGTGGGAAGCCAACGGCATGCCTCGCAGGTCCGGTCCGGACACGTCTGGCCGGCCTATAAAACGGAGGTGAGCAGGGTATGAGAGACGCGATGTGGAAGCATGCATGTGCCGAGACGAGGGTCAGCGAGCATATGGACGGCGGTGCCGAATAGGGGCAAGTGATATGTCTGCATGGCAGGCCATGAAGAGGGGAAAAGTCAAGAAAGTGTGTGTGTGAAAGAAAACGACGGCCAGACTTGGAGCATGCAGTGGGGGGGCGTGGAAGAGGGCAACGATATCCTGCAGGACGAACGGGGTGGGAGACAGGAGTGACGATAGTGTAGGCCTGTCTGTGTGGACTGCCCCCGAGGATGCATCTAGATGATTTGATGACGAGCCGGCCCACACGTATCACCATGCGAGCCGGCTGCAGGAAACTTTGTGGCCCCGCGGAAGCAAGTGAGGCGTGGGTGTAGCATGGCGAACCGTTCCCATGCAACCAAGGATCTCGCACACAAGCACACCGCACGGGGTGGTGGCGGACGAGGAGGATGATGGCCGGGGAGGGCTAAGGAGTGAAGAGAGGTGCATACAGCACGGAACAGAGAGGAGAAACAGAAGCCGGAGCAAGATGAAGGTGGACCAGGGCCGTCCGTCTACGAATCGGGCGAGCGGTGGTCATGGACAGACACAGGCTCGTGAGAGGTGGGATATGATGGGATGGAACGGGATGGATGAGAAAACGGGGGATGGGATGGGATGCGTCTCCGGCCGGGTCGAGTCCTCCAACTCCACTCCCACGTCCGGCTGGCCGTCCACAAACGAGCCGACGCTAAGAGGGCGAAGAGGTGGGATAGACCCTCCTCGGCTTGGGCTACGCCCCCGGGTGAAGGTCAAGAGGAGGGCGGGATGGAGCGTCTGGACAAAAGCAGCGGCGGATCTCCGTTGATGTCGGTTTCTGTCTCGCTCTCTCGCTCTCTCGCTCTCTCGCCCGGTGGGGGGAGGATGAAAAGGGGGGGCCATGACATGTCGGCGGCGTTCTGAGAAGGCAAGCCGGCTTATGTGCAGGCTAGATAGGTACGGGACGTGGAAGCGATGGCCGCGTGGGAGTGAGTGGGAGAGAGGGAGTTGGCTCCCCTCCACGAGCTTCTTGAGCCAAAGAAACGTGCAGGCCTCGTGGAGGAGGGGCGTCCCCTTTGTCGTCAGAGACCGAGAGTGAATTGGACCGGAAGGACGGAGGACGGGGGACGGAGGGATCGATGTCGGGTCAGGCAGAAGTGCAGCAGGGTCGGGCATTTTTGTATGTACCGTATGTGCGGTGGTGATGCGTTGTCAAACCAAAGACGCAGACGGAGGCGGATGGATGGGCAATATCTCGCGGCCCAATTGACTTTTGGACGCTGCCCGGGCTTCAAACTGTTGCTGCATGCTGTGCCAGTCGTTCGTTCGCTTTTTCTTCAAGAGGGAGGGGAGGGAGGGCGTTGGGTGTCAATTTCCTCCCGTTAAATCGCGTGTACGGCGCGGAGTTCTCTGGTCGGTGATTGGCCTAAAATCAGGGAACGCTCAAGTGGAAATGGAATGGAATTGCCCAAGATGCGGGTTCAGCGAGGGAGGAGCAGCAGGTGCAGGGCAAGCAGGGGTCGTGGCAGGCAGGCAGGCGCGGTGCAGGCGAGCAGATGGGGGCTGGATGATCACCTGCGGGTAAGATGATTGGTCAAAAATGGGATGGGCAGCAGGAAAGTCGCCCCCGAGCATCATTGTCTCTTCTCTAGTTAACAGGCAATATTCCATCCTCCCAGATTCAAGTTGAACCAGTCATCAGTATCATGGTCTCGAAACGCCCGGCGAGAAGAGACAAAACACGTCGTCATACACACCAACATACAGTATGCCTCGCCAGCCGTCAAGGCAGACCTGGATCGGACAAGTCGTCAAGCCAGATACTTGAGGGCGATGCGCATCTGATCTGGAGGCAGCCCAAACGCGCCCAATCCCAATCCCGGCCGACGCCGACTCCCCCGTCCACTTACACCAACCCCGAGGTGCGAAAGTTGCATGAGGCCGGCGCAGGACCTGCCGGCTTAGGCCTTTCCTCCTCCCCCAGGCCCCCGGCCTAGTCGTGGGCTCGGCGGCGTTGCCTGGACCAGGTGACGCTTCTCAAAACTTCTCGATCGTCCCGTCTGTCTGCCTGCCCACATGGCCTGTGTCTTCCAAGGAACATACGGAAGCCGGCCGATGTCATCCCCGATCGAGGTTCAACCCCATAGGATGCGCTGCCGCATTGTACCACGCATCTCCAAAAAGCCCGGCCTGCGCGGACAGGGCGCACAAAAATGTCGGTCAAGCCACCGTCTACCTTTCTCCCGATCCCTCCAAGGCGCCGCGTCGTCTCAGATGGCACACGGTATCGAGATGGACGAGGAACCGGGTGCCACGCCCATCGACTCCCTTCAACACCACCCTCCTCGCCGGCCAGGGCAGGGTACCCCCGGCATATCAAGAGCAGATGGGAGAGAGACGCCCCATATCCTCGACCGAAACCTGGCCCCCACGGCGAATCACGTCTCCCAATGTGGCGGCCTTGTTCGGCGCCGTTGACCTCCATACTTCGGAGGGGCATGATGAGTGCGTCCCTGATTAACGATGGAGGGGGGGCAGGCACGAGCTCCGAGAGGAAGGGAGGGGGACCAACTTCCAAGGGGGCACACACACTCACACATCGACGACTTCAAAGGCCATATGCAGCCTGGCATGGACCAGGGCCGTGACAGGAGCCAAGCTAGCAGACGCAGTAGCTGGCTGCCCGTCATCGCCGGAGGGGCCCTCCCCCTCCACCACCACCCAGCAGAGACAAGACACGCCTTTTCCCCGTGAGAGAGGGAGATCCTGACAAGCAAAAAAGCCTGCCGGGCCAATAGCCCGCCCCTCATCACTGCCTGCAAGCCGCGGGCCTTGCCCTTTCCAACCCAAGTGGCTCCCCGGCTCGCCTGCCCCAACACTCCCAATGCGCGCCGATACCATCGTCACGAGAACAAGTCTCCCCCAGAGGTCCAAAAAAGGGGCGGCCTGACCGCCGTTGCGTGCGACGTTGCTCGGATTGACCGGACGTGAACCAGTCGTACAACCTGGGCAACATCTCGCATGCCGGCCACGAGCCAGCCCCGTTCCCCCGTGGTGTGAGGTGCGAGGGGGGCGGAATTTCTGATTTCTCCCGGTGCGGCTTACCGCATGACGGCGCAAGGCATCGAACGGCGGGCGTGAGAAGGCCCCTCCTTCGACATCGTGCTAGGCAGAACGAGCCGGACGACCGCGGGACGAGAAGCATCGGTCTCTGTTTGCGCATACGAATCAAGCAGCCCGAAGAGATGCGCCGCACCTCAAAGTCCATTTCCTGTGGCTAGGCTCGCCACTGGGTGACAGGAGCGTGTACCGTATCCGTTCAAGTTGCGAGTATTTTGTGCGACGAATCAGGGCTGCTAAGCATGCAGCCAACGCGGGTTCCTCTGATGTCAGGTAAAGGACGTTCGATGCAAAGGTGCCATTTTCGGTCTCGGTCACGCTCGGCGGGGAGGGTAGTCAAAATCGCATCAAATAGCGAGCGGCAACACCACAGCCGCGGAGGGTAATATCACGAGTATTTAAAGACGTCCAACCCTCATACTGCCCGCCGAAGAAAGAATGGACGACGTCTGTCAACGGCGATTTTTCGACGTGCGTGTGCCATGCAGGACATGGGCTCATCACATCGCACCCGCCCATGTGCCATGCCATGCAGCGTCCCGTTGCGTGCAGAGCACACGCAGACAGACAGGGCAGGCAGGCAGGGCCATGAAGAACTCACAGGCCTCTCTCCTCACCGCACCCGCAAGGGCACCCTACCCCTCCTTGTCGCCACGACATGAAGATGTCATCACCCGAGGCATCACAGCACACTCTGACCACATTCCAGGCTCGAATCCAAGAGGGGGAAAATCAGCGCGCGCTCTTCTTTTGGAGCCTTGCCTACCATGTTATTGTGTTGCCGTTGTTTGTTCTTACTAAATTTACAAGTCATGTGAGGGCCCGTCTGCCAGCCCAGAAAACCTCATCTCATCCTCCCCATGCACATGAAAGTCTTTGCTATCTATTTGCCAGACCAGTCCGTTCCCGTGCTCCTGCCCTGCCGAGTCCTCGGCAGTGTATATGCCCATGCTCAGTACCCCGCGCCGGTGTCCATCCGCAGCTATCCATCCGCGGCATCATGCCCGAAATGCGAAAACCCGAGCTCTGACAGCAATTTTTATCCTGTTCGCCCTTCCTTCACACCCTGGCAGCGAGCCACGCTTGTATGATGTTGACCTTGGTCTACGTGAAGACCTTGAGGAAACCCCAGATACCCGCACCGCTAAGAACAGGGATGGTGAGGTTGTCGTCCCAGCCAAAAATGTCGACGACCTCGCTGGCGGCGGCGATGAAGCCGCTCCAGATGCTCATAACGCCCAGAGCGACCGCGCCCGAGATGGTGGCCTGCTCCTTGGAAAGACCGGTAAGCTCCCTGAGGGTCTCGGGGAGGCGCAGGCTGCCCTGGAACATCATCCCCTCGTCGCCAGCCTTGGGTCCGTACGTCGGGATGACCCACCCCCACCAGATGTAGCAGGAGGCGATGCCGACCATGAAGGCAGCCAGCGAGCCGGCAAGAGACTTGCCCTTGCGGATGCGAGGGGTGTAGCGGCCCCAGAGGCGGCCAAAGGTCGAAGCGGCCGTGTCGCACCAGCTGAGCAGTAGGACGGCAGCGACACCGACGTCCTTGGGGAGGAACTGGAGCACGATCCAGCCGCCCAGGAGGTAGAAGATGACGCCGTTCCAGCCCGCGTACTCGCTCTCGCGCATCAGGGCGCCGAGGACGGACACGTAGAAGCGGTTGAAGCCGGCGTGCCAGTGGCGGAGCCAGTCGGCCGTCGTGATGGGCACGAGGGCGGCCAGAAGCCACGGGGCGACGTCGCGCGTCTGCCTCTCGGTGATGTAGAGCCAGAAGGCGAAGAAACCGATGGAGACGTGCAGCACCTTGCGAGGCACCTCGTGCCTGTGGACGAAAGTGCGCCACTTGCGGTGGATGGGAATGAGGCCCAGCGGGCTCGGGGACCGGCTGAAATCTCGCCAGCTCCAGCCGGCCGGGGCGGCCGAGGGCACGGTAAGATGACCGTTTGTCTGGGGCGTCTTGACGCTGGAGGTCGTCGCTGTCGTTGTTGCGGTCGTGGTCGTCGACGCTGATGACGATGACGTCGTGGCACTGTTCGCGATGGGCTTGCTCGACAATACGGGCGACTTGGGCCCTTTCGCGGAGGTCATGGGCTTGATTCGCCGCGCACCGATGGGCGAACGGCTCCGAGTGCGTGCCCTCCTCAGCTCGATGGGATCCGAATCCTCCTCATCCTCCTCTTCGATGTGTTGTTCGCTAACGGGCTGGGGCGTCGGACGGCGCTTTCGTGCGGCGGAGCGGGTGAAGTAGCCGCCATCTTGCGAAGAGGCGTCCTGGAGTTCGGAGGGTGTCGGGCTCGGGGAGATGACACGCGGGGTAGCGGGCGTTGCGCCCATGTTGTTCTTGCTCCGCGTTGACATGGAGTCGTAGGGGAAAGGAGGCAGGACGGGCGAGGGGGCGGCGCCTGCGAGGAAAGGGCGGAAGGAGAAGAAGGCCAAGGGCCAGAAGCGGGAGTGGAGATGTCTGTCCTTTCGCGAGCAACGGAGCCCCCGGTCGTCGGGGTCCGAGGCGAAGAGGAAGTCGAAGAAGCGGGTGTTATGGTGCTGGGGCAGCAGGAAGGAGGCGGCGTGTGCTATGGGATCCAGCGTGATGGTGGTGGCGGGTGTCGGGGGAGCAGCAGAGGTCAGCCCTGCCGCATTGCGGTCCCGCGGGATGGTGATATGGGCGACGGCGGCGGGACTCGTCGGACGCGGCGGACATGCGGCTGCCAGGGGGGAGAACAAGATAAGGGGAGCGAGGAGGGGGCGAAGGCGTGCGCGTGGGCGGCCTGCGAGACGGCGATGATAACAATGGTGACAGGGCGGCGCAGGAGTCGAGCTCGGGTGCGGCGGAGGCGCGGCGTGGGATCATGTGCGGAAACCGGAGTCGGGGTTTGTGACCGCTGCGAGATTCTTTTTTACAGTACTCGGGGCGCAACGCTGGCTGGTTCGGGCGAAGGTCGAGTCGCTCGGGGGCGTGTTGGGAGAGGGCGGCGGGTGGAGGATTTTTTTTCCCAGAGTCCCGACTGGTTGCTAAACCCGGGGCGCGCGCCAGCCTGAGGCCCCAGTGGCATCGGGGGTTCGCTGTGGAGCAGGGCGCCTGGTCACAAGCCAGGCCAGGGGCCCAGGAGGCAGCGACGGGTGCAGTGGTGCGGGTGTTAGTGCGCTGTGGCACTCGCAGAGGTCGAGGCGGTGACTCGGCCTGGAGCAGGCACACCACCGGCGGCGGGAGTGGCGTGGTACCTCTGTTTACGTGTGGTCCTCACCAGACCTCGAGGTTCTCTGAGTGTCTATCGACCGACGAGGCCTCCTTCTCCCGCATGTGCAATATCTGTCCTTCCTTCCCCTCTCCTCCCTGCTTGCCTGCTTCCTGCACCTCGCTCGCCCATCATGTCCTGTGTCTCAGACATACGTCAGTCGACCGCACCTAGCGGCCGTCTTCCTGTCGTGTGATATCACCGGCTCCTGCTCATTCGCTCCGTCGGTTGCAGCCGAAGCATCAAGTCCCGTCGTCCCCAGTACCCACTTTAGCGATTCCATGTAATCCGATAAGATAAGATAGAAGATTAGATCGTCCCGACGAAAAAAAGTTGCTGCGCTGCGTATCGGCCATGCCCCTCTGACCGGACGGTGAAGCGCCCGTCGCGACATTGCCAGTTGAGATATTCCGGACCTCAGTGTACTTTTGCCCATTGTCGCCGGTCACCGAAACACAAAGACATGGCCCCGGCAGAGCAGAAAAAGAAGGACCCCAGAGACTGGAAGGGGCTGCAGCCGCCTCTGGCCGAGTACGATCTCTCCCTCTTCCTCGCCCCGACGAATGCGCCGTGCTAATCCCCGTCGCAGCTGGATCCTCGACTATGTCTCCAGCCAGAGCTTCCAGCGGATGACCCCCGTCCAGGCCGCCTGTATCCCCCAGTTCCTCGGAAACAAGGATGTCGTCGTCGAGGTATACCTCCCTAACCCTCGTCTCTCTCACCCAGTGCTGACCCCTCCGCCTCCAGGCCGTCACCGGCAGCGGAAAGACACTATCGTTCCTCGTCCCCATCGTCCAAAAACTCATGCGCCTCGATGAGCCGACAAAACGAAGCCATGTATTCGCCATCGTCGTCTCTCCCACCCGCGAGCTTGCCTACCAGATTCACGAAGTCCTCACGAGCCTCGTCCGCTTCCACGCCCCCTCGGCCGAGATGCTGCCATACCTGAAGGAGGACGACAAGAGGCCCGACTCAACCGTGCCAGTGATAGTGCCGCAGCTTCTCGTCGGTGGCACGACCACAACGCAGCAGGACCTCAGCTTCTTCGTGCGGCACGCCCCCAACGTCCTCGTGTCCACCCCCGGCCGCCTGGTCGAGCTCCTCTCCTCGCCCCAGGTCCGCTGCCCCCAGAGCAGCTTCGAGATGCTCGTCCTCGACGAGGCCGATCGTATCCTCGACATGGGTTTCCGCCAGGACCTGCAGAAGATCCTCTCCTACCTCCCCAAGCAGCGCCGCACCGGCCTCTTCAGTGCCTCCGTCTCCGAGGCCGTCTCCCAGATCATCACCGTCGGTCTGCGCAACCCCGTCAAGATCGCCGTCCGCGTCAAGAGCCTGCGCGACGGCAACATCATCGAGGACCGAAAGATCCCCGCCAGTCTGCAGATGGGCTATCTCCTCACCCCCGCGAACCAAAAACTGCCCGCCCTCTGCCAACTACTCGAGAAGCTCGAGCCGCGGCCGCAGAAGACCATCGTCTTCCTCTCCACGTGCGCCGCCGTCGACTACTTCCAACATGGTCTGCCGAATCTTCTCCCAGAAGGCTTCAATCTTGTGCCCCTCCACGGCAAGCTGCCGCCCAAGGTCCGCGAGAAGAGCTTTACCAAATTCCTGAAATCCGTCTCCCCATCCGTCCTCCTCTGCACCGATCTTGCCGCACGCGGTCTCGATATCCCACAAGTCGACCTCGTCTGCCAAGTCGACCCTCCTTCGGACCCCAAGGTCTTCATCCACCGCGCTGGCCGCGCCGGCAGAGCTGGCCGCAAGGGTCTGGCCGTCGTTCTCCTCCACCCCGGCCGGGAAGAAGACTACATCCCCTTCCTCGAAGTCCGCAAGACCCCTATCCATCCCCTCACAAACCCCTCCATAGAGCTCTCCGACGCCGCCGCCGAAGCCGCCACAGAATCTCTGCGCTCTCTTGTCCGCGCCGACCGCGCACATCAAGACAAGGCCCAACGCGCCTTCGTATCCTGGGTGCGCAGCTATGCCGCCCACCAGACATCCTCCATTTTCCGCCTGAAGGACCTCGACTGGACCCTCCTGGGTCAAGCCTGGGGTCTCCTCCGCCTCCCCACCATGCCAGAGCTGAAGAACTGGGACGGCGACCGCACCGTCGGCGCCGGCCCCACGGACTGGGACAACTTCGCATACAAGGACAAGGTCCGCGAAAAGGCACGCCTTGAGGCTCTCGAAGCCGAGCGGAGCGGCGAGACAAAGGCCAAGGACGATGACCGCCACACCCGCAAGCGCCGCAACACCGAAGCGTGGAGCGACAAGCACCAGAAGGCGGACCTGCGTGTCGAGAGGCGCGAGAAGAGGCACAAGCGCCGTGATGTGGAGCGGGAGAGCAAGATGGACGACGACGAGAAGGCAAAGGATGCGGAGCTGAAGGAGCTGATCATGCAGGTCAGGAGGCAGAACCTGGCAAAGGGCAAGGCGCCGGCGACGACGAAGGCGACGAAGGCGGCAGCAGATGATGAGTTTGAGGGTTTTGACTAGCCGTGACACTGTATTGATACACGACGAGAATGATACCTTAGAATGGCGGGCAAAGTCTGCTAATGTTTTGGATCTCCCACGCAAGTTGATGGTTCATCATCCATGTTGCCATATTCCCCAGTTGTACATCATCTCACATGAGATATTTTCTTGGGGTATTGATTATAAATTCAATTGTCTCCGACCCGAGACTAGCAATATTTGAAAAGCGGCCGTGAAAGAATGAATGGTCTCGTAACCGTACCCTCTACATGTAGACGGCACAAGCGGACGAACCCAGGCAGAGGAATACCTCCACCAGCATGGCCCCTCGGGTATCATTTCATTACCAGTTCATCCCGCCACCGGAACCATTGCATCTTCTTCTCGTACAAGTACAATTCGTCTCATTTGTGTCTTTTTCTGGTTTTGTGTTGCGCAGGGTTGAAGAACATGGGGTATATCGGGGGAGAAGCAGCGCGTGGTCGAAAGCAATGTGGGACGCATAAATCGAGGGGTATACTGCCAAATGGCCGAGGCGCTCAAGGACTGTCGAATGGCAGAAGGTGTAAACGCTGAAGCCGCAACAATGAGTGAGATCGGTTGGCGAAAACCCCCAGTCGTGCAGGGGACCGAAAGCAATCAAGGATCTCGAAATCAGGTAGACCACCCTGTTCCTTGCCAAACGGACACCCTCAAGTCAGCACTCGAAAGTATACAGACGCATGTTTAAATGGTCTCGATCACACGGGAGTTGATAGCTTGTTGCAAGCCGGAATCCTGACCTCCAAAGTCGCGGAAGCCGCCCTCCTGCGGCTGCGGCTGCTGTGTGCGCGTGTCATCGGCGGCGGTAGAGCCGACGAGGTTCTTCATGTCGGGCATGCCCTGGCTGGCGCCAGGCAGGAAGATGACCTTGCTGTTAGCCGACTTGGCCATGGCCTGCATGGCCTCGAGGTAGCGGATCTGCATGGCAGGGGCCGACGAGAGAATGTCGGCAGCCTGGCGCATGAGCTTGGCAGACTCGACCTATGAAGGTGTCAGTGGATGCCGGGTTGAGGGTGTTGATATGGAAGAGTAAACGTACCTCGGCCTTGGCGGCAATGATCTTGGATTCACCAATGCGCTTGCTCTGGGCGGCCATGGAGAGAGACTCCTGGAGCTCCTGGCTGAAGATGATGTCCTTGATGAGCATGCTCTCAACCTGAACACCCCACCCAGCGGCGACATCCTCGATGATCTCGCCGATGGACTGGGCAATCTCCTCGCGACGCTCGATGACATCTTGAAGAATGCGGGCACCGATGACGTGGCGAAGAGTGGTCTGAGTGCGCTCAACGAGAGCCTGACGGACGTTGGAGATACCGAAGGCGGCCTTGTGAGGGGCGACGATGTGGTAGTAGATGACCGAGGTGAGGTGCAGAGTCACGTTGTCCTTGGTCATGCAGGTTTGCTGGGGGACCTCCGCGATCTGAATCTTGACATCGACCTGGATGAGCCTCTCGCTGAGAGGGTTGACCTGGACGAGACCGGGGTCGACGGCCTTGTAGAACTTGCCGAACTTGGTGACGAGACCGACATTGCCTTGGCCGACGCTCTTGAAGGGGTTGGGGCAACAAATGCAGCAGGGGACAGCGCCCATGGTTCCAATGACAGCACCCGCAGCATTGACTAATTGGTGGTGTGGTCAGCGGCGCGCTTCTAAAACAGTAGAAGAGGGTCTCAACATACTCATGGTTCCGTACCATCCCTCGTCGTTGGCGTTGGCGTCAACAACAGTGGCATAGCTGCGCTGCAAGTCCTCCTTGGTAGGGGGCTTCACAGCCATCTTGTGGGTGGGCTGGAAACCAGTGGCAGCGTCCTTGTCGATGATGCCTTTGCCACTTCCGTTGGTCGACTGGCCGACGGTCGAAGGTCCGTTGGTCGAGGGGCCGCCCTCCTCAGTGGAGAACTTGCCGTGAGCCTCCGTGTTGAACATTGTGTGCTCGGGGCCGCTCATTGTAGGATTTTGTGAGAGGTTGCGATCTGAGTGTTGGTTCGAGGTGTGTAGGAGAGTTGAACCCTGGATATGGGACGGTCGTCGTGGAGGTCTGTTGGATGGAAGCCTGGGTGGTTCGTGCCTTCTGGGGAGACGGAAACGTGGGGTGATGAGGAAACGTCTGATATTTGTACCACTTTGCCCAGGCTGCCTGGCCTTTCCAGAGCTGCTGTGTGTGTCACGAGGGGCCTGCGCCAGGAAGGAAGGATCGAAACAGATGGCCGGGGCAATGTAAGGCTCACTGGCACTTCGCCTGCCCCGAGCCGGGCGACCTGTCGCAGGCTGTGCTGCTGCTTCAATGTTCCAATGTTGACGGCGCCCAGAGCTCTAGCGAGTCTTGGGTGGTGGGGACCTCCACAGCACGGCGCCGGTGTCCCAAGCTCGGGCTGCTGCAGTGGACGCACACCGGCCCATCCTGCCACTCACAGCAGTTGAGGGGGGTCCTTCCCAGCGTTGCCCTGCAGGGATGAGGTGTGGGAGAGGCAGTGTTTCATTGGGCCAGCGGGGCACGGATCTGGCACCTGCCGCTCGTGCCCCGCCCAAAGCACCTGCCTGGCCTGTCCCAGTGCGCCCGACGGTGCACTGATGAGCAGTGGAATGGAAGCTCGGCTTCACCTCAGTTCCTGGTGACGAACACTCCAAGCTGTCAGGGGGTAGCATGTTGTCTCCCCATTGTATCAGTATTTTGGGCTTACTTCTTCTACGGAGACTACACTCGGCTTCGCGGCACCAACATCAAACCACTGGGTGACTCGGTCGTCGGGTTGGAGATTGGCTTCGCCGCCACGGCAATAACATCTGCAACGTCCAGCCAGAGGCATACACGGAACTCAAATTCGCCAATACGAAGTACGGTTTACAGTACGTCCCAAGTATCCGGCGATATCTGGCAAGCTTGAATGCGCCTCGAAAATCAGCCCTCCGCCCGGCCACAGCGGCGCGTGCTTATCGTTAGCAACCCCGAGGCTGGCCCTGCGCCTCTACTTCGCCCTGTCCCAGCGCTTTGTTCTTCGGCTCCTTTTTCCTCGGGCGCGTCGACCGGGGCCAGCGCTACTCGTACGGTTGGCCCCAGGAGTTCCTCCGCCCCCGATCCATGCTGGATCTTAAGGACCCCTCAATCTCCACAGGGACGGAGAGACTCGACTCACTCGAGACTTGAGCTATCGAGAACGGAAATCACGGCTTCGGTGTACAGTGCATGCGCCCGCTCGATCGCCTACTCTGCTACGGAGGACGCGTGTTCTGCGCGATGTCGGCTATTGGATGCGCCGACTTGGGTGGTGCCACGCGTGACGGCGATAGGGTGGATGGATGGCTGCCGTCCTTCACGGCACTTTGGTGACTTCATCGATAAATCGCCCATCCTTGCCCAGCCCTACACTACTAGCAATTGGCGGACTGCTCCGGGGACGGCGGGGAGTCGGGCACCAAGCTGATCGACGAGACGCCTCTGTCCAAAGAGACGCCCCGATCAGCGGCTCGAGTCCACTCACCGAGAGAAAATGTTCCGATCTTTGCGGTGCTCGTGACCTGCACTGCCTTGCTTGACAACTGGGAGCCCATCCTTAGTCTGCTGTCCCGGGCAACTCGGCAGCCGCACGTGGGGAATCCGACGATGCGCCGCTTTGCCTCCTCCGCGTCCGCAACGGAGCCGAGAGATCAGCACCAGCCCCGTCAAAGCCTTCCAGAATCCTTCCATGAGATCGCACTGCCTCCTGTCTTCGCCACACGATAATCGAGTCTTCGGCGTTGAGTTTGAACATTGCTAGGAACTGCTGGTTCACCCGCCAACTGCCATGGCTGCATGGTTAAATTGGCAATCATTTACGAGTGTCGATTTCTGGGCGCCAAGTCATGCCAAGGTCGCACACCCGAAGTGCTTGTTAGTCATCAGCAGACGTTTTGAGGCCCGATCGCTCTGTACTCGAGACTAGGGTGCTCCCGCAAATCTCGGGTGATGTGGTCCGCAATGTCGCACCTTATACCCTTTCTGAGCGACGAAGCGCAACCTCGGGCAAAGGGTGAACAGCCGTCCTGCGGCTTCTGTCGAATGATGTCTGCGAGTTTAGCACAAGGCCACACATTTTGGGGGTATCATAATATAGACGTAGTTTCCACTATCTGGATGGCCGTC
Source organism: Plectosphaerella cucumerina (assembly GCA_020746995.1). Classification (NCBI taxonomy): domain Eukaryota; kingdom Fungi; phylum Ascomycota; class Sordariomycetes; order Glomerellales; family Plectosphaerellaceae; genus Plectosphaerella; species Plectosphaerella cucumerina. Next base: position 270,770 of record JAGPXD010000007.1, read on the forward strand.
TCAAACTGTGTCTGCTACCATCATCGCGGTGTCGTTGAGAGTGGGATGATCTCCCTCGCTCTTCGCCAGGACGGTCATGCCTGTCCTTCCTCTCGCCTCCATGTCGTCTGGAAGTATCGCGGCGGTGGCCATCTCGCCCACTGCTCTCATCCCGATGGCTCTTCTCGCGGCGGGAATGGTGGTCATCACGATCCCGTCTGTGATCATCAGAGCCACCACGTCGCCGTTCCTTTTCATGCCTCTCGCGCCTCCTCTCTTCCCTCTGCAACTGCTTGAGCTCCACGCTCCGCTCCTCCAGGAACTTCCGCCGCTCCTGCTTGACCTCCCTGACCTTGGCTGCCCCTCTCTTCATCATGGCCAAAGGATCGCTGGACGAGATGCGGTCCGCATCTCGCTTCAGCCTGCCGGGGTCCTCTCGACCGAAGGCGTCCTTACCCACAGGCTCGACCGTGACAAGCTCGGTGCTCCCCGATGTGTCCTTGGAGTACCAGGGGTTAAGCACGCCGTCCCTGCCGGCAGCACTGGAAAGGCGCATCTTGTACTGGTCCTCCAACTCCTGCTTTGCCTTGCGCTTCTCTGCCTCGGCTTCGTCATTCTTTTCGGTACGTCTGACCTTGTCCGCTGCGCCGAATAGATCAATATGCCCGTCTCGACCCACGATGGGCGCGTCGCTGGTCTTTCTTTGCGTGGCATCCTGGTTCGAGAGCTGGACTTGAGAAGACCGCTCCATCGCAACGCGCAGTTCAAAGTCGGTATCGTCCTCCCCTGCCCGCTTGCGCTTCTTCGGTTCCCTCCCAGAGCCGCTGCCACTGGTCTCAATTCTGGCCTTGGTTACGTCTTCGTCCGATGGTGGTGGTAGAGGCGGTGGTTCCTCTCCACGGAGGATCGCAAGACGTCGTTCTGCGTCCACTTCTTGCATCCGTTGCTCGTCTGCCTCCTCTGCTGCCTTGGCAGCGGCCTCATCCCGCTTCACGCGGGCAATGTTGTCCGCATTGTAGACGTTCCATGACTTCTTTCCCAGCAAGTGACTGCGTCAGGGTGTCAGCATCTAGCACGATTTTGACATTTCTGAAATGGTCACGTACAGTGGCATTGTGAGATGAGGTTTGTTCGGACCCAAAATCAAGATACACTTGACTGGAACAAATACTCCACTCCCAAGTTTGCAGGTCTGTAGAAGCTTGGGACCGATAAATAAAACATTCGAGACCTGCAGGTTGATGAAAGCTTGGGATCTCAATGCCTAGGATCCGTTCGAGGTTACTCCTCGAAACCGGGGTAGCTCGTCAACTGAGTGCCCCACTCTTCCCAAGCCCGACCGCTTTCGCTCCGGACCCTGTGTAAATACACAGACCATGACGGAGTTTGGGCCGCAACGAAGCTGAGACGCCAAACGAACCAGATCTCCTTGGTACAATCATAACGAGCAGCGATTCCACGAGGTGGTATGTAAAGCGCCGACGGTCATGTGCTCAACGGAAGAGGCTTCTGGCAAAGAAGAGAACATTTCTGCCTGGGAAGCTTCGTCGCCACTGCAATGCTTAGTCTGAAGCATGTGGTTCTAGGCAGTAGTTAACCCAATACAGAGAATCAGATCAAGAAGTAACACCAGACTTTGAATTGAGTTGAGAAGCACAGCCAACTTGATCCTGCTGCTGTCAGCATGATAACAGGCCTTAGCTCGGGCACAAGCTTCGCACAGTAAGCTAGCGCCAAATCACCTAGCCTCATCCAAGATTTTCACCCGCTTTAGGGCTTGCTAGGCTAGCAGCCTGTTCAATTCGACCACCGCACTGCGCATCTGGCGTTGATGCCGTCAGCTGCGCGCGTCGATGTGTCAACTTCAACTCCCGCACATAAAGACCAACAGGTTTGGCATCGACGACTCCTGGACTTCAAGCTCCTATTCATACATCAGCTGCGATCCAGAATACAGCCCGCACGAAACTTTGGCTATCCTCGACACCCGAACCCCGAACTCCTACGAACACAAGCATGGCTGCCTACCGCCCCGCCCCAGGCGGCGGCAACCCCCCCGGTTCATACGGCGGCAACGCTGGTAACTACGGCGGCAACTATGGAAACAGCGGAAACCCTGGAAGGGGAGGAGTTGGACTTGGAGGAAACTTTGGCGGAAACCCCGGCGGGGGAGGAGGAGGGAACTACGGTGGAAACTACGGCGGCGGCGGCGGCGGCGGCGGCCCCCGCGTTGCCAGCCAGAGCAACGTTCAGGGAGGACGACAGGTCCGTCTGCGAGTCGTCAAGGTCCAGGATCGGGCCTTGCAATCACGACTCATCTACACGAACCGATGTGCTGTATCGAGCCTCGACTTCCCCCGACCCGCCGACAGGTCCGACGTCTACGTTATGATCCGAGGAGGGCAGCCTGCGGGCGAATACGTTGTGGTGGCTGAGCCCCGGGATGAGGTCCAACAAGGTTGTATCAGTCTGTCGGACCCCCAGCGCTCGTGGGCTCGCATCGGCATGACGGATCAGTTCGTCGGAGAGATCTACGACCCCTTCAGCCAGGGAGATCAGGCCTACATCGGCTCCATCGATGTCGACATTGACTTTGCCTCGGCGAGCAAGAAGTCCAGCGACGAGTTCAAGGAGACTGATCTGGTGCAGCTCTTCCTGGGCACTTTCCAGAACCAGATCATCGCCCCCGGCCAGAAGATCATCATGGATGTGGCCAACGTTCCCCTCATGGCAGTGGTCCGTAGCATCTCCCTCAGCGACCTGGGCATGGCCGAAAAGCCCAACGAGACGGGCATGCTCGCCGACCCGAACGCCCGTGGTATTCTGACCAAGCAGGCCGACGTGTCCTTCTTCAAAGCTGGCGGGTCCAGCATCAACTTCAAGGCGTCGGCCACCAAGGCCAAGGCCAACCCCATCTTCGCCGCCGACTTCAGCTTCGAGGCTCTGGGTATCGGCGGTCTGGACAATGAGATCTCCACCATCTTCAGGCGAGCTTTTGCGTCCCGTCTCATGCCCCCGGCTATTATCGAAAGAGCCGGCATCCAGCACGTCCGCGGCATTCTGCTGTACGGACCTCCCGGCACGGGCAAGACGCTCACAGCGCGGCAGATTGGAAAGATGCTGAATGCGCGCGAGCCTAAGATCATCAACGGTCCTGAAATTCTCAACAAGTACGTCGGTCAGTCCGAGGAGAACGTCCGCAAGATCTTCGCCGATGCGGAGAAGGAACAGGCCGAGATGGGCGATGAGAGTGGCCTTCACATCATCATCTTCGACGAGCTGGATGCTGTGTGCAAACAGCGTGGTACCAGCGGAGGCGGCACCGGCGTTGGAGATTCCGTTGTCAACCAGCTTCTCACCAAGCTGGATGGTGTGAACCAGCTGAACAATATCCTGCTGATCGGAATGACCAACCGCAAGGACATGATCGATGAGGCGCTAATGCGTCCCGGTCGTCTGGAGGTTCAGGTGGAGGTCAGCCTCCCCGACGCAAAGGGCCGTCTCGACATTTTCAACATCCACACGGCGAAGCTGCGCAAGAACAACATGCTGGACGACTCCGTGGACCTGGAGGATATCGCCACCAGGGCCAAGAACTATTCTGGTGCAGAGATTGCCGGTGTGGTCAAGTCGGCCGCATCGTCGGCTTTTGGCAGGAACACCAAGCTGGAGACGGCCGCTGCCACGGCTATCCCGGACGCGGACGCCCTGAAGATCACCCAGGCCGATTTCGATCACGCCATGGAGGATGTTAAGCCCGCGTACGGTGTCTCCGATGATGAGTTCGAGAAGGTCATCCGGATGGGCATCCTGGAGCACAGCGACGCCATCAGGAGGATCATCCGTGAGGGTCTCGACCACGTCCGCAGCGTCAGCGAGTCCAAGGTCATCACCACCATGCCCCTCCTCTTCCACGGACCTTCAGAGTCTGGAAAGACGGCGCTGGCTGCGCACATTGGCCAGCTGTCTCAGTTCCCCTACGTCAAGCTGGTTGGGCCTCCCAACCTGACGCAGGCCCGCGACGAGCATGGCAAGAAGGAGTACTTGACCAAGGTGTTTGCGGATGCCTGGAAGTCATCTCACAGCATCGTCATCTTGGATGACTTTGAGAGCCTGATCGAATGGAACCCCATCGGTCCTCGCTTCTCCAACTCGATTCTCGACCGTCTCCTGGCGCTCATGAGGTCACAGCCACCAAAGGTATGTTTTGCAATCGAAACACGGGAAATATTGCTATGGCAGAATGAGAACTAACGTGTGCAGGGACGTCGTCTGTTGGTCTTCGTCACCACGTCGCAGATCAGCACTCTGAAGCTCCTTGGCATCATGAAGCTCTTCCGTCGCCAGATCGCGGTTCCCAACATCCCTGACCTGCGGGCCCTCCAGGCCGTTCTGTCTGCCGAGTCGACGTTCGACGCCTCGGAGATGAACCAGGTGCTGAACTCGCTGGCGGCGGATACCGGCTCCCAGAGGGTCGGCCTGGGTATCAAGACGGTGCTCGAAACCCTCGAAGAATCCAGGATAAACTCGACGATGGAGGGCGGTCTGCCTACCGCAGAGGGCTTCGTCGATAGACTGGTTGGCTACATCAACGCGGAAGCGGCCGACGCCTAGTTGCCCGAGCGGTCGCAATAGATGCGGCCGTGAGGATGTGAGTAGGCGGGGTATATAGATGGTATAAACGCACAATCTTGATCCTGCTTAACACGCTCGGTGTGAAGAATTCCCACGACACGAGACGTCTCACCACCGCATGTTTGCTCCTCAGCCCCCGATGACGGACCCCGAACTGGACCTGACCGGCATTGACCTGCAGTTTGACCGTCGCCTTGCCGACGACAAGGAAGCTGGGATTATCAATACAAGGTCGAGTCGACAATAGCCCACTGCAGTGGACAGCTAGTGCCAACCTATTCGGACGTCGTTCACCACCCCCACGGCATCTTCCTCGCGTGGCGCGGGGCTGAACAGCCAACCGTTTGCTTCAGCAAGCGAGTGGCGGCGCCATGTTACGAGCGCATGGGATGCTTCTCTCTACGGTGCATCGCGCATTGATCCATGAGCACGCCGTGCCCAGAGGATACGCACTCTATCGCGCTGCAACGTCATCGGGCGGAACCACGCGTGCGCGCCTACGGGCCTCCCCGAGCGAGCAACTGGGCTTTGCCGACGAGGGGCGCGAGATCGAGCCACACTCGACTTGCAGTGAGAAGAGAGGCCAGGGTTCGACGCCCACATCACGAGGACCCCCGGCCAGGGTGGCGTTTCAGACGCGAGGGCGTTCAATTTCCAATCCTTGCGCGTCGCGGGAGGGAAAAAGAGGGAAATTGGGCCACAACACGGTACGGGCGGCAGTGAGTCCCTGGCCGGGACCCGACGCGCTGGAAATGACATGCCGTTCCGGTTTAGCATGGGCATGGCATGGGCATGGGGGTCGGATTTGGAAGGGTGATTGCGTCGTGGTGGCGCGTGGAGTTTGGTTGTCCTCGTGGGGTTTGGAGGGATGGATCGCGGGTAGCCAGAGGTGACAGCGGACAGGGCGGTTGAGATTGGGATGGCACGAGGGCAGTGGGGAAGTGGTATTGCGGCTCCGACCTTGCGGAACAGGTCCGTCGAGTGCCCACCAGCACGATGTGTTCAAGTTGTGAGGGCCTTCAGTCGATGCAAAGGCACATCAGAGGACTTAACTTATCACCGTTGCTCGTTTCGTGCAGAAAGATAGCGATGTTGGGTGCTGCGTGAACCCCACGCTTCTTTGGACTGATGCCCTCTACATACCAGATTGCAGACCCCGTGTCGGTGATACAGGTACTGTAACAATCCCCGCTCTGTGACCGAGGAGTAAGGGTTCGAATGGCATCACAGTTGCACTGGCCAAGCGTGGAGACCGTAAGCACCAGACTCCAAAAGAAATGCTGTACTTTCGACTTGGCAGGAAGGGCCTGATGATGATTCGATGAGCGGGGCACAAATCGAGAGGCACATGCTTGATTTCCTTCTTTCCTTCTCTTGATGACTTCCATCAGACTTGCGAGATCGACGTTCAAGTTGTGCTGCTAGTCTCGGAACCGACCGGTGGTTGGGTTCTTGAGGCGTCTGAAATGACTCGCGATACGTCACCGTGGCCGTGGAAACCGAGGCATCTATGAAATATTCCGAGGATCATCGTCCTCAAAGGGGCTGCCGTGGAGAATAAGGTGCAGGCTAGGGAGCCGATCGGGTCTTTTCCTTTGTCAGTGGCTTTCACCCTCGGTACTAGACATTCTCGAACCAGTGGCACTTTGTTCTACATCCCGCCGAGACATACTACTGACTGTACCCTCTCGTCACTATTTACACCGGTGGTGGTACTTGTGAGTAGTAAAGCCTGAGCACCGATCCGGCCGGGGGTTCGGGGAGGCCAGCGTCGCACCGGCGGCGGGCGGGTTCGAGGTCAGTTTGCGACGGTGATAGGCGGGGCGGGCGCGGCGCAACGACTCCTCACTGCGTCAGTGTGTGCCGCTGCTGAAATGTGCTTTGGCGGCGTGACAGACCTGCGGGTGTCTTGCAGATGTGCTGCGCGAGGGTGGGTTTCCTGCAGGAGGAAGCATGCGGGAGAAGACGCAGGCAGATGAGGGGGGAAGGACTTGGACAGCCGGATCCAATCAAGGTTGAGGGTAGGGCCTGAGAGTCGGATATCGCGCTGGCGGGGGATAATCGGGAGGGGAGGACCACCCATTAAAGTGTGATGTGACGGAAGCCTTTTCTCGATGACACCCTGGATGAAATGGTGAAGATGTCACAGGGTGTAGTAGTGGTCTGGCTCGTGGCGGTGACGGGAAAGGTCAGGGTTCAAGGGAGCCTTTTCTTCTGCCCGAGGACCATGCATGAGAGGCCTGCCTGTAACGTCGAGATTTCTTTTTCCCGGACTTTCTGCCTTGTTAACCTTGAGGGGCTCTGGCTCGGAGTTGCGCATTGGCAGCAGGCGGCGCAGCGCATCGCATCGCATCGTCCCAAGGGGAAGCCGAGTCTGGCCAGCCACGGGTATGAGAACAGCCGGGCCACTCCAGACAGAAACAAACCCTGGCCGACCTGATATCAATCATAAAATCGAGCAAAGGGCAGGCCGATTTCCCGGGAATGAGCCTGCAAGAACGACAGCGGATTGCGCAGTGGGTGGCCCTGGCTTGCCTGGCCCCCCCTGTGCGGGTGGAGGTGCGAGGGTAAATGACAGATGACATCAGAACACACGGGTGTCAAACGGTCAATGCCGCATCGCATGACAGCGCAATAAAACGACCGTGCCCGACAGCTCATGTTCTGGTGTTGCGGTTGCCGGGGATGTCGTTGCGAGGAATTAGTAATTCGTCTGGTCGTTGTTTGGATTGTGCATGCGCCCTGCAGTGGTTCCGTGGATGAGACGGGATGACTGACGGAGGAGTGAGCACAGGACATTGGAGCAGCGCAGCTCCCAGACTCGGATTGAACCCGAATAGCACCTGAACGACTTGGGCCGCTGAAGTAGTGCCCTGAAATGGGCTGGCCGCTGGGGCACGCGACCCCCCGCCGGTCCGAGACACCCCGGCCTGGTCCGCACCGCTGGGTTAGGCCCCCAACGCGCTGAGCGCAGAGCCCAGCAGGGTACCTCGATTGGTGCAGCGACGAGTCAGGACCCGGAAGTACCAAGGGCACCGGGAAGGCGCCGACCAGCCACCGCGACCGCGATGGACGGGGCCACTGGACCAGCGAGGCCACCATTTTGTCCCGTCCTCATTACATAGCGGACCCCACTTCCAGGTCCCGGGCCATGATCCCAGATGCCCCGGTCCCCGCCCGCCCGCCCTGACCCATCCCGTCCTTTCACTTTTAGCCCTCATCCGCCGCTACGCGAGCACTAGCACACCACGCGCCTGGCCCGCCTGCACGCCCCGACTCAAGCCCGTGGTCCAACGTTGGCCCAGCCCGCCCTCTTTTGCCTCTAACCCCAGTCCAGGTTCTGCTCGCCCACATCCGCCTTGATCGCCCACCTCCCAGAGTTCCCAACTGGAAAGGATCCCGCGCGCTTTCCCGACTCATCTCGAGCGCCGTCGACGCTCTGTACTGAACGGACCGGACCCGAACCCAACTCAATCCCGCCCTCGCCCATCGTCATCCTGCCGCCGTTCATCCTTTGTGGTCGTCGACGCACTCTAGTTCGACGCTGTCTTCCTTCGCCGACCAGGCTTTTTCTCCACGCGACGGGGCCGCTCCCACCCCTCCTGCCCTCCGACTCCGAGACCCCTTTCCCCTTTGTCTCTCCCGGCCGCCGTCCGAGTCAGTCATCTCGGCACTCCATTCCTCTATCCGCGTCGTATCGCATCGTCCGCCCACGACCTCTCAGACTCTCTGTGTGTGTGTGTGTGGACTCCCCCATCAACGACCAGTCGACACCTCCTTCCCCTTTTCTGGTCCGACACACAACTTGAACACCCAACCCCTTGGACGAAGACCCAGCACCAATCCCACGACCATTCGTTGCGAATTGCTTCTTTATGGCTTCGACACGTACGTGACCTTTTCCCCCTCCTCCTCGCCCACCCCTGAGCCAATCGACTACGAAACCCACGGACCGCACGAGCGACGCGGACGCAGACGAAGACGCACCTCGACCACCGGCTGGCTACCTACCTACCTTAGCTGCTGCTGCTTGCTCGAGGTCCCGAACGGGGCGCCCCCCTTCTCCCACCACCACGTTCCGTCCACACCCCCCAAAAACAAACATCACGTCGCCCATTCCACAACAACACCACGAAACTCGCCCTCAACGATTGCGCCTGGGCTCTGGGGAGCCCTCTTTCTCTCCACCAGTCGCCATTCGACGGAAATGCCTATTCGACACGAACGCTAACTCTCATGTCTCTCTCGCCAGTCGCCCAAGTGAGCAACGCCCGCTCAGCGTAGTTTTGAAGGGAACCGCCGCACCATCACCAGAGGAGGGCCGATGGAGTCGCCGCTGGGCTCACCCACGAGCCTGGGGCACGGCTTCGGCGTCACCAGTCTCCCGCCCAAACGCCCAGATGCGCAGCTCCCCGTCATCAACAGCAGCCCCCGCGGGAGGCTTGCGCGAGACACAAAGATCAAGAGGATCTCCCCGCCAAAGCTGGGCTTGCCCGTCAGAGACGCCTCGAGCGTAGTGGGAGGAGGCACGAAATGGACCGGAAAATCGAGATTCAACAGCTCCGCGACATCGAGACCCCTCGTTCCCGCCTCGGATCGCATCGCCCAGGAGGACAAGCTTGCGGCATGGCGCGCCAGGAGGAAACCGAGCGACGAAAAGGTCGACATCACCCCCGACGGCGGCTCGGGCGGTCGAGACGGGAGGCAGTTCACCGTCGCAAACGTCGGCAACAACGGCCGCATCTACCTCAAGTAGGTTACACCATTCTCGCATTACTGCGACGACCAAGTCCAAAAAAATTAACAAAACATAGGCCATCTATTCGACCCGCAAACCAGCGATACCCCCAGCCGAGTTTTGTCTTCCCCATGACACCCCCAGGCACTGCCGGACTCGATAACTTGGCCGACAAGGCATCGCCGCCAAAGATGGAAGGCGCCAGCGATCTTAACCAGAGCGTATGGACACCCGCACCATCAACACCCGCGACCGGCCGCCAAACACAATTTCCCGGTCATGCTCGACGGCCGACGGGGCACAGGCGAGCCCTGTCCGACTCGACGACACGCGATGAATCCGACCAGGGAGGCTTCAAGGTGGTCATCACGAAACCCGGCGACGAGAAACGGCCAAAGACCATGGAGGATCTGGGCGCGTCACACATGCCTCTTCTCGACGTCGATATCCCCAACCCCCGGATCGGAAACCTGCGCTTCACCATGAGGGGAACGCCATTTTTCCGGGGCTCTAGTTACGCCCCGACAGACGAGTTCCCAAGGTCCAGCAATGTCTCCTTCCTCCGATCGCAAAATGGCACTATCACGCCCCGTGGAGATGTGCCTTCGAGACGGCCGAGCCCGAAGCTGGTCCCCCACATTCGACTTCCTTCCGCCGACGGCGAGAGACCGGCCTCCATCCCCGTCGGCCGACTGCCCGCGCCATACAGATCGACGTACATGTCGACACATGTGATGATCGAGCCCGCCATGTTCGACTCGCTGACCTTCCAGCCCGCATGCGACGACAAGGCCATCGTGCGCTACTCCAACACCTCGGGCGCTGTGACGGCGGCTACCCCACCGCGGTTGGTCGCTGAGATCACGTCGCCCACCTTTCTCGACTACGAGCTCCTCTCCGACTTCTTCCTGACGTACCGATCCTTCCTCGAACCTTCGGATCTTCTGAGAATGCTGGTCGCCCGCCTGCGGTGGTCACTGGCCCGGGACGACGAGGTCGGCATGGTCGTGAGGGTCCGCACCTTTGTTGCCATGCGCCACTGGATTCTCAACTACTTCATGGACGATTTCGTGGTCGACTACGGCTTGCGGACGTCCTTTTGCACACTCCTCAACGACTTCGTCGAGGAGCTCTCGCAGGATGCGCGGGCACTCAAGGTTCAGCTTAAGATTCTGGCGGAACTCAAGAAGTGCTGGAGAAGAGTCTGCGCCCAGTTCTGGGACGGCCCCGAGTTCGACGCCTCTCTCGATGCGAGCGCGCCCATCGCTCCTGGCGGTATCGCAGGGCACCGGAACGCCTCTCTCGACCCGTCGTTTTGGGAGGAAGAGGACAAGGCCCCGCGACTTTCGGGCCTCTTCCCGCCTCCACGCCGCCATACCGCGCGAGACGAGAGCTTCTACGCCGACGTCTCAAAGGCTGGCCACATTGCCGACGCCCAATACGTCGAACGGCCGTCCACCCCCGAGCAGCAGCGGCCGGCCGACCTCAGCAGGCAGCAGACCTCGCCCACGAGTATCGTTAGTATGGATATCGTGTCCTGTTCGTTCCCTGGTAAGGCCTTGAGAGCGGTACAGTCCAGCACGAGCCATCCGCTGGCGGCGCACCCTGTGCCGCCGAGCTCGATCTACACCAGCGCAGGCGCCGTCGCCACCACGCCCCGCGCACTTACTGGGAAGCGCGTCCGCCCCGTGGCCGCTCACAAGCGCAATGGTAGCATGACCGACTCTCTTAGGGAGAAAGACCGGGCAGCCGCTCGCTCGAGCTTCGACAACGGCATGGAGGTGCCCATGTCCTTCCCCTTCGCCGGAAACCTGGTCAGGGGCAACTTTCTGCCTCCAGGCCAACCCTTTGTCGAAGTCATCCCGCCCGGCCAGAACCCCGACCAGCGACAGACGACCGTGTTCCATCCCGCGCCCGATGCTCTCGGAGTCAAGAGCGCCCCGTCAGCCATGTCCAGTCAAGGCATGAAGAAGCTGCTCAGCAGCGTGCGCAGGCACCTGAGCAACAGAGGCCAGCCCATCTCTCCTACACAGGGTAGCTTCTTGAACATCTCCGCCATGACACCCCAAGGCGCAACCACGAATCGCTTGCCGGGCACAGCCATCGTGCCTCAGGCGAGACCGCGTTTCAATGGAGCGCGGCCCCCTGTGCGCATCGATCTGCTCGGCGCTGAAATCGCAGAGGACTTTAAGAAGGCCGTGCGTGAGGACGCCGCTGCCGAGGCCGAGAGGCGAGAGCTCGCATATCGATTGCCTGCCGGCATCAACCTGGAGAGCGCGATACCTGGGGATCTTCTCGAGTACTCGGCAGCTCACATGGACACCTCGATCCCTCTCTTGAGCCCCTCCATGGCCAGTCAGTCGCTCCCCTCACACCTCCGGCCCCTCAGCGACACGGGGATCACCACCGGCAGCAAGTCCATCGTTATTGTCGACGACACACTGCCATTCGGCCTGACGATGCCCCTGCTGCCCGCTATGCATGGTGCCCTGCCCAGCATGCCCAACTCGGTTGAGGCGTTTGGCGATCACCTAGTCCCGAACAACGCCGACCCTACACCACCTACAACGCCCCCTGGCCAGCCTCTCGACACCCCTCGGCGATCATCTTACCTCCTTAATCACCATGCCATTCGACCCTCGTCCTGCGATAGTCTTCCGCCCTTCGTTCCTGACCTTGCAACACTCGGCTTCGAGAGTCCTGCTGCGAACATTAACCGGCCATCGGTCGATACGTCGCGGCAGTCAGAACCCGGCGAGGACCGGGTGGCGAGCATGAAGAGCCATCTGTCAAGTTCGGTGAGAATGCACAGACGGGGCCTCTCCAGCAGGACGAACCACTCCCTCAACTCCATACTGCATCGCCGCGCAAACTCACTTCACAGCGCGTGGGCCAAGCGTTCTACGATCAGGAGTTTCGATGCGACGACATACTCGGAGTCGGCCTCGGTCTTCCACGAGGACGATGAGGACGACCTCGAAGCTCTTAACCCGCCGCCTCAGCCGGCACGCATGCTGAGGCGACGCCCCGGTGGAGATCTGAGGGCAGCCAATGTTGGCGACCTCGACGCATTGCCGTTGAGGAAGTCTCGATCCCTGGCATCTCTTACTACGTACTCAGAATCGGTCAAGAGCTCCTTCTTGCGCAGTCCGGAGACGCAGGTGTCTCATAACGTCGTCAACGTCGCCTCCAGCGACTTCTCCCCCAGCAACCAGCAGACGTTCTCGCTGGGCGCCATGGCGGAGGCGCCGGCCAAACGAGAAAAGGCTGCGTCGCTGTTCAGCACCCACTCGTCCAAGCCGGTGATGCGGCCATCTTTCGAGGCCGAGGCAAAGAAGCTGGCGCAGATTCCCGACGATGACGACGACGGCGGTGTGGAGTCGGCACTGGCCAAGCTTGAAGGCACCTACGAGAAGAAATCATTCAAGCTGTCCATTGAACCGACCAACGCGCCACTGGCCACGCTCCAAAGATCCGCCACTGGGATCGAACACAACCCGGTCACGGAGGAGGAGAAGAAGGAGCATCGCCAGCTTCATGTTGGGGACGGCGAAGAGGCGGTCATGCACCACCATCAGCAGCGGATCCCTGACGAGAGCGAGGACGCTAGCTCTGTTCGTGAGGACGTCCCGACTCTTAAAGTGCCCAAGACACGTCCGGAAACTGGACAACGGTCTTTCCTGTCTGACAACTCTGGCGGCTCATACTCGTCCGTTCCGCTGCTCGAGCGCGGCTTGACAGACGACGGGCGAAGCAAGGCAACCACGGTCAGCGAGTGGAGGGATAGGTCTATTCTGTTCGGACCTGACGATCCCTCGCCATCTCCGACACCACGGGCTGGAAGCTTCTTCAACTCGCACCAGCCCTCGCAAGACTTCACTGTCGCAAAGATGGAGAACGGGGACCGAGAGACTGACCGGGCCGTTGTTGCACCCGCCGCGAGCGAGCACCAGTCGTTCCTCGATGACGAGAGCGACAAGAGCGACAACGGCACAGAGCTCTCGTCAGAATTATCGGACAACCCTGGCCCCGAAGAAACCACGCCTGGACCGATTTTCCCCGCAAGAATGTCCAGCATGGCCGCGAGGAACATGCCAGTGCACCCGCTGGCCACATCTGCCACTTCTCGCGACAGCGAGCTTCCGTCTCCGCCGATGAGTCTTAATCAGGCCCTCCGCATGTCCCCTGAGATGGCACAGATCCCTCAAGTCCACGAGCACCAGATCTGGTCGCGGAAGCCGTTGCCCCCCACGCCAGAGACCACCCCTACCGCTCCTCAACATTCAGACAGCGCACGCGATGACAACGGCATGGGCGGCCGATTCGGCAAGAGCGACTCGGATCTAACTAAGAAGTACTCCGTCCATCTGCCGTTTATCCTGGCCTTCGACTCGGAGACCCTGGCGCAGCAATTCACCCTCATTGAGAAGGATGCGCTGAACGAGATCGACTGGAAGGAGCTGATCGAGATGACCTGGAAGAATTCCGCCAACAACGATTCCCGCTCCTGGGTGGACTTCCTGCGCAACTCGGATGCCCACGGCGTCGAGGTGGTTATTGCTCGCTTCAACATCATGGTCAAGTGGGCGTGCAGCCAGATCGTCCTGACGCAGGACATTGAGGAGCGGGCGCGGTGCATCATCAAGTTCATCCACATCGCTGCCCACTGCCGCAAGTATCGTAACTTTGCCACCATGAGCCAGATCGCCATCGCCCTCACCAGCCAGGAGGTTTCCAGGTTGTCGAGGACTTGGGCGATGGTTCCTCCTTACGACCTGCAAACGCTTCAGGACCTGGAGAGCCTGGTGGCGCCGATGCGCAACTTCCACAACCTCCGCGCTGAGATGGAGGGCGGATCCGACCACGGCTGCATCCCCTTCGTCGGCATCTACACCCACGACCTGCTCTTCAACGCTCAGCGCCCCTCGGAGATCGCCAGCTCCCCGACGACAGCGCCCCTGGTCAACTTCGAGCGGTGTCGTTACGCGGCTACCATTGTCAAGACACTACTCCGCCTGCTCGAGGCTAGCACCTTGTACCACTTCCAGCCCGTCGAGGGCATCACTGAGCGGTGCCTGTGGATGAGCGCCCTGACGGACGATCAGATCCGGCAACATTCCCAGAACCTGGAGTAATCCTTCTTCGTCCACATAATAATCCACCCACCAGAGACGCAGTCTGGTCCACTTTGTATACGTGTTACACATATTTCTTCTTCACATACACCCTGTCCCACACCCCCCACGCAACCTGTACACTACTACAACACACACGACCACCACCACCGACCATGGACGCTCATTCCAACCAGTTTCTTATCAATATACCCGAGTCGGCATCCGATCGGAAGAGAGGATGGAGATTCAACCGAGCGTCCCCCCATATCAGCGAGCATCTCACCACCCCTGGAGCAGCTGTACCATTTTCTGTACTCGTGGTGCCTGTCGGGCACTTGAGAAATATAGACGAGGAGGAGGAGAGGAGGGAGAGAGGCATTGGAGTTGATACCCCCCACCGGACGTTCTTTCTGTTACTAGCGAGCGCAAATTGGCGTAGGAGTTGGCACGGAACCGAAGCCTGGGATGGCTTGACGACACCCCTCTGAGCGATGGGCGCTCATGGGTTCGATGAGGGTTGTTTGTCCCTCGATGTTTGCGGTAGTGGTTGTAGCCGAATTGTGAATTTTGTCAATGTTGCCTCCTCTCTCCTAGTGAAACGTTTGACATGAGAAATATTGTTGTGCCTTCACAGGCTGAACACCGAGGGAGCGGGATGTCTTTCTTCAGATAGTGTCAACCAGAATCTCTTCTCGTAACTCGGCGGCCAAGGGTTGGCCAGGTCAACGTTGTAAATCAGAAGGTCGTATGGCAATACGTCAGAAGAACAGAACATCACTTCGCACATCACATGACACACAGCAAAGTTGAAAGCCGAATGGACTCCCATTGATGACAGGATTTCCTCTACCAGTGACTCCGCCCTCTTGAACGACGGTAACCAGCTGACGAGAGAAGAAGAAACAGCGCGAGGCGGGATAACGGTTAAGTCCATCCCCGTTGGTAGCACAGGGCTTTCCCTCTCCCCATACCAAAGGTACGGTTCGAGTATCTTTCCCTCATTAGTGCGTCCCGACATGACCCCAACGCCGCTGCGTCCGCTCTTGCCCGCCCGCTCCCACCTTCGCGAGAGGCCCGATGTGTCCGACCCAAGCTGGGGTGATCAGACCAGTAAAACATGATTGTTCGTCCCTTCGCGAGCGGAAGAGATGGAGAAAAAGGAGTGGTGGAGGGGGAATCTTGATTTTGGTTTTTGTTCTCGCGTGTCTCTTGCCGCCAGCCTCCCATGGGTTTTCCTCTCGTGTCGTCGGCGGAAAGAAGAGCGGTTGATGTTCTTCTTCTCCGCGTTCATGCTGCTTCTGTTTTTGCTCCTACTCATCTTCGTCGCGCTAGCCAGCTTGCCGTAGAACTCTCGTAGTCACATCATGATGCCGAGGATGGTGGAGAGGCATCGGGTGAAGACAGGAGATTTACCACTGGGACTCCTTGGTGGCCTCGCCACCCCACTCGGTGGTGGCAGCGGGAGCACCGGCAGCAGGGGCAGCACCGGTCGCACCCCACTCATCGGTGGCGCCGTCCCAGTTGCCGCCGGCAGCGCCGGTGAAGCCAGCGGGGGCAGCGGACCAGTCGTCACCGCCAGCGGCGGGGAAGGCATCGGCAGCAACCTCCTCCTCGGCGCCGGGGACCTTCTCGTCCTCGACCTTCTCCTCGGCCTCGGCCTCGGGGTCGCGGTCTGCGACATGTTAGTGGGTGGGAAGGGGGGATATCGGGGTCGGGTGCACATACAGAAGTACAGATCGGTCATGACGTCCCAGGCAGTCTCGCGGTTGTAGATGGTGCCGCGGAGGCGGAGGACCTCACGGGCGAGCATCCACCAGATGAGACCGATGGAGTGGCGACCCTTGTTGTTGGTGGGGATGGCAACGTCGACGTACTCGGTGGGCGAGTCGGTGTCGCAGAGGGCGATGACGGGGATGTTGACGTAGCTGGCCTCGCGGATGGCCTGGGCATCGGTGCGGGGGTCGGTGACGATGATCAGACGGGGCTCCTTGAACGAACGGGTGATGTAGTTGGTGAAGGAACCGGGGGTGAAGCGACCGGCAATGGCGACGGCGCCGGTGTGGGCGGCGAACTTGAGGACGGCACGCTGGCCGTAGGGACGGGCAGAGATGACACAGATGTCGGCGGGGTTGTCGATGGCGGCGATGATGCGGGCGGCCAGGACAATCTTCTCCCTAAGGCGCAACTTCCGTCAGCTTCTGCGGTCCAATATCCCGTCTTCCTGCGCATGCGCATCTGCCCTCCCAAAGTTTTCTCCAGCACTCACCAGGTCTTGCCGACGTTGATGACGTTGACGCCGTCGGCGCGAGTCTTCCAGAGGTAAGGCTCCATGTGAACCTGGAGGTTCTTGCTGCCGAGGTGGGCCTGGGCAGCCAGGAGCATCTCGATGTCCTGGCTGGTGGCGTTGAAGACGGAGGGGAGGTTGGCGGGGGCCATCTTGAATGATCGGTGACGACTTGACGTCTTCTCTTCCACGGGGTGTTTGGGTGCGGTGGTGGAGGGGGGAAGAAAAGGTCAGGTATCGCGAGCCAGGCGCGAAATTTCGTGGTTGCAGTGCCGGTCGCCAGACTGCGCTACAGGCTGTAAAAGTTCGTCAAATTCAAAAGTTGTGTGCGGGTAGCCCTGGACGCGCTAGGGCAAGAATGGACTAGTGGTTGGAGGTACGTACCGATGTCTTCGGCTGTCACGTGCATTCAGCGCTAGTCCTAGTAAGGCACTAGCCCCGTTTCTGGCCCGACGTCGTGTCGGTCCCATCTGGTAAATTTTAGGAGAGGCTCCTGCATCGCGGTGGTGATCCAGCAGAACCGTGTCGAGTGTCCGCCCCGTCGCCATGCCTCCCAGACTACCCTCTCTCCAGAGGCTGAGCTCCTACAGCTGTGAGATATTCCGCCATTGACAGGATTCAGTGCTCTCAGTACTGACCGTACCCTCTGCAGTATGCCTCCGGCCAGCAACTACACCAGCAACTCCGAGCTTCCTCCCCGTCATCCAGACCGCAAACATCAGCACCAAGGAGGAGAAGAGGCGTCAACGACTGGATCCTTATCGCTGGGCGCAGGCGCAGCAACGCAAGACCGCAAACATCAAGAAGCAGGAGGCGCTGAAGGCCCAGCGTGACGCCGCATGGGGTGATCCGGTCCATGGCATTCCGACGCCATTCGTCGAGTCGTTCGACTCGGCCGGCCAAGCGAGCATGTCGACCCCAACCAAGACCGCCGATGGAAAGCTCATCAGCGAGTCCAGGCCTCTCCCGACGTCGCGCCACATGCTCGGCCATCTCCTGACGAAGGACGAGTTTGACAGCGCTGTCAAGGACGCCTACACACTTTCGAAACCTGTCTCGAACAGCTACGTTAAGGACGACATGGCCGAGGAGGAGGCCATCCAAAAGCACGAGGAGACACACGCCAGGACGGTCGAGGCCTTGAAGCGCATCACTGCGCTGGAGAACACCAATTCCAAGATCCGGAAGCACATCAACATCAAGAGGTGCATCGACGAGTTTGGACGGCACAACACGGACGGCGTGCTGAAGCAGAAGCCCCCATCGATTCACGCCAACACCGAGCCCGTCCCGGAACGCGCCGGTCCCGACACCGGTAGCTCCGAGGTGCAGATCGCCATCCTGACGATGAAGATCAGAAAGGTCGCCCAGGAGCTCGGCCAGAACAGGGGTTACAAGGACAAGCACAACAAGCGCAACCTGAGGGTGCTGTGCCACAAGCGCCAGAGGCTGCTGCGGTACATGGAGAAGAAGGAGAGGGGAAGCGAGAGGTGGACCAGCATGCTGGAGAAGCTGGGACTGTCGCCTGCGACGTGGAAGGAGCAGATCTCACTGTAAAAAGATTGCCGGGTTCGCCACTATGTACTATATGTAAACTGCTCAAAAAGCCTTGCGAGGCTCTTACTTCATTAAATCAAGCTGCCGTCTTGCGCCGTGGTAGCCCCGTCAAAAGACGCGATGCGGGGGTGGACTAGTATGGGGTATTCTACAGGATGTGGAGGTGGGACGCCATCAGAAGACGCTGATGTAGTTTCCGATGCGGTCCTTCTGGTTCTGTGCTATGCACTCGGCAATCCATGTGATGTTGCGGATTTCCTGGGAGATGTTAGTTAATGAAAATCCTGAGCGCGAGGAGATGGGCATACCTGTTCCCTGAGTCGGACCCAGGCATAGACGATGCCAAAGGTGAATTGCCTTGTAAAGACGCCCTTGGAGATCTCCATCTCCTTCTGGTAGAACATGTCCTCCAGGCTCCTGCCATCTGCAGAGCCGCCGCCCATGTTGCTGGGGCCGGACGGTCCGCCACCCAGGCCGGCTGCCTCGAAGAACGTCTTGTAGTCGGTAACACCATCCACGGCGAGGCGCACGCCCTCAAAATCATCTGCCCGAGAGAGCATGAGGGTGCCTTCGGGGTACAGCCTGCCGAAGTTGGGGTAGAGCTTCTTGCGGTCGTTCTTCGAAAGCTCCGTGCCGAAGGAGTTGAGAGTGATGTTGATGGCGCGGCGGTCCGCTTCGAACTCGAGGATCTCAGACATGACCTCGGCAGTCGGCGTGCCGGCCATTTCAGGGTGAGTGTTGACGAAAGTGTGGAACTCCTCGAGATAGTTCTTGTACAGGGTGTTGCGGACAATCTCGATGTTGAGCTCATCCAGGTCCTGGTGGCTCAGGCTGCCCTTGAAGAAGGGAGCCAGTGGTGTCTCAATGAGAACGCTGTTGTAAAGCTCCTCGACGTTGGTGGCGACGCAGAGGACGGGCATCGTCTCGAACCATCCGAGGGGGTGGCATCGCTCCAGGAGTTCGCGCGTGTCACGCTCGTGGAGGGTGCCGGTGATGAGGAGAGCGACATTGTCGATCATGTACCCGTAGGTAAGGTAGTCCATGAACTCAGCCAGAGCACCGGTCGCATTGGCGCGGACATAGCGGAACTCGGAGACAAGCTTGTCTGTCGTCTTGGCGGCGAGGCTCGAGGTCGAAGGATTCGGGGGGAGGCTGGCGAGGAAGTCGCCATAGGCAGGGCCGAGCTGGAGCTTCAGATCTGGACAAACAGAATTAGGTGGTGCACGCTGGAGATATCTAAGATAGAGACGCACCATCGATCGTCTCGCACTGCGTCAGGTTGCTGTAGTTGTTGCTCGTCAAGAGGCCATTCCTGTATCCGCGAACAACGCCCTCCAGGTAGCTGTCCAAGGTGGATTAGCTGAATGTCGTCGGCGTCAGACGGTGAAGACGGCATACCCGTTGTTCACGTTGAAGAAGAGACCCTCCATGTTTTAGGCGGCGCGCGTCAAGTCTTAGGTGGTAGGAGGTGTCGTGGGCTCGAGGCGTTGTCGAGAGGCGGAGCGGTTGATGGAGAGATGCCTAGATGTTGCCGTCAGTCGCCCCGATGCCAGCTCTAGGCGGCGGCATTCCTTGTCCCAGACGGAACCTTGACTTGGGGGCACGGACCAGGCACTTGGAGGGAGACTGGACGGGAGTGAGGTGACGGTAGGTTCGGCGATTGGTTAGTCCGGTCGCCGGTGCCAGACCAGAATTCAGTGGGCCCTCCAATTGGGTGTGGGTCCCCAATCCCAATGCCTGCGGCAAGAAAAAAAATTGGTCGAGAGCTTCTGCGGCGCTCAGTCTCTGATTTTTTTTACAACCACCAATTCCGTTGCAGTTGACCCGCGACCAACACCAACAACTGCAGCGCGCCGCAAGGGTTTGGACAGGGACTACACAACAAGAGTGCAACTGAACCGACACCGCGTTCATCATGTCTCTCTTCGTTCTCGCAGAGACGCCGGCAGGGTATGTGCAGCCCAATCGCTCTCGTGCTGCGCGCCCCAACAGGCTGGTGTATTCGAGGCTAACTCTCCCCCAGCTATGGCCTGTTCAAGGCTGCCGACAAGAAGCTCCTCAAGCGTGAGGAGCTTACCTCCGGCCCGACCTCCTCGGAGCAGATCAACGAGATGTGAGCAAACCCTTGGTCTAGGCGGTGGTGGGCAAAAATCGTGCAGTGCGCGGTCCAAGCACCTAGCGGTCCACCCCGCCAGTTTACAAGGCGACTCGGCTAACAGACCACAGGCTCAAGCTGAAGACTTTCGTCAAGTTCGACAGCTCGGCCGTCGCCGTCGAGGAGGCCACCGGTCTCCGCGAAGGCAGGGTCCCTCCCCTGCTTGCCAACCTCCTCCGGGAGATCAAGGACGAGAAGAAGGCCTCGCTGGCCGTTGCCGACCTCAAGCTCGGCACTGCCATTGGCAAGCTGCCCGACATCGATATCAAGGCCGTCTCCGATGCCGCCACCATGGACCTCTTCCGTGCCGTCCGCGAGAACCTGTCCTCGCTGATTCCCGGTCTCGCCGACGAGACCGTCGACCGCATGGCTCTGGGTCTCTCCCACTCCATCTCCCGCCACAAGCTCAAGTTCTCCGCCGACAAGGTCGACGCCATGGTTGTCCAGGCTATCAAACTTCTTGACGATCTCGACAAGGAGCTCAACGTCTACGCCATGCGCACCAAGGAGTGGTACGGCTGGCACTTCCCCGAGCTGGCCAAGATCCTCAACGACAACCTGGCCTACGCCCGTCTCGTCCTTGCCGTCGGCATGCGCGAGAGCTTCGCCGATGCCGACCTCACCGACATTCTCCCTGAGGAGCTGGAGACGCCCGTCAAGACTGCTGCCGAGATCTCCATGGGTACCGAGCTTACCCCCGAGGATCTGGACAACATCCAGCTTCTCGCCCGCCAGGTCATCACCTACTCCGACTACCGCACTCAGCTCTCGACCTACCTTGAGACCCGCATGCGCGCTCTTGCCCCCAACCTGACTGCCCTCGTCGGCACTCTTGTCGGTGCCCGCCTCATTGCCCACGCCGGTTCCATCATCAACCTGGCCAAGGCTCCCTCTTCGACCATTCAGATCTACGGTGCCGAGAAGGCGCTGTTCCGCGCTCTGAAGACCAAGCACGACACGCCCAAGTACGGTATCCTGTACCACTCTTCGCTCGTCGGCCAGGCCACCGGCAAGAACAAGGGCAAGATTGCCCGTTCGCTCGCTGCCAAGACCGCCCTGGGTCTCCGTGTTGATGCCCTTGGCGAGTTCGAGGACGACGATGATGAGGAGGTTCGTGGCATGCTCGGCCTCACCAGCCGCATCAAGCTCGAGAACCTGCTCCGCAAGCTCGAGGGCAAGCCCCCTCTGCCCAAGGGCGCCAACATTGCTCCCGACGGCTCCCTGACCGCCCCCGCCCAGTTCACCCTGAAGGAGGTCAAGAAGTACAACGCCGATGCCGATGGTGTCGCTGCCGGCGAGACCAACGGCAAGTCTGAAAAGAAGTCCAAGAAGGAGAAGAAGCCCCTGATCCAGGAGGTCGAGATGAAGGACGCCGACAGCGAGGCCGAGTCTGATGACGAGATGGAGGATGCCAACGGCGCCGAGTCCATCGGCTCCGTGTCTGACGACACCGATGGCGAGCGCCCCACCGACAAGGCCGAGCGCAAGGCCCAGAAGGCCAGGCGCAAGGAGCGCGAGGAGAGGAGGCAGAAGAAGGCCGAGCAGGATGCCAAGCGCGCCGCTTCGACGCCCGCCAAGGCCACCAAGGCCGCTTCATCGACGCCCGCGAAGCTCTCCGAGGCCGACTTCGAGCGCCTCGCCGCCGCTGCCAACGTCAGCGTCTCCAAGTTCAAGAGGAAGTTCGAGCGCGGCGATGTCGAGCTCAACGCCGACGGAACCCCCGTCGTCTTCAGCAAGAAGGAGCTCAAGAAGCTGCGCAAGTCCGAGGGCGAGACCCCTGACGCTACTCCCGTCAAGGAGACCAAGAAGAAGCGCAAGCACGAGGATGACGAGGAGACGCCCAAGAAGGAGAAGAAGTCGAAGAAGAAGCGCCAGTCCCTGGGCGCATAAGTCTCTCTGCTTGTCTCTTGTTATCCTTGTATGATACCTTGTGGGCTCTTACTCTTTGTTACGGCCGGCGTTGGAATGGGTTGGGACGGTTGGCTTACGGTTGCATTGTCTCTCAGATGCTGGCAATTTAAAAAGCATTCAAGTTCCCTGATGTTTGCGTGCTACCCGGGATGCATCTGGGACTCGGTTTCGAGGCATACTAGTAGACAGATGTTGAGGTAGTGGAGTTATTTGCATCTTCTTCGAATCTGAACTGCTCAACAGTGATGTATCTGATGTGATGTGAGATGTGACTGCATGCTCCTGAAATTGTCGAGCTCTGCCCGACAACAATCTGCTCCAAAATTTAGGCTGGGCAGGTGCTTGTCCCCACACGTGACACCACGACGCGCCGTTCTCTTCACTCACAATTGCAGCATCACACGGCAAGAGCAAGCGCGCTTCGGATTGAGGTCCGATATTCTCCCGGCATGGACGACATCCAGCGTGGTGCAAGGAGAGCTCGACGTGTCGCTCAGAATTCAGCCGCAATCCGAACTCCCGAGGTTGCCAGCTCACCAGTCGGGCCTTCAATTGAAGGCGAACCTCAGTTCAATGCCGCCCAACGCCTATTGATGGACTATTATGAAGCACGTGGAACGCCACCATCACAGAGAGGTAAGCATGTCTCGCACTCGACTTCCCTGTTGGCTTGCACCCTCGAGTATGATACCTCTGCGCCCGACTACCCTTGGGCGTTTGACCTGAGTTTCAAGGGCCAACCCAAGCTGTTATTGTCAAGCCGTCCTAAAAGTCACATCTTAGAGTGCTGAAAGCCATTGCATCTGTTACAAGGACCACATTGTTGACCAAGCCCAGTAGTTGGACCGCACCTCACACCAGAAGGCCTTCCGGCCACTTCACCTTGGCAGACAATGTTCGCCAGTTCAAGACAGTCGGGCCAAGGCGGCGCCCCTGAATCCCGGCCAACAGCACAAGACTTCCCCGACGAAGAGGAATACACCAGCCCCGAGGAAAACGGCGAAGAGGAAGACGTCGGTGACGAGCTTGAGGATGATGACGAATTGGGTCGCGACCAACTGGAAGATGAGCTCGAAGAGCAACAAGAGGCCAACACGCTACCGTTCGACCCCAGCTCTCTCGGCCTGAAAGAAATCTCCAACCTGGGCAAGTTTACTGTCAGCAGTCACAAGCCTGGCAGTGGCGTTGAGGAGCTGCGGAGTGATGACACGGAGTTATATTGGCAGTATGTTTCCTTCTCCATCGTATCTCAACAATTCTAACGTGCTGCAGATCCGACGGTCCTCAGCCACACAAGCTGACCGTGTACTTCGTCAAGAGGGTGGGCATCAGGGACATCCGATTCTACGTTGACTACCAGCGGGACGAATCTTACACGCCCACGAAAATCATTTTCCGCGCCGGAACCAGCGAAAACAACCTCATTGACTTCCACGAGATGTCACTCACCACGCCCAGCGGTTGGCAGCAGGTCCCTCTCGAAGGCGTCGGCGGCGGCCCTGACGACAATACTCTCGCATGCTGGGTGTTCCAGATGAAGATTGCCGAGAACCACCAGAACGGCAAGGACACACACCTCAGGGGCATCAAGATCTACGCCGCCAACACAGACACCCGAAGTGCCGACAGGGGCGGGAACCCTATGGCGAATATGGTGGAGCTCATCGAGAGCTCTGTACAGAGGCCCAGTGGCGTAGATCAGTGGACAGAGGAGGATTCAGAGATGAGGATACATCGACTTGATCGGAGGCTACGGGCACAGAGGCTGGATGCTGGTGAGGGAGATATGGACGTCCCTGACTTCATGCGGGAGCCTCAGATCCGATGATAGCCGTATGATTGGAGTCTTGTCACAAGTCTGAAGGACTTGACTTGACGGTTGACATGTTGTTACGACTGGAGTAGGGGGGCGGACTGGCGTGCTATACCCTGATCACGAAGGATTGAGGGATGCTATCACAAAAATAGACCAACATGAACTCAGCGACATTCCTACGCCTGCGCCCACCCTTCTATATGAGTTTTATGGTAATAGCTTTTAGAAAGAACAACAGTGTGCAGGCGACTTTGCCTTCGACCTCTTTTCCAACTTTTTTTTAAATGAAATACTATTAAGTCATTCTAGATCGCAACTAGAGACGTCCGTACACCGGGAAGGAGCGGCTGAAGTCCCCAGAATCTCGAAGATATTCAAAATAAACCTTTGAAATGGTCCAATTGATTCATTTCACCGGAAGCGGTTACTTACCTCCCGGTTGCCAATGTGTCGTGGATTCAGTCCGATTCCCAACAACGGCCGGCTTCAGGTTTCTGATTACCTAAGCACCAACCTCATCGCCGGCGCCGCCTCCAGGAGCGCAACTGAAGGAACTCCCATCCATCAACCACCACCACCGCCATATCCACTTTCGACCTCACCGGAAGAAGTGCCCATCATGGCGACGAACGAACCCGAGAACGTTACCCAGGCGACAGCCAACAAAGATGAGAGCGCTGAGCAGACCGACCCTGCTCCCGCCCAGAACGGCGACCCGGAGACACTGCCCGATGCAATTGCTCCACCCCCAGAGCCCAAGGTGCAGACGCGTAAGGACATGTCGCTGCGCGAGTTCCTCACCAAGATGGACGATTATGCCCCAATCGTAAGTCGCGACTCCTTCCGAAAGCCTATGGAGTGCTGTCCACTAAACGCAAGATGCGTCCAGGTCCCTGACGCTGTTACGAACTACTACATGACCAAGGCCGGCCTTCCCCCACCACCGCAGACCGACCCGCGCCTCGCGCGCCTGCTGGCGCTCGCGACACAAAAGTTCGTCGCAGATATTGCAGCCGATGCATACCAGTACTCTCGCATCCGCGCGTCCAACACGAACGCCAACAACCCCATGGGCAACCTCGGCGCGGCCGCTGGCTTCCCCATCCCGGGCCAGCAGGCAGGACCTTCGGGCACGGGCGCCAAGGATGCAGGACGCGGAGGACCTCTGGGTATCCAGCGCCCGGGCTATGGCGGCGGCGGTCAGGGTGGAAGTCAGAACAGGACTGTGCTGACCATGGAAGACCTCGGTATGGCCGTGGGCGAGTACGGCGTCAACATCAAGAGGAGCGAGTTCTACCGCTAGACGGGCGGGCATCCTTCTTCACTATGCATTTCAGAGACGGCACACACATTAGGCGGCGTTACAGGAGGATGGGCACATCCTGGCGGAAGGCGTTTGGGCAGTCGGGTTTCATGGCCGGAATCACCTGAGACCATGGGTCAATGAACACTCGTGAGGTTCCATGTCGGCCCGGCTACAGGGCCAAGGGCGCAGAATTTGGACAGATTGGCCAATGATTGAGACAATGTTTAGATTTCTTCTTGGTACAGTTGTGACAATGGTGTTGTACAGTCGTGCCAGACCCAGATGGTGTGAACCGTGAACGCCGCGCAAAATGCAACTCGAATCCCGCCTGACGGGACTCAACCCCTAGACCAGATGAACGGCTTCCGTGTCCTGCTCTCTGTTAGTGCCTGCCTTTGGGTATCTGCTGTATGGGAGTGCGTACGGCGAGAACTCCCCGAGCTTGTGTCCGACCATTTGCTCGGTGACGGTGAAGTCGTTGTAGACCTTGCCGTTGTAGACCTGGAACCTCAGGCCGACAAAGTTGGGAAGGATGGTGGCGGCGCGGGCCTGAGTCTTGATCGCAGGCAGCTTCTTGCCCGGGGCGGGTCGGACAATGGGAAGGCTGTGTCGAGAGTTAGGGTCGCATGTCTGAATGGTTGTACATCGTTCGAGGAGCTTACGGCACAATGTGCGGGCCTGTAGATGGATTGACGTTAGAGGAGAAGCTTCAAGGAAGGGGCGAGCTCTGGAGGAACATACCCTTCCACACGGATCGTGATAGGAGTGCTTGGGTGGGCTTCATGGTGGCTGAATTGGTCGGTCTGGCTCCGGACTGTCTGACGGAACGGATGCGCTGGGTTGGCGATGGTTCAATGGGCGGCAGATTTTCGGTCTGCCCAGACACGGTCACGTGCATCCCGTCGCGCCTCCGTCATGGAGGGCCCCACTTCCGCTCGCCGTCCTCCGTCATGTCCGCACCCGCTGCCGGACTGCTCAAGATGAAGGCGAGCTGTTTTGGAAGCCATATCGACATGTTCAGAATACAAAACTTCTCGCGCAGGTCGACAAACATACGCCTTCACGCAGTTTGCCTCCTCGTGTAGGCCATGCTTATTCATCTTCACTTTTAAGACGACTCAGTGGCCATGGTTGACGCTGGACCTCAGCGACGAAAGGCCGGCGAGCTATCCAGTTCCCAGATGGTTAAGCGCCAGCGGTCTCAGTTTTGGAAGAAAAGACGAATGGGAATTCAGCAGGAATCTTTCGGAAGCGCCTCTGGCCAGCCATCAAGCCTCTTGTCTCCCATGAGGAAGCCATGCGAGTCATAATCCCGCAATCCTCCCAAATCATCAACGAAAACCATTGGCGAGGTGGCCGAGTGGTTAAGGCGACAGACTAGAACTTGGCATCCGCCGCTTTCCAGATTATCTGTTGGGTTCGCCCGCGTAGGTTCAAATCCTGCCCTCGTCGCGTAATTTGTACAGACGCACCCAGCTCAGCTGGGTTCATCACCAATCTTTTTTGCCATTTTCATTTCCCAGCTTCTTAGGAGCGGGGTCAGGCCGTGTTCGCCCCTCCGCCAGTGCTTCTAGAAGCTGGGGGAATCGCCTGCCTGGGCGACCGCCTAAACGTAGGAACGTGGCCTTTCAGCATCCGGCCGTGTCCCAATTTCGGTGTGGGGGCAAATCAGCATCGGAGAAAGGGTTTTTGCGGCGCAAACGCCCAGCGGCGCCCGCAAGCAGCCCGCTGCGACCCGGGAGCTACGACGGCGGCGGGTGGCTGCTTCTCCAAAACTTCCCTGCGTCCTTATAATCTGCAGTCCAACACGTTGCAAACCCCCTCGTGCTGATTCCCATCCCCGCCTGCGCCTTCGACTTTACGTCCTGCCTTTCTTCCCTTCTCTAATTCAATCGCCGTTCAACATCGCCAAAATGGTCAGCCCGCAAATGTACGTCTCTGAGTCTCGCCCGTCTGTATCCGCGATGCCCCCTCGTGGCGCATCGCAACGTCTTGATCGTATCTGACACAATGCCCCCATCACAGCACCAACCTGGTCATCATGCTTGGCATGATCCAGGTCTCTCGCAAGGTCGACTTCGAGAACCCCGATGTTCTGATGGGTTGCCGTGCCGCCTACATCGCCAGCAACCTCCTGATCGCCCTGGTCTACATCTTCATCCAGTTCAAGATCAACGCGAAGAAGGGTACGCATGCGCCAGGGTCTCAGACAGAGGCTAAGAACAATTGCTACCGGGAAGGTTGACTAACAAGCGTCGCAGACCTCACCACCCTCAAGTACGTTGAGCCGGCCCCTGTCGGCTCCTCCGAGGAGCCCAAGCTCGTCACCACCACCATCAACGCCTACGACTCGAGCCAGCTCAAGCAGCTCTTCCGCTCCCAGGCGATGGGCGTCGCCATGATGGCCTTCATGCACCTGTACATGAAGTACACCAACCCCCTCCTGGTCCAGTCCATCATTCCCCTCAAGAGCGCTCTCGAGAGCAACCTCGCCAAGATCCACATCTTCGGCCAGCCCGCCTCGGGCGACCTCAAGCGCCCCTTCAAGGCCGCCGCCGGCTTCATGAGCAGCCTCCAGGGCGGTGGTGTCCAGAGCGACAAGAAGTCCGTCGAGGCCGCCGAGCGTGCCGGCCGTGGCGGTGCCAAGGAGGAGTAAACGGACACTTCTGCCGTCTTCGAATATTCGACGGGCAGACGGGCGAAGCGCAGCCCAGTCTCCTGTCGCTGCGCGGCGCTTGTCTCGGGGGATTGGTGCACTTCGCCTTGGTTGTTCAACTAGGACATCATCGGGAAATGCTTCAAAAGTGCAGGCTGGGGAACATAGACTTGGAGGACCAGGTTGTAAAACAGTGCGCTGGGGCGTTTGACGAAGCCATTTTGCATTCAAGCAATGCTGATATTGCGCCAGTCGTGTCGTCCCGTCTTTCCACCCCTCATTGCTGTGCTCCAAAGTGAAGACCGTCACCGGACACCACAGCACGCATGCCACACGTGCCTTCCGTGCCTTCCCTTATAACCCCCCGACCTGCCCTACCTTCCACCAGCCGCCTGTGTCCCAACGCGACCGTAGCTTAACGGTAATAACTCTGGTGTATTATTGGCACGGCGAGGGGGTTCGATTCCCCTACTGACCAAGTAAAACTACACGCTACAGTGTGGTTTTCTGCCCCTCCGGATTCCTGTATAATAGGATGCCCATAGGGGGTGTTTTTGCCATTTTGCAGGCAGTGTACCAAAACCACTTTAAGATCGGCACGTGCTTTCGCGCTTCGACTCTGACATAATCGACACGGATGATGCGTCAACCCGCCGCGCCAGGAAAGTTGCCCCTCCACCGGTGCAAAACGCCACTCCCGTCTCTGCAACCGTTCATCTGCCAACAATCATTAATTCTCTCAACCGGTGAAAATCTGAGGAAGAGCCATTACCATACTGAACACCATGGAGCGCGCATCGACACCGCCAGCCCAAAGGGCAACACGATCTCGGGCGCGGACACCCCCAACTCCCGAAGTCA
Organism: Plectosphaerella cucumerina; assembly: GCA_020746995.1. Lineage (NCBI taxonomy): Eukaryota > Fungi > Ascomycota > Sordariomycetes > Glomerellales > Plectosphaerellaceae > Plectosphaerella > Plectosphaerella cucumerina. The sequence goes on from JAGPXD010000007.1 coordinate 299,785, forward strand.
CAAGACGGATAGTAAGTCCTCCTTGCCTCCCAGTCACTGCCTGTCCCAGTCCTCACCACCATCTCCCAGGAAGAGAACCGCCTCAAGGCCAAAGCCCTGCGCGACCAGCACGAAGCCGCCCGCCGCGCCGCCGGTGCCCCCGAGCTTGACAAGACCCCGTCAGGATTCGTCGCCACCGACACCGTGCACATCCCCAACACACGCAAACGAGCGCATGCCGCCATCTCGACGTCTCAGCCACCAACGTCCGGGACAGGGCCCTCAGAGAACAAGTCACTGTCTACCAACCGCGATGGCCGCGTCAAGACCGGCGAGGAAGCGCCGCTCAAGGCCGCAAAGTCCTTCGCAAAGTTCGTCGACTACAACATGTCAGCCATGACCGATACCAGGGGTGGCTTCCTCTCCACAGAGGACGACCCCAACAACCCGGCCCTCGCAGGCCCGCGCCCCAAACCTGGCGACCAGCCGCCATCAGAGGCAAGACCGCAGGGTATGACGGCCGAGGAATGGCAGCGTCTGCAGACCCTCAGGCGGCTGGAGCGCACAAAGGCCGGGCCGTTCGAGCCCTCCCTCTCCGTGCTGCGCGATGCCTCGGAACGCGCCGTCAAAAAGTGTCGCGAGTGCGCCTCCCCCGAGATCGACTTTGTCTGGGTCGAGGTCTTCCGCATCTATGTCTGCGCCGCCTGCAAGGAGAAATTCCCAGACAAGTACTCGCTGCTCACGAAGACCGAATGTCGCGAGGACTACCTCCTCACCGAACCGGAGCTACGCGATGCGGACCTACTACCGCACTTGAGCCGACCGAACCCACACAAGAGTCATTGGCACGACATGATGCTCTTCCTACGGTGCCAGGTCGAGGACTACGCATTTCACACGAAATGGGGCAGCTCCGAGGCCCTTGATGCCGAGTTTGAGCGCCGCCAGGACGAGAAGCGTGCTCGTAAGGACAAGAAGTTCCGCGAGAAGCTGACGGACCTTAAGCGCAAGACGCGCACTGAGGCGTTTCGCCGGCAGGCGGCCGCGAGCAAGAGCGGTGGCGGCGGGCCGGCCAATTTTGGCGATGCTGTGGGCAACGGGAGGCATGTCCATGAATGGGGTCGAGCGATTGAGAACGAGGAAGGCATGACAGTCAAGACGTGCACAGGGTGTGGGATGGAGGTTGAGGAGCTGGAGTTTTGATGCCCGACGGGAGGAAAGAATTATGATACCATGTTTTTAGATTTGCACAGCGAGCCAACACATACCTATTTGCGATTTGCACAAGAAGCGCCGAGAATGCATCTCTGATTTACATGCCCTGGGTGTCGGCATGGTGGAGCAGCAGCCATGGGAGTTTACATATTACAAGAACGAACCCTCCGGGCGACACCTCCTCAAGTGAGACGTCCGCACAGCCAGGTCAGTTCCGCAGCTCAAGCCATCCATCCAACCCCCCTATGAAATCCGTCCTATCCCGTTTGAAGCCACAGCTTCATTCTACCATCTCAAGCAATGCCCTCTTCGCCTTCTTCCCCTGTTACTTCGTACAAGTCGTAGGTAGATCGACAGAGTCTGACCACTCGCCGTGGCAGTGCCAGTTTGGCGTGTCCACGACGCTCTACCGCGCAAACACCTTGACCATTCCGTCACCGCCGCCGCTGACGACCCACTTGCCGTCCTGGCTCCAGACGACGGAGCACACGCCTTCGCCACGCATGATGCGGTGACTCGTGATCTCCTGCGTGCAGGATCGCTTTTCGAGGCTCCAGAACCGGAGACTGGCGTCGTGGCCGGCGCTGACGAGCTCCTGGCCGTCGGGGCTTAAGGACAGACTCGAGATGGCCGCCGGGTGGGCGAGCATGTTGTATGTACATTGGCCTGGACAGGTTAGCTGTAGGGTCTTTGAGACGGGTATATGCTTGCTCTTACCGCTGTTGGCATCGAAGAACCGAACGAATCGATCCTCGTGTCCAGAGATGATAACGCCCTCAACGCCCGAGCCGGCCATGGAGCGACCACCACCAGTAGGCCCTCCTGTTGTCGTTGCGTCCTCTTCCGACAGGCTGCCGGCATGCTGGCCTTGGTCCAGACCAACGGTCGTAGCCACGACGGCGTTGACAGCAGTGTTTACCGAGCCGTCGTACGTCTCGAGACTGTCCATGGTGCCAATTTGCTCGCCGGACCGGGTGTCGTAGACGATGATAGATGCGTCCGAGTATGACACAACAAAGGACTCTCCCGAGGGGCTGAGGGGCGAGATGCATGTTGGCGTAGCCGTAGATCCTTCGGGTCGTGAGATGCTGTGGACAAGTGTGTGGTTGAACGGAGAGTTGGAGGCCATGGTCGGCTGAGGCGAGTTGGGGAACGCGCTGCCCGAGCTCATCGAGTTGCCACGGACCCTTCCTCTGGCTCCCGGGGGACCACCCCTTGTCGCGCCAGGTTGTGGCGACGTGAGCTGGGGGGGTGCGCTGACTGCCCAGAGCTTCACGGTGCCGTCGGCGCCGCCCGAGATGACGAGGATCCTGTCCGGGGTGCCGTATGCGCTCGATTGTCCAAACACGGAGCCGAGGGTTGCGGGCAGGACGCAGATGGCCCAGACAGCATCAGTGTGCCCATCGAGCGTAGCCTTGGGGTCAACACGGCCGCGTTCCCATACCCTGATGGTAGCGTCCTGTCCACCGGAGAAGATCCAACCGTCGCCCTGGGCCCGGCCGCCGGTAGAGAAGTTGGGCGAGGGCCACCACGAGGTCAGGCAGAGCACGGCGCCCGAGTGGCCGCGGTGGGTGAAGTTTGCCATGACATCAAGGTCGGAGGCTGCGTTACCCATAGGGCTGTCGAATCTCGGAATGTGGAAGCGCTTGATCATGCCGTCGTCACCGGCGGTGCAGATTTCTGGTTCTCCAGGACTACCGCCGCCAGAGAAGATGACCGTCCGCACCGTGTTAAGGTGGCCACGAAGGCCGAAGCGTAACCTGAAGTTGCCGCCGTCGACTTTTTGCGACAGTGACGACAGGGAGAGCTCGTGCTCAGCGCTCCGGCGTCTCGACATGGAACCCTTCCTCCGATGCGAGTTGGGCGCTCTCGTAGGTGATTTCGGCGGGTTCTCGGCGTTGGGGAAGACATCTGTATCGGGGCGCGTGGAGATGGCCGTCTGAGGTGTGGCCGCCGGGGGGTTTGATTCGGAGAGTGCGCCCTCGGGGAACTCCCAGCCATCCAGCTGCGGCGCGGGTCGCCTGGCGCCCACATCTTCAGGAGCTTCGGGAGCCTCGACGGACTCGATAGTGTGGTTGGGTCGGCTGTCGTCAGCCTGACGTCCCGAGATGGGCTGAGGCCATTCGTTTCCAGCTGCGTAGATGACGGGAGGGTGATCGAGTTCGGATGACACAGGGGGTGCGGGTGGGGGAGGGGGGACCTCGCCCTGCTTGATGTGATATGAGGTAGGTTGACTCCTCTGCATAGGAGGGGCCGCGTGCCGGTTCATCTCACGAATGTGGTTCTGTTGGTTGTTCTGGCGAAGAGGAGGTGGGAAGCTCGACTCCATGGGCTGCTGTTGTTGACCAGGGTGCATCGGATAGCTCTCGATCCCGGCCAGATCGTCCATGACAGGCAACGGCGGGGACTCGCGAGGGGGTAGCGGGTTGGCGGGCGTGACCATGAGGTAGGAGAACTCGGCCTGGCACTGGTCGAGGAATGCCTTGAGGTCGGCCCGCTGGGGCTCGTCGTCGCCCTTGCCCAGGTCGTCGTCGTTTTCTTCCGAGTCCTTTTGAGATGCTGTATGGCGCGCAAAGTCAGCAATGGTCTCTCTAGACAAAAACAGGAGGCGGGGCTCACATCGCAGCTTCTCTTGGATCTGGAGCGCGCGGTCCTTCTCGCGCTTGGCGGGTCTCTCGTCAATGTCGGAGGCGTTGCCAGTGCCCTTGAGCAGGGCGTGCTGGTGCGAGACCTTCTTCTCGAGAATGCCGACGTATCGCCTGAGGGCCTTTTGGGTTGCGTCGGCCCTCCTGGCCTGGCCCTCGAGGGCAGCTATCCTGCCCTTCATCTCCTGGCGCTCAATCTCCCACGAGTTTCGGTCGCGTTCATGGCGGTGCCATTCGGTCTGGAGGAAGCGCATGACACCTGCAAGAGGCCGTGATTGTCAGTCATGAAACCACCTAGATGGCGATGCAAGAGGGGGAATGCAGAGACGTACCCTGCAATGTGTACTCGGTGGCATGGGGCTGGTTCGAGCCGTTCCCCGGCACCATGCCGCCCATCTCACCGCCAGGACCTCCCATCATGCCGTTTCCTGGATTGCCCCCCACGCCTGAGTTTGTCTGCCAGCTCATACACACGGTCGTGGGCTAGCTCGCCAGCCGGCCTCGCGTGTCTGCGGCGACCCAGCGGGATCCGGAGGGTCGGAGACGAGGAGGTTTGCGCGTTGGAAAGCTTGCGTTGCTGTCCTGAAGGGTCACTGTGGCTGCGACGTCGGAGGTGCGTGCGAATGCGCCAAAATAAAGATGCGCCGTCGGAGGCGGGCGTCGGTAGGATCGAGTGAGCGAGGAGCTCGTCGCTGGCTTTGCGAAGGAGTGTGTGTCGGGTTGAGCGTGCGAGCTCTGGTTGGGGTTGAAAGTCGGTGGTCGGGCAGGGCAGAACAGCACTCGAGTTGGACTGGGATTGCCAGAGGTGTGCAATTGGCGCCAGGGTTCCGTCGCTCCAGAAAAGGCAATGTACCTCGAACGCGTCAGGCCGGTGGTCAAAACAGAGCGATGCGAGGGCAGAGAACACGCAAAAAGCGGTAGAATAAATGCACCAAAAGGGAGTGTTGGATACAAGTAAAATATTTTTGGCGGGCAATATGGCACTCTAGAGGTTCGGCGCACGCATTGGAGGGAGCAGCAGAAGAGGCTCCGGGATTCGTGACCAGGCCTGGCCTTGCTTCAGGTTTGCACTACCCAAATGCGCAGTGGTACCAAACGGAGGTCGGGTGCCAGTGTGATGCTGCGGCGGCGGCGGGCGGCGGTTGACAGCTTTTCGACCAGCACCTTCCTTGCCCTTGGGCTCCTTCTCCTGCAGTGGTGCTTGCCAGTGCTCCTGCAGCTAGCTGCTGGGCCGCCAACCACAGGCCACCTTTCGAGCTGCACCTTTGCCTCGACGTCTGAAGCGAGGCTGGGGTTGGTCGAATTATGAGATGTGGCCAGTGCGTCAGCTAGTCGCCGTTTCCCAGGGCGGCCTAGCGCGGGTGTGTCGCCCCTTTTCTCGACTGCCCGCTTCGAGCTATCTGTCAGTGTCTTCGGCAGTGGTTCACGCATCGGATGTCAAGTCGGTGGCGGTAGACCACTGCAATCAGTTTTCTGCCTTTATTGCCTCGATCTTCCAGCTCAGAAAATAGCCACTCCTCTTCTACCTCGAGCAGGCCTAGTCACATTCATCTTGTCTCTTCGTTCCTTCTTGACAACAGGAGACATCTCCCGAAGCTTGAACAAAACGAACTGCGGCGTGCTTTGACATGTTTATCATGTTTCATGCGTATCTTATTAAAACTGCGTAGGTTCTATGTTTGGTAGACCCATGGCGGGTGGCCCTTGACAACTCGATCCCTCCGACCCAACTCCCTCATCATGAGCAACAAGTTGTCTTGCGATCCAAACGCCAAAACAAACCCTACACCAGCGTTGATATCGTGGCCCAGCTCAGATAGTGCCCTTGCGCCATTCTTTCTTTTCCACGTCCCAATAATGACTATTCGCCCAGGTCAGCAACATTTCGCCCACCAAGTTTACACCATCGACTTACCCTTGCCAGGCCATGGCCACTATGCTCTTCGACCCATACTCCTCAGTCAGGATACGCTCAAAATTGTACGGTATCGTCGCCGGTGTCCCCTCGAACTCGCTCTGGCGCATCGGGAACAGGTCCGTCGTCCGGTAGCGGTGCCAGTTCCTGCAGGCCCAGATGCCTGGCTTATCGGGCAGCTCACGCTCCGCCAACCCCGTGATGTCGACGTATGCGCCGTTGGCCAGGTCGATCCATCGGGCATCAATCACATTGAGCCCGTCGCCGCGATCCTTCTCGATGTGGTGCGGGTTGATGTCGAGGAGGTACCGACTTGTCTTCTCGTTGCCGCCGGCGTCCGTCCACTTGTAGTCGTGCTCGGTGCGGTTCAGGTGTTGGCCCACCCACGTCAGTGTCGAAGTCGCCATCTGGACGTCCAGGTCATAGTCCCACGGCATGATCCTTCCATTCCACCACCAACCCAGCAGCGTTCCGTGCGCTAGCCACGTTTCGATGTTGTTCTGGCTGCATGTGATCAAGTATGAACGGATCAGGTTGCGCAGTACGATGCGGTGGTCGTCGTAGCCGAGCTCCTCGGTGAAGAAGCGTGAGTCGTAGTGCGTCCGTGCCTCATTGCCGCCGGGCTCGTTGAAGTATTTCCCCTTGTGTCCGACATCGACCCTCTTGACCAGCTCCGGGCCGGGCCGTTGATATGGATGCGGGTGGGCAGAAGCACCTGACCAAAACAGGTGACAGCAGAGGGAAATCACTATGGAGGGTCGCATGCTGGGTTTCAAGGCAATGGCATGAAGGTGAGCCGAGGATTCTTGGTCGTCGAGGTAGTGCGCCGAAGGAATCGTCTCTCCTTTGCGACGGAGGTGGGGGAGTCAGTCGTCGTCGCGTAGAGAACTGTAACAGCTGCGCGAGGGACCAAAATACTGTCGTCAAACTCGGAGTCGCAGGAAAAAATATCTAGGTAAGGACTGTAGGTATGTGATAGCAGTAAAGACAGTAAGAACGGCGCACCAGGTTGAAGAGACAGATACGAGAAGAACGACGAGGTGTCAGGAGGTCAGAAGGAGGCCAAGACGGCTGGGCGCAGAGGGGTGAATACCCAGCCAGCGGAAAGGCAAACCGCCCTTCATGCTCGGCGTTCCTGGCAACGCGCGTTTCTCACGTCACAGAAGTCGATGGCGCCAAGACGGGCAAGGAACTGGAAAACCGGGGTAAAGTCTTCGGTCGTGTGCGTGAGCATCTGATATTGCAGGGGATAGCTTATTCCCCGGCCTTGCTTCCTGGGACTGAGGAGCCTCACATGGTATGGCGACCACCTCCGGCACGCCTTTGATGCCGTTGCCATCATGGTCGTCTCGGGTGGGAATGAGGAACCCGAGCGCATCTCCTGTACCGAGGGAGCCGGGGCGCCCCTTTCCTGGAATGCCCAGCGCATCCCGCCGCAAAGGCTGAGCTGGAGGCTCGGCATCGTCCACTGGAGGCAAGGAGGATGTTGCCGTCCAAGGCTGGGCACGCGGAATGGACGAGTAGGGGGCGCCCGATGTCCAAGGGGTCGGGCGGGAGCGGGGCCCGGCGTGGGCCAGGACCACTGCTCGTGTGCCTGCCTTCCCTCCGCGTCGTCAACAACCAGGGCACATGGAAATGACGGAGGAGCATCGGGCCGTGTGGGATTCCGCATGCCGCAGTGGTGAGTTGCTGGCTCGAGCCAAGACGCACAAAGGTCGGCAGTATCTGCGCTGTTGGGTTGGTGATCGGGAGCCTTGGCGCTGACCATCACGTGCTTACGTGGCAGCAGGGACTTTCGAACTTCCTGTATCTTGGCCTCAAGGATTGTCCATATTGAATAAAGAAACTCGAGTTGTAGATGTGAAGCAATTGGGAAGTTGTGGCCACCGCAGACCCTGACATGGTCGACTCAGTTGACGTCGTGGGGGCCAACTCTGTTTCCAACACAAGATGATACCTCTTGAGAATCAATCCTCCTTTGAGGAAGTCTTGGTCTCCCACCAGGTGGTGAGTATGCGTTTATTGGCATGAGAACATGACTCTGGAGAGGGACAGGAGGAGATATTCCCTATGAGAAGACATGCGTCACTATTCCAGGCACGTTGGTAGGCAGTCGCCGTCATGTAGTGTCGCTTAGCTAGATGCTGCTATCTCTATGTTTCTGGCGAGACACTCATGGTATGATGTGTCCGACTGACTTCAGAAGCCTGGATCCAAGCCTGCTTGCAGCTGGCCATCTTGCATGAACATGTCGTCCAGTTTCCGGGGTACGACGTCAGCTCGTCTGTCTACCTCCATCGAGACACAAGCCCATGCGCGTTGGAGTGGACTTGGGGGTTCCTCTGCAATGAGATCCAGCTAGTGAGTCGGGGAAAAAAAGTCGAAGTGGTAAGTCAGCTTCCATGTTCCCGTCATATCATCCCCATCACCAAGTGCGCCTGCTACCTTCTCCTCTATCTCAGACTACGTCTTCATACAGCCACCAGCATGGTAAATCGTGCATCATCAACCATAATCATATTGACCGGGATATCACAGACCCAAACGCCAGAATGCCAGCTCCCACCAAATGCATGTCGTTGATACAGTTTTCCCCACCAGGCTCAGAGCCGTATGTTGATGTCAAGACACTCTATTCTCCAATCCCTCCTCCCCAGAAGGCTCCTGAGCCACTCGATGCCGAGACCGGTCCACTCCTGCCTCTTCTTCGCGAGCTCGTCGGCGGCCGCGCTGGCCAGGGCGCTGGCTGTCGAGTTGATGACTTCGACCGTGGCGTTCAGCGCAAACGTCGTGTCATTGGCGCCTAAGTCTGGTATCGGGGCGACGGGTGCCCGCGACTCGAACCAATTGCTGTTGAAGTCGAAGAAGCATCTGTCGGACCAGTTGCAGGACGTGAGGAAGAGGATGATGAGCAGAAAGCTGCAGTAGACGCAAGGCCGGTTGAGGAAGTATGTGCAGACGAAGAAGAGGAAGATGAAGGCCGGCGAGGCATTTGTCGGGATGAAGAGTAGAGGTAGCCAGCTACGGGAAGAGGCCAGATCAGTACGGTGTGTGCGACACGACGCTCCCGAGACCTCTCGGAGGGATGGGAAGGGAGGGGCAGAGTACAAACCTGCGGAGGCAGAACATGGCGGGCAGGATCAAGACTGATGTCTTCTTCTGTGAAGAGTGTGCCAGGTGTTTGATAAGGACCGGGAGGAGGCGGGCCGGGGTTGTGCTGGGCTACCTGGGCTGCGTCCAGGTGTGGCACCTGTGATAGTGAGGCGGTCGCCTGTGTCTTGTGTGGGATGCGATGTTCCGGGTTGGGCACCACGAGTGCTGCCCACTTGACGAAGGCGCAGGCCTGATTCTCGTGAGGCGTAGATCCAAAGATACACAAGAAAGAACAGGCGACTTTTTCAGACAAGGAGAGGAAGCCTGGTTCTTTGATTGATGATACACAGAGCTGACAGAGTCAAACCTGACCCTTCCTGGATCATCGGCACCGAGAGTCGAGACAAGATGCAGTCGATACGATCTGGATGTGAGAAAGTGACTAATCAACCCACCCCCAGGAACTCCGGCTGCTGCACGTGCCTTCCAATCCCGCGCTGGTGAAGCTTGAACCTTCGCGTCCCACGCCTGCTCAACGCGCCGGAAGGGAGCTGTCTGACCGCCTTGCCACCTGCAAGACGCACGGACCACCACATCCGCCCACATTTTCCCTTATTCTGGAGCGGCCGCCAGCCAATTGCCTCCGTCTACCGCCTGGCCTCGCTACCTTTACAGCGCACGACCCCCTGTTCCCTTCGCCAATTCTGCGGCCAGGGATTGCCCGATGATGAGCTGGCGCGGGTTGGGCTCCAGCGGGATTCTCTACCAACCTCTCGTGGTCACCGATCCTCTAAAATTTACCCGTCTTCCTTCTTCCTCCTCCTCCTCCCACCACCCACCATCTCGCTCTCTCTGGGTGCAAAGAGAGACCTCACGCCGCGCGTTTCCCCCTTGACGGAAGGGTTCCCGTCCAATTCATTCAACCCTTTCGTCGATTGTTATTCCTTCAACTTCCTCATTCCCACCGTCCGCCCGATCTGCGGCTCGCGATCCTTCCAGATCCCGTTCCCAGTCATGGATCACCTACCTCCCGCGCCCACGCCCCCCAGCGGCATGGCGCCCAACGCAAATGCTGCACGCAGCAACAACCTGCTGAACCTCCTCAAGTTCAGCGGCGCTGGTCAGGCTGCCTCTGCTCAACAGGCACGCCAGGAGCCTTACCAGCACCATCATCACCAGTCCTCCCAGCTGTCGCAGCAGGAGCACGAGGCATATCAATACCAGCAGTCCCAGCAGCATCGTCAGACTCAGCCTTATCATCACCAGGAGCATCGCTCCGAGCTTCCTGATGAGCCTGCCATGTCGATTCCCGCTCACATTCTGGCTCCTGCCCCCGCCGCGCAGGACCCCAGTGGTCTGCTTCGCGCTCTGATGGGTGGTGCTCACGAGGTCGACGAGGCCCCTTCTACTCAGAACCAGCCCGCCTCGACCTTCACTTCCACCGCCCCTTCCGAAGATACGCGAACCTACCTGCTGAATCTCCTCAATCGCCCCAAGCCGAGCCAGGATGATCAGCCCCTCCTCTCCGAGTCGTCGCACCAGGGCAGCTACCAGACCCAGCATGCCGAGAACCACCACGATCGCAACGCGCATCATCTTCTCGACAACTCGTCTGGCCAGCCTCGCCACGGCAGCTTCGACTACGACCGCCGCAGCTATGAACAGCAGCAGAGCTCCCACCAGGGATCCTACAATCCCTACCCTCCCCACCTCGAGTCGGCTCCCACCAACTCGTACGGTGGCTACGGCAGCTACGATGCCCCTCAGCAGCAGTCGCAGAACCATACTCCCAAGTCTGGCTCTGCCACTCTGGTCACCCATGGTGGCCACTCGGCTGGCCAGTCTCCCGCCGCCGCCGCCCCTTCCTTCCTCATCCTGAAGAAGGCCCAGGAGTCTCCCGCCGGCTCGGCCCATGGCAGCGACCGCAAGAGCTTCGTCCAGGAGCGCAGCCCCCTCGCTAGCCCCGAGCATCTGCGCCGCAAGATCCAGAGCTCTGCCTCCCCCGCCGAGCACATCCCCTACGCCACGCCTGGCTCGACTGTCTCTCACACCAGTGTTCCTTACACCGAGAAGCACAAGGATCGTGAGACCGTTTCCGACGCTGTCCACGACATCGCTGAAAAGGCGAGCCGTGAGGCCGAGGAGGCCGTTACTCGGGCCGAAGGCGAGAGCACTACACCGACCTACGCGAAGGATCTCAACGATATGAACTCCGCCCGTACCCAGGAGGAGTTCGACGAGAGCGCCCAGCACACCGCCCAGGCCATCAAGAAGGAGCTTGATCGCGACGAGAACAGTGGCCTTCTCGAGAGCATCCTCTCCCCCGAGGCTGCCAGCGAGGTCCACAAGATCGTCGACGATGTCGCCGGCGAGGGCGTTGCCGATAGCTGGGAGAGCGCTGATCAGGACGAGATTGTCGTCATTGAGGAGGAGGCTCCCGCCCCGGTCAAGGTTTACAACTTTCCCATGAAGCCTTGGATTTCCATCACCGTCCAGGAGACCACGGACCTGCCCCAGTTCCGCGACGAGAGTATTATGGATATCGCTCGTCTTAAGAAGGAGTTTGACCAGATCGACCGCAACCTCTACACGGCGACCGAAATCTACATGGTCTACGGCATGTCCAAGGCTGGCGGCCTTCGCGTCATCCGCCAGGACGACGGCAGGGACGCTAAGATCTTCACCGACACCAAGGACCGCATCTTCAACGTCGCCGTCTCCGTCACCCCCAGCGACCATGCCGGCGTCCACCGCGAGGCTATCATCGGAACCGGTATTAGCGGCACGGTCTACTGGGTGCAGATTCGCAATGGCGACAAGGACCACATCGAGGATCCCCATCCCGAGCAGTATGGCTTCGCCCTGCCCCCCATGTCGTCGCACGAGGGCGACGCTCCCGGCGGCGTGCTCAAGACCCGCGCCCGCTCGTCCACCATCCACCCCGAGTTCTTCGCCGTCGGCCGTGGAAAGTCGATCAACATCATCTGGCCCGAGTACATCATGCAGAACAACCTCTTCAAGCCCGGCCACGACCGCGTTGTCGACACCGAGCAGCTTGCCAAGCAGTGTTCGTTGAAAATCAACACTGGCAAGGCTGGAAAGGACTTCACCTTCAGCCAGGACGACTCGGTCATTGTCTCGCTGGACAAGTCCGGCCGCATCAAGTTCTGGGACGTCCGCGAGCTCACCGCCGCCAAGGAAGGCGGCAACCCCCGCGCCCCGACGCCCCTCCACACCTCTCTCGAGGTCAAGGAGCCTCTGTTGACCCTGACGAGTACGCCGGAAGGCGAAAAGGCCTGGCCAACGTCGGTCCTCCTCGTGGACAAGCTTCGCCCCTACCAGAAGCGTTGCGCCCTGCGATACATGATCGTCGGCATGAAGCAGAACCACACCCTCCAGCTTTGGGATCTTGCGCTCGGTAAGCCCGTCCAAGAGTTCAACCTGCCCCATAGCAAGGAGTCGGATGCCGTCTGCAGCGTCATGTACCACCCACCCACCGGCATGATCGTCATCGGCCACCCTACCCGCAACTCGATCTACTTCGCCCACCTTTCGGCGCCTAAGTACAACCTTAAGAGCGTGTCTCAGGTCGAGTACATCCAGCGTCTGATCACTCAGGACTCCCTCATCCCGCAACCTGACTCTACTGCGGTCATTAGCGGTGTGCGTGAGTACTCGTTTGCCAACAGGGGAATCCTCCGGAGCCTTGACATTCTCCCTTCGCCCGCCATGAGCCAGGACTCGGAGGAGCCCACGCTTTTCGAGCTTTACGCGATGCACTCTAAGGGCGTTGCATGCCTGCTTGTCAAGCAGACCGAGCTCGGATGGTCCAAGGACAACAAGGTCCTCGCCCCCGTCCAGGCTGTCGACGCTGGTGTTATCACCATCAGCAAGCTCAAGCCTCTTCCCCCTCAGACTGCCGAGGCCCCCCACCAGGAGATCTCTCAGCCCATTGTCACGCGCCATGTGCAGAAGGAGCCCGTCGCTCTTTCCACCCCGTCTCAGGACGAGGCTGCCCCCGCGCGTGCCCGCGGATCTGACACGACCGCTCCTGCCAAGGCCAAGCAGCAGGAGTCCCCCGCTAAGGACGAGGATGCTCCTGCCCCCGCGCCCGTCAAGGAGGAGAAGCAAGAGAAGCAGGAGCGCAAGGGCCGCAAGAAGAAGGCCTCCGCCGCCGCTGCCGCTGCCGCGGCTGCCGCTTCCACTGTTGCCGAGACCTCCGCCAACGGCGGTGCCCAGTCTCCCCGCGTCGCCCCCAAGGACTCCAAGACCGCTGCCGTATCGTCTTCCGCCGTCGGCATCAGCCAGGAGTCTGTCGAGGCTTACCTCTCCACGATGGAGTCGCGCCTGAACAGCAGCTTCGCCGGCACTATCAATGCCGGACTCAAGTCGCTGCACGGCAAGATCGAGGACGGTCACCGCGAGCGCGAGAAGGACTTCGAGGCTCGCCAGGTCAACCTGCTCAACATGGTCTCCGAGGTTCTCAACGAGAACACTCAGAAGGTGCTCGAGTCTCTCATCCAGGAGCAGTTCTCCGGCTCCGTCATTCCCGCCATCTCCGACGTTGTCTCCAAGGCCATGGCGGACCAGTTCAGTGCTAGCCTCAACCAGCAGGTCTCGTCGGCTGTCCAGAGGGAGATTCACCGCGCTTTGCCGTCAGCGACTCAACAGGCCCTGCACGGCGGCGAGTTTGTCAAGACCCTCACCTCCAGGGTGTCTGCCAACGTCGCAGCCGCCGTTCAGCACGAAGTCGTCGACTCCCTGAGCGCCAAGCTGAGCAGCTCATTCACTGCCATGACCAGGTCGGCCTGCCAGGGTGTTGCCGAGGAGCTCCAGCGCCAGCACCGCGCTGAGCTCGACAGCATCCAGGCTCAGCGTCTCACCGATCACAACAAGATGGACCAGCTCAGCTCCGTCGTCACCCAGCTTTCCACCATGGTCTCCGCCCTGGCCTCGTCTCAGGAGCAGTTCCAGGGCGAGTTCCTGCGCTTCCAGCAGCAGGCCACCAAGCAGCAGCAGCAGCATGCTCAGCAGCAGGCCGCCCAGCAGCAGGCCTACCACCAGGCCCAGCAGGCGGCGGCTCACCAGGCTGCTCAGCAGCAGCAGGCCGCTCTTCAGGCTCAGGCTCAGGCCCAGCAGCAGGCTGCGCAGCAGGCTCAGCAGCAGGCCCACCACGCTCAGCAGCACATCTCGCCTGCTCAGCAGGGCTACGGTGGCCAGGGTTACGGACAGCAACAGCAGATGCGGGCTGGTCACGGCCACTCCCAGCAGGGTGGCAGCCAGAACTACGGCAGCATCCAGAGCCCCGAGGGCACTAGCCAGCGTGCCGCGACTCACTACGCGTCGTCGCACGTTGGATCTCTTGCCCCGTCGCACGCCGCCTCGCTGGCGCACTCGCACGCTCCCTCGCAGGCCCTCACGGTCTCCAACGTCGGAAGCAACAGTGTTGAGTACGACCAGACTCTCGCGGATCGCATCATGGCTGTGGAGAGTCTGCTGAAGGACGGAAAGGTCGAGGAAGCCTTGCTGACCTGGCTGCAATCTGGACGCGAGTCTGTCATGTTCGACAGGTTCATCAGCAAGTTCGGTCCGCAACTACTCGAGGGAATGCCGGGTCTCCTGCTCCTGACTGTTGCTACTACCATTAGCCACAACCTTGAGTCGTCGACCCGCGACCGCATCGCCTGGCTGGAGAGCATCATCAACAACGTCCAGGACGACTTCGGTGGACTTGTAAGTTTTCCCTCAGACTGTCTCTTTTCGTGGCACATGACTGACCAGCCATTACAGGACGTGGATGCTAGGCGTATGGCGCCTAAGATCTTCGAGCTGATTGTCCAGAAGACGGAGAGCCTCTTTGTGCGGATCAGCAGCGAGAAGGGCAACGACCCCATCCTCCGCACCCTTTCGCAGCTGATCAACACCTCCAAGAAGCTTCTCGAGCTCAGCATGTCGCCTCACTTTGCTCCTTGAGCACGACGACGACTCTTGCGGCCTTAGCTATGGTGGTTTCACGATGTTATGACACGCGTACATACACATGCCGATGGTTCGGCACATATGCGCCATGCCTTTGGGCATGAACTGTTTTCGGAAATGGAACTGGGTACGAGAAGTTGGCCCGCTAAACTTGCGCGTGCGCAGTGCGGCTTGGCTCATCTTTGATCCCTCATCAGCATTGAGAAGGTGGCTCTCGACATGGGAGCAAGGGAGCGGGCATTCACGAACACAAGGGACAGGCGTGGGAGGAATTTTCTCTAATCGGACAAAGGTATTCATTTGTCACTGGCGTTAGCTGGTTGCGAAAAGGGCCTTTGGCGGGCGATGACGATGGGTCGTCGGCCGGACTCGATGGTGTTGATTACTGTGTCAGGAGATATGACCCGTCTTGGGCGTCACTAGAGGTTGCCTACTAGAGGCGACGGAAAGTGAGTATTCTACATTGCCAATGTTTTAATCAAGTGGCGAGTGGTGATGGTGCGCTATGGAAAGGAAGATGAACGCTGGCTATGCTGATGCTAAACATGAGGATACAGGAGGAATATGCAACGAAATTAAGGTATGGACGAGGGTCCTGGGGACTTCTTGTCGGGCTCGTCGCCGTCTGGCGTCTCCATGTTTTGTCTTCTCAGGCGGTCCGAAGCGGCCTTGGCGAGGATCTCGCTGCGGGAGAGGCCGGAGGTCAGCATGCTGGCGCCACCGAGGACGAACTCGCCGCCCTGCCAGCCACCGTGGTCCTGGGGGTAGTCTTCCTCCTCATCATTTCCGCTGGCGGGAGCATAGGTGCCGCCTCCATCAGCGAGGGAGTGTCCGGTGCCGAGCTGGTCGACCTCGCGCTCGATCTGGTGACAGAGGTCCCAGAAGTTGCGGTCATGGTCACTGTGGATATTGTGCGCGAGCTCATGGCAGAGGGTCTTGCGGATGGTCTTGTAGTCCCTGTAACCGTCGTGGGCGTCGGTGCGGAGGCGCAGCTCGATGGCCTGGCCTTTGTTGCGGTTCAGGCCGAGGAGGCGGGTTGTGCCCTCGTGGGTGGACGAGGTGTTGGAGAGGGGCTCCATCTCGGTGAGGAGGCCGACGGTGTACTGGCGCTTGCGCATGACGGCGCGGATGCCGGGGTCATCGCGGAGGCGCTCGAGGAGGGCCATGCTGCGCTCCGGGTGGGGGAGGCCGGCGAGCGGGCGAAGGGTGAGGAAGGTGTAGTTGTCTTCGGGGCGGGGGCCGCGACGATGGGGACGGGCGGACTGGCGGTGACGGTGTTGGGCGCGAGAGGCGGCGCGGGCTCGGGCCTTGTCGGCGGCGTCTTGGAAGGAGGAGAGCTCGGTGGCAGAGGAGGCGAGGAGTTGGATCTTGAGGTCGCGGAGGGGGGCGAGGGGTAGGTCGGGGTTCTTGAAGGGAGGCTTCTGCATGCCGTGTTTGGCGATGAGGAACTTTTGGTGTGATGGTGGGATCTCGAAGTCTTCCGTGATGGCTTCGGAGAGGTCGGTGATGGTGGCGGAGGCGTCAAAGGTGAAGACGAGTGGTGTGTTGCGGTGCGTCACCGTGATGGTGATGTCCCCGGCATCTGAGCGGGGGGATTTTGGTGATGTTTGCGCATCGTCGGCCATGATGGGTGGTGGTGTCGCAGGTGGTCAGACGGATCGGGAGGTTGTTCGATGTTGATGGTTTATTCGAACTCCAGGAATAGTGAGATATTGGACTATTGGTAGAGTGAAGATGTATGTAGGGGTATGCGGTGAAGTATGTCACTGTGAACGTCGGTCTGGCTTCACTTATATGGACGGAGGCGGCGAGGAAAGTGGGCGAACATGCCAGGCCAGGCAGCTTAGAAATGCGGCGGAGACGTCACCCGTCGACTCGGCCGGAGGCTTTTCAGCTCTTACCTAGCGTCTATTTCAGGGTCGCCTCGGCATGTCGGAGCGCTAAGCCCCGCTGGGTGTCCGTCCGGGGTCCGAAGCTTTGTCAGCAGGCCTGGACGTCCCGAACCCAGCCATCGGACACAGTCATCGCCGCCTTCAACAAAAGTGGTCCGTGCATACCCCTGCAACAGCTTCCCTCCCTTCCAGTTCCCGCTGCGCTAGCGCTGCTTCCCACAGCGCAACACAGCTTGAACGTGTGCCAATCAACCCAATCAGCGTGCTATCGCGTTTCGTGTCCTTTCCATCAAGAAAGCTCCCCAACCTGTGTCTCCCTCAACCATCAGCCCTCCCCGGCACGAACGACGACGAAGGATACGACATCCCCATCGAACCAAGCTCTCTCCGACACCGCTGTCACGGACAGCTCGACCTTTTCGGAACACCCGCCAATTGCTCCTCTGCAATTCGCCCTAGGGGCAGACAAACGTCACAATGTTGAACATCTTCAGAATCCTTGGTACGTGTCACCAGGCGCGCGGCAGCCAGCGAAGCTCCTAGGAGCTCGACGTTGGCAGTAACGACAATGACTGACATTGGTCTCGTTGCAGCGGATTTCTCGCATCTCGCGAGTATCATCATCCTCCTTCACAAGATGACGCAGCTGAGTGTGAGTGCCGATACATCCCACCCATCACCCCTGCCCAACCCACGCTGACATGCCACCCCTCCAGAGCTGTTCCGGCATCTCGTTCAAGTCCCAGGCCCTCTACTTCGTCGTCTACGTCACCAGATATCTCGGTTCGTCCCACCCTTCCCCAGGAGCGACCACGACCCAGCGACTGACCGCGCAGATCTCTTCTCGACCAATACCGTCTACAACCTGGTCTTCAAGATCATGTTCATCGGCTCCCAGGGATACATCATCTACCTCATGACGACCGCCTACAAGCCCACCAACGACCCCAACCTCGACACCTTCCGCGTCCAATACCTCCTCGGCGGCGCCGCCGTCCTCGCCATCATCTTCCCCTACTACTACAGCGTCTCCGAGATCCTCTGGGCCTTCTCCATCTGGCTCGAGTCCGTCGCCATCCTGCCCCAGCTCTTCATGCTGCAGCGCACCGGCGAGGCCGAGACCATCACCACCCACTACCTCTTCGCCCTTGGCATCTACCGCGCCCTCTACATCCCCAACTGGATCTGGCGCTACTGGTCCGAGCCCTCCCACAAGGTCGACTGGATCGCCATCATCGCCGGCATCATCCAGACCATCCTCTACAGCGACTTCTTCTGGATCTACTACACCAAGGTCCTCAAGGGCAAGAAGTTCAAGCTGCCCGTGTAAGCGGCGGGAGTGGGGGCAGCAGCCTCACACCGTACAACTGTCGACCTAGCCGTCCGTGGCCAGTGACGGCAGATGCACCCACAGCGGAGACACGAAATCAGAGAACGCAGAGGAAAGAAAGAAGTGGAGTGGATACAATTCGGCATCGGAACCAGCCCGGCAGGCAGGCGCCTGGGGCTTCCTGTTCTTGATATCTTTCTCTCACGCCCCAGGACGGAGCGCGATGCACGACCGGCGTTGGGGGGCTTTGGTTAACGCATGAAAGGGCAGACGCAGAAGCAAGAAAAAAGATTCAGGCCCGGCCCGGGAAGAGGAGGAAAGGATGTTCCACGATCGAATGCCAAGGAGGAGGGGGCAATACTGTGGCTTCTCACCCACTGCCCCCTTCCCCCGTGCCAACCTCGGTAGCAAGGAGCTATATAGATGGCGGGCAAAGACGAAAGAGAACCCAAGTGTACGATTTTTTCCAACTTCATGCATATCCCTAAGCATGCTTGCTAAACACCAGGGATGCTCCTCCTATCACAATCGAACCCCTCCTGACCGGCTACTCCGCAACGTCTCGCCAGCAGCCGGAGCGTCGTCCATCCGCGATCGCCCCCTTGTCAACGGGGTGGGCGCCCCGTGTGTCCAAGATCGAGGCACGCCGTATCGGGAGAACGTTGTCCTTCATCTCAAATGACACCCGTCCACCCGCCCGCTCGCAAGGTGCGCCGGGCGCTCATATGACACAACCAGGGCTGCCGAGCCCAAAAGAGGATGGAGCCTCGGGGGGAAAAGCGCATAATCGTGACCCGTCCGAATCCGGTATCCCTGTGTTTCCAATTCGTCTGGAGTCGCGGCACGTCAAAAAAGCACGCACCCAGGCCAAGAATCTAAAGCATCAGACGCTGTCCAGGCTTCCTCTCTTCTTTCTGGGCAATGACTTATCCCCATCGTCTGGAGGCGCCCGGACCATCGTCGCATGGCTCGTTGCCGTTGCCCGACCCCGGCCATTATCAGGCGGACTATTGCGACCCGCGACGTTTGAGACTCTTCGCTCTCGCCATCACGGGCGGGGGAAGACCATGGCAGCAAGGCTTTAAGCTGGGCAGTCAAGTGTGAGGGGAGGTATAAACACAACTCGGCCCGCTGCGGTGGCGACGTCATGAACCTCCCTCGAGTCACACTCGATGTTTCCCGAAGATCTGTCCCGCCGCGCGGCTATGCATGTCTTTGGTCTAAAGTAAACGCACCGCGGCCCGGCTGGATCGGGACTGAGAGAGACAGCGTATACGAGTACCGACACATCCATCTTCGCCGGCCATGAGGTACACGACCCTCGCGAGCTGGCTTCTCTGCGCGGCCACCGTTGCCGCTGCTGGAGTCTTGGAGGAGGAGGGACATGGCCATCCACAACTTGCCGTCCTGGGAAGGGGAGATGCTGGGGTAAAGGAACTTCTCATCAAGGACGACGCCATCATCACACCTCCGCCAGGGGCGCCGCAACCCTCCCAGACGCCTGTCCTGTTCCTCCAACACATCGACGACGGCCTGCTGCCACAACCTACGCAACCGCCGGTCTTTGATAAACGACAGAACGACAACCCTCAAGAAGCCATCAACGCGGCATCCCGCTCGGCACAACAGGCCGTGGCATCTGCTTCGCAGTCGGCGGCTGAGGCAGTGAGGCAGGCTCAGGAATCAGTTCGTCGGGCGGAGGAGTCGGCGAGGCAGGCCATCGCGCAAGCTACACGGGATGCGAGCGAAGCAGCACGACAGGCCCGCGAATCGGCCAACCAAGCCATCGGTCAGGCAACGAGGAGCGCCGAGGAGCGAGTGCGGCAAGCGGACCAAAGCGCGCGACAGGCGGCGCAGGATGCTCAGGAGAGCGCCAGACGCGAGATCGACCGGTCATTCAGCCTCGTCCAGGCCGCGAGGGCAGACGCAACTGCAGTCAGAGTACGTTTCAGCCCTTTCACCGTGTTCTAGATACCTTCCCTAACCAAGCCCGTAGGAAGAAGCAGTGCTCCAGGTCGAAGACGCTCGGGGCACAGCCCTCACGACAACCCAGATCGCTCTGGCCGTCACTGCATCCGTGGCCGGTGTCTCAATCCTCTCCGTTGTCGCCTTCTGGCTCGTCGTACGGCGACGCAAGGCAAAGGCAGTCGAGGCGGAACAGCAAGCAGCAGCCGGCGCCGTCGCATACATGCAGGAGCCGCGCAAGTCTGACGACTCGGGTTCGGTGTACTCACGCCAGACCGAGTGGAAAGACGGGCGGAGTGTGACCGGAGAGTTGGACTCATGGCTGCGGCAGACGAGGAACGATACATCCGTCTATGGCGGCAGAGGAGGGAGGGCGGCCGGCTCTGTGAGCGGCGCGACGGTGCGTAGCACAAACTGGCCGCTTCGACAGTCTCAAGGGCCAAGAAGGTAATATCGGCGACTGCTGGGGAGGTGAGCAGCATCATTCCGAACACGAAGCCGACATATGATGAAATGACCAAGATGAGAAAGTAATATGCCTTTGCAGATGAGCCCCCGGGTATCTATAGTGTTGTCCATGTGCGAGTCATCGATCGTACAAGTGAAGTCGTAATCGTCAGGCAGATAAGTAGATCAGCTTTTCCCATGCCCCAAACGCCTGCCGAGTAATGAAGAAGAGGAGAAGCAAGAACAGCAATCAGGAAGTATCATGGGCGAATCACTGCCCCCTCCAACCCCATTCTTGGGTGATGGATGGGTTCTGGACAGCCTTGCCCTCGCTGCCCGTCAGCCAGGCTCTGCAGGCCTCGTAGATGGCGTTGGCCTTGTGATCAGGACGGCTGCGGGCATATTTGATGTCGAGCACGTCGAGGACGCTGCGGCCGGCCGAGTCCCTTGCATGGACGTTGGCGCCGTTCTGGACGAGGATGCGCGCAGCCAGCTTGCGCCCGGACCGGACGGCCACATGCAGGGCCGTCTCGCCCTTGCGATTGCGGGCATCCACCCGAGCGCCGGCGGTAATGAGGTTGGCTAGGATGGCTGGAGGGATCTTGTAATCACCATCTTCGGGCAGGTGAAGGATGAAGGCCATGAGCGGGGTCGTGCCATCCTTGGCATAGTGGTTAGGGTCAGCGCCGGCCCTGAGAAGGGTCTGAAGAACCTCCTGGCGGAAGCCAAGACGACCCTTTGTCGAGTCGCTCTTGTTCTTCTCGATGTATGGGGTGTGGAACTTGCGTTTCCGAGTGTTGCTGGGCGAGTCGGCCACTGGTGGAGAGTCGTCATGGGGGTACTGGGCACGGAGGGTGTCCTCGCTGAGAATGACGGCTGCAAGGCAGTGGAGGCCATTGCGACCAAGGTCGTCCTCTCGTGTGGAATCGAGGTGGGCTGCTTCGATAAACTGCAGCAGGCGAGCTTGGTCTGAGTAGTTGCCGTCGCCGACGATGGGGAGACTTGCTCTGTGGCCCGGGCCGAGGAAGGAGGTGTCCAGTTGCAGGGCAGGACGCTTCTGGGCGTATCCTGGGAGAACGCCGAAAGCGTCGCGATGGTGGTACAACTCGTGTTGGAATGGCTGGAGGATGCTGTCCAGAATGGGCCGAGCGTCATCTTCAAACCGGTCCTCGAGGATGTGAAAGATAGTCCTGCCGTAGACGTCACGAGCGTAAATATCCATATCTCCACTGCGATCCAGCCTGCGGAGCAGTTTGATCAGCGATTTGGGAGAAGCGATCCAACTGGGCCCAAGGAGATGAAGGAAGGTCTGGCCGGCGCTGTTGGTGGCCCCTGGGTTTTCTGCAAGCTCCGAGGCTGCGTCCAAGTCGCCGTGAGGGATGTTGTCGCGGGCGGCCAGGAGGTGAAGCATCGTGTTGCCGTAGGGATCGAGAAGGCCGCTGTTCACGATGGCAGCCGGTCCGTGGCTCAGAATATTCTGAACCTGGTAGGAAAGGCCACTTTCCGACACCCAGTGATGGCTGACCTGTTTGCCAGGCGCGGCGGCGACAGGGGCAGCGGCGGCAGCAGCAGCGGCATCGCAGTAGCATCGAGTCTGGTGATCAGGCGATTCCGGTCCCCTGCACTGACGGTCACCCAGCATCTCGCGGTCCATCTGCAGGAAGGCTCCTGGCAGCGGCCTGTCGTTGTTTCGCAGGAGGTCCTCGTCCTCATCATAGGTCCAGGGGTTCTCCATGCCGCCGGGCGAGACGGACTGAGAGATTTCTGGGGTATCGGGGCCGATTGGAGGAGTGGGAATGGTGTACCGCTTCATGAGTTTGCTGACCTTGCGGACGAGGCCCTCGGGACAGTCGGGAAGGGCCTGCTGGATGGTATTGCTCGTCATGTCGGTGGTTGTGCTTAGGATGGTGCTCTGGCGCATCAGACGGCTCTGGGCGGACATGGGGTCGATGCCGAGGCCGTGGGTAGCGGGACCTTCTGGTCTTCCCCGGGAGGCGGCGAATGCGACATGGGCAGTGGTGACGGCGGGGAGAACGGCAGGCGAACGCGTCGTGGCGGACTGCCCTAAGTACATGCCGGGATTGTGTTCAGCGAGGTAGAATGTGTTGAAGTTGGGGGTGACTGTCGGCTCATCTTCAACGAAATGGTCGATTGTGTTGTGGGATGAGATGCTCGAGGAGGTAGCGCGGGAGTGGCCACGGCGCAGCGCATTGTCTGGAGGCTGGCTTCGGGTGGGCGAGGTAGCCAGGCCGGCGAAACGGCGGCTCATATCGGTGTCTGTCTTGGGACGAAGCCATCGCATCTCCTTGTCCAGGTTCGTGCTGAGCTTCTTATGGATTGAGTCCTCGCTGTGGTGGTCAGCGCCTGAGGACGGCAGGCATATCGAGCGCGACTTACCCAGGAGGCTTGGGGCGTTCTCGGAAGACGAGAGCAGTCAGGACCTTTTGCATCTGATCCATGCTCAGGCGCGTGTAGGTGTAGAGGCGAGCCAGCTTGCGCTCTCCCGAGGCATCCCACATGGACGGGCGGCCGGTCTGGCCGACAGAGCTGCCGACCGAGTCGGACACCATTGCCACGCGGGCTGGCTGCGGGAGGCCTTCGGTGGTGTTGTAGACGGCCAGGGCGAGATTGGTACCGGTCCCGGTCCACGGATACTGTCAGATGGCAGGAGGTGGGGGTTTGGTGCGAGTGAAGCGGAAGTTTAGTCGAGAAGGTGGCGAGAGTCGAGGGCGGACAAGAAGCCCGAGTAAGGTGGGGGAAGCAGATGCGACGACAGCTGGGTTTTGAGGTGTAGGCGACCGAGGAGGGCCGAGTTCTTGCTCTGTGCTCACGTCGAAGACACAAGGCTAGGCAGGCACAGGTGACAGGCCAGGCAAACTCAGGCGACAGACGGCGCAAGACTGGAACGAGGCGGCGGACGGGCGAGAGAAGCGTTTGAACTGGAGCTGGATGCCAGCGGCACGCGAAACAGTTGACGGATGGCGCTTGGCGGAGATGGCGGGAGGGGGAGCTATTCTAGTAGTACAAGCAAACGCGAGGGGAGGGAACCAGGCCAAAAAGGCCGACCGACGGTGGAGGGGATGTGTAGAATGGGATACGGAAGGATTTGACCAGGGTACAAGTGGTTGGTCCGCGGCCCGGGGAGGGTTCGAGTGAGCGAGTGTGGTGATAGAAACGGAGCTGAGGATGGGGGCCAAAAGGAGGGGCCAGTCGACTCCCCCGAGGTCTTTCTCTCCCTCTCCTTGCGACAGGGCCGGCTGGTGGTTGGTGCCCCTGGACCCCGGTCGTTCCCAAGGCCTAGATCTTGTGCGATATTGAAGTTGCTTCCGTCATAACTCCGAGGCAACAGGGCGATGACAGCTATCGTTCGACACGGGAGGGAAACGGTAGGCTTGCTGGGTGCTCTTCAGATGCAGGTGAGACGAGACGCCCAGAGAATGCGCAGCAGCTCGCAGCTCGCAACGTCGGCGGGAGAAACGACGGAGCGGAGGGCGGCTGTTCAGTCCAACGTCCAGTCCACCAGTGTCCGGCCGGTGCCAAATGGGCGGGCCAGGGTCGGGCGGGGTTCGAATGTGGCTGGAGGCTGAGCAGGGCTGGGTTTGGGTTTTGGCGGGTGTGACGGTGGTGGATGCATGACTGGGCCTCTTGGGGGTGGCTCGGGGGCCTGACTATCGATTGCTCGTGTCTCAAGATGTGGTCGATGATGTAGTTTTTCTCCTTGTCGACGTGATGCTGCTTGGGAGGCCTTTGTGATGTTGCAGCCCAAGACAACCGAGGGCGGTCGAGGTAGCTCGAGGGAGCTCGAGGAAGGTCGAAGCTGCATGGTCGACGCCATCAGCAGAGTTCTGGCAAGTCGAGAGACGTGCATCTGAAGAACGAACTCACCTGGTACGACAAACGGGCAGCAAGAAGAAATAATTGGTCAATTGAGTACGAAGATGCCCGGTACAAGATGTCGAGTTTTGGCCAGCAAGCATTGAGAGTGGAAGTGGAAGTGGACGGACGACAGGAGGAAAGAGCCACGCGCAGCCATGCCGCCTTCACGTTTGGTGGACAGTTGCACCCGCCAGTGGAGGGCAAGATGGGCCCCGGGAGGAAGTCACCACCGCCCCGGGGCACTGCCAGCAAAGGGCCGCTTTGCACTGCCACTTCCCCGGCTTCCACTTTCTCCCTCCCTCCCTCCCTCCTGCACGCGCCCGCTGGCAAAACTCCGTCATGCTGAATGAGGCACTTGCATCTGTCCATCGTTCATGGCGTGGGCGCCCTCCCGTTTGCTACCACGAACCAACAAGACGACAGGTCCAGACCAGACGACCGGACGACTACATCGGCCAAACTTGGCTGACCTCATTCGACACCTGACGTCCTCAGTTTATGCGCATTCCACCTAGGATGCTGCGCACTTTTCAATCCGTTTCGTATCCGCCAGCCTTGCTCCAATCTGCCCGTCTCTCAGCCTGCCAGACTGCCTTTCGACATTGCCTCGACGCCTGACCTCTGACCTGCTGTTGCTGGTCGTGGCCACAGTCTGTGGACTGTGGAGAAGCTCCTCGGCCGACTTCCGTACTCTGGAACCGCTGACCATATGATGCTCTGCTTCCCGTTGGCGGGCTCGACATGCCACGCCGGGACGCCTGCCGGCACGATGCCGCACTCCCGGTCCAAGTGCCAGAGAAATCCTCGGCGCGGCACGGCACGGCGCTGGCAGCCGACCGGGCTTTGTCTCGTCCCGTCTCGAACCAAGCTCCGCCGCCATCGCGGGCCGCGTATGTTGAGATTCCAGAATGCACAAGCCCGCCCTGCCAGGACGTCATCTTTGGACCTGGCAGCTGCCCTACAAGCTTGGCGCGTGGCTAGCTGGACCGAGTGGAAGATCCATCGACGGTCGAGGCCATCGTGCCCTCCCCTGCCTTTCACTGCTGAGCGGGCTGTGCAGGATGGCATTCCATCCCGACAATCTACCACCTACAACACGACGACCATCCGCAGGGTCTGGCGCCGTCTCTCTGATTGATTGAAGGTGTCGTGGTTTGTCTTCTCATTACTCACTTCCAATAACAGATTACCAGATCACGCAAGATAACCGTCTCCGAGATCGCTCCTTGCTGCCCACCATCTTGCGTCCTGCCTCACCGAAGATTGCTACCTTTACCGAACACACCATAGCATTCGGCCCTCCGCATCTGCATCTCGCATCAATCCCCAATCTCTCGACCCCGTGATTTTTTCCACCCCGCAGATCTCTGGCGCGACGTCACATTTCGGCGAGGATTTCCTTTCCCCGTCGCCGGCGCATCCCGAGGAAGCACTGTAAAGCTGAGCCCTGACATCACGGCGCGCTTGGGCCTTGGGTCACAAGCATCACGGCGCAGACTCGTGATCCCTTCAGCCACCCAGTTCCTCCTCTTGGCTAGATCCATCACCCGAATCACGCCATTATCTTTGCAATTTCTTCGATTTCATCTTTCCTCTCGTCTGCCCTACGCAATTACCCATGTTGCTTATCAAGACCCTGAAACATGTCGGGCTGTTTCCGCTTCACTCAGCGGGCCGAAGCACCGCTTCCCGTCTCCCGCCTCGCCCAAGCCACACCCTACCCTGACGCGCGAGCTGAACAACCATGCCCGTGTCGTCATTGTCCCCTCTGTCGCGCTCGCACGTGAAGCCGCGAGCTATGGTTCTACATTTCACTTTCACCGACGCCTCCTCCGGTTCGGACGTGGCTGATGTCTATCCTCCAATCGTTGCACACGTTCAGGGCTGTTTGGGTGTTGCTCCCATCCTCGTCTGACCCGCCATCCCTGCTTGTTTTATCCATCGCCCCTCGAGCTTTGATATCAATCCTCCTTCGTGGCCACTCGTTATGTCCGTTTCCCGGGACTGCTTGGCTTTCCATCACCGAAGTGTATTGTCCAGTGAGTCAGATGCTTGCTGGAACCCGGTATCGCTCCCGCGGCCGTGGTCGTGCTCAGCGGCAACGACGACGACATCTCTTTTCGGTATTGGACTTTTGCTTGGAACGATGTCGGTCCATTTCACCCTCTCCTGCTTGTTGCTTTGATGAGTCTCGGATGATGCCCGTGAGGAGTCGGGCATCATATAAAGGTAGGCA
Source organism: Plectosphaerella cucumerina (assembly GCA_020746995.1). Taxonomy (NCBI): domain Eukaryota; kingdom Fungi; phylum Ascomycota; class Sordariomycetes; order Glomerellales; family Plectosphaerellaceae; genus Plectosphaerella; species Plectosphaerella cucumerina. The sequence goes on from JAGPXD010000007.1 coordinate 326,357, forward strand.
AAATCCCGTGTTGTCTGAGTAGTGAAGCCATACCGATCCGCATCCAAAACTTCCAACATCATACTACGATCACCTTGCTTCAAACCACTACAATTCTCTTCTACTTTCCACATCATCGTCCCCCATCACATATTACCGTTGTGACATATCTGTCGTCATGTCCCACAAGTCGACCTCTAAGTCAGTGCTCCTCCACGTCGACAACCAGGTTGGATGTTCCACTAACACGCACGACATCCAGGCCTTCCCCCCGCTCTTACTCGGCCGAGACGTCGTCCACGGGTGGCAACAACCATCGCGGCACCACTACGTACTCGTCCTCCTCGCACGCGTCTACCACAGAATATGATTCGTACCAGCGCTTCCTCGTGTCGGGCACGCCGTCTGGCCGAGGTGCCGCATCGGCAAGTCGCCAGCTCAACCAGTGGGACCGTGATTTTGCCGCAGCCGCCTCGCGCCGCTGATGGCGCTGCTGCACCCCACCGCGTCTATTCGTATGGGCGGCCAAATTTCGCACCTTCCTTTGGTCTCGCTTGCAGCACCGCGTGCCTTCCCTTACAACCCCTTGACTTCCCATCCTTCCCATCGGAAGTCGCCGGTGGCCTAGTCGGTTTCTTTGACGGTTTCTTTGACAATCGTACAAACAAATCGCATCTAGGCCACTGGCGCAGAGGCCACGGCCCGGGTTCGATTCCCGCTGCAAGCGAAACCGCCCTCCGAAATTAGGGGGTCGGTTTTCTACCCCTTCGGATTCCTGTATAACAGGATGCCCGGAGGGGGTCTTTTTGCTATTTCAGCCAGGAGAGAGGCACTGGTTCACATGGCCGCCACAATCATGGTGTTGGTATGGGAAGGAGTTTTGGGCTGGCGCGATTGATTTTGGGGACCTTTTGTATGGAATTGGATAGAGGCGCATCTTTGGTGTGAGATACACTGGCCAGGAAGTTCGCCTCCCGCTGAGGCAGCACCCTGGCCAACTTGGAATTGGCTTGAATTGTATTGCAAAAGAAGTGTCATTTGCGTGCTCAAGATCCCTGACAAACCCAGTCCAGAATACCCCTCAAAGACATTTGAGCCGTCGGGTGATTTCATTTTGATGCTTGGTCCTTGCTGCTGTCAACACATTCAGCCCGGGTGAGGTCGCTGGACCACCACACTGCACGCTGCTACTGCAGGGGACCCTGTTTTGCAGCGCCTTGAGAGGTCTCGCCACCTCCACTTACACCAACTTCAACCCACACTCGTACATCACCACCCCGCCTTCATGGCTACATCCGACAGACCACACAGCCACCTTGACGGCCGGCAGGTCCTGCCGCCGTAATCAAAAGGGATGCAACCCAATCGAACCTTTTTCCAACTCCCGAACCATGGAAAACACTGGGCAGCCACGAGGGGCGTCCCGCCCGACATCCATCAATGGCAACCTCCGCCTGCACGACCTGACTCAAGACACGTCCCTCGAATGACCCTCGCCATCGACTCCCCCACGAAAATCACGGTCAATCGCCCTCCTTTCGGCCGCCCTGGGCAGTCATGGCGCCATCAACGCGGGGGTCAGAACTTGCTCCCCCGCTAGAACGCGTCAAAATGCCAGGTACAATGTCTGCCGAACGAAGGACTCGCCCCTGGAAACTCTCTCCACCCCCCTCCACCCCCGCCGGACCGGCTGTCCCGCCTCCGTGTTCGAGCCTCGAATCGGGATGACGGGGGCCGGCCCTCCAGCTTGGCGGCCGGGCTCCGTAGCGCCACGATGCTGCCCGGCCCATTGAGCCCCGAACATGCCGTTTTGGGCGATATGCCCCGACGCCCGCCCGACATGGACCATGGCGACCACATACAAAAGACGGCCGCCATGATCCTTCAAAAGCTCGATATCGGCTCGTACCGGATCAGCAGCAGCAGCATCCTGATACCTCAACCGGATCTTTATACAGCAAGCCAGCTCGAAGCAGCCCGTCAACATGCGCTCTTCCCTCCTCAGTCTCGGCCTCGCCCTGGCCGCCACTGAGGTCGCCGCCGCCCGCCCCGGCTTCGTCACTACCAACGGCGAGAAGTTCTCCCTCGACGGAGACGACTTCTTCTTTGCTGGAAGCAACGCTTACTTCTGGCCCTTCAACGTCGTGAGTAGACCCCATCCCTGAGCTGAACCATCTGGACCCCTTACTTACACCAACCGCCAGTGGGGAACCGACCACAAGCAGGATGTCATCGCCAGCGCCAACGCCGCCGTCAGCGCCGGCCTCAAGGTCATGCGCACCTGGGCTTTCCACGACCAGAACCGTACCCACATCGCCAGCGGCCTTCCCAGGTACAACACCGGAGCCGACAACACCGTCCTCCAGTGGTTCGAGCCCGATGGCACCGTTACCATCGACCTGAGCATCCTCGAGAACGTCGTCGAGGCCGCCGAGGCCACCGGCATCAAGCTCGTCCTCGCCCTTACCAACAACTGGGCCGACTACGGCGGCATGGACGTCTACACCGTCAACTACGGCGGACGCTACCACGACGACGTGAGTTTTACCGCTGGCCCCCTGGCCGACCACCACTGACCCCCACGAGTTCTACCGCCTCCCTGCCATCAAGAACGCCTTCAAGAACTACGTCCGCACCGTCGTCACCCGCTTCAAGGACTCCCCCGCCATCCTCGCCTGGGAGGTCGCCAACGAGGCCCGCTGCGGCGCCGACGGCACCCGCAACCTCCCACGCAGCTCCAACTGCACCCCCGCCCTGCTCACCAGCTGGCTCGACGAGATCAGCACCTTCATCAAGTCCATCGACCCCGACCACCTCGTCACCACCGGTACCGAGGGCCACTTCAACCGCCAGTCCAGCGACTGGGCCTACAACGGCTCCGACGGCAACGACTACGACGCCGAGGTCCTCCTCCCCAACGTCGACTTCACCACCTTCCACTCCTACCCCGACTGGTGGAGCAAGACCGCCGCCTGGACCGAGCAGTGGATCATCGACCACGCCGTCTCCAACGGCGGAAAGCCCGTCGTCCACGAGGAGTACGGCTGGCTCACCAACGAGAAGCGCCAGGAGTACCTCGGCACCACCAGCCCCCTCAGCCGTGTTGAAGTTCTCTCCAAGTGGCAGGCCATCTCCCTCGAGCATGAAATGAGCGACATGTACTGGCAGTTTGGCTTCACTCACTCGTGCGTTCCCCCTTGACGAAAGCCCCATGATCTCTGACTGACCTGCTCTTCCTCCAGCTACGGCCGCAACCACGACGACGGCTTCACCATCTACCTCGACGCCGCCGAGGCTCAGCCCCTCGTCTACCAGCACGCCGCCGCCGTCAACGCCGCCAGCGGCGGTGGTCCCCCTCCCGCTTCCACCACCACCTCCCGCCCTCCCCCGCCGCCCACCAGCACCGTCGTCACCTCCACCGTGACCGCAACCAGGACCACCCTTGTCCCCATTGGAACCCCTACCAGCACCGGCCCGACCCAGAGCAGGTGGGGACAGTGCGGTGGCCAGGGATGGACCGGCCCTACCGTCTGCGCCTCGCCCTGGACGTGCCAGGTCCAGAACCAGTGGTACTCCCAGTGCCTGTAGATTGGCTTGATGGAAGCCAAGTAGCGAGAAGTGCCTGACTGTTGCGGATCTCGTGGAACCTGTACATATCGACCAAAAGACTGCATATAAATCAATGAAGCATGACCGAGAAAGCCAGATTGGATATCCAGAACCAAGCAGTGACGCCTGTCTACCTTCCCACATTCCATTTCGACCCTCATATCTTTATTTGGCAACAAATCGTTTTCTCCCTCAGTAGGAGCCGGGTATTATGCATCATCAAAACGTACACCTATCTCTCCCTCCCCAAGACCTTCTATTCCTTCTCAGGAAACAGGTCCTCATTCCACTCTGACGGACACAGCTCATTCCATGTCAAGTTCTCGCCCGTGTCTGTCACGGCACCTCCCACCCACTTCCTCACGCCCACGGCCGCTCGATTTCGTCGGGCGTCCAAGAGCATCTTGGCCTTTCCAGTCCACCACATCTCCGGCCACAGCGTGTTGATGGGGTCTTTGTTGACCCAGTTGTGGTGCACTGCGATGGGGACCGTGCCAGCGCAGACCTCAGTGTACAGCGGCAGCTGCTCCCATCGTGGGCGTTCGTCTTTGCCGAACAGCTCGAGCCCGCCGCTGTCGTCCAACAAGTCGTTGGGCATGGGAGCATGCGGCGAGCACATGATGCCCTGGCCGTGGGCGGGATGTTCCGTTTGTGGACGCAGGGGCGCATTGTGCTTGACAAAAGCCGTGTCGAATATGGCGTTGGACGTCTGGTGGGATAGCTCGGAGAAGTAGTCGACCGTGATGCCGAGCTCGTGGGGCTGGTCATCGTGATACTCGGCATCGGGCATGGGCTGGTGCGGGAAGGACGGGTCGATGGGGTCATCGACTATGGCATTATTCTCGATGACGTGCGGCCCTGGCGGCGCGCCGTCCCGCCACGGCATGAGCCGGTCGAAGAAGCGCTCCCACGCGGTGCGGTGGTGGCGCCGCATGAGCTCACGATGGAACTCTTGCCAGCCGAACATGTCGTTGAAGAAGCTCTGGTCGGAGCCCTTGTGGCAGTTTTGGCGCACCCACCTGGTCCCCTGCATGTCTCCGGCGAGACACTCCTTCATCCTCTCGTTGGCGCGCTCGAAGATGCGCCGCATGTCCCTGACGGGACCGATGATGAAGCCCGAGACGAGGTGCTGTTGGCGCAGGCCGGCGAAGCGGTTGTTGGGGAACTTGGTATCCGTGATGGCGCCGAAGACGTTTCTAGGGAGCGGAGAACCAGGCACGGCGTAACAGGCGATGCTCTGGGGGTCGTTTGGTCCGCACCGCTTGCTGGCGGAGAAGATGACCTTGGTGGAGATCTTCTCCGCCTCAAAGGCCCTCGTGCCCATGCGATGCCGGATGCGCTCGTTTTCGTTGGCGACGAGCCGATGATAACGGGTGATGAGGGTCTCGGGCGGCAGCTGGAACCACACATCGTAGGCATCGGCCATGACGACCAGGTCGTCCTCGTTGGTGTAGTGGCTGGGCTCCTCGAGCCAAGCGAGGGTGCTGGAGATCTTGGCCAGATGGGAGCCATTACCGAGGAAGCGGTCATCGTCAAACGTCTGGTTCCACATGACGAGGTTCGGAGCAGGGTAGCCGAGGATCGTCTGCGCCAGCATGGACTTGCAGAGTTGCGGAGCGCCGTTGGAAGCGGGCAAGATGACGTGCAGACGCTCTGAGCTGAGGTGGTCCCCGAAGGTCTGGATGATGCCGTCCTCAGTTGTCCATGACCGCAGAGCGTTCCAGTCAGCCCTCGCAGATGCGGCTTTCTACGTCGAGGTTGAAGGGTCAGTGTCTGTGTTGCTTTACTTGACTGCAACCTTGCTAGATAGAGTGGATCATGCGATGACGAACCTGTCCATACCACACGAACGCGGTTGTGAGAACGAGGGCGATAAGGTTGATGTAGAGCCGTCTGTTCCGCCGCCAAACCGCCTGGAGCACGCTGGCGAGCATGTTGGCAAGCCTACCCAGACGACCCGTTTCGAAGCCTTCGAAGCGCTTCATCGTGGGGTAAGACATGACGAGACCGATCAAAAAGAAACGCTAGAACAGAAGATCGAGACATCCGGGGAAGGCTGAAGAAAGGGAGGGAGAGACCCTTCCCGGGGTAATAGGCGCGGCCGCGTGGACAAGGCAGCACTATTTGGGCCTCGATCCTCTGAATCTCCGAATCTCCCCCTTGGAAATCCGCATCTTGGCCTCAACCCACGCCAATGACATTTCGGCCACTGAACGGGCGGGAGGAGGCCAAGAAGGCTGGGCGGCAGGCAGACCGGGGCACACCCACTGCATGGTCGGGCGACGAGGAGGCACCCCTGAAGGAAGCGAATCGGATCAGGGGTTGACTGTGCTGTTGGAGCGGCCGGTTAGACGACGCATGAGAAATGTTTTGCTTCCTATCGTGGACATGCAATTTGTAAGTAAAAGGTCTTCGAAACGGTTCACCTGGGTGCGAGAAGTCCGACGCGTGGCTCAGGGTCTCATGACGTCCGTCGCAACCGAAAGAGCTTCACTCTAGCCTTACGGGGCTTCCGGAGCCTCGGATAGTCGGTCTTGTCATCGCACGGATGCTTAATGGGGCAGAAAGGCAGGGGGAGGGGGAGTATTTTCCCTGCTGGCACCAACGGCGTAAGCACAATCGCGAAGTGACCAACCTCCGTGGACGTGATGGGTCCCAAGATGGAGAGTCCAAGACGGAACCGGGGCAAGCCAAGGTCTGGGCGCTCTGCCAAGACCTTCTTCTATCGGTGGACCTTATTTGGTAGATTGGCCCATAATGTTGCACCTGAAGGCTGCTGACCTACGAGCAAGTCCACAGACAAGGTCCAAAAATACACCTCCTCTATAAAGAGGAAAATGCATGACACAGTACCAAGCAGAGCCATCTTCACTCTTGAAAGTCAAGAACGCGTATGTCTCATCAGACTATCTTCGTTGATTCGCTGCTCCCACTACTCCCGTTCTGAAGGTAGACGTCAACAAGACCCCCCGTGCCTTCAGTCAGGATTGGTCAGTCTCCAACTCGAAGAACTCGGTGACACCTTCTTCATCGATCTCGGCTTCGCTTTCACTCCGCTCCGCTTTGAAAGATTCCCTCGCCCGTTTAGCCGATGGTCCAGCCTCCCAATACTCCTTGCTTTCCTCGCTACCATACACCGGGCCATAAACAAGCGGAACGTCGATCGTGGCCACACGATGCAATGCGCCTAGAATTTCGAGATCCTTCGTTCCTGGGCAGGGGCACTGATCTTGGTCTCCTCGCTTTGTCAACAAGAGGGCACACTGCAAGGTGTAGTGCGCGTCATTGCCAGCGCAATGTAGAGAGCCCTTCTTGAATTGTACCTTGAGTACCGTCATGATTCACTCCAGTGATCCCAGCCCTTGAGAGGCGTGAAAGACATCGCCGGATAGTGGCCATATGTCCACCACACCTGCGACACGCGGATGGGTCCTCATATCGAAACCCAAGCCCATCTGGGCCGCTCTGTCATTGCAAACAGTGTGCACTACAAAAACGATAGGTCGATCTGAAGGAAGCAGGTCGAATAGCGAGTTCAAGAAGTTGGATGGCCGACAGATCCTGGTTTCGCCAAGAAGAAACTTCTTCCACGCCCTCATGATGCACGCGGAAGATCCCCAAACGAAGCTGACAGCCTTGATGCAACATTGGTCGAACATAGGTGATCCGTCATCGAGATCGAGCGGATCCAGGACTGCGATTCCGAATTCAATATTGATTTCGTCAATTTCTTTGGTCGCCGGATTGAGCTGTAGCCGCCTTCGAAGTCGATGGAAACAAAAGTTGCCCCCTGTGCTGACACTGTTGTCCCGATAGGCGAGGGCTCAAGGCAACTCAGCCCCAATGAGGATATCATGAGCCGAAGGCCTGATCGAGCTTGCGTGATGTATAGAGACGGGCTATTCATTGTTTTTCTCGATGGGATGAGCTGCTCTTGGAGGTTGATGTTTGGAAAGGGAACAGTTTTGGTAGTCGGCACTTTCACCCAGGTATCTGTAGTTGCCGATGAGAAACGATCAGCTGGCGGAACAATCATTCCTTTTTGTCCTGAGAATGAGTTTTGTGGCGGGAACCTTCCCAAGGGTGCCTCTAGACAGGTATTGCCTTCGTCGTCGTTTCGAGAAGTCAGCATCAAGCCTCACAGCCGTGGGCGTATGGTAAGACGGCAGGTACGCCTTGTGATTTCTGCCGCAGACTGAGCTACCCCTTCCACATGCGTTTGAATTTCATGTCTCCTCCGACTTTAGTACCTATTTCCGAAAAAAGATGAAAATGCTCCTGCTATACTGTAGTACAATCGGAAACATGAACCCACCTGCCCCCAGCTCCGTAGCCCACGCCCCCGGCCGATTATCAGACTTCCTCAAGCCCTTCAGATATCCCTCTCTTACTGAGGATCTAACCAAAGAGAGCCCGCACCATGCATAAGTCCCCGTGGAACGCAAAATCGGTCTCGATCCGTTACTCCTGGGCCGATGGGGCATTCGAAGCTATCTTCGCGAACAGCTCGATTGCCTCGCTCCTCCAAGTATCGGCTTCCATGCGAGAACCGTCAAGGGCGCTGAATTGCATATGAGTGGGATCTGTGTTGTTGTAAACAGGCCAATCGACATCGAATCCTTGAACTAGACGGTCATCAGTGCCTGCTCCCTAGATAGATGGCGAGAAATGTGATGGACGTGGCAATGAAGAAAGAGACTGACTTTTGTGAGAGTTTGGTGTGCCACTCGTGACAAAGCTGATCCACATGCTGCTCATGAGCTCGACGAGCTGCAGATGCTTCTCTCGCTCCGTGGGGTCCGCCGGAAAAGGATCTCCCTCCCAACCTTTGCTCCCAGTGTTTCCAAATGTGTACGGAATCTCCATGAAATGCGCGACTCCCACTGTCTTGGCGTCATGGTTGGCAGGGACGGCGTCGAACAGGAATCCGTAGCTTGGGATCCCTTGGGCAGCCCAAGCTTGGTTTGCCACCCGTCGGCATGCCGTGAACATGAAATCACCCATCCAGAGTGTCGTCTTGCCATAGAGCGCACCCAGCGTGGGTCCTGGGTTGGCTTCTACTGTTCCTAGTCCTGCAGCAGAAGGGTTGTCAACTTCGTCTTGGTAGAGCCGCGTCCAGTTCTGAATTATGTCGTCTTCAACGTCGATGCCGCCCAGGATCCCTCTCACAAATGCCTGGAAGTCCTGGTCGGTGTTGATAGGCGATGTGGAACGTTGAAGGACAAATGCTGTACCCTCGTTCAAGTTCGACCCGGCGAGGAGGGGAACTGGGACAAAGCGGCCCTCGCGCATCGCGTCGATGGTTGACTCTGGTATGAGGTCGCCATCGACGTCAACTGAAGGCGGCAGCCGGGCGCCGGCACTGTTCAGGGCTTCCGCAGGAACGCTCCGGAGGCAAGTCAGGGGATCTTGAGCGCCGGTGCAACCTGTGGCTGTGAGGACGGAGTTGAAGTCTTGATCTTGCTCCGCGACACTGCGAGAGACAACGGCATGCATGAATGGCCCACCACTCTGAATGATGGCGGCACTGAACAGGCCTTCGTCGCGCCCTCCAAATGCCAAGAGATGGAAGCCGACAGACCCCGCTCCCGCTGATTCGCCCATGATAGTGACTCGTGACGGATCTCCCCCGAACGCCTCGACGTTTTCCTGAATCCACCGGAGAGCTTGACGCTGATCACGGAGGTTGAGATTCGTCACGCCCGCCTGCCGAGAGACCGAGCCAGCTATCATGCCGAACTGACCGAGACGGTAGTTGAAGCTTGCGAAGATCACGGGAGTCTCCATAGCAATCGACCTCTGCACCAGGAAAGTACCGTCTGCTCGTTCGTCGGCCGCGCTGCCGTCGGCAAAGGCGCCACCATGAATCCACGCCACGACGGGAAGCCTGGCGGTAGCATTGACGCCTGCTGGGCGTATGATGTTGATGTGCAGGCAGTCCTCGCTCATGGTCTTTGTGAAGTTTTGACTGAAGCCCTGCAGGTTGATGGGGTTTCCGAAACACCAGGGACCGTGAGAAGTCGCATCTCGAATTCCATTCCAACCGTCGTGTGGGGTGGGTGTGCGCAGGCGGAGGTCTCCCACGGGAGGAGCAGCGTATGGGATGCCGAGGAATAGATCGAGGTCGTTGGTAGTGCTCCGGGAGCCGAGAAGAGTTCCGTTGGCTATCTCAATGGCTGGACCGCAGCCTGAGCGATGAACAAGGGCTGCGGACAAGGCATGAGGAAGACATACTGCCCATAGGGGCAGGAAGATGGAGTGTAATAACATGAGGGATGTGTGTTGCAGCCAGAAAGGTAGGTGGTATCCTGGAAGAAAGTCTGGTCGTGGCTGAAATGAGGGTTGACCTCCAGTTCAATGAGTAGGGCATCGCTTAACTCCCGTCATTATATACCCGACATCTTGATGTTTACGCTCTCGATAAATGCTCATCTACATGAATATTGTGGGTGGCCGATGCCCGTCATCTGTCCCCATGCCGATGATTAATCGGCGTTGAAGGACATCGTAACGGATACGATCACAGTCCGTCCTTGATTTCGTGGGGCTTAGCCCCTGAATAGTCACTATCCCCCCTGAGCTGTGCTCGCACTAGCACCCGATCCACGATCGAGTCAGTGCTTTACCCCAGCCCGGGATTTGATTCTCAGGCCGATCAGATCCCGGATGACATACTACCCCATCATCGTGCTCTTCACGCAGTTAGAGACGAATCTGGCTCGACCAGCGCATTATGCAACCCGGATACTAGGCGTACATGTCGGGCCCCTTGCTCAGCACATGAGCTGCAGAAAAGTTGGGAAGGAATGGATCTCCAACTACATACCTTGAACACATTTGATCCGGTTGGATGAGAAACCAAGCCCGTCAGCTGCAGTGGAACCTTTCCTACGTCCGTCGACCACCAAGTGTGAAGGTTTGGTCCAAAGTAAAGGGAGGGCGTTGCAGATGTAGAGGTGAGTAAACTTCCTGCAACATGATCAGCATTTCACAAATAAGCCTTGACATCCTTGCTTGTTGTAGCATTTGAAGATCTCGTCCGCTTTCGCATGGGAAAGTGAAAGCCAAACCGTCCAGTATCGCCAGTGCTGGGTATCCTGAACCCGAGTTGTCGGCTTACACTAAGAATATACATCGCACCTGTACTTGTCGATCGCCGAACCCATTCTTGGCATGACAGGGGATCTGATCTGATTACCTCAGAGTAGTATTCTGTGAGACAGGCTTACTCCAAATGCGGTGGAATCCAGCCAGCAAAATTCGTGAAAGGCGCAGAACAGAACGCTCTCCGCGTGACGGACATGTACAGAGATGGCAGCATTGTACCGCCATGCAGTGCGACTCACGCGCCCTCACCAAGAAATATCGTAGCAAACCAAACGCCCATGTCTATTCATAGAAGTGCCGGCTAATCTATTCTATCATAGGTAATCAACTCATCATAACATCGCTTCTATTTTGACGTCGTCCTCGTCAGCCTCTGCCCGGGTCCCGCTCAGACAGTGTCGGCCAGCGTGACCTTGGCGCCACGGTCGTACAGGCTGGCCAGGGCATCGGTCAGCTCGCGCATGAAGCGCTCGTCTCCGCGCAGATCGTCACCGAAGAGGTGGCGGATGCCGATGAGCTTGGTGGGGGCGCGACCGCCCTCGCGGGCGAGGGGCTGGAGGTCGTCGATGATGGGCTCGTCGATGGACTTGATGGTGTAGTTTTGACCTTGCTCGTCGACGCCGGAGAGGTAGCGGAACCAGCCGGCGACGGCCAGCGTCAGGCAGCGCAGGGGGGCGTCGACGGGCTTGCCGGCGGCGGTCTGGGCGGAGGCGCGCATGATCTGCTCGGCGATGCTGGGCATGATGAACTGGGGCAGCTTGCCGGAGCCGCCGATGCAGAGGCGGGCGATCTCGTCCTTGAGGGTAGGGTTGGAGAAGCGCTCCATGAGGGTCTCGCAGTACTGGTCCAGGTCGACGCCGGGGATGGCGGGGAGCAGGGGCTTGACCTCGGTGTGCATCATGGTGGAGACGTAGCGGTGCCACAGGGGGTCGGCGAGGACCTCGTCGACGTACTTGAAGCCGGCGAGGAAGCCGAGGTAGGCGATGGCGCTGTGGCTGCCGTTGAGCAGGCGCAGCTTGTGCATCTCGAACTGCTCGACGTCATGGACGCTCTGGACGACCTGGACGCCGACCTTGTCGAGGGGCGGGCGGCCGTCGGAGAAGCGGTCCTCGAGGACCCACTGGGTGAAGGGCTCGGTGACGACGGGCCAGGCGTCCTCGACGCCAAAGTCGGCGGCCAGGAGGGCCTTGTCGGAGTCGGAGGTGCGGGGGGTGATGCGGTCGACCATGCTGTTGGGGAAGGCGCCGTGCTCGGCGAGCCAGTCGGCGACGGCGGGGTCCTTGAGGCGGGCGAAGGAGAGGAGCATGGAGCGGGTGATGCTGCCGTTCTTCTGCATGTTGTCGCAGGACAGGACGGTGAAGGGCTTGAGGCCGGCGGCGCGGCGGCGGGACTGGGCCTCGAAGAGGTAGCCGAAGATGGTCTTTGGGTTGGCCTCGTCGGCGGCGAGGTCGGCCTTGATGTCTGGGTGGTCCTTCATGAGCTCGTGGGTGTTCTCGTTGTAGAAGTAGCCGCTCTCCGTAATTGTCATGGAGACAATGTGGGTGTCGGCGTGGGCCATCTTGGCGATGACCTGCTCGCTGTTGCCGGGGGCGAAGATGTAGTCTGTGATGGAGCCGATGACGCGGGCGGTGGTGCCGGCGGCGCCGCGCTCGAGGAGGGTGTAGAGGGTGTCCTGGGGGACGAGGGCGTCGCGCATGGCCGAGTCCCAGGGGGTCAGGCCGACGCCGCAGATGGCCCAGTTGTCGGCCTTGAGCTGGGAGAGGATGCGGTCGATGTAGAAGGCGAGGTGGGCGCGGTGGAAGCCGCCGACGCCGACGTGGACGATGCCATGCTTGAGGGAGGCGCGGTCGTAGTCGTAGACCTGGACGTTGCGCTCGCGGATCTCGGGCAGGGTCTGGGAGCTCAGCCGCAGAGGGCTGGACTCGACGTTGTGCGGCATTGCGGTGTGTGTGGTGGGAGAGGGGGTGGTTAGTCGTGGGGGATCGAGTAGATCGATTCGGAGATCGAAGGTCGAGATCGAGGTTGGTGTTGATGTTGCTTCGGATTGGGGTCGGAGGGAGGAGGAGAGGGGATGGATATGAAGAGGTCGAGGAGGAAGGGAAGGTGAGGAATGTCAGAACAGCTCCAAGGGTAAAAGTAAGGTAGGTCGAGCTCAATTATTAGGTAGGCATGTAGGTACCCGACGGTCTGACCCCTGTATGATGCAATGGGCGGCCAGCGCTGCCATGAATGTCACACGCGGTGGACCTGGCGGTGTGCTAGTTTTTCCCAGGGTCCAAATGTTGAGGTCACTTGTCGATAAGACGCCGAAGGGGCGAGAACACGCACTCGCAAACTTAGGTAAGCGCAGATCATGGTGGTATCGGGACGTGCCGCGACAATTTCCCGTGTTGGCTTGCAGCAGCGGCAGGTCCAGGCCGTTTTTCCTGCATCTCAATTTGCACTTTTGCACCCTCGAGTCGAGCCTCACTCGGAGACCGCGAGCTGCGAGTCAGGCCTAGGCCGGGCTGTCAGGGCGCGAAACGGGGTACCAAACGACACAGTAGAGGCGTCAAATTTGCATCCAGACTTCATCCTGACACATACGACCATAGCCACGAGAGAACACGGGATCCCGTCCGCTCTCCCCTAGTTAAACTCGTGAGCGCCGGATCAGTAGTTGGGTCGGTGACGACCAGCGAATCCCCGGTGTTGTATGTATTTTTGCCCACAGCGGGGAAGCTATATCCCTGTAGGCAAAGACCCTGCCCTGACGTCAATTGATCGTGACACGAATGGGCGGGGTATCGTGGGCAAGTGGCGAAAATACCAAGCTTCGCAGTGCAGTATCTGCCTCGATACAGTGGTCCCGTTGCCCCCCAGAAAGCGGATGCCGATGAAGGCATTCAAACATTGCATCGCCGTCGCTGATAGGACAAATTGTGGGGTCTCGAAGGAGCAGGGGATCCAATGCCAGGTCCACGTCGCGGTTCCCCGTCTTACTCAGCTGGAATAGGAACAGCGTGCCCCAGAAAGAGCCGAGGCATGTGACGGGATTATTCAAGCTGAGCCGACCTCAAACATCCGGGGTAGCTTTGACGACAATATATCCTGCCATCCTCACCTTTTTAGATCTCACTTAGAAGGCATCTTCTCTCGCATACAGCATCACAAGTCACATCATGGCATCAGCAACGCCCCTCTTCACCGTCCCCATCCCCAAGTCGGGCGCCCACCCCGGCGGGTCCATCGTCTGCACGTCACCGGCTGCCTCGGTGTACCTCCTCACCTTCACCTCGCCGCCCGACAACAGGCTGACGGCCGCTTTTTGCGCCGCCATGATCGCGGCCCTGGACGTCATCGAGTTCTCCTACCCTCGCGGCGTGGTCATCACCACCTCGGCCATCTCAAAGTTTTACTCCAACGGCCTCGATCTCCAGGTCGCCATGGAGACGCCCGGCTTCTTCCCCAACTCGCTCTACGCCATGTTCAAGCGCTTCATCACCTACCCCATGCCCACCATCGCCCTCATCCCCGGCCACGCCTTTGCAGGCGGGTTCATGACCGCCATGCACCACGACTACCGCGTCCAGAACCCCGACCGCGGCTTCCTCTGCATGAACGAGGTCGAGTTCGGCGCTCCGCTCAAGGCCCCCATGTCGGCCATCTTCCGCGCCAAGACGACGCCAAACGTCTACCGCGATATTGTCCTTGAGGGCAAGCGCTACTCCGGCCCTGCGGCGCTCGAGGCTGGCCTCGTCGACGCTCTGGGAGGTCTCGACGAGGCCCTGCGCTTGATCGAGGAGCGGAAGCTGGTGACTAAGGGCCAGTCCGGCGTCTACGGCGTCCTGAAGATGGAAATGTACCGGGAAGCCGAGGCTCTCCTGACCAAGGAGAACCACGAGAGCGAAGAGGCCCGATGGGAAGGTCGCGAGCAGAGGGAGGCCAGCAGGATCGCTGCAAGCGAGAAGTGGGTGGCCGACTGGAAGAGTGGCAAGGCGAAGTTGTAGCGGGACGTACCGATCTATTTGGGAATTCATGACTGTACTCGGAAGACGACGGTGTGTGAGCTCAGTTTCCAGCCTCAGACGCTGCGTACCTTGAAGCGATGCCATCTTTGATATTCTCGTCCGTCTCAAAAGCGAGGTGGATGTCATCTTGGGCGGCAGGCGCCTTCCGAGACCTTCCACTTCACGATTCCCAAATATCTGTGGCGATAACCACTTTCTCATTCAACGATCAACTGAACTACAGGGCTCAGAGGGTCAATGCGCCAACTTTCGCTACAGAAGCCACAAACCATCGTGGAACTCAGGGAGAGGCTCTACCGTCACCTGCCACTCGACGAAAAGTGAAACAAGCTGTAACCTGAGAGTACGTTCACAAAGGTTAACCAGCGCTCCTCGTCCGCGTTTCTGTCCTTCTGCGTCCACACTTCTGTGTGGCTCTCACCCGGACGAAGCAAGCCGAGGTCATTGTGATGCAGATGGGATCAATGCAAAAGTTCGAAGCGTTCAGAAAGAGATGGCATATGCCGATGGGGGCGAGGAAGATTCATTCAGTGAAGAAATCGATTGCGACAGGAGAGTAGGGTGGCAGGAAACCTTTGCTGAAGGCACGAGCGGCCTGGACGTGATGGGGAAACAGAAAGGAATAACGGACAAAACTAATGTTGAGGGGAAGGAAGAACACGAAGGAACCTATAGAATCAAACATGGCAGCACTGCACTGCAAGTTGGACCAGGCGGTCGATTCATGCAGTCGGAGGCCCAAGCATGGAAATCGCAACCATCCCTTCAAGGCTCACGATGTTGCTTAACAAACGTTGGCACACAGTGTGTCTCTCCACAGGGCGCAAGACTCGTGCTTGCTGTGACAGAAGTCACCCATCAAGGGAGCAGCGCCACTTCCACAATGTGGGTTGCCACACAAACAGCCATAGACTCGACTTGCCGGTCTCTAAATAAGACTCTGCGATCCCCAGACAACTTCTTTTCCCCACAAAGAAACAGCACCCTCAGATCAGAAATATGGACCGCAGAAGCCAGTATTCAGACAAGACTGTCCCGGGAACAGTCCCTTGGGGCTCAGGATCGAACCCACACTACCATGCTCGTCGGGCCAAACGGGCGGCCCTGCGAGGCTTGACTCCGTGCACTGATGGAGGCAAAGAGGATATGGACCAGCCTATTTCAACTCGGAGAACGAGGCGGAAGTCCTACTACGCGAGACCTACTCAGAGGTGAGTACTTACACAGGCCAGGGAGGTTGTCTCTGAAACATCTGGCTGATCTGTTCGTGATAAGCAATAGAGGAACCAAGAAAGTTAAAACAAACGAAAAAATTGACGAAGAAGACGATGGAGACGAAGATGACGAAAGAAACAACGACGAGGACGAAGAAATCGAAGAAAATGACGGAGACGACAACGGAGAAGAAGGCAAAGAAATGGAAGAAATTGAAGAGGACGACGACGAAGAAGACGAGGACGACGACGAAGAAAGGGAGGAATCCGAAGAAGAAGAAGACGACGAAGACGAACCAGTTTCCACCATTTTCGTGCAACCCCCCCTTCCAGCGACTCCAGTATCGCTCGACACCTCAACCCCAAAAGAAGCATGCTCCACCACCGATCCAGCAAATCCCCCACGCCAAAAAAGACAATACCGAAAGAAACCCAAGTTGACATACGCCCACACCCTCCCAGCATGGTTCCTCGCAGAAAATCCAGCAGAACAGTTCCGCATAACAAGCATAATGCTCCAACACGCCTACAAAGCACAACTCGCAAAGACGGACGAGGCAGCCGCCCATGCGATCCGAAAGGCGAAGAGTCAGGGAGGCATCGAGAGGGCACTGAACGCGCTGATGGAGCCTGGGCGGATCGGCTTTTTGCCTGTACCGATGTTTATGCTGGAGACGCGGATGCGGAATACGTGGCGGCTTGAGACGGCAAAGGGGGGCGTGGTGCCGGGGACGAATGTTGATGCCTGGAAGCCTAGGCGACGTGATTAGAGGAATACAGTCACGTATTGTTTCTGTTAAGGGTGAAATGAAAGCGTTGGCAATGTTGTGGGTGTTGGGAGGGTGTATGTCACGGGAAGAGGCGAGACTGGGGCCGTGGCTGGTCTGGCGTTGTCACGAGGCCCCGACCTGCTACGTCTCTCGATTTCTCCGGCCGGTGTCTAGACAGAGAATCACGGAGAAATGCCAGAGGCGCCAGTTATCAAATCCGAGGCACCATGTGACTATGAAGCGCTGAGATTCGTCCGGCCCTCGGCCCATCCCAAGCCTCTTCGTCTCAGATAACAGACGCCTCCGCCGCCAAGTTTGACCCCAGTCTCCAGCAACCTCGGCTTCCACCTCCAAAGCATCACCCTCAGACATCACTCCCATGGTTCTCGCAAGCCAGCACGACAATCTTCTTGACCTGTCTGGATGAGGCTAAAGACGAATGCCTCCCACCCCCCGAAAGACCGCAGTAGATGAGCGCGGCCCGGCGGGCCCGGCACATATCCAGATCACCCGTGGGGGACAAGATGTAGAAAAGCCAGCGACAAAGCAGAAAATACAACCCGTCCAGGGTAGCCCGGCCGAGTAAAGGCCTCCCCTCCCCTCCCCTCTTCCCCTATCCGTATCCTGGAAGAGCCGAGTCGCTGATCCAGGGCCTGCGCCGCGCGCGCCGGACAAAGTCTGTGTCGCCAATTGGGGGGAATCGAAAACCACACGCCGCAAAGGCAGAAAGCAAAAGGACAAAGGGAAACAGCTGAAACAGAAAAAAGATCAACAATGGTGTCAAGACACCGGGTATTGCCACTCGCCCGTCTTCGTGTTCATGTACCCCAAGCGCTGGACCGTCTCCAAGAAGTCCTACTCCTCGTCAACGCTCTTCATCACGCCCCTCTCCCGGCTGGTCTTCCTGCCCAGCTTGAGCATGCTGAGCCTCTTACGCACGCTGCCCAGCCGCGCAGCCCCCACCCCGTTGCTGCCGAGAGACTTTTCGTCGAGCTCGCGGTCAGACCCCGTCGTTCTCGCATCGGCGCTCCTCTGGTCGCCAGAGTCGGTCAGCCATTCGCTGTTCTCCGTGTTGACCAGCTGCAGGTTCAGCCCCTCGGTGGTACCGTTTCGTATCATGCTTCTCCGATTGTTGTTGCGCTCCTTGTCGATGCTCTTGCTGCGATCGCTGGCCGTGTCGGGCTCCGCGTGGGCGTGGTCACCGTTGGTCAGCTCCTTCTTGCGGCCGCCCAGAAAGCTCAGCCGGGCACCGCGTCCCTGCAGAATTGACACAGGCTGCACCGCTGGCGCTTCCTCCACCGCGACGCCGTTTGTCAAGATGGCCGCGATGCTCTGTGGCCGTGGCGACGACTCGGAGCGCGAGGAGCCTCGCCATGTCGGCGACGGTGGGGCGTAGAGGTCCTTCGATGGCTGCGGCGGCGCAAAGATGGCAATCTCGGGTGCGAATGTGCCCTCAAAGACTACAGATGGTCAGTTTGGCGTCCCTCCCAATGCAGGCGCGAGCAGACTTACAGGACTGGAGCTCCTCCTGGCGGCGGTTGAGAGCCTCGTTGGAGCTTCTCGCAAAGAGCGCCAGGCACCGCTTGACCATGATGGCATGGTCAACCAGAGCCATGCGGATCGCATTGTCCATCGGGCTCAGCTCAATCTCTTCCTCATCCTCCGCGGGCACCGGGAGCAGCTGGCGGTAGCATACGACGCTAGTTTCTGAGTCGGGGTTGACGGACACGCTGACAGCATCTGCCAGGAGTTGCGCGTTCTCCTCGAAACCGTCGGCGACTCGCTTCTCGATGATGGTCATCTCCTGTGTCTTCCTGACGATCCGCTCCAGAGCCGTCTCGTGAGCGTCGAGCCTGATCTCGCGCACATCCACCACCTCACTTCGCCGAAGGATTGTCGGGAATGGGTCGGCAGTCGTGAAAATCACCTTTTCCGAGTAGTGCTCCTGAACAGGGCCGGTCGTGATCCTCTTGGTGGAAACGGAGAATGTCTGAGGATGCGACGAGATGAGGAAGTCCCGAATGACCTGCGGAACCCGAGAGCGCTGGAAAACGTGGTGCGACAGATCGCGATGCGGCGACAGTGCCGAGACGACGAGGAACTGGCCCTCCACCTCGTCGACATCGCCGCCGGTGACGATGGAAGCCGAAGGGAATTGCTCCTGCATGCGGTCGGTAAAGGCCGACGCACGCTCTGTCGGCGAGCCCTCGTAGACGAACTCCTTGCCCCGCAGGCTGGCCGGGAATCCAAGCCCCTTGTAGACGACCTTGAAGTACTTTGGGATCAGCTTCTCGCTCTTAGCGATGGTCTCGTAAATGGTGGCAATGGCGCGTTCCGTGCGGGCAAGCTTGGCAAAGTCGAAAACATTTGACTCGTACTGCAGCTGGAGTTCCTTGTAGGCGGCGAGCGCGTTGCTCCACGACTCGCCCTCCTCGAAGTGCTTGATCATGTCGAAGTAGATACGCTCCTTGCGCTCAAAGTGTGTCTGGGCGGGGAACTCGGGCTCGGCCAGCGCGGCGACGTGTCTTGTCGGATCCCAGTCGTAGAGGTCGGCGTGTAGGCGAAGGGCAAGGCCGGCTTCGGCGTGATTTCTCGACTCGGTCTGGAGAGTGGCGAGCTGGTGGACGTATCGGATGAAGATCTCCTCCTTCTGCATGTCGCGGAGGAACTCCATGAGGCGGAGCCGGTTGATCAGGTGGGACGCCTCGCCCGTGACGTCGCCGCTGTGCACGGCGACCAAGAGATCCAGGAACTCGTCGACGGTCGCAGCCATCTCCCGGACAGCGGCGTACAAGGGTTCGTCGGGAATCTCAGACAGGGGCTCGAACCGCTCCAGGATCTCCCCAACGAAGAGCTTCTGGAGAATGCTCTCGGTCAGAGGCTTTGTCTTGAAGTAAAGGTCGAGGCAGTCGATCATCTCGGTCTGGATGACGGACAGATCCTCGCTAAGGGTCCATTCGCTGACGACCATGGTCTGCAGCACCTCGACCGCCATCCGTCGGAGACCTCCGTGCACACTAAGGCAGAGCTCGACGATGGGGCCGACCAGCGCAGGCACATACTGAACCTGGTAGCCGCCCAGCTTGGGCAGGCCATATCGTGCTCGTTCTTCGGCGCTCGTGTCCCAGCCGATGGCCTCCCAGGTTCGTCGCAGTAGGTCGGCGCCGTGCTCCCTCACATCGCCAGCGATCTTCCAGACCGCCCGACGCTTCTGTTCTGGGAACGTCTCGAGTGCTAGGCCGGGGCTGCCCACAAGCTTGAGTAGTGTAGCGAAGAAGAGCTTCCAAAGCTCCATGTTGAAGCCTTCGGCGTCGTCAGCATCCGGGAGGAAAGAGTCCAGCAACATGTTGGAGAGGTATTGCAGTGTCTTCATGATGGACTTATGGTGGTGAACGTGAACGCTGAGCCACTCGGCAGGGAAGGCCTCTCCGTTCAAGATGCTCATGTGCACCCGCAGTGCGTTTTCAAGGAGGATCGTCAGGTCTTCCTCGCCAAGCTCGAGTTGCATGCCGCTAGGTGAGTTCGACAGGGCCGAGAGGATAGCCGACAGCTCGATGAGGGTCTCGTCAAAGGTGATCTCCTCGGCCACTTGCTTCGTGGGGAAGGGATATGACATGGGGAACAGTAGCGAGAGCTTGTTGCGTGGCCGGGCCGGTTTCGTCTGAACGCTGAGGTAGGAGTCGATGAGTTTGGGAATGTAGTCGGGAATTTCGGCGCCAAGGAAGTCGACTTGGGTCGCGAGGACGGAGCAGCAAAGCCGCACCTGCTCCTTCCACAGGTCGGTGACGTCCTCGGTGTGGCCCCAATGCGGCTCGATCCAGCGGACGGTGTTTGCACTGAGCGCAGCCTGCTGTTCCGAGTGAGAGAAGAGCTCGAGCTTGGAGTAGTTGATGATGAGGACCAGCTTGTAGAGTACCAGCTTGCCCTTGACCCCGGCGCAGGAGTCGATGAAGTCGATGGCAATGTGGAGAATCTCCTCAGTCGTCAAGAGGCCAGTCAGTTCGGGAAGCCATGTGTGGAAGTGCTGTACTGCCAGGGTCTGGCTTCCGACAAGAACAGGGGCGGTATTCCGCATCATGGCATCGAGGGCCTTGAAGATGCTGCGCAGATCTCGCGTGAAGCCAGGTGACGTCCTAGTGATCCCGATGCCGGCCTCCTTCTCCTTTTGTTGTCCGCGGGCGTGCGTGATGAACTTGAGAATGTGCCGCACGACCTTGAATGTTGAGCGCAGTTTGCGCGAAGTCTCCGTCTCGGCTGGATTCTTAAGCAGCCTCGTGAATGACCGCACCAAACATGCAGTGGCGAAGGGGTAGTTGAAGCGGGTCTCGGCGTACTGGTCGACGAGGGGGCTGAGGTTGAATCGCCTGTCGTGCACGATGCCGAGCACCCTCACGAGCGCCGTAAAGACAAGATCCTCGAGCTCGTCCTTGCCTGAGTACTCGACGAGAATGCCAAATAGCGCGTCCAAGACATCGCTGAGAAGCTTGACCACTTCGATCTCGGGAACGAAGATGAGGTGTTTCAGGAGATCGGGAATCTCCTCTTTCGGCGCGTCTTTCCACTTAAGCAGGCCTAACACAGTCCTGTTCTGCGAGAAGCGGGTGCTGGACAGGAAGGTGTGAATACGGAGTCGTGCCAATGGTCCTGTAACCTCCACGGTCTCTTCATCGTCTCCCCGAGCACTCCATGGCAGAGTCAGGTAGCCACCCTTCTCCGTCGGGCCAACAGTAGGGGACGCTGTGTACTCGTCCAACTTGTAAAGAAGAAGAGAGTGCACCCCGTCTCTAACGAAGGCCTGCTTGTTCCACAGTGGCATATGCGCGATGGCGAACGGACCGCCGGGCGCGTCGGATACGAACATGACGACGTGGGTGTTGTACACATCTTGGGGAGAGACCGCGAGGCGCAATGTCTGCCGCCAGCCCTCGCCGCGCTCCGCAGCCAGGGATTTCCAAGACGTCAGGCCCTCGTTGTTGGAGGATGGAAAGATGCAGTTGCTGATCCTCTCTCCATTGGCACGACGGACCTCGAGTGTGACTTGTAGGTTGCTGCCGTGGACGCTGTTGGGCATAGTCGTCGGGTTGCTCGCATACCGTGACAGAAGGTTGTGCTTCATGAGGGCGGCGTCGTCGAGGGTGAGGTAGATGTCGGACCGGGGCTTGGTGGGTGCGCCGGAGAATCCGAGCTTGGACGTCTTGCAGACGCCGGAAAGAAGTGTCGGGGTGGCTTTGATGAGAGCGTCGGCGTCGGGGTGGTTGAAGACGCGAAGCTGGACCTGGACGCGTTCGGCTCTTCTGGACTTCTCATAATGTCCAGACTTGCTGTCCATCAGTTCCTTGATCAAGTTGTCCCATTCGTCGCCCGCTTGCTTGTCAGAAAGGTACGTCGAGGCGGGTGACCATATGCTGACGACCTGGTCGATGGCGTCGTCCTGTTTCATAACAGCGTTCAGCTTGAGAACGCCGATGCCAACGGTCCGCTCGGCTGTGGCGAGATGTCCTTCGCCGTCGGCAGATCCAATCTGGTGCCTCGAGCCTCCAGTACCGGGCGGGCCATGCGGGCCGTCCCCGTTGGTCATGTGCCGGGAATCGGTACCCTCGGCGAAGGAGTCCATCTTGTTAATCTGGCCGCCGCGCGAGAAGGCTGCCCGGCTCTTTGTGGAGCCCCACATGAGACTTCTCCTAATAGTCTTTGTGCCGCTCGAGGAGGTTGGCTTGGGCGTTTCCCGGCCTTGTGGCTGCGACTTTTGACCGGACCTCGACTCTGGTTTTCCGCTGGAGATGACCTGCTGCGTGGAACGGACCTTGATGACCAGGTAGAGTTCGGTCTCTGCGGCCGCGACCTCGCCGATGTCTTGCGCTGACAGATCCGAGAACAGCGTTTTGGAGCGGCCAGCCTTTGCGAGGGCGCCCATGAGGCCGCCGGGGGGCACCTCGACCATGAAAGACTCGGTCAGAGGACCCGCCGCCGAACCAGGCGTTCGTGCGACCAGATGGACAGCGAGGGTAGAGTCTTCGTTGGATGCGCCCGCGAAACTCTTGACTTCCACCAGCAGATGGTGCAGAGCGGTCAGCTCAACTGTAGGCTGAGGAGGCTCATCCAGGAGGCTCATCAGGGACTGCAGTTTTGTGATCTCGACGACCGAGTCGTCTCCGGTCAGGACGCGGCCTCGCTCGGCGGGATCGCGGACGATGACTTCGCCGCCGCAAAGCTTGTTCACCCGGACCAGATCCCAAACGGTCTTCTCGCGCAGCTTCTCGTACTCGTGGGTCGTGAGGACATTGTGGAGGAACTGTTGTCGGCTGAGGTTCAGTGTCGTTATCAGCTGCGACAGCTGGTCGAGACGTCCGTATTGTCGGGAGAGGAGGAGCTCGTGCAGGTTTGTCGAGTGCCATTCTCGGAGGCAACTGGCGATCTCGTCAATTAGGGGCTCCCCGGCAGAGGTCGGCGTCTCGTCGCCAATCTTGAGCATAGGCACGGGAGCGGCGGGCCGTGGCGCGTCGGGATCGCGCTTCAGGGGGACAGAGAGGCGCGGCTGGGTGCCATTGGCGAGTTCCTTGAAGACCTGGCGGCCTTTGGTGCTCTCTCTGGACACTCGGACGCTCTCTGTGTGTGTCCGCCTCTTCTTGGTTGGGCTCACGACGCCATTCCTTCCACCATCGGACGGCGGGCGGTTTTCCGCCTGAGCATCGCTGGCAGCATCGTCTGTGTTGGAATCGTCAGTCTCCCCGAGAACCTCCCGGACCTCGACGCAGCTGCGGGGGAAGATGCCGCTGAAGACCCGAGCCTCGAGCGTCTGGCCCTTGACTGATGTCAGGCCGGTCAGCAAGCTCGGGGGAGCGACCAGGTATCCACGCAGCCAGTTGCCATCTGGCGTCTCCTCGATGATGTAAAGTTCGTCACCGATCTCGAGTGGCAGATCTGCAGGGCCCGAAGCGGCAAAAGGGTAGGTCGCGACTGCGAAGGCGATTCGGAGTAAAGGTTGCCAGGGCATGGAGGTGGCGGCTCGTCGGACTGGCCAGGCGCGGGCAGGTGGTCGGATCGAGGATTGTCTTCACCCCGGCTGACGAGAAGGAGCCGCGAGCGGGCGGAGGGGGAAGAAGAATCGCTGGCTCCTAACGCGCAATTGGAGAGAGCGTATCTGATTTGTCTTGCCCTATGGATGCATCAGGTGCTGCTTGTACGACGCGGATGGAAACGTCGGAGGATCGTGGGCGGTGGCCGGTGGTCGGGGTACAACGGGGGCGGGGGGTTGTTTCGCTCGGGTTGTTCAATTCGGAATCTCGCAGGTCGATGGGAGCGCGGGAAGGATGCAGGTTGACGATATTAGGCGTCGACGGGGCAAACAGACGGGGTGGTTGGATGATCGGAGCAAAGAAGAAGGAGCTGCGTCGTCGGTGAGCTGATTCGTCGGTGAGCTGATGAACGCGATGCGATGTGCAGTGCGTGCTGCAAATGTGCAGAAAGATGGCGGGATACTCGTTGTCTGGGCGGTGTTGATTTTGGTGGAGACCTGGGGGCCTGGCCTCGAGGGGGCAGGCAGGCTGGCAGGGTAGGGGTCTGTCCTGATTATGGTGTAGCGTACCTGATGTTCTGATGAGTTTGGGCTAGGCGGGTTGCCGCGCACGGAAACGGGATAGATGAGGTCGGACGTCGGACGGCCGGACTGTGTTTTGCGATTTGACGGCGCGAGGCATCAACGTCGCACCGATACGATGGAAGGAGGTAAGGTGGCAAGGTGGGAGGAGGGGGAGAAGGGAAGGAGGGCGTATGGTGATGCCGGAATGCGGAATGCCTGGCCAGAGTATGCGTTGGACCGGCGCGTCGGAGTGTCTTGGGAATATCTTCAAAAGTCCAGCTCAGGGGGAAAAAAGTGGCCGTAGGGGGGGGCGTGTGGTGTTGGACCATTGATTCATTCCAGCGACTCCCCCGTCTCTCTCGCAGATCGAGCAGTCCGCGGTCAAATCAAAATGGATGTCTGGGCGAGCTTGCTCCAGCTCTGGACTGTGGTGCTGCTGCAGTCGTCCAAGCCTGGAGGGCTGAGGCCGTCTCTGGTTGGGCGGCCTGAAGCCCGAGCGCTGGGAGCGGGTCCAAGGCCAGGGTGGGGATAAGGATAAGGGGGAAAGAATGAGGGGAAGGTGCCACCTGCTGGCCCCTGCGTCGTGCAGTTCCAGGTCCACTGCATATCGTTCCTGCCTCGCCGCGTGCGCAAGCAGCCCTTTCCTTCCCTTTTTGCTGATGGGAGGCCACAAGGCAGGTACGCAGGCAGGGCAGGTACCGAACAGTACTCTCTGGGAAGGGGGGAAGGACCCATCGAAGGGATGCATCGCCGCTTTCGTGCCTGACGTTTGTGAAGATTGCTTCAGGCATTCCGCTCGGCGGACTGCGTCAACGGACCCTCCATCAATCAATTTGAAGCATCACCATCAGGCGGCAAGCTGCTGCATCGATTTGATGGGTCTCCGACGACGACGACAAATTTTCGACCAACGCGCGCTGCGCGCTGCGCGCTGCACTGCACGCCGCCCACCTTGACCGCAGCTTCGAGAGATGCCCTGAGCGCACACGCACAAGTTTTAGCCGTCAGAGAGCTCACCACGGATGACAGGTGGCGGGGCCTTGGCCGCGCTCAGACCTCGCCATCCCATCTCGCCGCCACACACAGCACAGCTCAGCAGAGACAGACGAGACCATCCGGCGAACCTCACCTCTTCTTGGCTGTCACGGTGACCCCCAGTGGCAACCTACCAATGGTCTGGTACAGATCAGCCGTTGTTCCTCCCGCGGCGGTATTCGCCAAGGGCACATTCCCCGGATCGCATTGGCGGCGGGAGCCTTCGAGCCCAGCCGCGGACCGATGTGCCCGTCCTTGAGTCCAAGCTCGTGATGGCGCCTATCGACATTCCAGCTCTCCCGATCGATTGTCGTCCACAACCACCCTCGTTCGGTCACGGCACGCCGCGGCAATATCAAGGCGTCAAAAAGGAAAGCCTGCCCTAGGACAGGTCGTCCATCTCGGGGTGCATGCGGCTGCCCCTTTATATGGCCACTGGCCTGGGGTTCCCTGCGAGCGCTGCCGCGTTGCATGACTGCCGAGTGGATATCTGCCATGCGATCGTGGCCCTGCCACATCGTGAATCGCGACCGACACCGCCACCAAGCTGTCATACGGAAATCTCGGCGAAGACGGCTCAACCGGAGGGGTGCAACCGTGCAAGTCCATCTAGGGTACATCGGTCTACCGAACTCCAGTCTCGCATCAGCAGGCTGTTTGCGACCTGTGGTCTTCTTGGCGTGTCGCACTCGGCCTGGCTCCTCTTAAGGTTCGACTCTCACCGGCGAAGATGCGACCGAGCAATGGAACTGCTGCGAACGATCAGGGCCACTATCAGCTGTTGAGATCTCGACAAAGATGAACCAACCACCTGTCATCTCGTCTTTTCAACGGTACGGAGTGGTCCCTTCGGCTGATGATGTGTGGTCTCAAACCACTCCCCAAGCACAAGCTCGGCCTGCCCGAACAGCCTGATCCCGACTTCTGCACCACTCCGCCGCACAGCACGTGCGGAGGAGGGGCCATGATCGCTGACGGGACCATCAATGTCAGAGGACGGGCCGTTCTCTGACAGCACATGTCACGGTAACGGCGATCCCGAGCCATCCGGATCCTTGCATCGGAGTGTCGGTGCGTCGGCGAAAGCGACGCCGATAACCCCTCCGGGACGAGGCACGACTCAACGGGAATGACGGGTCGTTTCTGCCTGGAATTTGATGAGCGATCGGGTTAGGGGCCAGACCTTTTTCAATATCAGGCCACGCCCCATGTCAGATTCACAACATAGGGACAAGATTTCCGGGAACCATCGGGGGACGATCTGAGGCTCCGGAGTTGTCACGCATTGTCGAATTTCGGGGCCGAGGTGCGAGTCCGAGACGGTTCTGTGGTGGGGTGTTGGGGGATCGTCGGGTCCCGGCACTGCGGCAAGCGAAGGATTGCATGGTCAGAACACTATCCGGACCTGCGGGCTCGCAGCGCACTCCGGTTGAAAGCGCCTGGGAGCGGCCAGCGGGTTCCCGATTTTCTGGCAGCCTGTTCCAGGCGCGTCCGTCCATCGGGGATTGTTGGACCAAGCAGCTGGAAGCCAAGAAGGCTTCGACGGGAGCTAGAAGCGCCCTTTCGGCCTGTTTGTTGTTCTGCCGTCGACGTGAGACATCAGGCCGGCTTGGAACTTGGGAGGTCAAGCCACAGCCGACAACCATCGAAAACAGGTGAGCCGCCACATATCAAACGAGACGACAATACTCCGCGTCAACGATGCGTTTCTTGAGAGGGGAACTGAGATTGCTCGACGGACGAAATCAATTGGACAGCGCGGGACAACACTCCGATCACATCATCCCTCGCCAACCCGGGCAGAGTCCGGGGTTGGGGACATGGCAAAGCATGGCAAACCAAGGGCGGACAGGGAACACGATGTTCCGGGGGGGCAGGCACAACTGACCGCTGCGGATAGCGCGCCGCTGGTGGGTTTGGTCGACCGTTGGCCTTGCTCCGGGTGAGGTCATCGGTGTGCGACAGTGCCAAGCCGGTTTCCAAAGTCAAATAAGCTTGAAGGGACAGGACGAAGACAACCTGCGTGGCTGGCGCCAGGTTGGCTGGATGGATGGCACACCCGTGCCAGGAGTGGCTGAAGCGCCGCCGACGATGTGCGGTCTCGTGGTCAAGAGATCAGTGGTCGCTGATCGTGGTTGCGGATCGCCGGTGCGCAGGCGAGACAGGCTGCAGGGGAGATCAGGACGACGAACGGACGACACGACTCGACTTGAACCCGTCCCGCCCGCCGGTGGACTTTGAGATGGAGAGGGAGACGACGGAAGAATTTGCGATACCGGGGCCCCTGAAAATGGGTTCTACTTCTACATTTGGCATCGTCCACCATGCAAGGACCAAGCCGAACACCGCCTCGTCAGGGCGGCGATGCCTACAGGCTACAGCTCACAGCTCAAAGCTCAGAATGGTCGCCGGCAGTTGCGCTGGCGGGTTGCGGGCCCCGGCACTGGGTTGTACCATGTTCCCGCGCGGCGCATCACCCTCTTAGGCCCCCCAGCTATGATGCCACGCTGCATCGCACCACGGCCCAAACGGCGATAGCGCCCCCTCCAGGTCTACGGGAACGACAGACTCCCCGTGACCGCCGAACGGTGTTTTCTCCTGGGGAGCGCTACCGTTCTTCCGAGACGGCCACCCGTGTCCCCCTTGGGCACGCGACCATTGTCGAGATTGTCGCGGGGTTTGGGGACGGCGGACAACCGCCCCGGTCTGATGCTCGTCCAACTTCCAAGGTCTTGGTGTCCATGCCCATTGGCGCACTGCACGGCCGCACCCTGGCGCACACGTCTCGTCGTCACCCAGCCCTCACCGGGGCGAGCCCACCTTGCCCTCCCCAAGATTCTTGGTCTGACTGTGTCTCCAGCAAAACGGGCCGGGCAGGGCTTGGTCGCGCGAGTTGTTGGTTCATCGCCGATATCCCCCCTCCACACCATCGCTCCGCCCAGCCCGTCCGCCAGGGGACCTGCTTGTCAAGAGATGCAGGCCGCGAGTCGTCATGCATCTGTTTTGTGTATTTCTCCTGGGCAGCAGGGTCCTCTGGCCTTCTTTCCGGAACCAACAGAAGCAGCCCGACAAGGGCGGCTCCGCATGAAGATGGACCAAGACCAGGCTTGCGTGTCATGCGTTGTATTGCGGTGGTCCCCCAAGAGTCAAGACGCTTGGCCGGCGATGCTCGGATACCGGTATCCTCCACCGGCGGACCAGGGCGGACGGCCCGGCCGTTGCAAACTTGCAATGGCTGTGTCGTTTACTTTTCACAGAACGGGCCATGGCATGTGCCCTCGTTTCTTCCCGTCGTCCTGGCAAGACACATCTTCAGCCCATCCCCCTCTCTTCGATCGTCCAGTACCTTCTCTCCCGTGCTCCCTCATCATCCCATCTTCGTCGAAGCTCCGTATCAGGTGTCGAATCGGTGCCGTCCACGACCCCGTCCTCCACACCATTATCCCTACCCACGCCGTCGCACATTCCTCAGTCCGTCCCGGATCGTCCGCCAGTCGCGTGGTCACCCCGCCCATCCCGCCCCATCCCAACGACACTTCGAGATCCGAAGCCTCCGGCAGACCCCATCTTGTACCACTCAGTGGCCTAACGCCCTGTAATTACCGGCCATCCTTCCCAGCCTTGACCATTGGGAAGGACTTGCCTTCGGCGTCGGGCTCATAGTTGTTGCCGTCGCTCGGTCTGGGCACTCATAACCAGTCTGGTCCTCCGCCTCACCCAGCTCTGGGCAAACTTGGCCTTCTTCTCCCGCTTTCACACTCACTCACACACACCTCTCTGTACTCCGCCGCAGATCAAGCTCGGCTTCCAGACCTCACCCCCCCCAGTCGAACCCCATAAACCGACAACATGGGCATCGGTGCCGTCGCCGAGCCGCTTGTGGTGGTCTCTCTCCTCTTCGGAGGTGCCTGGTTTAACCGCAACACCGGCCGGGACGATGCGTACGACAACCTCGGATGGACCGATGACCTGACCGACCTCGAGGAGCGGAAACGTGACGACGACAAGGGCAGCCCGCGGCCGTCGGGACGTTCATCGCCCAGCTCGGACGCCCCCTTCCTTTCCCAGACGTCAACACTCGCAGCCCACGATGAGCCTCCCCGCCGCATCAGGAAAGTCAAGTTCCTCGGATACCAGCGGATGGTAGCCACACCCAACACACGTGTGTTCAAGGACCGGATACTCAGCCGGCTGTTGCGGAAGTTCCCCTTCCTCGTCGAGGCGTGGTACTGGGCCCTCATCTACTGGGTATACCAGCTCGGCCGTGCCTTCACGGCCCTGACCCTCGTCGAGGGCACCGTCGATGTCGCCCGCCGCCATGCCCTCCAGGTCATCCATGTCGAGCAGGCCCTCGGCATCTTCGTCGAAGTTCCCATCCAGCAGTTCTTCATGCAGTTCCCGACTGTCATGCACTGGATCAACCGCATCTACTCTTTCATCCACATTCCCGGCACCATTCTTTTCCTCGTAATCCTGTACTTCATCACCACCACTCGTCGTCGCCGCGCCATCTCCGCCAGGATGTCCGGAGGCGATGCCACCGGTGGATGGAGCGCTGCCGGCCCCGCGCTGTACGAGGCCCGCCGCCGCACCATGGCCACCTGCAACCTTCTCGCCTTTGTCGTCTTCACCCTGTGGCCTTGCATGCCGCCGCGCCTGCTGAGCGACCCGTCCTACATGGGTGAGCATGAGCAGGAGGCCAAGAGCTTCGGCTTCGTCGACACGGTCCACAGCAACACCGGTGAGAGCAGCGTCTGGACCACCAACAAGTTCTGCAACCAGTATGGTATGTCACCTGCCCCTCGTCCCCTCACCTGTCTGGCCTGACTGACATGATTCCGCAGCCGCCATGCCGTCGCTGCACTTTGGCTACTCCCTCCTCATCGGTCTCACCATCGCGACGCTCCCGATGAACAAGCGCACCCGGCCTTGGAAGCGCATCGCCGTCGTCGCCCTCGGCATGTCGTACCCGGCGCTCATCCTGACGGCCATTGTCGCAACGGCGAACCACTTCATCCTCGACGCCGTCGCGGGCGCTCTCGTCTGCGCCATTGCCTGGAACGCCAACGGCATCCTACTCAACTTCCTCGTCGTCGAGGATTACTTCCTCTGGCTCGTGCGCATCCACAAGCCCGTGAACTACACGGATCCCGAGACGTCGACGGAGGATGCGGGGTGGAGGCCGAGCGCGCTCCTGGACCAGGCGTGAGGTGTTGCATGAGATTGTCGGTGTTGGATGTTGGGCGTGACCTTGGCCTTTGCCATTTCCCCGCGCAGGATATCTGCGTCATTTCAGCGGGCGCATTTTGTCAGGAGGATGCTTCCCGCCCCAAAGTTTGAGATATTCACGAGGTTCAGTGGCATTTGGAGCATAGCATAATGAAGAAAGCCGCTTTACGTTCAAACAAGCGCAGACAAGCTTCTTGTCGTTGGCATAAGCGACCTGGGGGCGTTGAGCCGCACCCGTCATCACCGAAGGATCAGGTCGCTAGGACGCTTTCAGAGGATTTCCGCGCTGGTGTCACGTGCAGGGATCCTCCGGCTTTTGGATACGAGTTTGGGGTTGTCCGCCGAGCTGGATGGAGACAGACTTTGCAGGCGGCGGCGGCTTGTACCGATCGCGATTTGGTTGCCGAAGTTCCGATGGAGCGAAAGTTTCGTGGTAAGCATCAAAACTAGAGCGAGATGGCGTTCCAAGCTTGCGTGCTTCTCGGATCTGGTGATGGTGTACTGGCGACGGTGCACCGATCTCACCGACTCACGTTACCACTCACCGAAGAGGAAAAGTTTCTCACCGACACACCGACCTCACCGGCCCCTGATTAGAAGACATCAAATCCAAACCCTCGACTACAATCAATCAACGCTTTCTATCCATTCAATAGTCTATCATCCAATCCATACTCATACATCAGGTTCCAAGGCAGACTACAGTGACGAAGAGCGCCTCGTCGAGTCCGCCCTGCTCTGTGGGTTGGCCTGGATGTTCGAGATGAGCACGGCATCATCAGCACCAAGCTTGGACCCATCATCCTCATCGTAGCTGGCACTCTTCTGGCCCTCCTGGATCTGGAACGTTCTCGTCATCATAATCTCTCCTCGCATCGTCCCGCCCTGCCCCGTCCGGCTCGCCTGCCCGTAGTAGTCGGTGCCCCTCTGCCTACGGGCGAACCACGCGCTGATGGCCGGAAGACACGTGCAGATGAGGCCGATGCCAATCTCGGCATTGCCAGAAAGGATGACCTTGATGAAGACGATGGTAGAGTTTGACGAACTGCCCTCGGTCAGGATCATGCCGAGGCGGTAGACGCTGAAGGCTGTGGCCACGCCGCCGGCGCAGAGGATGCCGATGACGCGGAGACGCTTGCGGACAGGTAGTTGGAGAGACCATGTCAGCGGCGTGGGTGCGAGGAGAATAACGAGGTCGCTGATGACGCTGATGATGGAGTCGGCCATGATGATGGCGCTTTCGTCGAGGCAGTTGTCGCGAGGGCCGGTCCAGTAGGTCGGAATGGGGCGGCAGACGAAGATCTTGATGAAGATGCCCGAGCCGTAGTAGCCTACGAGCATGGCCACGAAGAGGTATAGTCCGATGCGGGTTTTCTTGTGGACGGAGCCGAAGACGCGGATGATGAGCGTTACGAGGGCCAGTTTGACGGTCAAAGCCATTGGGGCGTAGACGATCGTGGCTGCGTAGCCGGCTTGGAAGAAGTGTTGGATGTCGTCCTTGGGGACTTCCCAGATGTCGTGGCCTCCTCCATAGTATCCAGCTGCACACATGCATTAGTATGGGCGACTGTAAAGAAGCGGAGCAACCCACCAAAGCAGGCTGTGATGCAGTATGCTATCATGAGAATCTGTCTATGTGTGAGCTTGGCTTTGAGTGCATGTGTTGATGGCGCTTCGTACATATGCAGCAAAGGTTGTATCTGTTTGCGTCGGGTCAGCAATGCCTGGAAATGGTTCTTGGACGATATCACTAACAATCATCGAACCCAAAGGTAAGTCCATGGACCTTGATCTTGGAGTAGACTCGGAACACAAAGAAGGCGGTGACGAAGAGGACTGTCAGGGCCTGGGTCACATAGTTCGTAGTGTTCAGAACATCCCGGGGGTTGCCGAGGTTCGGGGTGACGCCCTCAGGCGGAGCTCCAGCGCCGGGATAGTCCATGGTCGCGACAGTCGAGTCGAGAGTAAATCGATAGGAAAGAAACAGACGAGAAGGAAAACGAACGGCCGAAGAAAGAAGTCGAGAAACCTCTACTTGTTCTAGACGCGGCCCAGCAGACTGGGGAGAGCCCGGCTCTTCTTTGTATCATGCGTCAAGCTGGGTCTCGGTGGGCAGAGCTAAGCATATGAGACATCTGATATGCCGATACGACATAACTTCTCGCAAATCTCCTCTTAAACACCCAATCCCGCCCCTCCCCCCCAGTCGCAACACGACCTGCGCTCCGGCCACCGTCACCTCACTTTTGTCGCGGGCATGACCGCACTCGACCATCGAGAGTGGGTGGCGGAGAGACGTCCCCGCCGCGGCAGTGAACAGGGTTGGCAGCCCTCGACAGGGGCATCCAGGTCGCCTAGCGGGATGGGTGGCTCCGAGCATTCGACGATCGACAGGGGACATGAGCCAGCGCAACCCGACTGGATCCTGCCATCATTCGCCCCCCTTGGCCTCCCCTGAAGAAAATGTCCACCGGCCCCGACAGGTGGCCCGCGGAAGGCGGGAGGGGGGCCCCCCGCGGGATAGAACCAACGGCCTCCTTTACGAGTATATGATAGCACTACCACATCCGCTCTCACTGGCCGGCTGCCGGCTTGGAGGGGCCGACGGGCTCCGCCGCCACCAACAGCACAAGATGCATGCCGAGCAGTGGCATGAGTCCAGGGGTAGACGTCAGTCTCAGAGGAGGGGCTGTCTCGTCTGCCACCGGGGACACCTCTGCAGCCGCCCCAGCAGGAGAAAGAAGGCCAGGCTCGGACGAGCTCAGGGACAGGGGCATGGTGTTCGTGGGGCACCGCCTGCTACATTCACGCATGAACGCCGAGGAGAAGACGCCTTCCCCTCTCGAGCAGGTGTAGAAACGAGGGGCAATATGCTTCTGCGAGCGGTATAAGACCGGCGGTTGCTCCCAAGCGACCACCCCACGCGTGGCAGCGAAGCATGCCGAGACACTCCCGAATTCTTCAACCCCGCAAACGACCCTGACAAGAAAAGAAAGCATACCTACAGTGACGTCGACGTCGAAGAAGCAAACACAATGGGCGAAGTGGCAAGAGACTTCCAGGTCGGCGAGGGGTCGAAGCTGTTCGAGCCGCTGGCCATCGCCAATGGCAAGATCACGCTCAAGCACCGCGTCGTGCTTGCTCCCCTGACGAGGAACCGTGGCACGCCTGCCAGTGCCGAGTCGACAGCCGAGAAACCCAACAGGGTCTGGAACCCCAATGACCTGATGGTCGAGTACTACACTCAGCGGACGACCGACGGTGGACTGCTGATCTCCGAGGGTCTTCCCCCCTCGCTCGAGGTATGAGTGCTGGTGATCCCTTCCAAAGAAAGCCTCAGCTGACCGCGAATCTCCAGGGGAACGGCATGCCCGGCGTGCCCGGAATCTTCACGGACGAGCAGGCTCAGCTGTGGAAGAAGGTCGTCGACGCCGTCCACGCCAAGGGCGGCTTCATCTACGCTCAGCTCTGGCATTCTGGCCGCGCAAATATCCCACATCTCACCGGAAGCCCGATCGTCGC
Source organism: Plectosphaerella cucumerina (assembly GCA_020746995.1). NCBI lineage: Eukaryota > Fungi > Ascomycota > Sordariomycetes > Glomerellales > Plectosphaerellaceae > Plectosphaerella > Plectosphaerella cucumerina. Next base: position 360,411 of record JAGPXD010000007.1, read on the forward strand.
CCCCTCGGCCATCCCCTGGGACGACCCAGAGGAGAAGTTCATGTACCCGCCGCCGCACACAACTGAACAGGTCAAGATGGTTGACCACCCGCCCATTGAGCTGTCCGTCGACCACATCCAGCGCACAATCCGCGACTACTGCGACGCAGCGAGGCGCGCCATGGACGTCGGCTTCGATGGCGTCGAGCTGCACGGTGGCAACGGCTACCTGCCCGAGCAGTTCCTTAGCAGCAACATCAACAAGCGCACCGACGCGTACGGCGGCTCGCCTGAGAAGCGGTGCCGCTTCGTCATCGAGCTGATGGAGGCTCTGTCGGCAACAGTGGGGGGCGAGAACCTCGCCATTCGCCTCACGCCCTTTGGCCTCTTCAACCAGGCGCGCGGGGAGCAGCGCCTCGAGACATGGGGTTACCTGTGCGAAGAGCTTAAGAAGAGGCACCCGGCGCTGTCGTACGTGAGCTTCGTCGAGCCGCGCTACGAGCAGATCTTCAGCGAATCCGAAAAGGTGAAGTTCCTCGACTCGTGGGGGCTCAAGACGGTCGACCTGTCAAAGTTCCGCGCCATCTGGGGTACCACGCCGTTCCTGTCGGCCGGCGGTTTCGACGACCGCAACAGCTGGGGCGTCGTGGAGAGCGGAAAGTACGATGCCATCGCGTACGGCCGCTGGTTCATCAGCAACCCGGACCTTGTCGACAGGCTTCGCAAGGGTCTGCCGCTGGCGCCGTACGACCGATCAAGGTTCTACGGCCCGTTCGAGGATTCCGTTCCGGGGTACACCGATTACCCTGTGCACCAGGGGTGAAGGAGCTGAGCATGAGGCGAGTGAAGCTTTGAATGAATCGAGATGAATGATTATGACTGGTGTTTTCGGAGGAGATTGTCCACTTCCGTTGTGACTGCCCACCTGTTTCGTCCGGCTGGGCCCCCTCGAGAATGAGTCGGGTCGATCTCTGTGAATCCCCTCTCTGGGGTGCCTGTCGTGATGGGTCGCTGATGTGTGCCGTGTCCCCGCTGGCAGGGAAGAAAAAAAAGCAGGACCAGGGGCCCTGGACAGGGGCTCGTTGTTTCAATATCACCTGCAGCAAAGCATCGTCGAGGACACGGCTGTTCTTTACGGCCTTGGACTCCGAAACGGGGCCCTCAGTGGAGATGTCCAAGAATACTTCTTGACCGAATCGAACGATTCTTTGTGGCTCCTTACTCCGCCTCGGCCGCGCTTTGTTCCGCGGGCCGCATGTGAATTAACTTCTGACAGGCACCAACAAGGCAAAGTGACGTGTCGAATGGACGGCGCGGACCCCGGCAGAGTGGCAGAGTGGCAGGATTCGGAGGCGTTGGAAGATGCATCTCGGCTACTCAGGGGGTGAAATTGTCGCTTCGAACGTTGGGCAGAATCGCTGTCCACTGACGGCTTCACTGGTGCAGCGGTGCTTCAGTGGCTGCTGCGGGCGGCTTCAGGGATCATAGAAGGGGAAATGGACGCGAATCCACGCCGAGGGCCCGAGATCTGCGATGCTTGGCGGAGCTCTTTAGCCGCCAGTGCCCTACTCAAAGACTGTTGCAGTAGAGATGGGGACTGGCGTGACATCGCCCTTATGCAGGCAATGGTGCGATGTTGCCTCTTCCGGCGTCTCAGGGGATGGAGTATTTCTCTCTCCAAGCCAAGGGATGCATGCATGCACTCAACGTGGAGGCGAGCTGCTGCGCTGCAGATGTGGCTTGGTCATTAATAGTCGAGGCAGAAGAGGAGTCTCGTCGTTGGAGGGTCGGTTGGATCTCGGTACGCAGATCCTGCAGGTGTCCCGGGGTTGAAATATTGCGGCGCACCCCGCGGTCTGCAACGGCACCTGTTGGAGAATGCACGCAGGACCCGGGGGCGGGAGGTTGTATCGGACCCTGAGCCGTCAGACCGTTTATTGAGGGGTGATACTTGCTTCTGTTGCAAGATTGCAGTTGGGAAGATGCTTGCAATAAAACCCAATTTCCTGTTGGAGCCTGGGATCTGCGGCAACTGCCAAAAACAGAGGCCATTCCGAAGCGAAGCCTCAATGCTCTCAATGAAGATCTGCGGCCACGTCGGAGGTTTTGGTCCAGTTAGCCAATCTCAAAGATCCAGGATGTACTCTTCTCCAGACGACCCAGCCAGCAAGCCAAATACTCGGCGGATCTGCGCCCATGCCTGATCCCAGAGAGTCGCCTCTATCGGCTCAGTATCTTCCCGAAGTGCCTGAACGAACGTGACGGTAGGATACTCGTAGGTACCATCGAGCATCTCTTCCCGAGCCCCGTAGAGACGAACTGCCATCGATCAGCTCTGGTCAAGGTAACGGTTCGACCAATACTTACGGTGCATGGTGAACTTGCCGCCGTCCCGGGGGCCTGGAACCCAGCTGTCAAATCGTCAGCACCCAATCTGCATACATCATTCCGAAACAACGCCGGTATGTCATACTTATCCGTCCAGTTCTTCGGGGGGCTGTTGCCACCCGGCTGGATCAGGACTTGAAACGGCACATCAGTCCCACTGCCGTCCCTCACCAGCGATCCATCAGGGTAGGTCAGGTTATCTCGCGAGCTGAGCGCATATCTCCGCAGATCGTTCTCGATAAGATACGAGTCCTCGCCGTAGAGCGTGATGCTCCAGAACCCAGTGTCGACGAGGAAAGGCTTGTCTTTGAACGTCAAGAGCACTGCCTCGTCTCGGCCGACCTCAAGCTCCCAAGCGCCATCGGGCGCCGTGTAGGACGGATAGATGGCTTGATCAGCAGTGAGCATGAGGTACCCGTCCATCGCAATCTTTTGTCGGACATTGTAGAAGGACCCGAAGTCGCCTGAGACATCGGGCGCCGTTAGTGTCCAGTTGCTCCCCAGATACTGCCGGAAACCGGCCTGGTTGAGGCTCGCCCTGGCGGTCAGATTCGCCAACGCCGCGGCGCCCTCAAGGCTCGTCCCATCTGGCTGCGTGAATGAGCCATTCGAGAGGCCTGCGCGGACGAGCATGGTGTCGATCCAAGCTGCATCTTGCGCGATACGAGGGGGGCTGATGGGGTGGAAGAAGGCGAGGAGTTCGAGGGTGGCCGAGGCGAGTGTGGTGCCCTTCTGCTCGGGGTTGAACCGGGGGTCGCTGAAGAGAGCAAGATCGAGCTTCGGTGGAGCTTTCTCCGGGAATGAGGTTCGTTGCGCAAGCTGAATGTCAATCGCGTCCTGGAATGCATGAACTGTCGTGTAGGTCTCGTCCGACTGATAGACTGCTGTGCGGACGAGAAGCAGGCCATGGGGCGTGGGAGAGTTGACTTGGCCCAAGAACCCCTCGGTCGCCTCGGCGCTCACTCCAAAGTCCATGGCATCTTGCCTGACGCGATAGCTTCCGGCAGAGTACGCGTCCAGACTGCCGATATTGGCAAAGTTGTTGCCATAGCTGATTGCGACGTCGTCAACCCTTGCGCATGTCCGATTACACCGTCGACCAGACTCACATGTCATAGAAAGAGAACAGCCAAAGCCTGTCCTCCAACTCTGGAAACGTGATGTTCAGATCATGGTGTGAAACGTCATAGAACATGGACGAGTAGAGCGTGTCGACGTTGGGCCGCACCACGGCGCGGAAGTCCGAGTCGGCGAGGGCTCGGTTGTGGTGAAGAACATTCTCGCTTCCTCCCGTCTTCCTGACGAACTGACCGTAGGCCGTGAGCGGGAAACCATACTGATAGGCGAATGTCAAGGCATTCTGGGCGGAGCCTTCCAAAGTAGCATCGACTGACTCTCCACGAACCAGTGCCAGCAGGGGAAGCAGTGATAGGAGAGATTTGATCGACGACATTGCGGTGCTGAAAGCCAGATCAGCTACCAGATTCACCGATGCCGCGCTTCGTTGTCTGTCACAACTCACCTCAGTCTGGAAATCTACCGTGTCGATGTGAGGTAATATGCAAGCCAGTTGTTGTTGTCAGCCGAGATGTCGGCTCCGGTCTCGGGTGTGAAGGATCAATGATGTGTCGAGGGACCCATTTCGACGGCACTATCTCGATGGCGTGCTCGTCAATCCAGCTCCATTTGGGCCGACATCTCTCGAATGGGACGTAGGAGCTTCGACGAGATTGGCAATCTCACCCGACTGCAGTGTATCACCTGAAGATGATACGGGCGTATTTTGATATACCTCAATTGATGAGGTCGCTGGGAGGTTTTGAAGTGACGGGGAGGAAACGATGATCGATTAGTCAGCGACCATCTCTTGCTTTCTGGCGGGTGGGTCTTCCTTCACAGCTTCCTCCTGAACCTCCGCCAGACACCACAGATTCGCCGAGTCTCTGCACCTGATATCTCTCCACCCTCCCCTCGAGCCTCACTCATCATCTGCGAGTACCACACAGCAACAGATTCTCTCACGAGTAGAGAAATCATGGGGCTCCTCGAACTTCCCTCCGAGCTGCTGATGGCCATCACGCAGTGGCTTCCGTCGCCGGCCACGTTCGTCATGGTTCACCCAGCTCTCCGGGAAGCCGCCGCAGACCGCCTCTATTCAGACATTACTTTCACCTGGTCTCGAGACGATCCCACCCCTCGAATCAGGTTGCTGCTTCGAACACTCCTTGAACGGCCGGAACTTCGCCAATACGTTCGGACCCTCAATCTGAAATGCGATCGCCTTGTGTTACCTGTGACCACGGGTGAGCAGCCAGAGGCTTTCCAGCTGGAAGACACTGGGCTCGATATTGCAGAGGAGCAGCTGGTGGCCGAGATACAGTCGCTTGGCTTCACGAAGCATGAACTTGCCTCGGGGTGGGCGAGCAAGATTCGCCTGGGCAACTCGGATGCCGTCCTGGCGCTCCTTGTTGCATTGACGCCCAACATCAGGCGACTCTCTCTCTCTCCCAAATGGACTGTCGACCTCACCTACCTCGGTATCGTTTTCAAAACGGCCCTTTGTCCGAGCCATCTGACAGTGGGGGCATCCAAGCTACCAACATACCAAGACTTGACCTTCGTCTCATTGACCCCTTTATTCCTCGAGGAGCACCTCTTTGATGCTCCAGAGGAAGACAACATTCTCGCCCTGTTCTATCTTCCCGGCGTGGAGGAACTCGGCATTCCCATCGCCAGTCGGTCGAAGATGAACTGGCCATACGAGCGCCCTCCGAAGCCGACTTCGCTGCGATCACTCGAGATCCACAGGCTCCGCGAACAATTCCTGGGACCGGTGCTGTCCGTCTGCTCGAACCTGCAGAGCCTGCACTACAGGTGGCTTCTGCACAACGGTGTGGACCAGCCACACAGCGAAACACCCCTGGATCTGACGGAGATGGCCTCGAATATTGCCAGTCACTGCAGCTGCACGCTCACGACCCTTCGGATCGATGCAGCGACGCAACTCTCCCCCGGCTACTGTGATGATCCGCCGCTGAAATTCTCCGGTTCTCTGGCGCCTCTGAAGGAACTGACGGCGCTCGAAAAGCTGGGCCTTCCTTGGCCCTTTGTATGCGGCACTGTAGACTCGCCATTCGATGGAAACATCCGAAACGTCGCCCCAGGAAGTCTCCGTTACATACAGCTCGCACGTCAACTCGTCCGATACGAAGAATTCTGGTGGACGCCTGCCGAACTTCTCGGCCTTGTCGCGGCCGAGATAGACGCTGAGCTTCTACAGGCAGTTCCGAGACTGGAGGGGATTCGCACATCACTTGCTCGCACGATGAGAGGAGTCAAGGTTGATGGCGAGGTTCTGCAGGAGATGGACCGACTGCGTGCCAGTCAGCTCCAAGTCAGCGTTGATGAGCTGGACTGTTCTGTCTACATATTCACGCGACCAGATAGCCAAGTCCGTCACCACATATGATCGAGAGCTCACACCCTCTAGGCTGAAGCCAGTCTCCTGGATCAAAGGACAAAGTTCTTCCTGCAGGAATGGATCTAATCAACGCCGTCTAGACCTCCAGCGATCTCGTTCGGATCATACGGCGCTGTTTTGCGGTCGCCGAGAACGACGGCTCCCGAGAACGACGGCTCCGACTTCAGGCACGGTGACGCCCGCCCCTGCTAGGTACTCGTTATTTTGTCACCCGCCTGGTACCTACATACCTTAACTTGAGTACAGGGAAGGGCGTTCACCCCAGGTGTTATTCATCGATTTGTCTGGTGTCGTTCCGGTCGGATGCGCTTCTCATTGGTCAACCCATGGGATCGGTGATGTTAGCACCCCCTGTCTTGAAATCTCCATCCCCTACAACCCCGAACCGCTTCCCGAGATGTCATCACTTTGACTTCTCGTTCGACTTAGAGTCCCTACGAGAATTGACATGCGCAATGAACCTCTGCTTCGGCACTTTTCACTTGAGCCTGGTTCTTGTGCGACTTCGGAACTTGGGACAACACATGCCCGTGACATGCATGAGGGTGGAGTGCAAAGACGATGCTGATGCTGGATTGGCTGAACCTGAATGTGAGGTGGCGTCAGATGGACATCGGCGAAGATGGTATCACGGCTTTCCCCTCATTGATTTGAAAGTTCACACCTCAAACGTCATTGCAACGATGCGTCTGGTTCACACAGTCTCATTGGAGTTGAGCGACTTCACGCTGGCCAAGCCGCCCCCGTATGCGATCTTGTCGCATACCTGGGGACGGGACGAGGTCACTTTCCAGGACCTGTCTGCCAGAGCTGGATCGGAGCGTACTTTTCAGTCCAAGGCTGGGTACACCAAGATTGTGCAAACTTGCCGACTAGCCCGGGAGCGCGGCCTCGACTATGCGTGGATCGACACATGCTGCATCGACAAGACGAGCAGTGCGGAGCTCACCGAGTCCATCAACTCCATGTTCACCTACTACAAGAACGCCGAGATCTGCTTCGTCCATCTGGAAGACTTGCCAGCTGGCTCGATAGACCTCGCTCCATGCCGATGGTTCACCCGGGGATGGACCCTCCAAGAACTCTTGGCTCCGAGGCACCACACCTTTTACGACCAAGGCTGGGCCTGTATTGGGTCCAAGTCTTCACATTTCAACGTCTTGTGCAAGATTACGCAGATCCATCAAGAGGTCCTGACAAGAAAAACGGCGATTCGCCACTTTTCAATCAGCAATAGAATGTCGTGGGCTTCAGGCCGACAAACCACGCGAGAAGAGGACATAGCATACTGCCTGCTCGGGATTTTCGAGGTCAACATGCCGCTCATCTACGGCGAGGGACAAAGGGCCTTCCAACGCCTGCAGGAGGAGATTGTCAAACGCGACAACGATCTCTCTATTCTCGCCTGGGAGCCGGAAAGAGGGCAAAAGAACTTGGTCGATGATTACGGGACAAACCTGCTTGCAAAGTCCCCCGCGGACTTTGCTCGGAGCCGCGGCATTCACCCATTTCCTAACGACTTTCCCGAGCTTGCGATTACAAACAAGGGCTTCTCAATTTCCCCAGACATACCACTCCGTATCTTCCAGATTTCCGAAGACTCCGAGATCACGGGCATAATGCTCGGGGGGAGAGAGGGCCTCCATCCTGGCGGCATCTGTCTGCGTAAAATTGGCCCAGGCCTGTACTGCAGACATACCAAGTATCCCACGATAGGCTTTGAAAGGCCGATTGAAGACCATTGGGTGGAGAACAACTCGCCGTACCATATTGTCCTGGAACCAAACGGCTCGACAATGCTCCGCCTCGAAGCTTTTCGACAACATGCGATCTACGTGTCAGTGGCACGCGGGCATGGCTTGGAGCTCAGACATGTTGTCCCTGAGCGCCTCTGGGACCCCGAAGACCGAGTCTTCCTGCGCCCGAAAGCTATTGGAAATGACTTCTTTCCTCACGTCATCGCCATGTCTTTCCGCCACGCCAGCGGCGATCACTTTGTCGTCGTGTGCGACAACCGTGATGGAGTTCCGAGGCTCGGCACTGTGTCGGTCGAATCAGAGCCCAGAATGCGAAGATTCTTGTTCAGCCAAAAGCATCGGGAGATATCGGTTCTCTGCAGAGACCTGCGGGAACAGGGTATCGATATTGAGTGGCAGTCTGGAGACAATGTGGTCAAGGACAAGCGCGGTCACACCATCTCAGTGACAACCTCGATGATCAGTCGCGGGAAGAAGAATGTCAGAGTTGAGAAAGTGAGCTTGGAAGGCAACTCTGATCGTCGGAAGTCACTCCCTGTGAGGGAATCTCGGGCGCCGGAGGTGGGATAGTCTCTTTCCACACCTACGCCAAGCATGTGCTTCCCTCATTCTTTAGCCTCCCCATCAATTCAAATCCTTGGAAGATGGAGATCTTGTCTTCACTGCCGACATCATTACCGTGACAGGGAGGTGGTAAAAGTTACCACTTCGGGCCAGCTACCCCATGTTCCCTCCCTGAAGTTCCCCGCGCCGGCCCCGGAAAGCATCTTCACCCCGCAACTCGGAGGGTGGATTTCGCCTGTTTAGCTCGACGCTTGTCACGACCCTTGCTTCCGAGATGACGCCGTCGGATGGTCAGCCCTCTCGGAACAGTGCTTGAAGGCTTAGGATTGCCACTTTCTGATATGGCAGCGAGAAAGGAGCCCACAATGGGTCCTGGCAAGGTTCATTGCACATCCCCGGCGGTTGGCCATGTCTGCATCCTGTCTACGCGTCTCGATGACAAGGTCCTCCAGGCTATCCAGGGGCACCCCGGCCGAAGGATGAGTGTAGTGTTTACAAAAGAGCATTCTTCTCGCCGGCCTTGAAAGTCATTTGCAGGCAATCTGGTCATCGTGCAGAGCAGTTGTGCAACGCTTTCATTCCACGATGGCCTCACTTCTTCGCACGGCCGTGGCGGCCCTTCTTCTGGCCCAGGGCATCTCGGCGGCAGACTCGCGCCCTCCGCCAACAGTTCGCGTCGCCAATGGCACACTAATCGGAAAACATGTCGCCTCCTACAACCAGGACCTCTTCCTCGGTGTCCCTTTTGCCCAGCCCCCGGTCGGTCCTCTGCGCTTCGAGAACCCAAGAAGTCTCAACACCTCCTTTGGTGCTCGCAACGCTACAGAGTATCCTCCTGCTTGTGTGGGATACGGAGTAGGTCTCAGACCGCAGAGACGTTGAGCGAGCCTTAGCTGACGATCGTAGAACACGGCGGACTGGCCTCACCCGCTTAGTGAAGATTGTTTGACACTGAATGTCATCCGACCAGCCCAGGCTTCCAACTGTGTCAGAAAACGGGACGACTTGCTTCCCGTCGCCGTCTTCCTCCATGGTGGCGGCTGGGCCTCGGATTTCTCTGCCAACGGCGTCTACAATCTCAGCTTCATCGTCGAAGAGTCGGTCAATATGGGCAAACCCATTCTGGCCGTCTCCGTCGAGTATCGCCTCTCTTTCTGGGGCTTCCTCGCGAGCGAAGACATCATCGGCGCCGACGTAGCCAATCTCGGACTCAAAGACCAGCACCTCAGTCTGCGCTGGATCCAGGAGAATATTGCAGCATTTGGCGGTGACCCTACCAAGGTCACCATCTTTGGAGAGAGTGCCGGCGGCGGCAACGTTGGCTACATGGCCACGGCCTATGGCGGACGCGACAAAGGCCTCTTCCGCGGCATGATCGCTCAATCTGGCGCTGACGGCAGTCACATGAAGAATCTGACGGTGCCGCAGCAGAAATACGACACCATTGTGGCAGCCGTTGGGTGTGACGACCGCTCTGATCGGCTGGCGTGTCTGCGAGAGGTGCCTTTCGACAAGCTCAATGCGACGATCGCCCTGACGTCGGGAGGCTTTACGCCCATTGTCGACGGGACCTTCATCCCGGACTATCCGTCCAAGCTCCTCAGCGAGGGCAGATTTGTCAAGGCTCCGCTCATCGTCGGCACGAACACAGACGAGGGCACGCTTTTCGGGCAGGCGGGAATAGATTCTGACGAACAATTTGAGGGCCTGGTGCGGAGCAAGGGCGTCGACGAGGAAACCGTCGGGGTGATCTCAGCACTCTACCCCAACATTGACGCCCTGGGTCTCCCGTCAGACTATCGCGTGGTTCCAGGCGCGGTCGGCTCCCAGTTTAAGCGCGCCATGGCTTTCCAGACAGACCAGATGTTCCTGACCTGGACGAGACTCCGGAGTTCTGCATGGGCCCAGCACGGCGTGCCGACATTTGCTTACCTCTTCCAGACAAACTTCCGGGTGCGAGGCAGTAAGCATAATCCCGCCGTCTGACTCGATGATCTGCTGATATGTTACAGGAGCGCAAATGGGTACCTCGCACTTTGGGGAGATCGCATTTGTCTTCTACAACCTCATTGGCAACGGCTATCAGGACTTCATGAACCCATTCCTGAACCCGGGTCCCGGGGAAATTGACCTCGCCAAGCTCACCTCGAGAATGTGGATCAGCTTCGTGAATGATCTGAATCCCAACTACCACGAGCGTAGGTGACTTACTCTTTTCCTGGTACGGATTCTGACTGTGGATAGTTGCCGATATTCCCGAGTGGCCGCTGTACAATGCGACGGGCGGGTATGGGGAGGTGTTCAATCTTCGCCCTGATGGCTCAAGGCCGATCCCGGATACCTTCCGCCTGACCGGAACTTCGTACATGAATGAAGTTGCGGGGCAGCAGTTTGGAAGGTGATTGCGGTAAACATTGATGGGGGCGAAAGAAGCAGGGGAATCGTGGGGATGTGGTCAACAGTGCGAAATACGTCGACCAAACCAGGGGCAGGGATGCATGGAGCTTCAAGACATCGATGCCTGCCCGTTCATCACTGTTTCCCCGAAACAAACATAAGAACCTGAATAGGTGGCAATTGAATGATTGAGAGTATACAGAGCATTTTGACGACTGTGTTTGTGTTTGTGCCCTTCTCATCCAATTAATGTCCTTCTACAAACAAACGGCCACGCGTGTCTACCTTAACCTTAACTAAATAATAAGTCAAGTCAAGGATCAGGATTTCTGAATTTCATTTAGAAAATTTCTCTCAGTCCGTCTGCTTGTTGAAAGCTTGAGATTCCACATAATGGGATGTCCCGTTCACTTTCGGGCACTTTCCTGGTGATGTTATTCTGATTCCTGCCATGCGCGAGTACTATTGCTTATTCACTCTTTCCTCCGGGCCCTTCGTTCGAGATTCACTCAGGGGAGACTTCCCGTATAAGTTTGGTTCCCGTAGATATCCAAAGTTCCCCCCCTCCTCCCTCTGCACCAGTCTCGAGCATCGACGAGCACCGTTGAACACGGATGTACCTTCAACATCTTCTTCTTCCTCGCTGCGGCCCTTCTCTTCTTCAAGATGGGGTCTTTCGCTCTTCTTGCTTTCTAGTATGTGCCCCGTCACGATCCATCATCAACTTGGCCTGATCATGAAAAGTGCCCAGGGAATGGCCGAGAATGATCTCGCCGCCATGTACCGGCAACAGGTCCAGCCTTTCCAGCCGCTGGACAACCCGAGTTTCAGAACCAGCGACGTCAGCATCGTTCTCGCCACTGTACATCCCGATGCACAGTTTGTCCGCTGCCTGAACACGTGGCTGTCGAATTTGCCGAAGGAGATCATTATTGTCACGATTCCTCGAGACGTGCCCTCCGTCGAGGCATTTGTTGCCCGCGTCGACCGGGATCAGGACAAGATCAGAATCCTAACGGCCGACAAGGCAAACCACCGGGCCCAGCAGATCCGTGGCATCAAGGCGGCCACTGGGTCTATTATTGCCATGGTCGATGACGACACGTTCGTAAGCCCTGATGTTCTGCGCTGGAGGATGGCGGCTCTTGAGGACCCCAAGGTGGCGGGGTTTACCGGAATCCACCAGTGCGCCCTTCTCAAACTCCCTACTATGCAGACAAGCAGATACTGATCATGCCACAGTCCCGATATTCCGACCTCCAGACGATCTTCCGCAGACACTACATGCTGGGAGGCGTTCTCGATCCGCGGCCTGTACAACTTCAACGCTATGGCAATGACGCGGTTCGGCACCGATGGTGGTGTCTGGTGTCTTATCGGTTGTTCCCAAGTCCTCAGAGCTGAAGTCGTGCAAGACCCTGCATTCCTCGATGCATTTGAGAACCAGACTTGGCGAGGGACGCCGATCAAGACAGGGGGCGACACGTGGATGACCCGGCTGTTGATGAAGCAAGGGCATAAGCTGGCATTTCAGAGTGCTCCCGAAGCTACTGTCTACACGACTCCAAAGTTTGACAGCGGAGTGGTCTGGCAGATGGCGCGTTGGCTGAGGTCTACTCACATCAATGCCCCCTCAGCCCTCTTCGAAGATCCCGGCGCCTTTCAGCTTTTCTGGCAATACCCTTAAATGGCTCGAAAAACGGCGGAGCGGATGCTGCGGCCAGTTATTGCCCTCTTTCATTTCGCTGCCTGGGTTCATGCCTACCATACTTCTCCCCTGGTTTGGTGAGTTTCCCTTCCACAACCAGCTCCTTTCCTCCACTCACACTTGGCATGAGATACTGACCAGTTCCAGGCTTTTGATCACTCTCTGGTACATGCATCAGTACAATCGTACGTACCAACAGTTCTTCGGGAAATTCCCGTGGCTGGGCCACCATGCCAAGACCCTCTTCTTGTACGACACGGTGGGGTGGTTCTTTATGGAGATGTACGTCTGGGCAACCATGGCCGAGGAGACATGGGTGCACAAGAACGGAAAGACAGGAAACGATGGGCAAGAACCGGGCAAGGCAGAAGAGTCGGATTCCAGTGATTCGACCTTCAACGTCTCTGACGAGGAGTCGTCGGTGGAGGACTTCTGGATCATGGTCGAAGAAGATGAGGCGTCAACGGGAGACTTCAGGAGCCATCGCTAAACATAAGGTACAAAACTAGACAGATTCAGTTCATACACGGGCAGCCAAGATATACGGCTCGACCATCACATTCTCAAGATTCAATTAAAACCGGTCCAAACTCCGCTCATCTGCCAAGACCACCCGGAAAGCAAGCCCCGACATGTCCAAGCCGCGTTACTGTGACGTCACCTCGCGAAACCACCAAGATGTCGGTGCCCACAGTTATCAAGAATGACCTCAGATCATTCCGCCTGCTCCGTCATTGCCTCTCAAGAAACCGAAATTTCCATATTTGAGGCCCGCCTTTCCCATCTGCCAATTCTCTCCTCTGCTTCCCTGCATCTCGGCATTCAGCAGCAACACTTCATCATGGCATCCAACTACAACACGACGAACAACAACATCCCCACCGGGTACAACGATCCGGCGGGCACTCATGGGCCTCATCACTCGGCGGTCGGAAACGCCATGGACCCCCGCGTCGACTCGGATCGCGACGGCCGCGCCCTCGGCAGGGATGCCGTGAACAACCCGGGCGCTCCTGGAACGGCTGGCGTCTCGACAGCGGGTTACCACGGAGCCGGCGTCGGCGCCACATCGACAACGGGCACAGCAAGGACGGCCACCGGGCCGGGTGGAGCTACCAGCACGAGCCAGTCGCATAACCCCGTCCAGCCTCACAGCGGAAGCGGCGGTGGTCTGGTCGAGTCAGTCAAGGGACGCATCGCGCAGGTCCATGTAAGTCGACAGCTTGAGATACCACGTCAAGTTCTCATCACTGACGTCTTCAGGGCATCGGCGAGTCCACCCGTGGGCACTTCAACTCGACGGTGAATGGCCTCATGCACGACAAGGAAGGCCAGCGCAAGGACGCGGCGGTCGCTGCAGGCGGAGAGAGGGAGTTTGCGAACAAGGATTTTGAGAGGCATGGCACCATGGACAAGGCGCTGTGAGATGGCGAGCCTACATCCCTGAGAAGCAAGCGAGAATTAGGAAAGACCTTCGAGAAAGATCATGATACCAACAATTAATGTCATAATTTCATATTCAACTCATTCAGGTAAAGCTAGTTGTGGTCGTGAATCGTCAAGGGGGCGACTCGTGGCTCTCACGCGTCCGACAGCCATTCCAGCTGGTTCAGCACCCAGCGGCGGGTGGCCCAACACGCCAGCATCGCCTCCTTCTTGGGCAGGTCCACCGTTTCGACAAACTTAAGGTCGCTGCCGGACTCGATGGCGAGGATGTTGCCGCTGCCGTCCTTCCATGGCCGCCCGCGGCTTGCTGCACTCTCTGCGCCGACGTCGAACAGCAGGTCCTTGTTCCACTCATCCTCCGGCTTGTAGCCCCATTTCCGCATCTTGTCCTGCGACGCATCAACGATCGCGTCCGCCTTGCGTCTGAGGTGCCAGAAACGACAGGCTCCGGTGCGTTTGGAAAGGTCCGCCAGCTCGATGTGGCCACGGAGCGATCGCGCCTTGCAGCCGATGATCTGGACGTTGGCTGAGTGCGAAAAGCGATGGAGTGCGGCCGTGTTGGAGACCTCGTACACGACGAGATCGTCGTCAAAGTCGATGCGTTGCCGTGGCGCGCTGGAGGAGCTCGTCGAAGAGGACGATAGGGTGAGTGAGGCACGCCTTGACTCCGTTGCTGTCAGCCGGCGTAGACTCAACTTGTATGGCTTGCCGAGACTGGACCGCAACTGCGATAGCTGATACCGAGGAAGTGGGAGAGGCTCAAATGAGGTTGTCGTCGATGGAGAAAAGGGGGCAGCGGAGATGAAGGGTGCTTGAAGGGAGAAGCATCGAACGTCTGGATCTTGACGGGCATAGTCAGGTGGGGATTGAAGCTCATCGACGCCGGGGGTCTTTGGGCCCTCGAGCAAGATGTGGCCGATCAAATCAGCCAAGCCGACGATAGGAGCGCTCGACGTGTCGGATGAAGTCTCGGTCGCCGCGGGTAGAACGATCGAGTCTGAACGATGGTACTCGTATGCTGGAGGCAGATCATTTTGGTAGGAGACGCTGGCCATCGCGAATACTGGATTGAGGTACCGGCTTAAGAAGTAAGTCCGGTCTTCTCAACCTTCATAAGCCGAGTATGGTGAAGGAATTGGCGGGCGATAAAAATATGTTATGGCTTGATAGTCTGGTCCGGTCGGGACGGCTCTACTGAAGTAGATACCACGACGATGCCGATGAGGCGCGAAGCAAGGCACGTCGTGCTTGGCGATGCTTGACGGTGTAAGACGCCCAGCCCACACGACAATCCTCTGAGGTCTGGGCAGTGTCGCCAGCAGGGCGGAACCGCGATGCCAAGATGGACTGCGACGTGGGTAGCTGCGGGTGATAGGGTTCTCGGGCGGCTTGGTATGGATTCCGACGTGGCCAGGCCAGAGGTACTGCTCCTGCTACGTCATCCAAGGCTGCATGTTTGGACCACCGCTGCCTTGTGCCTCGGGCGAGAATGATGGTAGAGGAAGAAATCAAAGATGCTAATTCGTTGATGGTCAGGGTACCAGTCGTGAGAAGAAAAGAAAGTGGTTTCTGGGGAAAAGTGAGGGGTACCGGATGGTCTGGTCGTACATGTGTCAAGCAGCTGCGAGCTTGTCCGGGCGATGACGAATTGATCGGGCAAGCACTACTCACACCTCCTATGGCGGCCCTTCCTCTTCTTGTCAGCGGCCTCATTTTGCCTACCGACCAAAATGAAGATGATCCTTATTGTTTGAAATGATGAAGGAGTCATCGCCACCCGGCGACCCTCCTCTTGATGAGACGATGGTAATGGGCTTGGTGTAGATGCTATGCTGTGAGTTTGCTCGATATTTACCCATAATCATGCTTTCCTTTTATCCAGCAGTTCTGATAGCTCAGGGGTAGAGCAATCGGCTGCAGTCCGATAGGTCGGGCGTTCAAATCGCCCTCAGAACTTACGTTTTGGCTTTTTGTTCCCTGACCCACCTTGGAATAGGGGTGAGATACGAGATTGCCCCTATTCGATGAAGCGCATGGTCTTTGCCATCGAAGAGCGCGCAAGGAACCCAGATATCATCAGAAATGAGGTCGTTTTGTATTATTGACTCCCCCATCCGCCATTCAATTACATCGAAAGGTACTATGCATCGCCTAAACCACGACCGTCATGGACAGCGCTGCCCTCCACTCGCACAAAATGCTCCGGCACCTTGCCTTCCAGTGGCTGGCCACCAATAGCTTCGTGAAAGAAGCTATGGAAGCGAATTACTTGGTCGCACGGCCTCCTCTTCTTGCTGGCGTAGCGTTGACCCGGTTCAGATCTGAACGGTGTAATGCGGGTGCGTCAGTTATTCTCCCGGGCTGGTTGAGGGAAAAGACCACGATTATGTGAGCCTGTGGGAGAAAATATGCGGCACATGCTTACAGATACAGGAAGTAATTCCCATGATCAATTCCATAGGCGAGGAAAGAACACTTCAGTTTGGAGCTGGCGTTGGCAGAATAGGTAGGTGGTTATTTCATTATCAGCTTCCCAGACAGACTCGCGAGCCCCTGCTCATATCTTCGCCGCTTTCGCCCAACTACAGTCTGCTGCAAGCTCTTCTGATGCTACCACTTGCGCCACTTTTGATCCCTCTGGCGCTGGTGAACAAGCCTTTTCACAGCGTCATCAGCCTGGCCGCTTGCGCACTTGCTCTGCGCACGTACACGGCTGACCAGACTGATGATGCCTATTCCCCAGCTACGGCCAGAGACTCTGAAGACCCCCAATCTAGAGCTTGGTAGGCTTGGCCTTGGCCTCGGCCTCCGCTTGCTGGCTGGCCTTGTTGGGGCTGATGCGGATCTCGGTCCAGTGGAACTTGCCCTTCTTCTTGGCGCTCTCGTTGTTGGTGGCGGACTTGTCGGGGCTGCACTTGTGGAGGGTCTTGCGGATGCGGGCGATGACCTGGGCGGGGGCGGTGCAGTGGTGGCCCCAGGCGGGTGTCTTGTTCTGGATGGAGATGAAGCAGTTGCCGTGAGCCCAGGCGTAACCCTTGCCGTTCTCGAGGCACTCGGGGATAACGTGGCCCTTCTCGGCGGCCTCGAGCTTGAGGATGAGGAAGTCACCTTTGTGTCGTATGTCAGCATCAAGGGGTAGCTGGAAAGAGAGTACGAGGGAGAAGAGTTACGTACAGTCATTGTAGTTGAGGGGCCTGGAGCCGTCGCACTTGATTCCGTTGCCAGGGAGCTTCTTCGGTGGGGCCGCCTTCACCGGCTCGGGTGCGGGAGGAGGAGGAGGAGAACCGCCGGCGGAGACGACGGTGGCCAGCACGAAGAGGATGGCCAGGGACAGCCAAGTGAATTGCATACGCATGATGGCGGTGGAGGGGCGGGTTGTTGGTTAAGCGAGTGTGGTGGTGATGGGCAACTTGGCAGTTGGCTTGCGCGCTGTGGACTGATGGGAACGATGTCTGGGGAAAACTGGTCGGTCGATCGGTTTATGTAGGAGCTGCGCAATGGGCGTCGGACATCTGTTGGGATCTACTCAGTGGACGACGCCCCCCACCGCCTCATTACACATAGCACGTCTTCTACGCCACGGCCAGTGAGGTTCGCACGCCTTGGATGACCCCTTCGTGAGATTCTCATGACGCTTCCATGTCTGCTAGAATAGTCTAGGAGGCCCAGGCAAGAGGGGGAGGCTCCAGGCTAGCAACCAAGTCGCGATGCTGGAAGAAGTGCTAGAAGAATAAGATCCCGAAGCTCTCGTCGACACGAGGGGCCTTCACGAGGGAAATCGTATTATCTCCTCGTCTTGCAGTGTGTGGCTTTCTCAAAAGGCGCCACGGGAGACCCTTCTCACCAGTCAGCGAACCCCATCTTCCACCATCTATGCTGTTGATGCCCTTGGTCGAAACATGTGGCGTGGAGTATGTCCTCAGCCACCACATCTTTTCCACTCGCCACGTCGCCCTCTAAGTAGTGAGCAAATTGTGGCTGGGTCCAGCGTGATGCTTCTCCCTGTGAGGTGGTGTGCGCTGGGTGAGTGAGCTACATGTACTCACCTCCCGCCTCGATTCCTTGATACGAAGCCACGAGCGAGCATCAAGCGCTCACTGAACCTGGCCGCGATGAAAATCATCTCATGTCTTCTTGAAAATTGAGTGGTAGAAATGAGATTCCGATGCGGGCCGGGGCCTGGGGTCCGTAGGGCGATGAGAACGCAATCTCATGCTCCAAGCTCTTGCACGCCTTATGAGGAGCACTCAGAAACCTAAAACCCGTTGGACTGCATCACGATGTATCACTTCGCCTGTCTTCTGCAGTACATCTCAAAAAAAGTCCTCGTATCTTTAAGATACCATCGCTACTACCACGCCATGATCGACGATGCCTGCCATAAGACTGCCGAGTACCTATCGATGACTGGTCGTTGCAGCATCCGTAATTCTACTGACCAAACCCCTCGGCCGAACCATCCTAGACCTTGGAGATGCTCTCACTGGGACTAGTGCCCTTCTCACCAAGTTGTTCCTCAATGGTGACGCCATAGCGCCCCTGGTCCAGAAGACGGCCATGCTCATCGTGGGTGGCATCCCATTCGGCCAGCTCAGCGTTAGGAACCTTCACGATACGATGCGCCGTGGCACCACTGCCGTCATCAACGACGGCGATGGTGGAACGGATGGCATAGTTGCCCCTCTTTGGGAGCCAGTACATCCAGACGTAGTAGTAGGCCACGCATATGACAATCCTGAGAGGATGTTAGCATCAGACGTTGTCACCTGCTCGGGGAGAAATTGGGATTTGATGGTGACGAGAACTTACACTGCGATACCAACAAGACAGTATGTGGCGTAGAAGAAAGACACGGAACCGGCGTATATTCCACCCTCGGGAGGGAACCAGGGCATGACCAGGATGTAGATCTGGATGGCGAGGTAGAACAGCACGGCAATGTACCAAGCGCGGAACTCGGACCGCGGTGTTCCAGAGCGAGCACGTCTGCGACGGATCAAGAAGATTCCGACTGCGACGGCAGCTGAGAAAACAGCATCGGGATATGTGTTCAGCGAGATAACTAGTCACGGTCAGAGAAGTTCCGGAGAAAGCCGCCTCGTGATGGAAACTTACTAAACTGGAAGGCATCGCCTTGAGGAGGTCCAATGATCATGATGACCGTCAGTGCCCACTTGAAAAGGTAAGGTCCGAGAGGAGTTCCGAAAGGCTTGGTGGACACCCAGAACTTGGTCCATGGCAGAACACCCTGCCTGCCGACCTCTCGCAGCTGACGAGATTGTCCAATCAAAACGACCAGGAGATTTCCAAAGGAACTGAGGAGCACGCAGAAGTTGAGAGCTGATTCCGCAGCAGTCCCGAACGCCGTTCTGAAGAAGATAGCCGCTGCAATCTCTCCGCCCGCGGCGAATTCCTCCTTCTGCACAGCCGCAAAGTAGGCGATATTGCAGAGGAAGTACAGGATGAAGACGAAAAGCAGGGAAGAGGTCGCGTGCTTCTTTAGGGTCGGGACCGGGTTCTTGATCTCGTTGGCGACGTTGAAGGCATTCTGCCACCCTGCGTAGGTGAAGCTGATGTTCACCATAGCTTGCGAGAGGTTGTATCCGCTATCGGTCGTACCGACGAAGCCGTTTTGGAAGTTGATCCCTGGGTTCTCGACTCGGGAGATGCCTCCACCCAAGATGACGAAGCCGGAGATGGAAATGAAGATCAGGAGGGTGATCTTGAGCGCGCCGATCACGTTGCTGGCCCACAGGGAGTACTTGTTGTGGGCGATAACACCTGGAGGGTCCTCGTATTAGAATCGTGATCATCTCTTCAGCAAACTTGAAGAAGCCCGGTACTCACAGATAACAGCCAGTGTGTAGCTCGCGACAGCGACACCCTTGTCCTCCCATTCCGTCGGGGCCCGTCCCACGATCCGCCACAGGTATCGGGAGAGGACGATGGCGTTGCTGCTGCTGAACGACAGGAGGATCGATTGCATCGCAAACGTGACCGGGAACAGGTGCTTCGGTCGGGGATAGGATTGTTCGAGATACACGACGATCGACCCGCTGCGGCTGGGGAAGTAGCTGACATATTCGAGGTAGACAGCGAGACCTGCGAGGGCGAAGAGGAACCCGATGACCCAGTAGATCAAGGCGAGTCCCACGGAACCGGTGCTGCCGAGGATGTAACCAGCTACAGACTTTGTCAGGATGCTGTGTCGAGAAGCACAAATGTCAAACGGCCAGGAACGTACGTGCAGAGAAGATACCCGTCCCGATCATCATATTGACGTTCAGGAAGATAACAGCCACCCAGTTGACGTGGTATCCCAGAGGGGACTTGGTCTCGACAGGTGCACCGGCCGCCTCCTGGTAGCCCGAAGCTCCATTGCCGCCGACGACGCGAACGTAGGCGAGCTCGCCATCTTTGATGACGGACGTTTCGCTATCGGATTGGTATTGAGAGGGGTCGGGTGTCGGAATGGCCCCCGACTGGGACTCTTTGCTGAAGAGACCCATGGCTTGTCGAGTGACGATGAAGGGAAGGGCACTGATGATCGTCTCGGCTCAGAGGAGAGAGCAAGGGCTCGATGACGAGGTGCTGGAGAGTCTGACTTCGAAGATCAATTTGATCGCCTGGGACAACATGGGTTTATATCTACCAGTCCATCCACTGACAAGTACACCGCGCGTAAATGATGGTACAACCCCAGGCGAGCACACAATCGCGGCTATCCCAAGGGCCAACGGCACAATTACATCCCAAGCTGCCAACCCGGCACGGATCACGTCAACTTGATAGTCGGAGAAGCGGGGAGGCGACATCTCCCTCATAGATGCTGCCAGGCCTGGTGGCGAGGTAAGTGGCGGCGCCCAACGTCTCAGCATCGCGGCGTCCGGACTTGGAGTTGAACCCTTGCCGACCTCGGCATCTCCCCCCGTCGGAGTTGGGGCACGTCATACTGGGGTTGATGGCGACGGGCGGCACGGACCGAATACAGCGAGGTTACCCCGGTGGTATCCGCTGGATCTAGGCTCCTCAAAGCTTGTGTTGCGCCGCGGGTCGAACGACGGGGTCCTTGTTGGTGTTGTGTTGCGGACTTCCCGAGGAGCACCCCGCGGCGATCTGCGAATCAGAGGATGTCCTCCCCGATGGCCGGCGTAGCACTCCGAAGGCTCGAGTCAGGTACCATGCGGATGGGTAGGTGAATGGGGCCACTGACATCGTCGGCAATGTCAGTTGGTGGCGCGTGTGGCATTGTCCGAGCAGGCTCCCCCACGGCGATCTCGTCCTCAGCCGCGGCCAGGCTTCACTGGCAAGAGCAGAACCTCCAGCTCAAAGTTCTTAAACCACTGTCATCAGACGAACTTACACAAGAACAGATGAAGTGAGGTTCTCGGGAGAAGTCATCGGCTGCGTATGTACTTGCGGGAACCCACGAGATCCTCGGGCAGTTCAAGCCTCTTGGGGCTCTCCCGGCGGCTGAGGTGATCCACCCCCACGGGGACGTGTACTTGGGGGCTGGGTGTGTTCGTGATTTCTCAACGGACTTGCGTCTTCGCGATATCTCAACCTCGGGCCATGGAACTCATCGGTAAGTCCGATAGCATGCCCAAGGCGGAGTCTATCTCCGGATGGCGAAAAAGTGATTGAAAGCAACTCCTACCAACAACTCTGAGGTGCACGAATCCCCTGTACCAACATGGCAAACTGCTTATGCTTCACGCGATCCGTGTTGCTGTAGTTTGCATTTGTTCTCTACCAAGTCAATCGCCGTTGACAGCACAGCCAGAGACATGCTCATAATCCGATCCGATCCGCTAACCCTCGTCGCGTCTGTTGCGCGACGTATGCCATCCACAGAAAAAGCAGAACGCGTGTGTCACGCTGTTGATACAATGCCGGCCCCGAGGGCGAATCCGAAAACGCCCGCAAACCATCCAAACTCCGTCAAATCATACAGCGTGGTACCCCAAACCAACCATTGCTTCCCAAAAGTACACGGCCACAACTTCAAGAAGCCATGACGCTGCGACCTCCGTCCTGGGTCAGACGAGTGCGGACCTGGACGCGCAGGGCGCGATGAGCGAGGCGGATAATGCGGTCCTCAGCGTCGGCGTCGGGGTCCTGGTCGTCACAGTCGTTGCGGAGGTCGATGATGGCGCTGGGCGAGAAGACGAGGGCCTCGCCTGTGCGGAGGCTGACGATCTTGGCGAACAGGTCCATGACGGCATTCTTGCCGCCGAGGGCGAGGGGCCTCACGGCGCCGCGGAAGAGGTTTTCCTCATCGATGGGACGTCCCGACTCGTCCGTGGTGACGGCCATGTAGGAGACGCCGGCGAGATGGCCTTGAAGGGTGCGCAGCCAGTCGGGCGAAGTGAAGCGGTGCACGATAGTAACGGAGCACAGATCCAGTAGCTTCGGCGACACGGTGGGCTCTTGGGTCGAGATGATGATACGGGCGCCGAGATGGCGCTGGAGGCGGATGATGCCGAGGAGGTTGTCGGTCAGGGTGCGAGACTCGGGTCCCATGGTCATGTACTTGTGAGCCTCGTCGAGAGCGATGACGCGGCCGACGGCGTGGTTTCCCTCGACGAAGAGGTGCAGGCAGATGTTGAACAGCGAGCAGGCCATCTCGGGAGTGACACAGGGGCAAGAGAGGTCGACAATGGTCAGTTGGCCGGCCTACGGGGGTTAGCTTTGGCATTTGGAAGGAAAAAGTAGAAGGACAGACCTTAGGGGTCCAATCATTGCCGCCGGTGACAGGAGCAAACTTATTGTTCCTGTTAGACCTGGGATTCTTGACCATGAAGCTCTCGAGGGTGTCGAGGCGCTGGTTGAGAGGGGCGCGCTGCATGTCGGTCAGGTCCTCGCGGAGCATCTTCTCCTTGAACCTGGCATAGTTGAAGCTGCCACCGTTGGCCTGCTGCTCGAGACGCATCTCGCGGAGGATGCGACCGACGACGCGCATGTAGAGGGGAACGTTGGTCTCGCCGACGGCCATGAGGTCGAGCATGCGGGAGGTGTTGAGGTGGCTGTCGCGGAGCTGGAGAGGCTCGATGATGACGCCGGGGATCTTGCGGTAAGTCTCCCTGATGGTCTTGATGTTCGTGGGGGCGCAGACGACGCGGACGCGGATGCGGCGGTCCGAGGCCAGGCAAGCGGCCTCGCAGGGGAGGCCACCCGCATCCGAGTTGAAGCCGTCGTAGTGGAAGACGAGACCGGTGAGGGGGCTGGGGAGGACGCCGTCCCTGTTGGGCAGGAGACAGTTCTCGAGCAGGCAAGCGAGGGAGTTGCTCTTGCCGGAGCCCTGGCTGCCGCAGATGAAGGTAGAGGAGGGGGCGGCGACGTTGTGGAAGATGCGGGAGGCGGAGAGAGAGGCCGCTGGGGAGGTGGAGAGTGGGGCACCTTCATCGTCGCAAGTCGCGGGGTTTGCCCTGATGCTGGTGATGGCGCGAGAGTCGACGCCGAGAAGGCCGTAGTGCGAAGGAGGGGCGACCTCGAGCGGAGGAAGGGTGAGCAGGGGGCTGGTCTTGATCTCATCTCCCTGTTGGGTCTTGACCGAGAGGAACATGCTCGCCAGGTGGCGCTCCATCTCCTCGGGACAATCGGCTTCGGACGGCACGGTCGAGGCGGGGGTCTCAACGTCGCTGTCGTGACCGGTCGCGGGGGACGAGGCGCCCGAGTTGGCTGGGCTGTCCGACATCCTGAGGCTTGCGAACGAGAAGTTCAGGTTGCTGAATGTGGTGTCCTTGGGAGAGGTGAATTGGAAGAGCTTGGTCTTCTTGGGCGTCGGCGATGCCAGGTCAAGAGGGGGAGTGCTGGTGGTGGCTGCGGTGGTCTTGGTGGTAGAAGCTGTCCGGGGGAATTGGAAGAGCTCGTAGCCCTCGTTGCTGAAAAAGCCGGAGCTGCTGCTTGCGCTCTGAACCAAGGCGGTGGAGGGGGATGATGCCGGGGATGATGCCGGTGGCTTGAAGTCGAACAGTGAACGTCTGGGTGTGGTGTCTGCCATTTCGAAGAATCGTCAGGCCGTGTTGGCCTGGTGTAATCGGGTATTTAACGGCAGTGAATGTGATGGAAGCCTGGCAATGCAGAGAGCGATAAGGCGACAGAGCGACAGCTGTGGAAAGCGACAGAGCGATGATGAAGTGAGCTGGAGGTGGAGGTGCGAACTTGAAGTGAATGAAGTTTGATCTGGAGCCTTCGGACGTCTAAAGCCGAATTCGCGTCACGGACGCGTCTTCCTGCTCCCTGATAAAGCGAAATTTAGCCCCCTGCATATGGGGAAGGACCGTGGGAGACCCAGAACAGTCCCATGCCGTCGGTACCTGCCTCCATGCCAACTGTCGGGGGTTTCAGTTGAAGGCCCCCGGTCCTTCATGTTCCAGTGGGAGTATGCCCTGTAATCTTCAATCATCGCATCCCGACCAGTGAAATGGATATCCCCCACGCCGGCCGCAGGCACCCAGGCAAACTCCTCATCACGTTGTCTGGGGAACATGGAGCCAAAGCTCTCGGCAAGTCTGGAGGTTTCCGAGGGAAGAAAACCCCAGGCTTCCCATCACCCCTGACGGGATCGATACGGTAGTTCAATGTTTCAGGGGCATTGCCTACAGGACTAGCAGCGAATTGAACGTCGACTGAAGAGCTTATCGGTTTGTACAAGCACTCACAGAGACATTCGACGAGCCAAGCCACCCTGAGAAAAGGAGGGATCAGCAAGTCCGCAGGGGTCTTGATGTTCCGATCCGTAGCTGGCGATGCAGCTCAAAGTTGCGCCGATCCCCATATGAACAATCACTCGCAGGCTAAACCTGCAAACGACACGTTCACCTCCAAGAAGCCCCGTGATGCAGCCGGGCCGGTCCATCGCCCGTCAGCTTGTCCTACCCCAACGGCCTGTCGGGCTGAGCCTTTCGCAGCACACAAAACTCTAACATGCATGATCGAGGCAAGACCCCGCGACGTTTATCCCCTCGTGTCACCGAAACTCCAGCCTCAGTGCGACCCTCCGATTCACCCATCACCCCTCCGTTGCATTCGCCCATGTAGACCGTCGGCAAATGCACGCCGCATGCGTGCCCGTTCCTCAGCCGCAGCAGCATCACGTCCACATCTCGTACGGCAATTGGCTTCGACCAGACCGTCAGATCAAGCTTCGACGTCCGTCTGAGCCTCGACCGCTGTTTGAGCCAGCCCCCGTGCCGCCACGAACGTGACTCCGCCCCCGCAACCGCCGTTGTGTGGTCGCGTTGCGCTGCGTGGCGGACGGCTCGATGCTGTGTGGCCTGGATCGCGCGAGAGGGCTGTCGATCTTGTGTCGCCCGCGAGGTGACACCAGGCAGATGGCGGCTATCAGACATGTGAGGTCAATCGAGGTGTAGGAAAATAGGGGAGCTCGAGGTGCTGCCCTCACTTCTATAAAGTCGCCCTTCTGCCACGATACAGTCCCGGCCAGAAGCAGATCCCGCAGACACAGTCTCTCATACTTTCAGAATACTCCTACCGCAATCATGGCAGCCAACATCGTTCCCGGCGAATGGATCGTGTCCCTCAGGGCCTACGCCAACGATGCCATGGACGACGAGCACTCGTCCGTCATCCGCACTCGTACCGCAGATCCCGAAACACACTTTGACTGCGACGTACGATGCCACTTCAAGCTCCCCGAACTACGCGGCTACGTAGCAAAGTTCGACGACGAGACAAAGGCAGAGCTTGAGGCTCTCGACGCCGTTGCGACCATCGAGCCTGTGCAGATCTACAGGCACTGCACCACCTCATCGGCCACTGCTATGGTACAAGCCGATGCCCCGTGGGGTCTTGCTCGCATCTCGCGCCGCCAAAAGGTCGCCAGCACCGGTCCCTTCCAGTACCGCTACAAGGCCACGGGCGAGGGCACTGTCGCCTACGTGCTCGACACGGGTATTACCGACACGCACGTCGAGTTTGAGGGCCGCGCTTCCAAGGGGCCCGTCTTCTCATCCTCTGAGGGCGTCAGCGATGGCGACACGGACGGGCACGGGACGCACGTTGCCGGAACCATCGCAGGGAAGACGTACGGCGTGGCGAAGAAGGCCGAAGTCGTTGGCGTCAAGGTCTTCAATGACGACAAGCCTAGCCCAGGCGCGACCAACGCCGACATCATCAAGGCCATCGAATGGGTTGTCGAGGAGGCCAGAAACCACGGCAAGCCGTCCGTCATCAATTTAAGCCTCGGTGGCGGGCCAAGTGACATCCTCGACCGGGCTGTCGCATCTGCCGTCAGGTCGGGCGTGACCTGTGTTGTTGCTGCTGGCAACTCCCTCGTGAGTGACGCCAGGCCCGACTATCGAATAAGACTGACAACAGCAGGAGCCGGCTGATCGGGGATCTCCCAGCCGTGAAGCCCTTGCCATCACCGTCGGGGCCACCAGCATCCAGGATGCATCAGCATCGTTCAGCAACTACGGGAAAAGTAAGCAGGCCGATCGTGTGTTCGGTAAGCGAGAAGATGCTGATAATGCCCAGCCGTCGACATTCTCGCCCCTGGAGTCGATATCAAGTCGGCCTGGATCGGCGAAAGCAACACTGAGACCAAGTCCATCAACGGGACGTCCATGGGTAGGTGTTCTCCGAGCCAACCAGCCACAGTCATCGCTGACACCTTCGCCTAGCCTCCCCTCACGTCGCGGGCGCCGTCTGCTGCCTCCTCGAGAGGGAGAAGCTCGAGCCGCTGCTGGTCATGCCGCAGCTGCTGACGTGGGCGGATAAGAACAAGGTGTCGGGGCTCAAGGAGCGGACGATCGACGCGCTGCTGCAGGTGTCTGACACTTAGGCCGGGGACGATGGGGAAAGAGGAAACGTCAGTCATTTCTGAAATGTGTGTCTTTTGTTTTTGGACGCCCAGATTGCCTGGAACAAGAAGCGCCGATGCTAGTAGTATGGGTGGGAGGGGCAGGGGCAGGAAATGATGCGGTATAAGGCAGTGTATGCTTGACAGACAAATCTCGAACGCCAGTGTCCTTCCTCGGTCGAACATTTGTAACTCCGAAAAGATGGCGGTGTATTGTGTGGCTTCGCGCTCGGCTGCCCAAGGAGCCGGTTGTTCAAAAAGCGCGCATCGACCATAGATCAACCCCTGCCGCCGTTGTAGTCGGCGCCGCCAGCCTTGCGCAGGCGGGTGACGACGTCCTTCTCGTCCAGATCGCTCTTGTCGCTGGCGTTGACCTGGATGCTGTGGTGGGCGAGGACCTTACGGACGTCGCCCGTCTCGATGCTGACGCGGGCCTTGCGCATGACCTTTGTGTTCTCGCCGATCCAGACGATGAGGGCGAACTTGACGCGCTTGCTCTCGGAATCGTTGGCGTACTCGACGCGCACGTAGGCGTACTGGACCTGGGCGTCGTCGAGCTCGGCGGCGAGGTCGGAGAGGCCGCCCGTGCCGGTCTTGGAGAGGACGAGCTTGTTGGAGGTGGCGGAGGCGTGGGAGACGAGCAGCCAGGTTGTGGGCTCCTTGTCGTCGCGGACGGCCTCGTAGGCGGCGGCGATCTCGGGGGCTTCGAGGCCGGACATGGCGGGGGCGGAGGAGGGGTTGTCGGGGGGGAGACGAGGAGGTGGGAGGGGGTTGTCGGTGTAGCGCAGACGTCGGCGAGTCTGTCTTGTCGTGGAGGTCTCAATCGAACGACCGATCGAGCGATGAAGATCTGGCGGAGGGGTATTCGGTGAAAGGGGTGGGAATGCCGAGCGGCGGCGCAATGGCTCGTGGTGGGAGATTGTTGCGGTGAAGGTGTCGTGTCGAGGGGTAAACCGGGGGACCACTGCCCCATGTCGAGTTGTGGCGGGCACGCGATGCGAGTGCGGGGTCCTTTTGCTCCTTCCCCTTGTGCCTCATCTTCTCCCCCTTTTCATCTCACCTCGAAACGTCGACGTTGAAACGGACGGCGAAATCATCAATGTTCCAGCCGGTAATCCGAGTCAGCCGTCTTCCAGCTGGAGTGGAAGACCTGTGCAGGCGCATCGACATGTCGTCGCACAGTCAGGTCAATCGGCTCCGACGGTGACATCCTCCCGCTGGTGATCTGCACAGATGTCTCTTCCCACCAAAAATTGCACGTGGGGTACATATCGCCAAGAAGCACCTCTGCCACCTCGAGCATCACACAGATCGACTTGGCCGTCAACGGTGCGTCATGCTCGTCAACCACGCCCTTGACCCCGCCTGCACTCAATCGCCTACAAAACATCTCAACCTCGGTGTTTGTAGTCTTCTCTATACCACGAGACTTGCCTGACCTTTTCCCCAGGAACACTTCTGATCTGACACCGCCACGCAAACAGGAACGCCGCCATGTCTGAAGTCACCATCCAGCTGCAATGCCACTGCAAAGCAAACACCTTCACAGCGACCATACCCTCTTCCTCTCTCCCATTAACATCGACCTGGTGCCACTGCACTTCCTGCCGCCATGCAACCGGCAACCTGTACCAGTCTGACATTACCTGGCCGAACCCCAATGAAGACGTCTCACGCCTCCGGGCCTATGACTTCTCCGCCCGCCTACGCGACTACAGCTGTCCGACCTGCAGGTGCCGTATGTTGACGAGGGATGTTGAGAACAACTTCATGTATGCCCCGATTGGCTCGCTGAGCAATCTGCCCGGGCTGGTCAAGATCGTCAGCAACATCTTCGTCGGGGACACCATCGACGGGGGCGCCTCCATGTGGATGCGGCATACGAGCGACGGGAAGCATGCCCCCCGCTGGACGGCATCTTCCCAGAAGGGCGATGAGTTGCCTTTCGAATGGCCTGGGAAAGCACCACCTCACGACATGAAGGTGAAGCCGAGTCTCACTCCTCTTTGGTGCCACTGCAAGGGCGTCAAGTTCTTCCTTCGACCTGGCACCGATCTTCTCTCCCTACCCTCCGATAAGATCCCCTGGTATGTCGACAAACCTACCGGACGTTACGTGGCCCAGGCCGACGCCTGCGATTCCTGCCTCAAGACCAGCGGTGCCGACATCGCGTACTGGACCTGGGCTCCGTTCACGCACATCTCCACGACCGAAACCCCGTCAGACCAACCCGAGTTCCGTACCAAAGCAGACTTTCTCGATGCTGTGGTCTGCAAAGATCCCAAAGTAGGAACCCTTGGCGTCTACCAAAGCTCACAGCATGGCCATCGGTTCTCGTGCTCCGTCTGCGCGGCCGTCTTCTTCTTCGCCGGGGACAAGCATGCCGAGCAGGTTGACATTGCCGTCGGCGTGTTGGACCATCCTGATGGTGCCCGGGCTGAGGGTCTGTTGAAATGGGACATGAGCAAGATCGAATTCGCGGAGGATGGCAAGGGGGGTTGGAGAGAGGAGCTGTACGACTCGGTCGTGAGGCAGGCCACAACATGGCAGGGCACTGTGGCCTCCAAAGCGAAACTCTGATTCCCATCAAAGCTTCCGGAATTTTTTCCTAGGCTAAAGGTCTGGGTTGAATAATCCCCTTGGTGGCATGGTCGGTTGCCATGCTGAGATCTCTTCACAGCTCAGAACTCTACTCCATCCGACGGCAAACACCACGGGTTCACCAGCATCTACCCTCCAGCTGATTAGAAAGCATCGACTTCTGCTACCAGGGTTAATGCGTTCAAGGCTTTCTAGTCATCTTCTGATGGTCTCCACAGGCATTCGTTTTTGTCAGCTTCATCTTCTTCCTCAATTGTCATAGGCCCTCGCTGTCCGTAGAACACCGGAATCCCGCCGATGTGGCTCGTCGAAAGGGGCACGCCGCCAAAACCACAAGACATCCTCCGATGACTCAGCGGGACTCCTATGTGAGATTCATTACATCGCCATGGAGATGCGTGGACTATGAGAGGTTCAGAGGATAAAAGGGCGCAAAGTCCCAGCCTGCGGATGAGGTCCGTTCCAGCGACGCACTCTTGACCACGCCGCCTCTCCACAACTTCTCAACCACCTGCGTACCCGTCAGTCATCAAGCATCTATCATCAAACAAATTTTGCTCGAACAACTCAAAATGGCCAAGATTGCAGTTCTTGGAGGGACTGGCAATGTCGGAAGAACCGTTGTCGATGTCCTGAAGGAACACCATGAGCACTCGGTCATCGTGCTCGGCCGAAAGGTCTGCAGCTCTCCACGAAGCAATGGGACTCGCGGCGTAAATTTACTGATCATGACACAGGCTCCCGAGAAACAAGATCCCGAGGCTCCAGTCTTCGTGGTCGACTACACCAACGTCGATGTCCTCCTTGCTCTCTTTGAAGAGCACCAGATCGACACCGTCATCTCCTGCCTGCGCATCGACAGCGAAGAAATGGCCGCCGCACAGTCCAACTCCATCACTGCCGCCGACAAGTCAAAGACCACGAAGCGCTTCCTCGCCAGTAACTGGGCGCCTCCGATAGCCGACCCGTAAGTCTGCCACATGGCCCGCCACTCACACCACGATGCCAACCAATTCTCGCAGCGAGAACCCCTGGGCCAAGCCAAAAGTTGAGGCGCAGGCGGAACTGCGCCAGACGTCCCTTGTCTGGACTGAAATCGCAACAGGCTACTTCCTCGACTTCTGGGGCCAGCCCTATATCAAGAGCCACATGGTTAAGATGCTCCCAGCCGTCGACATCAAGAACCGTGTCGCCGGTATCCCTGGGACTGGAAACGAGCCGATTGCATTCGCCTACAGCTATGATGTTGCTCGCTTCATCGCCGAGAAGCTGCTGTACCTGCCCGACGAGGAGTGGGAGCCCGTCTCCCTGATCGTCAGCGACACTCTCACCTGGAATGAGTTTGTTACACTCGCCGAGGAGGCTAGGGGTACGATGAGAAATTCTTTACAAGAGTTTGATGATGCTGACGACCGCAGGTGGAAAATTCGACGTTCGCTACGACAGCGTGGCAGATCTCGTCGCGGGCAACATGAGAGAGCTCCCGACCCATGTCGAGGCGTATTCGTTCTTCCCAAAGCCGGCGCTTCGAGGACTGTACACCGCCCTGTGCCTTTCAATGGCCAACGGCGGCTTTGACTATCCCGTGGAGAAGTCGATCAACGCTCGCAAATTTCCAGACTTCAAGATGCTCACCGTCAAGGAGATGCTGCAGCAGACGTGGGGAGCTCACCGGGAGGAGACAGAGTAGGGGCGACTCTTAGACAACTTGTCGACTGTTAGGGGTGTGCAAGGAGAAGCCGTTTCTATTTCAGAGCTTGACTTGCCTGCTTTCGCTTTTGGCGGGATATCCTAGCCCAGTGTCTCCAGTTGGCCAGGAACGAGGAACGCACGACAGCAGACCTTGGCAACACCCATATCTTTGTCTCATCAACACGAACATCATCTCAGACATTCCCTGACACTCCGAGTGGCTACCTTAGGGACTTCTCTTACATAAGAGTGTGTCTATTTACGAATGATACATAAGAGTGTGTCTATTTACGGATGACTTCCTGCTCGTGTCTGCAGAGCCAGGGGGCTTGGGGACTCCATACAGGTACCCTGCAGTCTTTCGGAACAGGTCCTGGTCTTGTCTTCTTGTAGCAGAGCAAAGGGGGTGCGATCGGAATGCGGCCACGAGACCAGAGGCGTTGGGGCCTCCACACTCCTTGTTTTCTCCACTGAGACTTGTATGTTGTGAGCTGGAGAGCCTGGTGGTGGGACTTGTGTATCTGCAGGGATGTGGAGTTGACAACGATAGGATGCCTGCCGTGGCCTTGGGCTGCAGTAGAAAGGGGGCCCGTGAGACCAGAGGCGTTGGGCCTTCGTTTGCCTTGTGATTCCTTTGCGTAGGACTTCTCGTCGGAGAGAAACGGGGTGCTGCGGGACACGGCCGTGACGCGCCATGGCGATGGATGTGCGAGAACAGGGGGGGCCAAGACGCTGGGACTTCGTTCCTTCCTCGGTGTGTTTCCTGCAGTGGCTCGTGTCGAGGATCTCGTTGATCTATCTGGCGAGTCGAATGTGAGCTGGGGTTTGAGAGTTGTCGAAAGGTGGTTGGGGATGTTACCCTTGGTGCCTTGGAGGATTGGGCACAACAGCACTGCTCAGGAGAGCAGAATGAGACCAGAGGCGTTGGGTGCCTAGCTGGCTACCCCGAGGGAATTCAGGGGGAGGCTAGGCGTTGCCAACGCTCGAACAAACAGCCCCGGACTGGCTGCCCTATTCAAACGGATTCAAGAACCATCGGACCGGACCTCTACCACAGCCGGCGTTGGACTTGACGGTAGCCGACGTGGAGAGGGAGGAGGGTCTCCGATAGGTTCTGGGGGTGGCTCACCGATGAAGCGAGCTTCAAGCGATAATGGATGTAGCCGGCCAAGAAGACGAGAAACCTTTCGACCAGGGTTTTTGTCCATCCATTTTCGCCGAGTTACATGGCCAAGAGGTGACCCCAGAATCCGTAGAATAGGGGGGGGAGTCTGTCCGAGACAAGAACATCGACGGCGAACCAGGTCGCTGTCCGACGGGAAAGATTGGCCCAGTGCCGGAGGTGGGTAAAAATGTAGGCCATCGATGTGAGAATTAGGTGCGGTGAAGAGAAGAAGAAGAAGAAGAAGAAGAAGAAGAAGAAGAAGAGGAAGAGGAAGAGTCAAGACATCACAACAGCATCCATCACATCTACAATGCGTCCCATGGCAGAACTGTGCCCGGGAAGGACTGACCCTCGATGGCGGAAGCCAGCAAGAACATGGAGGTTAGGGCGTTGGACGCGACTTCCTCACCTCAAGGCCCGAGCATCCTCTCCAGGCCCAGACAATTACTTAGGAAGTAGCGGCCTAGACAATGCTGGCCACGCTACAGCAATGCCGCGAAGTGTCCATCATCTTTGCGTTTCAGGCCTTCCGTCTTGACAAGGTGGTCCTCGCTCCGCACAACCTCAAGACCAGCGGTATGGTCTCACCATCGGATGTACACCAAGACGCGACATACATGTAATCGTAAAGGCAACATATTAAAGAGGGTGCTGACTGCGAGATTGATCCCTCCCTCCTAAGGAGCGTTCAATCCAAAGCTCTTATTAGAAAGGATGTCCAGGGCAGTGATGTCGTCTGTGGTGGTTCTTCTACCTTGCGTTCAGGGAGCGTAAAAAGCTGAGGAAGGGGGGTCCGATCAAAGTGCAGCTTCTGGAAGTAGTGCTGTAGATATATTGCAGGTAAGTTCGCAGTTGTGTACAAGATGATCCCTGACCCTCCCCTGCCGCAGGTGCGCCGGGTCTCAGGCTACTTCCACATAGCCAGCAGATGTGGCTACGCGGTACAAGCAGCTGAATACTCAACTACTGCTGTTTTAAGCACTAGGAAAGTACTGTGCGATACTCGCGACTTGCTCAATCCCAGTCTTGACACCAGCAGCAGAGGTGAGGTTGACACGGTGCTCCCGCAGGCTTCTTGAACGCTGTCCCTTCCCCATTCAAGCACATACGACCATACCCATTGGAAAATTCGGGATCCCGTCCGCTCTCCCATAGACAAGCCAATGAGGGCTGGATTAGTAGTTGGGTCGGTGACGACCAGCGAATACCCGGTGTTGTATGTTATTTTTGGTGTTTTGCCCCGTTGTCGAGCCAGGGTTTCCTGACCGACCCACATGCCACGATGTCGACCACCTGCAAAGCCAAGGATAAGGTATGTGATTATTATGCGCCGAATATCAGTTAGAAACCTATTTACAGAAACCTCCAATCTGTACAGCGGAAGAAAGTTGCAGCCGTCTCCGTAAGACGTGGTAAGCTGCGGCGCCTGGTGCGGCGATGAGCTTGTCTCGACGTCTACGCCGCCTGGACGTACTCGTAGCAGAGGACCTCGCCAACGGTGTGCATGACCTCGCCGATGCTCCTGCTGGGAATGATTCCGCGCATGTCGAGGACGTGGCCGAGCGTGGTCTGGCAGCCGCCGTTGTCACCCTCAATCTGAATGCCACTGCACGGGAATGTCAGTCATGTTTCATCGTTGGAATGCAACAAGATACTCACGGAATCTCAGCAGGCGGGGCACCGAACAGCTCAACACCGCCGCACGGCTCCGGGCCCGTGGGGGTGCCGAGCTGCCTGTTCTCGCCCCAGATCTCGACGGTGCGCCTTTCGGGGTCGAAGGACTGCCAGTCGGCCCAGATCTTGTCGAGCCAGGTGTGGTGGAGGTAGAAGAGGGGGTCGCCGGGGCTGGAGATGGGGTTGGACATTTGGGCGCCGACGCCCGAGTGGCCGCCGTAGTGAGGCCAGCTCTCGATGCAGTGCCAGGCCTCGTCCCAGCCGGTGGCGGCGAGGCAGCTGTCGACGTAGTAGTCGGAGGTGTAGGCGCTGGCCGAGTCGTTGACGGCGCGGCGGATGCACTGCTCCTGCAGATCGTAGCCGATGCCGATCTGGTTGGTGTACGAGGCGAAGGGCCCGTCGGTGATGCAGTTGTTGTCGGGGTTGCCGTCACCGCCGAAGCCGGTGTTGGGGTCGAGGAGGATGGAGTTGATGAAGTTGCCGCTGTCGAGCTGCTCCTGCCAGTATCTGGGGTATGTTAGAATATAAGGAGAAAGGGAATGAGGGGGGATTCGTACGGCTGGCCTCCGGTGTAGCCGCACTCGGTCTCGAGGAGGGTTTCGTGGGCGAAGAGGAGGAGCCTGTGGAAAGGCAGGAAGGCGCCCTGGACATGCGGCATCAGTATTGTCAAGAACGAGGTGAAAACGTCTGACTTACAACACGGTGAGTGACGCCGGTGGACAGGACGTGGGCGCTCTGAAGCTCATCGAACTTGGTGACACCGCCGTAGAGGCCAAGCGTGCCAGGCTTGCTCATCAGGCAGCGCTCAGCATCGATGTACGCCCTCTTCTCCTCATCATCGAGCGTGTGCCTAAAGGATCGTCAGATGCTGCGTACCCAGGCCAGAAAGGAAGCAACCTACCAAGCCCTACGCTGCTTCGGCGCGGTACAGGCCGTCTGTCGCTTGACAGTCGGCGAAGCGAGTGACCCTGTCGCGGCAAGGGCAGCCAGGAGGAGACGAGTAACAGTGACGGACATGGTTTCTAAAAAGAGTGTGGGTGGATGGCTGGGTGCATTCCAATATGTGATGAAGGAGGTGAGGAAAGACTTGGCCATCCCCGGGCTCCCGCCTCCTTAAGTATTGCAAGGACGGCCCGCCCTACCCTCGGCTTGGCATTCGGGAGTGGTGGTCCAAGAATAGGGGGGGGCCGGCTATGCGGGCTAAGCTCTTCTCCTGCCACGAGCGTGTCTTGGATTGTTGACATGAGGATGTGTGCCGGCGACCCGGAGGCCGCTTGTTGCAATAGCAGGAGGTCAAAATGAAAACAGTACGAGACATGTGGCAGGACTCACTGGGCTGTTTCCCCCCTCTGTAGTGGCGTGAGGGCTGGACTCATGTCAGGGGAGGTTGGGATTCCTGTGCAGATGGTCAGCGATGTTTAGCTTCGAAGTCTGTCGTGAGAGGGCTTAGGGTCAGCAAGTGTCAGCGTCGAATCGGTGGTCGGGTGGTTGGCGGGTGTTCTAGCGTCGCGAGGGTAACTCATTGCGGCCCTACCATGCTAAGACCCAACGCCGTCCCCTGGCGATCCTGTCTCCTAGAGAGCCGCCTAGAGAACCATCCGTGTTTCCCCCCTCTCTGGGCATCGCAGGGTGGTCGGGAGGGCGGCGCGTGTCTGAGACAGTCACCAGCCTCCGAGATTCCACCGTCGGGCCTTCGAGGTATCGAGGTCACGATCGGCACGGATGGGAGATTGCGGCGACTGCCGCAGAGCCGTCGAGGCGAGGGACGAGAATTATTTGGGAGGGCGCCTCGAGGGAGACAGGCCTGGCAGCTGAGAGGTCGGACACGCGGTCAGGGGGGGAGGAGGCCAAGTCTGGGGTTGTGGCTTGAGGAATGCATTCCTCGACGTTTGTTATTATGCCCCATGCGTGTATGTGGAAGACTAATCGAAACCGCCATCGTGCTTGCTGTTGTCCGTCGCAGCGCGTCCTCATGCCGCACGTGAGACCAGGTTGAGGCCGACAAGCCGTCCTGCCGGCCGGCAAAGCGCGCTCAAATTAGTTGTCCTTCTCATCCTCGATTCCCTCGCGGAGGATCTTGACCTGCCTCTTCATCTCGACCCAGAGATCATACTTGTCCAGGTCGTCATCACCGCCATCGATGCGGCCGCTGCCAGGACCCTCGTCGTCGCTGACGAGAACCCAGGCGTCGCCCGAGCCACCGCTCGTTCGCTTGCCCTTGGTGCGCCTCGCGATGGCGAGGAGCGTGGCAACGAAGGCCTCCTGGATGTAGGCGAAGCTGAAGCCGTCGGTGATCTCGGCAATGGCCCTGCACAGCTGGTCGGGGAACTCGACGTCCTTGTTTGACTTGAGCTTCTTCTGCCAGAAGTGGCAGTAGGCCTCGCGCTGGTCGACGTTGGGGTCGGGGAAGTAGTACTTGCGGTCGAACCGCGAGGGGCGTTTCTGGTCGTGTCAGCGCATGGTATTAGAGGTACATCCCAGCCTCCTCCTGGTCTAGCAAACTCACAGCAATGCCCGGATCGAGGTCCTCGAGGTGGTTGGTCGTGGCAATGATGAAGATGCCGTCATTCTGCTTCAGGCCGTCGACTTCGTTGAGGAAGTAGCTCCGCACGAAGGGGGTGATGAGAGTGTCGATGTCCTCCATGACAAGATAGCAGGGGGCAAACTCGCGCGCTTTCGCGAAGACAAAGGCGATGGACGCCTGCGGCCCCATCCACGACTCGAGGCTGCGCACATACAAGGTCGGGATGCTGGGGTTCCTATCGAGGAGCATGTGCATGGTGGCCTTGACGCTGATGGTCTTGCCGTTGCCGGGGGGTCCGTGGTAGATGATGCCGCGCTTCCAGGGCACACCGAGGTTCTTGTATGTGTCTTTTGCGTCGAAGAAGGAGTTGTGATCGTCGATGAGGGACTTTTTCATGTCCTCGTCCAGGATGACATCGTCCCACGAGGCACCCTGGGCGCTCTCCCAAAGCTCGGAGCTCTTCCGCCAGAAGCCCCCGTCAAAGATCCAGAATTCGTTGTGGAGCTCGCCTGCCCAGACGCCTGCGGCGAGGAGGAGGTCGTTGATCTTGGTCTCGTTGGTGCCGAGGACGTAGGAGTTCTTGACCCGAGGATAGGCTTCCTGGCCGTCACGGCCGTCGGCGATGTACAGGAGGAACTCCTCATCGTTCCACTTATACAAGAACTTGCCGTAAAGGATTTCGACGCCGGTGAGGCCCTTGTCGCCGTCCATCCTGCGCAAGGGCGGCTGGTAGAAAGTCCACTGCAGCGATGAGGGTAGCGCGCTGTCGTCCTCGATGCGGGTGAATGAAGCATTGCCGGCGGCGGCAAAGGAGAGCAGGTCGATGCCCTCCTCGAACTGGTTGCCTGCGACGACGACGAGCTTCAGCTCGGGGTACTGCTTCTTCAGTGTCTGTGTCAAGACGAGGTCGGTGTTGGTGCGAAGGCCCTGGCTGTGTTCGAAGTAGGCGCTGGTGGTCCTGTCGGCGCGGTGGCCGCTGCGCTCGGCGGACGCACGCTGGGATGCGCTGGCCTGCTTCCCAGAGGAGGCAGTGGCGGTGCTCTCCATGGGAGGAAGTCTTCCGTAGGTCGAGGGGTGGCCGTACTTCATGGCACCACAGAGCATCGACTGGGGAGGAGCAGCCATTGTCGCGGGATGGCCGGCGCCAAAGTGTTGACCGTACTGTTGGCCATGCTGCTGGCCGTAGGGCGAGGCACCAGGCCTGCTGGGGAGGATGTTCATCTTGCCGCTATCCATTCTGGCGTTCTTTCTAGCGTCGCGGTTGATCGTCTGTAGCCGATTGAATTTGTCCTGGGGTCGACGAGATAGTAACGCCGTCGAATGTTGCTGCCTGGAGGAGAGAGTGAGCAGCTCGGCGAGGTTGGGGAGAGGGGGAAGCTCGAATGATGATCAGTCCAGCACTCCGGTCGGCAAGCTGGCAAGCTCTTGGAAGCTCAGGCTGTCGGCAGGCACAGCAGCTTGCAGCAACAGGGGGCTTGATTCGCCAATCGCCGCTGCGCCTCCATATTACACGACAACCCGACTGGTGCGAAGAGGAAGGACAACTTGGCGCAAGGCAGACAATGACAAGCGCCCGTAAGATGACAATGTCCTGCGAAGCCGGGCGTGACAGGGTTTCGGTCTGCAACCATTAGGGTGTGAAGATGCGACCGGGGGTGCTGGAACCATGCATCCAGTGTGAGACGTCGCCCGTGATGCCTGTGGTGCTCCAAGCTGCGGTGGTGTCACTGGAGCTGGCGGATTGGCAGGCGGGGAAGTGAGGGGAAACGAGGGCAAGGAGCAAGCCACCTTGATAATCCCGCAGCTTCTTCCTCCTCTCATCCCATCGGGACCCATGGCGCAGTGTGAGTAATTGCCCATGATGGATTTCAAAAGATCCATACTAATCCCGAAAACAGGGTAGCGCGTCTGATTCCAGTCATTGGAAATTCCAGAAGGTCAGGCGTTCAAGTCGCCTTGGGTTCAATACCTGAAGATCTCGTTTTTTGGCGTTTTGCCCGCCGTCACTG
Organism: Plectosphaerella cucumerina; assembly: GCA_020746995.1. Lineage (NCBI taxonomy): Eukaryota > Fungi > Ascomycota > Sordariomycetes > Glomerellales > Plectosphaerellaceae > Plectosphaerella > Plectosphaerella cucumerina. Next base: position 398,622 of record JAGPXD010000007.1, read on the forward strand.
TACCCACCTGTATCACCTTCCCCTCCACCACCGTCAACTTCCTCCCTCTCCCATCCCATCACATTCGCCGACCGACTGCACCGAGGGATCAGACCACATGGTTGAAAACACCCCTCATCCAATTCAACGCTCAAGAGCAATGCATCTAACTGCTGCCATCTACTCCCCCTTCCCCGGCTTCTGCGCCGTGACGACGACAACGTTGAACAGCGCGTGCACCGTGTTATCCCTGGCCGCCGCCCGAACGCCCACGTTGAGACTCTCCACCTCCTACGTCGTCCATCCCAACAATCCAGTGAACAGCTGCGCCGTAAACCCCTGAACGCCCTCGAGGAAGTTCTGTTGCGCATACAGCCCGCACTCCTTCAGCCTCTTGTCTTTGGCCCACGTTCCCACAGGCAACTTGAAGACCTGCTTGACGACATTCTCGAACCCCGCCTCCTCGGCCCACCCCTCGAATGACGGCGCAGGATTCACATTGCGCCCGATCTTATCGCAGGCATCCATCAACCCAGCCATCATCTTGACGATAGCATTGTCGTCCTTGAGCGTCCCATCCTCAGACTCCAAGACGTTGTCCGATTCCCGGAATTCGACATACCCGCCCGGGGACAGGTTGTCGTAGATCTGCTTGAACAGGCGCGGCCAATCCTTGATCGACCCGGCCATGTACCGACAATGGATGTAATCGTACGTCTGAGACTCGACCCAATCCTGCTCAATGTCGTCGACGATGAATTTGACGTTTGGAGGGCTCCACGATGGCTGGATAGGGCTGAGATCGTTGCCCAAGATAAGTTCCGCTTCGGGGAGCTGGTCGCCCAGCTGGATCGTCATGCCTGGTCCCCGATACTATTCCCACATGCTGTTGGCAGTTGGTGCTTCTCCGTGGGGTGATTCGCGGTTGGTTCTGCACAAGGGAAGCGACTCCTGGTTCCCCGCCAGACCAGGTTGGCGGCGGTTGGTGGCCGCTGCGGACTTTCGTACGACAGCCTGTGTTCGGAGCGGCCCGAGACGTTTGATGCTACCAAGACACCTGTCGCGCGGGGGAGCCGATACATCTCCCGCCAGGTTTGGCAGACTGCCCGACGATTGATGCCAGTTGCCTCGTCTGCATCTCGCGCTCGGAATTCCCACCATGGACACCAGGATCTGCGTGCGTCGCGACCGAAGCAGGTCGCCGCCCACCACGAGCCTTGACCGCACGGAACAAATCCAAGTATGGATCAGCATTGGCGCCGAAGGCCCGGCAGCCTAATTTCCTGACCCAACGGACATCTTCAATGTTCTTCCTCGCGACGGAGAGCAGAATTGACCTCAACTTTGTGTGCCGTGTATTCACATTTAATGGCATCATTCCATAATCCGGAATGGTGTAATGGTCAACATTTGTCGCTCTCATGCAGAGCGCCGACAGGCTCGGGGTTCAATTCCCCGTTCCGGAAGCTTTTTGTCTCTTGACACCAGTCCACGACGTCGTTCGATGGCTTGACTTTGGGAATGGATTCACTTTTGCCTGGAGCTCGGAATCACACAATTTGACAATGAGGTGCCCAATCATCATGGGAGACTTCATTGTGCTGTGTGAAGATGGTGGTCACAGGCATCAAAACATCTTTGGCAGAGTTCTGGCTTCAAACTGCAATCTCTCTGCAATGTGATAGCTGATCACATAAGACTCTCGTTGAAGATCTTTGCCATTTTTATACTCTTTCTCGAGAATCTCACCACCTCACTTCACGACTCGAGAAGGAGTGGTCTATGAAATGGGGTCTGCAACACACAGCTTGTGGCTTAGTTAAAGTCGATAGACAATCCGCCTTCCCAGACTCAATGGCAGAATCCAGTGAACGAATAATGGCAGTGGCGAGGATTATTGCTCTGAAGCTGGGATTAGACCTCAAAGGAAGACTATCGACACCGTCGGCTTCTCAAAGCTTGCAACTGGCCTCATTTTCCCATATCTTTTCGTCCAAGCGGTTGATCATCCAGTTCATCCAGAGACTTGGATTTCTTGGCATTACATCTATCTGAGTTCTATTAAACTAAAGTCAACTTCAGGTAGGAGAAATAAAGAAATGTAGAGTTGGTAATTTTGTTAGCCAACCAGAGTTGTCTAGCTGACTTTCGTCAAGTACTTTTGATCAGTACACACAGTAGTTGCTTGTGATTTTCCAGATAGTTTCAACGCCACCTGCAAATATCACTGTTCATTCTCAAGCTGTCTTGACCGAGAACTGCTTCACGTTGGGGCAGAAGCTTGCTGCGAGTGGAAGCCCTTCCTGCGCTATCGCCAACCATTGGCTTGAGCAGCAGCCTTTCGAAGGCTATGACTACAAGCCTCCAAGAGCATATCTTATCATTACCAGCTTTACAGAGTGATGCGGTGAAGAAGAGCTGCAGAGAGGTGGTGGTGATGAAAGTCCGACAAAGTCCGCCAGCTAACGGGGAACCCTTTCAAAATACCTGGACGGCTCTGAGGCTTACCATGATGGCATTGACCCTGCCCCTCACGCGAGCCGATTCGGCAGCACGATCGTACCATCGAAGACTTCTCGCACAACGTCCAACGGCCACCAGCAATACCCCTCGGCCATTGAATAATGGCGCGTGGTGGATCGGAGCGTCCGACGGCCCCGCAATCTCGGGGCACCCCCGGAGCCCGTCGAATGGCGACGCACACAGGCCGACGTCCCGGTAGGAAGCAGCTTCCCCTCGGCGAGGCGCATCGTTCGATGAATGGTCGGGCTTATCAATCGGGATGGGCCAGGACCCTGCGTCTGGGCCAAAGAGACTGTGAGATGGAGGCGCGGGGTCTGGCCGATAGCCGGTGGTGTGGTATTGCGTGATCGAGGAGCATCTCTCGCAATGCGTCCCGCATTGCGCCATCCCGGAGACGGGTCCGGAGGGGTCATCTCGGTCAGTATAAAGGTATCTGGGCAAAAGGCAGCTCATCATGCCAGGAAGTCCTCAGTATTCTCATCCCTATACCCCATCTGCATTTCAGACCACCGCCATCATGCCTACCGAGTTCATCAGCATCACATTCCCCAACGCCTCGACAGAGCTGAACCCCCTCCCCGGGGCGGGTGTCGACACGGAGTTCCTCATCCGCTACGCGCGGAACCTGGACGACTACGGCTTCAACTACACCCTCATCCCCTACGGCTCCTCCGGCTTCGACCCGTTCACCCTCGGCGCCACCATCGCCGCCGTGACCAAGAACATCAAGGTCGTCATCGCCCTTCGCCCCAACACTCTCTACCCCACTGTCGCGGCCAAGGCGCTCGCCACGCTCGACCAGCTCAGCAAGGGCCGCGTCGTGGTGCACTTCATCGCCGGCGGCAACGATGCCGAGCAGGCCCGTGAGGGCGACTTCCTGACCAAGGAGGAGCGCTACGAGCGCCAGGACGAGTACATCCGCATCCTCCGCCGCGCCTGGGCCTCGCCCGAGCCCTTTGACTGGTCCGGCAAGTACTACACCTTCAAGGACTTCAGCAACTCGGTGCGCCCGACCAACGGCCACATCGACGTCTCGGTCGGCGGCTCCTCCGAGGCGGCCTACCGCACCGGCGGCCAGCTCGCCGACATCTTCGGCCTCTGGGGCGAGCCCCTCAAGGAGACCAAGGAGCAGATCGACAAGATCTACCACTACGCCGCCGAGGCCGGCCGCAAGGACCGCCCTCGCATCTGGGTCACCTTCCGCCCCATCGTCGCCGAGACGGAGGAACTCGCCTGGGCCAAGGCCCACCGTACCCTTGATGCGCTCAAAGCCGGCGCGCCCAAGGGCACTGGTCTCAACGCCCCTGTTACCGCTGCGCCGCAGAATGTCGGCTCGCAGCGTCTGCTCGAGATTGCCAAGCGCGGTGATGTCCAGGACCGCGCGCTGTGGTACCCGACAGTCACGGCGACGAACGCCCGTGGTGCCTCGACGGCCCTGGTCGGCAGCTACCAGACTGTCATTGACTCGCTGCTCGACTATGTTGACCTTGGCGCCGAGCTCATCTCCATCAGGGGCTACGACACCCTCAACGATGCCGTTGAGTACGGTAGGTACATCCTGCCCGGCGTCCGGGCTGGCGTGAAGGAGAGGGAGGAGAAGGCGGCGGCTGCCGCGGCGGCGCCGGCTGAGGCTGCTGCCCCGGCTGAGGCTGCTGCCCCGGCTGAGGTTGCTGCTCCGGCTGAGGCTGCGACGACCGAAGCTTCCGCTGCCGAAGCGGCGCCTGTGGCCACCGAGACTTCTGCCCCAGCCGTCACCGAGACCCCGGCACCGGCAGAGGCTCCGGCCACCGAGGCCCCAGCGGCGGCCCCCGCGGTCACCGCGTCGGCATAGAGGGATCGATGGAAGAACCTGTGGCCACGGAGCCGTTCATGACCTGGAGAAATTAGCATGGCCTGCATCTTCCACTGTATGATACACGCACGCATGAAATGAACAAAAACTCTACCTTGAAGCCCACAGCTGCTTGAGATCGCCTAGGAATGCGTCCCCGACGATGAACCTCCGCTTGACCTCCTCCAGTAGACCAATTACTGCGTCTTGCTGCGAGGTGGTGTAGGCTCTTGCCCCCGCCACTCGCAGAGGGAAGAGGAAGAGGACTGCGGATAGACTGGTGGTCTTGAGAGCGAGCCTCGTGGATTGAATGATCGTGTTGAAGTAGGTGGCGATGTCAGTGTTGGAGAGTACAGGCACATCGATGCCCATCTCCAGCCAGTGATGCACCTCGTAGTCGAAGTTTCCGGAGAGATAAATGCTAGCTGCGGCATGGAAAGTGGTGGCGAGCAGCATCTCTGGTGTTCTGTGAGGCACAAGTGAAGCGGCGGCGGCCCAGTCGTTGAGGACAGCTCGGAGCTGGAAGCCTTCAAGGGCGAGGGACTGCGCCAGGGGAAGCACGAGGGCGATGGGGGTTGTTTCCAGGGCATCAATCATGGTCTCAGTCCTAGCCTGGGTCAGCGAAAAAAGACTATGCGAGACTTCAGTGTGACAAACCTTGCTCTCAAGTCAGCACACGAAGCTACGATCTCAAGAACCTGTTCCGGAAGGTGACTGTCTCCCATGCCTCGGATGGCCTCCACCCACTCAGGGGTGGCAAGGAAGCTGGCGTCATTGAAGATGATGGATCTGCACACCTCAAAGGCGCGAACCTGTACGAAAAAGTTGCGCAACGGGTCGGAGCGAATCCCCACGGGGCCGATGGCAGTTAAGGCACGGGACGTGCCGAAGACCATGTGCTGGAGCCAACGCTGGCCGGAGGGGTCCTGCATGAGCTGCGACCGCACGTCAGATGCTGGGATGAAGCCCGGGACGGAGGAAAAGGGGGTCCAACGTACTTCGAACAGACCCAGGAAAAAGGTCGACCACAGGATGGCGGCGTGGGGGGCGGGGGCCTCGGCGACAGCGGCCCTCAGATCGGAGATTGATCTCGCATACGCGTCCAGGGCGAAGTGCAGGGCGGCACGTGGGCGTTCGGGAGAGGGGCCCAGGGCATGGGCCTGCATCGCGCCAAGGGCGAGCATGGCGTTCATAAGGTGGGCGCCTGACGATGACGAGGACGGGCCGGATGTCTTGGCGAGGCTCTGCACGTCGGCGAGGAAGGAGGGGCCGCTGCCGGTGAAGCTGTTACGTTGGATGAAGGTGTCAAAGTATCGGAGGAAGGTCTCCTCCGGGCTGGCAGGTGAAGGCATCCGGGGCAGAGGCGGCTTGTGGCCGGGAAGGCCGAAGGTAGCAGGCGTCAGGTGCCGGCCGGTGTGGAGGACGATGGTGTCAGTGGCGGATGATGGGGAGGGGAAGACGCAGATGATGCCGCGCGCCTGGCAGCGGGTGCATGGGTGTCGGCCGGAACACTGCGGCGGTCAGGGGAGACATATCCCGGGGTGTAAGTCGAGGGAGGGAGGGGAGACGAACTTTGGTATGGCTCTGAGCACAGCGGGTGCATCTGGATCTCCGCGTCCGACGATCAAAGGGTCCAGGCGGCATCGCAAGATTGTTTCTCGATGAGGAATGGTGTGTGAGGTCAGGAGGTGAAGGTTTGCGGCTGGATGGATGGAAGCGAGGGCTTCCGAGATCCGATGGTGTCCAAGAAGAAAAGGGGGGAAATGCCGGCAGGGGCTCAGATGCAGTGAAGCCACACGGCGGTAGACGAGGCCAGTGCTCCGGGACGCCGTGCTATGCCTGATCGGGAACCAGTCTGGCGACGCTAGAGACGGGGCGGGCCCGTGATCGTGGCTGACGCCAATCACCGGCCCTACGAGGCTGGAGTGCCGATTTATTTATGGGGCGTAGGGCGGCCGGTTGTCGGAGTGCACCTCCACACTGCCCGTGGCTTGGCATTAAGTGACAGGCCGCTGGGTGTCAAAGGGCGTCGGGAGGCGGAGTGAGCGGAGCTGGAAAATGGGAGATGACGATTCCCGTCGGGCGGCTGCGCCATCACCGGCCAAAGTCTGCTCTATTTTTCCCCGTGCTTGGCCCGGAATGGAAAGAGTCAGGCGAAGGCATGGCACGCCAAGTGATGAACGGCATGATGGGCATCAATTGGGGGACTTCACTTGGGTTTATAAGTAGGAGAGGGTCTGACCTGAATGTTCATCTCAACATCCAGCATCAACAACTTCACCTTTCATTCAGATCTCTATCATCTTCAACAACATGTCCACTTCTCTCCAGATCATTCTCGGCGGCCTCGCCCTGGCAGCCAACGCCATCATCCTCCCCCCTCCGTCCGGCCCCTTCGACGTCTCCATGTCCATCAGCGCCCTCACCGATGCCTCCCGCCTGGACCCATACGCACCCGCCAATGCCCCTCATGACCGGCGCGTCATGATCTCGACTTTCCTCCCCGTCGAGCCATCCCTATGCGGCTCCCGTGACGTCGTTCCCTACATGACGCCCCTCAACGCTGCCGTTTACGACGAGGCCGCTGTCGCCTTCGGCCTCCCCAACGGCACATTCGCCTCCCTCAAGCTGGACAACTGCGTCCCCAAGAAGCAGACCCCGTGCAAGCCCGCCAACGCCACTACCGTACCCCTGATTCTCTTCTCCCCCGGCTGGGGCAACCCCCGCCTGCTTCACAGTCTCATGGCCAAGGAGATCGCCAGCCGCGGCTTCGCCGTCGTCACTATCGACCATTCCTACGACCCTTCTTTCATTGAGTTCCCCGATGGCACTGTCTACCGGGGCGTCGAGCTCGACGCCGAAAACTCCACCCAGCTCGAGGAACTCGTTCAAGTCCGCGCCCAAGACGCCTCCTTCGTCCTCACCCACCTCCACGAGAATGCCGTCGTCGGCATCAACCTCGACAAGACTATCATGATGGGCCACTCCCTCGGCGGTGCTTCTTCCGCGGCTGCCATGCTCTCGGACCGACGCATCCTCGGCGGCATGAACATTGATGGCATGATGTTCGACCCCGTCCTCGATGCAGGCCTCGACAAGCCGTTTGCGCTTGTTGGCGCAAAGCCCCGCGATGACCCTACCTGGGATACCTTCTACGATGCCTCGCGCGGACAGAAGTCTGAGTTGGCCGTTGAGGGCACCAAGCATGGCAGCTTCACGGACATCCCTGTCCTTCTCAAGGCGCTCAATGTGACGCTTCCTGCTGAGGTCCAGACCGTTTTGGAGGGAGAGCTGGGCACCATTCCGTTCGGGCGGACTAGCCAGGTCGTCGCTGGGATTGTCGAGTCGTTTGCCGGGCTCGTGTTCGAGGGAAAGGTCGGTGGCGTATTTGGAGCGGGCGATGCCGCGCTCCCCGAGGTTTCAGTTGTCAGGTCGGGCCTTTGAACGTCTTGGCGATGGTGTCTAGACTATTTGTCTTTATCAGTAGAGAGCATAGACTTGGGATAGAAGCTCGCAGCACAGCTCGCGAGAGGGGCAAGAGATCATAGAACCAGCGTCATAATGTCGTACATATCTAGCTAGAAAGCAACTTCATCCGACAGTTACAAGGTCCGTTCAATGCAAGTGGCATAAAAGTATGGTTCCTGGTGGGTGTTGGCTGAATCGCATCTTGCCAGGCGATTCAGGGGTTCAGGGGCTTCCCTCAGGATCTGCGGTTTGGCAGCATCACCGGAACTTCGATTAAGACGAAAATATTCTATCAATTATACACCGAACTCGCTTCAAATTATGTTCTCCCTGTCATCTCCTCATTTCTCTTGCTTGGTCGGCCCCCCACATTCCCCAGTGATCGAGTTGCCCGTACTCCCCGCCAGCTCCCATCATGTGTCCCGTGGCGAACTGTGGTCCCCCAATCCACGAAAACTCGTCGTATCCCATGCTCATGCCCTCACCAAATGCAACACCGCCAGAAACGCCCGAAAGATCAAGCGGTAACGTTTCCTGCACGGATGCCGAAGCCTCTTCCCTCCCGCCATCCGTCTCCATCTCGTCAGGCTTGGCGGTGGCTGCCCTCCACCGCTGAATCCTAGCCACCACATCAGGCACTTGCACCGACGTCCCTGTCTCCCTTCCTGCTCTCTGGAGCGTCTCCCATGCACCGAGGACGAGCTTTCCAAACATTTCCGTCATGGGATGGTCCGGCGCGCCAGTCGAGGGCTGGAACCTCGCCTCGTGGTTCATGTCCATGACCTCCCACGCTCTCGTCGCCCCCGAACTCAATGGCCGCCGCTTCAGGTCCTCGATGATGTCCAGGTAGGCCGGGAAGGGAAAGTGTAGCCACATGAACCACGTGAAGCCCTTGACAAGCGGCGAGGCCAGCATCTTCGTATCGCACTCGAGCACGCGGCAGGCGTGGCCTAGCGAGACGTCACGTTCGGCATCGGAGCGCGCGGCGGTCTTGGGATCTGCCCAGTGCTGTATGATGTGGCACTTTGCCATCTGGGCACGCGAAGACCAGATGGCCATGAAATGCGTCGGATCACCTTGATCGAGGTGGCGGAGGTAGTCGTGCTCGATGCGGGCCTCGAGGGCTGCCGGGTCGCCATCGGCGGGCAGACGGCGAGCTACAGAGCGTAGAGCGGGCTCCGTGAAGGCGAGGTGCGTGGGGGAGTTGCGGATCCAGTCGCCCAGCTCGGCGCGGGTGACGGCAAAGGCGGCGTCGGTGCCGCGTCCGTGGGAGACGGGCGGCGCCGCCATACCTGGGCGTAGCTCAGCGTCTCCGACGTTGAGAGGCACACGGCAGTCCCAGAGGGGACTGAGCATGGCCGTGTCGGAGTAGGAGAGCTGGCCGACGCGGGTGTCGAAGAAGACGAGGGCCCACCAGAGGCGGCGGCGCATCTCGGCCTCGAAGACGTCGCAGCGGGCAAGGGTGGATTCTTTGTGAATTCCCATCCGGCGGGCGATGCGGACGGCCATGCCGATGACGGGCGAGAGAGAACGGGGGTCGGTGACGGGGCGGAGGGAGCACTGGGAGCATTAGTCCAATGAACCAGTAAGGGACAGCGAGGAACATTGTAAGGGTTTCTACTCACGAGGTAGAGGAAGAAGGCCGTCAGACAGTCGCGGTCGTCGGTCTGCAGGAACCGGCAGCTGGCGAGTGCGCGCTGACATCCGCGCTGGAACCGTCGCAGGGCCTCCTTCCGGGGCATCCCAAGAATGGCTCGACCTTCATCATCGGATAGTGTGCCAGTGGCGACGGAGTAGATAGAGAACATGAGGGCCTCCAGGCGGGGCTCCAGGGAGGATAGGTCGGCGGCGGCCTCGATGATGCGTGGCTGCAAGCTCGGGGCGTGCGTCACCTTCAGCAATGGATTGACGTTGTCGAGGTAGACCTGCCAGAGGCGCAGGATCTGGGCGAGCGGCGGGTGCAATGTTGATGTCTCTTCGGGACCGGCGCTGGAGCCGAAGAGCTGGAGGTGCTCGTCGTTTTCGAAGAGGGAGCCCCAGGCGTCTCTAACGGTGCGCCTGCGTACCGAGTCGTCTAGGAGGTCGCTGCCTTCATCGTCGGTGTCGTCAAGCTGAAGCTGTCAGCGGGGAGCGAGGGGTGGAACAAATGGCGAGGGAAGTACCTGTACTTCTGATCCTGGGCTGGTAGCGTACCACGTTCTCCTAGAGCGGTGTCAGATGCAGGCCGGTGGCAGAGTACCTACCAAAGTGAATTGGACTTACTTTGGTTCACCTTCGCTGCCGATGTTGGTCGAGACGGTTGGCGAGGGGGTATGTGTCTGTTCCACATGAGGCTTTTCGATAGCGAGGGCTCTCTTTTCCTCTCGACCGCCATGCAGGGGCTGGAAATCGACGTTGTTGCGGCGCAGGAGGTCTTCGTATGTCCTCAGACGGTCGAGGAGTTCGCGTTCGGGGAACCGCCTCTTCCTCGGGCGGGATTGGGTCGCGGGCACGCAGGAGACATTGTGCTTGATGCAGCTGCCGCAAGGAAAGCTGCGGTCGCATTTGATCTTGCGCTGTTGGCAAACGAGGCATGAGAGAATTCTCGGCGCCGGCGCGGGGGCGGACGCAGATGATGGTGTCATGATGTTGAGGGAGACGCGTGCAATTCACCGATAAATGGTCGACTTCGGGGGCGACCCGGGGGTTACATATGTCCGGAGGCCCTGTCAGCCCTAAGGGGCGGCGAAGGTCTAGGCTGCTCTGGCGGGTATTCAGCCTGTTCTGCGTCATGCAGAGGGAGCTTACTCCCTGCAAACGAGGTGGTTGTCTCGGGATTTTCTAACGTCCGGTGCCGCTCTTCCGAGAGATGCGTGTGCTGGACCCTGACTGGCGGCCCCTATTTTCTCACACTGCAGTACCAAAGTCCTTCGGACCAGTCTATTGTCCGACAACACCACTACGATGTCCGACCTCGATCATCTCGGGACCACAAGATGCAAATCGCCGGGATTGCAGTGAAGGTCCTATGTCCGAGTGCACTGGCTGGAATTGAAATAAATCTGCCACGTCCAGCTTACCTCTCTCGTCCCATTCATCTCTCCCAACACCATCACCACCAACTTCTCCCATCTCACCACCCTCGATCATACCCTGTCCACACCCTGATCAACCATGTCTTCCACAGAACACCCCTCTAGCTCGTCCGAGGCAGACACCTCCACCAAAGTTCCGGCCGACACCCCCCACGGCAACACCTCGTGGCCTCGCCAAAAGATTGCCATGAACAAGAACCAGGTCTTCTTCGTCCTGCTCACCGTCATGATGAGCATATTCCTCGTCGCCCTCGACCGAACAATCATCACTACCGTATGGCGGTTCTCTCACTCCGAAATTGATCTCCTCTGACCAATTGCCTAGGCCATTCCCAAGATCACAGACGAGTTCAACTCCCTCGATGACGTCGGCTGGTTAGTCTTACCTCCTTGTCGTTTACCCCTGGCTGTCTTGAACGTTCTTCATGTTCTTATAACCATCAACGTGACCACCGTCGACTTCTGAGAGCTTCCAACACAGCCATTGAAGACAGAGCTAACTCAGATGATCACAGGTACGGCAGTGCCTATCTCCTCACCTCGTGCGCCTTCCAGCTTTCCTACGGCAAGCTCTACACATTCTGGTCCGTGAAGACCGTCTTCCTCTCCAGCATAGCCCTCTTCGAGATTGGTTCGGCCATCTGCGGCGCGGCCCCGTCCTCAACCGCCTTCATTATCGGACGTGCCATCCAGGGCGTCGGCGCTGCAGGCATCTTCTCCGGCTGCGTGAGTCTTCAATCCCCTTTTCATTTGTGATTAACAACGACAGCTGACGTACTCAGATTGTTTGCATCATCTATGCTGTCCCTCTCGAGAATCGTCCTCGCATCCAGGGCCTCTTCGGCGCTCTCTTCGGCATCGCCTCCATCGTCGGCCCTCTTGTCGGTGGCGCTTTCACCTCCCACGTCTCCTGGAGATGGTGCTTCTTCATCAACCTCCCCTTTGGCGCTGTAGCTCTCGTCATTGTGGCTGTTTGTCTGCGCATACCCGACCGCGACACTACCCAGGCCTCCATCAAGGAGAAGCTGTCCCAGCTAGATGGGCTCGGCACAACCGTGCTGGTGGGCTCCGTCGTCTGCCTCGTCCTCGTCTTCCAATGGGGTGGCCAGAAGTACGCTGTGAGTGAATCCTTGACTTCATTGTTCCTAGAAACGCGGCTAACATTACCAGTGGAACGATGGTCGCATCATTGCTCTCCTCGTCGTCATGGGCATCACGGCCATCGCCTTTATCGCCACCCAGATCCTTCTCCCTCGCACGGCCACCCTGCCTCCCCGTATCTTCAAGCACCGCAGTATCATCGCCGGCGGCTGGGCCACCACCTGGGTTGGAGCCTCCATGTACATCTTCAGTAAGTCAATCCCTCAAATCTCTCCCCAATGCAATGACCATGAAGCTGACGCCTGCTAGCTTACTTCCTCCCCATCTGGTTCCAGTCCATTCTCGGCGTCTCCGCTGTCGACTCCGGCATCCGCATGCTGCCCCTGATGCTCTCCATGGTCCTCGCCTCCATTACGAACGGTTTCGCCGTCCACAAAATCGGCTACTACACCCCTTCTGCCATCTTCGGGTCTTGCGTCATGGTCATCGGCGCCGGGCTCCTCACCACGCTGCAGGTTGACAGCCCGACTGGCCACTGGGTCGGGTACCAGATCCTCTACGGCTTCGGCCTGGGCATGTGCTTCCAGGCGCCTAATCTCGCCGCCCAAACCGTGCTGCCGACCCGCGACGTACCCATTGGCACGTCGCTCATGTTCTTCATGCAGCTGCTCGGCGCTTCCATCTTCATCCCCGTTGGCCAGTACGTGCTCCTCACGCAACTGAGCCACGAGCTCGCTGGTGTTGGGGGGCTCGACCTGCAAGCTATCAGCTCCAGCGGCGCAACTTCATTGTCGACCTCTGTGCCCGAGCACCTCCGGGAGACGGTCCTGTTGGCGTATAATGCGGCACTCCGTGACGTTTTCCGTCTCGGCCTGGCACTAACATGCCTCATCGTGCTGGGCATCGCCGGCTTGGAATTCAAGAGTGTCAAGAAGGAGGCACAGGCGGGCAAGGACGCCGCTGGGAAGCTGGAAGCCGAGGGAGTGAGTCGGGAGAAGAAGTGAACTACGGCCGATAGAATAGAACACTTAGCACATGTATTCTTAATGAATCTCTTCTCAAAATTTTGGAATCATATCTGCCGGAGACATGCTGCGTCCCATTTCGGGTATTCTTGTTCGTTAGGGGTCACTGTGAAGCGAGGACATCGAGGCTAGCCAGAAAAGGTGAAAATGTCATCGCACCTCAAAAAAGACTCTCCACTCTCATCTGCGGGGGCTGGGCGAAGCATGAATCGCGAGATGTTCACTCCCGCCTGCAAGACGCACTTGCGTTCGTGAAAATTACTATGCCGAACGTATCTATTCATTCACTCACATCAGTGGGCCACTTCTCTTGGCCGTGATGAAGCTGATGCCGCCGTTGAACCACAAACTGGGACAAGCGCCCTGCTTGGAGCCAGTAAATACGCCTCTCTCGCTCTTCGAGAAACCAACGTTCCCGTTGATTCGACGGCTTCGAGATGAGGCGCTTTGTTTCTGCCTGCCGCTTAAACCACCGAACGGAGTTTAGTCGCTCCTTTTACTTGCCGGACACTCGATCCATCCCCAAGATAAAACAGGAAGATGGCCCCAGGCTTTTTGCAAGACATGATCGACTCGTCTCATCTATCACACAACATCGTTGCTCCAAGATCATGTCCTTCGAAGAGCTTGTCACTTCCATTCGCCATCCGAAGGCAGTAGGGGATGGAGAATTGCCACTGCCTCGAGTCACACTTGGGGCCGTGAACAGAGATGGTACTGCTCCTACGGCCGCTGCACCACATGACTGTCATGACCACCAAAAGCTAACCTCTAAAGGTTCTTTCCACTACGCCAAAGCTTTTGCGGAAGAGTCAGTCGAAAGCACGGAGACAGATGCGCTGCACTACATTGCCTCAGCAACCAAATTGGTCACCACTGTTGCCGTGATGCAATGCGTGGAGAAAGGTCTATTGGACCTTGACGCCAACATCGCCAAAGTACTGCCAGAATGGGAGAACCCCCAAGTCCTCACTGGATTTGAAGAGGACGATCGGCCTATCTTCCGACCCTCAACGAAGCCCATGACACTACGGCAAGTCTTCGTATTCGCTCGAGACAAGGCTTTGGGCACATTCTGACATCATCTCACATGGTTTAGACACCTCTTGACACACACGAGCGGCTTGGCGTATGTCTACATGGAGCCTCTCCTGACTCGTTATTCTCAGCTTCCGATCGCCGAACCCCGGAATCCGTACACAATCGTAAGTCACTTGCCGTTTTCTTCTTGTATTCAAGGTACAGTGCTGACAACGTCGTTCGTGAAGAAAGACAAGTTCTACCCCTTCCTGGTGTGTGAGCCCGGCGACCGCTGGCATTACTCCCCAGGGTTGGATTGGGCCGGTGTCATGGTAAGATTCATCCCCCCGGTGTGGTTCATGAGCTAATGGGTCAGGTGGAGCGAGTCACTTCCCAGAGACTCGGTGACTACATGAAGCAGCACATCTTCGACATCGTCTCAGTCAAAGACGCTACCTTCCACCTTGAGACTCGAGAGGACTTGCGGGCTCGATCGGCGAAGGTCTGGGAGCGAGCCGGGAATGATCTTCGCCTTAGTGAAGGAACTCCCTGGGCTGATCCAGTGCCGGAAGATCTTGGTGGCGGTGGGCTGTATACCACTGCCAGTGAGTTGCTCAAGATCTACCAAGGCATTCTGAACGGAAAGTTGCTCCGGCCAGAAACCGTCAAGACATTGTTCCAGCCTCAGCTGAAGACCACGGCGGGCCTCGACAACCAACCCGACCACTCGTCGTCCTATCGCAACGCCGTCTACAACGCTGTTCCCAGCGATATGCCTGTGAACTTTGGCCTTGGCGGCTTGCTGAATCTTGAGCCGATCCCAGGGCGTCGATCGGCACAGTCGCTGACATGGTCCGGGATGCCCAACTGCTACTGGGTAGGTTCGGTGCATCACTCTATCTACCTAGGAGACATGTTGACTGATTTGCTATCTCATAGTGGATTGACCTGGAGAAAGGCGTTGCGGGTGTCTACTTATCACAGCTAACCCCGACTGGAGATCAGCAGGCCATCAAGCTCTTGACCGAGTTCGAAAAGTTTGTCTACCAGAGCATTAAGAAGCTGGAGACCCGGTCAAAAGAAGCCAGCTGAGGTAGAGGCTGGACATTTGGGATCACTGAAAGCTCGAAAGTCTCCTTGCTTTTATTTCAAATTAAACTCGGCTCTTTTGGTAGAAGCAGATGTGTGCCTGTCCATCATCTTCTATCCAGCGCGAGAACACCTGGTTCAAGACCTAGCTTCTCTCATCGCATTCTAGTGACCCGCTCAATTGCAATCAATCACATCAAGAGACTGCAATTTCTACGAAGCCTACATACAGACCAGTCTATGCACCATCAGGCTGTACAATTTTACGTGATCCCATCACAACAGAACCTATTCTTCACCATTTTGGGATTTAGGCTGGGTTTTGAGAAAATCATATTCAGAGCATCAACAACTACATTCGTGTTCCTCGCATGACACCCAACGTACAGTCGCTCCCAAGTACTAGCTCTCACTTTGCGGCTTCTTCGTCGCCAAGAATGAACACACGCAGCCGACGAGGACATGATGCGGCCAAGCTGCGAGTAACGCGCTGCGAAAGACTGCTCACTGCGTCTTGGCACCACCGAAGCATGATGGTGACTTGCGCTGGCGCTCGCCGAGAGATCCATCCAACCAATGGCCCCTCGATGTGTTTCACCGGTCGTCCGTCATGGCCGTAGTATTCTGGCTCGTAACCTTCCCTGCCATCATATGCGTCGCCGGAGCCGGTAGCAGCCAATTTGACATACGTCTTCCCTCCTTCAACCTGGATCCCCTCGGTGAATCCCACACCCATGAAGAGGTCACGGAAGCGGTTCAGCGTGTAGCTCTTTGCGTTCATGCAGTCAATGAAAACCGCCCTGGTATCGGAGTTGGGAAGATGACGGAAGACCTCAGACACGAAGTGAGCCCGTAGAATGGCGTTGTCCTCATACTCTTCCGGATAAAAGTCATCGTCTTGGATGAACATAGGATACTCGTATGCCCAGTAAAGAGGGCTTGAATGTGAGTACTCGAAGTCGATGAGCCCGGTGAGTTTGGGTGGCGAGCCGTCCTCAGGGAGAGTGAACATGATGTTCTGTCCGTCAAAGTCGGCGTGCCGCATGACGAAAGAGCCCTCGAACATAGTATGTCCGTGTCCATCCATGAACCTGTCCAGCGCTTCTCGTGCGCTTCGGTAG
Source organism: Plectosphaerella cucumerina (assembly GCA_020746995.1). Classification (NCBI taxonomy): domain Eukaryota; kingdom Fungi; phylum Ascomycota; class Sordariomycetes; order Glomerellales; family Plectosphaerellaceae; genus Plectosphaerella; species Plectosphaerella cucumerina. The sequence continues at coordinate 414,853 of JAGPXD010000007.1, forward strand.
GTGTCGGCCAGCCCCGGGAACGATGTTGACTCCGGATTGACAAAGTGGTGCATGTAGTCGAGGTTGGAGTCAAAAGGGCCTCCGCCTTCAGAAGTGCAGGCACTGATAAGAGGGCCAATGACGCCCTCGGGTGTGAGGGATCCAATTTTGTCGAACTTGACAGAAACAAGTTTGACAAGCATGCGTGAGATTTGGGACACAGCAGCCTTCTTGTGGTCAAGAGACAGTGATTGCCAAATACTGGACAGTTGCTTTCCTGGGAGACGCTCCATCAGCGTGATAGGAGCGCCAATGTCGTTGTCGGGAGTCAAGTTAATTGCGTAGATTTCGGGCAGTGGAAGATCCGTCCTCTCGGCGAGGTACTGAATCGTCGCGATTTCGCTGGCATCCTTGCCATCATACGACTTTTCGCGAGTGAATCGTGCGATACAGGTGAAGTCTGAGCGAACGAGGGAGGGGAAGACATGGGTGGTATTGTCTTCTGGTTTGCTGAAGCTCAGCACAAAGATCTCGTGGTATGACCCTTGTGTGAGGCGAGTGACTTGGGTGCATTCAAGGCCCAAAGCGTTCGTCGCAAAGTCCTTGAGCTTGTCATGGTCAAGCTCAAGTTTGGGAGGCTCGTCTGATGCCCATGAAGTAGCTGTGGAATGGGTTGAAGATGAAGTCATTGTGGAGAGGTTGCCGATAGCAATGTAGTTGATGGCTTGGTAATGGCTGATGGAAGTGGTATGTGACACGTTCCCCTGAAGTGGCCATGGTTTCAGGTTATAAGCAGTGGTCGGCTGGGTGGCTGTCAAAGAACAGACGCTGTTGTTGCTGCATGCTATCTTTGTTTAAGGCATAATTGTCGTGGAAAATTGACAGACAAAGACAAAGGGATCCTGGATCTGTCTCAAGGTTCTTTGGCTCCCGGGCTATTCTACCAGAGGATTGACAACAAAGGCATTGGGGACTTCTCGGCCTGGGGTGAGGTCCATGCTCCCGCCGACTTCGCTGATCGACGACCGTCGCCCTGCTTTGTTTCGGTGTGTTGTCACGCTGTATTGGAACACGATTTTCGGAAACAATGAGCTCCAGAACAAGAGGGGGTCACGTCAAAGCTCATTGTAGGGGGAATATACAGGTCAAATCCGCCGTTCGTTATTGCCCGGGGTCTACTCTGTGGACGCCCACAAGTGTAACATCAATCCTCTTTGAGTTTCAAAAAACATGACTGTGTCGGGATCATGGCAGATGATATGCTGAGACACAGAGAAGTTCAACTTCCAGATGACATGATCGCAAAACAGTCCAGTCCAGTCTTCAATGGTTCTGTTTCCGAATATGAGAGCTAGATTAATACAATATGAGCGACTGGAACCATTTCATCGACAGGTAGTCAACATTCACAACCACAACAGTTTCATCTACCTTCAAGCTACAGCTTCCATCACCAGCAATACTCAGACCCCATCACAGAGCCATACCACACCTTCGACCAAACTCTCTCGCCACAATGCCTCCCTTTCCGACCACTCATCACTGTAACCCTTGCAAGAAAAAGACTGCACGTATGGTCGCGGCGGGCCACTGCCCCAAGCACTCCTGGGTCTGCGGGAACGAGCATGAGCCATTTGTTTGTGGAAAGAACCAGAAATGCAAATACTGCGGCGACCACTACGACGAAGAGAACTGCGCTGTGTGTGACCTAAAGACCGTCAAACCTTGATGAGTTGGCAACCTAAGCACCCCTGCGTCCAGCCTCGTCTACACTCCACACTGGTAAAAGATGTGTCCCGAAAACACACAGAGCTTGGCATTGTTTTGTCCATTTTGCAGAGAGCATAAAGCTTAAAGAATAGATCATAGAGTTTCCAGTAGAGCATGGAACGTGGAGTACATGCAATATATGATCATTCCGTATTGGCTTGGTCAGGCTCAGATTGGGAAATATCGGGTCCGGCCTGTCGGAATACACTTAATTATTTCAAAGGTTGGTGCGGACATGGTGATACCCTTTTCGGAGAGAATGTCGTAACAGCTAAACTCCCAGACAGGTGACCCTTTCTTTGCTTCAAGATCTCCAGCCGTCAAGCAAAGTGCCTACATGTAGCTGAGCCCGATCATTGCAGGCGAAGAACCTGAGTAGGTGTATTCACACCATAACAGTTTGGTCAGCTGACCCCCTTGCTTTGGTGGTAGCCCCTGATACAAAAAGCAAGACTGCCTTTTAGGTCGTAAATAGATGTGAAAGACTGTTGTCTTGGCTTGTGGCTTGCCTTACTGGGTGCATCCGTCGGTCATCACATCCCTATCAAGACAATTGAGACATTATGGACAAACAGGAGGGTCAAACCCGGCGACAATGACCGTCGTCAGTATTTCCGCTGAACGGTTTGCAGAAATGACGGAAAGAGGGAGAAGATGAGGAACCTGAGTCATGTGCACGAGCTTTCTGTTGCAGATAGACGAAGATTCTGGTGATAGCCGCCTGCATACGTCCCCCTCTACTCTGATGACACAGTGGTGGTACGGCGAAATACCTTATTTCGTGATTCAACGTCTGTGAATGGTTTCCAACATTTTATAAAGGCCATCCGCCTGGATAGGGTGGTAATGTTTATCTCAAGACTCGTGGAATGAAGGTTAGAGGGACTTCGCTTTCCACTACCTACTGTTGTCACATACGCAGGAGAATTCTGGCAGCCAGGCAGGTTGGTCTATCCGACCAAAAGCACAAAAAGTAAATCTCCTGCGTGAACAGGGAATCGAACCCTGGGCTCCCCGATGGCAACGGAGAATTTTACCACTAAACCATTCACGCTTGTTGGATGCAGTGGGGGGTGGGTTCTAGCTTCATATTCCCAGAACAAGATCTTTCCCAGGTCTTAAATCCCTTTGTCTTTGCGGTTTGTCTTGCACCGATTGTTTTTGCGCTTGGTGTTCTGAAGAAAACTGATCCTTGATAGTCCGCCAGGTCAAAGGCTTCGCTGTGAGGCTGAGAGGCGTTGGCTGTGGTGCCGGCTTTTATTGGACTGGGAGGTACCATCTCTGTTCACAAGTTGATGCAATGAAATGGCCGACCAAAATGGGTCATACTCCAGAGGCTAACAGAACATCAAACATCTGTGGATGAAGCTGCTGTCGCTAAAGCTAGGTATCTCAGCAGGAAATATCACAGGCACATGAGGTGGTGACAGATCGATATTGAGTACACGGGTATACACGCTAATACGCTATCAAATGCTTTGGCACTTAGATGCCAATCTTGAAGCCACCGGGCAGGAGCCTCTGCAGGGCACGAAGAGGGTCGTACTTCCTGGAGATGTCGAGGAGCTTCTTCTGGTTGGCGGCGCCGTAGCCAGGGTAGATCTCCTGGAAGCCGGCGGCGTCACCCATGTAGTTGAAGGCCTCGTAGATGCCGGCGACCTTGGTGGCCTCCTTGATGGCGGCGGTGGTCTTCTGGACCCAGGCGTTGACGGCGGCGTCGTACTTGCTCGACTTCCACTCGACGGCCTCGGCCCAGGCGAGGTAGGTGCCCTTGGAGGCGACGTCGATGCCGAGGGCGTTGCCGGTGGGGTTCATGGCCTTGGAGCCGTCCTGCCACAGCTTGCCGATGGGCTGCCAGTTGACGGAGAGCAGGACAAAGTCCTCCTGGGGAACGGCGGCGAAGAGCTCGGGCAGAGCGGCGATGAAGACGTCGTGGGTGATCTTGACGCCCTGGTAGAGGGTGTCGTAGTCCTTGCCGACAGTGGTGCCGGTGATGAACATGTCGTTGATGTCCTCGACGACGAGGCCACCGACCTCAATGGCGAAGTCGGAGACGGTCTTGAAGCCCATGGTGCTCGCGATGGAGGGGATGGCGAAGAAGGGGGCGAAGCACTCGGGGTTGGACTCGGTCTCGCTGTCGTAGAAGAGGACGGCGGATCCAACGGAGTTGGTGGCATCCGAAGGGACAACCATGGGGACGATGTGCGAGAGGGGGTCGGTGTTGAAGGCGGAGAAGTTGGCAACGGCCTGGGGCATGTCAGTGATGAGGCTCAGGGGCGTGGTGCGCGGGGAGGGGAACTCACAGCAAGGAACTCCTCGACGTGGTCGCCGGCGACGGTGTAGGCGCCAGCGAAGACCTTCTTGGAGGGGAAGGTGCGGAGCTTGAAGGAGGTGACGATGCCGAAGTTGCTGCTGCCGCCCTTCAGGGCCCAGAACAGGTCGGTGTTGGAGGTGGCCGAAGCGGTGACGATCTGACCGCTGGCGAGGACGACCTCGTACTCGAGGACGTTGTCGGCGGACCAACCGGCCTGGTTGCCGTAGAAGCTGACGCCACCACCGAGGAGCAGGCCGGGGACGCCGACGGGAGCAAGACGGCCACCGGCGACAGCGACGTTGTACTGCTCGAGGTACTTGTAGACCTGGCCCCAGGTGTGGCCGGGTCCAACGACGACGGACTTCCTGTCGTCGGAGATCTGGAGGGTGGTGAGGTTCGACGAGACGAGAAGGATGCCGTCATCGATGCTGTTGGCGCCCTGTGATGTGTGAGCTTGACTTCTATGTATCAAAGGCAGATAGAGTGTAACATACGGGAATGGCCATGTGGGCACCACCCCTGACGGCGAACTTGGCCTGGGTCAGGCGGCTGGTGAGGATGGCGGCAGCAACCTCAGTAGCCGAGGTGGGGCGGAAGATGCACTTGGGGCTCAGGATCTGGGTGTTGGACCAGAACTGGGCGTTCTCGTACTCGTAGGTGCTGTCACCCGGGTAGAAGGTCTTGGACGGGTGGACGAGGTTGAGGGCGCCGCAGCCCAGGGTGGCACCGAAGGTGCGAGGCTCGATCTCGGCACGGGTGTCGAGAGGAGCGGCGGCGGGCGTGGCGACGGCGCCGGCGACCATGGCCACGAGGGCCGAGGCGGGACGGAGCCAGGAGGAGCCGACCATTGTGACGGGGGAAGGAGGGGTAGAGAGCGAGAGGAAGGGAAGGTAGAACAAGATCCTCAGGGGGGCGGGGTCGAACTAGGAGAGAGTTGACCGCGGGGAGGGGGGGAGTTGACCTGGCGACTTGGATCCGACCTTGGGGGGAGAGGCAGAAACGAGCGTGCTGGTTGAAGAGCCAGGTTCTCGACGATGATGCAGGACGGTTGACCACTTAAGAAGAAGCAGCGGCGGGTTCACTGCAACCCCCCGATGCTGCAGCCACGTGCCGGCTGTGCATTGCGCATATGCGAGACGGGCAACTTCATCTCCGATGTATTGGAAGCTGGGCGGAGATTGGGCGCAGCAGAATCGAATCGAGGCAGCAGGACGGGGCGAGACGTTGTGCCGAGCCTGCCGCGCTGTAGTTTTGGTTGCCACCCCTGCTCGAGTGCTGGCTGTTGGCGGTGCTTGGCTACGCTGGGCCGCTGAATGTTGCCATGTTGGGGTGGCGGACTGGATGAAGGGGCCCGCTCCCCTGAATGATGCGATGGTCTTGGTAGGTCTGTGGCCCTTATCAGAGGGTCTTAGGGGTCATACGCATTCGTAGGGGCCCTCTCTGGCCTGGCCCAGGTGCTTCCCTCTCCCCCACTGATGATGCGCCGGTTAAGGCCGAAGCGGACCTAAGTCCACCAGTGAGAATTTATTTTCCGCGGCCGTTAGAGGGGGCCGCGAGGCCCGGCGGGACTGGTCGCCAAGCTTGGGGACGGGCAAACGGGCACTAGGGATGATTTTCAATGGTTCGGCGGGCGCTGTTATTACTAGCAGTTAGCATAGAAGGGAGAGGCTGGGCGGGCCGGTGTGGACTGGAAGTGTGTTGGGTGGACGGATAACGGCCAAGCTTTGTTCGGCTTCCGTGGAGACCAAGGACGTTCTTCTTCGATCAAGGGACGGGCTCCTCTCTTCCAAGTTCCCCGTCGGCGTCGATACGATAGCTCGGCCGAGTGGACTCGTCGCGCAGTGTGCATCGACACCAGACACCGAAGTCCCCATTGGTTTCCATTTCCAGTGCAACAGTAGATGAGAAAAGGTCCGAGAGCGCAGGCCACATGTGAAGAAGCCAAGGGCCACGTTCAGGGTCAGGGGTGAAGACACCAGGGGCAGACCGCGGAACTGGTATTTCTTTCAGTTCGGCCAGTCTCTCCAGTCTCCACCCCTTGCCTCGGCTGTACGAATTCTTGCATTCGTAATCAGACTGCGGAGGCCACCTTCAGGTGATATGCAGCTCTGTCCGTCTCCGTGGTTGTCAACTATTGCCTGGCTGCCTCTGGGCGAACCAATATCGTTCGACTTTTGCGACGCCGAGCGCTGCTTTCCCCCCACGCGCGTCCCAGTCGGCAGTTCTTTGGCAGTTGGTCGTCGAAACTGCTTTGCCGCAGAGATGGATCTGGTGGCTGGCTGGTTGGTTGCAACAGCCCATCCCATCTGCCACGCCGTCGCTCGATTGGCGACCCGACCCGTTGGGTTGGGCTCCCATTCTTCAGCTGAAAAAACGCCCGAGCACGACTCGACTGCCGGTCGTTGACTATGACAGCTTGCTTGCTTGACTATAGGGATGAGCGCGAGTCCGTGCAAAAGCAGAAGACGAGGGGGCCGAAAGAGAAGCTCGCCGCTCCCCCGTCCTTCCGAACAAACAGCATCAGATAGCCAGGATGATCTCTTTCCCTTTCCGCTCTCCTTCTCGCTCCCGCGCTCCCTTTGAGCAGAGGCTCCTCGACCTGCTCCTTTCAATCTGCTGCCCGGCCGGGGTCATCCATGCCGGCGCAGAGGCCTCGAAACGGCAAGCAACGCCCGCCCCCCACCCCAGCAAATTCCGCGGATGGACAGGGGATCGCCACGCCGCCTGCAGGTCTCAGAGACCTTCTGCTCTGCAGACTGCAGCAGCAGTGCTCAGTGCTCACTGCTTCTGCCGGTTCTCCTCTTGCTGCAGGGGCTCGCGGCCAGGGCTCGATGCAGACGAGAGGTCCGCTCAGGGGGGTCGACGTGCGCCGGAATTCCTCCACAGGGGGCAAGGATCAGGTCGTGGAAGCAACTCCACCCCGCCAGGAACACCATTGCCATGCATCCCATGCCGCGAAAGCCGCCCAGATGGAAGGAGCAAGAAGCTCTGCCTCTCCTCCTCTTCGGAGTCTTCTTCGGGGTTTACTTCTTGTCCCTCACCGGCCAAGACTCTTGATCGGTGTACTTGACATATCAACTGCCTGATCCGTCTGCTGCATGTCACCCAAGCACTGCCGGTGTCCCCTTCAGATCTCGAGGTATCATTTCCTCGCAGAAAGGGTAACCCCCGCGGACAACGAGTGACTTGTTTCTTGGTCATCCCTCTCGGTCTCTTGGAGCATCCCAGCGGTCCGGTCAAGCAAGAGGTCCGTCCCCCCAAACAAACCCGCATATCACCCCCGGCCGTTGTCATCTTTCGCCCCTCTTCCCCTGCCCTGTTCCTGGGAATCCCGCCAGCCTACCACGGCGCCACCTGGCTCGTTACATTGTCCTGAGGCAATGTGACGGCCGCGCGACGACGCCAAAACGTGCCACAAAAGTGGCCCTCGCAAGGTAAGTCGGTTCTCGGCTCCGGTACGCCCTGCAGGCCCGTACATGTCTTCGTGAGTAGGCTTACGAGCGGCGTCCAAGCGTCCTACCCCCTCGACCGGCATCCGCTGTCCTCCTCGTACCAGTTTAAAGGGGTCGTCTTGTCACGCGTTGACCAGAGACGGGGGGTTAGGGTGACATGCGGCGACATGTCTGGGTCTTCTGTCCGGAGGAGCGGCCGGGACAGTTCCCAGGCGGAGGGGCGGGATAATATGACCGGTCACACATGTACCGTGGTAGGAGGGCTATAGCAGCTCGGAAGGTGAGGTGAGGGGGGGGGGGGGCAGGCTGCAGGACCCAGAGATAGACCACGGCACTGGCGCCTGTTCGTGTCGGCTGCCCACGGGGGCGCTGCCAAAAAAGCCATAATACCGGACCTCCCTCGGATCAGACGAGCGGGTGTGGCGCCTCGGGTCCCCGTCGTCAGATAAGTGCCTGTGCCGTCCTTTTCTCTCCAGCCCTTTCGCAGCGAAGCGTCGTTTCCACCCTTCTTGCGATAGTTTGTTGTCTTTTGTTTTCCTTCCTTTGCAGATCACCCAACCCAGCAGCCGAGCTTCCGACCATGGCTGAAGATCTGGCCTACGCGATGCCGGTGGTGCCAGAGGGCTTCACTCGAGATCCTACAGCACCGGGCGCGAACACAACTCTGCTTGCCGTGTCTTGCGTCTTCTTCCCTCTGGCAGTGCTCTTTACCGTGGGGCGTATCTATACCAGGGCGGTCCTCGTGCGAACCGTTTCTTTCGATGACTGTAAGTTTGTCAGTGATACAATACATGCGTGGGTACTGACTCGTGATAGACCTTATGGTGGGCGCACTGGTACGAGAGTCGGCTATTCCATTGCTCTTCGACATGACACTGATGATCTTCCCGGGATAGGCTTGCAGCGCTTGCTTATGTGCTTTTGTGTGGAACCGTAAGTCATGTCTGACTTGAGTTCCCGACTCTTGACTAACTCGATTGCCAGTAATCAACTATGGCCTTGGAAAGCACATGTGGAATGTGCTCCTGACACCAGAGATGTTCCCCAACTTTGGCCTGGTAAGTTCGCAGACCTCGTGCCAGACCTCAACGCAGTCTGACTTTCGCAGAACAACCTCCTGGCCGCCATCGCATTCTGTCTCGCCACCGGTCTCGCCAAGGGCTCCATCCTGCTCTTCTACCTCCGCATCTTCCCCTCCAAGAAGATGGTCTGGACCGTCTGGACCCTCTTCGCCTTCACCATCGGCTACTCGGTCGCCTGCGCCCTGGTCAATCTCTTCAGCTGCAACCCCGTCGAGGCCTCGTGGAAGCTCGAGTACGCCGTCACCGGCGAGTGCATCAACCGCCCCGTCTTCTACTTTGCCCAGGCCGCCCTGAGCATCTTCACCGACATTACCACCGTCGTGTGCCCACTGCCTGTGCTGCGGACCCTTCGCCTTCCCTTCAAGCAGAAGATCGGCATTGCCTTTGTTCTGACCATGGGAGCCTCGTATGTCTCTGTTTTGTTTCGCGGCATAGGTTCTGCTAACACCGCCCAGCGTTTGCGTCATCAGCATTGTCCGACTTTACTCCCTCTACGTCCTCCTGACCGACGCCGACCTGACCTGTAAACCCACCGACTCCTGATCTTGTACCATCAGCTAACAGCCCTTCACAGACAACACCCCGACGGCTCTCATGTGGTGCATCCTCGAGCTCAACCTCTCCATCATCGGCGGCAACATCCCCGCCGCCAAGCCGCTGCTCACCAAGATGTTCCCTCGCGTCTTCGCCTCGTCGACCCAGAACACCTCGGCATGGAAGTACCACAACTCGGCCTCCAACACGGGCGGCGCCAACGGCGTCGCTGGCAGCGCCTTCTCGATGAACAAGACGATGAAGTCCAATACCCGCATCACCGCCGCCGACAACGGAAGCGAGGAGTACATCATGCAGGACCAGACGATTCGCAAGACCGTCGAGTACGGGTACGAGGTGTCAGAAGATGGCGACGAGCAGAATGCCAGGCAGAAAAAGTGAAGCTGGACGCATGGACGTGCTGGAAAAATGACGGGTGGGCCGGTGCCTACAGATTTGTTCTCAGATTCATTACGAATATTACTATGTTGACCACTCGGTGTGCTCTTCTGATGTGCTTCGTCATGCTAATATCTGTGCTGCTGGTAGGCTGGTTTGTCCGGCAGGAAAGCAGGAGAGCCAAAGCAGTCGAGGAATTGAGGTAAGTTGGGTAAGGATAACCAAGTGAGACGTGAGGGGAGACAGCTGAGATCGCATACATGTATGAACTCGAGTCATGTACCTCTGTGCTCGTGAGAAGACATGGAGAAGGAGCCCTATGCCGCTCGCTGTCTCGAAAGTCCGGTCGGGGTTTCAAGCCGCCGAAGAAAGGGATCTCGGGGTACACCCGCTCCAACATCGGCATGCTCACCAAGGGTCATGACCATACCGAGCCTCCCGACTCAAGTCAACCTGGCATGAAAAGGTGTGTGAGGTCAAAGCAAGCCACATGCTCTCTCCCCTGACGCACCCTTCTCCGCTCCGCAGCCTTCGCCTCCCGCTCCATCTTCCGCCGGCAGTTCCTCCCGCTGTCACACATGTGAAGAGGGGGTTCAGGGTGCAACCTGGGACCGCCAAGGCCAATCCACGGCAAGCCCCGATCCCATCGCGCCTCGGAGAAATGCGCTGAAAACCGTGTTTTCCGCTCGCCAATCATACAAATCCGGAGAAACTGGCACCAGGGATGTCCTCGTTGATCACCCCTCTCGTCGGGGAGACACGGACCTCCCGTCATCAACTTGCAGACACTAACCAGACGGTGAGCCCCCCAAGCCGCCGCTTCCCCGCCGCTAGAATGCGCTGGATCAACTCTAGACGCCTCGCTTTCGCTTCAGCTTGCAGTGACGGGTCGGCTCCTCGGTCGAATTGATGTCAGAGCGGACGCGGCGCGCCAGGAATAGCGTCTTGGTTTTCGTAGTTGCTGGCCCCGAGATTGTTTGGGCGAATTTGTCTTGTGCCTGCCTCGCTCGGAGAATAACGTGCTGCCTGGATTATATGATGCTCAGCCATCCCAGCTTGTCAGCCCGCAGGCGCGCGGCTCGGAAGCAATTCTCTGTCACGCCCCTTTCCCTCTCCTCCCGCCGCCAGGGGAACACGCAGCAGCTATGTCTGTCCAGATCGCGGAGCTGACGGCAGAACATCACCACGATGGCTTCGGAATTTTCAACAGCTCCCCGCGCCTGTCGTGGAGATTCGCGGCTACTGAAGTCAAGGAGTGGCGACAAACGGCATACGAGGTTGTCATCAAGCGCGGCGCCGACGGCCGAGAGGAGAGCTACAGCGTCCTTTCACCGGACTCGATCCTCGTCCCATGGCCTTCATTTCCACTTTCGTCGAGGGAGCGCGTGTCCGTTCGCGTCCGCGTAACTGGAACAGAAGGACCTCAGACCCCCTGGGCGAGCCTGACCATCGAAGCAGCTCTGCTACACCGAAGCGACTGGCAGGCTTCCATGGTCTCTGGCCCAGCCCAACCAGAAGACGAGCCTAAGAAACCATTCCGAGTCAGAAAAGTCTTCTCACTACCCCGAGGGCAACAACGACAGCGAGCACGACTGTACGCCACTGCGTTCGGAATATACCAGGCAGAAATCAACGGGGTGGTTGTTGGCGACCAGCTCCTGACGCCGGGCTGGCAATCGTACCACCATCGCCTTCACTACCAGGTGCACGACGTATCGCATCTTCTCCAAGACGGCGAGAATGTTATTGGCGCCTACATCGGAGAGGGTTGGTACGCCGGGCGGCTGGGCCGTCCCGGGACGTCGAACATCTGGGGCTCGCGGCCTGGCTTCCTCTGCCAGCTAGAAGTTGACGGACAGATCGCTTGCGCCACCGACACTTCATGGGAACATCTGGCGGGACCGGTGGTTCATTCCGAAATCTACAACGGCGAAAATTTCGACTCGAGACTCGACGATCTCTCGTGGTGTCAATACGAAGGACTATTCGCGCAGCCGGGCCTCGGGGCTGTTGAGCAGCTGCCGTTCCCGGTGGCAGAACTTAGCACATCCGAGGCTGCCCCTGTGCGACGCGTCATGGAGCTCAAGCCGCAGACGCTGATCACGACACTGACGGGGAAGAAGGTGCTCGATTTCGGTCAGAACCTAGTTGGATGGGTAAGGATCGAGTCGGACCTGCCTGGCCACGGTGAGCTTGTCATCAGACACGCCGAGGTCATGGAGCATGGCGAGTTGGGGACAAGACCATTGAGAACGGCAAAGGCAACGGCGAGAATCAAACTGGGTGGAAGCTCAGTCAGAGGATACGAGCCGCGGTTCACCTTTTATGGCTTCAGGTAGGCCACCTCTTCTCAGGTTCACGGCTCAAACTGACATGAGAATTTGCAGGTATGCTGAGATATCAGGCATCGACCGAATCAACCTCTCCGACTTTACAGCCGTCGTCATCTCCAGCGACATCCGAAGAACAGGCACGTTCAACTGCTCCCACGATATGATCAACCGACTCCACGAGAATACCGTCTGGTCCATGAGGGGCAACTTTGTGTCCGTCCCTACCGACTGCCCGCAGCGCGACGAGAGGCTGGGCTGGACGGGCGATCTCCAGGTGTTCGCGCCAACAGCCAACTACCTTTTCGATACGACGGCTTTCCTCGCTGGGTGGCTACGAGACCTCGAGGCGGATCAGCGCGACATTGGTGGCGTGGTACCCAACATCATCCCCGCCATCCCAATACCTCCACGATACCCAGAAAGACGACCAATGGCCATCTGGGCCGACGCCGCGGTCCTCACGCCATGGGACGTCTACACAGCCTCCGGCGATCAGCAGATACTCGAGACGCAGTGGGAAAGCATGCGTCTCTGGCTTGACGAAGGTGTGCCCCGCGACGCTAACGGCTTCTATTCGATGGACACGCCTCAATATGGCGACTGGCTCGACCCGCGTGCGCCGCCGATGCTCCCAGGCCACAGCCCGACGGACCCGTACCTCATCGCCAACGCGTACCTGATCCACGTCACGTCGCTGGCGGGAAACATCGGCAGGCTACTGGGCAAGGGCGAGGCAGACCTGTACACACATGAAGCGGAGAGGCTGTGGGGGCTGTACAGGCAGGAGTATGTCTCTTCGACAGGACGGCTGGCGTCGGACACGCAAGCGGCGTATGCAGTTGCGTTGCATTGTGGGTTGTTTGAGGGGGAGACTGAGCTACGAACGGCGAAGGGGAGGTTGGACTGGATGGTGAGATGGGAGGCGTTCAAGATCAATACGGGGTTCGCAGGTGAGGAATGCCCCTATTCGAGAAATGGCAGGGCTTTTGCTGACAGTTGTGAACCAGGAACACCTATTATCCTCAACATCCTGGCCGACAATGACATGCTCCACCTTGCATATCGGATGCTGCAGGAGCCAGAGTGCCCGAGCTGGCTGTATCCGGTGAGCATGGGGGCCACCACGATAGTGAGTTTCTCCAGCGGAAGCATGACCAGGGCGGCACACTGACAATTGGTAGTGGGAACGCTGGAACTCGATGCTGCCCGATGGATCAATCAACCCAGGACAGATGACATCGTTCAACCACTATGCACTTGGGTCGGTGTGTGCGTTCCTGCATCACACGGTCGGCGGGCTATCACCGGCATCTCCGGGATGGAAGACGGCGCTGATCCGGCCTCGGCCGGGCGGCACGATCCGGAGGGCGTCGACGGGGTTCGACTCGCCGTACGGGCCGTATGGGGTCAGTTGGGTGATTGAGGGGGGTCGGCTCAAGGTAGACGCGAGCGTACCGCCGAACGCCGAGGCGCGCATCGAGCTGCCGGGCTTGCAGGGGTTTGTCGGTAGCGGGCAGCATCACTTTGAGGTTGCGTGGACGGAGGACCCGAGGTGGCCGCCGGCGGCGATTCAGGGGGCGCAGGGGCAGGCGATGCCGGACGTGTTCATTCCCTAGAGCGGCTCCAGGTAAGGGAGGATGAAGACACGCACAAACACGATGAATGAAGTCGTTTTCTGCAAAATGAATGGCCTGATATGGGTAAGATCAGGGGTGGTTGATGCGCTCTGACTCGACGTGGGAGCAGCCACGTATTTCGGACGGCGATCGAGTTGATGAGGCTCAGTTGGTCCAGCATCTGGCGACAATGGCCTGGTTTGTAATCCAGACGGAAGTCGGTGAGGACGACAAGGAACCTGGAAAGCGATGGGTGGGTTTCATCGCGACAAGTGCCGCGCTGCCGCGGTCGGTCCGGTTTCCTAGGGTCGCGGTGTGAATAGGGGCGGATCGTTAATGGATTGGATTGGGTGGCATGACGCTATGGTGATGCGGTGGGCCTCGAAGTTTTGCTGGCTCACATCAGCCAGACAGCTTTGACAATGCTACGTCGGTCGGGCTGATGATTGCGGCGTTTCTCCGAGTTGAGCGGAATCTGTGTATTTCTCGCGACGAAGGTGTGTTTGTCGATTGTACATTGACTCGAATGTCAGTCGATTGCGTCCAAGATGAAGCCGTCAATTGCGTCCAAAACGAAGCTGTCGAGGTCGAAAGTCGAGAGAGCAAATGTCAGTGTCAGGTCCAAGAAAGGCATGTCGGCGCCGAACATCTGCCGCTGCTTTGGCAGTGTCCGATCTTAAGGCCGATCTGTCGGTCTTTAGCAGCAAGGTACCAGGCGCCAGCAAATCAATGGCCGCGTGTCAGAAGGTTATCGCGGGTTACAAACCAAGCCCGGGATAGCGGAATCTTGGTCCACATCCAGCGTCCCATCACCCCCACTTGACCGAAGATTCGTCGAAGACTTTTCCTCGAAATGACATCAGTGCTGCTCGAGGGCGATTCCAGAATGCTCCGGTCGGGGAAACCCAGATAGCCGTGGCCAATGCGACCTCCCAATGCCTGTCGCCCTGTCGATGTTCCTGAGCTGGAAACTTCCTGCTGCCCAGCTGTCTCCCGGAGTTGAAACGCTGTTCCCGGGCCCAAGTGGTGCCATTAACTCCGAGTGGAGGCCGGGACTTGGTGATGGATCATGATGGACGGAGATGGCGGTGACGCGCCTAGGTCCGGTCCAAGTCTCCCTGGCGATGGAGCTTTCCACTTCAAGCTCTGCCTCGGATTCAAAGAGGGGTCTTGGAATACAAAAGAGGCGAGTCCCCGTCAAGCATCTTAGGTAGGAAGCCATCAACATACATACCACCCACCTCAACCACGACTTGATACCCATATCTCCCCAGTCTCTCCAACATCTCAACTCTCACTTCTAAACATACCTACATCATCACACTAGCACCGAAAATGGGCTCCGCTGGATACAACTTCGAGGGCTGGCTCGGCAAGACGCCCGAGGCCGCCCAGGGCAAGATGGAATGGGGCTCATTCGAGCCCAAGCAGTGGAAGGAGGACGATGTCGACATCCAAATCACCCACTGCGGCATCTGCGGTTCCGACATCCACGTCCTGCGCTCCGGCTGGGGTGCCACCGACTACCGTGAGTTAATCCCTCTGAAGTCCTTAAGTGACATCCTCTGACCTCCCCCAGCTTGCTGCGTCGGCCACGAGATCGTCGGCAAGGCCGTCCGCGTCGGCGCCAACGTCAAGAACATCAAGGTCGGCGACCGCGTCGGCGTCGGCGCCCAGGCCCGCAGCTGCCTCCGCGACGACTGCCCCGAGTGCTCCTCCGGCCGCCTCAACCTGTGCAGCTCCCCAACCGGCCGCGTCGACACCTACGGCAGCAAGTACCCCGACGGCGAGGGCAAGTCCTACGGCGGCTACGCCGACTACAACCGCACCGACTCCCGCTTCGTCGTTCCCATCCCCGAGGGCCTTCCCTCCGAGCACGCCGCCCCCATGCTGTGCGGCGGCGTCACCGTCTACAGCCCCCTCAAGCGTAACGGCTGCGGTCCCGGCAAGTCGGTCGGCATCGTCGGTGTCGGTGGCCTTGGTCACTTTGGCATCCTCTTCGCAAAGGCCCTCGGCGCTGACAGGGTCGTCGGCATCTCCCGCAAGGCTGCCAAGCGCGATGATGTCCTGGCACTCGGCGCTGATGCATACATCGCGACCGACGAGGACGAGAAGTGGGACGCCAAGAACAGGCGCACTCTCGACCTCATCGTGTCGACCGTCTCCAGCGACAAGATGCCCCTGACCCAGTACCTGACCCTGCTCAAGCCGGGCGGTTCCTTCATCCAGGTCGGCGCCCCCGACGGCGGCAACCTGCCTCCCGTCAACGCCTTCACTCTGATCCTGAACGAGATCAAGATTGGCGGCAGCATCGTCGGCTCACCCGCCGACATCAAGGAGATGCTCGAGCTTGCGGCTGAGAAGAAGATCCAGCCCTGGATCGAGACGAGGCCCATGTCCGAGGCGAACCAGGCTATTATCGACTTTGAGGAGGGCAAGCCGCGCTACCGCTACGTCCTGGTCAATGAGAAGCACCTGGGCAACGAGGCGAGGCTGTGAGGGAGAAGATGTTGTCTGACGAAGCGAGCATTGTTGGAACGGGTGGCATAGCGAATTGATTTCATCTGATGCAGCTCATGGCCGTGTCCGTGCTCCGTGAGGTTGACTTGATCTGATACCGAAAAACGCCCAAGGGGCCAAGGGTGGCGCTCGGCTTTTGGTGCCGAGTGTCAGCCTCAATGGTCGACTCGGAGGCATTGCTGTCCCAATGCTCTCACCGACCGGCAGGCCAAGCCGATGTTCGGGGCCGACGATCGGTCGCGAAGGCCGAAACTAGGGGTTCAATGCCAGGCAGGCCCCATGTGCGCGAACCATAGGACAGATTGAGGCCGAGATGCCGGTCAGGCGATGCCGGAGATGTTCGTCTGTGTTTCTGGAATGTTTTGGCGTTGACGTGGAAGAATTGAGGGGGCTGTGCCAGGGAGTCAGTCACTAACAGATTTGATCGTCAGATACCTGGAGAACTGTTAAGGGGGATCTTCGCTCTTGACACGAGACTCAGAGCCAATGGGGGCAGTGCTGGCCACATTTACGGGTCTTCAATGGCACGTGAGCCCTCCACTGGCACCGACCAACTCCCTGGCGCGATTGACGGCGAGGCAGATTCGAGTCAACGCCCAAACCACACACCGACGTCCCTTCAGAATCGCCCACCAGACTCGTCTGACATGGCCACCACCACAGCGCTCAGCCATTCCCCAAGCATTGAAAGGATCAGAGCTGATGCCCCCTTTGCGGGGCAAGGCGCCTCAATCTGGAGATACTCGAAATCTGACCACTCACGGCCCATCTACCACTTGCCGTGACAATGCCACTTCCCCCGCCATGACGCCCGGCTGAAGGAGAGACGACATGGCTCAAACGTGGATGTTCGAGGTTTTATAAAAGGGGAGAAGTCTCTCGGTTGCATTGTGTCACACCAGCTCTTCATCAGAAACTCCTCATCTCTAGACGCAGATACTGGGCTACAGCTCCCAGCGTCACCAAGACCTATACCAGCAAACACATCTGAGCAGCATCGGAAACCGCAATCATGAGGTACAGCATCGCGCACCCCGACGAGTACCTTGCCATCACTGGCATGGGCATCTCGACGGTCAAGATCACAAAGTCCACCTGGGTCTGGCCTCTTCAAAGATGCATGCGCTTCAGCGTCCAGCCGGCCGACTATGCCATGAACCTCCAGGCTATGACGCTGGAAAAGCTTCAGTTCCAGGTGCGCCCTCGAAGCCCCCTCTCTAGACCTGACAACTCCTAACACCCCACAGCTCCCCGTCGTCTTCACTGTCGGTCCCGACGTGAACCAGCGCGGCGACAATGTGCGACAGAACAACGACAACTCCAGCGACAACGCACAGGAGTACCGTGAGGACCGCGGCGACGCCCTCATGAAGTACGCCATGCTCCTGGCGGACGCCACCGAGGGCGCAGTCGCCAAGAAGGGGGGCAGCAACCCCCGCATCCACGTCGAGAACATCGTCAAGGGCATCATCGAGGGTGAAGTGCGCGTGCTCGTCAGCGCCATGACCATGGAGGAGATCTTCAGCGAGCGTGAGATGTTCAAGAAGCGCATCTTCAAGAACATCCAGGCCGAGCTCGACCAGTTCGGTCTCAAGATCTACAACGCCAACGTCAAGGAGCTGCGCGATGCCCCCGAGTCGGCCTACTTCGAGTCCCTCTCCCGCAAGGCTCACGAGGGCGCCACCAACCAGGCCAGGATCGACGTGGCCGAGGCCCAGCTGCGCGGTAATGTCGGAGAGGCCAAGCGCAAGGGTGAGCAGGACCGCGAGATTGCAAAGATCAACGCCGAGACGTCCATCCAGCGTACCCAGCGCGACGCCGAACGTGCCGCCGCCGAGTCGTCCCTCAACGTTCGCCAGGCCGAGCTCAACAAGGAGGTCGAGATTGCCCGCGTCGAGGCCCAGCGCGCCCTTGAGCTGCGCGACGAGGACCTCAAGAAGGAGGTCCAGCTCAAGCGAGCCGGCGCTGAGATGGAGCGTCTTCGTGCCCGCGATGTCGTCCAGGCCACCATTGAGCGTGAGGGCAAGCAGCAGGCCGCTGATGCCCGCGCCTACGAGGTCGAGATGGACGCAAAGGCCAACTTTGAGAAGAGCGCCCGCGAGACCGACGCTCGCGCCTACCGCACCAAGCAGGAGGCCGACACTGCCGCCGCCGCCGCCCAGACCCGCGCCGAGGCCGACCTGTACGCTGCTCAGAGGCAGGCTGACGCTGACTTCTTCGCCGGCCAGCGCAAGGCGGAAGCTGACCTGTTCGCGGCTCAGAAGAGGGCCGAGGCGCACTTTGCTGCCGCTCAGAAGCAGGCCGAGGGTACCATCGCCACGGCTGAAGCCGACCTCATCGCCGCCCGCAAGCGCGCCGAGGGTACCATCGCCATGGCTGAGGCCTACGGCAAGATGGCTCAGGCCTTCGGCAGCCCCGCGGCCCTGCTGCAGTACATGATGGTCGAGAAGGGCACGTTCCAGGACCTGGCAAAGGCCAACGCCCAGGCCGTCCACGGCATGCAGCCCAAGATCTCCGTCTGGACCACGGGCGCCGAGGGTGGTGCCGCCGGCGGTAACCCGGCCACAGACACGATGCGCAACATGTACCAGATGCTGCCGCCTCTCATGACTACCATCAATGAGCAGACGGGCATCACGCTGCCTGAGTGGCAGTTTGGTAAGCTCAATGCTGCTGCTGATGCGGTGCGCGAGGAGAAGAAGGTCAACGGTGTCAAGGCGACGTAAGCCATGACGTGTTATGTCTTTTTCTTCTACTGCCTTTGCATCTTGTTGGCGTTGGAGGTGGCCATGACTTTCAGAGATACCTGCGCGGTTTGTAAGAGTATTCGTTGTTATTTGGCTTACTTTACATGGGATGGTTGCTGGCTGCCCGGTGAGGAGGGGCATCATCTGCTCTTGACGAGAATGACTATTAGATTTCCTAGATTACTCAGTAATGAAATTTCAAAACATCATGGAGTAGTCGGTGACTTGAAAGGGCGAGATATCACAAGTGCTGCTGATCAGTGCCACTCCTCGATCGGAGGCCACGGCACTTTCTTTTCCCGCGGAGCGAGCATGCATCTTGTCAAGCTGCGTGACAGGCCGGAGAAAACATCTCGTTAGGCTGCAATTTCATGACAGCAAAAGAAACCCTCCCCAGCTAGCCAGGCAGCTTCATGCTGCAAACCCAGCCCAAGCGATGTGACCCGGGATCCAGAGCCATGGCCCAGGGAGCCGTCAGAGACATTCGTCTCGCAGCTGAGAAGCAGAAACGCCTGCAGCTCGCCTCGCGCGGCAAGATCTCAGATTCCGACGCATCTAGACCTCTCTCAAACAAGCGACACGTCTGTTCCTGCATCGGCCAACTAGGTCCTATGACCGCCTTTCCCCCCGAAACTAGGGCGTCCTCGCTGTCACCGCCACAGGGGTCATCCCAGGCATACACATCACCCGGAGGCCATTCCGCCACAAAGAAAGACCCTTCGAATTTCAAAGCTGAAGCTGAACATTCACACCCATCATGATGTGGTTGACTTTACCCAAGGTATTGTTCCGACTCGACGCCCTGACCTCCCCCTTCCCGTGGGGGCGTTGGGGCCGGAACCGGGCCGCCTGCGGGAGCCTCAAAGTCGTTTCTCCTCGGAGCGCGACTTCATGTGCGTCGGGCGGGCGTAAGGACCCCGGACGTCGCATTCAACGTGGGCCTCGACCGCCGACGACGGGGGGCGAGGTGGTTGTCTTGGTATTCCTGGTGCGTGGGATAACTAGCGAAGAAGTGTGGGCATTGTGTTGCTTCTTTCCTGGACAGGGTCTTGCTCGGGACAGCCGAGTCCGAATTCTTGACGAGGGCGTCGAGGCCGGGCCGCAGCCTTGGCGGGAGGTGACAGTCATGCCGACATACATCTTCGAGTGTCTAGTGCACCTGGAGAGAGATGTATTCACGTGTAAAATGACAGCTCCCCCACTCAAACAGCTGCGCCTCGCAAAAGTCCTCGCAATGGCTTCACCACTGAAAGCAGATCACCTTGCTTCACTCCTTGGCAGCGTCTGTGGCGTCCACGAGCTGTCCTTTGCCTCTGAATACGGCGTTTGTGCAAGAAAAGTCGTGACGGAAGAGTGAAGATCTGAAGGCGAGAGGTGATTCACAACCTCGACATCGCGGGCGATCTATTGACGATCCTAGGATGATGCCATATTAGCTCATCGGCCCGCGCCTCGACGGGCGGACCGGCTGACCTATTCTGTCTCAGCCCTCATTTCGTTCGCATCGGGCCTCAAGACGTTGTCCTTGCTGTCCCATCTTGGATCTGCAAATAGACCATCTGGGGTCCAGCCCGGTGTTGGCAGGCGGAGAGACCAGGACATCCCAGGCTTCTTCTGGTCCCACGACAGCGGCACAGGGCGAGGGAGAGCTGAGACCGTCGCGTGCTCTCCACCCCTTCCTGGAGGAAGGTATTAGGTACAGGAAACGCCTCTGAGCGTTGGCATCTCACGGTCCGGGGATCTCGGGCAGCAGCCACATGGAGAGACCGAGTGGCAGTTGAGTGGCTCGACGCGGCCCAGCCCCTTGGCACACCAACGGGACCCCCGGTGTTGTTCGGTTGGTCCAGCCCGGGCGCGCCCACGACGGCAGTTTCTGGGGTCTGGTCTTTGCTGCCGTCTTAGCTTCAAGCCACAGCATGGCGTCTTCGCGGGACCTCGAGCCAGCCGTGCCATGGTACCGAGGAGGCGTCGCCATGGACGTTTGCTGTTGGTGCCCGTTCACATCCCATGCGTGGGACGGCTGACCGTGTTCATGGGCCATGCCTGCAGTTGGTCGCCGCATCCCTTGTCCAAAGTCCCAAGGGAGGAGGAAGAGGTCTCGAAGGGGGAGGGGAGGATCAGAGTGACATTTCGAATTATCTGATGATTACGCCCACGGAGGTCTTGCCCACCACACGGATTCTTCCGGCAGCCGGGGTCCCGGGGGCAAGGGTGTTGATGTACAGGAGCGGGGACGGGGACCAGGCCAACATGATGCCACGAACCAGACGGGCACGCACGAGGCCGGAGTGGTCGGAATGTGATTTTATGCCAAGATCGACCTGGGCTTGCACCATATGGTCGGCCGTTGATCGGCGCTGGAAAAGGTCTTTGAACCAGGGAGGTCCATAAGCGAAGGTCCGGTCTTGAGGCCGATGAGATGGGCGACGGGGGTGTATCTTGTTGCTGATGTTGGTGCATATGTCGAGACCCTGCTGCATCGTGACACTGTATGGCAAGGGGGTGGGCGGCGTCATCAGCGCCAGGTCCTGGTTGGCCTGGCGTGGCATCTCTGCCCGAGATCTTGCGGCCACTATTGGGCGGCTCGGGGAGATGGGCGAGACTCATGAGCTTGCTAGGACGAAAGCGTGATCGAGGCCGGCACGTCTGGCAGCGGCAGATGGACCTCGTTAGTACCAACTAGGGCGCACCCGGGCCAGATATTCGACTTGCCCGTGGCAAAGCACGCAAGTGCTAGCCCAAATAACCACCGACACAAGTGTTATTACCCTGATTCGGGCTCCCTCTTTCTTTCTCGTTCCTCATCCATGCACCCTCTTGCAGAAGGCCCGCCTGCGTGGTCCCCTGTTGTTCAACCCCTGCTTTCCCTTGTCACCTGCCTCCCCTCTGCAGCTGGTCTGACAGTGGGGACGGAGACAACCCACTCGCTAACATTAAAAACAAGCTTAAACCAGACGCTTAGCTAGACCACTTGGCGTTAGCAAACTCCGGCGGGGCCTTCGCCATCGCCCTCGGCACATTGCGGCGGGCTTCAGAGGGTCTGGACTGAAACGACCCGACGATGTATGAAGGAGTCCATTTGCGGTGTGAGCCGGAGTGTGGGTGAAGGAAGGGCCCGAT
The DNA here is from genome assembly GCA_020746995.1 of Plectosphaerella cucumerina. Taxonomy (NCBI): domain Eukaryota; kingdom Fungi; phylum Ascomycota; class Sordariomycetes; order Glomerellales; family Plectosphaerellaceae; genus Plectosphaerella; species Plectosphaerella cucumerina. The sequence continues at coordinate 436,719 of JAGPXD010000007.1, forward strand.
CGCTGCTAGAGCTTTTGAAGGTTGTCACAAGTAAGTCTGATGTGAATCGGTGATCCATAACCCCCCGCGCGGCTGGAAGTGCTCGGTCACTAGAACCCTCCTGGCGCCGTCCATTGCATGTGCTTCCTGAGATGATGGGCGCTCAGAATCACCGCAGCGGGCAGCCTTCGGGGACCAACAGGACCCCAGGGTCCCCGCCAGACAACAACCAGCTCACCCCCCCCCCCCGGCCAGGGAAGCGAAAAGGAAAAGCGAGGGAAAAAATTCCTCGTCCTCGGACGGAGCCAGGCGAGACAGAGACACAAGATCGCCCAGAGCTTGTTAGGAAACCCCCACTGCGCCATGAGCCAAGCGGCAGGGCCAAGCGCGGCCATCCCGTCTAGGGCCATCGAGCATCACCCCTTGCCAGCGCCAAGACACCTATCACCGTGGATATATAAGATGACGCGATCAGCCATTTCGATGTCACCATCGACGCCCAGCCGCTCCAGGCGTGTGTCCCCTCTCTCTCTGTCAGTGTCTCTCTGCTGGCCACCGCCCCTCATGCTTTTCTCTCGCTCCCGCCGGCGGGGGGGTGTCTACCTACAGCGCTACGAAGACGCTACGCTCTGCGACAGAATGGCGGGTGGGCGGACGGGCGGCGGGATGTGAGCAATGTTGCGGGACGGATCCAGGCGTGGCGAAGACGAGCCAAGGGGGCCATGGCCATGCAGCGCTGGGCACCCGGCGCGCGCGCTCGCTCGCTCCATCACCCGGCGAAGCTGGAGCTGGGCCTCTTCTTGCTGCTCGTTCCGAGACCGCTGCCGAGGGTATAAGGATAAGCGTGGCCGTCCGTCTGGTTTCCACATCCGCCTCCCCTCGATCAGTCTTCTCATACGGCATCAGACGTTCTCTCGAGAGTCCAGTCCAGCAGTCAGAGATCGACCCGGCAGTACGGCAGCCATTTAAGCTTATATTCGCCCCTCCCGCCCCCCAAGACTCGACATCTCCCCGGAAATCCTCCTTCCAACAGAGCACATCATCCATCCCCCTTCTCCATCCCCTAAATCCCCACACGCCGCACGGCAAAAAGTTGCCGGCCATGGGCTTTTTGGACGCAAAGTCCGTCAGGACGGCCCCCCCCTCGTCTCACAGGGACGATGAGGAGGCCCTCAACCTCGAAGTTGATTGGACCAGGGAGGAGGAGCTCAAGGCGAAGCGCAAGTGAGTTCGAGTTGCACGCATGCATCTCCGGTCCGGGCCCCTGCGCCTGTGTGCCGGTTTGCCGTCCGGCCCGAGAGACGCTGACTTGACTGCCAGGCTCGATCTGATCATCATGCCCATCCTTACGATGGGTTTCTTCTGTCTCCGTGAGTGCCTGATCTGCCGGCAGCCCCATCTTTAGCCGATGCGGTCCCCGGTGTTGAAGATGTCGCCGCTAATACGCCGACTACAGAGCTCGATCGCGGTAACATCTCCAACGCCATCACCGACAGCTTCATGAAGGATGTTGGTATCGACCAGGATCAGTTCAACGTTGGACAGCAGATGCTGTCCCTCGGCATTGGTTTGTCCAACCACATTTCCTGCCACACACCGCATTCTCGCTGACCATTCGCCTGCAGTGCTCTTCGAAATCCCCTCCAACATGATTCTCTACCGCGTCGGCCCCGGCAAGTGGCTCACCCTCCAGCTCTTCCTCTTCGGCACCGTCTCCACCTTCCAGGCCTTCCAGAAGGGCTATGGCGCCTACATCGCTACTCGCTTCCTCCTCGGTGTTACGGAATCCGGCTTCATTCCCGGTGGACTCTGGACTCTGTCGACCTGGTACACTCGCACCGAGACGGCCAAGCGTGTCATGATCTTCTACTTCGGCAACCAGATCGGCCAGGCCTCGTCCAAGCTGCTCGCCTACGGCATCCTGCACATGCGCGGCGTCGGTGGCAAGCCCGGTTGGTTCTGGCTGTTCGCACTCATGGGTGCCTTCACCGTTGGCGGCGGCTTCGTCTTCGGTTTCTTCCTGCCCGACTCGTTCAAGAACCCGCGCTCAACTTTCGCTCCCAACATCAAGTTCTTCACCGACCGTGAGCTGCACATTCTGCAGACCAGGGTTCTGCTCGACGACCCCATGAAGGGCAAGAAGAAGAAGAAGATTAGCCGCGATGCGTTCAAGAAGGCTGTAAGTTTTCATGATGCGACTTTGCCCTGAACCGTCTGACTGACTTGATACTTGCAGTTCGGCAACTGGAGGCTTTGGGTCCACGCCATCATCACCCTTTGCAACAACGGTCCCCAGCGTGCTTTCGATACCTACTCGCCCTCGATCGTCAGCGGCTTCGGTTTCCCGCCTCTCACCAGTAACGCCATGGCTTCCGTCGGTCTGTGGCTCCAGGTGCCCGTCTCCTTCACCTTCAGTTACATTTCCGACCACTTGTGAGTTACCAAAACCATTATTCCATATTGTCTCCAGCAGCGCTGACATCCCCTCAGCAACCGTCGTCCCGAGACCGTCATTGTTGGCCTCAGCTGCCACCTCCTCGGCAACATCTTCAACCGCGGCTTCACCGAGTTCGGTGACAACCTCAAGGGCGCCAAGTACTTCGGTATCGTCTGGACCCAGACCTTCGCCACCTTCTCGCACCCCCTCAACATTGCCTGGATGTCTCTCACCTGCACCGACTCCGAGGAGCGTGCCCTCGCCATGGCCATGTAAGGATCGCTCCAATCTAGCTGTCTTGCCACCACTAACACAAATAGGGTCATCATGGCTGCCAACACCGCCGGTATCTACGGTGCCCAGATCTTCCGCCAGGACGACAAGCCCAAGTACCGCCGCGGTTTCTCCATCAACCTGGCCGTGCTCTCCGTGGGCTTGTCTCTCGCCATCCTGCGCTTCTTCGACGAGCTCATCCACAAGCGCAGGGCCCGCCGCCAGGGTCTCGAGTCGCCCGGCGGCGAGCAGCTCTCCAACAACGAGGACGAGTTTGACAAGGCTGCCATCGCCAGGCCTGCCGAGGACCAGCCCCAGCCCATCATTGTCGGCTCTGAGAAGCGTTGATTTTGAGTATCTGGAAGAATCGCTCTGGGGGAAAAGATACCTTGATACCTTGATCGCCGGTCTCGTTGGCCGTGCGTGGCTACTTCGTCTTCAGCTTTAGCCTTTGAAGTAGAATTATGTTGTGTCCAGAATGGATAATGCAGTCAAACGACCATTTGCGTGACAAGCCTATCGTTGTGAAGTATCGATGAAGAGTTGCAGGGAGATCATCGAATGTCAAGTCAGTTTGGTTGGAGCCCTTGAGGTGAGCTCGACACGAAATGCGGGATTGTTCACAAGCCACCTGGTTCAGAGCCTCTGATCGAATCGTAGATGATAAAATAGATTCAAAGGATAAGACTCCGTTCGCGTACTCCGCTAGACAATTGAACTCTCAAACACGCACTTGAACAATCACACTTTTATCTCACATGCGAACCTGACCCCGACCCCAGCTCAGGGCTTGTTGAGAGCATCTTCGATAATCTTCCAGGTGTGATCTTCGATCCCCTTGATCTCCTCTGCCGTCCATTTGGGCTTGTTCTGGACCAGATGGCCCTTGTCGTCGATGCAGCTCCAGAAGCGGCCGCTCTTGTCTCCCTCAGCCGTGACAGTCCGAGCCCCCGTCACCATGTGTTCAGCACAGGTGTCAGGGGAGACCGCAAGAACGGTAGCGAGGCCCTTGATCACGGGACGGAGGATCCAGGGCATCTTGTCGGCGATGCCAGTGTTGACGATGCCAGGGTAGGCGTGGACGAAATGCCGCTTGCCCGATCCCTCAGCCTCCTGCTTCGCCGCGAATGACTGAACCATGGCGTCTGTCATGGTGACGCAGTGCTTGGCGGCGTTTGCGATGCCGAAGTTCCTCTTGAGATCCAGGTCCGTCCAGTCGAGCTGCGAGGGGGCCTTGCCAGTCTTGCCGTCGAGGACGATGACCACGCGGGCATCCTCCTTCAGGGCGGGCAAGAGTTCGCGGATCAGAAGCTGCTTGCCGTAGAAGTGCAGAGCCATCTTGTTGTCGATACCCTCGCCTGTCTCGGTCCTGCCGGCCAGGGTGCCAATGCCCTGGGTGAGGACGAGAAGGTCGAGAGCCTCGGGCTGTGTCGACTTGAAGGCGTCTGTGTACTTCTTGATGGAGCGCATGGATGATGCGTCGAGAGGGACGAACTCCATGTTCGGGTGGGGAATGACCTTGGGCTTGTTCCTGCCGCTGATGGTGATGTGGGAGGCTGGCGACTCGCCAGCGAGGCGAACGGCCATGGCGTAACCGATGCCGCCCGTACCGCCGATGACCAGTGCTCGCAGAGAAGCCATGTTCAGGAGCGGGTGCTGATGATGGGAAATGGATGAGGTATCTGATGATGTGGGGATTACGTTTGATTGCTTGTCTCTTCGAATTGCAGTGTTGATGAATTAGTCGAAGGGGGAGCTTTATGAAATATTCAAGGATCCCTTCGAAGCCTGTCGGCGTTAGCACCGTTGTCCGGGGCCTAATGCAGGATGGAGATAGCGGGCAGTGGCCCGACGCCGGCAGGCCAATCACTGGGCGGGAGAAAGTTCCATCGCACGCTTACTTAAGTCCGGGTGTCTGGAACCTGGCCCCGAAAAGCATGAAGATGCCCTCGTCCCCGGGCGTGGCTGCCAACCGGGGACTTATCCAAGTAGACCAGGCACACATGAATTATCTCCATGAAACATGAATGCCACGAACACTCCATGTTCGACCTCATGCATCGCAAACCCCGAGTATGTTTACGGGTGCGAGCTTATCTCCAGCATCCTGGTGACAGTGGCGCAGTCCAAGCTCAAGCCACGCAAGCCACCCCCGCCGTGGACAGGTTGAGCCTGGCAACGGGGGCCCCACCCAGCACCGGCTGTGGCTACCACACTCTTGGCGCCTGCCAGCTCCCGTCCAGAGATGAAGTCATTGCCTGGCATTTCCATCTCGCCTGCTCAGAAAAGCCCGTTTGCCCACCAACATCCCTCCACTACCTAGGTACCGTAGGTACGCAGCACAGCCTGCCGCAGCTCGCGCCGACATCAGACCTTCTTCACGCATAGGAGCCTGCGCGCAGCGGAGTCTCGCGCATCGTCAACATGGCCACGTGTGTTACTCTCGGAGCTCCCCGCGTCATCGTCGCTGACCTTTTCGCGCCAGTACCTCCCACATCCTCGACCTGCCATTCCGACGATCGAACCACCTCTCCCTCTCAGGCACTATCCGACAGTACATCAACACCAAATATGACCAACACCCAGATATGTTCCGACAGGACCTTGAGGTCGTCGACAACCTACGGAGGGAGGCCATCAACGTCCGGGAGCCCCATCCCAGCGGCATCAAGGCGCTACAGGCCTACGCGGCGCAGCTTATGTGGATCGGTGGAAAGTTCCCGATAGATGTCTGTCGTCATTCCAACAAATGTTCTTGTCGTCGCCCATCCGCTGACCCGACGCGTTGAACAGCTCGGTGCCGAATTTACCTGGTATCCCGCGCTGGGGTACAACACCGACCGACCGATGGTACGAAACAACCTCAAATACGAGCTCATGAACGTTCTCTTCAACCTTGCCGCCCTTTACTCGCAGCTGGCAGTTGGACAGGCCCGGAGCGGCGTCGAGGGTGTCAAGAAGGCGGTTCACTACTTCTCCCTGGGCGCCGGCGTCCTCACCTACATGAAGAAGGAGGTCCTTCCCGAACTGAGGATGTCTGATCCTCCGGAAGACATGGACGGGCACACACTCGAGGCGTTGACTGAGCTTTTGCTCGCACAGAGCCAGGAGTGCTTCTGGAAAAAGGCAGTCATGGACGGGACGTACAAGGACGCGAACATTGCAAAGCTTGCTGCGCGTGTCTCCGATCTCTACAACAGCGCGACCGAGGCGGCCATGAAGAGTGAAGCCATCAGCTCTGCGTGGATACACCACATGAGCGCCAAGCACCACCACTTTGCCGGCGCGGCCCAGCTCCGAGCGGCCTGCGACTGCCTGGAGAAGAGGAAGTACGGCGAAGAGGTGGCTCGCCTGATGGACGCTGTGGCGTGTGTGAACGAGGGTCTGAAAGAGGGCAAGGGCGGATATCTCAACAAGACGATACTGGACGATCTCCAGGGACTCAAGAGGAAGGTGGAAGAGGACCTGAAGCGGGCGGAGAAGGACAACGACCTGATCTTCATGGGTACGTACAAGCTTTCCAGGTGGCAATCTCCCGTCTGACCATTATGCAGACCCTGTGCCTCCAAAGTCGGAGCTCAAGATTCTCGAACGGTTCAACATGGCCAAGGCTGTTGTGCCACCCGAAATCGAAAACCCCTTCGATTACCTCGGCGACCAGACCGAATTTGGCCCGCCTCTCTTCGCGCAGCTCGTCCCATTCGCCGTCCACGCCGCCATCACTATCTACGAACAGAGACGAGACCGGCTCGTTAACACCAGCATCATACAGCCTCTCGAAGACCTCACAGAAAGATTGCATGTTACTCTCAGCGCACTCAATCTGCCCGGGTCCCTGCAGGCCCTTGAGAAGCCGCTCGGTCTTCCGCCAAGCCTCGTGCAACATTCGGAGGAGATTCGGCAGGCTGACGCGATTGGGCGCATTCAGAGGGCGTTCTCGGATATCGACAAGCTCCGGTCTAGCGATAAGTCGGTGTTCGCAGAGGGCAAGGCGATCCTCGCCGCCGAGGAGGAAGAAGACAATCGGCTGCGGGCAAGATTTGGCACCGAGCGCTGGACGCGACCCGACAGCCGCAGCGACCCTCAGGGCGCTCAACTCTGGGCGCAGGTGGCCGAGATTGAGGGCTACTTTGGGAGCAGCACCAGCAGCGACAAGGTTGTGAGAGACAAGTTCGATCAGGTCGAGGACTTGCTCGGCTTGCTCTCGAGCTCAGACCGCGTGCTGATGGACTACGTCCCCTCGAGCCGACGCATGGACATTCCAGAGCCGCTGCGACCATTCATAGGAAGACTGCGTAGCGCGTACAATGATGTCCTCCGCATGGAATCCCGGCGGCGGAAGAAGGCTGAAGCCATCAAGGAGAAGAGCAAGAGCGACGACGTCAAGCCGGCCATCATGAAGGAGGCTGGCCATCTCGAGAGGACCTACCCTGCAACAGCTCTGGCTCCAGTACACTTTGATGTTTTCTTTGAGAAACGGCTGGATCAGCTCTACGAGCCTGAGCTCGAGGCTGTCGAAAAGGAGGCGCAGGACCAGGAACGTCTCATGGCCGAGGTGGAGCGGGTGAGTCGCGAGTTTGAAGCTCAGCGCCGGAGCGTCGCTGGCGGCAATCGCGAGCGGGAGCAGGCGCTGCAGAAGCTCGACAATGCGTACTACAAGTACAAGGAGATTGTCAGCCATCTCGATGTTGGCAGGACGTTCTACAACGACTTGAGCAAGGTGGTCGGGCAAAACTTCAGGGACCCAGCACGGTCCTGGGCCTCTGAGCGGCGGATGGAGGCGAAGCATCTCGAAGAGTGAGTCGTTCCTTCTTTGAACGCAGTCATGCAGCGAGTTAACGCACCACAGGGAACTCAACATGCCGACGCTGGGCTCACTCAACATCAACCGATCGCCCATGCACTCTCCGGCAGCCTCGAGCTACCACGCCGAGCAGCAGCAGCGCACGAGCTCCTACTTTGGTCAGAATGCGGTGCCTCAGCAGCCCCAACACGTACCAGCTCACAGTCCCCCGGCGGAAGCGCGCGTTCAGTCTTGGGCTGGCTCCACGGTTGAACCTCAGCAGCCACGCCCGGTGCCGGCAAGCAGCATGTGGACGCCGGACGTCGGCATCCGATTCGGAGGAGGCCCAGGGCCGGCTGGTGCTTCTGGGCAGGCGCCCCCGGGTCAACAACCTAATGTGCAGCAGCAGAAGGGCGGCACATGGGATCCTAACTCGGGTATTCGATTCGGCTAGGATCCGGACAGGTCTCCGCCAAAGGGGCGGCGGTATGATTTCTACTAGCATACTATGGGGAGGCTTTACGCCTTGGGAGGGTGTTGGCATTGGCGAGCTGAGCGTGTATCTAACCGATCTTCCACCAGGGAGCAAACAAGTAACAGAGGTGGCTTTTGACTCCATCACCGTGTCCCTCGTAGGTCTATCCGTGCGATGATTCCCCAGCCGTTCAACCTCTCCCAGATGCCCATCTCATTCTCACGCCGGAACGTGACCTCCTCGGCAACAACCGTCATCATCGCAGGACTCTCACCCGGCGGCGCCCTGCTCGAATCCGTCCGTAGCCGATCCCGAAACCCTTGCCCACGGCTCGTCTCGACAGCCTGCCGCACGCTGGCCCGATCGACCCTGATCTGCGGTCCCGGCTGGAGGTGTCCAGCCAGTCGGCGCGCCAGATCCTCGTCTCGCCACCACCATAATGACCCTGCGTTGGCAGCTGCTTCCGCATCGCCGTCATCTTCCCAGCGGCCCCAATCGCTGAACTCGCGGGTTGCTGATGAACTGCTGCTCTCCCCCTGGCTACCCCAAGCGTCCCAGGCGGAAGAGGCGCGCTTCTCGGAGTTTCCTGACTTCTTGAACGATGGCACGGAGCCTGTGGGATCGGAGATGCGAGCAACACGGACGACGTGTCCTGGGGCATCGTCGTGGACGTAGCGCGCCCCTGAGGGCACAGCGGCGGCGGGAACGAGAACGAGGGAGGCGGTCTGTGGTGGGGCGCGGTGGGAAGGCGCTGGGGAGGAGAGGAGGAGAAGAAGGGAGTCGATGTCGGGGGTGAGGAGGGCGAGGAGATCGGCGTCGAAGGCGGCTTGGTGGGCGAGGTGGGAGTCGTGGTTTGTCCGGATTGTGGCAGGGAGGGAGGCTAGGTAGGCGGAGAGATGGGAGGTGTAGGAGGGGGGTCCGCATGGTGAGGAGGACGTTGCGTCCGAGTATGATGGGGGGAGGTCGCTCATTGTGGGTGATGTGGTGTTGAGGGAGATCCAAAGAAGGGGAAGTTGTCGGTTGCCCGTGGTCGGGTTGAGGCTTCGGGTTGGCGGGGTACCTAGACGTCAGTGACGCCACAGGATTGAGGCCACTTCCAAGACTTTGTTTCGGCTTCTAACGGCCGACAGACCGGCTTGGGATGCCGAGTGACTGCAGAGGAGAACAAATGGAAGGAAGAAGTGCTCAGCCTCGGGCGAGTGGTCGGTGTCGCCGTCTCATGTGAGCTGGTAGTTGGGTGGGGCAAGGCAGACTCGAGGTCGTGGGGTGGCGGCGCCTCAACTGAAGCTGTCCAGTCGGTGAGCTCGGTGAACACGGTCTTCACCCTGGATGCCACTGAGCTTGTACATCTCGCAAATGGTATTTCCACTAAGAGATAGGCAAGTCTCAAAATAAGGCCCGCAAAAGCGCTTTAATCCTTCGTTCTACTTTCCCAAGGCCAAGATCTCCCTTGCCGCCCTTCCGCGCCCCTCGTTCTCCGGATGACGCTTCGCCACCGCCTTGGCAGTCTGCTGATACTCTGCGGCCTTAGGTCCGATAATGACCTCCTCCAGACTCTCTGCCACCTCATTTCTCTCCCAAGCCCCCTTGGCTTTCTTGTTCGCCCATTTACCGACACCGTTGAGCTCGGCGCGGCAGGCATAATCGTAACAATCTGCCCAGCCGGGCAGCGCGACTTGCGGGACAGCAGCACTGGAGATGTCAGCACAAACAGGAAAGATTGCTTCGGAAGTGGGCGACTCACCAGAGCGCTTCGTGGAAGGAATTTGCTCCGCCATGGCTCACTGAGCACACGATGTCGCCCGACTCCATGATTGACTTTGGCTCTGCTGTGAGCCAGTGCAGGATTCGAGCATGGTCCTTTTCGATCTCGGAACCTAGGATCTCCGTGAATTCCAGCCATCGGCCGGTGAACTTGGTGTTATCAGGGTCGTCTTCCTCGGTCAACAGTCGCGGCATCTTCCACAAGATTTGATATTCGACACCCCGACCGGATGCCGTCACTCTGCCGAGGAAGATCCGGAAAGCATAGGCCAGTTCCCTGGCTTTCTCCAGTGTATAGTGCATGTGCGTGCCGAGATTGACCAGAATCGTCGGCCGGCGATGCAGCCAAGTGGCCAGCTCCGAGTCGACGGTAGCGATGGGGGCTGCTGAACGTAGAATCGGTCCGCATGGGATGGTGTACTTCGGGATGATTTCGAGCGGGAAGTCAATGTCTCTGCTGTTGGAGACGAGGATCTTGAGACCCTCTTCGGGCGCCGACGTAAGTCCCATGTCGTACATGGTCATTATCTTGATATCTGGGCCCAGCTCTTCGTCAATGGCAGCCTGGATGCGGCCCGATATCTTCTCGGTGAAGATGGCAAAGCCTACGACGAGGTTGTACCAAATGTTAAGCGGAACGAGGTACCACGGGATTGGAAAGGGGATGCCAGAGCAGAAGCTTTCCGAAGACACATTAGTTCCGATTCTAGCTGCTTCGCAGAAGAGTGATCTTACATCGGGTACTTCCACAGGACCTGAAGTCTCGGTTGCATAGGTAGGGCGAAGTCCTTGAGGACGTTGGGGACCAACGACACCCAATTGATGCTTGCGTGGCGGTCAAAAGACAGCGCAGGGCTCAGCATGGCGTCAATTACTGTCACATCGGGCTGCACCTCTTCGTAGATGCGCTGGATATCGCGATAGATGTCCGTCCACTCCGTCGGCAGCCATGGGTGCATGATGCTGACGAGGCCGCGCAGGGAGCGCGTGGTGTTGAGAAAGCCGGGCGGAAGATTGTACGTCTTGCTGCCCGGATTGTGGGGGCGCATCACGGCCTTGGAGTGCGTGAGGCCATTGATGAGGTGGAAGATCGGCGTGGGTTCATTGGGGGCGTTGAGCTGGAGGATCGACTTTTCGAGGCCTATTTGTGACGCGATGTGGACTTCAACTTCCGGTGCGTCCTGAAGCATCGCGTGGGCCGTGGCGAGGACGACATTGGACTGGCCGTAATCGCTGTTGGTGAGGAAGAGTACCCGTCGAGGGGCCATGATGAGTTGTCTGCCAGATGAGGTTCGTGAGAAATCTCTCTCATGCTGTCAACGAGCCAGGCGAGAGACTCTTGGCGAGAGAATCTTGATCCTTCTTATGTCCCGAGCTGAAATCTCTAGTGACGGCACACGAGACATCTGCCGACCTCATTGTGCAGACAACCCAACGAGGGCCAATCCTCCTGATATTCGTGGTCAGCAAGATCCCTGTCGATACCCCAAAACGGCAATTTTCGTCGACGTCGAAGGATCGTGGGATCTTGGCTCATCTGCATGTTCCAAGCGACGTCCCCAAGCGGTACTAGATCTGCGATTAGGATCTGATGGCGCATCACGAGACTTTGTGAATGGCTTCAGGAAGACGACGGGAGTTGAAGATGGTCAGGAAGTGACCTCCCCCCTGTTTCGAGCGAACGACTCGGAAGATGACAAATCCCAAGCTGCGCCGGGGAGTGTCGGCCGTGAAGCCACACCAAACTACCCCGCACTAACCGTATCAAGGAACCCCGAGACTCCCCGGGCGCGGGGCATCGCGACATCGCCAAACGTCACTACGCCTCCACCACCGGAGTAAATCCCACCACCCCTCATCAGGCTATCACTTCAGGCTCAAATGCGATGCGCGGACAGATGCAACGGAGAGTATTAAACAGACACCACCCCGCTCCAGATATTGAACAAGTGACTCTTCTTCATCAAACGTAACACTGCTTGCTCCTCCATCGATCGTTGATTGCTCCTCAACTTTTCCTTCCAACCGCTCGACTTCCATCCATCTAAACACCCCCCACACCATGGCTCCCATCAAGGTCGGCATCGTCGGGTATGGCGGCGCCGCAAAGCGTTTCCACCTGCCCTTCATCACGGCCATCCCCGACTACGAGGTCCACGCCATCTTCCAGAGGGCCGAAGCGCCCGCCGACCCCTCGTCCGCCCCGGCCGGCTCTCACTGCACCGTCGACTTCCCCAAGGTCAAGCACTACCGTGTAGCTGAGGAGTTCTTCGCCGATCCCGAGATCCAATTCGTCGTCGTTGCCACGCGCGATGACACGCACGCTCATTTCGCAGAGCTGGCCCTTCGCGCTGGCAAGCATGGTAGGTCATTCATCGCCTGATGCTTCCCCGGGACCAATCCCCACTAACCCGCCCCCAGTGATCGCCGATAAGCCTTTTGCCAGGTCGGCCGAGGAGGCGGACAAGGTTATCAAGTTGGCTGAGGAGAAGGGTCTGATCGTGACGTGCTTCCAGAACCGGAGATGGGTGAGTAGTCCGACTCGACGACTCAACGAAGAGAGACAGTGCTGATGACCGCAGGACGGCGACTTCCGCACGCTCAAGAAGCTCATCGACGCCGGTGCCCTGGGCGACATCAAGGAGGCCGAGCTGCATTACGACTTCGAGAATGCCCCCTGGCTGCATCTCATGACGGCCAAGAAGTGGACGCCTGGCTCCGGCATGGCCTTCGGTCTCGGCACCCACAGCGTTGACCAGGCTCTTGCGCTCTTCGGCCGGCCAAAGTCGGTCACGGGCTTCTTCCGCACCCAGCGCCCCATTGAGAGCGAGGTCGAGGATTCGTTCACCATCATCCTGCAGTATGACGGCGCCCAGAAGGACCTGCTCGTCACCGTCAAGACGTCCGTCACGAGCCCCTTGTCGCAGCAGCTGAAGCAGCTCGTCCGCGGCACCAAGGGATCGTTTGTCAAGGTAGGCCTAAGCGTGCCAATGTGTCCAATGTGGTTTCTGACATCCTGCAGTTCCAGCAGCGCAGCACCTGCCCCCAAGAGGAGCAGATTGCCGAGGGCGCCAAGCCGCTCGACCCAGGATTCGGCGTCGAGTCCGAGGCAGTTCGCGGTATCCTGACGACGTACGAGGAGTTCGACTCGACCATCCAGAAGCTCGACCCTGAGACAAACAAGTACACGGGCCGGTACCCGACTGTCACTGGTCGCTGGATGGGGCTGTACGAGAACGTGGCTGATGCCATCAACGGCAAGGCCGAGCTGGAGGTCAAGGCGACGCAGTCGCGGGACGGCCTGCGGGTCATCGAGCTGGCGAGGGAGTCGCACGACAAGGGCGTCACTGTCGCTTGGAGGTAGACGGGCAGGATGATATATGTCATCGTAGCAGGAACCGAAATCTCAAGAACCGTCGTCGGCCATTTTGCCTTCTGTCTCCCACCAGCTTCGAATGCTGTCAACGTCGCACCACGCGAGTTCGCGGGGTTCCTCGTACCACCATCGCTCCCCTGGCCGTGTAGGTCTGTCGCTGACGTATTTCTTCAGACTTCCGCCCTCGAACAAGTGGTTTTTGACGCCCACGAGGAGCACGACGGCACCAACGCGCGGCGCGAAACCGTCCGGGTCGAGGAAGACGGTCAACAGGATACGCTTCGAGGTCGAGGGGTCGGCGACGCGCGCGGTGCGCATGGTGAAGGGCGGCACGGGGCATGGTTGGACGTCGTCGAGGGCGCTGATGACGACGAGGGTGTTGATGGACCAATTTTGCTTGTAGGGAAGGTGGGGGATCGACCGTAGCGGGGTGAGCTTAAGAGGGATCGAGGGATGGGCCCAGTCGCGGGAAAGGGCGACGGGTGGGTGGTTTGCGTAGGAGGCGGCTGCTGCCTCGGCGGCTTCTTCGCGGCGGCGGGCCGTCTTGGAAGGCGAAACGATCATGTCTTCGAAGTCGTCGGCGCCAAGGTCATAATCGTCGTCGTCGTCGTCGAAATCGATCGGAGGTCGCTGAGGATGTGGCTGACTTTTGGTCGGGGTGCGGTACGCTGCTCCTTGCCTTGCTTGGTCTATCCAGTCGTCAAACTCGATCTGGCTGCTGGGGATCAGGTCGATCTCGCCGTTATCGGCCTCTTCCTCTGGGACGTCCTTGTGTAGCGCGTCTTGGTCTGGCGCGTCATCCTCCTCTTCCGGCACGCCTTCTTCTAGTGTCTCTGTATTGTCGATGGCCGATTGCCACCCGACTGTGGCCAGATCGTCAACCACGAGGTATACCATCTGTTTCGGATCGTCCGGCCCATCGCTCTCAACGTCGCGGTGGTGCATGCTGAATGCGCCGAGGCGCACGTAGCATCCGCCGCTCACGGTGCCGGCGTCGACGAAAGGGTGCATGTCGGGGTGCAGTAGCGCCTGAATGCAAAGCTCGCCATCGCCAAGGAGCAATCGCACGGCGCGCCATCGAGAAGACCGGGGGATTGCCGCGACGGAGACATCCTCGACTAGGAAGACAGAATCGGGAACGCAGTAGCGGGTGCGCAGGAGCTCGCCGATGAGAGGTTTCGGGGTGAATGGTTCGGACGGGTCGGCAAAGGTTATCGAGGTCTTGGGCACGGGGCCAGGGTCTTTCGGGACATCTTTGTCGTCGTCGAGGGACGGGGGAGGCATGTGTAGGCGCGCATGCTTCGGAGGGGTGGGAGGGGTGGGAGGAAAGTTGACGGAGGGGGCAGTTGAAGCACGAGAACTCGAAGGTCGAGGACGACGATGCGGCATGACGTGCAGGAACATGAACAGGCAGCTAAACGCGCTAACTGGTTCCGGGCCAGCCGGACTCGGACTCGGAGTGGAGGCCTGATCGCCCCTAACGCAGCCACAGCTTGGCGCCTCCGGTTGGCCGATGCCCCTGAATTCCCCCGAAGCCTCTGAAACTCGAGGACCTAAATGCCCACCCCGAACTCGGAATGACTTCCACCTCTGGTATGGAACCTAGAACTCTCTTTCGACAGGTGGCTGGTAACGGAAGAAATCAAGAATCCCGAGCAACCTTCCACCATCTCCGGTGCTTGGATCAACAAATCAATCATTCGAGCTCATGTTCGAGTGTGGAATTCCATTCGTCTATCAACTCAATCGGGAACCCTCACTCTCAAATTCGGGCGCCCGGAGACAACTCCGTCCACCATCTACAATCCAAACTGAACGCTTTCGAATGACAATATCGCTGACACCACTAGTACGCGTACCGGAAGCTCCGGTTCTCAAAGTCCGTCAGATCCTGGAGCACTGCCTCGTCCATGGCCTCGGCCGCCTCATCCCTCGGCTCGGCGTCGCGCATCCTGTTCCTGCGAATGAGCAGGAAGCGAAGCGAGATGGCAATGCACACCTGCGCCGCGATGCAGCCGATGATGAGCTTGCAGCCCGTCTGGTAGATGGGAGCCTCGCGACCGATAAATCCATGTGGTCCGATGATGTTGCCGATGCAGTAGGCGAGGAAGACGAAGGCCGTCGCAGTCGTACGCTTGGTGTAGCCGCCCACGTTGGAAGCAGGCATCTGAAGAGCCACGATAAGGGAGCCGACGAAGGAGGCGCACTCCAATATGTTAGTCTCTGGACGGACGCTTTGATCTTGACAAGCAAACTCACCATGTAGTAGCCCGCCAGGAGACCGCCCTTGTTGGTGCGAGGCAGCTGCCAGAACAGGCAGACGGCCACAAGGGTAGGCAGAAGCCACACGCACATGACAATGGTGCGGACGTTCTTGAACCTCGAAGCGACGTAGGGACCCGTGAACATGAAGATGGCCGTGCAGGCGCCGTAAGGGATACCGTAAGCCGTCGTCAGCAGAGCGCTTCCGGTGAAGCCCTTGACGATGAGCTTGCTGAAGTTCGCGATGCCGCCGTTGATGACCTCGTTGAACAGCACGAACCAGAAGAGAAGCCAGACCTGACCGTCGCGGAAGACCTCGAGGATCTGGTGTCTCTTGATCTTGCGGTTGAAGACGCCGCCGCGGGACCGCGCGTTCTGCGCAATGAGCATGGCGCGTTCCTCGGTCGAGAAGCGCTTGGCCGTCAGGATGTTGTCGGGCATGAAGAACCAGAGGATCACGCCCCAGACGATGGTGAGGCCACCGCAGAGGACGTAGATGATGCGCCAGACGTCCCAGCCCTTGGCCTGGCCTACGCCGTAGAAGAGGACACCGCCGAACATGGAGCCAACGCCGTTGAAGCAGTAGAAGAGACCAGCGCGCGCAGGCTGCTTGTCGCGGGTGAACCATTGGGAGACGATGAGCATGAAGGCGGGGGTGATGACGGCTTCGAAGACACCCAGGAGGAAACGGCACACGGCCAGGCCGGCGAAGTTGCTGGAAGCCGCAGTGCACACGAGGATGGTGCCCCAGCTGAGCACGAATGCCGCCACAACCTTGCCCGTCGGGTAGTGCTGAGCGATGTATGATGCGGGCCACTCGGCAGCCAGGTATGCGACTACAACACGCATAGTCAGTAATTTGTTCTTTTGGTTGTTTTGCGGCCAGCGAAGAACTCGGGATTGAACGTACAGTAGAAAATGGACGCCATCCAACTGTACTGCTCGCTCGTCATGCCCGTCGAGGTGAACAGGTCAAAGACGGCCGAGTAACCGAGCGCCTGCTTGTCGACATATTGCAGGAGGTATGTGCCGCAGAGAAGAGGCATCAGCTGCCAGTCGACCTTCTTGCGGAGCTTCTTGAGCCGCGCCTCATCGTTCATGAGCTCCTCGAGCCTGGAGTTGGGAATGCCGTGCTCGTGGAGGAAGAGCTGAGCCTCGTCGAGGTCGGCTCCGACGGCAATCTTGACGTCGGCGAGGGTCTCGGTGTCGCCTTTGACATGGGACTGGGCCTGGATCAGGTCCGCCTTGGTGGGCTGAGCCTCGAGGTCGGCCGCCCCAAGGTTCTTCTCCGCTGAGTCGGGAGCCATTGTGGATGTGGCTGTGGTGGAGTTCGGGACTGGAAACAGCGAGGGGTTGATGCGGCGATGCAGGGGACTCGGGTCACCTTGAAGAATGGTCAGAGACTCTGATGAGGAGTGTCTGAGGATTCAAACGGAAAAGAGCAGGCAAGATCATCCTCCCTTAAGTACAGACACGACTCTGTCCCTCCCGACATCCGGCCTAGTCAGCGACCTCTATCATCAACGGCAGATAGTCACCCGCTACTCCTATCAAGCGCCCGCCGGGCCATTATTCCGTCCCCCTCTCATCCCCGCCACTGATATCAACCTGTGGTCCCGTGGATCCTGCCACGAGTCGTATTATCCACCCAAAGTACGGGGTAAACTGGGCCAGCGATAAGCTAGGCGTTCCTAGGCTGGGTCAGGGCGTCGACGTTGAGATAGACGCCGGGGGCCAGTTCAACGGCCGGTGTCATGGGGCCGCGGGAAATTCGCCGCGGGTCTCGGGAATCCTGGCAAGTTTGCCGACATCTTAGGCTGTTGATCGACACAACACCATGTTGTGGCTGTACTCCGGGCACGGGTGTTCGGTATTTCGTTCGAGTCCGGCTCTGATCACACTCTTTGGCCTGGCTTTCCGTATTCATTGCCTGATAAGAGGAAACAAGTTTGGGTATCTGACGCTGCATTCGTGAAGGCCAAGACCGGCGCCATCATGGCTTCGCCCGCAACTCAGATATCGGCAAAGGCAAACGTACGATAGTGAACATCTCTTGACAGAGCGCCACGTCCGGATCTCAAATTTGGAGTCCAGCATTATCAATCATTGCAGGATGGTGGTCAAACAACATTCATGGGTGTTGATATCGAAAGCTACATGTCTCAGCTAAGAATTTTGCGATATGCCAGAGATACCTGAGCAAGCAAGTGCTCAATCCTCAAACTTTGCCGATATCCTCCACCAGAACTCACACTCCTTCTCGCCCCATTTGTAGTCCCTCATCTGCGCCGCAACACCCGAGTTTGTCCCGCCAGCCCTCTCATCATTGCCTTCGCCAAGTATCATGGTCGACGGCTTTCCGTCCTGCCACGCCGTCCACTCCTCCCTGTCGGCGAACTTGCCCTTCTTCAGCGCCGACGGGTCGCCTCGTGTGATGAAGCTGACGCAGTACGCGTGGAACTTGCCCGAGACCTCATCCTGTGCCGCAGAAATCTCTCTCACTTCCGGGTTGTAGGTCTGATAACGCATCTGATCGCCATGATTGGCGCCCAAGAGCGCTGTCTTGTTGAGGGCCCAGTGGTACAGGAAGACGGGTGGGTCAGGGGGCGCGTTGGCCGATCCCCAGATGGCCGTCTGGCGGACCGGGCATGTGTAGGCGTAGTGGCCGTAGGCGGCCTCCATGCGGCGGAACTGGGAACCTGCACCGTACCGGGGCAGGATTGGGTCTGCGTAGGGAGAGGTTGGGTCGACGTCTGGGTCGGGGTAGAGAGCCTCAAGCTCCCCCAACTCGGCCTTTGAGAGATGGGGAAGCAGGATCCGGAAGAAGTCTGTGAAGTCGCTGGACGAGCTGGCCTTCTTGGGAACGTAGTAAGAACCCTCATTGTGCGCGGATCCGGCCAGGAGGGGGATCTTGTTCCACTTTCCGGACTTCCATGCGTCAAGAGGCCGGCGCGAGATGATCTGGCCGTCTAGAACTGGCTGCCACGCCCACCTAACGGAAGGATCCGAGCGAGCAAACACTTCCTTTCCAGCCTTGTCAACCGTTTCTGAAGACAAAGCCCTCAGACATGTGAGAATCTCCGGGTTCTCCAGGTCCTTGTAGTGCCCGCAGGGAGTCAGGTCCAGGAACTCCCGGAAATGTTGCGTGTTGAGGGAGGCCGAGGGAGGGTGGATGGCGCGGGCAGTGTGTGCTCCGCTGTCCATGATGGCCTTGTGGTAGAGCTTCTTGGGCTGCTTGATGTCCATGACAAGGTGACCGATCTGATTCCGTCAGTGCATGGTCCAAGACTTGGCATTCGGAAGACTTACACCATGAGCAGCAGCGCTGAGTCCCATGATCGTAACATCATCAGGGTTGCCTCCGAATGCCTCGATGTTCTCCTGAACCCACTCCAGCGCCACATACATATCCCGGAGACCGAGGTTCAGAAGTCCCTCCTTTTCGGTCAATTTTGTGTTCAGGCCGCCAAACACACCGATGCGATACTGCATGCTCACGGCGACGAATGGCTCCGGGGAGTGCGCCAGCATCGTGTGGGTGTTGTGCATCCTGGCAGCGCCACGGTTGAAGGCGCCGCCTGGAATCAGGACCGAAACAGGCAGCTTCTTCTTGGAGGCATTATGACCACGGGGTCTCCAGATGTTGATAGTCAAGCAATCCTCCGACTCGGTGTCTGGACCGAGAAGAGGGTCGTCCAGGAACGGGACCAATTGCTTTCCAGGGCACCTGAATCTGTCAGATCTTTGTTCGCGAAGTCAAGACCGAGGACCACTTGAACTCACCGAGGACCCATGTAAAACGCCTCGAGAGTGCCGTTCCCCGAAGGCACCGGCTCGGCCGGCCGGAATCGTCGATCATTGACTGGAGGCAGGGCAAATGGAATACCCATGAAGCCCTCGATTGGCTCGGGAAACTTTCCGTCATCGATGAGCCTTCCTACAACAGTTCCTTGTCTGATTGTAACCGATGGGTGTTCATCGTTGCGGCCGAAAATGGCCTCTCGAGCGCCTGGCTGGTAGAGGAAGAGCGCAAGCAAGAGGACCGGGATACCTGCGACCAGCATCCGTGTCAAGCCACCCCCGGAGGCTGGTTTTGCGTTTGATTTCGGTTGCGCCATGTTTCCAGCCGTAGCAAGGAAACGGGTACATACAAGTGTCGGTGCGAGTTGAGATACCTTATCAAAGCGGTCGTCTGATGGAAGAGCCGCCATGCCTTTTATGATGCAAGCAATAATCGGCGTATCTGACCCGACTCGCTACCGGTACTATGTAGGCCGCGGACACGCCACGCCGCCGCGGCAACGTGCCGGAGAGGCGCCAGTGTTGCGGGGGAATAGCGCTTCGGCACCCTGTATCCGGGAGGGGCACCACCGTTGCCCGACCGCTGAGAGCGCTGAACCGTATCTCCGGGTTCGGGATGAAATCTGAGGCCCGGGCTGGGAGGGGTTGCATCCTACTGGGAGTTTCCCGCGGAGACCCATACCCCTTATCAGGCGAGTCGACGGAGGTGTCTGATCGTCGTATGCGGACCATGCACGATGCCTGGAAGACTGGTGAGCTATCCGTGAGTGTGCAGCCAGAGGAAGGGTGTGGTCTATGCTGGCAAACTGGCTTGGCTGGCATGGGAGGAAGCTGTAGAGTGATCTCACTACCCCGCGTTTTCGGACCCCTCTCCGTTCCCCCTTGACACGGACCATCCATGACCACGCCCCTTAGACCCAGAGACAGCGTCTTCGATCTATCATGGGACTTCAGGCGCAGGGGCAGGAAGCGAGGCAAAGTCTGAAAATCTGCAGGTTCAAAGACACGATCTCACCTAAATGGATGCTGAGGGATGTCCGAGTGTCCGAGTGTCCCAGGTAATGTATGATCATGGTCACTCCGCAGGATATGAGTTAGGGGAGACCGCTGGGACCCAGACCAGCGGTCAATGGATCACCTTGGCAGCCTACCCTACCCACCTAGGTACACCAAGGGTCTGATATCGTGACAGCAGCACCCTGTTCTCTTCGGTTTATCCCCCACCAAGCGAACACGACAAGACGTGGATAGCTGTCGTATGATCAGTGTACCTACGTCAAAAAGATTGAGTGGCAATTAGCAAAAATACATACAACACCGGGCATTCGCTCGTCGTCACCGACCCAACTACTACTCCGGCCCTCATTGGCTTGACGATGGGAGAGCGGACGGGATCCCGTATTCTCCAATGGGTATGGTCGTATGTGCTGGGTGTCTGCGGTTTGCCGGCTGTGAGATCGTGCAACGATGTTCTGGACGCCTCCCGCCGGTAGGTGGTCGTCTTGGGCTGCCCCCCCCCCCCTTCTTTTCCTCCGTCTCTGGCGAAAATCCGAAAACGGAAATCAATATTGAGCTTCTCAGCTTCATCCGTCTCGACTCGCCTGGCGGCGAAAGGCCTTCGGTCTGGCTCCCACGATGGCATGGAGTCGAGCATGAGGTTGTTTCTTGGCTCCGTGCCGACCCGCTGCCAATGTCAGCCCTATGAAGAATTGACGGCGACGGACATGTTGTTCCGGCCATCTCTCGGTTGAAGCGGGCCGCTGGGCCCCTGAGGAATTGTCAGCATGAAGGCATGGTATTGGCTCGGCACGTCGTTCTCATGAGCATTGTGAGGCTCAAAGAGCGTGCCTGCGTGCTGACCGACTCTGCCCTGCAGCCAGCGGGGTTAGTACGAGGGCAGAGCCCCATGATGGGTTCAACTTCATGTGGTCAGCATTGCAAGACCGGGGTTCCGGACTTGACCGGTCAGCTGAGTGCCTGTGGACTCCCCACCATATTGAGTCTGACGGCGGCAGAACCTCTAAGCTTCATCGAGAAGGTCGGCACGGCGAGTACAGCATCTTGTTGCCAGAAACGGGGCTTGCTACCTCATGTTGTGAGATCCCGGGTTATGCGGACGGTTTCCATGCAGCATCAAGCTGACTGTGTCGTCAAAAGGGGCCAATCGTCCGGGCCATCCCTCCTTACTGTGGCGGAGACAAACGTTGCGATGGAGTTGCGGCTGTCATCTGAGCCGTCAGACAACATGCAAGCACTCAGGAGCAACAGTTCACGTCGGTGACTAGACTGACCACCCTCTCGCTCGCCTACTAGAAGTCGATGGGCTTCTTCTTATAAGAAGGCTTCTGTCGTTGCGACATTAGACCCGAGAAGCTCAAGCCACTCGAATCGACCAATCTAGTGCCTCCTCAAGCAGCTTCTACCTCCTCTTCCATCCCTCTGCCAACCATGCATCCTCTTCACTTCCTCGTTTCGAGCGCCGCTCTTGCCTCTGCGGCACAACGTCGAGCTGATGGCGCGGCCGACGACGCCCCTATGCGCCTCATGGGAGTGCAACCCAAGTACGCCTTTGATCCTAACACGACGCCATACTGCGCTTGGTGGTTCGACAACCTCGACAACGCCGTGCCTTGCAAGGAAATGCCCATCATCTGGGACATCACCGAGGCCCAGTGGAAGCGCTGGAACCCTTCACTCAAGGACTCGTGCGATGCCTGGGTGCCGAGGACCTCATGGTGCGTCGACGGCTTCGCCGAGCCTCCGGTCCCGGGTAACCCAGAGACCTTGACCACTATCACGACCACCGCCGCACCGCTGCCCCCCACACCGACCACGACAACCTCGTCCTCGACCGTCACGCGCAACAACGGCATCCAGACCCCTTCGCCCATCCAGGAGGGCATGACGATCTACTGCAACAAGTTCTACTATGTCCCTGACGGCGCCACCTGTGCCCAGGTCCTCGCCGACCACAAGATCTCAATGGCCGACTTCTTCAACTGGAACCCGGCCGTCGGGCAGAACTGCAACTCGCTTTGGGCTAACGTCTACGTCTGCGTCGGCAGAATCCCGACCTTCAACACCGTCTCCCTGCAGGTGCCCAAGCCACCCACGGCCACGGCCGCGCCCACCACGACCAAGCCCTCCAACGGCATCCAGACGCCCTCCCCCATTCAGGACGGCATGGTGACCAACTGCAAAAAGTTCCACTTCGTCTCCCCCGGCGACCGGTGCGCGCAGATTCTTGCCTACAACAACATCAGCATCGCCGATCTGTACCGCTGGAACCCAGCCGTCGGACCTAACTGTAACAGCATGTGGGCTAGCACGTATGTCTGCGTGGGCGTTTAAAGACGCAATGGCCGGGGCGCGGAGCGAAAAATGGCACAAACGAGGAGGCGGAGGGCAAGGGGCTGCAGCACGGGTCTGGAGGGGTTGACTGTGTAGGGAAGTGGTGAAAGAAGTCAAAAGGTTTGGACGAGAAATGGCCGCCGAAGATCAGCAGGACCCCCCTTGAAGGAACCCGGCCTGTTCAGTGCGGCATTGGTGCTCGTATTCTCCAAAGGTTATCTATGGGCGTATATGATAGACTCAACTTGTTCGCCTGATGTTTAACCTTCTGTGTAGGCCGCCTGTCTTTTCCTCTTGTATCTGCCGGCCCTGGTGATAATCGGTGTTGCCCAGAGCGCAATGAATTGAGACTCGCGACGAAGCGAGCATCTTGGCCAACCAGGCCTGCAAGCTCCCCCACCCCCGCATCCAGTGTCGACACCTCTTCGGCTCGGTTGAGGCAACCTCGAAGCTGGTCAGTGTGTGGGTCGCCTCGGCTCGGCTGGGTCGTCAGCGTGGTCAGCCGAGGCTCTCTCACGGCTGGGCAATGCCGCAGCGAAGCCAGCCGATTGTCTCCCAAGCGTCCACGATACTCTACTGAACTGTCACGTCGCATCACATCAAGAAAGCTCAAAATGGCTGAGACCGATGCTGCCACGTGTAGCCCGTCGATGTCAAGCTCATCAACGAGGCAACTCCAACAACACATGCACCCAGGGTCCAATGGCGTGTCCATTTTCCAACCCCCGCGGCCTATTCCAAGATCTAGCTGCCAGTCGTGAGCATCCCGGCATCGAATACAGCAAAAGTCTAGGCGGTCATGTCGTCTCTCGCTACGAGGACATTATTTCGGTCCTGGACAGGCCCGACATTTTCAGTTCCCGGCCAACTGTGCCCGACTTTCCGCCACCAGTCAAGGGCATCTTCGCCGACAAAATTCCAGAAAAAGGGACGCTTCTCGCATGGGATAACCCCGATCACGACCGGCTGAGGAGGAGCGTCGCCGGCTTTTTCGTGCCAAGAAGGCTCCAACGATTCGAGCCCCTGTTGCGTGCCACTGCCCACGACTTAGTGGATGGCTTTGTCACCAGAGGCAGCATCGAGATCAAGAGCAACTTTGCCCTACCGCTCCCCTTGCGAACCATTGTCGCCGTTGCAGGCCTGGATCCAGCGAGATGGCAGTGGATCGGCCAGTGTCTCTCTCTCTTTGGCGGCATCACCAACGCCGAGGACGACGTCCCTATTCAGAAAAAAGTCAAGGACGTCCTTGAACTTCACGAATATGTCGCGGGCGTCATCGAAGAGAGGAGAACCGATCGCAAAGATGATTTGATCAGCCATATTTGGAATGAGAGGGACGCCGGCAATGTCGAAATGACCGACTTTGAGCACTTGGGAATGATCCCAGGCTTGCTGCTTGCCGGACATGAGACGACAACGAACGTGCTGTCAATGGGATTGTCGCATCTCCTAGCAAACGACCTGTGGAACGAAGCGACAGAAAGCGATGAGTCGAGGGGCGCAGCCATTGAGGAGCTTCTCCGGTACGAGTCTGCCATTACCGGCATGCGGCGCAAAGTCACCCGAGAGACGAGCGTCGGATCGACCAACTTCCAACCTGGGGACATGCTCTTCGTTGCCTACAACTCTGGTAGCCGAGATTCCACAAAGTTCGAAAGCCCCGAGAAGCTCGATCTCGGACGCCGCTCAAAGACTCAGCATCTTGGCTTCGGAAGAGGAATCCATGCCTGTCTGGGCGCCCCTTTCGCCCGTCTTCTCCTGAGAACTGAGCTGGCCGTCCTTCGAGAGAGACTGCCCAACCTCCGACTCAAGACTCCTTACGACGAGGTGCAGTATCTTCATGTTCACGAAGGCCGAGGCCCGGTTGCTGTGGAAGTCGCCTGGGATCCTGTACCTGCCGAAAAGATGTGTGCCCGACCTCGACCTTCCGAGAATGGATCGGTTGTCAAGCTCCCACCTCGCCAGCAGGAACAGGAGATGCGAGTCGTCGCAGCAGAAATGGCCACGAGAGACATCAAGCTCCTCACGCTGCAGCCGTCCAATGGCGATGATCTCCCAGCTTGGACACCGGGAGCTCACATCGATCTCGCCGTGGGCGGTTTGGGACATCGCCAATACTCCCTGTGCTCCGATCCTTCCGTCCCCTCGACGATTCAAGTTGCTGTGCTCAAAGAAGAAAACGGAACGGGGGGATCCAGGCACATCCACGAAACCACCGTTGTGGGTGGCAAGGTCCTCATCAGGGGCCCGCGGAACAACTTTTCTTTCAAACCTGGCGCCCTCAAAACAATCATTGTGGCCGGAGGCATCGGCATCACTCCGCTGAAGCCCATGGCTGCTCTTGCCGCAGCGAGCGGTCTTAATTATCAACTCGTCTACCTGGGGAAGAGCCGCGCAGGCATGGCATTCGTCCAAGAGCTGGTAAAGACGCACGGGAAACGCCTGATCACTTGGGCAGCCGATGAGCACAGCGGAAACCGATTTGATCTGGCCAGGTTCTTCGAGTCCGAAAGCTTCAGTGGCCTCAAAGTCTACAGTTGCGGCCCTGAGGCTTTACTGAGTGGGCTGGAAGCAGTACTGAGCAGCGCGCCGCCGGACACCCTTCGAGTGGAGAGGTTCGCCAACGCAGCCGTCGCCGTGAATGCGAAGAATGAGCCTTTCGAGGTTGTCCTCGGGAGAAGTGGCAAGTGTCTGACGGTTCCACAGGATCGCACGCTATTGGACATCATCAACGAAGCTGGAGCAGGCATCATGTCTACGTGCAACAAAGGGCTCTGCGGGACCTGTGAGGTGCAAGTACTGGAAGGCGTGCCAGAGCATAGGGATGTTGTACTGACGCCAGAGGAGAGGGCGGAAGGGAAAGCCATCATGACATGTGTGTCGAGATGTAAGGGGAAGAGACTTGTGCTGGATCTGTGGTGATGATAGGATAGATGTGACTTGAGTCAACATGGATTGGTCGTCTCATAAGAATCTATGCACCCTGAAGTAGTATGCTGGTGACTATTAATGGTGAGAGACACCAGTCGAGCTCTGTCGCCGCGCTCGCTTCGTGATTTTGAAATATTGTCAAACAGGTACTTCACTGATGTTGGATCTCGTCACGAAAGATGACTTCATGGGTGTAACTGCAGTTAGACCTTCTCTAGTTCTCTGACTATCTACACTCGATTGACATTAGAGGCTGTAGTTAGGTAGGTACATGGATGAAGCACCTCGGAAACTGATGAATACAGGTGCCATTGAAGGAATTGTACAATCTAGGTCGAATGGCACTCTCCTGTATCGCCCAGCCTAATCACTCGTCGTGACGCCCTTTTTGTCCTCCCGAGCGGATACATAAGCCCTCCACTTGGGGTTGATGATGTACACCGGAACGCCCAGCAGAAATATGCCAGCCATGATACCAGCCAGGACGTTGAAAGCCCACTCGTAGCCATGCTTCTCAATCATCGGAGTCAGGCCATACGTGACGCCAAAGGAGATGATGTTCTTGGAGCCCACAACCACAACCAGCGCCGGACCCGGGTGCTTGGGTGCGACCTCGGAGGCAAACGTGGTCGACGTGATGATGACAGCTGTGAAGGCGTACTGGAACACGGTCCAGCCCAGATAAGGCCCCCACCAGGTGGTTCCCCTGGTCCCGTCGGCCGTGAAGCCGTACAGGATCAGCATTCCAACGCCGATGACGGCAGGAGGCGCCATGGTGATGAGTTGGTGCTCGGGCTTGTGGACGCCTTTGTTGCGGCGGGCGAGGAAGAGCACAAACGGGTCTCCGAGGAAGGTGCAGTAGAGCATACCCAGAAGGGCCCCGATGACGCCGCCGACGTTGATCAGGCCGACATCCTGCTGCTTCCAGTGATAGTTCTCGATGAGGACGGCGTTGTACGTCAGAGACATGCCGACGCCGCAGCCGAGGACGATGGAGGAAGTGAGGACAGCATAGAGGATGCCCGGGGAGGAGAAGCTCTGGAACATGTGCTTCCAGCTGTTGAGCATGACGCGCACGGGCTGGGGATGCGGTGTGGACCATGGGCGGATGCGACGCTTGTACGACATGCGTTGGACGGCTGAGGCGGGATTGTCGGCTCCGGGAGCGACCATGCCCGAGCGCTCCATGTGCTCGAGGTAGGCCTGGGCCTCGGCGTCGGGGACGATGCGAGTGACACCAAATTCGTCGGTGATGACGAGCTGGCCGTCCAAGCTGGCTGATGGGCGGGTGAACTGAGTCTCAAAGGCAAAGAAGAAGGCGAGGATGATGCCCACGCCGAGCGTGATGACAAAGACCCAGTAGTACCATCTCCAGCCCATGTCGTGATTCAGGTATGACGACGAAAGATTGATGGTGGAGGAGACGCAGTTCTGAACCATCCAGTAAAGCCCAAAGATGCGGCCGCGCTCGTGGAGGAACGTCACCTCGGTGAGCATCAGTGGGAGAAGAGACTCCGAAGTGCCGGTTGCCAGGCCCTGGATGATGCGCGCAGCGAGATGGGCGTCGTAGCTATTCTGGACGGCGGCAGCGATGGTGGCCCCGAGCAGGATGACCATGGAGACGAGAAAGACGGGGCGGCGGCCGTAGGCCAGGGCAAGCGGGAGGATGATGAAGTTGCCGAGGCCGATGCAGAGGGTCGGCATGGTGATGAGGAAGACGACGTCTTCGGGCGTGTAGCCCTGAGGGATATACATTTCGAAGAAGACGTGGAGGATGGCGCCTAGACCGCTGGCCATGGACAGACCCATGATGGAGAACCAGCAGCAGCAGAAGACGACGGCGTATTTTTCCCAGCGGCGGAAGTTGAGGGGGTCGTTGGGGTCTGCGGACGGCACAGGGATCTTGCGAACCTCGCCTGCCATGTTGACGAGGAGGGCGTTGCCCTCGACGTGGCTGCCATCTTGCTGGCCACTTTCCGGGTGGGCTTTGAGAGAGTCGATGTGTTCGGCAACGCTGTCGCGTTTGTCGTCTTGAGTGGCCATGATGTCGGCGATAGGTTGTTGGGTGCTGTTTCAGTGCGTTGACGACTGCGACAAACCGTCGCAACTTGAGGAAGGGTAATGGTTCAGGGATGAACGTCGAGGAGTCTGAGTCTGAATCGATAGAGAGAGTGGTATGCGTAAGGGTGAGCCAGAGCCACTTTATGTAAAGGGGCTGGCCACATGGAAGTCTTCGTGGACCCCGTGGGGATGGTTCACTGCAAGGTGTGCCGTGGGGTTGAATCTGGAGAAACCCTGTCCATGCACCAAAATCGGACACCGCAAGAGATGCGTCCCCTGCGTCGGGTGTGGTTCCCCCACCTCAACCCGAGAAGCAAGCCACGCCAACGCTGGCTCAGCCGAGCCGAGAGGTGTTTCGGTTAAGCTAGCGTCGTGTTCAGCGCCAACCTCCTGAAAATAGTGATGGAACGTTGCCGGGCCGAAGCCGGCTGTTGTTATAAGCTGCGGCCAGGGTCGTCTGCTTGAAGTCGCTGATTAAGATTCAGCAATGTGGACCAGACGACGTCCAGAACATGCTTAAATCATTTGCCAAAGCGGAAAACACATTTCATGGAGCTTTGATTGCAAGGTAAGGTAGTGTACAGCATCTGTTCATGTTACAACTTGATATCCATCGATGGGTCAGCTCATCCCACCGTCATGTCCATGTCCATCATCTTCCAAAACTCCTCAAAGTCCCAGTTCCCAAACAAATTTGCATCCAGACCCTGCATGTCAAAGTCCCCCGTCGACGCAATACCAATACTATCAAGTTCGGTGACCTGACCGCTTTGCCGGGTATCCTGCTCTGACCCTTGGCCGGCCTGGCTCGTTCGTTGCACCACCTCGGCCACCCTGTCCCGCCACTCGGCGAAGAGATGCACGTATCCCGGGTCCTGGCCCCATCGTGTGTAGTACTCCTCGACAAATTCGATCGCCAACCGCAGAATCTCCATGTCTGCCCGGGCCAGCCGCTTTCCTGGCTGGCGAAGGATGCCGATGGCCAGGACCACCGCCGCATGGAGGGCTTGGGTTGTGCCTAGGAGAGTGGTTCGCATGCCCTGGTCGGCGAGATGGAGGTACTGCGATATTGTTTCTCGGGCTGCGTTGGCACAGATGGCGAAGCCGTTGAGCAGTCTGTGGCCGCTGGGAAGATCGGCCTTTCGCTTCTTGACTTCTTGGACGAATCCGTGGTGGGGGAATATTAGGCTCGCTCTGAGTATGGACATTTGCAACTGAGGAATGATGTCAGTGCAGACAGTGTGGAATAGGAAATGGAAGACGTACATGGTAGAATTGGTTTGACAGCCAAAGTGTAGCGAGTGGCGTTTCCATGGCATCGTCATCTGCTCCATACGTCTCGCTCGGAGTAAGACCACCGACAGAGCCTGGTCGAATATTGTCTGGCAGCGACTTTTGCCAGTCAAGCAGAGTCTGATGCAGGGTGGCCATCTCAAAAAGCATGTCGCGGGAGCTGACAAACTTGCGTGCGTATAGGCGTTCCGAGATGTTTCCCATGATGCTTGACAGGGACACCCAAGCCGAAAAGTGCTCTCCTGGCCGAGTTTCAGGGTCGGCACCTTGAATTTGAGGGGGATGACAAGTCCCTTCTTGGACGTTGCAGATCGAAGGCCGACCACTCTCCAGCTGAACCAGCTTTTCCAAAGCATGACACGACCACCAAACTCTTTGGTAAAGATCATGATCTGCATCATCGAGGCGATTTGGGTCCGACTTATGCAGTCCCATCGACTGGGCCATTCGAATGGCTTGTGCCACCAGCTGAAAAGCCTGCCCGTCCTTAGACCTTCCCCGAAATGTCAGGGCAAGAAGCAACAGAGCTTGAATACTGGCCAGATAGGGCTGCGCGAACAGGTGTGGGAGGAGGTTGTAGCCGAGAGTGAGATGCAGTGTGCTGTCGTCGGTGGGACACCCCGTCGTCTCATCGCTTCCAATGCACAGAATGGCATAGATCGCCGCCAATGCTGGGAGATCACCTGGCTCCAGCTCTGCTTGCTGCCCGAAGGCTGCTGCCGTCTGCATATCGGAGAAGCGCGCAACGTTGGCACGCACAGTGGGCGGATGCACGACGGGAAATAGGGGCCAAATGGTTGAACAGAATGCATCGACTGCATCGGAACACTCGTTCGGAGAAGGGAGATGCAACAGACCGGTTGGAAGGGTCAATGGGATGGAAAACTCGACGGAGTGACGCATGCCTTGGTCGAAGAGCGGCCTGGATGGCGGATAGCCCATTTCGCCTAGATGGAGGTCGACGAAGCAGAAGAGGCTCTGTAGGCTACTTGCGCCCATGAGCTAAGGCTTGATCAGCTTTGCACAATGTGGTCCGCAGGCGAAAGTTCAACGCACCTTGAACCTCGGGCTATGCGATGTCTTGTCCGTGTGAACCACGGCATCAGGGGTGACAACGGACGCGTCAGGAAGAGGCTTCGACGCGGCCATGTAGCCCCTCGCTACCCAGGACATCTCAGCCCCATCTTGAGCGTCATCCAATCCTCTGGGGCTGTCTCCTCCGTCGTGGCAGTTGGTGGGAGGATCATATGGTGAGACATGAGGCTTCGACGTCCTCGAGACAGGAGTGAGTGCAGACTGCGCCGTGGTCTCGGTGGTCGGACTTTGATCTGTGGGTTCAGCATGATACCGCTGCCGGCCTTGTTTCGCGGTTGCCCTGCGCCGGACGCCTGGAGTCTTTCCCGGCTTCCTCAGGTCGGAGGTCTCACAAACGTCGCCTCGCAGGCTGCAGTTTCGGCACTTTGGCTGGCGGGCGTCGCACCTCACCTTGCGCTTCCTGCAGGGGTTGCAGGCCAGCGAGAGGCGGATCTGCTTGTTGACGGGTCGGTCGGGTCCTTCGCTGGAGACCATTGCTGCCATGTGCATGGGTGCTATCGTGCTGGATGATCCCAAGCCGAGATTGTGGGTTCGGGTGGGAGAAGAGGTCGGTTAAGCAAGTGAACGAACGGCTGAACGGCTGGATTCCCCCGCATTCTCGGCACCCCAGCTTTGGGTGAGCCGGGTGGGCGCCCTGTACGCCCTCCACATCCCCTGACTCGGAAGACGCTGCCCAGCCGAGAGCCAGGGCAGACCAATCGGCCGCGGGGTGATGGTCAGTGGCGGCAACGTCTGGCGAGTCTGGACTGGACTGGACTGGTTAGGTATTACTACTAGTACGCGACTCTCAGCCGAGGTCACCATGTAGAGTTTGAGAGGGCATCATCTTCCTCGTCGATTTGCCACCATCTTCATCATGGGCCCAGGCACAGTTGCCTTGGAGTAAACATAGGAGCCATCTCATGCCTGTCATCAAAGTCCCGTATCCTGGAACTCCCCCAACCCACGAGTGAGACTGTCGAAAAAGGTCGCATCCACACCCTGCATCGACCAAGTCTCAGCTCGCGCAGAGTATCCTGGGTAGAACTCTTGAAAATCGTCGGGCAGACTGGGGCCCATCTCGTCTCCAGTCACGTCAGCCGAGGCTCCTAACCCCAGCTGGTCCCGAGCGCCAGGTCCCGGGGGCTTGATAGGCTCCCGGGTAACCAGAACGTCAGGAGAGATGACGATGATACCAAAGTACGGGATCTTGAGGCGAAACGCACCAGCACCACCAAGGGGTTGCCCTTGGTCGTCCGATCCCGACGTCGTGCTGTACGTCAGCCCTGCTGCGACGTTGGCGTCGATCTCGAGCAGCTTGCGCAGGACGTCGGCGCCCTGTACCGAAAGCACGTCCTCAGACGCCGAGCACCCACCGCCCATGCGCCGCAGAGCGTCTTCCACCAGATCTCTGTCCCTGCGGCGCAGGCTTGCGAACTGCTCATCGCCGGATGGCACCTTGTGTGTGTCGATGTGGCCCACCATGACAGCCATGGCCGCCACGAGGGCGAAGAAGTCAGTCGTGTCGGGCATAGAGCTGGCGGCGCTGCTGAAGGACCGCACGGCAACGTACCGGAGGAGGACCTTCCGACCGGCTTCCACGCACTTTACCTTGTTTTCGTTGACTGAACCTGTCTCTCCACGCCCCCGGAGCATGAAGGGAAGATACAGCTGTACGTACAAGAAGTGGTGGAAGAGCTGGTCGGTGGCGCGGAGGGTCTCCCAGAGGATGGCGGCAGGGCTGTGCGAAATGTTGGCAAGGGTGGGCGCCTCCCACCAGTCTAAGGGCATGGCTGCCTCTGCCTTTTCCAGGTCCTTCTCGATGCTGCGTATGTTCTGGCGGTCCTGGAAGTCGGAATCGCACTCGTTGCGGTCCATGATGCGGTATGCTGCGGCGAGCTGGAGCTGTTCCAGCTGCTCGAGTGGGTGGTCAGGCGGCGAGGTGCTGACTATGGGCCGGTGGCTTGGAGGAACCCCGAGGAGCAGGCAGAGAAAGTGCTCGACGTAGTGCATGCCAAACCAAGTCTTTCGAGGGTAGATCTTGTCGGACGGGCCGACGGACTGGATGTTGCAGTCGCCCCGTGGTCTGTGTAGGCCCATGAGCTGTGCCATGGTCATGGCGCGGCGGCAGGCGAGCAGGGCAAGTCGGAGGTGGCCGCCGTGGCATAGGTAGACGCTGTGGAGGATGAGGCAGTGAAGTGACTCGATGGTGGTCATCAGCTCATCGTCAGCGCAGACCAGCGCAGTGGCGGCGTTGGCAAGCCTTGTCATGATAACCTGACATGGTTCGGAGAGGGATGCCACCGACTCGGGGTCGCGATCGGCTCTCTGTAGCAGGATGGCCATGATGAGCATGTTCTTGGCCAGAACGGCAGGATGAGTCTCGAAAAGCAACGCCTGAGTGGAATCGACAGCCGTTTGTTGGAGGTGTGCTTCAAGACCGTTGTGGGGTATGAAGAGGATCTGGTGGAAGGAGAGGCGCGAATGACCGAGCTCGTAGATCTTGAAGGCGTCATCGGGTGATGGGAGGGCCTTCAGCAGCTTATTCCGAATGTCTGAAAGCTTCTTGACAGCCGAGATTCTGGGGTCGACTGTGGCCTGACTTGGCGCGTGCCGGCTCCTGCTCTCCGCCAGAAACGTGTCGACGGACACGATGACCTGCTCCATCAGCTTCTCCATGCGCTGGGGCCGGCCCGACGCGTCGATAGGCGCAGGAACGGGCTCGGCAGAGTGTGCGTCTCCATTCTCGGGGTGATCCTGCCCGACGCAGACGGTATCCTTCTGCCGGCACTCACGGCAGGCGACCTGGTCGGCGTCGAAGAGGCAGCGGACCTTGCGGCGCTTGCACTCCCAACAGCTGGTGGTGCCCTTGCGGATCTTGCGGCGCTTCGGCGGAGGTTCGGGGCTGGCGGCAAGGCCGTTTGTAGTCATGTTGCTTCCGGGGGCGGCCGTTGCCTAGGCGGCCGTGGGCGTGGGCGCGTGTCGAGGGGGCGAGGGGGACGCAGCGGCAGAGGGGGTGTGAGGTTGACGGTGAGAAGGTTCGTCCGCCGAGCTCCGCCGAAGAGGGTGCGGACCTTGGGTTGATTCGTCAGCGGGGCACTTCAGGCACCCGTCACTACGGGGCCAAAGGGGTCTATCTCGGCGGAGCCGGCGGAAGGACGGAGGAAGATGTCAGGCAACAACAAACATGCTCGATAAAAGTGAGTGCCCGCCATTATTCTGGCAGCAAAACGGCTAGTCCAGAATCTTTTTTTATCCCAAGTATTTTTTCGATTTATTGGATTGTGGAGATGCGTGAGATCGTGAGTGTCCATTTTATCTCAGGAGGCCCATCCTCGACGACAAGACTGACTTCTCTTCTCTTCAGATTCACATTCAAGCTGGCCAATGCGTGAGTTTCTCCTCAGACGCACATCTCATGACAAAATACTGACGAAAAACAGGGCAACCAAGTCGGCAGCGCCTTCTGGTGTGTTTGCTCCGCGACTGTTGATATCAGCTGGGACTGTCACTGACCAGGTACAGGCGGGAGATCTGCGTAGAGCATGGACTTGACCGGAATGGAGAGTAAGTTCACCTCAGACAAGGATGAAGCCATCTCCAGCTGACCAACCTCAGGTTCCACGGAACATCAGAACTCCAGACGGAGAGACTCAACGTCTACTTCACAGAGGTTTGCCTTTTCGTCGACCGAATATCTGCCAGCCTACTAACCCCCGTCGATAGGCAGACAGACAGAAATATGTCCCGCGCGCCGTCCTCGTCGACCTGGAGCCCGCCACCATGGACTCCATCCGGTCCGGCCCGCTCGGCCAGATGTTCAGGCCTGATAACCTGATCTACGGACAATCCGGCGCCGGCAACAACTGGGCCAAGGGCCACTACACCGAAGGCGCCGAACTGGTCGACCAGGTCATTGATGTGGTGCGTCGCGAGGCCGAAGGCAGCGATTGTCTTCAAGGCTTCCAGCTGACGCACTCGATTGGCGGCGGCACCGGCTCCGGTATGGGCACCCTCCTGCTAGCCAAGGTGCGCGAGGAGTTCCCCGATCGCATGATGGCCACGTTCTCCGTGCTGCCGTCGCCAAAGGTGTCCGAGGTCATCGTGGAGCCGTACAACGCGACCCTGTCGATCCACCAGCTCGTCGAGCATGCCGACGAGACCTTCTGCCTGGACAATGAAGCTCTCAACGATATCTGTCGACGCTCGCTTGGTATCAAGAGTCCTTCGTACAGCGATCTCAACGGCCTGGTGTCACAAGTCATGTCCGGTCTGACGACGTGTTTCCGTTTCCCTGGCCAACTCAACTCGGACCTGCGAAAGTTGGCGGTGAACCTCGTTCCTTTCCCGAGGCTGCACTTCTTCACCGTCGGCTGTGCGCCTCTCACATCATCGGGATCGTTCTCGGCTCTTGGTGTGCCCGAGCTGACGCAGCAAATGTTCGATGCCAAGAACATCATGTCGGCCTCGGACTTCCGCAACGGCCGCTTCCTCACCTGCTCAGCAATCTTGTCAGTAGTCCTCCGTGCTCTCATTCTGATTATTGCTAACCCATCCCAGCCGAGGAAAGCTGTCCATGCGACAGGTGGAAGAGCAAATCCAGAAGATCCAGGCGAAGAACTCAGCCTACTTCGTGGACTGGATCCCGAACAACGTGCAGACGGCGCACTGCGCGATCGCACCCCGCGGGCTGAACGCCTCGTCCACCTTTGTGGGCAATTCCACTGCTATCCAGGAGATCTTCCGCCGCATCGGCGAGCAGTTCTCGCTCATGTTCAGGCGCAAGGCGTTCCTGCATTGGTATACCGGCGAGGGCATGGATGAGATGGAATTCACAGAGGCAGAGTCGAACATGAACGACCTGCTGTCGGAATACCAGCAGTACCAGGACGCCGCGGCTGATGACGAGGAGCCGGAAGAGTATGAGGAGTACCTGCCGCAGGAGGAGTAGGCGGGGTCTGGACACAGTCTGTTGTCTGGAGTTGGCGCTCATGGGATAGAACTGCCGATAGAGGCTCACTAGCCGACGAGACATTCGTAATATTGATGGCGTATGGGACAATATTTTCGAGGTTGATGCTAGAGATACCGGGCTACCCAACCCTTAATAGTGTGAGAGTCTGTTCATGTTAGTTCGGGTCTCACTCAGCCCCAATCTCATACAGAGAAACTCACTCAACCAAGTTCCCATCCGGATCCCGCACGTAGATACTCCGAATCGGCCCCCTAGCGCCCGTCCGGTTCACCACATCCCCTCCTTCCAGCACCTTGATGCCGTCCTTCTCAAACGCCGTCGCCAGACTCTTCAGGTCCGTGCCGTCCTCGACGACGAAGCACAAGTCGGCCGTGCCAGGCAGTGCAGTGGTAGCTTTCGGCTCGAACTCGCGGCCTTGCTGGTGTAGGTTGATCTTTTGCGCGCCAAACCGCAGGGCGTGCCGGGTGACGGATGGGTCTGAAGCGGCGACGAACGTCTCGGGCCGCATGCCGAGGTGGGTCGCGTACCAGGACGAGGTGGCCACCACGTCGCGGCAGGTGAGGACGAGATGGTCGAGAGACTTGACGATTGCGCGAGCGTTGGCCATGATGGATGAGCTGATGTTGTTGTTGAGGTGATCAAAGAGATGAGGCCGGAAAACCCAAGTTTCAAGGGGTTGAAGTCGGAATGATGATTCCCGGCATGGTGACGTCTTGGCCGATGCGGAGACGGCGGCGTTTGTCGTGGGTTTACCGACAGCCAATGAGCGGGGTCGAATAGAAAAGTGCAGTGAAATGCGGTCGGGCAACGGCTTTTCGCCGACAGAGGGAGAGTCCTGCTGTTCACAAGATGGGCGACTTGGCACTGGACAGCCTTGTCAACCCGTTCTTGTCGCCGCCGCTTTCACCTCAGAGCCCTCTGGCAGGTGGAACACCTTTCCAGGGTTCAGGATCCATCTGCCCGTCTTGTCAGTACATGTCGGGTATTCGAGAACACGGCCAGCAAACCTTGGATCAACAGCATGCTTGAACTGCCTCATGACGTGTATCGTCTCCAAGCCGAGCTCATCGACCAGACAGTCCTGCGAGGGTGTCAGTATGTCTCCTCCATGAAAGCTTCTTTCCAGACTCACCATCTTGCCCATCCCAATGGCATGCTCCCCAGACACTGTACCCTCCATCTCCAGGGCGCGCGCCATCATCCCATGGATCGCCCCAGCAACGGCCTCTCGATCCCTCTCGTTCTTGGGATCGTACATCAGCGCCTCATGGAAGTTGCCATCTCCGACATGTCCGACAATGCTGGCAAACACACCGATCCGCGCGCCCTCTTCCTTGGACACCTCGATCAGCTCGGCCAGCCGCGAGATGGGCACCGCCACGTCCGTCGACCAAATGGCGTGGCCCTCGGGTTTCACGGCCGTCATTGTCAAAAGCGCCTCCTTTCGCGCCGCCCAAAGGTCGCGCTCCTCGTCCGCGTTTCGCGCAAAGACGTACCGTGCCGGCTTGCATGAGCCCATCAGGTCCCGGACCTGTGAGATGTCGGCCTTGACACCCTCGGTCGATGGCCCGGAGAACTTGAGGAAGAGCGCTGGCTTGCCGCTCCACTCCATGGCGCGAACGGCGGCGCTGCCATGCTTGCTGACCAAACCCATCTGCACATCGTCCATGAGCTCCATGGCGCCAACCTGCACACCGGATCGGATGACCTTCGAAGCCGCCCGGGCCGCGTCGGCGATGGTGTCGAATTCGACAACAGCCACGCTTGTTTCGCGCGGCACCACGGCCAGCTTGAGGGTGATCTCTGTGATGATGCCAAGCGTGCCCTCGGCGCCGACGAAGAGGGATGTGAGGCTATACCCAGCCGATGTCTTCCTCGGGCGGCGGCGGGTCTTGATGACGCGACCGTCGGCGAGCACCGCCGTCACGTTGATGACCCAGTCGCGCATGGTACCATAACGAAAGGCATTGGTTCCGCTACAGTTTGTTGACACCATCCCGCCAATAGTGGCCGTAGGCGACGGGTCAAGAGGGAGGAACAGGCCTTCACCCGCTGTGGCCTTGTTGAGCGTCTGCCAATTGACGCCCGGCTGCACGACGACGTCCATGTCTTCAGGGTGAAAGGCGACGATCTTGTCCATGAAGGTGAAGTCGACGACGACACCGCCATAGGGAGAGGCAAAGTTGCCCTCGATGGAGGAGCCGGCGCCGAAGGGGACGAGGGGCACGCGATGGGCGTGGCAGATCTTGGCAACGGCGGCGACGTCTTCGGTCGTCCGAGGGTACACGATAGCGACCGCACGACCGGCTGTGTTGATGCTCGACCAGTCGGAGAAGCCGTGCGATTCGATCTCCTCCTCGTCGAAGCTGACGAGGTCCGAACCGAGTGCGGCCTCAATCTCTCGGGCGGCCTGGGGTCGAAGTCAGCAAGGACTCAATTGGCATCAATAGGAAAGCAAATGTTCCTTACCGCCATCATACCCTTCTTGTCGGCATACTTGACGGGCGGGACGACCCCTTCTTCAGAGCTGGTCGGGGAGTGGGAAACCAGGCCGATGGCGAGGCCGGCTCCGAACAGCGCCAACCCTCCGAGCACGAACGGTGTCGCAGATGCGCGCCGGGCAGCATCACTTGGGCCTTGCGGGGTTGCCAGTGACCTGCTGAAGCGCAAGCTCGGCAGCGGCCGCGTCGCTCGCGGTCGGCGGGCGATTCTGTGAAGGCTACGCGAAGGAGCCCGGAGTCCTAACATGGTGTTGATGGAGGTGTTGAGGAGAGGAATCCGGAGGAATCCGCCATCGCGTGAGACGAGTCAAGGTTTAGGGCCCGGGGGAAACAGGGGTGACCACGCTGTCACGCCTGGATTACAGCGCTAATCACAGCGGGCATGAGGCTATCTGGGGTCGGAGTCAGGGGGCAAGCTTCAAGTTATGTAAACGTCGATCGCGACAACTTGAAGACATCAGCGTGCTGCTGCTGGATTTTTCCTCGCATCTACAACTCGAAGTACTGAAGCATCCTTCATTCTCCCCTCCCAAACAACCGTCACTCCACCTCCACGGGCTCCAGATTTCCCTTTGCTGGCCCCTCGACACAAAGTCCCTCCTTGGAGAACCGGCTCCCATGCACCGGACAATCCCAGGACTTCTCCACGCCATTCCAGCACACGACACCCTTCAAGTGCGGGCACAGCGCGCTGACCTTCGTCACCTTGCCATTCTCATCCTTGTACACCGCAATGGGCGCCCCCGTCTTGGGGTTCAACACGCCTCCCGATCCCGGCACAAGATCCTCAATATCAGTAATGTCCGACTGCAGGAACCGCCTGTACTGCGAGTTGACCTGCAGGTCATGCGATACCATCGTCGCCGCCGACTTGACAATCGAAGCCAGACGCTTCGGCGAGTACAGCTTGGCCCACGCGTTGTCGAGCCCGTCAATCTCGTCGGCGATGAGCCGGCCCGCGATGACGCCGTGCGTTAAGCCGTTGCCCGAGTCGCCCGTCACGACAAAGGTGCGCTTCTGGAACTGGTTCAGACCGATGAAGGCGACGTGGTCAACGGGCTCGAACACCTGCCCGCTCCAGCGGTAATCGACGGCGCCAGCCTGGGGAAACCGTTCGCGCGTCCATGCCTCGAGCTCCTCGAAGCGCCCGCTCGTCTCTTCCTGGCCGACTTTGTGGTCGCCGCCGCCGACGACGAAATAGTCGTCCTTTTCGTCGCATTCGGTCATTCGCACGTATTTGTACGCCTCGGCCGTGTCGTAGATGAGACAGTCCTCCACTGAACCCTTGGGGACGCGGATGGCGATGCAGTAGGTGCGCTCGCACGCCATCTCGACGACGACGCTTAGCTTCTGGAGTGGAACGTTTGTCGCCTCCACGGCGTGCTCGCACTTGATCGTGTTGCCGTTCTGCGTCTTGACCTCAACGTGCTTGTTGCCCATGCCGAGAATTTCGATGCCGGGCTCTTCGAAGGAGACGACACGGGTCTGGTTGTGGCAGCGGAAGTTGGGCTGCTTGAGGAGCCAGCCGAGGACGCCGTTGACATACTTCGTCGGGTGAAAGGTCGCCTGGTTATGCCAGACTGCGCCATCGCGCTGGTCGGGTTGGCCGCTGCCACTTTCCCAGCCTTTGATGGTCAGGCCTTCCACGTAAGTGACGTCGATACCAAGCCCTCGTGCAATGTCAACCTCTTCCTGAATGCTCTTGATGTCTTCGTCGTGCTTGGGGTCACTGCGCGGGTACTGCGAGATCGTGTAACCGGGGAGCTGGCGGTATTCGCAGTCAATGGCGAGCCTCGCGGCAATCTCTCCAACATGCTTGAGTGCCCAGCTGTGGCTCTCAGCGGCAGCCTTGGCACCATTCTTTCCGTGCTTTGACTGAATGCTGGTATACCCGTCGTCCAGGGCGTTGGAGAGATGCCCGCTGGTCCGTCCCGTCTCGCCCGACAGCAGCTCACGGGCTTCGAGCATGACGACCTGCTTTCCACGTTCAACGAGCTCAAATGCGATAGAGACGCCGGCGATGCCAGATCCAACGATGCAGACTTCGGTTTCCACGTCCTCGGAGAGGGGCTTCACACCCTCGGGGCGGCTGCCATATTTGTCGAGGTGCACCCAGACGGCATCCGTGGCGCCCGATGTTCTCTCGAATTGCTGTTCCGACGTGACAGTAGTAGCCGACATGTTTCTGATGTGGCGAAGGTTCTTTGGGAACGATTCTCTGGGCTGAATGGAGTGCTTGAGTGAGGATGCAGCAGAAGACGAAATGGGATATCGTAGGGAGTGGGCAAGTTGATATGGTTTCACGAGAGGGCGCGCCCAAGTTGTTCTGATGAATGGTCTCATCTTTCACCAAAATCCTAGGCCATGCAGCAGACTGAACATTCGATGCGGTCGCATTTGTATTCGGCGAGTCTCGATTGGCGCTGGGAAATGCCCGTGATATCACAGTCGTGTCATCACGCCTCGTGCACCCCCGCCCAGCCAACGGGAGTCACCTCTCCGTCACTTTTCATGTGAGATCCCATACTGAGCTTCTTTCCCTACGTTTTGGGTAAAGGGGCACAGCAAGGCGTTTGTCCATGACCGCTCCATTCCTGCCGTCCGCTGCAATGTCTCCGGGTCTGGAGCGATTGCTCCGGCCTGTACGGCTACATTGAGATGACCTCCAAGGTTCACAGCCCCTCTATTGCCGAGACGTCTGGCTATAATATTGGACTCAACACCATAAACTTGTTACTTTTGAGCTTTAATTCCAATGTCTCGAGCTATGATGATGAACTTAGGTAGGGAAACGTGGCGAGTTGGCCGATGTACCTAGATATCCTGGACAACTAGCAAGCTCGGATGGTAGAGGGCATGGAGGAATTGAGGTCGTCTCATGGACTCCAACATCTGGAGAGACGTCGAAAGTTCATGACGAAGCTTCTAACGTTCCACCATCCCTATCGACAGCCTCATCGACGAGTGTCGGCACCGGACGTTGCGTGGCATGGCCACAAACTGTCCTCATAGTTCTGGCGTTGTCAATCAGCTTCAACAATTGGTTTGATGGTGTAGTTGGTTATCACGTCAGTCTAACATCTCCGGATGGTCCACTGAAGGTCGGGAGATCGAGCCTCCCTCGAATCATTCTTTTGCCGGTTTCTACAGCGGTCAGCGATGAATGCAGTGACCGTCCTCTTTTGTGGTCGAGAGAATCAATCATGCTGCGTTGAGTTGTTTCTATGTTGGAGGCATCACCCGCCACAGTCAGGTGGACAAGGGCTGAACGTGCAGCACTCGGCATGGAGCTTGGCAGCTTGGCAAGGCGAGTCTGATAGAAGCGATGCATGTCATTCTCGGCTGTTTCTTTCAGCGCAGCCGCACCCAGAGAATGACTGCATATTAGATTGACATGTCTCTACAGGAGTCCGAACGACCCAATAGCAATCGCTTCGAGATTCAAAGGATGACGGCCAGATGCATGGCAACGTTGTCTCATCAGGCGGCTGACCGTGAGGTAGTAGAATCCTCTGGAAGTGGCATTTCGGAGGAATTGAGACCGTCTTGAACATCTGATTTTTGAGGTCGTGGAGGGTCGTTGGCGGTTTGCTCCCTGATGCCGGGCGAACATCATCCTCAAGAGGGCATACATGGGAGCTCACCACCCCGTGCTCGTGATGGATAAATCCTGGAGATTCCCGGCACCTTGTGATCAACGACAGCAAGCCAGGATTGAACACGCTCACTGTACTCAACATGAGATTATTCGCTCCCCTCGCACTCTTCGTCGCCCTGGTTGCCAGCGCCCCGCAACCCGCTGACTCTACTGCCCTCGCCAAGAGGGCGACAGTTTGCGGCACGGACGACACCATTCACACTTCCCTGTTCAACGTGCACAACTTCTTCCTTGGCACCCTCGGATCGCAGTGTCTTACGGTTCAAGGCCAATTCGACACGAGGCTCTACTGGTCGACCACCTGGTCTTGGGACGGCGATGCTTCCTCCCGCAAGTCTTTCGTCGCTGCACAGCTGCGCAAGCCTCGTTTCATCCCTGTAGCGTCGATTGCTTCCATTCCGACAGAGTTGACGTGGAGGTAAGGAACCCAGTCCTGGCTTCAAGTAAGTTCTGACATGAACCCTTGTAGCTACGTCGTCAGTGATGATGTCGTCGCCAATGTGGTCTACGACATTCAGGGGTCGTCCGTCTGCGGGTCGTGGATGGACTGGAACGTCCAAGTATGGCTGGCAGCCTACGGGGGCCTCTTGCCGACGGGGAACCTCGTCGCCTCTCCGACCATCAACGGGGTCGTGTACGATGTCTATTCTGGTTTCAGCAACGGCATGAGAACGCTCATCTTCGTTGCATCGACCACACAGCAGCCCTTCAGCGGCAACCTTCGACAGTTCCTCCAATGGGCCGTGGACAACACCAATGCCGAGGACAGCTGGTGTGTCTTCTCAGTGCAGGCGGGCACCGAGGCGTACAAAGGCACCCAGGCCACTTTTACCGCTCAATCGTTAGCGCTGGAGCAGAAGCTTGTACCAGGTGCGCCTGTCCCAACGACTACAGTGACGGTACCGGCCCCGACGGGCACTCCCAATTGCTCTCCGACGTGGGGTCAGTGTGGCGGGCATTTCTACACCGGGCCGCAGTGTTGCCAGGCCGAGAGCTTCTGCGCCTTTTGGAACGACTGGGAGTCGCAGTGCATCCCAGTGTGAGGCGTTGGGGGTGGATTTGGACCCGACGGCAGTCAGGCTCGGGTTGGTGTTGACGGTGCCTGTTCAGAGCTTCATTTGGTTCATGAACAAATTTGGGTTGATCGTTTCTGTTTCCCCTTTTCCTCATCGCAAGGTAGCTCCAGGTAGTTCCATCCATTTGTGCTCCCCGCCCGGCCAGTCAAGTCACCGCTGTTACGAACCCTCACCCGGAGGTGCCAAGACGGCCTCATCTCCGGGAGTCGACGGCCCGCATCCTCAGTCCGGGGTACGAGGAGCCAACTGCCGGGTGCTGCGGGCCGTCGCCGTCGCTTCACCAAAGGGAGCGCGCCTTGCATCGACGTAGGGCGTAGAATGTGGCATCGCTAGCGCTGCCGGGGCGCCGTAGGCCCCATCATGTCGGCACAAGGCGTTCCAGGCCTGGACACGGCCGAGAAGGCCCATGTTGCGGAGAAGCATCATCTGTTGAACACGAGGAGAAACGGCTCTCGTCGGCCTCCCCAGGTTTTGACGAGGCCCTCTTCCGATAGCCTGCATGTCATCTCAGGGCGCACGCTTCCCCACGGGGTTCGTCCGGCCGGCTGGCAGCGGACGATGAGCCGGCGGCGCCCGAGGACGTGATGAGATGCTGCGGCATGCGGCCGAGGTGAACCTTTCAACGACCGGCGCGAACGGGAGCGGGCAGAAGAGATGGACGGCTCGAGAGACCGGTGGCCACGGAGCAGCCGAGCACACCCGAAGCCAATACGGGCATGGCTTCGCCCGTGCGACTGTGCCTGGTACCTGAAGGACGGAAAGAAAAAATCTGGAGAAAACTCGACCATCCGCGAATCCACCCGGAACCGCAAAAACGCCCCATCGACAGCCACGCCATGACAGCATTTATCTCGGGCATGAGGCAACTCGGGCGCAACGTGATAAAACTTTAAAAGCCAAGGCGGGTCCCTCCCTGCTTTTTTCGTCACTGCTCGGTGGCTCCGGTCTTGTGACTCTTACCTGCTTGCCTGCCCTTGGTCCTGCTTTCCCTGTCTGTCATCCATCGTTGCTGCCGCCGCCATCGTCAACAACATCGCAGGACTCGTCACCATCTTCCTCCACCGCCCAACCTCCTCCATCCCCTCTCTCCACCCGCCATGACCTCCGAAAAGCATTCTTCAAAGTCCTGGGCACAGCACCCGCAGACGGCGGATCCCCTGGCACCACCGGTTCCCTCCCCCGCTGACGATGCCGCCGCCGCCGAGGTCGGCCGCATCGGCCACCATGACCGCGACGACGCGTCCGACGCCGACCGCGCACACGATGCCGTCTTCGGCGACATGTCGGACACCCGCAAGGGCCCCAACTACCGCGATGTAGGCTGGCTTGGCACCGCCGCCCTTATGATGAAGACTCAGCTCGGTCTTGGCGTCCTCTCCATCCCCTCGGCCTTTGACACTCTCGGCATCATCCCCGGTGTCATCTGCCTGTGCGCCGTCGGCGCCATCACGACGTGGAGCTCCTACATCATCGGCGTCTTCAAGCTCAACCATCGCGAAGTCTACTCGCTCGACGACGCGGGACACCTCATGTTCGGCCGCTGGGGTCGCGAGGTCATGGCCTTTGCGTTCTGCCTGCTGCTCATCTTCGTCGGCGGTTCAGGGCTGCTCGGTATTTCCATCGGCCTCAACGCCGTCAGCACCCACGCAGCATGCACTGCTGTCTTCGTGGCCGTCGCTGCCATCGCGGCCTTTGGGCTGTGTAGCATCCGCACCCTCGGCAAGATCAGCTGGCTCGCCTGGATCGGCCTCGTCGCCATCATCGCCTCGATCCTAACCGTCACCATCGCTGTCGCCGTTCAGGACCGGCCCGCCGCTGCACCTCAAGAGGGGCCGTGGTCTTCGGACTTCAAGATCATCGGCTCGCCTACCTTTGCGGAGGCAGTGTCGGCTATCTCGATCATGATCTTCTCGTACGCCGGCACGCCCACCTTCTTCTCCATTGCCTCGGAGATGCGCGACCCCCGCATGTACAC
Source organism: Plectosphaerella cucumerina (assembly GCA_020746995.1). NCBI lineage: Eukaryota > Fungi > Ascomycota > Sordariomycetes > Glomerellales > Plectosphaerellaceae > Plectosphaerella > Plectosphaerella cucumerina. The sequence continues at coordinate 480,764 of JAGPXD010000007.1, forward strand.
TCGCTCCCTCCTCATCTGCCAGATTGGCATCACCGTCGTCTACATCGTTATCGGCTGTGTCGTCTACTACTACTGCGGTTCGTTCGTCGCCTCGCCCGCTCTGGGCTCTGCTGGCGTCACCATGAAGAAGGTCTCCTACGGCCTGGCCCTGCCCGGACTCCTCGTCACCACCGTGCTGGTTCTTCATGTAGGCCTCATCTCCCTCCCGCCCCTGGTTATCTCCACTGACAATTTTAGCTCCCCGCCAAGTTCATCTTTATCCGCCTCCTGCGCAACACTCACCACCTCGCCTCCAACACCATCGTCCACTGGTCGACATGGCTCTCCTGCACCCTGTCCGTCACCGTCATCGCCTACATCATCGCCTCGGCCATCCCCATCTTCGGCGGACTTGTCTCCCTCATCGGCGCCCTGCTGGGAACCTTCCTCTGCTTCCTCCCCATGGGCGCCATGTGGTTTTACGACAACTGGCACGAGAAGGACCGCAACCTCCGCTGGTACCTCTCGGCCGCCTGGGCGTGCTTCGTCATCCTCATCGGTCTCTTCCTCATGGGCGCCGGCACCTGGGGGTCGATTGTCGGTATCATCGAGTCGTACCGCGCTAGTAGCGGGTCTTCAGCGTTCAGCTGCGCCGACAACTCGAACTCGGTGTAGGCGGCTGTGGCGTGGCATGGCATGGCATGTAGAGCAATTCATTCTTTGTTTGGATAATCTTTAGTCGGGTTGGGAACCTACCCCCAGTGTGACCATCCTAGATCGCCGCGGTACTGGTAGCCGACCTGCGGTCCCTCGGCGTCGATGATGTACCCAGCCTCGCACCGGTTGAAGGATACCTGTGCTTGGGCCTCGTAAAAGTCGTCGAACCGGGTATGCAGAGCGTCATCCAGGCTGTGAACATCCCCGTCGGGGTGCAGCACCCTCCATGGGGCATGACACGTCGAGCCCTTGCACGATTTCATGACCAACAAGAGGCTGTCCAGCCTGCCAATGACCCGAGCCAGTTCAGAATCGGCCGTCTTGAGCTCTTGGTCCGTGGGGTAAAGGTTGCGCATCTGCTCCGGGTCGGTCTGTGGACGTCAGCATCCGAAGCCCTCCGAAGGACTCGATGACCTACCTCGAGATTGTACAGCTCGTGCTCGTTGTTGCACCACACAGAGTAGTACAGGTTATGTGTGTCGCTCTTGAGTCGGATCGCTTTGTAGGTGTTGTTGGGCATGACGATCTGCCCCTTGCCGTCTGTCCAAGTCAGCTCTGCTCCAGACACTTGAGAGGGGCTAACTCACCAAATCCCCCCAGCTCGCCCTCGGCAATGGCAATCCCCCAGTATTCGACTGCCACGTGCTCCCGGCGCTCTGCTTCGGCAGACCTCTTCTCGCTTGCGTGCAGGGGCATCGGTACGCCGTCAAAGTCTTCCCGCAGCTTGATACCCGCCAGTTGGAATACGGTTGGCGCAATGTCGATGTGAGCGGTCACTCGCTCCTCGGTGACGCCCTCGGCGATACCCGGACCCCTGATGAAGAACGGGACCCTGATATCCTCCTCAAACCCGCACTCCTTGCCTGGCGGCAGCCGATGCTGGCCGAGGTGATAACCGTTGTCCGAAGTGTAGATGACATATGTGTCGTCCAGCACGCCAGCCTCGTCGAGCTGACGGACAACTCGGCCGACGAGCTCATCGACACCCTGCAGTGCTTGCAGCCGCCGGCGGTAGAACAGGTCCAGGCCATCGACGGCCTCATCGCTCAGCTGCGGCAGCCCAGCTACCCAGCTGACGCCGCTGGGCCTGTCTGGGTTAAAGCCTGCGGTGCGTGGGACGCGAACATCCGGGAACAAGTCCTGGTGCATCTCAAGCGGCACCGGCAGAGTCATGACAGGCGGTCCGCCGTGATTGGCATCAATGTTGGAGTGCGGCGCGATCGGGGCGATGCCAACGAAAAACGGGCCATCGCCGGTCGTGGCAGCGCCGATAAGCTCGGCGGCGTACACCTGGATCAGTTCTGTCGTATGCCGACCGTGGTGCTGGACGGGAGCCTCGTGATCGCGCTGGTAGATGGGGTTGAGGTACGAGTAGGTGCCCGGGTCGAGGAGGAAGTTGCTGCTCGACCATCCGGCTAGGAAGGGGGAGTCGTAGTTGTGAATGGTGTGCGAGTTGAACATCTTGCCGGTGTAGTAGGTCGAGTAGCCGGCGTCCTGGAGCCAGACGGGGAGGTAGGCACTGTTGAGGCCTTGGGAAATGAACTTGGGGAAGCCGCCTGGATGTTGTCAGTACTTCCGGCCTTGTTCCGATGTGAAGTCCGACCGAGGCCGGAGCTGGTCTACATGCTCACCGTATGGCGGGCTGACATCCGTCACGTTGGTGTTGTGCGGCTGCTTCCCGGTCCAGAGCGAGACGCGCGCCGGGCAGCAGATGGCCGTCGTAGTGAAATGGTTGGCGAAGTGAGTGCCGCGGTCGATGATATGCTCCTTGAGTTGCGGCATGTACGCGACCGAGTCCATGACTGCGTCTTGGTCGTCGGAGAGGATGAGCACGATGTTCTTGCGGCGGCCGACATCGCCGTCGGCTCCGAAGAGCGCGTCAAGCAGTGGCTGCTGCTCGCGCGACGCATCGGCGCGGCATCCCGCTGCGGCGAGGAGGGCCAGTGAGAGAAGCTTTGGTGGCAGCATGGTGTGGACGATTGATTCATCGAATGCTCAATTGAAGAGGAGCTTCGTATCTGCTCCGAGGGCGGTGCGAAGCAAAGCCCGGAGGCTGGTGAGCACGCCATCGCCGGGTGCTTGCAAGCGCCTCCACTCCGATCCGTGATGCCGACTGGGAGTCAAGCAGGACACTGGTACTGTGATGCCACCAACGACGTCTCTGATGACAGAAACGTTTCCTCTTGAGCTCGTTCATTTGGTATGGAATTGAGTCGCCCAAGTCCGCCTCGGTGAACTCGTGAGTGAGGCTGTGATCGACCACTCCATGCATGAGCTTGCAACCCTGTTGGGTGGCAATGAGGGAGCTGCATCAATCATGGTGGGTGGAATGAGGCAGCTGCATAGAGGCGCAGCTTCGTCCAGTAAACCATCCAGCTTCGCGTCTGATGGGTAACACAGGCGCCTGCGGCCAGGTCACGAGTGCCATCCATTACAAGCGTTGGCCAAGTCATCTTTTCATTCCGTCAGGCTGCTTCTTCGATTCTTTCCCCTCTTCCAGCTCACTAATCATGCCACAATGGCCTCATTCCACCGCGATGCGCTCACCCTCAGCGCAGAGGTCTTTGCGGTCGTCGGCGTCGCCGACGTCGTCCTTCGCCAGCTTATCGCCCTGACCAACCTTGCGACTGCTGCCGCCAATGCAAGCCGCACCGCTCGAGAAATGCGCGTCAGGCTACAGAGCCTGGCGGGCGCCATCTTGGCAGTCAGAACCTGGGCCGAGAGCTATGCCGGCTCCGACTTTGCGACTCGAGACAATCAAAGGATATCTGCCAATGTCACCGAGACACTCCTCCAGTGCAGCACTCGTCTAGGTGCCATCTCCAAGAACCTGCACGATGTTGAGTCCAGAGCTTCTGGGACTTTGGCGAGATTCTGGACTGGTTTTCGATTTGCTCGCGACGAACAGGCACACCACCAAGCCATGACTGATCTTATGTCATACACGTCAGCTCTACAGCTCGCGATGCAGAGTCGACAGGGGTAAGTACTCTTTCTTCGCGGCTCTAGCCTGGTTTGAAGTCGAATACTAATCATCTATATCACCAGAACCGACTTGGCAATTATCCGACATCAGCAAACGTTGCACGCCCAATCTACAGCCGAAAACCACGACGGTCTCAAGGCAGGCGTCGACACCCTCCTTCATACCACCAGTACGCACGCGGAGGCAACTCAATCCCATCATACTGCCATGCTGGCTCGACTTGATAACCTTCAACTCACTCAAGTCAAGGCTTCGAGCCAGCTGGTCGCTACAAATACCGAAGCGATCAAGGCCGGCTTTTCCGATATTCAACAACGCCAAGCTGCAGCCTCGGAAAGCCTATTAGCAGCGACCCAAGCCACATTACAAGCATGCACTGACGCGGTCATGACAACAGTGCGGTTGACGCACCTCAACGACTACGAGGTCCTGGTAGAAGGCGAGAAGCTGGGCGCCGGAGTGGACGCTCTTCACTACCTGAACAAATATCTCTCGCACTCCCTGAGAAGCCTTGCCGAGTCCGATGGCGGTCTGATACTGCCCCGGGATCTGGCAGCTTCTCTAACAAATGAGATTGACAAGATGATCAAATATTCACAGCATTTTAACCGATGTGGGACGACCGGACTCCTGGCAGGCTCGGGCTATCATTTCCCACAACGCATTCATACGATATCTGTCAAAAGCCAAGCAAGGGCAAACCATGACGACGGCTTCATAGCCATCAATTCCGTGGAAGGCGAAGACCCTCTCGGCCGTCGCTTTCAACACATTCGCTTCACGGCCTTCTCAGTCAAACCTTCAGGAGACGGCTCCGCTATCTTCGGACGTATCTCTCGGATACACGTGGGAATCGGTCAACAGATACGTAGGCAGTTGCGTTTGTTGAACATACTGCCCAGAGATTCCCCGGTTTTCAGTTTCGCGGCCAATAATAACGTCGACGTCCTTAAACGCCTTTTCGCCGAGGGCAAAGCCAGTATCCTTGATTACGACGAAGATGGGTTAGGTCTGCTCTGGGTACGTGGCTATTGTCACCAACACTCACCTCTGATATTGATAATTATCCAGCACGCATCGCGAGGCCACTCATGGGCCACTCTTCACTTGCTGCTTGATCTGGGTGCAGATGCGAGTGAATGCAGTGTTAGGCCCTCCTGGTCAGTATACTGCTTATCCGTCTCTTCAATTTTGCTCGAAACTCATTATTTTCCAGGTTTAGCAGTATTGGATTCACGCTTGGCCATGGAATCGATCTTGCAGGTTCCCAGAAGCACATACCATCTGTGCCAGAATTCCCATCAGAGTTTAAGACTTGCTGGAATTTTCTCCAACTGGTCAAAGTCGAAGCTACACAAACCGGGGAGGCAGCAGCAATGTTGTTCGCCACATTTTACAACCCGCACAACCAGAACAAAGCAATACGCACGGCTCAGAAAGAGCATTTATTTTCTATTCTGTGGGATAGTGGACTTGGGCGACGTCGAATCCTTGGCCTTATTTGCGCGCCATGCAAAGTGGTAGCCTCACTGATTGCTGCCATCACTGCATGGGTTCGGACTGGGGCTCTCCGCGAGAACCCAGGAATATCAGACACCAATGGACGGAGTATTTTGCACCTACTCCTGTTGGCTTCCAGTTCTCAAGATGGAGCTACCTTTGAAGAGCAATTGGTCTTTTCAATGGAAGACTCCCAGACTGACTGGGAAAGAGTTTGTCGAGCAACATTTTATGCCCACATGCTCGGCTGGCGCGGATGGCACAACGTAAGGACGACCTTGGAGAGACTCCTACGACTGTTTTTGGAAAGCGGCGTCCACCCTTTACAGAAAGACAAGGAGGGGGTTTCAGCTTGGGATATTGCCCGTTCGTCTGCTTTTGAAGGGGACAGGAAGTTTTACAGCCACATCCTGGAGCCATTCGTCTGAGGAGCGAAGGGACAGTCGGATGATTTCAAGTTGTCCCAATGCGAGATCCTCCCAAATTAGGTAGAATCTTTGATTTGATTCTTAGCCGGACCATAACATCATTCGAATTCTAGACTCGACAATGTAGGGTAGAACTCAGCAGCAAGCAAATTGTACAGCATCTGCAGATGCGTCGACGATGTTCAAAATTTGTTCGTCCAGGAACACCTTGCATCTTTTCACCGCTTAGCTGCAGGTTCTTCAAGAGCCCCTGAGGCCAACGCAGCGCAGGTAGCCCCAGACGTCCCCTGCGTCTGAAACATGGATCCGGGGCACACGTGACGGGATTCGGTCAGGCTCCGAGGTGGAAAAATGGGGGTGCTGCAGGTTTCGAAACGTGGGAGCCCAACCTGCTCGAGTCGTTGTCGTGAGGAGGCTGGACAAGAAGCCTGCAATTAAGCTTCAAGACACCAAAAAAATCGTCTCTGGCCGTGACACGAAGAAAAGATTGCGTGGGCCTGGTAACCGCTGCACAGCAACGTGGCAGACCCAGATCTTCTCGGCGGCCGAGGTGGGTCGGTCTCTTCAGTGACAAGGTGGTTGGCGGCGGGTGCTTGATGATCACTTTCACCCCATCCTGCTGTTCGTCCGGCCCACCAGACGCCCTGCCAACCCCCCAATGTTGCCTCTGGGGATCGATCATCGACCAGCGGGTCCGGACCGCGTGACATGGCAGGTCTAGTTCGTCCCCAACGACATGGTCCCGGGATCACAGGTCTTGATATTGTTCACCGCTCGTTCGGCCTTCATGTCCCACACGTCAGCCTCGAAGTCGCTTGTCTCGACGCCCACCGCACAAGAAGTATTCCAGGGGCAGCACACATAATTGCCAAGCCACACGGTCATGAGAGCGCAAATGGCCAAGAGAACAGCTGCCGCCGGTATATTCAACCGGCACTGGCGCGTTTCGACCATGTCGGGACCTCAGGTCGTCCCCAGCGGCTGGGACAATTTGCCGAGCACGGTGAAGGGGGTTGGGCATCTTTATAGATTAGGGTCTAGAGCAGATTTCTGCCCCTACTCTCCGCCACCAGATTGCCGTATAATGCAAACCACTCTCCCCAGAGCCCCCATGCCCGATAAGGTTTTTCGCATGAATGATGCGCCGGTCATATCCCCCCACCATCGGCGTCCTGGGCTGTCCCTGAGAGCACGGCGACTCAGGAGGTGGCTCAACGGGTCCTTTCCAGCCACCGGCCCGCCATGTGGCTGGGAGATTCTGATCTTTTCACGTGCTCCGGATCGCTTCCGCCCCACCACAGCCCCTTTTCTTCCTCATCCCCGCCGACATGGAACACCGACTGACGTCTGATCTCACTTCCCTCGCACCCCTCGACACCCCGGCCTCATCCTTCTGCCTGTGCCCTCCGCCACGGCCGGATCATCGGACACGTCAACCAACGTCAACCCTTTTCAACGGCCGCCACAGCGGCAGTCGATTGGATGGAACCATGTCCGCGCCCTTCAGCCGTTCCGGGGCAGCCGCAACGTCTGATCACGACCGCCGTCATCCAACTGCCGAAGATCGTCACCATCTTTGACGTTTTGAAACGGGGCAGCCTGGAGGGCACAGTAGGATTCCAACTCCATCAGATGAAGCTTCGCTCTCGTATTCCGTCGAAGAACGGAAAGAGGACACGGTTCGGCGCGCCCGAACATTCCTGAGATGAGGATTCCCACTTGGCGTCGGCCATTTCTCCCTCGAACTTGTTACTTGCCCTCAGCTTCTCGCCACCCTCTGCTGACCCAAAAGTGAATGCTCACCTTGAAACGTCGCCCGCTCCGTTCCTGTTGCCTTCGACGGGCAATGCACACCACACACTCCCGCGACTGAAACGGGACCCTGACTCGGCCCACGGTTCGTTCGAGACGGCACCGCCTCTGCTCCGTGGCGATCATCTCCCGTAACGGCAGAGTTGATGGTTTCTCATCGCGGAAGCGTTTATGCGACCCCGGCACGCGAGACCGTTACTTCCAAGTCTTCATCCCGCGTGGGAAGCATCCAGACTTGGGACGAAGGGCCCAAGGGGGGGGATGGATGGATGGATGACCGCACAGGCCTGGACCGCGTCCGCGACCCCTCCATCTTGGATCGCATCGAGAGCATCGACCACCACCTGGTTTGCCCGTCGCCTGCTTCGCCCGATCGAGTGTCTATCCCTGCCGTCGCCGGTCATCGCGAGGCCTCGACATTGGGTACACGTGTCAGGGTCCCACCCTGCGGGCGGGAGATTCTCTCGGCCGCAACCGCGATCATCCCGGGAAGGACCCCTAACCCATCATCAGCTCCACGGGACCCTAGGCAACCTCCGTCCAACCACGCGCGCAGCGGACACCCCGGCACGGTTTCAGCCTCTACCTTTCTTTTCCCTAGCCTCGTTCCCCCCACGGCTGCCATCGTCCGCACTTTTTGGGCCGACCCTGACGTCACCCGACGTGCTTCCTGCGCGCTCACCACCGCCGCCTCGGCCAGGGCTTTCCCTGTGACAGCGGTGACATGCATTGATCTGCCCAAGGGTCAACGCTGCTCGCTCTGCGGTGTCTGCACCCTTCAGTCGGCTGCAGAACCGCGCGCCAGCCATTCGCCGCGTCCAATTCCCGCGAGTCAACTGCCACACCTTGCCGACGACGGCCGTTCCCTGTCGAGTCCCCGAACTCGTTCTCCCACCCCTTGCCGGCCATGTCAGTGGCTTGACCTGACGATCAAGAACCAAGGTTGTAAGTCCTCGACCCATGGCAGAGGGTCATGACCGATGGAGGAGAGGGATGGCTGGAACGTCCCAGCAGTACGGACGACATCAGACTTCAGGTATAATAGACCCTGGGGACATCTGCGGCCTCTGACCTTGCCCTTTTTTCCTCTTTTCTGCCACAGTCTTCTCTCAAGAAGCACAAGCTCACTCTCCCTCGAACGCACATACACACTCGGAAAAGCAAGCAAGCAAGCACCCAAACCTCCCCTCCCCATCACCCTACCACACACCCACCCAGCCTCGCCTCGCCTCGTCTCACAGCAGCCATGGCGAGTGCTCAGCAGCCGGACTCCCCGGCCGTGCCGTTCGACTCGAACATGTACTTCTCCGACACGGAGACCAACCCCCGCTACAACAACCACCGCCGCGGCACATCTCGCGTTCGGGGCACATCCCGCGGCGGCGCCACGTCGGCCTCGCCCGGCGCCCGCATCTCCGGCGACGACGGCGAGTCTCTCCGGTCCCAGCGTCCCCTGGCCCCTGAGGAGGAGGGCGAGCCCAGCGGCGGATGGGACGGCCCCCGGCACCCGGACGCCGCCGCAGCCCGTTCGTACTCCCGTGCCCGCCCCCCACGCACGCACCTCAACCGTCCCTACAACTACGACAACCAGGGCGAGCCCCTCCCGCCCTTCGCCGGCGAGCCGACCGAGGACCCCTTCTACGAGCGTCCACGCTCCCGGCGCCGCGATGAGGAGATGGGTTTCGGCACCGGATGGGGCTACTCCCCTCGCTACACGGGCAGCACAAAGGGTGGTTTCGGCGACCAGCGCTACACCGACCAGCAGCGCCTGCACTGGGAGGACCTCAGCCCCCAGGAGCGTCGCGAGGTGATGCGCCTCCCCTGGATGCAGTGGATGAACAGCAACGTCAAGAACCACTTCGTCGCCGCCGTCGGCGAGTTCGTCGGCACCACCCTCTTCCTCTTCTTCGCCTTTGGCGGCACCACTGTCGCCAACATCCAGTCCAAGGCCAACAACTCCAACCAGCCCGGCGAGAACAACACGACGACTGGTGACCTGACGGGTTTCAACGTCAACGTTCTCATGTACATCTCCCTCAGCTTCGGTCTCTCCCTCATGGTCAACGTCTGGATCTTCTTCCGCATCAGCGGCGGCCTCTTCAACCCCGCCGTCACCCTTGGCCTGCTCCTGACCGGCGGTATTGGCGCCATCCGCGCCGTGTGCCTCTTCTTCGCGCAGATGCTGGGCGGCATGTTCGCCTCGGTGCTTGTCAACTTCCTCTTCCCTGAGAACTTCAACGTCCGTACCACTCTTGGTGGTGGCGCCTCGCTCGCCCAGGGCGTCTTCATCGAGGCCATCCTGACCGCCGAGCTCGTCTTCTGCATCTTCATGTTGGCCAAGGAGAAGCACCGTGGTACTTTCATCGCGCCTATCGGCATCGGTCTGGCTCTGTTCATTGCCGAGCTGGTTGGTGTCCAATTCACCGGTGGCTCGCTCAACCCCGCGCGTTCTTTCGGCCCTTGTGTCGTCACTGCCACCTTTGACCGCGAGCACTGGATCTACTGTAAGTTTCCTCTGGATCTGCCTCTCTTGAAATCGCCTGCTAACATATTTAGGGGTCGGACCTATGATCGGATCGCTGATTGCCGTCGCCCTGTACAAGCTCTTCAAGATGCTCGAGTACGAGATGGCCAACCCCGGCGCCGACGGCGACCCAACCAACGACCCTACCAAGAACCCGGAGAAGCACGCCGAGGTGACCATGGCGCGCACCGTCTCCAACATCAACACGCCCAAGGTCGCATGACCCGGCGGCGTCGGAGCATGAGTAACGACCAGAATGACCCGACCCGGCCGACGCGGGGGAGGAGGCTCTGCGCGAACCCCCCCCCTCGACGCTCGAGCCGCAGGTCCGCGCGCGTGACTCGCGTCACGGCAGCGGCCTGCTTTTTTATGGATCACGTCGATCAATGTTTGAATGAGTTCATGCGACACATGTGGTTTCCCCTTTCCTAGATATGTCACCCACACAACACGACACGATACGGACACGGACACAACGCAAGTCATGACACACACGGCCCCCGTCGGGACTTAATGAGAGGATGACGATGATGACGATCATGGATATGGACATGAACAGGGAGGAAAAGGAGGATTGGCAGGACGGGGCAATGACATTCGAATCGACGGATCAGACAGGCGGACTAAGGCCTGGAGTATATAGACAGGTAGCAGCACTCGGAGGAGAAATGAATTGGAATTGAATTGGATTTTGTTCAGGAGAAATTCGACGCTTGCTTCGTGTGACATGAGTGATGAGGGTGATCCCATGCGTGGGAGTCACATGCTTGGGCTCTGCCCTCCCTGACTGACCGGCTATATCCGGTGGCTCAGACTCTCCAGGAGCTGCTGCTCTTCCGGTGTGATGTACATATGCTCAGGTACGATGACCTCGCCGGGACGGATGATGAGGTCGACCTCATGCGGTCCCCTAGCGCTACCTCGCACCGTGGACTCGGAATCTGATCGCCTCTCCTTGCGCTGTCTCTGCTTGCCGTCGTCGTCGTCTGATGATGACCCTGCTTGGCTTTCCCCGTCTGTTTCGGCGACGGTGTCGTCGGTGTCGGTGGCGGCAGCCTGGGCTGCTGAGGTGCCCGACAGCTGCTTCTCGAGATCGATGTCGCGGCGCACCCAAGGCAATGTGGTGGCGCGAAGGTCCTCGGGAGTCCACCAGTACATGGGGAACTGGCGCTGGATGTTGTTGACGAGCAGGGCAACGACGAGCATCAAGCCGCAGCCGCACAGGACGACGGGGATGAGGAACCAGCCGAGATGCACGACATTGTCATCGACAACGGCCAGGAGGGCGGTGGCGCCGGCGGGAGGGTGGACTGTCTTGGTGAGGGCCATGATGGAGGTGGCGGAGGCGCATGCCAGGGCGCCGGCGACCCAGCGAACATTGTCGAAGTGGGAGGAGAGTAGGAAGAGCTTGCAGATGCCGACGCCAGTGATGGAGGCCAGGAGCTGGCCGACGATGGCGTTTCGGGGCTGTGCGAGGGGCGACTCGATGGAGTAGAACTCCAGGACTGCGGCAGCGCCAAAGCTGCCGATGATGATGGGGGCGCCGTGACCCTCGAAGGACGGAATGTGGTGTGAGACGACGGCAATGAGGGAGATGCCGCAGAAGACGCCGATGAAGGCCCAGAAGACGACGCTGATGTTACCCCAGTTGGGGCGCTTCTCAACGCGATAGCCGAAAAATCGGGAGACTGGGAGGGGGAGATGCCGCCATGGTGGAGGGGGGATGAAGGGGTTGAGGTAGCGGTCGATGTCGAAGCCCCAGTACCGCGGGTCACGGCTAGAGGACCGTGGTGTTGAGGACATGGCGGGGAGAGGGGGATGAGAGGGCTACCGAGGGGAGAGGTACCCGGCGTCGATCCGTGGCGGAGGCGAGGTGATGCCCCAGGGCCAGGGTTTGAGGAAAGGTGATGAGGTTGAGGTTGATGGAGTGTCGTGAGGTCCAGCTGCTAGGGAAGGTCGTGAGCCGCACGAGTCTGGCACGCCATCAACGGAGTGGCTGACGCGTGGGAGACACTGGGAGTAGGCCGGCCGTAGGGAGTCGATCGTCGAGCTGAGCCGAGTCAACCAGTTCGCGTTCGGTTGGTCGAATGCTAGCGAGCAACGGTCGTAAAGACAGGCGCTTGCTGCTAGGCAGGTACAAGCACATGGAAGTCGTGTCCGAAGAATGAGGTAGTCGCGAGTGAGGGCCGAATATCAAGCGTCGTTGACCGTTGTTTTGTTTCCCAACTCCATCCGTTCTGCACCACATCTTTCCCCTCCCCCGAAACAAAATTCTCCCTCGACCCTTTTGAACACCATACTCCAACAGCCGTGCCGCGGAGACATCAGTTTTGACGTGCTTCCTCCCGTGAGCACGGCACGGGTCAAAGAGGTCTCGTCATGTGTAGCAGCACGTCATGGTTTAGTAACAGAAACCCCAAAACGGCCTAAGGCGCCTGACGCCCGGTCCGGACGGCAGCAGCACCAGGCACCGCTGCTTCCCTTGGGAGTTTCCCCAGCCTGCCAGCCCGGCCCCTCTTAAACCCCCGGGGGCCGGGCCCTCCCCGCCGAGCCCTCCGGTTGGTCCACCCCGGTTCTTATTATATAACAGTTTGCTCAAACTAGTAACTTGGAACTGCCGCTATAAAGCGCTGCTTCTTCCCTTGGCCCTTCGTTCGCCCCTAGAGGCCAAGCGGACTTTTACTGGCATTCGGGAAGGTGGACAAGCAGCCCTGAGCTGTCGGCTTCGTGTCGTTTGTCTTGGGAGGGGGAGGGGGCACGGGAAAATGGCACGACACCGCCCCATCTGGCCCTTTTGTTGCCACCGAACCTCCGCGGAGCGACGGCGTTCATCTGGCCATCTCGCGCCGTTTCTACAGCCGAGAGATCCCGGAGTGAGATGCAGAGATTGCTTGCCCAGATGAAGCTGCTTCCTGTCATACTTGCTTCGTTTGTGGCAAGGGAACGCGACGAAATAAAAGGCCAATCTTTGTAGGGGACGCGCCGCTGTAGGCAGATGGCGCGCTACCATTTTCGCACCCGGAAATCCCAGATTCCGGATGCCGCCGTATTCCAGGGCCAGAACATCGATCCCCTGCATCTTCTGCCCTGCGGAGGTGGAGCCTCGGCACACCTGGGCGCTGGGAATCTGGGGAAAGCGGACCTCCCGTCGTCGTAAGCCAACGGTCACGAAAGCAGGGAGAGGCGGGTGACCTCGCTTCTTTTGTGCTGCAGGTCAACCGGCAGTCTCGACTGACTCATCTTTCGAATTTTTCATTTTCTCCAGTTCGCCCTGATGACTGATTTTTTGCTGATGGGGATTGCGGCGTTGCGCATTGGATCCCGAACTTGTCCATTTCCCGAATACCGGGAACGGGGCCGACTAGAAAATTCGCCCCTGGAATCCGGCACGGTCGGACCAGCATACCACCAACACAGGAGTTCTCAACCATCGGCATCAACTGGTGAGTAAGGAGAAATGAGTGTGCAGGCTTCTGTGTCGCTACGTTGCTTCTCCCAAACTACCAGACTGCCAGCAGACAGCATGATGTATCGGAGTGATTGATGCTGCTACCATGCCTGCACTAACGCTGACCGTTCATTTTGTCAGGCCACTTCAAAGATGGGATGAAGGCGTCGCCGAGAAGGCCCGGTAGCGCTCCCCAATATAGACGATAGAGGGCACCATCTTGTGCCACAAGTCCCAGCTCCCTCAAGATGCGGCTGAGGATGCCTCCGAATGGCTTCTATTTTCGATCTCCTGGGCCATGAACTGGATTGCGAAACCGGGACTACCGTGATGCTCAACTTTCAGATGGCATCACTCGGAGCTTTTTTTTTTGGAAGACGATTTGTGGCATCAAGTATAAAGAGATGCCAATGTGTCCCGAAACAAGAGATACCCTCATCATCAACAGCATCAATTCACTCCCTCATCTCACCCAGACAATCATCTCATTTCCACGAGACAACGCAAAAACACTCCAAACCACCACAACACCTAGTCTCGCCCCAGCAAGACATCCAACAAGCACTTCAAGCACTCCAAAACACCATACCGTCATAAAAACATCGCCCAACACCACCAGCATCCACCATGTACGCCTCCTCCGTCAAGTCTGCCCTTATCGCCCTCGCCCTCGCCGGCGCCACCATCGCTGCTCCCCAGTCGTACCCCGACAAGTGCGGCGACATGGTCTGCCCCTCCGACAAGCCTCTTTGCTGCGAAGTCCCCTTCAACGGCGGCGTCGGACTCGAGTGCCTGGCCAAGTGCCCCCCGCTGGTCTTCCCGACCACCATGACCACCGTGGTGTCCACGGCCACCCAGGCCCCTCCGCCCCCTGCCTTTGGGCCCAAGTGCGGTGACTCCTTCTTCTGTAAGGAGGGCCAAGTCTGCTGCACCCTTTACACCTGCGCCGACACCCCGGAGGAGTGCCCCAAGTAGGGCCGGAAGGGAAGAACGAAGAAATGGGATTGCTTCAGGAGTAAGATGGGAACGGGAATCTAGATAGAGGGGTTTTTCGATTGTCACTCGCTTTGGTTCGGATATTTAGATAGACTGATAGAAAACAACAAAATTCGGATGGGTATGTTTCTGTGCAGAATCTGGCTTTCACGTTTTCGTCTCGCTCGGCGGACCAGCTTTTATGTTGATGATGGCTTCTTGACGAATTGGCTTGGGATGGCAGGAGGCATAGATGACATTCAAAGGAGGCAACCAAGCCTGGAAAACTAGATAAGACACACAGGTCTACTGTGAAATCTTTTCCTGTGTGAATCTGACCTGGAGGAACTTTGGTAAAGATCCCGAAGTGCTTGCAGGATGCAAGTGGTGTCTAGGCTTATCAGATAAGACGACCGTGACGGCATCAGGGGGGGACAGGGGCAGCAGCTGACAGTTGAGGTGACCCCTGAATTTCGGCGGAAAGCAGTGCAGCCTGTCAACCCCATCACACAACCAACAAACATGGCCACTCCAACATTGCGCCGCATTCTACCACGCAAGCTGTGCCTCCACCGCCAGTCGCGGCCGATGAGCTCGTCCGTCGACTGGACAGATATCGACCTGAATGGCTCCCCGCCACCTGGTGCCGTCGTGGAACACCTTATCCCTGCCTTCATCGTCGCCCGCCTGTGCGCCGTCGCCAACCACGGCCGCCACTGGGAGCCGCGTCCCTTCCGGATGGACGGCCAGAAGACGCCCGCCGGCCCAGCAACGCGCACACCTCCCATGAGCGACATATCTTTCTGGACCGAGCACTGGAACAATCCTGCCGGCCTTCCCGCCGGCCTCCCGCCGGTGACCTCGTCTTCGCCGGACCTGCGCCGCCCGGCCGACAGGGTCTTCGAGGCCCTGGGGTCAACAACAAACCCCTACGCCATGATCATGATGCAGGACCGGCTGCAGACGGCGAAAGCCCGGCTCGAGTCATACACTGAGCCCATCTCGGCGCATTCAGCACGCGCCCTCCTCCGCCAGGCGACGGCACCGGATGGCAGTGGTGGCGACGATCCCACTAACGACCTCATTGCGCCTTTGCAAGAAGCATCTGCTGTGTTCGAGCTTACTCGCGACCCAGAGATTGCTCGGCAGATCCAGGCGATCAGGGGGCTGGTGACCGCCCAGCTGATGGTGGTGGAGCAGCACTGTCCCGGGGCCCAGGGGTTTACAGCGCACTGGGATGAGTTTTACCCCTATTATTTCAGCGCCGTGTCGGGATTTGCGCGGCGATGGGCGCGGGGGCATATTGGGGAGATGAGAACGGCTTATGAGGCGAGTCCTGGGGCATATGCGAGAGATGCGGTGTTGGAGGAGCTTGTAGAGAGGGAGAAGAAGGTTGAGGAGATGCGGTATGCTTTCGAGGGCTGAGGACCTCAATCCAAGCGATGGTTCGTTTGGGTTAATCGCTTGAGGGTGTTTGTTGTTGTGGAAACGGCGCGGAGCCCTGCAGGATTCGGGGCAACGTGCTGAAAAGCCCCTGAATATCCGCCCATCACGATGAACCCAAGCTTTCAAGCCTCAAATCCCCCAATACGTTTCCTCCCTTTCTTTCAAGATCGATCGCGCCTGGTGTCCACCCTCGCCGGCTCCATCGCCTAAGGTACTCATCGGAATTGCGACACGATGCGACGCTCCACGGTTTCTTGCCTGGGATGCCTCCCCCGGCAGCTCGTTCGACCTGTGATCAAACGCGCTCATTCGCGCTTGGCCCAGTCATCGCACCTTACGGCCCTGTCGGTCGCGTCTCCGAGACCGCTCGCGCACGCCGCGCGCAAACGCCGCTCCATGTCGTCTTCTCAGAAATCCACCGAAACCTCAGACGTCTCCTCAAAGAGGATCGGTATGGAATGGTACGACCTTTCGCCGGAGCGCAAGATCCAGTTGTCCCTCGGCCCTGGACCCAACGCGAAATGGGGCTGGGCCATCTACCGCACCACATTCAGACCGGACCTTGACCGGCACTGGGACTCGTTCAAACAGCTCGTGATGGAGAACATCAGGGCCGACGTGGTCGCTTCCGATACCCCCGAGCTCATCAACCAGATGGACTTCGTCTTCGTCGAGGACAACTCCCTAGAAAACGCGGACCTCGAAACCCTGAAGCGCAGGTTCAGGGCATGGGCTATTGCCGACGGCACCGATCCCACTGAGGAACAGGGGTTGACGCGCGACACGCGACACGCCTTCTTCATCCAGGTCGACGAGGAGTCGCTGCTGAGCTTTCTGAGTAACCCTGCTGTCCCAACGGGATCGTTTACGGAGGCGAAGCTCATCGGGACACACGTCAACATTGTCCGGGGCTGGGAGGATGGGCCGAACGGGGGGGTGGACGAGTCTGGCGACCTCCTTGTTCCCGAGGACTGGATGAAGATGAAGGCCACCATGATCGCGCCCTATTTCTATGCCGAACTTGACGATGCCACCGAGAGTTGGTACGCGCATTACATGCCGCCGCCACATGGGATAAGCTCCTGGTAGGGCGCTCGATTCATCTTCCCATTGACGCGTGTTTTTCCCACGATGAAGGGGTGTCGCTCACACGAGCTTGACAACCCTCTCTTCAGCCCAGATCGCAGACTTCAGTCCAAAAGACGCTGCACCGACCCTGCGATACGTCACCCGATCGCCCACATCCTCCAAGACGAGACAGAAGACCAGCCAATTGCCACCCGTGCAATGCTTCATCAAAGGGAGCAGGTAGACAAATCCCTCCAGGAAGTCGCCCGCGTCGATGTAATATGCCAAGGAAACCATGCGCCCGAGGCGACCCGACGCGTCCTGACCGCTGGCGTAGATCCCCCAACCGTCCCACGGCTTCAACTTTGCCTTTCCCCAGACTGCAGGCCACGATTGCGCGTCCTCGCGATGTACTTCTTGCGTCCATGCGCTTGTGTCCGAAACTGGTTGCAGAATGCCCTCTGCCGTGATTACCGGCACCTCTATCATCGGCCTGTACCGGGAAAAGCAGCGACCACGAATGACGCGCCCGCGAAGGGTGATAGTCGCGTTCTTGACTGCTCCATACAGCGACCCTGGCTCCGCTGCTTGCCACGACACATCGAGGACGGAAACCTGCGACTCGATCTCCCTCTCGTACTCGGAGAAGGTGACACCATCGAGCGGCAACGGTTCACCAGCTGAGTCTTTCGGATCATCTGCATGAGGTCGCACCTCCAGCGACGCCCAGGACCAGGACGGCGCATGGGCTTTCGACGGAGGAGTTCGAGTAACACCTTTCCTCATGGGGCCTCCGCCATAGTTGTGCCACTCGAGGCCACGGAGGAGCTCATTCTTCCACATGCCCGCGATGTAGGTGTCGTCGTTGGTGATGGCGGCCAATCGCTCGGCAAGCGCCGAGATGGCGGGCAGCCTGTCAGACTCGAACGTCAGGGAACGGCGGGTGAAGTCCCGGACGACCCTGAACCACAGGCGGTAAAGCTGGTCACGGTCCATGGGCCCGATGGAGAGGGATCTTCCCAGTTGCGCCTTCTGTTGGGTGACGGCAATATGGCCTATGCGGCGAATGGCACCGCCAGTCGTCGACAGCGAGTAGTCGCGCTTAGATGACCCGAACTGCGTTGCCAATCTTCTCGTGTCTACCTCTGTGAGTCCCTTCTTGAGGACGCCGCCTGGGCAATTTTCTGATGCTACCATCTCGGCACAGTCGAAGGAGATCCAGTATGGGTCGAAGAAGAGTGTCCGCAAAGGGAAGAGCCGTTCTTGGAGGATCCATCCTCTGGAATCCAGATGCGACCACTCGTACTGGAGGACGGGGGCGATGTCGAGCATGTACCGCCTTGTTCCTCTGTCGTCGGGGAGAACGACGGCAATGGGGAGACGCATCGGCATCGTGGCCAGCCCTTCTCGCTCGCGCCAGAGTCCGCCTATCTCCTCGGTGGCAGCGGCAATGTTCAGCTCGGCGTTTTCGTAGTAATCCCCCATCAGCGGTATCTCCACTGCCTTGTCGGCGCCCGAGTCTTGCAAGATGCACAAGGAGTCGATCCAGATGTACTGCAGGCCCATCTTGTGCGTCGTCATGCAGGCCTCGGCGAACGTCTTGCTCAAGGCAGACACGCGCAGTCCTTGGGTTGTGAGGTCGTTCAGATTGCTCGTCGTCAGGGTGTGCGGATTGTTCGGCGTCCAGCGATGACTGAGCGTCGCGTATCGGCTGTCGATGCTGCTGTTGGTACCGAGGCCTGCCTTGCTGGTCGAGACGATGATGACCTTGCCGTCAGGGCTCCCTGCGTCTGTGACCTGAACCAGTCTTGTCGGGACCTTGACTTGTTGCAGCGCACCTCTTCGGCAGCTGGTGTGGTTCTGACGGCACTCGTCTATCCACTGTGCCGCGAGTCGCAGTGCCGCGTCACTCCCCGTAGAGTCATTCTCGCGGGTCAGTGGAGGGGATGTGTCCATCTGAAGCTGTGCCATGCCAGCCGGCAGCCCGTCGTCATCAACGTCGTCATCCCAAAGGGACCGCGACAGTACCTTTGGCTCGGCAATCTTGATAGAGCTGTAGCCAAATGGGTGGCGAATCTTGATGAATGATGGGTAGTCTTCGTCATCGCCGTCAAGATCCAGAGACGCGAGATCCTCGTCGGGGTATCCCAGCAGAAGCGTGACACCCTGAGCAGGCTCCACGGTGATGCCGCGCTGCCACTGCTTGTGCTCGATCAAGCCATGGAGCAGCACGCAGAAGCGACATGATCGCTTGGCTGCGGCCTCCCGCAGATCAGCAAGATCGGAATAGATCTCCGACTTGAATTCCAGTTCATCATCTTCGGAAACTTGGCGAAAGGTGATGTTGCGGCAAATCCGGCAGAGATTCATGGCGGCTGAATCGATGAGGCGGTCGGTAGAGAGGGGTTGGGCCGCTCCGCCCCGGTGCACCTCCGATGTCCAGACAACCCGCAGTGGTGGATCCCCTTTGAGCCAATACCTATGGGCGGTCCTCGGTGAAGCGCAGCAGACCGATCGGTCAACTTGCGCCGGTGAAGCCATTTCCAGGTCAGACCGGCCGCACTCCATGTACCAAGCTAAATGGGAACAAGTTTATGGCACGGAGAAGGTGATTATTCCCTTGTGTGAGATGTTACGACTCATTATTTGCCATCTCACAGTCATTTTGTATGAGAATGGGAAGGGAGAAGGAATTACGTCCAACGGAGGGCGTTTAGTTTGTCGGCAAATGGAACTTTCACCGCCCACGATGCTCTTTTCTGTCATTGTGGGTAGCCGAAAAAGGCTGGCACATAGTTGAGCGCTCCAAGAGTACGGGTGATGAGAATCGGTGTCATAGGCTCGGAGACTTCAGACATCATCCCTGGGTAGTGTATGGCAATGAGACCTGGAAGCTTAATAGCCCCAAGCTTCGGGGAAACGACAACAAGCGATTATCGGGGACTTCTCAGGCCCTGGCCAAGAACGGGAAATATTGAAACTTTGACTCTGCATTGTAGGACTTGGTCTCCCGACTAGGCACTTGTTGAATCCCGATTCTGGAACACCACCCGTCGACCCGGCTAAGCGCCGACCTTCTCGCCGAGAGGCCAAGCACTTGACATGGAGATTGCAACACTAAGGCAAGACAACCGAATAGGCCAAAGAATCTACGGACATTGAAGCTGAATGTCGGGCGAAGGGTGCGTACGTCTGTGCCAGGTTCCCCACGTACGACTTCGCCCGGGTCGTATACTCGTACGTTTACTCGTATATTTCCGGCGCATCCGCGTACAACACTGCAGCTCCTTCAACGGATGGCTTTAGCCGCTGGGATCGCTTAGAGGCCCCACGGCGCCCGGGTTCCTCAATGGTATGCGGAAAAGGGACTTCTGCTGCTGCGCCGCAACAGTGCGTCTGAAGGATGAGGCCGATAGGCCTTCACGCTTATGTCGGTTACGGCGGCTGCTCTCACTCGTCCGAGATCTGTGTCGATGGAGACGGACATTGAGGATTGGCCGAATATTGGTCTGATCTGAAGACCTGCATGCGGCACAGGAAGGGATTCGGAGAATCGGATTGGACAAGCGGTAGGATTTAAGCCACTGATGCCCGTGACTTAGATTGCTTTGCAACCATGTTGTCATTCCGCCACTACTGTTTGAGGCTACTGATCCGCGGGATGTTGTGATCACTCTATGCTTGTGACCGTAAAGGGTGAATATCTGCAGCATCTAGCAGAACCTCGGCTCATCTGGGGGCCATCGCAGCTCCGGATGATTATTACCGACGGCCCAAAACTCCGCAAGACCGCGGGCAGAACACTTCCGTGGTCCAGTTTCTTCAACATGGATCGTTATTTCACAGGCTAGGCCACGGAGAACCATGGAGAGCGCAGTTGTGGAGCGACGGCATCACGGTGACCCTGTCACGACGACTTGAAGAGACTCTCAAGGGTGACAGAGGACTCATTCATCTACCTATATAAAGCCAGCAGTCGACGGCCTCTCCTCTACTTTTCCTCATCATCCTCATCAGCTTCAAGATTCACTCAACACAACCCACCACACTTACCAAACCACCAAGTGAGACATCTCTCATCTTCCAGCCAAATTCCAGACCCCAGACAGCTAACATAGACCCTTCCCAGCCCTCAAACCTTCAACATGAAGTTCTCCGCTGTCGTCTTCGGCGTTGCCGCCCTCTTCACTGCCTCCGCCATCGCTGCCCCCGCCGCCGACAACACCATCGAGGTCCGCGAGGTCGACTCCACCAACATCCACGAGGTCGCTGCCCTCATGGCCCGCGAGGAGCTCACCAAGCGCAACTGCTCCAACTGCAGCGGCGGAATCATCACCTGCTGCAGCTTCGGCGCTTGCTACACCATCAAGTGCCCCAAGTAAATGCACTTCGACTTGCCAGCTGCCTCCCGACGTTATCACTAAAGGAGTCTCATGGGTAGCGAGAGGGACAGATCTGCTAGCATGGCGGGGAAACCAGAGCGCGTTCTTGCAAGATCTCACCGTGTCAGAATTGGTCCCATCACAACGATTGAGACTACCTAGCTCCTGAATCTAAACAATGATCTGATAAACCCCTTCGCCACGTAGAAGCAGCTTTGAGTGATCCGATCTGAGTATTTACCTAGGTGGAGTGTAAGCCACAGCCATACCTATTCAACCCAAGTTTTGCCTGTGAATGCCTCCTTGGAAGGAAAAGAAGTAAAGAATTAATGAGAGGTCCTCTTCATACATGCAATCCCCCGTGTTGCTCGCCCTTCAGGTCTGTTTAGTCTTCTTCTGCTCCTCCTCCCACTTCCTACCCATCTCTTCGACCTCCCTGTTCGTCTTCTCAATCTGCGCCCGAGCACCCGCCCAGGCCTTCCGCCCACGACCAACGTCAAAGAGGCGATAGACAGCAGGAGTATCGACGCCGTCCATCAGCAGACTGTACAACTTCCTCTCTCTCCACCAGAACTTCCATCCCTCCCAGCCCCAGCCCCCCACCTTTTCGACCAGCCCCGTACCTGCGGTCTGGTTGAGCCATCTGTACGTCTCCCGCGCGTCGATGCGGAAGCCCCAATGGGGCATCGGCGCCGACTGTAGCGAAGTGACGACAAAGTTGTAGTGCTTGTCAATATCCTGTCTCATCTCGTCGGCCGATGGCAGGGGCTGACTTCCACTCCAGAGACCAGCAAGAGCCATCGTGGTCAAGTCATAAAGGACGAAGGGTGGCCTCATGATAATGAGGTGGCCCAGCACGGCGAGACTCTCGGGGTACTGCTCCGAGACGAAGCCGCGGAACAGGCGTGGGAACTTCTTGCCTGGCTTGGCGAACGGGGCGGCCTTGATCCTCTCGAAGCCATCAGGGGCGCAAGCCGGGTCACAAGGATCGCCTTTGCCATCGATGAGCGATACGTCATAATTGTAACCGGTGCAGAGGATGATGGCGTCGAGATCATCAATCACCCTTCCGTCGGTGAGCTTGACAGAGCGCGCACCGGTAATCTCCTCGACGCCGCAGACATCCTCAATGTCTCCGTCGCGAAGGTAGTATGGCAGGTAGTCGGAGAAGAAGGGTACACGACTTGTGACTGTGGGCGCCTCGCGGTCTTTGGACATTGAAGGGTGATCCTTGAGGAAAGGGAACGCCTGAGCCTGAGCTGCTGCCAGACCCTTGCCCATGAGCCATGTGCACAAGCTGGTGGAGCAGCTGGCGATGTAGCGGACAATGTTCCCCACCCGACGAGACATGCCGTGGTCGAAACCCTTACCCTTGACGATTCTCGGGAGCTGAAGACGGGTGTCAGTGCTTGTCTTCTTCGGCGCCAGCTCGAACGGCTGTTCAAACTCACAACCCAGTACCGCTGCCGGTGGCTTGAGTACAGCCTCGCGGCGCCAGCCTGTTTCAAGAACACAAGTGTGTCTGCTCCGGTTGCGCCAATCCCCACAACCATGACGTTCTTATCCTTGTACTTGGTTGGGTCCTTGAACTCGCGCGAGTGCATGAGATCTCCCTTGAAGTTCTCGGCACCCTTGATGTTGACCTCGTTCTTGACTTGAGCCATCCCAGTTGCCAGAACGACCCTGTCGAACTTTTGAGTCGTCTCCTCACCCGTGGCAGTCTTCCGGGTGGTGACGAGCCAGTTCTCGTCTGTGCCGTCCCTGAAAACTCGGATAACAGGTTCAGAGAGGTGGATGTGCTTGGCGAGATCGAAATGCTGGACATAGTTGTCGATGTACCTGCCCAAGTCGGCAGAGGCAGGATGCGTTGCGTACTCTGTAGGCGAGCGCAATCAGTCGATGTCGCCGGGTCACAGCTCAGTGAAGGGTATGGAAGACTCACCATCAGGCATGGGGAAATCGGTGAAGGAGTTCTGGAAAGTATCAGCAGATTCCCGTCAGTTCTTGATTCAAGCATTTACTGACCACCTGCTTCGATGTGTTGGCTGACGTCTGATGAAGCGCTGTCGTCTTCTTGCCATCGCTAGACGTTTTCCAAAGGCCACCCACATACTCATCCTGAGAAAATGCGATCGCGTTGAGGCCCTGCTCCCGTAGGTTCTTGACGGCCACGATGCCAACCAGGCCGGCTCCTACCACGCAAACATCGTTGCCGGGCGCTCGGGGAGATGTAAGCATTATTTTGTCGAAGCTCGATTGACTTTCTCAAGTTGTTCAGGAGATTCGAGTGAGTTCTGGATCCCGAGAGAGACTGAGAGTCGGCGGCGACACGGCCATTTAAAGACGTTCAGATGGAGAGGGATGCTCTTGCCAAGAAAAAGTGCGAAGTTGCGAACGGGCCAGTGAAATGTCACGATTCCTGGGGGACCCTTGTCCGTTGCCCTCTACCTCATCGGACCTGGGTGATCTGCGCGCCTGCATAATTGTCAGCAAGATCCATGAAATAGTCCGCGAAAGCCGCCCCGAACCTGAGGGAGACAATGAGCCCTATCTGACTCAGCGCTACCAACGGCTCTTCACGTGTCATCTTACATGCATATGATCTCCCTTGACCTGCCGAGAAAGCCGGAGCACCAGGATATCTGGGTTGCTTCTAGGCCGGAGCCATTGACGGCGATAGTGGCAAGAGCGTGTTGATATCTTTTCTTGAAGCAGGCCTCTGCAACTACCTACGCGTCATCCCAGCGATAGATAATATGCCTCTCCCCCAGAGCCGACTTGAGCACCAGCACCAGGTCGTCGATGGACGTCAAAAACTTGAGGTAGAGCGTCACGGCCACAAAGTACCGCCGGTGGTTCTCGTCCTTTACCTGCACTGTGCTCACCATCGTCGCCCCCGTCATCTGCACATAACTCTCGACCGCCCGGCGGACAAGCGGCGCCGGCAAACGCTCCGGCAGAGGGGATGCCGTCCGCAATGCCTGCTCGACGATGGCCAGCACGGCCATGATGTCGCCGATGGATCGGTCGCTCTGGATCCCAGCAACGTCGTTCAGTCGCGCCTGGAACTCCCGCGGCAGCGTGGCCGCCAGCTTGAGCAGACCTCCGAGCGCCTGATTCATGTACTGGCATTGCTGCTGTACTTGACGGAGCACGGTCTGGTCGAAAGGGCCGAACGATGGCTCCATTCGCAGCAGCGCGATGGCTGGATCAATGGCCATGAGCGCCTCGGACAACTCGAGGGAGATCTGCGCCGACACGGCGCCCAGAGCGGCGGCGGCTCCGGCGTCGCCAGGATCCCGCCCCCAGTGCGAGAGCAGTAGGGCGTAGTGATCCGAGAGCGTCCGGACAGAATTGGCCAGCGTCTTGCGGACGTGGTTCGCGGCCGACGGCGGTTTCGGGAACACCTGCACGATCAGCGAGGCGAGGAAGCCAATGAGGACGGTGACGACGCGCTTCCAAAATGCGACGTAGCCCTTGCCGGGCAGCCCGTATTGGTTCGTATGGTCCTGATCCCAGCTGAAGCCGACCACGAGAGCAAACGTAGCACCGCCCATGATGACGGCGATGGAGTAGGCGGGCGGCAGGAATAGACGCCACCACAAGATGGGCACGATCATGACGCCCGTGATGGCCGCCATGCCATAGGGGTTGCCGGTGCCGGTGCCGGCGCCGATGTACCAGGTCACCATGCCCATAACGCCGCCTATAATCGTGCCGAGGGTGCGCGCGACGAGGGAGAAGGTGAAGTCGGCCATGTACACGACCAGGACGGTCTGGGCGCTGATGACTGCCCAGATGCCCTTTTCGCGGTAGAAGAAACCAGCCGAGGAAGGGATGGATGCCGGGATGCAGGTCGCCACGGTCACGATAACCATACGCAGGGCGTACATGCCCGCGGGATTCGTCAACCACCGGAAGCCGCCGACGAGGGCGCGGCTGAGCCCGCTCCGGCGTGTCGCGGAGCCGCGCTGGCCGCGGCCGAGCTCGAGGCGGCGCCGGGCCTCCCTGGTCTGCTCGTCGAAGACGTCGACCTCAGTCTCGTCATCGGGATCCTGCTCGTTGGGGCCACCATCACCCGACGCGGGGACAACGGAACGGCCGTTGAAGACCCAGGAGACGGCGTACTGAAGGCGTGTGGGGAGCCAGATGCGATGGGTGTTGCGCGACCGGGCGAGCCGGAGGATGTCCTCGAGCAGGGCCTCGAGGGCGTTCGTGACGGCCAGGATTCGCTCTTCGAAGACCATTGCGATGACCATGCTTGGGAGGAAAGGGCGGTCAGTGCCCTCGGCGTGCTTGAGGTTGCCGTCGGCGTCGAAGAGCTCGGCGTGTGCTTCGAGGACTCCCTTGCTCGTGCTGACGGTGCACTCATCTCGGGCCACCCGCAGTTTGGTGAGGGTGTCTTCCATCTGGGCCGCCAGTGCGTCGAAGCGAGACTGGGGGGGTTTCCGGAACCAGCGGCTTGCATTGACGGCGGCGATGTACGAGGCGGCGAGGCTGGCGGCATCGACACCAATTTGGAGAACGTCGGCAGTCGTGGCTTGAATGGTCTTTCTCGTCTGCGACCGAATGGCTTCAAGCTCCGGTCGCTGGAGGGCGACGACCAGGTTTGTGGCCTCGCGGCGGTGTCGCTGGCCGATCTGGTACCCGTCCTGTCGCTCGGCGGAGGCTACATTCTCGTCGCTGTCGAGCGCCTTGGCGTGTCTTTCCTTGTCCTCCTGGGTCATCTGCGCGGCGTTGACGCGCGCGATGTGAAAGTCAATCAGTTGCAAGCTCGAGGTCATGAACTCCCGGATGT
Source organism: Plectosphaerella cucumerina (assembly GCA_020746995.1). NCBI lineage: Eukaryota > Fungi > Ascomycota > Sordariomycetes > Glomerellales > Plectosphaerellaceae > Plectosphaerella > Plectosphaerella cucumerina. Next base: position 506,827 of record JAGPXD010000007.1, read on the forward strand.
GGCCGTGCAAGCCCTGAATATCGTCGGCCCCGAGACGGCCGCGCGACAGGTCAAGTGGCATGACGGCTAGATTGGGCTGCGCGGCCTTGAAGACGGCGATCAGCCCGCCCCGCAGGGCCTGAAGGCTCGCGAGGGGCACCTCCTGGTCATTCGCTAGGCGCTTCTGGGTGGTGATGATGGCGGAGCCGGACAAACGCGTGAGCTTCTCGAGCTGGTTGAGGAGGACGTATGATGTTGATTGAGGGAACAGGAGGATGCAGCAAGCCAGGCCGATGCCGACACCGATGGCGCCGGGCTTGACGATGATGGACCACAGGTCGGCCATGTACCGGGGGAGGGTCGGACCTATCGTGATTGAGATGTCGGTGACGATGATGCTGAAAATTTGCATGGCGAGGAGCTTGGGGTTTGCGCAGCGGGCGCGCGAGACGGCGTAGATGAAAGCGCAGCTCATGACGTAGTAGACGGCGGTGACGCGGGCATCGAGCATGAAGCCGTCGTGAATGAGCACCTGGGCCTCCCAGGCCACGGGCATGCCGGTCTGCTGGGCGGTGGCGGCGGCCTGGTCGCGGAGGGCGGCGACCCTGGCATCGGTCTCGGCGGCCGGGCGGGCGGCCATGGCGGCCTTCATGGTCAGCAGACCCCAGGCCCAGGCGAGGCACATGCCGACGAGGAGCGAGAGGGCGGCGAGGAGGTAGATGAAGACGGTGCTCGCGGGCGGGACGATGAAGAGCAAAATGGCGGCGAGGAAGGCGACGATGCCGACGGCATCAAGGGAGGGGCGGATGAAGACAAGCAGCATCGACACCCAGATGGCGAGCCAGCAGCGGAACAAGACCTTGAGGTCGAGCGCATTGAAATGGTCGAGCCATCCTGGAAGATGTCGTCGTGACGGCGGCGGCGGCAGTGTCTCGCTAGAAGTCGCTGCCGACGCCTTCGTCTCTCCTACGCCATTTTCCGATGCCATTGCAGCTTCTGTCTCATCGGTTGTCGCGAGGTCGATGGGGAGGGGAAGGAGAAGGGAAGAAGAAGAAATCCAAGCCCCACGGGTGAAGATCGCGCCGGCTCGAGTTTGTGCTTTTTTTTAACCTCCTCGCGTCACAATGGCTGGGAACAGGGCACGAGCCGCGACTGGAGACATCGCGAAGGCCGAAAGCAAGCGCTAGCAGTTGTAGGTACCTGAGTCAGTTGGTGCTATTCGCACTGCAGATTGGCGCCTGGAGAAGCTTCTGCTCGTCGTGTTCCCTCGGCCGGGCCCGCTGGTGACGTAACTGACGTACCGTCTTCAGCTGCCGTGAGTGCCGTCGCAAGGGTCTTGACTCGGTTCAAGATTTGATGTGCTGGCGTCCGCTGTCTTCTGCGCGTTAACGGGCCACTGCGGGCCTGAATGGCATCGCTATTGCCCGCGCGACATATCGCCCATCCGGCATTCGGACGACTCTTGCAAAAAATCCTCTTGGGAGATATTGATGGCTTATCAGACATGGCCCTTTGGAACCCGGCAACCCAGAGGCCTCCAACGCCAGTCCTGACGAGATCGATATCTGTCAAAGTACGCGTATTATCGTCAACCTCCATCTGGTGGGTATTCCAGGGGCCCAAACCCCATCGTTACTTGATGGCGGATGACGCCGAGTCATCAGGCTGTTCAGCTGCCAAGCACAAGATAACAGGCAAGACAGGGCGGCACGAATACAAGTGCGATCACCAATCTTATCATTCATCATTCATAGCCTTTTTGTTGTAGGGGGTCTTCGGTTGCCCTGGCTCAGCAGGGAAGATGTGGAAGACTTTGCACAGCTTCAGGTGCTGACCTTGATTCTAGGATTTCAATCCTCATGGAGAGCTTCAATCACCCAGTGAAATGCACAAACGTTTATCACGTTGACCGACGCTCGCGCACCTGAGAAAGAACACAAAATGCCTGGACACCCATCGCCTTCCTGACCATTCCAGATTACAGAACTCCGCGAGACCTTTTCTCATTTTAGCAAGCCAGGAACTGTTTGCCTTGCTCTTTCGGTCATCTGACATACATTTACGCGGAAACTACGTGTGGCTTGGTCAGTGTCTGAGATAAGGAGAGTATTCATGTAGTATCAAGCGCTCTGGGTTGGCCTTTCACGCGTATTAACGCCTATCTTGATGCTGGCTGCTGACTGCCAAGGCTGCCTCAAAGCCACAATAACCTCAAGCTGGCCACATATATGCAGTCACTGGCTTCGGGGCAGTCCGTTGGCTGAGTGCAGCCTTACAGAGACAAGGTCTAGCGCCTAATGAGGCTATCTTTTTGCGAAAATGACCTGGCTTCGATTGTATGATTCTGTTGCTGTCCCGATCGAATCACGGGGAGAATCTTAGAGGTCCTTATCACGGACGTCTCTTGGCTTGTGCACCAAGTCATCCTCTATCTCAGGTAGCGACCAACTCGCTTGATCAGTCCAATGGGGTACCCTGAAGTTACAAGCTTAACACGAAGCTATATAAACTGCGACGTGCCTTATGTTTTGAATTTTGAAACAGATTTTTTTCACTCTTCCAAGATCACAACACTTCTACGCAACATGCTTTTCCATACTCTACTCCCCTTTTTTATGGGCCCTGCGCTTGGGTCTGCCGCAGCGCTTGCCAGTACCACCCCCAATGACAAAGTAGGAGCAGATGGCGTTGCAGTCTTTCCCCTTGCCGACGAGCCCGACTTTGCTCCCGGCTTCCTCATCCCGTCCAAAATCCCCCTCGAGGAGTACGCCAATGCCACAGACTTGATGGTCCCTGTCGGCAGCATCATCGACGACGGCTGGGACCTTGAGCTTCCTGATGGATCCCTGTTCGACGGTAACCTCGAGGCCTTCGACGAGGACGGCAACCCCCTCGCCAGCAGACGGGCTCGGGAGACAAAGGTCCTGGTGGGAAGAACCCTTGTCGACTACGGCTGCGATGCCTCCATCCGCAAGCCCCTCGCGGAAGCCATCCACGGCCTCTGCCGTAACGGTCTTTGCGACGGCGGAACCGCCTACACCCGCACGGTCAAGCACATGGACCGCAGCCCCATCAGGAACTCTCAGCTCTCCATTACTATCGTGGGAAGATATGTCGGGCGCCATACGCGCGGATACGTCGCCAACGTTGTCGAGAACCTTGTTACGCCCAAAACAGCACCGTCGGCATGGAGGGAGTACTTCCTGCAGATTGGCGGCGGTAACATCCAGCATTACGGATGCAGCATGTCCAAGTTTGGCAACTACATTCGTGTCGTCAAGGACTGGGGCGAGCAGGTCGACATTGAAATTCGTATCAGCCTCAACCAGAGCAACCGTAAGTCCCAACACGCAATTTGAGAGTCTAGGATGGAAGCTAATGTATCTCAGAATACTGTATTGGCCAAAATGTCTTTAGGGAGGCTCTGAGTCTCGTCAACTCATACGCCTCGGCCTTCTTCAGCACATTTGTTCCTAACTGCGACTAAACGCAGCATTGCCTGAAGCGTGTCTGAAGAGTGAAGGGGCAAACCGAGCTCAGAATCTCTTTGCCTTGCCAAATTTCTTTGGAAGCTTCTTCTAGTCGCTGGCTGCAGTTGCTGTCTGGAGGGGGGCCTGACTCAATTAGGCAATGTTGCGGGCTGGAGGACAGATCGCTCAGATTACTTTACGCATCATGCAACCGATAGTTATTGCCCTTTGCCAGGCGTCACATACAACCGTATCTTTATGCCTCCTAGACCCTTCTCACCGTCAAATTTGGCTCAATTCATTGCGGCGGAGGGAGAACAATGTGCGTCTGTAGCAATTCTTCTGGATTAGAGGTATCAAGCGTGGCATTGAATACTCGGACCTAGTCGGGGAAGTCTACACTCAGTAAGAGCCTCATGTAAGGCCTCAGAAATTCATGTTTGCCCTCCCGGAACGTTGCAAACAGCGCCAGGTACTTGTTGAACATCTCCTCGGCGTTGCCAAGCAAGATTCTGGACCCGGCGTCAAGGCCATCTCCATGATCGGTTGCTGCAAAGCAACTTTGATAAGATCCTGATGTGGAGCCATAGCCTGCAGAACTTGATGTTGTTGCCGGCGTGTTAGGGCCGACGGAGCCCGATATGAAGTCACGGGCTACGTTCAGAGCGCTGGTGGAAATGTTGGAGAGCTTCTCAACCTGTGCTGTATGTTAGCCTCTTAGGTTCAGGACGGGAAAGGATTCACATACCAAACCCACTCCATGGGTCTCCAAGCTTGGAAGCTCAAACTTGAGACAGGTTGCGATGGTGTCGCTCGCAATCGTCAAGGCGTGGGAGGGTTTCATCTCCGGCTCTTCGTTAACAGCGGCAATGTAGCCGTGACGATAGCCCAAAGACCATAGCTTGTGCCTCATCCAATGTCGCGTGATCAAGATGTCGGCATGCTGAGCTGCCGTGTCGGCGGTCGTGTCTGCCAAACGCGGCATGGTCTGGTAACGGCGGAGGAGCGCGAGCACGGTGGCGCGGGTTACGTGGTTACCCGGACACTCTATCCAGCAGGAGTCTTTCCAGCACCGGACCATGTCGGCGTCAATGAAGTCCACCTGTTCCAACATGTTGCCAAGGCCCTCGATGGCGATCAGATCTTCGCTCCCGCAGCCCTCAGGTGAAGAGTCGATGGCTTCCCGGAGCTCCGTGACGCGAGGTCCCGTCAGCATATTCGGGTAGAGAGGGTACTCCCTCTGTATGGCGTAGATGCGTTCGATGATGGTGAGGCATATGTACGTCCGGATCCGCCTGTCTTTCTCCGCAGGAGGAATATGACCGTACCTGTCCACACGATGCAACTCCATCGCCTCGGCCTGAGCAGATGCTTGCCTGAGATACATCTGTGCTGCGCGGTGGTCGCACTTGCAAAAGTTGCATGCGAAAAGAAAGATGCTGGTCATGATAGCTTCGACGGTGGGCTTCTGTGAGAGACCAGTTCTGGAGTGCAGGTGCAGGGCCAAGGCCAGGTGTCCCTCGGCCTGCATCTCGCGATCTGCCAAGACTGCTTTGTCCTCGCCTTGGACGGCCTGGAACAGCGTCAACGAGCATATCGCGTGAACCAGAGATCCGAATGAGGGGTCTGATATGTGTCGGTTTCTGTCGACGTTGTGGCGGAGGAAGTCTCGTTTGAAAAAGGGCATGGTCGGCTGGAGGCGGTTGACAAACATGTCGGCCATAAGCGGAACGAAGGGGCTCTCCAGAAATGGATTCAACCCCGGAGCGAAGTCCAGAGGTGGTAATGATGGGGGTATTGTAAGTGTGTACTCGTGTGGTATCATCGGACAATCCGCCGGAGGGTAGTGGTCTGGCCAGAGGAAGTCAGACTCCTGGAAGGTGCCGGAGTCACCCGCGTCGCTGTCGGTTCCCAGGAATGGAGGCGAAAAATCCAACGGCAGCACGTGAACCCAGTCTTCTGCTTGGGTAACCAGCTGAGCGCTCATATCGTCTTCATGTGCTGGCATTGCCAGTCCTTGGCCATGGCTGTCTTCCTTCTGCGACGTTGCATGACAGGGGAACTCGTCGGGATATGAGGCGTAGCTGTGACGAACTGTTGTGCTGCCGGCGGCCACATAGAGCGGTTCGGTAAGGTGTGGCGTAAGCTGCCCATCAGAGTCTGGGCCATGAGCCGCCGCGTGACGGGGTGACGAACGCTGGGAACCCAACCGAGATGACTTCCGCGAAGTCCGTCTGCGATCGTAGGTACATAATGCGCCTGTGGCAGCGCAGGATGAGCATGGGGATACACGGTTGCACTACCGTCTCGTTAGCCTTGCGTCTGACGCGCGGCCTCAGCCGGAGACTCACCTTGATCTTCCTGATGAAGCAGTGATCACAGGATTGGGTCTTGATGGTCCGGCTCAATGTGGTGTCAAAGACGACTTGCTGCATTCTGGCGTGGCGCTGGAGATTGGAGCAGCCCAACCGGCATCACGTCAGGCCGCGACTGGGGGTGATGGATGATTTCACGGATCTGGAAAATTCCCGTGGAAGTGAACACGACGGTGTGAAACCCGGCTATGGGCCAAGAGCCGACCCCTGGTACTGGGCCATCGGAAGCCCCCGGCAGACGCCGAACAAATGCAGTGCACGTGCAGCCGTCGAGGGCTGAGACTGCGGTATGACCTGGATCGGACTAGCGGGTGCTCTGAATCGCTAGCGCCGGGGCGTCGGAGAGTTGAAGCATCGGAGGAAAAGCCCTTGCTGCCCCCGGTGGATCGCGCGGGGGACAGTTCTTGCACCGTCGTGTCTGCTACTAACCTTTCCCAGGGTTCAAGCAGAAGCAGTGAACTTCCTTGGAGCTAATTTACTTCAAACAGCATGGTCTAAGCTGCAGCAGTCCGTCATCAGAGGCCGAGTATCTCAAGCAAAGGTCGAGTCAGTTTGGCGTCGTAGACTACAGGAATCGAATCAAATCCGCTCCCGGATTAGAGAAAGACCACTTGACCAGATGGGGAAATCCAGGTATTGGCCCCCCTGTAATTCTATTGACCCTCCGAACCGACCAATCTAGCCCGTCAGCGGCCCGATTACAGTTCTTGACTCTGGACAGCGGAGTAGCCGTGAAACAGGGGAGTAGGAGTGACAGCATGCCAGGTCGGTCAAAAGCGCGCCAATGAACAGGGGGGAGACATGCATGCAATTAAGGTGCTGCAAGCCTCCTTCTTGCTAAGACTTTACTCAGCGTCAAACCCCGTCGAAGCCAGGGGAACCCTAGGTTCATTACTGTCATCGCCAGCTGTGCTTGCGAGCATCAGATGACACATGCCTCGCCTTCCTCTTCCAGCCAGCAGTTCGCAGGGGCGAAACAGTGAAATTCACGGGTCCTTAGCTGACCATTTTGGCCGCCCAATCCGCGCCAATACTATATGAGTGACATGCAATCTGATGAAGCATCGCAGCGGATTCTGGTTGGTGATGATTCGGAAACCCAAGTTTCATTTGTTATTTTCAGAATTAATACCGATTTGACTGTAATTTGACGTTGAACGGGAATATTCGGTAGAACCAAGTATCTCATTCGCAACTAATTATGAACCTATTCAACTGCGAAGTGTCTGGCTGTGTTCTCCAACTGGGTGCGAGTGAATGTTCTCATCGGCCTCCGTCCTGCGTGTCTGCAATTTCTCCTCATAAGTCCGCGGGCAACCTTCGAATTCTTCAACCCTGCGCTCCTTGCGCCCGGCGAGCGAGTTCTTCAAATCATCGTTCATTCCGATCGGAGGAAGGACCGTAGTTCCATGTTCCTTGGCTTGGAGATGGTGGGTCTCATGAATAGGAACTGTAGTGTGTGTGTACTCGGCTTGCTCCGTCTCCTTCTGGATGACGGGCTGGATGTGCTCATGAACGTGGTGGTGAATGTGCTCTCCACCGACCATGGGCGCAGTCGAGGTGCTGTGGGTCGTTTCGTGGGTCACGGACTTGTCTTTGAATTGAGCAGTATCGTGCGCCTGGCGAGGGGCTGATTCATCGCGGTGGTCGATGGTCTTGTGCTGGGTGGCAGCCATGTTATGAGTGTGCTTCTCCGGCCTATGATAGTATTAGAGTTAGTGCCTAAATTCTCATACTGGTAGCCGCAATTCTTACAGTGTCTCCTTGTGCTTGATGGGCTGAATGACGGTGTGGTGGTGATCCTGATGGACCTCCTTATCGAGGACGGGGGTCACCTCTTCATGGTGGTGAGGCCGAACGTGCTCGTCGGTCACGGCTCGATTGACCGAGTCGTCAACGGTAGTGGTGTGTTTTCCGTCAGAAGACATGAGCTTGTTGACGGCTTGCTTTGCTTTCTCCATGGTGGCTGGTTTGGATGTTGATTGGTATTGTAGATGGAAGTTGAATGTGTGTAAAAGGTGATGTGTGAGATGATTGATGCTGGAAAGAGGGCTAATCGACTGTGCACCATGGGTTAGAGGCTTATTATACCCTTTCTTTTTGGGCATCTAAGCACTAAACCTGAACTCGATAGCTGTTCACCAATGCATCATTCCGGCTTTCGTCTGCCCTAGAGGAACGCATTCCACGCTTCCCGTCAATGTCGTCACCATTTTTGAGCTTCTCCTAAGCCCACGATCGACGCTGCAAGGGTCGTTCGAAAGGTTCCGGTCTTGCGCTATCTCAGCTGGTCTTGGATTCGGGTTCTAAAGGTCCGACAGCTTGCCCGTCCTAACCGCGTGGCTTAGTTCCCCCTGGAGGCTCTAGTCCGCCACGACGTCAGGGGACAGGAGGGAACACTCCTTGCCCTCGGGCATAATCTTCCCCGGCGTATAATAGATACCTAAGGAGCCCGACACTTCGGCGCCATCTAATCCCAATTGCCGCTGATGGGATCGCCAAGTAAGCGGCTGAAGGTCCGACAGCTTGCCCGTCCCAACCGCGTGGCTTAGTTCCCCCTGGAGGCTCTGGTCCGCCACGACGTCAGGGGACAGGAGGGAATACTCCTTGCCCTCGGGCATAATCTTCCCCGGCGTACAATAGATACCTAAGGAGCCCGACACTTCGGCGCCATCTAATCCCAATTGCCGCTGATGGGATCGCCAAGTAAGCGGCTGAAAGTGGTGACTGTTCCGGAGGCTCTCCGGGCGATCATCCAGATTCCCGGCTGCAACCATCTGAAGACGGCAGCGCTGTCTCAAGGACGGGATGTCCGGGGGTTGCGAGCCGTGCTGATTGGTGCCGAGGCAACGTCATTGCGCTGTCCCCGCGTGCGATGCGCGAAAGATCGCCCGATCATTGCGACGGCGTGCGCTAGCCCGTCGGAGCTTATTCGATGATGTCGCCCTCTGGTCTTTGAATAACCCAATACCTGCTCGATGGCCTTTTCATCATCCGAGTCTTGCATCCGAATCGTGTCGGGATCTGGCGAAACAGAGGTCTAGGCCTTTGACATCACGTCCTCATTTCATCACCTCGGTCAACAAATCCACGACGTACCGTGGCCAAGGCACCTTGGCTTGTGATCTACGATCCGACATCAGAGAAGCATTTGCCTGTCCACCGCCACAGATCTCTCCAGTCTTCCCAGAATTCAAGGACTTGTGCCGCTTGACAACCCCCGACCTCCCCTCCCTACAACAGGGACTACTACCCAGCTTCTCCTCGTCCAGAATGGCAGGGGACAGCCAGGATTCAGCGGAGTGTGTACATCTAAACCTGTTCGTAGCTTTTCCCGGCTGACACAATATCCAAACCAGCGTCGAGCAGCCTCAAGATGCAGCGCGGAAGAGTCTAGAGCCGCAGACAAACTGGGTAAATCGCACTTTTCGGAGGATATTCAAACGCGAAGTTCCTCAAACCAATCGCTCGCACATACCACCATCTTCATCGAGAAATTCGCACGAGGAATCCGATTTGTCAGGTCAATCAACACAGTGGAGACAACCTCCTAGCACCGACGAGGCCACCGAAACCACGGAAACACAATTGGACCAAGCCTCTCAGTCGCCCAAGCACGATTCCTCAACGACAGTACATCATGAAACCCATGTCAAGCCAGCTGTTGTAGAGGAGCATATCAGACCACATCATCATGTCGAATATCAGGTACAACGCACTCGGTCGATTCACATACATGAGCACCGAACTATTATCCAGCCGATCATACAGAAAGAGTCCAGTCACACCTGAGACTATCCGCAACGGGCCTTTTCATGCATCGACATGATGCAGTTGCCCTATGGCTTTGCTGTCAGCTTTTGAAGCGTCGAAACGTAAGATCAAAGTCCAATAACAATAGCAAATAGCTCTATATTCCGCAGTGAAGCTACCAGGGCATAATATTATGCCAAATACACGATCTAGTTCTTTATGTATGCTTGCACCACCTGAGTTTCCTCCACTGTAGCGCTTGCATCGGTGCCGTCTCTCCTGGGGTTGTCGCATTTGTAATCTGCCGAAACCGCATTAAAGTCCATCCCGTAAATGCATGCACATGTTTCGCTTGGACTTACGTTTGAAAGCACGAGCGGGAACCCGGGCTGCAAACATGATGTCGAGCTCAGCTGGGGTACGCCCCTTGGTCTCGGGAAGGTAGAAAAATGTGATGACAAGGCAGCCTGCCATCCAGCCAGCAAAGATGAGATATGTCTTCGGGCCGAGGTTGCCACTGCCAAAAGATTAGAATCAAGCAATGTACATCTCGAGCAGATAATGACTTACGCATCGGGCTGTGCAATATATGGCAAGACGTAGTTGACAATAGTCGAGAAGATTGCCACTGTGAGGAATGAACATGAGCTGGTCTTGTTCCGAAGTCGAGCGGTGGGAATCTCGGAAGAGACGACGTAGTTAAGAGGCCCGAAACCAGCTGCGAAAAAGAACGAAAACAGCATACACAAGCTGGCGATGGCGCGAGACACGTTGATCTTGTTGGTGTAGTCGAAGAAACCGAGAACACCGACTGTCAGATCAATCGCGAAGATGATGGTGAATGTGGCCAAGGCCAGCGGACGCCTGCCGATGAGGTCCACGAGGAAGAGTCCTGTGATGGCGCCTGACAGCGCTAGAACTGCACCAACCAACGTGAGGAGAAAAGGAGAAACACCGCCGCTGACAGTCGCCAGGAAGATGGTGGCGTAATTGGTTGCAAAAGCAATGCCGGACAGCTGCTGCATGTTTCCAATGGACAATGAGATGAGGGTCCGGCGCAGGTTTGTCCCCCGGAAGATGTCTGTCCAAGGAACCTGGGATTCGTTCTCGCGTAGCGAATGCTGCGATTTCAGGCTGGCAAACTCCGCCTCAATTGCGGATTTCGGGTACCCGGTTCGAAGAGAGTAGAGTGACCGCAGTGCGTCGGCATCGCGGGACTTGGTTAGGTAGAACGTGGGGGAATCGTCAACGAATAGAAGGGCGACGAAGAGGAGGGCTGGCCAAAGGATGCCTAGACCAAGAGGTAGGCGGAACGACAGGGGGGATGTTTGCGAGCTCATGGCCCAGTTGATGCCGGACGCCACCACAACGGCGACGTTGATCAGGACAATGGACAAGCCAACGATCGCGCCTCGTATGTTCTCTGGAGATATTTCGGCCATAAAAGTAGAGCCGAGGACCAGGAACAGCCATATTGCAACGTCTTAAGGCTTCATTAGTGCGGGAGAACGTGGCTGTGAAACTGCAACACTTACTGGCAATCCAGCGGCCAATGACCATCTCAGGAATACCAAACGCGCCAGTTTGTATGGCACTCCCGACCGCACTGAAGATGCAGCCAAGGAGGATGATCCTCTTGCGGCCATACCTGTCTGCGTATTTTGCTGACAGGGGTAGGCCCAGGAGGCACCCGGTGCCCGGTAAGGCCGTGAGGACCGAGATATCCGTGGAAGTGAGAAACGGCGAGCCGTCGGGGCCGGTCTTGTGGGAGAACTGGCGGATGAAAGGGGTCATGGCAAGAGTGCCGCCCCCCACAGCGGCGTCATAGCCGAACGTGAAGAAGGCCAAGGATAAGAAGAAGCCTGGACCCATGGTTAGACAGCGGAGCCGCCTGCCAGATCTGTGTACCTACAAGTGTAGATAAGCCTTGGTGATCGAACCAAATGAGTGAACCTGTTGAGCCGAGGTGAAGTTCTGCTCTTGGCCATATTGACGCGATGGGTCGTTGAAATCGAGACCTTGTCCAGGTGCGGAGCGAATGCCGAGAAGCCAAGAGAGGAACCCTGACGCTAGGGGAGTTGACGGGCGGTTCGGCTTTTGATCTTGGGTGTGGCTCCGAGTGTGATACAGTGCCGCTCTTTGCTGTGTAAGGTATGCAGGAAAGTTGACAGCCCGTTCGAACCGGAGGGACAGGAGGTGTGTCAGTCTGGACTTCCCCCAGCTTTCTTCAGTTCCCGCTCGGCGGGGCCTTGAAAATCGCCTACCTAGATATTAGAATCGCATGCTGAGCTTCAAGTGTTCCTCTTTGCATCAGCCGAGCGGCGGTTTCCGCATTTCCACAAGGGCTTGCACTCAAGCCGTACCTTGCTACCTGCAAGACTTGTGTTATTGTGACCGCCTTGCTTTCGCTGTTGCAGCCGCATCGTATGTGCTCTTGCGGGACTTGCGGCCGCGTTCTGAGGTACCAAGCTGCGATATTGCGGTCGCGTTCCGCCCAGGTAGGCGATTTAACAAATCCCCCTTTCCGCCTGGCGTCGTCATCCAGAGTGGAGAGCCGCACCCGCGGAGTGCACAGCAATTCGGCGCCAGGGTTTCAATTTTCCCGGTGACCGGGGTCTCCAATTGGACAACTTGTGGCGGGGCGCGACATTCTACCGGATAAGGACTAAGCTTCCCTGGACTAGCGCCTCAGGTCCTCGATGTGAGGGCCAAGCGGTCTTGCCCTTTTCGGAATATCACCGCCCCGCTCCACTCCGCCGGGTTTCTTCCAAAAAGGGATACACCCGTGGAACATCCAACGTCCAAGCTAGAACCCAGTCTGACGGTTCATGCCGTCCCGACCCCTCATCCATCCCCTGCCTTATCCGCGGACAGGTCTTTCATGGTTCATTTAATCATGGAACGACGGCCGGCATGATCGATCGGTGTCCTGGCGTGTCAGGGAACGTAGCCGAGACAGCTTGTCCAGGGCATGCTGAGCCGAACTCTCCACGTGGACGACCACCTCCCGGAGCCCAAGGCCCTCGCCTGGAATTGCACCTATCTGCGGCAAACAACCTCGTTTGAACACTTGGAGAGGTTTTTTGACGATCACTCTTTTCAACAAGCGCACCACCAGATCCATCTTGGATTCCAGGACGCTCTTTCTTGGACCAACCGGAACATCACCCCGACCAGAAAGTCTCGCCGTTCCTCCACCGAGCTGGGCGTATCTCAGCTTCACCGGTCAAAATTCAGGCTGGCAACATGGCTTGTGGCAAGGCCCCAAACTACCAGTTCAAGCACTCGAAGCTTGGCGATATCGTTGGGCTCGCCCGAGGACCCAACTCCGAGGTGGTGCAATTCCGGGGGATCCCCTTTGGCTCGATCCCCGCCCGATTTCGACAGAGCGTTGTCGTCAAGCAACTTCCATCACAGCCGTTTGATGCACGGAGACCAGGGTTTGCCGAACCTACCCCTCAAACATGTGCCCATCTAACGCCCCGACAGGCCCATCTGTCCCCAGCGTGGGCATCCATATCCCGCTTACTGGAAAGGCCCACCCCCGGCAGGTCAACCATGTCTGCCTCCACCAATGGAAGATGAGTTTGGCTGTCTCAACCTCAACATCACAGCCCCGAGAATCGCGATGGAGCAGCGTCAAGAGGTCCCTGTTATGGTGTTCCTTCACGGAGGCGCCTTCATCGGCGGAAGCCAGTCTGACCAGGTGGCCGGGCGAGAGATCTACGACGGCACAGACCTCGTGAAATCAAGCGTCAATCGCAACCAGCCTATGATAGTCGTTACGATCAACTACAGACTAGGCGCCTTGGGGTTCCTGGCATCGGAGGAGCTCGCCGGGGAGAGCCGCAGGAATGGTGAGCCTGTGGGAAATTATGGCCTACATGACCAGCGCCACGCTTTCGAATGGGTCAACAAGTTCATCGGCGGCTTTGGAGGCGACCCTGGACGAGTGACCCTCAGCGGCACCAGCGCAGGAGCGAGCGCTGCTCACTACCTCACGACATTCCCAGACCGACACTTCCAAAACGCAATCCTTGCCAGTGGCACCATGGTGGGCATCGGTTCTCGCCCTTTGTCTTGGCACCAGGCAAAGTTCGACTTGCTGAGGGACAAGCTCGCACCCGACAGTTCGGACCCAGTCGGTGCACTGCGGACAATACCGGTTGACGATTTGCTCGATGCTATGTTTGTCAATGTCTACAACCCGCTTGCTGACGACGTTTGGATATGCGGAGGCAACATGGAGGCGGTTCTGGCGCGTTTGGACGATCAACAACCACCAGCACTCATGATGGGTGCTACCGAGTATGAACGCGATCTGGCCATGTACATCCTTTCGGACGTCACAAAGCCACCGCCGCACGTGCCTAAGACGGATGACGAGATGCTCATCTGCGCCTACGAACTATTTTCAACGAGCGCCATGGTCCCGAGGAACATCTTGGAGGACTTTCCATTTTCCGCACCGGCAGTGGCTGAGTCCTACGGGCTCGACGGCGAACAATCACCGTCCAACTCCTTTGCAAACTGGGCAGACCTCATCGCTGATATCACCTGGCGAACACCGCCCCTTCATGTGGCCTCGACGATGAAGGAGCACCGCGAGAGAATTGGGTTGGAAAATGCGCCACCGATTCTGGTCTACGAAATTGCAGCCACGAATCCGTACAGAGACTCTCCGCCAACCTACAAGCGAGCCAACCACGCCATCAACGACGTCATGCTCTTCAACCCGGCTGAGGACCAGGTGCCACCGGAACACCTGAGCGACTGGAAAGGAGCTGTGGGGCAGATTCAAGGCGCATGGCTCAACTTTTGCTATGGCGAGGCGCCCTGGGAGCCTTTTGATGGTGTCAAGGGTCCTGATGCAGACGGCTTTGGTCCAGTGTTTGTTTTTCAGGATGGGCCGAGGGGGAAGCTGTGTCGATCACTGGCTGAGGTCGATCGCTTCCAGACGGCGGTGAGGTGGAGGGCGTTGTTGGAGGTGGCGAAGGATGAATGAAGTGATGGAAGATATTGATCTTATACATGAGCTTCAACAACGACTTGGTCATTGGTCGGGATACCTGTCCACCCTGACGGTGTTGAAGTTGCTTCTTGTCGATACCTTGTCTGACACCTGTAATAGTTGCAAGCTACAGCCAAACTGCAAATATGCCACTTTAATAGCCATTCATGAATCATTTGAAGGCCACCATGAGTAATCAGATAACCCCCAACGATGGTTCGTGATCTCCCGACCTTTCTCCGCCCAACTCCAAAGCAAAACACCATCGTCAACGCCGGACCATGCTGCCCTATCCCAAGCCCACCCGCCTCCTTTCGTATCGGTGTGAACCATCCGTCTATGCAATGAAGAATAGATTCTCGGGATGCACCTTCTTGCAGAAATTCTTCCTCTTGTTTGTCTTGGACTCCTTGATTGCCTTGTCCGCTTCCGCCTCGTCGACGAAACTGAGAGCGTTTGAACCAGCTCGGACGATGAACGGACCGAAGACGGCACCGGGGGCCGCCTTGTGTTTCGCAATGAGAGCGTGCATGTCGGCGTCAACCTTCCGCAGGGTTGATGTGTAGATGTGGTCGGGCTGCCAGTCGACAGGGCGGTTGAGACGCTCGTAGAGGTCGAAGCGATGCGGACCTGTGACGATCTGGCAGTTGTTGTGGAGACTGCGCCGCTCACCATGCAGACGTGCGAGGCGCCAGAGATTGTGCAGGTTTGGTCGGCTCTGGTCTGGGAAGTGCGTCTTGAGGTTGAACTGGTCAAACTGCTCACGGGAGGGTCGGAAGGAGTCGGAGATGTGTGGCGGTTGTGGGGTGCAAACCGCCTCGTACTCATCGGAGAAGTCGGTCTTCTTGTCGATAGCCGTGCTGGCGTAGGCTGGATGAGCGGCAGCGTACTGCAAAAACAGCCAGGCGAGGTTCGAAGACTCGAAAGCGCGACGGTGCTCCTCGAGGTCGCTGCCGTCAAGACCGTGGCCAGATGATCCGGCGACATACTTGCTGAAGCAATCGGTCATGACGTAGCTCTCGTTCATATCCTCATCCGAAGGGTGGACGGGACGGAAGCGACCCGAAGCGTGATCCGGCTCAAAGACAACAAGGTACGCTCCAGCAAAGGTTTCTGTGTAGCGCTGCTTGGCCTTGCCACCGGGGATGGGAGTCATCTCGCTCCGGAAGACACGGAAGACTAGCTTCCGGTCATCGTGGAAGGACATGTAGAGAAGAGCAAGGATTTGGTTGAAGATGGGCATCAGCGGTATCTCGCCTTCTTCTGTCATGTGGCCGCACTTGAAGGTGAAGGGGATACCTGACCGGATGGAAGAGCAGGCGGATGTGAGCTGGTTCTCGATGAGAGTCTGCCTCATGCCTGGAGAAGGGGCCATGTATCGAGGAAGGGCGGAGATCTTGTCCATGAAGAGGGCCGTGGCGTCGATGGCTAGCTGACTGCGGAGCACCTGTTCCATCTTGATGGTGTCCTTGGGGTTGCCTGTTCTTAGGGCCTCTTCACCCGCAATGTCGAGACGAGCCTTTGAGCGGTAGGAGTAGAGGAAGTTGAACTGCTCTTCACGAGCCCAGACGCTGTTGGCTGTGAAGTAGTGGCAGAGGGTAAGGAGGGCCATGCGTTCGTCCCCGAGGGTGTCCTCGATCCGCTTGACCAGGTCAAGATAGGGGATCGTATCTGGTGCCCCCTGAGCGTCAAAGACGTTGTATACCTGGGTGTCAGGCTTATCTTTGGCATGAGCATGGCGGTGGGATGTGACGAGGGCCGTGTCATCCTCCTTGAGGACTCGGTGCACGTTCTGCCGCATGTCGAGGACTAGGGGCGGGCGCATCTCGCATGATGCATCTGCGATGGTGGGGTCGAGCTGGTCCATGTCGTTGAGGATGAGGGCGTTGATAGCTGCATGCTTTGAACGAACGAGGAGTGCCTTGAACGTCTCACCATCGAGAACTTTGAGTGTTGGAGACGGAGTCTTGGGCGAGGCAGATTTGATGGTCGTGACGAGGTCGTCGAGACGCTCGAAGTCGACAGGGGACAGAGACAATGCCGAGGGAGCCATGACGAAGGTCCCAGTGGCGAATAGGTAAAAGGACTGATTCTTGATATGAGAGGACCACCCAAGAGAAAGGTGTTGGACAGGAAGATTTGTGTTTGTGACCACCGCTGGGCTGCTGTGCGACCTGGCCAAGGAGGTTTCTTCAACCAGGTTACTGCAGGCAAAGATATTTGTAGCCCTCCACCCGGAGGCCCTGCAGAGAGCTCCATTCACTTGACCTTCACAATTCACTTGGATATCTCCGGCATCAAACTAGGGACGACATCATTGGGGCTAGACTTGCCGGCTCGCCTCCCAAGCCTGTTGATGAGACGATGGACTTCAAGCCATGTGCCCAGTCCATTGGCAACTTGCAGACAACAATGTGAATAGCTGCACGGCTGGAGCCATCGCGGCGCGCCTCGAAGACGTGGTCGCGGGAGCTCCGCGATTGGTGGCTTGCCCCTGGCCCCGAGCTCGTCACAGATATTGTTCGTGAACAAAGGAAGTTGGCCATTGCTCAGGGGTGGCGGATGTGGCCCCGACTCCTATTCACTCCACCTGCTTGTTTGCCCCCCAGTGAGGACCCCGGCGCCAAGAGCAAACACGGCGCGAGTGCCCCCTTGCAGGCTTGAATCGATTATCGTGTCCATTGCGAGAGGATTGTGCAATGGTTCGCTCTAGCCAACCGGCAGGGTGGCTGGCCGGGGTGTGGCCATGGCGATCGCGAGATCGAGGGGAGGTTCTTTGTCGACCTGACCGAGTGCCAACATGTCAGACGCACCTTCGAGGTGTAAATCCAGCCGGTCAGCAAGTCTCTTGGTGTCATCAAGGATTTCGTGATGGATCTACATGGAAAATGACCACTCATATCCTCGTGTCGAGGCCAGGAGGCTTACGGAGCAGGTCTCGTCCCGGTTTCCTTTCATCTATGGCCCTCGGGTCACCTCCTCACCGAAGCCCAGCTCCGCCACTGTCTCTCTTCACATTGACCTCCCACTCCGTCTCCACCGTGATGGCGTCCGGCTTAGCTGCCTTGCGGCCCTTTCCCGGTTCCGAGGTGACAAGGGTGTCCCGAATGGGCATGACAGGTTGGAGCTGAACCTCGGACGAGTTGTCATCCAGCTCCTCAAACTCCCGTGTCACACTTCGCTTGCTTCCCTTGCGGTAGTCTCCCGTCGCGGGAGCGGACTGGTTTTGGGACGTGCCGAAGAGGTTGCCGAAGAGCGGGCGCAGGAAGGGCACGCAGGCAAGGGCCAGTGCTACCGAGGGTTCCAGCCCGGAGAGAAGTGTGGCCACCACGCCGCTGTGCGTCATGTCTGCGAACTGGAGCGCTGGCAGCGTTGCCTGGCGATAGATTGTAATGGCACATGTGGCAAAGCCGATGCCAAACATGCCGATGATGACAATCTTCTTGCGCAGAGGCATCTGCAGCTTGTAGAGCACTGGCATGGGCAGGGCCAGCATGGTGACTTCGACGATGATGTTGATGATGCCGAGCCACATGTAATACATCGGCTGGTTGCCACACTTTCCGCCGGGGATAGTCTGGTCCCAGTTCATGGCGAGAGGTCGGCAGACGAGTATGCCGCCAAGAACGCCTCCGATGTTCCAAAGGATGATAAATCCTCCGAGAACTTGGCATGGTAGGACGACGCGGCGGACTGGGAAGACGCTCATGTACATTAGAAGGACGGACAGTTTCGTAAAGCAGGTTGTTGCGTTCCAAAGAAGGGCGAAAACCATGATGCACTGGAGAGGGGAGAGGGTCAGCGGAGGACAAAGAAAGTTGGCGAGCATGATGGTGGTTTACCTTGAAGAAGAGGGTCAAGACGTCCGGGCCAAAGCGTATGGCGATTTCCTGGACGTGGAACCCGAATCCGCCGCGTGTAACCATGATGAAGACATCGGCATGCAGGGCTGTGTTGAAGAACTGGAGATGCGGATATCAGCAGATGCCCACATTGGCACATTGCCTGCTCGTCAGGTGACGCTGGGGTTGGTCCTCACGAGCGCAACCAGGATGCACGCATCGCTAGCATTGAACTTTTTCGTCGACTTGACCTTTGCGAACATTCGAAGCGCGACCATGAGCGTGGGAAAGATGATGCAGAACGCCGATGTACCAATCAAGGACGTCTGGTTGTTGTTCTCGATTGGGATGGGCGACTCGAACGTCGTAGGGAAGGCTTCAGGGCCCGACATGGCTGTGGACTGACTGGAGGTCGTGGCGGTCGAGGTGGTGTCTGGGTCTGTAATTCATCCGGTGAAGACGAGCTTTGGAAGCGGCATTGAATAGGGCACTTCTCCGTCTGCGGTTGATATGTAGATGTCCTTGAATCGACCCTGAAAGAACATGATCTTGAGTCAGGAAACCCGACAAAGTCTGGCATGTCCCAAGGCTCAGGGGTTGCAATCCTCTCCTCCCGCTCGGTCACCGGCACTCTCTGCTGCGGTAGCAACGCCAGCAAGGGCGGAGACTGTGGCCGCCTCCGGGGCAGAGGACAAAAGATCCCGCCGACATGGGTCGAGAATGGCTGTGCAGGCATCAAGATTATTCCCGTGCGGTGAATGTCGCGTCACCAGGACCCGCCTTCTTGGACCTGACCCGTCCACCCCCAGCAATTTTTCCCTATCTCCTCCCGTCAAGACCTTCCGCTGGTAGGGGAGGGGCAAGAGGGGACAAAACGTGGGCAGAAGTCTGCAGATGTTTGCTCAAAGCGTGACAGACAGGGATTGCTACCACCTCAACGCCCCAGGCTGTCCCCACTAGTGACCACTTTGAGGATGTTTGACGACCAACGGGCAGGGATCCTCAAACCCTGTGGTTTGAGCGGTAGGAGAGACGCCCACAGGGTGGCCATCTCGGCGATGAAGATGCAGGTCCCGCGACCACTCGTACCTATGGAGACGAGGCCAGAAGACTGGGCTTGGTGTTCGGTACCAGTCTCCTAGACACGGCAAGCTGCTCGTGGCCCGATGTCATGCGGCCGTCAGGGGCTGGTCGATCTGCTGGAACGTTGCTCATCGGAGGCCGCATTCTGTCGACAGCGACCTGGCCTGTTGCCGTCAAAAGAGTTCCGTCATCCATTGACAGCTGTGAAATGACTCCACCTGGATCAGAAAGCCTTCTCTTCCTCTGCCAGACATCAACAACATGGGCTCTGTCGCAAAGGATCAGCACAAAGTGGCCGTTGTCACTGGGTCAACAGTATGTCTCTTCTATCATGTTGTGTTCTCAAGTACTGTAGCAAACAGCAAGCTAACAACCTGTCCGACAGAGCGGCATCGGTCTGGATGTCGCCAAGCATCTACACGGCCGCGGATATCGTGTGGTCATCACCGGCCGCAGACCTGAGGGCACCGCCATTGCAGCCTCTATCGACCCGACTGGCGAGACGGCCATCTTTGTGCAAGCCAACGTCGCCTCGTACGAGTCACAAGTCAACCTCTTCAAGACGACATGGGAGAAATGGGGACGTCTCGACGTCCTCGTGCCCAACGCCGGCGGTGTTGATGAGGACTCCAAGTACAACTTCCGCCGCCGAGGCGTTTCGGTTGACGACGTGCCCCCCGAGCCCAACACAACCTGTAGCGACACGCACTTCAAAGGCGTCATGTACGGCACTACGCTGGCGACACACTACATGCGGCACAACGCGACACCAGGCGGAAAGATTGTCATCACTGGCAGCATGATCGGGCTGCATCCGGGACCGACGTTCCCTGAATACAGCTCAGCGAAGGCAGCCGTACACCACTGGGCACGTACGGTGGCTCCGCTACTCAAGCAGAAGGACAACATCACCATCAATGTGGTGATGCCGGGTGCAGTGGACACGCCGGCCATGCCCAACTTTTCTGAGGCCTTTGCGCCAGAGCAGTGAGTTGAAGAACCCTAGGGACGAGACGACAGCAAGCTGACCCTTTCCCTCCGCAGCCTCACCCTAAAGCCTGTGCTCATAGCGGCGTATGACCTCTTCTTCGACGACGAAGCCAACGAGAGGACTGGCGAGCTGATTGAGGTTGCGCACGACAAGCACTTCAGCTACGAGATCCCCGAGTACAAGGGCAAGGATGTCTCACACCGCAACACGCTGCCGTATGAGGCATGGTTTGCCTACATCCACGGCGAGAAGAGCGGGTTGCCTGGCGCCCTCGATCAGCCGGTTAACCAGAAGTTGTAGATTGTTCCTGAAAACAACAGGTGGCGGAGATGGGATGTGTTCGGAGCGGAGCTGGAGCTGGGCAACGAGCGATTGCGGACGCAACAGAGAGCAGGTTTTGCGTGATTATCGCATGATGACATGGCCTGATGCGCCGTGAGGGACGCAAAGGTCCTCGCTAGAGGCGGGGATGCGGTGCTCGGCTTTCAGCCATCTCCGTTGTCCGACGCCCCCGGCTACGGCGGGGAAGATTGGCAGACCCCTGAAGCCCGGGTTTAACGGACGGCACCCGGCGCGGGACCGTTCCGTGCCGAGTAGCAGCTTCCTCTGGCGACAAAGCTCCATGTTCAGATGCCTCAGACTTGGCGACTGCAAGGCGAAGCGGTTTCCGATCGGAGCTGAAGGGTTGGCTCGAGATATCCGTCTTACGAGCAGGATGCGGCGATGCCACACATCGGCCAGTTTGTTCAGGATCTGAGAGAGGAGACGTGGACTGATGATGGAGATCTTTGTCGGGTGGGCCTGATAGCGATGCCTGGTGGCCGAGGCAGGGGTCGGGGCCTGCGGGAGAGTCAATACGTGTGACGAGACTTGCACAGGGCCCAATTGTCTCCATCAGGGGCCTCACAACCAGCCGAGCCATTGGACATCCAACTATGAGCCCCTGAACATATTTCTGGAACCCACTCTCCACCAAGTTTCCTCCCTCTTGCCCCTGTCGATGCCGCGATGTTTGCTCCTTTGAGCCACCCCTTTCCGCTCGGCCGGGTATTGCGCCAGGTACTTGCACAGCCAGCGAACGTGGAGGGGCCTAAAGATGGGGGGGGATGAGGGAACGGAGTGATGGTCCGTGGACTTAAGCTGCCCGTCTCGCGTGCGAAGCTCGTCGCCGGCCTTACTCTCGCCTGGAACGACCCCTCCTTCTTCAGGTTGAGTCAACCGCCGACCGCCCTCTACTTTCTCCCTCGGCGCAATCGAACACAATGGTCGACAAAATCCTCGCCGTGACCGGCGCCACCGGCATTCAGGGCGGCGGCGTCATCAACGTCATGAAGAAGACCCCCGGTTGGAAGGTCCGCGCCATCACCCGCAACCCCGAAAGCGATGCCGCCAAGAAGCTCGCGGCCGAGGGCATCGAGGTCGCTCGGGCCAGCTTCGACGACGAGGAGTCCCTCTCCAAGGCCTTCGAAGGCGTCGCGGCCGTCTACGCCGTCACGAACTGGTGGGAGCACGTCTTTACCGGCAAGACACAAGACGAGGCCGGCGAGCTGGAAGAGGAGCAGGGCATGAGGATCGCGCGGGCCGCGGCTGCGACACCCTCACTTGAGCACTACATCTGGTCTACGACGCCGAGCGGCAAGCGCGTCTCGGGTGGCGAGATCACCACGCCGCACATGGACTACAAGGCCAATGTTGACGCGCGCATCAAGGAGGAGCTGCCCGAGCTGGCGGCCAAGACGACGTATCTCTACTTTGGCTTCTACCCCCAGAACCTGGTCTGGTACCCGATGCTAAAGCCAACCGAATATGTGAGTCCATGGCTGCCGTCACTCAAGCTACCTATGTGATCCCCTGCTAACATCTGTTTCTCCCAGCCCGCTGGCTCCGGTACCTACGTCCAAATCATCCCCTCGAATCCTGACGCAAAGATCCTCCTCTCCGGCGACATGACGGTGACGCCCGGCATCTGGACGCGCCAGGTCCTCGCCAAGGGACCCTCAACATTCGGCCGCTATTCTAACGTTGCTCTCGAGAAGTGGCCCCTCAAGGAGATGACGCGCGTTTGGGGCGAAGTCACGGGCAAGCGCGCCATCTACGTGCCCTGCACTCTCGAAGCGTACACGGCGCTTTGGGGCGTAACGGGCAACGAACTGGCGCTGCAATTCCAGTTCGGCGAGAGGTACGACATTTGGGAGGAGAAGGAGGGTTTCCTGGGACCTGCGGATCTCGACATTGACCCGAAGGAAGTGCCTGGGTTCAGGGCGACGACCGAGGGGCTGAAGCACTTTTTCAAAGTGTAGAGGAGCCATGGGACTTCAAGAGATGATGTTAATGAAGAGATGAGTGGTAATTCTGGCACGAACACGTATCTCATGAGGACATGGTGTTCACTACAGCTTTCATCGAAGGAGGGTGCGATGTCACAGGCGTGACGGGCGGAAGAGTCGCTCGTGGTGAGCATGTGGCCCGACCTTACTTCCAGCAGCCACGACGCATTGATCGTCAGACTTTCTCCTGATCGTGTCTCTGGCATTCTTTTCTGTATCTTTCAAGACGTTATTGATTCGCAACCGGCGCGTTGTAGTTCCTCGTGCACGACAGTGTCGCAATTCTGAGGAGCCTCAGCCATTGTAGCGACACATCAACCGGCCGCGTGGCTCAATTGGCAGAGTATCTGACTACGATCAGTAGTTACATCAGGAGGTTGCAGGTTCGAGCCCTGCCGTGGTCAACTCATTGCTTTTTGGTGGTGATGGAGACGTTTTGCTGCCCCTGACTCGCTCGCTGTCTTCCCCGGGGCCGTTGTCTGCTCCAAGGGCTGGTGGCAGAGAGACGCCCTCTTCAGGCCTCCCTCCCGACTTTCCCCTAGAAGAGCGCTACCTCGAGATTCCTCTGGCGCGCTGCATCGTCCACGTCGCAATAATCGAAAGACTCGGCCCAACAGTCCTCGACGAGAGCAAAGGTGGCATTCGTCAGGCTGAACTCGTCCCTGCGCCCAAAGTCGCGCCAAATCTCGCGGAGAGTCGCCTTCCACTCGGGGTGGACACGTAGCTGCGCGACCTCGAGAGACGCCGTGAAGAGCGGGTATATCATGCCGTTCTGGACCAGAAGATGGCTGTTGCGAGGGAGACCAGCAGCGCCGTACAGAGCATCCATGGCGGCCATGAGCCTACACATGACCAACTCGGAGGGCGGCTGTTCATTGTCGGGGGGCGGCGCAAGTCCGTCGATGGCTGGTGGTCTCTTGGCTTTCAGGCGGCGACGGCGCTGGCGGCGGCGGAGCTCCAGTACGCCCGAGAGGCGGCAGCACTCCCAGAGGTGGCACTGGAGATAGTTGCCAATCTCCCCTGGCCATTCGAGAAACTTTCGCTCCGTGTAGTCCTTGTCGTTGTCGAGCATACCGGCAAAGATGTCCAGTAGTGAGCGGGGAAGACCAGTGACGACCTCGATGCCGCCCGCCCTGCCTGCGGCCCAGGTCTCCTGCGACACGCGCAGCCGCTTCCAAATGCCGATCGAGTCCTTGGCCCTGCCGATAACGAAGCTCGGCATGTCCATGATTCCCATGACCTCAAGGACATGAAGCCTCCCTCCGTCGTCGACCGGCCCGGGATCGAGGTCTGAGATCGTGGCCGGAAGTCCGTACAGATCCGCCATGAGATGCAGCTGCAGCGTCCATTGACGTCCCTGGAGCGACTGAGTCGCGGGGCTCTATGATCAGCGCTGAGCTTTCCCCAAAATGGGCAATGTTGCCGCTGGTTATCAGGGGACAGGGGGAACGCGCTCACCAGCAGGGTGCACATGAGCAGACCCGCAATGGCTGTCGCATTGTGCATCGTCTTGCCACGGCTGGCCAGCTCGGTCCGGAACGTCTGGAGGGCGTCCTGAACGAATTCCATGGATGTGAGAGATAGGCCCTCCTGGCGATCGTTCATGTATCCTTGGATGGCGGCGCACACGTGGATAAGCGCTCCGCTTTGCTCGGAAAGCTGTCGGAAGAAGGGCTGAAGCCAAGATTGGGCCTCGGTGGCGTACAATCGCAGGAGGCCCGCGTTCAGGACTGGAGATCGTCAGTACGAGATGACGGTTGAGATGGAGGGGGCCAGGTGGACTCGACATTCGTTGAACAGCCGCGATATGGCATCGGATTGAGACTCTGCTGGTGATGTCGCTGAAAGTGCTCCGGGACTGCATGTCGATACGTGCGAAGAGCTGGCAGGCGACAGCGCATGCGTCCCTGTCTTCGTGGGCGCCAACCGCGCATCTTGGCTGGTGGTCGGTCCTTGCTTCGCGATGCTATCGCGAACAGGAGCTTTGACGGGCCCAGGGTCTGCTGGAGGCGCTGGGGTCAGGGCCCCAGTCAGGTGTCCTCGCGACGCGATGCCGTGATTCCACCGCAAAGGCTGGACGTATCCATCGCACTCAAGGCCCCTCTGCACGCACCCTTTGCATCCTGGACGCGCCTCGTCGCATTTGCGCTTCCTTCGTTTGCAGTTTCCACAGCCTGTCCGTGTTCGAGGCATGACCCCATCGCTCCGGGCGAGCCGGGATAGTGGTGGTTGGGGGTAAATCAGTGGGTGGTCTGGGGAAGCTTCAGTTCAGGGGGGGCGGCGGCGCAACGACCTCCTTTTTGAGGACAAGGGCGGCCGGCACGGCGACGCGACACCGTTCCGGCGCACGCGCAATCTGCGGGGTATCAGCGAGCTAACAGAGAGTGGCGGCGGTCTAGTCGAAACCCTCAGCCGCTGGCAGGACACCTTATCTCTGCCCTGGCCATTGCCACGGGTTTGTCGTGTCTCGCGCGTAGGTGACAATGCAGACCCTAGACCGTGTTCCATACTGGCGACAGCCCCTCGGAACGACCTGTACATCACCTACTCTGGCGGAATCAGGGTTGGGACCAAGCAGATTGGACTCGAGTCGGCGACATGCATATATGTCAGGTTGAAGACACCAAGACACGAGGCGACGGCAAACCAACTTCCTCTACCCAAACATCTTCAGCCACACGCAATCATGTCTGCAAACGGAACATCACCACCCCCTGGCACCGTGCCTCTGATGCAATGTCAGTTCATCCATCACCAGACCTGGCCAACGCTGACAGCACAGCACAGATGAAGGAGCTCTCGACAGCGTAGAATTCCTCCTCTCGCCCGTCCCATCATCCGACCCCAACGAACCACTCGTAGGCCCATCCATCCTCGAACAGATGCTGAGATGCGGTAACTGACCTTAAGGCGCCCAGAACTGGTCCAGAACTCGTAAATATCTCAACTACATCCTCGTCACGGCCGTCACCATCGTCACCTTCACAAACCTGTCTGTACAGACCGTCTTCTGGCAGCAGATGACCGGAGACCTCAACGTCACCATCGAGCAGTTGACACACGCCCAGTCGGCGCAGCTTGCAGGCCTGGCCGTAGGCTGCATCTTCTTCATCCCCTTCACCGTCAAATATGGACGTCGCTCGACCTATCTCGCCTCCACCGCCGTGCTCGCTGCCGCGTCGTGGTGGACCGCGCGCATGGAATCCTATGCCGAGCTCATCATCACCGCATTCATCAGCGGACTTGCCGGTGCCGTCAACGAGACGGTCGTCCAGATGACGGTTAGTGGAGTGTTCTTCGCAAGCTGTCCTGATCGCAACTGACTTGACCTCCACGCAGATCTCCGACATGTTCTTCGTCCACCAGCGCGGCTCCGCCAACGCAGTCTACTTCATCGCCGTCATGGTTGGATCTTTCTTGACGCCCATGGCCGCAGGCGCCCAGGCCGCCACCCAGGGCTGGCGATGGTCGTACTACGCTCTTTCCATTGCTCTCACAGGCTTGTTCTTCGTCTTTGTCGTGCTTTTCGAGGAAACCAAGTACATTCCCGTAACACTCGGGGCCAGGGATGGTGTTCCGCAAGAGGTGGACGATAACGAGTTCGCCAAGGCCGCCGAAGATGCAAAGAAAGACCCCTCTGCCGACCTTGAGGCCATCAAGTCCAACCTGGCGAGCGATGAGCACATCCCTTTGAACACATACCGACAGCGCCTTCGCCTCGTCACCAAGACTTCCGAGTCTCTCATTCGGACTGCCATCCTACCGGTCAGGGTTATCAGTCTGCCCCACGTTGCCTTCACAGCACTTCAATTCGCCTCTGGCGTCTGCTGGTTGGTCTTGTACCTGACAGCCACATCGGTCATCTTCTCCATGCCGCCATACAACTTCTCGACCGCTGGTGTTGGCTACATGAACCTCGGGCCCCTCGTGGGCAACGTCCTCGGCTCCATCTATGGCGGTCCATTCGCCGACTGGCTCGTCGTCCGCCTGGCAAGGCGCAATGGGGGCATCTTTGAGCCTGAAATGCGTCTGTACCCGCTGATCCTGACGGTCATCACCATGGCTGGAGGACTGGTTATGTTTGGCGTGACGGCAGACAGGGTGAGTGCATGCGGTCTGGCACGCTTGGCGTTGCAAAAGCTGACCATGTCTTCCAGGGAATGCACTGGATCTACCCCAGCGTCGGCGGTGCATTTTTCGCATTCGGCCTGGGAGCCAACGGAGACATCTCATTTACACTCGTGATTGACACCTACCGAGAGGTTTGTGACCCGTACCTGATCGCCTGGAGTCCTGGACGTTGCTGACCACTAAGCAGCTCACTGCGGAGGCCTTCGTTGGCATCGCTTTCATCCGTAATGCTGGTGCTGTCGGAATTCCGTCGGCTCTGGTGCCCTGGATGACAAGCATGGGTATCTCAAACATGTTCATCACAATTGGAGGCATCGCCTTTGGCGTCGGAGCTTTGTTCGTGCCGCTGGCCATCTGGGGGAAGCGCATCCGCATCGCCCTCGCACCAAGGTACCATCGCCTTGTCGAGCAACGACAAAAGAACTGATGGGTTGGCTCTGGTTCTGGGCGAGGATCGGCGGTTGGTTCTGATGGCTGCTGCGGCCTTTGGTCGGGAAGGGCATTGAGCGTGCTTGGCGAGGTCTTCGGTTACACCGAAGGAGTCGCAGATGATCGAGAGACAACTTCTACATTAAAGAGGCCATTGTAAATTGCGTGAGGCGGTGTGTCTTGTCATGGAGAACACGAATTTGACCGCAGCAAGGCAAGGCCAGCGACAGTCGCCACATGACCTCAGTGACGTCGCTAAGGATCAGGCCAAGGAAGCCTTCGCCCGATCGGCACGGCATTCCCTCGGTTGGATTGAGGAGGTCCCGGTTGCCTCAGCTGTGCTGCATTTCGGCCAGTCAGCGGCTGACTTCCTGCGCAGATCCATGATCCCTCCACAACCATCGGGCGAGGCTCTTGAGGCTGTGGTCCGGTTTGGAATGCCTCTTTCGTATACCTCGTTCCGCCACAGCGGCTCGTCAGATATAACCTCCTGCTGTTGCGACGGGGTCAATCACTCCGGCCATCATCGACATCCCAACACAACATCCAAAGCCTTCATCTTTTCATTTCAACATGGGCCGCACAAGCCTGAAATCTTCAGACAAGCTACGCATCAGACACGATACAAGCCGATTGCCGATATTCTCGCCTGGTGATACCTTCAGGGGCGCTGTTTGCCGGGATGCTCACCTGGTGAGCCCAACCGCAACACTAGAAGTAGCTCTCTACGGGCGTGTAGGAGCAGAGACGAGAGTTCTCGAATCAAACAACTCGCATAGGCCAGGTCGCAGTGGCGGATGGCGTATCACGTATGAGCCCGTCTTCCCCGTCATTGACGAGGATGCGACCAGGATCACACTCTTCAAAAGAGCCCCTGTTCACGTTCCCGATGACGGCGGAATAGTCTCTTGGCCTTTCAGCATTGACATCCCGACGCACGTCAATCCCAAAAAGTTTCCGAAGCTTCATCAAAGCTATGCGAACAACGCCTACATCCCAACTGATGCAGCGACTGCCGCCACCTGCAGGTTACCACCAACCTTCAACATGGGCTACGAGTCATCCACAAACGGGTTTGTCGAATACTACATCAAAGCGACCCTTGTCAGTTGGAGTGCAGGTTGGCGGGAGGAGGAAGAAGCGATACTCCCAATCACCCTCATCGACAAGCCCACTGCACCACCGGTCGTCAACTTTGGGCTCACGCAGCGTCGAAGACAAATGAAAGTGTCGTCATTCAAGCTTCTTCCAAATATGGAGAGTACCAGCCTGTCCTTTACACAGAGGCGCCAGCAGATGTTCTCCTCAAACAAAGTACCCCAGATCGGCGGCCGGATGGAGGTCGACCTCCCCGCGGTTGTACAGCTTGACAACCCAAACCCAATCCCGGTGAATCTCCGCTTCGTCCCACTGGCAGAGACAACAAGCAGCAGCATGTGCGGTATCCCCGCTAAGATTGAGCTGCTAGATTTCGCGGTGGCCATCTTATCACGAACTCTCGTCCTCTCCAGCCGCGTAGCTAACAGTATGGCCGAGGACTCCATCAAGCTGCAAGTCTGGCCTACGTCCAGAAGCGTGCGGGCAGCTGGCGTTGACGGTTCTCCGATATACATCCCCTGCGGCGACGAATGGCCGGCTCTCGATGTCGGCGAGCGGTGCTTGTTGGTCATGCGGCGGCTTCAGCGGATGAACGACCTGAACAAGAAGTATCCGCTGCGAGCCGACTTCCAGACCTACAGTATCAAGCACTGGCACAAAATGAGTTTTGAATTTATCGTTGGATTTGGCGGAGAAAAGATCAAAATGGGCTGGACGGAAAGGGTGAGGATCCTGCCGCCGAGCGATGACCGATGCAGCTCATCGAGGAACTCGGACTCGTCTTCACAGATCGGAGAGAATGCGGTGGAGGGGTCACATCTGCTCCCGCAGCCAAGGTCCGAGTCATGGATTCGGCCTCCAGACCTAGCTGACGCGCCACCGAGCTTCGCGGAGGTTCAGAGAGAAGACATACTGAGGAGAAGTCAAGATGGACGGACAGGAGCGAGCACATGACATTGGAGTCTGCGGACTGATGGGAAGTCCGTGCTTAGTTTTGTAGAAATGTAAATGTTGTTGTCTTCATAATACTCGTGAAGCTGCGATGGTTCCTTTCACAGCTTCTCCGCCGCTATGCCCGGAAAGTTGGTCAGACGATAGCAGTCTATAACAGGCCGCCCTTTCGACATGATCATGACTCCAAGAGCAACGATCCCGTTCATCCATCCATACGGACTGGAACCTGGCGCCTCCAGCCGTATTTGCGTGAAGTACTCGACGTCGTCTTGTAAGGCGTCCGGCTCAATGGGTCTCGACAGATCAACTCCCGGGCCTTGACGAAATACTCCCGTCGCGTGTACAAGAATGAAGAACCCGTCGTCCGTACGTATCGAATACCGTGCATGCAATCTCGTGAATACCTGTCTGGGTTAAGGTGTCGTTCGATATCAAGCTTTCAGCCGGGCTACACACCTTGTCTGGGTCTGGCACCTCAGCCCAGTCTGCGCCGCTATTCTCAACAATGACGCCCCTTATCTGTGGGCCTTCCACGAGGCCATCTTTGATGGGCAGGATGAGCCTGGTGAGGCCGGTGCCATCGATATTGTCGATGCGAGAGATTTTGGGGTCCATGTTGGCCACTATCCGATAGACAAACTCCAAATGTGGTCTCCGCATGGGTGGGATGGCAAGCTCCGTTGGGAGGAATGAGTTCCCCGGTGAGGGGGCATGCTCCGGCTTGCCGGATGGGTGGCTGTCGGACATGATGTCGGCGTTTGGTCAGTGCTGGACTGGTGATAACTGCCGCCATCGTTCCTTCGCCGAGACAATGCGGCGCCCAATATGTACGCGCGCCGGCTGTGCCAGAAGGATCCCGACGTTGCAGCCGAGGAGAGGGGATCTTTGTTTCGGGATGCAGTCGGCACCACTGGAGCGACGCATCTGCCGAACGGCGGCTTCTCCTGCCTATTTGGGGCATCTTCGGCGCCGGGGCCTGGACTCTCCCCCCTTTTGCCCCTCTGATCCCCGCCCCTAGCTGCTTTCCGAGCTTCCGCAGCCGCGTGGACATTTGATAACCCCAGTACATGTACATGGACAGCATGGCAACTGACATATTTCTTCTGGGCTCATTATCTACACATGGCCGTGCCGAGCATTGTCTAGAATTGTAGCATTTGTCCTAAGCCATTACATACTTTGATCATCCCCCCACCTCCACCATGGGCTCCATTCAGACGACGATCACTGAGACGGACGCAAAGGCCCAAGATTGGGCCACCTTGGCTGCCGCGCACAGAAAGCAGCAATTCAACAACATTCCGAAAGAGTGGCGTCTTGATGACGACAAGATCAGAAGCATCACGGGCCGAGGCGGCTCTCGCGAGGGCCGTTTGAGAGAGCTTGGTACCGCAGCAAATGCTGGGATCCTCTCAAGCGCAGAACTGGAGATCGCCGAGAAAGCAACCGCTACTGAGATCGTGAGCAAGATTCGAGATGGGCAAGTCACAGCGGAGGAAGTGACTGTGGCGTTTTGCAAGATGGCTGCTGTCGCACAGCAGACGGTGAGTGGCCTGTCTCTTCGAACATCCATGGACAATGCTAACCTGGAATCAAGATTTCATGCTTGACGGAGATCTTCTTTGACGAGGGCATCGAGCGCGCAAGGTGGCTTGATAGCCAACTCAAGGCGACCGGAAAGGTCGTTGGCCCTCTGCACGGCCTGCCTATCAGCATGAAGGTGGGCTTGAACCGCTCGGCGGCTGCGAAGACACCCAGAACTGACAGATCCAGGACTCTTTCCACATGATGGGGAAGTATGCCACGACTGGCTACACCGAGTTCCTCAGAAGAGCTCCTGAGAAAAGCAATGCTGCGCTCGTCAACATGCTTTTGGACGCCGGCGCAGTGCTCTACTGCAAGACCAACGTCCCCCAAACGATGATGGTGTGTTGACCCCTCGGGCTTTGATGACTTCGAGGAAGTAGCCAGTCGACTGACTTGAAATGGACGGCCGACTCGGAAAACCACATCTTCGGCAGAACCTTGAACCCTCACAAGACGAACCTGACAGCGGGCGGATCTACCGGCGGTGAAGGCGCCCTCGTCGGGTTCAGGGGCTCCCCCCTCGGCGTTGGCACTGACATCGCCGGCTCCATCCGCATCCCTTCGCTCTGCTGCGGCACCTACGGCTTCAAGCCCACGTCCAACCGCATCCCGTTCGGAGGGCAGACACACTACTTTAACCCAGTGCCCCTGGTGCGCGGCATCGAACCCGTCGCCGGGCCCCTGGCGAATTCCGTTGACGATCTGTCGCTATTCATGCGGACAGTCACTGAGCAACGCCCTTGGAAATATGATTCGACGGCGAGCAATCTTCAGTGGCGAGATGTCGAGCCCAAGAACAAGACTCTGACCATCGGAATCCTGGCCGAGGATCCGACTTGGAAGCTTCATCCTCCTGTGCGCGGCACACTCGATCGGGCCATTGCCATTCTGGAAGCCGCGGGCCACAAGATCGTGCGGCTTCCGTTCGATCCAGCGTCCAGCGTTGGTTTGGGCGCCCGCCTGGGCTTCCAATTCTTCTCTCTCAGCGGCCCATCCCCAGACCAAGTTGCCGCCGAGGCTGGCGAACCCCTCGTCACGTCAGTCGCCATGGCAGTTCACCCTTTCAACCACGGCGGATTCCCCGTTTCCCAGCAAGCCAACAAGTTCTCCGAGCTGAGCGATCTTAACGTGGCGTTTGAGAAGTACTCAGCGGCGTGGCAGCAGGTGTGGACCGCGAACGGCTTGGACATCGTGATCGGGCCTGGGGCCATCAGCACCTCCGTCCCCCATGATACCTACGGCGTCCCGGTGTACACGCTTATGTGGAACACGTTGGACTATCCCGCGGGAATCATTCCCTTCGGCACCTCATCGAGCGTTGAGTATCCGGAGCAGCAGAAGGGCACTGCCGAGTTTGATGCGGATTACATTCCCGAGGCCACTGACGGTGCGCCGTGCGCCATCCAGGTCATCGCGCCCAGGTATCATGATGAGGAGTGCCTGGCAGCGATGAAGATTATCGACGAGGAGCTAAGGCGAGCTTAGCCGCCGTAGATTAGAGTCATCTCGTGCTACAGATCTGGTTCCTAATGTTCACAAATCTGTGTCATCATCATCACAATACGTTGCAAGTATCCACGCATCCATGGCGATATGCACTTGATTAGGTTTATGTACGGTCAGGCCCAAGGCTCAGGTGTGTGTATCTATGTACAATGAAAGAAAGCACGCCTCTCCGCGCCGGCACTCTACTGCCAGATAGTCCTGGCGCCGTAGCTGGCACCGTTGGCAGGCAGCAGGAAGTCGCTCGAGGCGATCTTGCCGCTCGCAGTCCTGGCACCCTTGACGAGGGCCGTGTTGGTAGACACGAACGCGGCATCGTTCCAGGTGGCCGAGCCGTCCCAGGAGTTTCCTGAGCTCGAGTGGTTCTTGAGCGAGGTCTGGCTGGCCTTGGCGGTGGAGCCGCTGTTGCCGGCGGCGATGTTGTTGGTGAGCGCGGTCTTGGAGACGGTGGTCTGGAAGCCGACCTCGCCGTTCTTCCAGGCCGTGTTGCGGGTGAGCTTCATGTTGCCCGTCTGCTTGTTGTCGGTGAAGCCCTTGGCGGCGTTCTGGAAGGCGATGCAGTTGGTCACGGTGTGGTCGCCGTTGCCGGTGCTGCCGGAGGGGAGGCCGCCGAGCTTGAAGCCGTTACCGTCGCCCTGGAAGTTGGAGAAGCCCCAGCGGTTGACGCCGTTGCCCCAGGAGATGGTGTCGATGATGGTGACGGGGCCCTTGAACTCCCTAGAAAGGGGTTAGATTATTGTCACGATGAGAGACGGAGCTGGGTGGACATACCAAAGGTCAAGACCATCGTCGACGTTCTCCCAGAGACGGGCACCGCGCAGGATGTTGCCGTTTCCGGTGCCCTGCTTCAGGGCGAAGCCATCGGCGCTCTCGCCGTTCTTGCGGGGGTCACGGTTGCGGTACGAGTCGAGGTAGATGATCTGGTTGTTGCTGAGGGCACCCTCGAGGTGGAAGCCGGTCTCGTAGTTGTCGTGGGTGACGATGCGCTCGAAGTAGTTGTTGGACGAGTCGCGAACATACACACCGTAGGGACCGTTGATGAAGGTCAGCTTGTAGATCTTCCAGTAGTTGGCCTTTTCAATGTGGAAGATGCCGCGCTGAGGGTTGGGGAGGGCGGCGTCAAGGGCCATGGGCGTTCCCGGGAGGGCCTCGCCGTCGATGGTGACCTGCTCGGAGCCGTAGGCGGAGATGGTGTAGGGCTTGCTGGCGGTGCCGCTCTTCTTGATCTGGATGTTGGTCGTGGGCGAGTAGGTACCGCCGCGGAGGTAGATGTTGTCGCCAGCGACGGCCTTGTCAACGGCCTTCTGGATGGACTTGAGGGGTGCGCCGATGGCGCCGGAGGCACTGTCGGAGCCCGTGGGGGAGACGAAGATGTCGGCAGCGGACGCCAGCGCCGCGTAGGCCGCGGCCGTGAGGAAAGTGAAGGCCTTCATGGTGAAATATGAACAGAGAAGAACGGGAAGAGAGCGAAGGTGAAGGATGAGAGGTCAAGCCAAGACTGAGGGTATCGCGACCATGGCAGAATACTCCGTCTATATAAGCTTGTTGCTGACGGGTCTCCGATCCCATTGTTTTCGTCCATGTCGCCATCTCAGCGGTTCCGACAAGCTTCAATCCCTGTCTAGGCCGGCGCCTGGCCCCGAAAGAAGATTACTCTGTTTGGTGGATCTCGACCAGCCGTATCAAATAAGTTGCGGAGGGGGACGAAAGAGGCAAGCCCAGAGATGCCAGGGTCTCCAGCGGGGTTCGTCTGATTGCGAGGGGCTGCCCGTTGGGGAAGCCATCGTTCGGCCTCTGCTCCGGAGGAGCATGGGTGCTTCCTGAATGCGACGCTCGAGTTGTGGACTGCGAGGCGTAGGAGGTCGCTGCGGAGGCGACGCTGGCAGCGTGCACTCCAAGTCCGGGCTGGCTTCCGCAGACCTGTCGGCTCTCTTCTAGGAGAACTTTTGCTGCTTGATGATGCCCTCGGCCAAAGTCGCTCGGGGCGTTGGCGTCGGACATCGGCCCAGACCCAGAACCATGAATCGCACGTGGCTGGGGGTGACAGTCCCCGTGAGCACTGAGCACTGAGCACTAAGCTCGGCGGCTCTTCCGAGCTTGTTTGATGCCCCTGTTCCTTGCTCAATCCCTGGCCCTGGACCTCAGCTCAGGGGCCGACCCAATCACTCCTCGGCGCATCCGATCGATACGGTCGCGGTCCGGTGTTGCTGATGGTACGCTGTCATGCTGATCTAGCAGTAGTCAGATTGATTTCGCGCGGCTCAGTCGATCGCCCCAAGCCGAGAGACGACATCTCGAGGGTGATGGGAACCTATGGGTCATGCTCGCGATGTGAGGGCCGAAGACTCATCCAAGCAGCCGGAATTGCAGCGGGGGAACCGAGCATAAACATGCATCCCCATCCATCTCCACTGGCGGCAACTACCGGCGCACAGCGACGGGGCCGGCGTGTTTTCTCGTACCCCCCGAAGCCCTGCAATGTGTCTCGCAGGAAATGAAATGACAGCTTCGGAGAAGACGCAGCGGACCCTGGGCCATCTCCGCGGCCAGGCCAGGCCTTCCCTTCTCGTATCCCTCGGGAGGTCAAGGCCCTCTCCACGTCGCAATAGGCAACCAAAGAGCGCAATCCTTCTCACTGATTAGTCGACACGGAAAACTTTCGCGTCATCCACTCGCGCGCGGGCGAGAGTCAAGGGTGTGCTTGTATTGGCGTGATCTCGTCATCCGTCGGCCGAACCTCGACCGGCCGACTGTCCAGCTCCACGGGCTCGACATACATCTCGTGACAAGCGTAATGCGGCGGCGGCGACCGGGCGCTCTCCAGCTCCGTTGCCGGCTCCATATCGCCCATCCCTTTCTTCTTCCATTCATCGTTGACATCCCCGCCACTGGGGGCGACCCCATGACCTCCTCCCCCGCAGAGTTCGCTCATCTCTGGCTGCGGGTGTCCTGGTGCTGGCTGCAGCGCCGGCTCATCTCCACCGGCGGTGGCGTTTCTCATGGCCTTCGCAGCCCTCGCCTTGCGTATCCTGGCCACCGCCAAGTAACCGACCAACCCCAGCACAACGGCAGTCATGATGGCCCCGATGGCGATGCCTGCCTGTGCTCCTGTCGTCATCCTTATTCCGGGTGGCGAGTCATCGTCGTCGTCATCCGACGTGTTGATATGACCCAATGATGGTGGTCCTGTTCTCGCAGGTGTGCGGTCGGTTGTGACGGAGAGCAGAGTCGATAACGCGGATTCGACAACACTCCCTGTTTCCGTTCCACGCTGTTTCTCGTCCTCCGGGAGGTCTGTCACGCTCAGCGTGGGCGCAACGAACATGTCGTCCAACTCCTCCTGGTCGTCACCGGAGACCTCCGTCGGCCGCGTCTCATCGGTGGATATGCAGACAATGTCGGCGAACCGCATGGCGTCGTTGAAATCTCCCGACTCGCAAGTTGCACGGAAGCATTGCGCAGCGGCAACCCGCACTCTTTGGTCTTCGGAGGTGCCGCACCGGCACTCGATCTGATTCTGTGTGGCACAGCCCACGGCGTGTGCTGCTGACCAGTAACACGGTTCCTGCGAGGTAATCGTCAGCGTCTTCCCAGACTTCTCTGCCAGCACGTCTTGGCCTACCGCACAGTCAGGGATGTTATTCCGGGTGGCGTTCATGAACACCAGGCGCATGGCCGAACCAACGGTGGCCAGACACGCGACCAGTGATAAGAAGATCATCGTGGCCGACGTTGGGCACTGATGTCAAGTACCCTCTACCATCAAGATGATGACGAGACAGACAGAATGGGTGAGAAGGTCATCCCGAAACTACGGGACGGTCCTCGGGGGAGCGCGAGCGGCGTCAGGACTTATGACCATTCCTCGAGCGGTTGCTGTTTGGACTCCGCTATGGTGCCAAGACCCCTTGTGAGCTGGCCCAGCCTAGGCCTGCTGCTTTCGTCTTCGCCGATCCGACCCAGGTCGCGCCTCACACATGGGCTTCTAGACGATTGGCCTGTTATCTGGCGAGCCAATGGCGAATGGGGGCATGGCGCAAGGCTGCGAGACAAGTCGGGGTCCATCGGGGACATTCCAGAACGTGATGACGACGCCAGATTGGCTGCTGGAATCTAAGCCGTCGACTCGAGCTGCGCGGCGTGCAGACAGCTTCTCCAGTAGTCGCGACGCCATGACACTTGTTTTCCGGAAGAAGCTCTGTCTCAGATAGACCTGGATTGGTGATGGTGGCTTCAGCGAAAATGCTTAATGAGTGACACATTCCCGGGAACCGGGTACCAGAAGGGCGGAACTCCACGAAATGGGGGACCTGACTCGTGGGTGATAATGGTATCAAATTGCCAGCCTTGACTCCGCGCTATGAAGGTGAATGTGAATCAACAAAGAGTCGGGTGATCTGCACAGCTAGGCCATCCCGGCGGTCATGACCTGGGGCAGTGGCGCGGGGGCGTTGCGCATCTCGACGGCGATCCTCGTGTCGTGGATCCTCCGATCGTACGTCTTGAAGTCAAAGACGCCCTCAAGTTCGCGCCGGATGCTGTTGAGCTGCTCGTGGGCTTTGAGGATCTCGTCGGGCTTGTTGTCCTGGAGGACGTGCACCTTGACGAGGAAGATCCAGCGGCGGCCTGGGTCCGTCGGGGTGAAGGTCGTCTCCCAAGGCCCGACGGTCGCGAGCGGGGTACCATCGCCCGAGGGGGGCAGGGCGTAGTGCCGGAAGAGGACAAACTCGACGTCGTCCCGAAAGAACTGGTAGACCTCCTCGATGGCCTCGCTCTTCAGCCTGCAGCACGTGTTAGCGACGATTTCTGGCCTGGACCCGACGCGGCGGGACGAGAAGAGACGGCGTACGCATAGTTATTGTCCCGCATGATAGAAGGTAGGTTGCGCTGCTCCCAAATCTCAGTCCTCTTGCGCTGGGTGACGCCGGCGCCGGCGCCCTTCTGCGGCGGGTCGGGAAAGTCCGTCCAGCGGAGCACGCCGGGCTGGGCGTCGAAGTTTGCGGGCGTCGCGTTGCCAAAGTCCTTGTCCTTGAAGACCTCGAAGCGGGCCTGGACGACATACGACTGGCGGCTCAGCTGTTGATGCAGCTCCTTCCACAGAGCGACCGTATCCTTACGCTGGCCGGTCTTGACGATGGAGGACTGGTTACTGATCCCATTGGGGCGCGCGGGGCCTTTGAAGTAGAGCACGCGATGAAGGCTCTCCCAGGCGGGCATGGCGCAGAGGCCGCTCAGGATTGAGCAGGTTGCCTTGATGTCCTCATCCTGGACGATTGACGAGAGGAAGATGTCGTACATGTTGGCGGCCGCGGATCCGGCGCAGGCGGCGTAGAGTGTTGCACGGGCAAGATGTTGGCGTTGTGAGATTGATGATGTTCGTGGTGGACGTTGATGGGTCGGTCATTGGTTGATTTGGTCACGTGGGTTCCCGTGCTCCTCGCGCGGCAGGAAGTCGCGTTGGAGAGGCAGGAGCCTGGAGATGCCCCACCACGAGCGCTCCCTGCATCTTGACTTTCGATTCCACCACGAGCATGAGCGCGCATATCTTCTGCGCTACCCTTTCACCCATCCTGCCAGTCACATCCAGACTACTTCTCCGAAATCTCGCCCAGTTACGCCGCCTAAGCATGTCCCCAGCGTCCGGTAGCAAGCGCAAGCTCGCCGACGGGTCCATCTCGCCGCCTCCATTGCGACGGAAGATCGTCTCCGGCACGACGAGTATGCCCCTCCCACTTCCTCCCGTTTGGTCGTCGCCCTGACCTGTTCTCTCGCAGAAAGTGCGGTTGCAAACTTCTTCACCCCGACATCCCAGAAGCCGAAGAGCCGAACGATATGGACAGAGCGAGCCCCCAACGAAGACGTCCCAGAGACCCTCCTGGTCGCGCGATACGAGCCCGAAAAGGCGGAAGACCCCCAGGGGCCGAAGAGGAGGAAGATTGCCGCTTTCGATCTGGTAGGCCGTCACTACTGTACCTCGATGGTGCCCTTCAGACAGCGAGGTAACACCGCCAGGACTCGACCCTCATCACGACGGCATCCGGTAAACAGCACGCCAGCGAGGCCACCGACTGGAAGTGGTGGCATCACTCGGTACCGACACGCCTGAAAGAGCTCTACAATGACGAGGGGTACCTGCTGCCCTTCCGACGCCTTGGCAACCCCAGCTAACATTCCCCAGCTACCGAGTCATCATCATCTCCAACCAAGGCGGCCTCACGCTCCATCCCGACCCCAACTCCAAAGGCCCCAAGGCCGGCACGAAAAACCGCGTCGCGGCCTACAAGCAAAAGTGCGACGCCGTCCTCGCCCAGCTCGACCTCCCCATGACCCTCTACGCCGCCACGGGCAAGGACATGTACCGGAAGCCACGGCCTGGCATCTGGGGCGAGCTCTGCGACGACTGGGACCTGAGCGACGTCGACCTCGAGAACAGCTTCTTCGTCGGCGATGCTGGCGGGCGCGGCGCTGTCGTCAGCACGCAAAAGGGCATCAAGGGCACGGCAAAGGACTTCAGCTGCTCGGACCGCAACTTTGCCCACAATGTCGGCGTTGCGTACAAGACGCCCGAGGAGTTCTTCCTGGGCGAGCAGCCGCGCGACTTTGTGCGGGAGTTTGATTTGGTACAATATGCCGCCGAGAGCGCGGACGGTGACGAGACGTTGTTCGAGAAGAAGAATGATACGGACGTGGTGGTCTTCTGCGGACCTCCTGGCGCGGGGAAGAGCACCTTCTTCTGGAAACACCTAAAGCCGCTTGGCTACGAGCGCGTCAACCAGGATCAGCTGCAGTCGAGAGACAAGTGCATCAAGGTGGCCAAGGAGTGTCTGGGCAAGGGGCAGTCCGTCGCAATAGGTGAGTTCCCTCGCTCTGATACTGCTAGATGGCGGCTGACGATGGTGCGACAGATAATACCAACGCCGACCCGGACACGCGCCGCATCTGGGTCGACCTTGCCAAGAAGCACGACGTCCCCGTCCGCTGCGTCTGGTTCAAGACGCCCCTGATCGTGTGCGAGCACAACGATGCTGTCCGTTCGCTGAACAAAACCGTGCGTCCGTCGTCCCCTACTATTTCCGCAGTGCTGACCATCCAGTAGATGAACCCCGAATCCCGTGCCGTGCTGCCGAAGCTGGCATTCAACGGGTTCAAGTCGCGCTTCAAAGAGCCAAAAGCCAGCGAGGGCTTCCAGGATATCATCGAGGTCGAGTTTAGGTTCAGGGGAACGGACGAGGAACGCAGCATCTGGGCGCGGTACTGGATATGAAGTCGCATCGATGACGATTTGAAGACCAATCGATTGAATAGACAACCTCAAGACATGCCTGGAATACAAATCACCCCAGCTCTGAAGCGGGCATCTTCTGTCAAACATCCCGAACGCCCCCGGGGATAATCCGCCACCTCGGCCCAGCCAGGCCCCACATTTCCCCAGCTCCGAAAAGTCACCCGCAGTGGCGGCTCTGTCTGTGACTCTCCGTCACTTTCACCTCCCAACTCCCATCCAACCTCCAACTTCACCACCAGCAACAATGTCCCGCCTCCTCCGCCTCCCCCGCGCCCTCGCGCCCGCCCGCCTCATCATCAGGCCCTACTCCTCCTCCCCCTTCCAACAAGGCCCCGCGCCCCCCCGCCTCCCACCCAGCGAACAAGCCGAATTCGATCGCCTCCAGCGCGAAGCCGCCGTCTCCTCCGCCTTCCGCGTCGACGAGCCCACGCCCTCTACATCCCCTCAGCACGTCACCCAGGCCGCCGCCCCGACACCCGCCCCCGCCCCCGTCGCTGCTGCCACCACAGCAACCGCCGAGACAAAGGGCACAGATTTCAACTCGGGCATCTTCCGCGGCGCGCCGCCAGAGTTCGACGGCGACGTCAACCCCAAGACCGGCGAGGTCGGAGGACCGAAGAACGAGCCTTTGCGATGGGGCGATAGCGGTGACTGGAGCTACAATGGACGTGTGACGGATTTCTGAGCAGGGACAGAAGAGAGGAAGGACCTGTAAAACACTGTACGATACACCATGGACAGTAATCGGGGTATTCAAAATTACAACACCTGCTGCTCGTCCCGCGCGAGTCCGCGGGGTCATCCAAAACGCTCGCTTGGCCACGTTGACCCGGTATCCAAGCGCTTGATGACCAAAGAGCTATACACATACATTCCGGCACCTCATGCCCCGTTCGCCGGTGCCGCATCAACCTCCATCGCAGCGCCGTTCTCCTTGGGCTCTTGAGCGGGCTCCTTGGGCGCCTCGCCCGTAGTAGAAGCAGCTCGCACATCTCGAGGCTCGGGCCTGTTCTCCTTATCTCCCTCGCTCGGCGACTTGTCGTCCTTGTGCCCGTTGGCGTCGGGCTTGCGCTTCGAGAGGGACTCGCCCGGCACATGGACAAGTGGTTCCTCTGCCGCCTTGTCGGGCCAGTTAATACCCTTGACCTCAGCCATGGCCCTGCGCATTCTCTCGCGCCGTCCCTTGCCGCGAAGGCGGCTCTGAGCGCCTGCGCCGTTGTCGACCCAGCGGATCGCAGTGATCATAAAGCTGATGCCGTCGTGGATGGATGTTCGACCGTTGAAGACGCCACCGAACTCGCGTGACTGAATACCGTATCGCGTTGTGCTGCCGTACTTTTCCAGCCTGGGGAGCACAAGCAGTGTGACGTGCAGGTCGCGGTCTGCGTGCACAAGCACGGGGCCCGTCTTGGGCGCCTTGTCAAGGTAGAGGGCCGTGTTGGCCTCATGCCGCGCCTGCTCGTCCTTCTCCTTCTCCTTTCGGCGCTTCATGTTGGGCATGTCCTTCTCTTGAACTGTGAGACCCCGATCGAGTTCGAGTAGATTCGTATCGACCGAATCTCCCCACTCGCCTCGGATCCAACCTCCGTGGATGCACGCTGCAACCACGTCAGAGTCGTCCGTATAGACCTCGGTGCCCCAGAGGGCCCGCCGGCGAGTGATCTCCTCACGCGCCATCGCCGTAAGATGCACCCGAGGTATCTTGACAGTGAGGGTGCAGTTCTCCTTGTCGCGGATCATGCTGTAAGGAAGAGGCTTGGGCGTAGAGGCGAAGCCATAGTCGGACGTGTGTGTGCGCATCTGCCGTGCAGGTCGTAGCTGAGGCTCGTAAACGACGTCGCCAAGGTGGTGGCGCGGTTTCTTCGCGACCGACTGCAGCACCTCCTTGGAGGAGACGATTGTTTTCGGTTTCGGTGGGATGACGACGGGAGCAGGCGGAGGAGGGGCTTTCGCGTGCTCCTTGATCTGCACAATCTGGGGCGTCGGACGCGGCACCGGATGGCCGTGGGCACTGGCGTGGTCGCGCGAGATGGTTGTCGGTGAGGGGAGCGGCGTGCCCCCCTTGAGGTTCTTGAGGGCCGCGATGCCGATGCTAGCAGCTGATGCGGCGGCAGCATCGCTCTCGAGCTGGCCAATGAGGTGACTACTGATTTTGTTAGTTGTGCGACCTTTGAACAGCCATGGCATGCTTGTCTCGTACTGAGGATGGTGCTGCCCCTTGTGACGCTTGTTGCGTGGCACAGGGGTCAGCCGCCCACTCCCATCGTCCTCGACCTTGGTCTCCACATCCTTGTGTTTCCGTCGCCTCGCCTTGCTGGCCGGCTTGGCACCTGCCTCGGGTCCTGATTCTTGAGTGGTGCCGTCGTGGTCGTCACGACGGCCAAGGCCAGAGCCTCCATAGTTGGCCAACTGCGCGCCAGCGGAGACGGGGCTCGAGACAATGCCACTGACACCGCTACCTATGCCGGAGAACATGCGGCCAAACTCGCTCTTGATGCCTGGTTCGCCAGCGGGCCCCGAGATTTGTGGCTGCGCGCCCTGCACGGCCTGCGGTAGGGGAGATATCCGCCCCTTGCGGTTAATCTCCTGTACTGCGAGCATGCTTGCTCGGTTCGCCGGCGGAGGTATGTCCTCGCCGGGGCGCTGTCGTGGCACATCGTAGTGTCCTGCAGGGTTGTAGGCGACCGACGGCGGCGGCGGGCCTTCTTCCATAGGTCGGCGCCCTGGAGGCATCTGTGCCTGGGAAGGGGGGACGTTCATGCGGCCTCGATCGGGAGAGTCGTATGGCGGGGCTTGACCAGGGTGAGGCAGTGGCGGCGCGTGCTGAGTCGGAGGGTAACGATCTTGGGGCGGTTGGGGGTACGGCGCGGCGGAGTGAGGAGGATACGGAGGGGCGGATGCAGGCGGATGTTCGTGGTGACGAGGGTAGTATCCCGCCGGATCATACGGGGCGCGAGACTGTTCGTAGGTCTGCCGAGGCGGCCATGCAGAGGGATCGCGAGGGTCTCGGTCCCTGGGATCTCTGGGGTCCCTAGGGTCCCTCTGTTCTCTTGGATCCCTCTGATCCCGCGGGTCTCTGACGTCTCGGGGATCGCGACCGTCGCGGGGATCCCGATGGTCTCGCAGGTCTCGTGGATCTCGTGAATCCCGCCCGTCTCGCAGCTCCGGCGGCCTGTTGAAAGGGGGGCCCTGGCTTCGCGGCGGCTCCTGGCGATAGTCGACAGAGTGCGGAATGTAAGGCCTGCTGCCTTCACCTCCCGAGTAGGCGCGCTCTCGACGGTCGCGTTCCCGCAGTTCCAGCTCTTCCCGTCTATCCCTCTCGGCGCGGTATCGGTCATCGTAGCCGTACGGCTTGAGGCCGGTGCGCTCGGGGTTGTATTCGATCGGCGCCCGGGGCGGCTCGTCTCGGCGGGGAGGGTAGTGATCTTCGGGGCCGGGGGGCCGGCTCATGTCGGAGGGGTGCCTGGGCGCGTAGTTGCTAAATGCTTTGGGCTGGCTGCTGGGTCTCGGCGGCGGTGGCGGCGGCCCACCCGGTACACGGCTGGACTCCCTGC
The DNA here is from genome assembly GCA_020746995.1 of Plectosphaerella cucumerina. Taxonomy (NCBI): domain Eukaryota; kingdom Fungi; phylum Ascomycota; class Sordariomycetes; order Glomerellales; family Plectosphaerellaceae; genus Plectosphaerella; species Plectosphaerella cucumerina. The sequence continues at coordinate 550,199 of JAGPXD010000007.1, forward strand.
TGTCCTGCTGCGAGGGTGCGCGTTGGTGGAAAGCGCCCGGTGTGCCATAGCGCTGCATTTCAGGTGTCGTCGAATATGCGCCCTGAGGCGAGACGGCAACGTTGCCACGAGGGTCGGCGCGGGGGTCGTAGGGGCGCGGATGGTCAGGAGTCTGGGGGCGGCGGAATGGCTGATATTCTGCTGTCGCCGCGTGCATCCGTGGTGACGCGTGGATGGCGGCCGAGTAAGAGGGGCCACCTGGCGCAGAAGTCGCTGGTGGCGGTGGGCCATATTGCGATGGAGGCGGCTGCGAGTCCCGGGCGGCAGAAGGGCCTCCCAACATTGATGATATCGACATTGAACTCCCTGTGCTTCCCGTTCTTGGGATCTGGCCGAGAGCAGGAAGCTCGCGACCGCTGCCAAATGACGCGGGTGGTCCGACAGATGATGTCGGGCCCCTTGGCGGAGGCAGACCGTAGTGGTTTATCTGGTGAGGCGGAGGCCCTTGTTGCGGCAGGCCCTGGCCCGGCTGAGGAGGCGATCCCGGTGGAGGCATCGTGCGACTCTGTGCAGACGTGGACGGTGGCAGCGAGGACGCGCTATGATGCCTCGAGTGGCCGCCATGTGGATGAGAGTGCGGTGCAGATGCTCCATCCTGGGGGTATTGTCTGGGACCAGACGCGTAGAAGGGATTCTCGACGGATCGACGCTGGTCGGCGTAGGCAGTATTCGGGGGCGGTGGGTGCGACGAGGGCGGGTAGGGCGACTGGCTCGGATTTGAAGAGGGCGCGGATGAGGTCGGGGGAAATGGTGACCGGTTAGGATATGGCGGCGCTGCGTTGCGCGAAAAGGGCAGCTGAGGCTGCTGTCGAGGATCCATGATGGAGGATCAAGCGCCGGCGGCGACAGTTGCGAGCTGGGGAGGCTGGCGACTCTGCTCCGACCGGCGGCTGCATATGACGGAGGCGACGAGCACGATCGGTTCTGTCGGCGCCCCTGGAGAGGGGGTGAAGGGAGGAAGGACGGTCGTCGATGCGAGTCGAGACTCGATGGCAGACGGACGGTAGATGGATTTCGCAGCGGCCGTCGCGATGGCGTTGGCGTTGTCTGTGTCGGTCAGATTTGGCCTGGGCTGGGCTGGGGTGGAGGAGGGAAGGGAGAAAGTTCGTGACCAGGCGCAAGTGTTGTTTTGGCGCCGGGGGTCGGGTTCCTGGAGCCTGTGACCCGACTGGACCACGTCTGGGTCCCCTCAGGCTCAAGCGCGGCAGTAGCAGGCGAGCCAGCAGCAGCTTTGTCGGGGTCGGTGGAGCTTCCCTGGACGGGTTGAGACATGGAACACAAGCTGTGCTCAGCCGAGTTTTTCTTGCCCCAGTCCCAGTCTTTGTTGCGCTCCTGTTTTTGGGCCGGCCGCGCGACCCCGGGCGAATCAGCCGGGGGAGAGGGGGCAGGGGGGGCGGCAGGAGGGAGCAGGGGTTCGGGCACGGTTCGGGCACGGATTCGTTGGCGTTGGCGCTAGTGAGACCTTGCGCCAAGAGGGGATGGGGGACGAGCAGGGGGGAAGACTTGGAGGTGGAAGGAGCGATGGGAATTTGGGAGGGCACGAAGTTGGAGGTCAGCAGGTAGGGCTGGCTGGGCAGGTGCTACCTGTACCGTGTTGGGCGGTTAAGAAGGCAGGAGCTGGCCACCTCACGAGAGGTAGGTGTGCGGGGAAAGAAGCGGGTGCTCCTTCTGTGTATCACGACCAGGACGTTGCTGCTCTTGCCGTGGAGTTGCGACACCACGAGTGTTGTAATCGGTGCTGGAGACGAATGCGGCGAGCTTGGCGTCATGGAGAACTGAAGCCTCCCGTGAAGTGGAGGACACTCGGATTACCGCTGCTACAAAGCACACCTGAATGCGCAAGAAGCAGGACCCCGAGTCGTGGACCAAAGTCGGCGGGCCCCGGCGTTACGGCGATCATGTCGACTACGAGGTCAATGTCATTGAGATGCCCTGGTAAACAGCGTCGACATGCTCAAAAGACCCTGACAGAAAAATCTCCATGGACAAGTTCGGGGCAGAAACATTCAGCATCATGGTCGACTATCAGATCTCTCGAACGCTGGAACGCCGAGATCGCGACAGGAATGTTGTCCACTGTCTGGTACAAACTGACGACACCGCAACTCGCACCCCGGCAAATGGTGGCTGGGCCTGGGTGAGGGGGGCGGGGATCAGCAACCATCCCAGCCGGGGCGAAGCTATTGAAGCTCCTATTCGCACTTGAGAACTCCATGCAGCTGCGCACCGCATGCAGCAGTTACTCACCGCGCTGATGACAGTCATCACACCGCAGGACCAGACACAAACGGTGCAGAAGAATGGTGTTCTGACCGTCAGGTTCATCCCATTTCACGAGGGGACTTCCCCCTCCCCTCCCACCCTGTCATCACATCGATCCTCGTCATGTCGCACGGATGGCAGCGTGCGTATCGAAGCGTGTCCGTGGCACTCGACAGCGCAGAAGGCTGAGACGGGCGACCGCTGGGAAAAAAGAAAGGCGTTACCAGGGGTTTAGATTCGGCGCACTGGACACGGGACGATCAGACAACGAAGTGCAGTGGCTTGGGGACGCGGCATAACATCTCGACTTTGCAGTCTGGGCTTGGAGTCGGTGAGGGTAGCTGCTCAAGCTGCTCCATGTCCCTGCGTGTGTCACCGCACTCTTCCCTCGTCCCCTCTCCTTCTCCGCCCCTGATGTCAGTCGGTGGACCCGATTGCGTCGGCGTCGCCAGACACATGCCGGAGCGTCAACTTGAACATGATCACGCTACCAGACGCACACGGAATGTTAGTGCTCTGGCGGCAGCGACAGCGGGGGCCATCGCTGAAGAAGAAAATTATCTAGCGCGGGTCGTGTTCCGGGGAGCTCGTTCCCAGGGCGGCGCTAGTCATTGCTGCCCCTCTTCTTTTCCTTCCCCCTGTCGGTGTCCTGGGCCGAGGCCGCCGTCATCACATCTCGAATCTTGGGCATCGGGTCACGATGTTGATCCCGAGGTAGGTATCAGCCTTGTCGTGTCTTCAGCCACCAGCAGTGGGCTGTCAAGGTCGACACAATTTTTTTTATTGTATTTGTTTTTGCTTCAGGAGGTTAGGGTATCCATCAGACCCAAAGCTGCGTCTGGTATCGATACTGTGCTGGATGTGATCCTTTCACGCCACAAATTTCCATGTAACGTCCTCCCAGCCCGCTCTCCTCTGCAGCTTCAATCTCTTCTCGACATCTCCCCAGACCGGCCTCCTCGTCGCAACACCCATCAACGGATCCTTCGACGCCGGCACCCTCGCGCCCTCAACCTCGAATCCCAACGCGATAGCTGCCAGGAACCCCAGATTCTCAGCCAGCGCAAAGTTGCGCCCCGGACACAAGTGCTTTCCCCCTCCAAAGGGAATATTCGCTCCTCGCCTCTTCTTCTCATCACTCGTCGGGACGTCAACAAACCGCTCCGGCTCGAATTCGTCCCACGACTCCCCCCACACCGAAGGCAGCTGATGCGTCACCCCCGACTGCCACTGCACATCGACGCCCTTGCGGAGCAGATACTCGCGCCCGTTGTCCGGGTCGCGGAGCGTCGTCTCCCGCAGCACCCGCCGCATGCCCAGGTTGTGCACGTACACCCGCAGCGTCTCGCGGTACGCACCCGCCACGAGCGGGCACCCCTTTTCGATGGTCGATGCGTTGAGCGTCACGACGCGTCCTCCCCCCTCGGCCGACTCGATGACCGCAAACGCCTCGACCTCGGCGCGGATACGCTTGACGAGCTCCGGACGGGAGAAGACGTTGAGGAAGTACCACATGAAAGTCGGCACCGTGTTGGTCGAGCCAACCCAGGGGATGATGAACTCGAGTATGCCGAGGTCCTCACTCGAAGTGCCCACCTGCCGCGAGAGCGCCGCACGCTTGCGCATGATATCCGAAACGGACTCATGCTCGTCGTAGTGGGCGGCGTAATATTCCTCCAGCGCCTTGTTGACTCGCTTGCGCGCCGCCAGCGACTTCGGAGCCGCAAAGTGTAGCCCCTGCGCCAGCAGCGCGATGCCCTCCTCATACTCCCAGACGTCGGCGTAGACCTCCTTTGTAAACGGGTTGTGCTCGCCGAAGAGACTGTACGTGATGCCCTCGCCCAGCACGTCGCGGAGCCAGATCCAGATATCCGGGATAACGAGCTCCTCGCCCGGCTGCACCGCGTTGAGCGTCTCCCCCAACTTGCTCAGCGCGGCGACGTTGAGCTTCGCCAGGGACGGCCCCTTGAAGCCCGTATGCACCAGATCCATGAACTTGTCGAGGTTACCGTCACTCAGAAGCATGTTGAGGTCGGATTTCCTGAGGCCGATGGCGCCGCCGGACAGCTCGAGGAAGAAGGGTTCGAAGGAGACGTCGGGATTCTTCATCGCGGCGCTGATGAGGCCAGGGGAGTTGATGACATAGATCTTGCCGTTAAGCATCGGCAGCGTGCAGATGGGAAGGGCATTTTCCTTGCTGTTTGGCAGTTTCTGTCAGCCTTGTCTGGTGATAAATGCGTAACGGAACGTCTCACAAGAGCCTCGAGTAGAAGCTGGCGCTCTCCCGTAGGAGGGAGATGATGTGGCCGACCAGCGGCACCGTAGGCCACAGCGGAGGGGGTTCCCTGGGGTCGGACTTGGGCGAGACCATTCGAGACACGGCGATCAGGGCGAGCGGCACTGCCGCAATGGCCAGCGTCGTGTACGCAAAAGCTGTGGGCTCTTCGACGGACGACATTTTGGTCATGGCTGGATGAAGCAGAAGTCACCCAGATACCTTCGGGACGCATCCCCGAAGGACATCATCTGGCATAAGTAACTACCCCAAGACGGGCATGGGGGAATGGAACAGCCCGAAGTCTGGGCGACAAGGACCAGCCGTCGACCGAACCGACATCACCAAGAAACATGCTCCCGCGACTCGCTTCTACGGCGTAGCAAGCGATGGTGCATCGGCCAACACCCTAGCGAACTCAGGGTTAGCCGGAGCCGATCGACCCCCTTCGCGGGGGAGGGGGACCCCTAATTTGCAGCAGCTCATTCGCCAAACGGTGGCCTCCCGGAGGCGAGGCCGCCTCTGATGACGCCGAGCCACTTCTGCTCAGGGGATGAGGTCGGAGGAGGCCCCCCCCTTTTCGCAGCGGACCTGGGGGATCGGTCGGTCCGATCTCCTGCACTGTTGCTGCTGCTCCAATGGGGGACAGGGCTTTGCAAGCGAGGGGACGTCGCGTAACAGGGATGCAGCATGAGCCTCCGCTACGGCCAACTTCCAAGGGTCGATGTGACCGCCGAGACTGGCTTTTCTTGGGATGAGGATGGGCTTTCTTGATTTCTCGCATCGAGGTTGGTGCTAGGCACCGCAATGGCGAGGAGACTTTGACGCCAGGGAGTGGTACTCTGGCCCCAGGCATGCCCACGGGGGTGGTAGTTGCATCGACCAGCTACCCCCTGTCGTCGCTTAACCTCATGGCTGGTGTCTTGTAGAAGGTCAGAGCCGATCTGAGGCTCAACTCGCAAACAGCCATCAGGAGTCGATGATGAACGACATCACAGATACTTTTTCTCTTCAGAGGACGATCATGTACAGGAGATGATTCTGATGCCAAGACGTGCGCTGTCAATGCATGTCGGGATCTTGGTAACCCGGACGATCCAGGCATAACCAACCGCCATGCCGAGAATGGCACGCAGAAATCTCTGCCCAAGCCACAATACTGGCATGCGTGACATCTGCAGCACGATGATTCTACCGGACCGTCTTGCCGTCAAGCTGGAAACCTGTTTTGCTAATGATTGATCAATCATTTCCGAAGCAGAGAGAGAGTCGGACAAGCTTGCAATTTGGTCGCCCTGTCTTGAGGTTTCCCAGCTACAAGCTCGGAGAAATCAACGAACAGAGACGACATGTCGCACCCAAAAAAAATCAAAATTGTCGGCAAACGTAATAGCCCGTACAATGACCTTCAAGCTCGCATTTCGAAGCCCTCTTAGGGTGTTTTGACTGTCCATCTCCCTTCCATGTGCCTACGACAGTCTAGGTGAACGTTCGGTGAGAGTCGCTCACCGAAATGGCAGCGATCACGCCATATAACGCCATCGCTACCGCCGGCAGGCCGACACCGACCCTGCGATCATTCAGATGTCGCTCCGTCCTTCCCCGTTGTCTCCGTCCGCGCCGGAACATCACCATTGGAGTTAAACCCTCAATATGGCGCCATCTTCATTCAACCTCCGCGACCTGCTCTCGGACCAGTCGCCAAGCCAACCTTTCCCTCATCGCTCCAATGTCAGTCCTTCAAATGGACTTCGAGATCAAGATGCGGATAAGGTCGACTCCCCGGGAACAGCAAAGCGGCGGAGGATGACCACGTCCGACTTCACCAGGAGAAAACGTACAGCCGTGGCCTGCCAATTTTGCCGGGTTCGAAAGACCAAGTGTGACAACGTCCGTCCGCAATGCGGTTACTGCGTTCGCCAAAAAGCCAAGTGCGTCTACGGCGACATGGACGCTGAAGAAGCCGAGGTCGAGCCGTCCCCGCCGCCAGTGTCGAACGAGCAACTTATGGGACGCCTTGACGAGATCCAGGAGATGCTGCGGAGGACGACTCTCAGCACCGACCCAGTTTCCACCCCCTCAACCACGGCCGCATCGATAGGACCGGTTAGCGTATACGCGGCAATGAGCCCTCGGGGAAGTTCAACAGCCCCCATCCACGGAAATCAGAGAGCACCACTTCCTGGCCTGCGATGCGAGTCGATCCTCAACTGGCCATGCTTTGCCGGCGTGATCCCTCCAAGCGAAGCTGGCATCGACTCGTTTCCGCTCAGCGGAAATTACGAGGAAACACGTGGAATCCGGGGTGACAGCAGCCAGGGTGGTCGAGGTATCAGAGAAGACGCGTTCGTTCCGCTGTGCAGGAAGTTCCTGGCCGAAGTGCATCCTCGTAACCCGGTCCTCGACGGTCTTGAGCTCATGCGGCACGCTCGCCGTGCAGCCGAGGACGGCCTGGGTTGGGACTCTGCATCGTGTCTAGTAGTCAGTCGACCAAACCTACTTCCCTTCTTGCCCCTCACTAAGGCCTCGATAGCTCCTGGCATGCGCTCTGGCGGCCTTCACCAATCCTTGGGTTCAATCACGCGATCAGTCACATCCTCTCGATGATGAACAGATCAAACACATGATCGACTTGGAGGACCAAGATACCGCTGAGGCATACTACGTCGCCGCACAGAAGCGTCTAGGTCTACTGGGTAATGCTATCCAGGATATCCAGTGCTTCTTCTTCGCCACGATATTCGAAAAGTTCTCTCTTCGCCCGTTACGCGCCTGGTTTCACGTTCAGCAAGCCTGCAACCGGCTCGAGTCACGTCTGCTGCAGCGCGGTGAGCGGCCACTAACGCCGTTCAAGGAGCCTTGGCCAGAGAATCACCATCTCGAGCAGCGGCTTTATTGGTCATGTTTCCGGGCTGAAAGGTAAGACATGCGAGAATCTGATAGATAGGCACGATGCTGACGACTGAAGTGAGCTTGTTTTCGAGCTTGGCATGAACCCGTCCGGCCTCCAGGATTTTCTCTACCCTGACGCATTTCCGTCGCCGCCTCACGAACTTTTCACCCCTCGGCAGCTGGGGCTTGGAGACTCACCGGGCGTTAACGAGGAGCAGGGGCAGGTCGACGAGCGTGGGTGGTGTTACTACCTCTCCGAGATATCCATCCGTCGGACCGTGGACGAGATGCTGGACCTACTCTACCGTCACGGGGAAGAGTATTGGATGACGAATCCGACATACCTCATCAGACAGTACCACGACACTGACCAGCAGATCGCCTCCTGGTGAGTCCAGTCCGATCGATGTAGCCCTGTCAATACTCATCCTTCCCCAGGCACTATCACCTCCCCGACGCAGTCCGCTACGTTGACGATGTCATCCCGGACGAGGAGTTCGCTGCCGGTCTGCAGGGCCGCGCCTCCATATGGCGTGAGTACGCCCTTCGGCCGATCTTTTACCATGTCATGCACAGCCAGCAGATCTCCTTGGCCGGGGCCGAGGACCTCGCCGCCCTGGAGGTACGAATCTGCGCCCAGCTGGTACGGCGCTGTGCTTTTCACCGCCGCCATGGCGGCACGTGGCTCATTTGTCGCAAGCTCTTCACCGCAACATGCATCATCCTCGCCGCAGCAAGACATCCGCACCGCGTTTCGCCGCCGACGGAGTGGTCGGGTCTTGTCTTACTTGCCATCCAGATCTTGCAGCGCTGGGGTCGCGATGCGCAGGACCTCAGACACATGGCAGACGTCCTCGCAAACATGCATCGGGAGATATGTGCCGAGCAGGGTCACAATGCATCCTAAGAGACTCCATACCCCGAAACAGAACTCTGTCTTCATCACTACGTGTACTTGGTAATCTTGAACTCATGCCCTGGGTCGAACATACCCGTCTCGGCATAGTAAACCTCCCAATGCGCAACCATTCGCTCCAGCACCTCTGGCCTCTCCTCTGCCAAGTCTCGAACCTCACCCGGATCGCTCTTCAGGTCGTACAGCTCCCATCGATCCTTCCCCCGCGGCGCATTCATGTACAGGGCCTTCCAGTACCCCTCCCTGATGGCGCGGAGGCCGAACAGCTCCCACCCCGTGATCTCCTTCTCTTCATCGTGGAAAGCCGGCGCCGTGTCTTGCAGATGCGGTACCCATGAGCCGCCGCGTACCGGCACCACCTCACGCCCGCGGAAGATCTTGCCTGGCAGCGGGACCTGCGCAAGGTCAAGAACCGTCGGCAGCACATCCATGACGGTGGCGAAGGCGTCTGTGTGTGAGCCTGACCTGGCGAAGGAGGGGTACCGGACCAAGCACGGGCAGCGAATGCCACCTTCGGTGATCCACGTCTTGAAGCCGCGTGAAGGTGCCATGGACGCGCACGCCCACTCTGGACCATACCAAATGTACGAGTCGGCGTTGCCCATGTTCTCGAGCGAGTTGTCGTAGTAACGGTTGATGATGCGCGGGATCGACCCGATACTGCCCATCATGGGGATGGCCTCAAGCATGGCCCCTTCGGCGCCGTTGTCTGACATGAAGATGATGAAGGTATTGTCGAGCTCCCCCGAGGCTTCGAGATGGTCGACGACGCGGCCAATGTTGACGTCGATCTCGTCGACCATGGCGGCGTAGACCTCCATTTTGCGAGCGGACTCGGCCTGCTCCTGCGGCGTCATCTTGTCCCAGAGCTCGATCGTCATGGGCGCCGGCTCAACGTCATCGGCGATGAGACCGAGCTCGACGAGTTTCTTCAGCCGACGGGTTCGCAGGACGGCGGGACCCTCGTCGTAAACGCCCTTGTACTTTTCAATGGTCTTTCGCGGTGCCTGAAGAGGCCAGTGAGGTGCCGTAAATGGAAGATACGCGAAGAAGGGCTTGTCTATGTTGTCCCTCTCGCCGAGGTAGTTGATGAGCTTGTCGGTGAAGGTTGTGGTGGAGTAGAAATCCTTTGCAACGTGATCGGGGTTCGTGCGGTCGAGGAACTCGTCGTCCTTCATCCAGAACTTCCCAGCGTTCATGGGGGTGAAGAAGCCGTGGGAGGGGTCGTCCAGCTGGGGCTCGTAGTTGTAATGATTGTGGCAGCCAGAGAGGAAGACGTAGCTCTTGTCGAAGCCGCGCGAGACGGGAGCCGTTTCCTTGCTGACGCCGAGATGCCTGGGATGAAGAAGTCAGCAAACAGTTACCTTAGATGTAACCGGAGAAAGACGATGCACCATTTTCCAGACATGATTGTCTCGTAGCCAGAGTCTTGGAGGATCTCGCTCAGGGCAGCGACCTTGAAGTTCAAATACCCCTCGTAACCAGCGCGGTCCTTGTAGGCATCTTCGTGGTGTCTCATATGTTCCGTCATTTGGCCTAGGCCGGCAATGTGGTTATCCGTGCCGGAGAAGAGCATGCTCCGCGTCGGGGAGCAGGCCGAGGCCGTGTGGAAGTTGGTTAGTTTGACACCCGTTCCCGCCAGGCGATCCAGATTGGGCGTTGCAATCTCGGAGCCGAAGCATCCAATGTCACTGTAGCCCAAGTCATCGGCAACGATGACGAGGAAGTTGGGTCGCTTGGGGGATGGAATAGAGCCCATGGTGAAGACTGATGCTGGGGGTGCAGTTGGGGCGCTTGTTTGTAGCTGGAGGGCAACGAGATGGGGCCTTGTACAGGGAGCGCGACGTGGTGGTCTTGTAAGGCCTGGAGCTCCAGACATCCTCTGGAGCTCGCTGTATCTCCGCCCATCCGCCCGCCCACCTCATCCACTCCTGAGCGCGGAGCAGCTATGGATCTGCGCACGCCATCACGATAGTTCGATGATCTGAAGCTCAGGGGCAACAAGTGGGCGACAGGCCATGATCTACAGGGACTTGCTCTCCACTTAACTCCGTCGTTCCCCGTGAGCCCGCTGGCATCTGGAGTGCGCCGGTCGTGATCATTTCCGGGGAGAGATCCATGGATAACTTCTGCGTAGTTACATAGTACCTGTATGACTTGCTACCAGACATCAGCGACTTCCATGTCATGCCGAAGAGTCATTTCTGCTGCTCTACAAGCATGTGCTGGACTGCCCTCATTGCCCCCCTATCCGAGGCCTGAGCATTCACCACATCGAGTCGCAGTCGTCAAGCCACCAGTCCAGTGATCAAGCGGAAGCTAACACTTGACCGAAGACACTCGCACCATCCTTTCAGAGGCGTTGAAAGACCCTAGACCTGATGCCGTCTACCCCCGTTGCTCCGTTACATCTCCGTTCATCCCCGTCCGCCCTTCACAGCCTTTCCTCATTCATCATAGCATCCACCTCATGCCGCGACATGACAGGACAGCTATCGATCACGCAATCGTCCATCGACATACTTCGAGACGCCAGACAGGGGTCACGATAATCACAGACTGACTGCACGCTGACCTCGAGCCGAGCATTGTCCGGCGACCTCAACCACATCTCCGGGTACAGGCACTTCTGAATACCAGCACCTATCTTAACACCATGCTGGGTACCGCCTAGACCTTATTGCGTGCTCGAGACCCGGTTTGACGACCTGTCGAGAGCTTAGGCGTGGCGACGATATCTGAGCATCATGTCCTTATAAGACCTGGTCGACCGACGCCTCGATGCTCCAATGTGTCGCACCGACCAGCCAAAAACACCCCCATCCGACATCGTCCACTCCTGCTTCCCGACATGTCTTCCTCCAAGTCCCCTCGGGGCCTCTTCGCCTGCTTCAACGCACGGCTGATTTACTCCTGCGGCCTGATTGCGCTCTCCCAGCTCAACTTCGGCATGGACCAGTCCGCCTTCAGCAACACCCAGGCCATGCCGGCGTTCCAACGGACCTTTGGCCAGTACAACGCTGTCACCAAGAAGTACACCCTCGAGACGATGTTTCTTTCGCTGCTGAACAGCGTTATCTTCATCGGCTTTGTCTTCGGCCTCGTCACCGGCAACCTTATTAGCCGCCGCTTCGGACGTCGCATAGCCATGTTTGTCATGTGCTTCTGGGCCCTTCTTTCCGCCGTCATCCTCATTCTTTCGAAGACACCAACCCAGGCCATCACTGGCCGTACCATCGCGTATGTCTACATTGGAATGGAACTTGCGCTTGTTCCGGTGCTGCAGTCGGAGTTGGTGCCTGCCGAGGCCCGTGGTTTCGTTGTTGGAACCTATCAATCTGGTCTCATGGTAGGTCTCTGCCAGGTTACCTGTGTCTGTTTTTGTGGAGTGTTGATGTTAATACTGTCTAGTTCGGCTCCCTCATCATGTCCATCATCTGCCGTGCCACGAGCGAGATCCCCGGCAACGCTTCCTGGAGGATCCCTTACGGCCTCTTCTTCATCATCCCCACGCTTCTCGCCGTTGGAGTCTGGTGGATTCCAGAGGTATGTCACCGTACGTTCACTCTGAAAATGGCATGCTAACGCTGCCCAGTCGCCTCGTTGGCTACTCACCAGGGACCGTCACGAAGAGGCCCTTCGGTCCCTCCGACTCCTCCGACAAGGCGCCTACACAGAGGACGACATATTGGAAGAGCTCAAGTCCATGCAGCAGTCGCTTGGAGCCACCGTCAAGAAGGGACAGTTCATGGACATGTTCAGAGGCAGTACGTGGAACATCCTTTTTGCTTTTGATCGTGAAACTGACACTCGGATGCAGCCAACCTCAAGCGCACGGGAATCACTCTTGGCGTCAACGTGTTCCTCCAATTGACCGGCCAGAACTTCAGTTCCAAGTACGGAACTATCTTCATACAGAGCCTGGGAACTGTCAACCCCTTCGTGATGGCGTGCATCAACTCCGCCCTGGGCATCACCGCCGTCTTCTTCACCCAATTCATGACCGACAGGGTTGGGCGTGTGTAAGATACCCCACGTCACGTATCCTGTGTTACAATGGCAGAAAGCTGACATGGGCATTCTAGACCCCTTCTCATTGCCGGCGCCAGCGTTCAAACGGCGGCGTTGATGACCATGGGCGGCCTCGGCACCGTTGCGAACCCCTCGTACGGCATCAGGACTGGTATCGTCGCGACCATGACCCTCTTCAGCATCGGCTTCTGTCTCGGCTGGGCCCCCTTGTCGCACGTGGTAGCGGCTGAGATCCCGACCACCGGCCTTCGCGACCTCACATATGCCCTCGGCTCCGTCGTCAACATTGTCATCCAATGGGCGGTCGCTTTCAGCGTGCCCTTCCTCATCAACGACTCCCACGCCGGACTGGGTTCCAAAGTCGGCTTCATCTTCGGCGTTACCTCCTTCATGGCTATTATTTTTTCCGTCTTCTGCATCCCCGATTGTGGCGGCAAGACTCTGGAGGAGATTGATGAGCTTTTCATCCGCGGCGTAGCGATCAGGGACTTCCGCAAAGCCGATGTGTCGCTCCGAGATGGGTCTGAGGCTGGAGAGGACCTCAAGATTACCAGGTCCAAAGACTACGTGAACGAAAGTACACAAGCTGTCTAGGAGTTGAGCTCGAGCACGGAGGTGCGAGAAGTTGGGAAGAATTCGTGGAAGGGGTGGACTATCCACGCCGTCATCATGCCTCTAAATCAAGGATGGGAGAGGGATTCTATTCTACAAACACAATCAATCGCGTTATCAAGCCCATACCTAGACACCCGAACGCCGTTGTTTGTCACTCGCTTAGAACTTGAACACCTGGGCCTTGGTGTATCCCAGCTGAGCGAGGATGCCGTCTCCACTCGCGCTGCCGAATCCGCTGGCGCCCATGAGGGCCGTCTCCATGCCTGGGGGACCGCACACGAACACCTTGGAGGCCTGGGGATCGAGAGAAGAAGATCTCGGGGCGACCTTGGACAGAAGTGCAGCGTCTATGTCCGCCCTCTGATACGAGGAGCCAACATTTGGCTCTCGAACCACGAATGTCGCCCGGAACCTGTCGGGGAATTGTTGCTGCCACGTCGCGAAAGTGTCCTTGAACAGGATCTCCGAGTCATTCCGAACACCATAGACGAGGTTGATCTTGGTCTTGTCGCTGGGGTCGTTCAAGATGCCTTGGGCGAGCTGGAACATCGGCGTGATGCCCGCCCCGCCCGCGATGAGGGTGATTTCCTCGTGCTTGTTGGGGACCCACGAGTAGGCCGGAATGACGGCGGGGAACAGCAGCGTGTCGCCCGGCACCAGGGAGTGGATATGCGAGCTCATCTTTCCGTTCGGGTACCGCCGGACGGTGAGTTCAAGGAAGCCCCTCTCATCTGGGCGTTTGGTTAGCACAATCGTGCACCGCAAAGTCGAGCAGGTCGAAGCTTACCGAGACGGCTTACTGGCGTGTATGGGCGGATCACTGGAAGAAAGCTGCCCTTGGGCCAGGCGGCGGTCAACACGGAAGCTACAGGTAGTGGCCACAATCAGCAAGATGTGATGAAAAGCAGCGATTGATGCCGTACAGCACAGGCCCAGACCGCTGACAAGGTCAGGTGAGGGCAGCTCAAACTTGAGGCGCTTGGTCGTCGGGCTGAGATCTTCGGAGCTGTGGAGCTTCAGGCGCAGGAATGCCGGGCCGACCTTGTTGAAGGCCGCCTTGGCTGCGGGGGCGGTGCCCGTCGTGGTTGTTTGCGTCAGCGACATTGAGGATGAAGATGTCTGAATGTTGCGGTTGATGATGAAGACGGCAGCGCCTGCGACTGTGACGCCGCCGAGCAGACGGCCGGCGGTCATGCTCTTGAAGTAGCTGGCCATCGTTGGGGATGTCCGGATGGGCGAAATTGAAATGGAGGAGGGTACGCGTTGCTCCGGTCAGCTTGCCGTGACTCTGACCGGGGGCTCTGGCGTTTTTGAGCACTCCGAGTCGCCTTGTACAACGTCAGCCGGATGGGACGTTCCACTCCCACGGATCCATTCCTACTACTTCGGGCTACGCTGCATTCAGCAGACGGCGTGTGTTGATGTCGGGAGCCGGGGGACTCGAAGCCCCGCGCCCGGAAACATCCGTGGCGAGCTCGTCGTGAGTGTTTAGTGGCAGCGGATGGCAGAGAAGGTCGCTGAAGATCGGACTTTGGGAACCCCGACTCTCCGATTTACAGGACTCCACCACCGTCTCGGCCGCCATCGTTTTAAGTCCGCCCCCTGTACACACGCGGCCCTTCCAGCGCCCTTGTGCTGCCCCGGTCTCCCCCAAATGCCGTCCGAGACTTGTAAATAGGCTTTCCCCAGGCAAAGAAGATTCAACGGCGTGTCGTGCCTAACGTCATTACCTGGGCGCCAAACGATGCAGCCATTGATTGCCATCTATCAACCGCCTATTTCCGATTTGCCCTTGTAATCTTGGGGCAACTTCAGGACGGGTCGTTGGAATCATACGAGAAATGAAAGGATGCAAATCCTGTTGGTATCATCCGCCGGCCACATGAGAGTACCTAGTTGGAGTACAAGGTGAGGATTGCCCTTGTCAGTTGGAGGTGTAATTGTGCGGAGGGCATAATCGCGTCTTGCACTCAATCAGCATCCAACAAGCGTGAATGGTTTAGTGGTAAAATTCTCCGTTGCCATCGGGGAGCCCAGGGTTCGATTCCCTGTTCACGCAGGATACTTTTCTCTTTTGCATGTCCCGGCTCCCAAACTGGAAGTGCAAGCCCCTTTTGCGTTCATACATTTGGTCAAAAGACCCATCACGTCGCTACATCGCGATTCAATAAACATCATAGTAAACCTCAAATGATGATCGTATTGGGGCTATGGCCGTGGTCTAGGAAACGTTCCCATCTAGTCACCAGGGTTCTCGGACAGACGACTTGCACGAGACCTTGCAAGGTACGCCCGATCCTCCTGGTCAGCTCCGTGCAAATCGAACATGTACTTTTTAAACTGCTGCATCATCTTGCAAACCTGTTCGAAGTCCTTCTCGTCAAGGATCGGCTGCTTCTGCTTGGAAGAGCCTTGCTTTTCCGTGAAACGGTATTCGGCAAGCGCCACAGCAGTCTGGAAAGCTACAGGCACCTTCAATTAGCATTTTGTTTCCAGGGGAGGTCGCCGCGAACCTACCGTTGCGGATCTCTCGCCCATTCAAGTTCATATGGCTGATTTCTCCGTCTTCGAGGACGTAGTCCTTGGCGCGCTGCGTCGTCTTGAAATCCTCACGCTCATCGTGAAGCTTGTCGAAGAACTGCGTCCAGATTGTCTTGCGACTCTCCCGATCCAGGTCGTCGTATCTAATGATGACATGGATTCGCGTGATGAAGGCATCATCAAAGTGGCCCACGCGGTTGGTTGTCAGAAAGAGGACACCTCGGTAGTATTCGATGCAGCGGAGGAAGACTGCATGCGTAGATGACAACAGTCAGTACTCGCAATGAAATGCCCTCAAAAGGGTGCCCGGAGATAACTTACCAGAAACGAGGCTGTTTCTCTTGAGGTCGGTGACCAACCTCTGCTCGAGATAGACATCCGCCTCGTCGATCAGCATGACGGCTCCCCATTTCTCGGCTAGCTTGAACCACTTGGAGAGCTGTTGCTCCATCTTGAGCTCGTCTGTACCGATATCTCCACAGGTGAGAGAAAGGAGAGGTCGGCCGGTGTACTCGGCGATGCATTCTAAAACGGTCAGCGATTCATGAGTGTGACTTTGAGATCAAAGCAAAGCTTGCCTGCGGTCTGTTGAATGCAAATTTAGCTCGTAGTATGTTCCTAGGGGTCAAGCTGGAATGGAACTCACGTATGTCTTTCCAACGCCAGGACTTCCGTGGAGTAGAAAGATCTGCCCTTCACCCTTGTTCTCAATGAAATCGGCAGCCCAGGTGCGATGCTGACCCTTGATTGCCTCGACACTGGTGAACCTCTGGATGAGGGCCTTGATCATGTCTTTGCGCTCAGATGGCATGACGAGGTTGTCGATGGCCCTGACGTTCGTCTTGAGAGGCCTGCAGTAGGCAACATCAAGTTGGACTAGACCGGGAGTTAGGAACCCGTCATGTGGCAGGGCTTGTGAATGATTTCTGTGCTTACCCCATGACCTCGACTTGAGGTCAAATCCAGGCAGAACCCGGTCGCAGAGCAAATATCGATGATTTGGCCCTTCGATTGCCCCTGGCAAGCTAAGGTCTTTCTCCACGGTTGGATCCAGAACGTCATAGTTCCTCCAGAGGAACCTGTCGGGGGGATGGGGTCGGAGTCCGCGGCATTCCTCGCACTGGCACACGACCAGCCCTTCCTTGTCGTTGCGCCCGTGAAAGTTCCCAACTAGCCTCGGGATTGAGTCAGGTTTCTCATCAGAGTCTGAAGTTTCTGATTCCGACTCGACTCGGGATTTCCGAGTTTTGACCCTACTGGAGTAAGAAGCAGGATCGATGTACACTCGACCGCGGAGTGTCTCTCGGACCGGGTTCGGAGCAGAGAAACCTGTACGTGTTGGATCCACGTCTTTGAGAACAGGTCCAGAATAGTAGACCTGACGTCCTGGAAGGAGCTCGTACCAGAACCTGCCCTGCTCCTCTAACCTCTGACGCGTCTCGCCGTGATTCTCCGTGTCGAAGAACGCTGCGGGGATGAGCCTCATGGAGATGATCTTTCGCTCGCCTTCGAAAGGAGCAATCATCACAGTCTTCAATGTTCTACCAACGTACCGTCCATCGTAGGTGAGGTTCCAGACGTGAACAAGGTATGCTGCAGGTATGTCTGGTGCAATTGTCGTCATGATGGCCGGGTCTGTCACCACTGAATTCACAACATATGCAGATAGCGCATCGTGTGATTCGAGGTAGACGGTGTCTCCAGGCTTGTATAGTAGCCAAAGCATCCGGAAAGTGCACATCTTCCTGGCGTGCCGTTCTTGCTCTTCAAGCATTGCAGGTAAAGTGGACTTGCTGAAGTAATCGAGGAGTGCTCCAAGATGCCGCGTGTCAGGGGTTGGCGAGATTTCCTCATCTTGTACACCGCCTGGAGCCGAGGTTCTTGAAGATTTGTCGCCGGAGATCTCGGCAAAGTAGCTCTTGAGCTCCTGGAGGTGGTGTGCGATGAGCGCAAAAGGCTCGCCAAGCCATACCACTGGGGCATCCAAGTTGATCGATGGGTAGAACCGCACCAATTTGCGAAGTGTTCGAAGCAGAAAAGTTGAATGAATAACCAGGCGTGTCGAATGAACCCAAATACTTAGAGAGGGATCTTTCATGATCAGTTCGTGAAGGATATTTTGCCTGCTGGGCGGGAGCGCGCCTGCTTTGATCATGATTTGCGTTTTGTCCGCCGCTGTGTGGACCACAGTGACGACTTCGAACGCCAGATTCTTGTTGCTCTCAACACCCTGGCGGGCAACTGAGAGGTCAAACTCCGCATCCAGGGGTTGTTTGCTGATGAAATGTTGCTTGCGATCCAAGTACTCGACGACATATGCCACGTCGCGGGTAGGTTTCTCCTCGTCTTGTTTCGTGTCGGCGCCCTTGTCATCAACGCCACTTTCAGGCTTCCCCTCCTCTGAAGATTGGTCGTCTGCGACAATGGGGGACGCCTTTGGGTTTGTTGGCTCAACCAGTTTGTCTCGACAGAGAGGGCAGAGCGTCCGTTCGAAATCGAGTAAGACTCCATGGCTACGTCCATTTACTGGACAGAACATTCTAGCCGGGGACTCCCAGGCCATGGTTTGTGTATCTTTGTCGTTCTCGGTCGGTGCCGCTGCATTTTTCGTGTTCGCTGTTTCTGCATCAGCCTTGACAGTTTCGCTTGCAGCCGAGGTATCGACAACGGAATCTTGAGTCGTCTTCTGTAGACCACTGTCCTCGGCAGCGGGCGTGGACTCAGATCCAGTGCCGCCAAGATCTTCAGACAGTGTCCTGGACTTTGTTGCGACGATTGATTCCAAAGAAGGGACTTCGGCTGCCGCCGTCTGGTTGGCACCTCGCTCCGGCGGCATCGTGAGGCGGTCAAACGGCCGGACTAACAGGTGACTCGGTGTGAACTTGGGGTGTAGGTAGCACTAGATGTGTCTTCTGGCAGAGCCATGGCCATCTCGCGATTCAAATACATAGGGCCCGGCCAGATGTAAACCAGCACCGACGGTGAGGCGTCCAGTCACACGCTATTGATTGAGCTATTTATACCCTGTGTCTGTATGACTGCCCCCTAAGCGCCCAACCCTCCTGGCCAAATCAGAGGGTGTGCTGATCCTTAGGCGCATGCTTCCTGCATGCATGACGGCCAGCATGTTGAGTCGAGATGCCCGTCAAAGGTGTGTCATTGGCACTGCGGCGGGCCAAGGCTGCATAGATGACAGCTTGCAGATTCGGCCCCCAATTTCCATGCTGCTTCTCCAGCTAGTGGATTGATTGGAGATTGTACGGTAAGTTCTTCTTCATTAAGATGCAGGGAGCCCGTCGGCCCTGGTGTTCCCCCACCGGAACCTTGCCCGTGTAACAGCACCGAGCGGCGTATTTTGTTGCCTCAGCGCACACTGACTGAGATCATTTCGAGCACTTCGCTCCATTGCCGAAAAGTTCCACGTTGATCAGAAAGATCCTACCGGAGTATCCTCTCGAACCTGGCACGGGCATGATGCAGCATCCAGATTGCCCTTCCAATATCGCGCCGCTTGTCCGCCAGTACAGCCTGAAAGCACATGAAGAAACACCCGACGATCCTCTCACGCACACCATCGTTTCTGTCGTCCGCCAAGATGACGCGAAAAAGGTTGACAATGAGCAAGAAACAGTTAGCTGGAAGAAATGGATAGAGTTTGGGACATCCGAGTGAGACCCCAGCAGCCAGTCTTGCAGCTCCAACGACCTTGCATTGGCCTATTAGGGACGATACCTATCGCTAATGCCTGGTAGTGACGCAGTTTTATCACCAGGACCCCTTGAAAATCAGCGGCAAAATGTCATTGAGCTTTGGAAAAGGTTCTGCCACCTTTACCCCGACGGAAACCAGGCTCTCTCAGATATCAACAACGTTCCTACAATTGCGACCCTCCGTGAAGAAATCCAGCGAGCCGAGAACTCATGGCAGTCCAAACAAGATAAAGGGTTCCGAGTTGTGAAGAACCGATTCCTGAACTTCGCCGAGACCATGAACGACTATTCCTATCTGTTCAGCATCGTGCCAAGCGGGGACAAGTACACGAGTCTGATCACAGGAGTTGTATCATCTGTAGTCAAGGTACGGGGTCTTTTGTCTGGAACTGCTGTTTTGCTGAAGCTGAATTATTATGCCTAGGTGTCCGTACACCACAAGACGACTGCAGAAAGCTTTGCAGAGGCGCTCTCAGATGTGAGCGATTGCCTTCGTTCCGTCGAAAAGACCGCACGTATTGCCGACAGCGACGACATGCGGAAGCATGTCGTCGACCTGTACGTTGAGGTCTTTGGGCTCCTCTGCCACTGTCTAGAATGGTTCACGAGCAAGCGCAAGCGGTGGTCCGCCGCCTTCCAAATGGACACCACAGTTCCCAAGTTCCTGAAGAGAATAGAGAAGATCGTACTACGAATCGACCGCGAGAAGATGCATATTGTCATCACGGGCGGCATTGTGCTGGATCATCTCCGTCCGCTGGGGAATCAGAGTCGCAGAGACGAGACGGCAGAGATCCATGACAAGCTGGACAAGATGGGAGAGCAGCTTGGGTACTTGTCTGCTCTGACGCTTAGCTCTGTCGAACAACATCAGAGATCAGGTGAGACTCGATTTCCAGGTCCTTTATTTTGAAAACATATGGCTGACTCTCAGCTTCTAGATTTTGCGGTCGCCGGTCGAAGAATGCAGCTGATGGAGAACTCGAACCCTGAGCTGCCCGCCGAGATGATGGAGACTAACAGTGCAAATCCATGCGCAGGCACAGGTGAGAGATATGGCAGCAGTGATCCAGCGAGCAATTTCCGCTGACATTGTTCTTAGAACCAGAAGAGGAGTGTTCCCGATATGACTTCGAGAAGCTCCTGGAGCCTCTCACCAGCCACATTGACGATGGTCGTAGCCTCATCTCCAACTCATCGCGAGGACCTTCACCACCACTTCTGCCAGAAGAAGTCATCCTCGCAATGCAGAAGTGGATCAAGACTACAGACTCCAAGATGATCTGGGTGCAGGGCGTCTCCATGCTGCCATTCGGGACCGGAGTCTCCCGCGCAGCTATGCGGATCTACGACATCAGCATTCAAAGCGGTGTGCCCTGCATCTCATACTTCTGCAAGCCACTGTATGAGGGCGCGGAGAACTTTCGTCAATCATCCAAGGAGGCCGGGACGGTTGGGTTCCTGTACGCTGTCGTCAGCCAGCTTACATGTCTCCTGCCAATGGGCTTTCCGACCACCAAAGGATTGGACGAGTGGCATTTTAGTCGTCTCGACGGCAGTACTGAAAGTTTGCCGGCGGCTCTGGAGCTAATCAGGGCTTTGTTGCTTCACGCACCGCCATCGCTGGTTTGGGTCGTAGATGGGCTCCAACTCCTCCAGGACGAGACCACACTGCCGCATCTCCGTTCTTTGTTGAACATACTCAGAGACCAGGAGACTAGGCGCATTTCCAAAGTGTGCTTCACCACGGACGGCAACTGTCTAGCGCTGGCGCGAGCCACGAACGTACGCGAGCGGGTTGATGCCACTAGGATGTCACAGAACAGACCTGGACCGCTTTTGCGAGGAGGATCCGACCTCAACCAGCTTGGGATGCAACGGTAGAAAGTTCAGGCTGGTGTTGGGGTCGCAGGAAGCTATCAGAGGCGATGTCGATTCAATTTGTTCGCGGGCTAAGACGAATCAAGGTCGGGTCGGAAGAAGAAAAATCAGGCGTGGGAGAGATGCAAATTGGTCATTCAGTGCTGTACCACCCAACAACCTGCCGATGAAGGATGGTGCTATGGTGGGGGTGGCTCCCGGTGCATCGTGAAAAGGGGCTGGCGTTGAGACCCTTGGCTTCAGCCCAGATGACGAATCTCGCCGGCGGAAGGCGATTTATCCGCCCTGCACCGCACCCCAGCAACACCTGCAGGGTGCATGCCATGGCTCGTCTATCGGGTAGATCCCTGGCCAAGAAGACCCTGACAGATCACTCAGCCTTAGTGATACTCCTTTTCCCACAATGCTACCCCGTTATTCGGCCGCATCTCCGGATTTTGCTAGTACGACTTTAGAACAGATCGTGTTCCAACCGGTATGCTTAGGGCGATGTATTCGCGGTTGCCTACGGGCCTATTTTTGTTCCAACGGGCCGCCATGACGCGGCAACTTGCGATATTTAACACTCGATCGACCCTCGCTTACAACAACACCGAACGGCGGCCGCGTTCGAGGAAGAGGGGCCAGGCAGCCGCATAGCCGACGCGAAGCACGCCAGGCCCGGGCACGGGGGCAATTTACCGCGTGCCGCAGCGGCGCCCCGAGATTGCTTGGCGCTGATTTGTTCCCGGGCGAGTTCCAGAACGCCCTTTCAGCCCCGATGCGGGGCGGCGCCGGGCGTCGACCCCGGGCTGTCGTGCCGAAAGGAGACTCGGTACCACGATGGGCATGGGGGTGGGGTGCAAACCCTCAGGCCAGGCACCTTGCTTGGACGGGAGAGAGGCCGCTTCCGCAACGGTGAGCACGACTAGAGGGATACGAGCCCTGCCGCGCTCAGCTAAGGCGCTCAGGGGCCGCGGAGGGCAGAGTTGGGGCAGAGCTGGGGGTGCCTCTGGGGAAATATGCCTTGATGAACTTACTTTACTCGAGGCGGCGCCTGCCACTTGCGATGAGACCTCCCAGGGTCACGATAAAGTCGTCTTTCTGCTCTTGAGCGACGGCAGCGGCGCGTGCCCTTTACCCCTACCGACTCGTCGAGGACCACCCAGTGCTCACTCACTGCCATCTACACACCCACCGAAAATGGAGCCAAAGATCGTTTTCATCGAAACAGAGCCTCTCTCCCATCTACAGACGCAAGGCTCGCTTATTCTCTGCGCCTGTATCCTGGCCATGGTCGTCATCTCCAACATCCTCGAACGATGGGTACTCGCCAAGGTGTACGGAGCTCTCTGGGAAGACCTGTCCCTTGGCCACAACGAGAGGCGACGACGTTCTTTCACCTACCTGCACATCGGAGTCATGATCATGGGCACTCTCGTGGTCCTTGGCTGTTATCCCGTCTTCGACTTCTTGGTGGGACACGCACGACCATCCACGATCCTCATGAGGCCAGGCCGTTTTCATGTCACCTATGGCGACGCCATGTTCATCCTCTCCCAAATCTACAGCGCCTACTACCTCTTTGAGGTGTCCTTCCGAACGAGATTCGCCAGCGCCATCGGTATTGCGCACCATGTTGGCCTGCTCATCGTGATCCAGTCAGCGCTGGCGCTTTTTGGAAGCCCGAAGAAGCACCCTGAGGCAATCCTGGAGTTCTACATGTGTATGGTCTGGGGTAAGTGGTGTCGCTGAGACATGCATGCTGAAGCTTCTATGCTTCCTGCACAGCAAAATTCTCCAACTTATCTTGGCTGAGCTGACATGTGTTGCTACAGGCGCTTTCGACGTCGTTGTGGAACTTCCCCTCTACACATTCATGATCCTTTGGCGTATCAAGAGCTCCAGTCACCGGCTCCTGTCACGGCTGGCATACGCTTGTTTCGTTTGGGTTCTCCTGGGCGCCATCATCGAGACAGCCATTACGATCTGGCTGATGAACCGCTCATGGCACCGCTGGAGTCTCTGTTTCAAAGTGCTTCTGCCGGCAGTCTTTGGGCTTTGGATTACGACGCAGCTGTACGGCGCAACCCGCATTCTTAGCATGGCTCGGACAAAACAGCGCTTGGCCGCGGGACATGGCACCGATGACAGCGAGGAAGCAGTCAGGCGTGAGGAGACTGGGGAGGGAAAGAACCAAGGCACTCGGGAAGATCTGGCGAGTGCAGACGCCAACCGTGACGTGTCATTCCAGCTCGATGAACCATCCAGCGGGCTACGGCGGTGACGAGGAGACTTCTTTTTTTATCTTGATTTCTTGTTTTAAATGTTTTGATAGAGACAAACTGGTAGACGGCGTTTACGGGGCTGGTATTGTACTGCTTCATTGCTGCAGCCGGATTCCAACTAGGTACTTTGAAAGAGGTCGCGAGGAGCTGATCAATGTCAAAGGACGGGCACACGGGCAATTTAGCATGAGAAGGAGTTTGGTCAAGTCATAATAATTCTGTTCGTGATATTAAAAGAGTAATCGGTCCAAGAAAATTGTAAAATCCACCGCTTCGTTCCAAACAATCTTGCGAGCCTTTCAGGCTGTAGCCATCGTGTACTGCTCTAAGCCGCCACTGACGCGGACACCTTCACTCCGACAGACACTGAAATACCTGGGAGAGGCTTAGACAGCGGCAGGACGGGGGAGGCCGGCAGGAGGGGTAATCTTGGGGATGGCGATGGCAGGGACGCTGATGCTGGGGACAGCGGGGGCCTTGATGCTGGGGACAGCGATGGCGGGGACGCTGACGCTGGGAGCAGGGACGCTAGGGACGCTGATGCTGGGGAGGGCGATGGCAGGGACGCTGACGCTGGGGAGGGCGATGGCGGGGATGCTGACGCTGGGGACGCCGGAGGCAGCAGGGAGAGCGGGGGCAGCGGGAAAGGCCTTGTTGAGGTCAATGCCGAGTCCGATGAAGGCGATCTGCTTGTCAACGACGCTGCGGAGCTCAGCGATGGCGGCGGGGATGCCGACAACGTCAAAGTCAGCCTTGGGGGCGTTGTTGACGACAAGCGAGGCGAAGCCGGCGACAGGGTTGATCAGGGGGCCGACGCTGTTCTGGACAAGCTTGACCTCGTCATCGATGATCTGCCTGAGCTCGGGGGTGAAGTCCTTGATCTTGATGTCGTAGATGGGCTGGATTCCAGCAACGGCAGTCTGAAGGGTGACGACGGCCTCGGCGATCTGCCTGCGCTGCTCGACGCTGAGCTTCGACACCTCTTCGGAGGTGGTCACCGGGAGCTTGCCGATCTCGCCGGTGAGCAGGCCGGCGGAGGCGGTGGCGGCCGCGCTGATGGAGCGGACGTTGTCGATGATGAGCTTCTGAGCGACCGCAGCGGCGGCGGTGGCCGAGCCAAAGGCCGCGGCCCCAGAGTCCTCTACCGGAGAGTCAGTATGAGTGTCGAGTCGAGGAAGGAGTGCCGGCGTGGAGAACGTACGGATGATCTTGACGCTGCCCTGAGAAGTGGCCTGGAAGGACGAGAGGATCGTCAAGAGGGAGCCGGTGACTGTGGTCTGGCGCTCCTCGATGGGGGCAGTGGGAGCGGCAATGGCCAGAGAGGCCAGGACGAGGGTGGCGAGCTTGAACTGCATGGTGGCGGTCGAAAGATGTGGAAGAGGAGGGGATTATTGGATGGATTGGAAGGAGGTGGAAGTGGTAGTTGATGTTATTGCTGATGTGAGTGTGTGATGAGAGTAATGAAGATAGATTGTTTGATGCGGGGTTGAGCAGCCTGCTTTATACCTTTTCGTGTCTATCCAGATGCCCTCTTGATGCCATAGAATATTCCGACATGTCCGATTTCGTGCATGCAGATTGTGCCATCGCAAGTGCATGCGCCGTAAGCGTACAGCTTCTCGAACCTCAAAGTCGAAATCTTCAGCTCGATCCCTACAACGCCTGGAGAGTCCCGCATCTCCCTACCCTCTCAGTCCAGCTCGGTGTATCCATCTTGAACATGCAAACGGTCGACGGGCAACTTTTTCCAGGGGTTTCCGGTGTTTCATTCTAGCCTGGACCTGAAGCCGCCTCGTCGGTGAAACCCATGGAGGGTGCCGTGAACCACTACCCTGGGCACTTACTACAAGTGAGACTCTTGGCAAGATCACGCAATGGGGAAGGGGGATTCGAGACGGAGTTGTGGCCGCAAACAATCTTTTGCTGTCAGAACCGGACTAGTGCTAGATCGCGCACCGGGTGTCAAGACTCCCGTCCGGCGTTAGATGTGCCGAAGATGGACAAATAACGGTGTCGTACAGATGCGAAGTCAGCATTCAAGGCACAAGCTCTCCTGGAAATCGGGCAACTCGGGACATCACTCCGTGAATGGCGATACCATGCTGGCCCTCATGCGTCGACCCTGCTCTGACATCCTCCGACAAGAACAGTGATTGCCAGAGCATCACCAGTGTCACACGGCACTTGCCGTTTGACAAAGTGAGACATGGGCTCGGGACGTCCCGTGGCGGAATGCGGACATGGAGATAAGAATTTGCGGGTGGCGGCTCGGGAATCCAGTCCTGGATTTCCGATCGCCGATCCCCCTGATCGTCCATTCCCCTTTTCCGGGAGTGGATGGGGAAAGGGCTGGAATTGCCCATATTGTTTTCAACGGCGAGCCAGACTCCTTGGCAGCCGCCAACCACAGTTGGACCCCACGAACTAGGTTTCGAAACCTTTGCACCAAGGGCCTGGTTCGAGCTTGGCGCTGAACGCTGGATGATTGGTAAGGAGACCCGGAAGCAGTGAATCCTCCCGAGAGCTGGGATGGGTCTCAGAACAACCCCGTGACCACTGCAATCACCGCCAAGTACTCACCGCATACGGTTGCGAAACAGGTAAAAAGATCTAGATCATGAAGATTGCAGCATTGCATAGTACTAGTACCTAGCTAGATAGGCTAATGGGTACAAGGAACGAGAGATGGAAAAAGCCACACCTCACTCAAGCTTGAAGACGTTTTCATAGCAGTTTGGAGGGCGTCTGGAATGTTGAGAGGCAGGTTGATATCTTTTTAGGAAGCAAAAGGTATGATATGTACAGAAAGAGTAGATCAATCTCATCGAGACGAACCCGACAAATGGCCCAGTTGTAGACATTCAAGTTGAGACCGTGACAATGGCCTCATGACAAAGCCATCTGATCAGTCTTTCACAGCAGCTAGACATACAGCTGCCCGTAACCAGTCCCATCTCCGGCAGTGACGTCTGCCTCATCGGCACGAGCAAATAAGACGCCAGTGGGAGCCCTCTCCGGGAGCTGGGGACGAGGAATCTGTCGCCAAGCATCCTGGATGCGCTTGGAAGCCTGCAAGAAACGCGTCTGGACGCTGCGGTAGTCACCGACGACCAGCTGACGGTTTCGCTTGACAAACTTGCCGTCAACCAGAACATGCTCGACATCGGCAACACTGGAATGCAGGACAATCGCGGCAACAGGGTCAAGCCAGCCCAGGAGACCGGGGCTAAGGCCGTCCCAAACGACAATGTCGGCCTTGGCGCCAACGCTGAGAACACCAAGATCAGGCCGACGGAGAGCAAGACCTCCGTTGCGGGTGGCGAGGAGGAAAGCTTGGACGACGCTCATGGGATTGGAGTTAGGAACCTGCCACTTGTCGAAGATTGGCTTCGTGACTGCTGAGCGTGTGGTCTGGAGGATGAAGCGTGCTTGGGTGACAAGATCAGAGGAAGTGAAGGCATGAGTGTCGACACCCAGGCCCGCTTGATCCATGATGAAACTGGACGACGGGACTCCAAGGCCGAAACCCATTTCCGACTCAGGCGTGATGGATACATATTGGTTCGTCTCTCGCAGGAGCATCGTGTCCTTCAGGGTGATGTACGACGCGTGCGAGAAAACGACCGGTATGCTTGTGTTGAGAATGTCAAAAGACTGAAGGGTAGATGGGGAGTTCTCGTCTGCGGGAAGAGTTAGTTTCAGACACTGGTGGTCTTCCTTCTTTCAAACAAAGCGACTTACTGCCGTAGACGCCTCCACCGCTGTGGGTTGTAATGACTGAGACATTGAACTCTCTGACGGGCTTGTTAGAACAGGAAACTCAATGGGGTTAGGGGTGCGGAAACTTACCTGGCCAGGTCAACAATTGAGGTGATAGTCTCAGTATCCACGAAGCCGTTGTCAAAGCTATCAAAAGCAATGCCGAGCTCGACAATTGTGCCCGTCTCAGGGGCTGCCTCGGCAATGTCGCGGAAGTTGACAAGCTGCTGCGAAATGGTGTAGTTGTTGACTTCGTGGAAAGCATACGACCAGAATACACGTGCTCCACTCTCGATACTGGCGTTCAGACCAGCCCAAGATGTCTCATCGGACCAAGTGTGGTGCGCGTGATCCAAGGTGGTGGTGGTGCCTGCATTGAGCAGCTCGTAGAGACCGGCAAGCTGTCCAATGTACACCTGCTCGGCATCAACCCTTCCAGCGGATGCTGCTTCTCCGAAGTGAGCAAAGTACTCGGGGAGGGTGATGTTGGAAAACATGGTCTTGAAAAGAGTCTGCCAGCCGTGACGGTGGGTGTCGACAAAGCCGGGGCTGATGATCTTTCCGGAGGCGTTGATAACAGTGGCGTTGCCGGGGATCGAAACCGGAGACGCCTCCTCGCCGGGCCAGATACCGGCGATACGGTCATCTTGAACTAGCATGCTGCCATTTCGAATGACGTTGAGGTCGTTTGCCTGTTCATCGAAGGCAATGATGGTGCCGGAAGTGAACAGAATTGAAGATGCTGCGACAGGTTGCCCTAGCTCTAGTGCCGCGGTGAGGCCGAGGGAAAGGGTGAGTGAAACCATTGTGTGAGTTATCAAAGTAGAGATGGGGCTAAATGGGGATGAGTTGTTGGTGTTTGCGGTTGATGTTCAAAAGACGATCGAGATGCTCGGGATAAAGATGTCTTTTATAACCTTCTCTGTCAAACGCATTGCCATGATTTCTACCATATCTTCTACTGGTATGACAGTTATTTCCTGTTCAAGGCTGCAGCTCCGTCGCCGAGCCATCCGAATCCTCGTGATGCCTGCGAATGTGCTCGACGCGCCCTCGAAAGACCGACCCTGCATTGGATTAGAAATCCTGGGAACTGCGCATCTCGTACACTTGTCAACCCTTTTCGGCATTAGAACGGCTACAATCCCTAACGCCGCCTATTTGTTCAATCTTTAATTGCCGCCAAGCATGGATTGCTAGATTTCACAGCATGCGGTGTTGTAAGCGAGGGCTTCCCCTTTTGATGCATGACTCGTCACGATGACCGTTTCCCCCCTTTGGGCTAGTCAATTCCCACCCCCTCGGTGATCTTCAACGTACTGCCACCAAAGCACATTGAAGTGCCGAGGGAAAACTTGGCAATGTTCTTTCATAATCTCCGTGGTGCCTCGGGGAAAAAGACCCTTCATCTGTAAGCCAAGAAAGCATCACCGAGACTGGGTCGAAGGTGCGCCCGGCCCTGAAGATTCCTCGAGCATGGCTATGATTTCTGCAGAGAAAACCCGCCTCAAGATCTATTCCCAAACAGATCAAATTTTTGGTTTACCTAACCTTGATTGATCATGGTCTGAGGCGCGTCTAGCGTTTTGTAATTACTAACGCATCAGAAATTGAATCTCACAAAGTCCGACACTTCAAGTCCCGAGAGCAGGATGAACGCCGGCTCAACGGAAACCTTGATTTAAAAAAGACAACCTGAAGCCCTAATCCACTCGCCTGATTGTAATCTACCATTGATCTCGGCAGTGGGAGGGAGGGGGGGTTGAGCGGGCAGACCGGGCAACAAGAAGTCAACCTGGAAGGCACTCGAGTAACTCAAACAACAGATGGCACACTCGTCGCCTACATCAGATGCACAAATTACAAAAGGCCGTTGGTAAACGCAAGACAGCATAGGTACTTGCCCAAGCCACCCATCTGAGCAGCCGGAGGTGATGGTCCTTACAATTCGACACAACATCACCAAAATGACGCAAGAAAAGACCGCTCGTTGCCCTCCGGTCGCATTTCCAGAAGCAGCCTAGATGCAGTGACACCTCAGGTCAGACAGATCTGACTTGGTGAGACAGGCGGAACAACCCGATGCTGTGGACTGGGGAACCACTGCGCCTCTGAGACAAGACATTGCCCTCGGAGACAGAGCCGGCAAATGGACATCCGGAGAGGCTAGGCCTCGACCCCAACAGGTACGCATCCCGCTCCCGGACGAATATCCCCCGGATTCAGGGAGCAAAATTATCCGGTATTCGCAGCATCCTGCCAAGGCATCTGGAATACTTGGCATCCACGTGCATTTTCTGCTGGACAGAGACAGGCGAGTCTGGCCGCTGGTTTGGGATCGACATTGGATTGGTCCATTACCGAGAACCCGGTAACGGCTTTCTGGTTCTGCTTAGGAGATGGAAGCAGGCTCACGGAAAAGCGCACCCTTGGTCAGCTGGTGTTTCGGACAAGTTCAGCGAAACGGGAATCCCCATGCCAAGATGTCATCGCGACCCGCACCGAAGTCTTTCGGGACCGAGTTACAGCAAGACAGAGCAGGATCCGTCTTCGAGCAACAATCTGCCGGGCAGCCTTCCAGGCACATCCCCGGAATGGAAAGCGGTTGTCAACGGTTTCGGCTCTCTTGAGTTGGCCGGACAAGCCAAACCCGGCCTTGCTACCTGCCCAAATCTGAGGAACGGGACTAGACAGGAGACTTACACTGCCTCGGACTTACCTCCGAGATCCCAGCCCAGCGGCTCGACCCGGTCTCAGGGCCGTCTTGGTCAGCATCCCTCGCCCTTGGAACTGGAGCCATTTCACTGCGATTGAAAACGTCAAGTGCAGCGAGGTCTCGAGTCAACTGGTGCTTCATCGATTTGCAGCATGATTCACAAACACGGCAAGATCCGTATTGCACGAAGACGTCACTTCAACACCGCGGAGGATTTGATCCACGAGACCAACTCTGCACTCCGCGATCGTCCATCAAGAACAGCCAAAATCTCAGCCAATTTATTCCGACTCTGACTTAGCCGGAGACGGAGGCCTCATCAATCATTGTCCTCCACTCTGCCCACACGTTCTTCGCATAAGTCTCGTTCCTCAGAATCTCAAGTGCGGTAAGAGACAGAATCTTGGCGGTCTCGACAGCCTGGCTATGCGCAAAGTCCTATTCATGGTCAGTCATATCATTTCATAACTTCACTCTAGAGGAGCAGTGCTTACTGTGCCGGCCAGCTCGCGGAAGCCAGCGTTGTGGACGGGTGCCGTCCCGCCAACAGGGAATCCGACCTGGAGGGCAGGCACAAACCAAGAGACGTTGCCCTGGTTCATTGTTAGCAAAGAATTTCACTGACGAGATCATAGGGCGTACCTGGTCGGAAGACGCGGCGGCACTGTTCTCGCGACGAGACTCCTCGGGAGTGGAGACGGTGAAGTTGGCCGTCTCAGGATTCTCCGACGGATCAAAGTACTGCATATGGTGCTGGTAGAAGGTCTCGGCGAGTGGGAAGCTTGGGTGCTGGTCCCAGTAGTCCTGGAACTGGACAATTTCGACCGAGGTATTGGTGGCCGAAGCCGACGCCTCGATGATGGAAATGACCTGGTCGAGGACAGCGTCGCGACGGGGCCTTGGGGATGTCAGCGGGTATGGTCTGGCCAAAGAGGGGAAGTCACGTACCTCAGGTTGCCGCGCACACCCCAGACGCTCTCGACAAAGTCAGGAATGATGTTGGCCACAGCGGCGCCGCGAGTGACGACGTGGTGGATCCTGTCCGAGGGCTGCAGCTGCTGACGGTACAGACCGGCCATGGTGTAGGCGGAAACAAAGCCATCGAGGGCATTGCGGCCGGCCCAAGGGGCTGCGGCAGCATGGGAGGCAACTGATCAAGTGGAGTGGTGAGCAAGGCGCTCGGGATTTGAAGATGTAGAGAGATGCATACCTCCGGTCCATGTGACGTTGCCGCGCCACGAGGCGAGAGTCCGGCCCCAGGCGGCATAGCCAGAGTTGCCAGGATGGGCCATCAAGCTGCAGTCGAGGCCATCGTAGGCGCCGGCCTCGACAAGCTTGACCTTGCCGCCGCCACCCTCCTCAGCAGGCGTTCCGAGGAGACTATGCATGTCAGCATTCGGGCTCATTGTCTTGATGCATGTCTGGCCTTAACTTACACGACCTTGCCCTTGACTCCTCCATTCTCCAAGGCCTCCTTGACACCGATGGCGGCCGCAACACCGACGGTGGCAATGAGGTTGTGTCCACAGGCGTGACCGACGCCGGGGAGGGCATCGTATTCCGAGTTGAACGACACGGCGCGGCCCTCGCCGTTGGAGAACTCGGCCTTGAAGGCAGTGCTGAGGTTGTATGCGCCGCGAGTGACGGTGAAACCTTGCTCCTCGAGGTAGTCGGTGAGGATCTTGTGGGCGTAGACCTCTTCGTAGCCGACCTCGGGGTTCTCCCAGATCTGTATCCAATGTCAGACGGGGTTCTATGAAGGATTCCATGCATGCTCACCTCGCGGTTGATCGTCTTCAAGCCTTCATTCTGCTTGTCAATAGCGGCGAATACCGAGTCGGCCAGGCCATCGGCGCACGAGGTGTTCACGCCGAGAGCGAATGCCAGTAGGCCGAGAAAAACTTTGCGAGAAAGGGCCATCGTTGCAGGTTTGTCGAGGCTGGTGGCCAATGCAAGCGTTTTGATACCATGTTGCCATCTTCACTTCAGGGCTTTTATATCGGCCGAACTTACGTCTTGGCAGAACATCTCCTCCGATGTCGTATCACGATGTCATCGTCTGGTGGTGTTTCCCCGAGGAAGCGGGGGCGGCATTTCCATCGGGATGGAGTTGGCCGGGATCATCACCTCTAGCGGCATTTGTCAACGCTCACCAAGTGAGGCGGTGGAGATGTTTGGTGTCGTGGGATTTCGAGGAGGATCACCCGCCGCCAGGGAGCTTATCGCAATCGTCCCATGACCGGCCGAGAATCGGATCCCGGGGTTGCTGTACTGGCTCGGGAGACATGTCAAGCATATTCTCCGTTGGGGCCGCTAGCAACGAAGAAGAAGGTCGCATCAAGACTGCGGGGTAGCTGTCGGGTTCGTCTTGGGTTTATCGTGGTTCTTCGTGAGGCTTGGCCGCTTGTGGCAGCTGTCGAGGAGATCTCACCCATGGGCATCCACCCCCAAGGCGACGGCCGACCCAAGGCGCCATATCGTCGATAAGACGGAGACAAGTTTTGCAGGCCGATATGGTATTCTGGGCAGAATTTCCTTCGAAAGGGCGGGAGTTGGCCGACGTCGGCAAACCCTGGCGGCAGTTAGGCGCGATGACGAGGTCGGCCAGCAATCTCGAACCTCGGCTGTGCTTCACGATATGCAGCATGATGCAAGTGTTGAGGGGGGATCTGTGCGATAAGCTGAAGACGAGACTGGCTGCTGCAGTGGAAGACCGGGTCTCCATGTCTTGGGTGGTTCAGATCTGCTGCCATCGCGCCCCATCATCAGCTTTCGGTTCTTCGACCTGACTACAAAAGGGCTGTCGCTCAGCTGTTTACAAGACACTGTCCCCTCCATTATCACTAGGCACGTTTTGCAGGCCGTGGGAGTGTCACCGGCAGCAGTGAGGATCTGTGCCATGAGGTCGCCCTTGACTGTAGTTTCAAGCCGTGATCATGAATAAGGCTGACGGGGCGCACCGTTGCCGGTGATACCCCAGCCCCGGATGTGGCTGGCGTCGTGCAAGCCCAAGGCGTACTTCGAACGTTGCAGGAGGCTGCACAAGGTTCGGGCGGGGTGACCAGCCGCTGCCAACGGCGGTGGTCGCACGGCACCAGTGTTCGGAGCACGTCACAAACTTGCATCGCTCGATGACACTTCCCCAGGCCGGTCGGATGCCGTGCGTCCGGGGAAAAGAGTTCGACTAGCCGGAGCGCTGGCAGAGGCGCGCCCGAGTTGGCCCGGCCAGCGGGAGACAATGTCGGATCTGTCCGGAGGAGAAGCCGTGCAGCTGAGCCGCGGCTTTCCCCAGACTTTCTGGCGCTGCCAGTTGAGTTTGCAGGGCTGGACCTCGTGGATTTTCCCCACCCCCTCACAACCCCCATTGTTCGGCTTGTCATTCGGACGACCGATCTTAACGTCAAGCTGTCTTGGGGAGGAAGTATTTGATGGTGGTCGCGTGAGGGGGATGGTGGCTGGATTGCATCGTGTTGGAACGAGGACTCATTTCCGTGCTGGTGCCTGGCATGTTCCAGCCAGGTGTCCTGGTGCCCCAGTCGTGTCTGATTACAGGCCTGCGCCCGACAAGATAGGGAAGATACGAGCCCCAGATGTCACACGTCCATGTCGTGTGATGAAGCCTGGGCAGAGAGAACGAGAGGGTCAATCGGTCACCTGCAGCAAGTCGGGGCGCCTCGGAGACCGAGGAGAGAAAAGAAGAGAGACGCCGTCATCGGGCATGGCAGCGGGCATGGCAGCGGGGATGGCAGCGCGGCGCGTTGATGTAGGCGGCAGGACGTGTCGAGGAGGGGAGATATCGCGGGCGGGGTTGGGCGAACAACGGCGCTCATCATCTCCAAGATGACTCGAACAACGGGGGAACGGCTTGCATTTTGGGTCTGCGCCGGTTTCACCGACAAGTGGGAGCAGGAGGACGCGGGGGACGCGCAAGTGCCCGTCGTTTCTCCTTTCCAGCAAGACGTGATGAAATTCGGTTCGGCCTTCCACGCCGATGATCCACGACGGCCGTTGTTCCCCCCGCGCCGCTTGCCGCAACGGCCGTCCGGGTGCCGCGGACATGGCCGTAAGGGTATGATGCTCGATTTGGGTACGACTGCACTCATCGCCGCGAGGGGCCGCGTCGTCAGCGCGGTATCAACATGCATGCTGGAGATTTGCAAGATGAAGGAAATGACAGCTCATCAGCCAGACCCAAATCCTAGGGACAGTCGAGGCGAACTGCGCCTCCAACGCCCGGCACGACTGACCTTTCTACCGGAGCGGCCTGGCCAATGATCGTCACCGGATTACCCCCGCCAGCCAATCGGACGCTGCAACGGCCCTGTGGCGTCCTCCACACCATGTGAAGCCCAGCCTCTGGGCCAAGGCAATGCCCCACAAGCTTCCGTATCCGGCCGACCCCTTAGTCGCAGCTTCCCGCGGCTCTCTCCGAGATTTTCGTGTCATGTCGCCCTGGTGTCGGATTGCCGAAGCAGATGGGACACTTTCAATTGACATCATCAGTTTCGTGATTTCTCTTTTCTAGCATCCACATCTTCGACTCATCCTCCGCCAAAGTCACCAGCGTCAGACCCGAGCGACAAGCAGCACCATCTCCAAGGGACCGACCACTCTATCACCAATATCCAATTCATCCCTTGACACATCCATCGCCCCAGCATCGTCATACAATCAGCAGACCGTCAGCCAGTCACTCAGTCAGCAGTCACCATGAACTGCCCGTCGCGTACCGACGACATCACCCTCGACCACCCGTCCTGGAACCAGAGCCCCCGCTTCCTCGCCCCCGAGCTCACCACCTGCGCCGACCTCAACGGCAATGTCAACCGTCGCGAGCACCGCGATGGCGGTGGAGGCGACGGCAGCCTAGCCGACAATCAAGGAGAGAACGACTACCTCACCCACCCGCATCTCGTCCCCGACAGGATGCGCCAGCATCCCGACTCGGCGGGCCGATGGGCCCCCGGCGCCCATCCCCGCCCCAAGGACGCGCTTGGTGGTGAAGACCAACCTCGTCCGACCCCTGTGATCCTCTCGCAGACTGCTCGCCCGTCGAGCGTCTGGGGCTGGATCCTCTGGACAGCCTCTGTCCTGGTGTGCTCTTCTCTTCTCTCCGCCATCCGCACCCCAGGCTTCCTCTCGTCTCTCTTCTCGTCTCTCACTCCCGCTCCTGCTCCCGCTCAGTGCACCGTCCAGGGTATGTTCCCCCCTTCTCACATCCATAAAGCCTCAAACCCATAGCTAACCTCCACAGACACCCGTGATGATGCCGTTCTCATCCCCGCCTCCCGTCCCGTGAAGCGATCGACCTGCGGCGGCGGCGGCGCCAACCTCGAGGAGTACAACCTGCCCCTCCACGTCGGCGGCCTCTTCATCATCCTCGCCGTGTCCTTCTTCTCGTGCGCCTTTGCCCTCATCGCCAAGAAGGTGTCCTTCATCCGCATCCCCGCTGGCTTCTTCTTCGCCGTCCGCCACTTCGGTACCGGCGTCCTGCTCGCCACCGCCTTTGTGCACCTGCTGCCCACCGCCTTCACCATGCTCGGCGACAGCTGCCTGTCCAGCTTCTGGGTCGACGACTACCCTGCCATGCCTGGTGCCATCGCCCTGGCCGCCGTCTTCTTCGTTGCCATTATCGAGATGGTCTTCCAGCCAGCCCGCCACATGGTGCCCGCCGCAGCTGCCGCTCACGGGGCCCACGAGATGACCCAGGCCACGTCCATCGGCTCTGACTCGGACGAGTCGCTCGACAATGCCAACGACGGTCCCCATGCCACCCACGGCGTGTCCAACAGCCTCGGCCGTACGCTGTCTCGCATGAGCCGCGACCCTGAGATCACGCGCGTCCAGAACGGCCAGGCCGCCGACGCCCCTGCTGCTTCGAAGCCCCGCATGGACGAGGAAACTGTCGTGTCTGCTGGATCTCACGGTGGCAGCTTCACCGGCTACGTTCTGACGCCTGCCCAGCAGCAC
This sequence comes from Plectosphaerella cucumerina, assembly GCA_020746995.1. Classification (NCBI taxonomy): domain Eukaryota; kingdom Fungi; phylum Ascomycota; class Sordariomycetes; order Glomerellales; family Plectosphaerellaceae; genus Plectosphaerella; species Plectosphaerella cucumerina. The sequence goes on from JAGPXD010000007.1 coordinate 586,074, forward strand.
CAGAAGGACATTCTCCAGTGCATGATGCTCGAGGTCGGTATCCTCTTCCACAGCATCTTCATCGGCATGACCCTGTCCGTCTCGACCGGCTCCAACTTCGTCATCCTTCTCATCGCCATCACCTTCCACCAGACCTTTGAGGGCCTCGCCCTCGGCTCGCGCATCGCCGCCATCTCGTGGCACCAGGGCGCCCTGCAGCCCTGGCTCATGGCCCTCGCCTACGGGTGCACCACCCCGCTCGGCCAGGCCATCGGCATCGCTACGCACGCCCTGTACGATCCTGATTCGGAGTTTGGCCTTGTGCTCGTCGGCACCATGAACGCCATCTCCTCCGGTCTGCTCGTCTTCGCGAGCCTGGTCGAGCTGCTGGCCGAGGACTTCCTCAGCGACGACAGCTGGAGGGTGCTCCGCGGAAAGAAGCGTGTCATCGCTTGCCTGCTGGTGTTTGCCGGTGCCTTTGGCATGAGCGTCGTTGGTGCCTGGGCTTGATCGCACAGGGAACGTAGAGAGTTCAGGGGAAGAGTCCGAGGAGCGGACAACGTTGTCGAGCCAAGTGCACGACAGCAGGAGCTAGGAGAGCTCACCAGGTCAGAGGCTGACTTACGGACGTGTCAGGCGACTGATGCTGTCCACGGCCTCGGGGCGACATTCGTCCCGAAAGCCCAATCTTTCCCTTCTACCCAGCTGGATCTCATCTGATCACAGTCATTAACCCATCACTTGAGTGCGCACATAAAACTATCGGGACAGATATGGACCAACCAGTCATTTTCGCTCATTTTCAATCAATCTATCGTCCCAATACATGTCCAAACTCCTTATTATCGTGTACATCATGACATTTTCATACATTTGTGATTCCAGGCGAGGCCTCTTCCTCGAACCCCAGGCCACCCACCCCATGCGAACAGACTTCAACACTTATCCCACACGGCCTGGTAAGTCTTCCCCGCCCGCTCAGCTGATGAAGGTCTGGTCCGAACCCCAGGCGCTTGAGCCGATGCCGCTGTCGCGGCTGCGAGTGCGAGGACGCCGCCGGGTGATAGGCGACCGGGCAGACGGGAACTCCCACGGCACCGGGTCGGGGAGGTGGGCAAAGATGCGCTCGGTAGCCACCATGCGCGGCTCGCGCGGCTCGGGCGACACGCTCTCGTTCCACTGGCGCATGTCCCTGTCGAGCTGATCGAGAGTGCGCAGCCGATCCTCCTCCTCCTTCAGACGGCGGGCCAGCGCCTCCTCAGCCGGGGTGATGGGGTCCCTGCCGCGGGAAGGGAAGGCAGGCTCCCTAGGCGTCTCGGGCATGACGGGGCGGATCTCCTCGAACAGCCAGGTGTTGTGGCCCGGGCAGCAAGGGCCCTCGGGGGCGCGGGGGTTGAGGCACTCCGGAGCAGCACAAGTGTGCGAGGCGCAGTAGCGGGGGTTGGAGGACGAGACGGCCACGGCGACGTTGGGGCACTGAGGCGTCTGGCAGGCGTGCTTGGGGCAGTAGGTCGAGAAGGCGTCGCGACGGGAGCCATCGCAGTCGCGGACGGCGCAGACGTGCTGGGCGCAAAGGGAGCCGATGACGCGGGGCTGGACGCAGCCGGTGATGGTGCAGGAGGCGTGGGAGCGGCACCAGGTGCCGCCGCTGATGACGGCGTCGCAGTCGGGGTCGGCGCAGCTGTGCGGGACGCAGTAGAGGCCTGTCGAGGAGCGGGGATCGTGGCAGGTCGGGATCAGGCAGAGGGGTGTATGGATGGCGCACATGCTCGAGTTGGGTGAGCGCTTGAGGGCGCATCCTTCGAGGAAGCAGGTGTCTGGAGGGGGTTAGGGACTGATGTCTCACGGCGGGGAGGGAAGCTCACGCTTCTGGCAGTAGGCAAAGGCGAGGCCAGAGTCGGCGAAGCGACGGGTCATGGTGCAGCCTTCGGCCTGGCAGCGGGAGTCTGAGGCATGTCAGTGTGTGGTCGCCAGTGAGAGGATGAAGGTGACGCACGGTCGGCGCAGTACTTGGACACGCCCGGCTCCTTGGGGTTGGGACACATGAAGGCGCCGAGGCGCTGGCGACAGGCATCTGGGGGAGTCAGTCGAAGATCAACGGCGAGGCAACAGGGGAGACGCACGATCTTTGCAATGCAGCGAGAGGAAGCCCTGGTCATGGAGGCGCATGGTACACTCCAGGGCTTTGTGGAAGCAGCCGGGCTTGATGCAAGCGGGACGAGGAGGCTGGGGAGGACGAGATTGACGGGGGCGGCACTGGAAGAACATGATGGACTGGTTCGATGACGAGCTTGGGAGAGAAGCTGGAGATGTGATGGGAGAGCTTCAAGGTGTTGAAGTGATGGAGTGATGGGGAAGGGGCACACAATGGTGTAGGCTCTTATGGCGGTGCTGGGACAAAGAGGGCCATGATGATGGAGATGTGAGATATCTTTTGGGAAGGAGGATCTGGATGTGAGACTTATCGTGGGGAGGTCTGGGTGTCTGCTGAGGTGACATGTCATTGTGTGTTGTCTGGGAGCGGATGGTGTTCCGGGACGCCAAATGGAGGGGCATCGGTCAGGGGGTGGTGATGCCTAGCGTGGTGTTTCTCCGCCCAGGTTGGGCCAGGGTTGTGGTGGCAGGCAGAATGTCTCAGGGCAGAGATTGAGAGGAAGATCTTCTACAGACAGACAAAGAAGGAGTGGCGGGAGGATTGTCCTTTGTCCTGCTTGGAGGTCAGGGTGGCAGAAGCAAAAAGGGCAAAAATGTAATTTTTGGACAGATGGGTCCAGAAGTTGTGACCGCGGCAGGGATCGAACCTGCAGCCTTCTGATGAAACTTCGGATCGAAGTCAGATACTCTGCCAATTGAGCCACGCGGCCAATTTGAATGAGATTACAAGCGGCGCGTAATCCTATGTCGCGAGCCAAACCCACATTTCGAAGCAGCAAAATTTCAACCTACGTCCCATCTCAGAGCACAGGGAAGAATAAAACATCACCACACAAGCAAAAGGTAATCACCTGACCACGGCAGGGCTCGAACCTGCAACCTCCTGATTCAACTACCGATCGTAGTCAGATACTCTGCCAATTGAGCCACGCGGCCTGTGGATGAGCTGCTTGGTTTGAGGCTGCTGCGATGGCGCCGGCGGGGCGCTGTCGCTCAAACATCGTGGGCCCCATGGCGGAGACAGACGTGGAGAGCAGCAAAAAACTCTGCTCTGGCCCGCTGGACAGGCAAAAGTGAATCGTGTGACCACGGCAGGGCTCGAACCTGCAACCTCCTGATGTAACTACTGGTCGTAGTCAGATACTCTGCCAATTGAGCCACGCGGCCGCTCGATGGGGGTCGAGGTTTGGGGGGTGGACTCTTGGTGAAGGGTGGTGAAGGTGTTGGCATGGGAGGCGTGGATGTCTCGTGTTGCTGTGAGTGTTTACGACGGTGTCGCTTCTCACATGCGTCCTTCGCGAGACGTGATTCGGCAGGGTGGCCTATCGGGGCGGTGGGAGCAGGCTGTCATATCTCATGGCGAAGTGTGGCAGGCAAAGTCTTTGTGAGGGCCACAGCAGGGTCTCAGGTGTATAAGAAGACGATATGCCGGTTCCCGTGAATGTTTCAGACAGTTGTCATGGCCGTTCCGCCAGAAGTGCTGCCGCTGATTTCTCCAAGACGTCTTGCCGGATGCCTGACGTTCAAGTTCCAGTGTCTCTTTCGTGATGAGACCCGAGGTCCAATTCGAGCCGTTGACATGCAAGAGCAGCAACAAAGAATGTTGGCAAGTTTCGATGACGGCTATTCGGCCGCCTGCGCCTACCCGGATGCTACTCTGCTGTCCGACCTACTCGCTGCGTCCCGGCGTGGTGCATGCCACGTGGAGGGCAATAGGCGACCTGCCAAGTTCAACCAGGTACGGACGAATAACTATGTTTCACGTGGAACCAATACCAACTGAAACAGTGCTCAATTAGATTGCTGGATGTTCAACAGTTTAGCTGGAACTCGGAAGACCTCAGGCGGATTTGTTGGCCAATGATTCGGCCATGTCGCCATGATGTATGAGCGTGGCCCATGTTGATATGCCTTCTGAAAAGGCAGATTTCCATCAAGCCAGTATGTCCCTTATTTGATAAACTGAAAAACATGTCGCGATTTCAGCCACCAGCCACATGTGTTGGGACCACGGACCGTATGCTGTTCGAAGAACCGGCCCCAGCGTTGGTCTATCTGACGCAAGACTTCCACCAACATGGCATGGCGTCGCAAACCTATGGGCGAATGCAATATTTGGAAGTAGCGAGCATCAATCAAGTTCGAATAAAATGGCTTCGGCATGGGTATGTTTTTTCCGTGGCCTAGCGTTGTCAAAATCTACTACGACTCCGATCTGTGAGGATGGATGGATGGTTGGAAAACTTCCGACCTTGATCGGAAACATGCCCAACACAATGCAATCCCATCTCTATCACTGGCCATGTTTGATGCGCAGAGCAGGTCGTGGCAGCTCCAAGCCATTGCAACGGTGAACCCCATCAATCGACTGCCACTGGCCAAACGATAGGCTACCAGCCCCCCACAGCCAACCCCTGAATGCCCTCACTTCCACAAACCCCCATGGCGTGGAGAACGTGGTATCAGCCCCCTCCACGAGAACATGCGGAAGCCAACATTTGAAGTTGCATGCGTTATAATAAACGTGCCTCCCACTCGAAGCCCTTATCCGCAAGCCCTACACAAGAGATGAACCTTCAATCGAACTGGGCTGCTGTCGCCCATGTCACCTTCATCCATTTTCGAGTTGCGTTGCTTTGTCATCATTGCAGCAACCGACCCACCGGCACCGGAGCACGTCGCCACTGTAAGCCCGCCCAAAAGTCCCCTGGCGACGATCACTCCTCGTCAAGTAATCCTGGAGCCTTGACGCTCACCCCGCCTCTTCCCCGGTCGTTCTCCCCGGGCCAGAGACGCGTCTCTCTCCCTTCTCTCACACTACGATCACAGTTTGAACTGAATTGCCATTGAGCCAATTCGCGAGGGCCGCGTCCTCCGTCTTCGCCATCATGGACGACCAGACATCTCCGCCGGCGGATGCCCCCACCTCGTCCTCCCTTTGGACGTCCGTCGCCGCCATGGGCACCCAGCTCACCGCCCAGACCGCCATCAACACTCCGCGCCACTCCGGGTCGCTAGAGTCATACCTCTTGATCGCGCAGGCCGCGGTGGCAGGTCTCGTCTTTCTCAGCGCCATTGTTCAGCCTTGGCTTCCTCGCCCTCCCTTATGGCTCAGGCCTTTCGTCCGGGAAGAAGATTCCTGGAGTCACCCCGTCACGCGCACGCTATGGACCTTCTATCTCGGCATCTTGTCCGTCCTCGGCCTTGTGGTTTCTGCCGGCATGGTCCTTACACACCCTCTCGAGCCGACAGACGGGCTGTACGCCGCACCCTGGCTCGCGGCTGTCTTCATCACCGTCACCCGTCAACCGATCACGACCCCAAAGAGGCTCCTGCTCCTCTTCGTCATGATCATAGCTTCCAACACGGCCTTCCTGGCACTATCGAAGCTTCACCATGACCGATTCGGCCTCAACAATCTCTTCAACATTATTATCGGCTTCGCCCTTGTCCTCGGTATACTTGCCATGCCCATGCGAGACCCTGGCCTGTCGCGTGATGGCATCGCCAAGAGCATGGCCACGTCGATGCTATCAAGCCCCGAGGACAACTTGACCCTGTGGCAGTTCATGACTGTCAGCTGGATCCGGCCACTGATGCGCCAGGGCTCCTCAGGGCGCCTTGACGACGAGCACGTCTGGCAGCTGCCCTACGAGTTTCAGCACAGCCGCCTCCACCTGCAGTTCCGCGACCTCCAGGGATCCATCTTCAGACGACTCGTCCAGGCTAACGGCCTCGACTTGTTCATCATATCGGGTCTCGGCATTCTCGAGACCGCGGCCGAGCTCTCCGGTCCCCTGCTCCTCAAGGCCCTCCTCGAGTCGATCAAGGAAGGCCACGCCCACCTCGCGACATCAGTCGGCTACGCCGCGGTCATGCTCATCCTTCGTCTCGTCTCCTGCCAGTCGGCTGTGTTCAGCTTGTGGTTCTCGCGCCGATGCTATGAGCGGTCGCGAGGCGAGATGATCACGACCATCTACGCCAAGACGTTGACGAGGAAGACTTTTGGCGAGACGACCCAGCCGACCGCCAGCGATCTTACTGAGGAGGAGTTGGAGTCGAGACCAATTGAGATCACCGAGGATCCGACTTGGAAGAACAAGATCCTCCGACTTCTGGGACTGCGCCGCGACCCGACGCCCGAGCCGGTGTCCAAGGACGACGAACCAGTGGAGGAGGATCCAAACGGCAAGCCGGCCTCGACGGGCAAGATCCTGAACCTCATGCGGAATGATGCCTACGAGGTTTCCCAACGGTTCTGGGACTTCCCGCAGCTCGTCACACAACCTCTCAGGTTCATCCTCTCCTTCGCCCTCATCCTCTCCCTCCTCGGATGGCCCAGCCTCATGGGTCTCGCCGCGGTCGTCGCCGCCCAAGGCATCAACACTCTTGTCATCAAACGCGCCTTGGAAAGCGAGCGCCGCCGCAGGGCAGCCAGCGACGAACGCATCCATGCCACGACGCAGTTCGTCGAGGGTATCCGCCACCTGCGCTGGTACGACTGGCAGGACAAGTGGGTTGGTCGCGTCACGCGCACCCGCCAGCACGAGCTCAAGGTGCTGCTCCGGGCCGACCTCTGGCAGATCTTGATGAACGTCATCAACGTCGCTTCGGGTGTCCTGTTCCCCGTCTTTGCCTTTTTCGCCTACACATTCATCGCGGGCCGCCAGCTCAGCGTCGAGGTCGCTTTCCCAGCGCTGTCCGTCTTCGCGATGCTCGAGTCGAGCTTCCGCGAGCTGCCGAACCTCGTCAAGGTGCTCCTCAACGCCAACATCGCCATGGGCCGTATCGAGCGCTTCATAGCTGAGCCAGATAAGGAAGACGTGGAATCTGATTCGGCACGAACACAAATCAAGTTCTACAACGCCGCATTCGCCTGGCCCGGCCGCAGCAAACCGGTGCTCCGCGACCTCAATCTGGTCTTCCCCTCAGGTCTCACCGTCGTCTTCGGAAAGGTCGGCTCCGGCAAGACGGCTCTACTCCAGGCGATCCTGGGCGAACTTGACTGCCAGAGTGGCACCTTCTTTGTCCCTGCCGAGAAGATTGGCTACTGCGCCCAGCTGCCGTGGCTGCAACACATGAGCATCCGCGACAACATTCTCTTCTCGTCGCCCTACGACCCCCAGCGCTACCACCGCGTCCTCGATGCCTGCGCTCTGCTGCCAGACCTGGCCAACCTCAAGGACGGCGACTTGTCCGACATTGGCGAAAACGGCATCGGCCTCTCAGGCGGCCAGAAGGCTAGAGTCGCCCTGGCTCGCGCCGTGTACAGCCAGTCACGCATTCTGCTTCTCGACGACCCGCTCGCTGCCCTCGATCACCACACGGCCGAGTTCATTGTGCGCAAGCTTCTTCAGGGTGGTCTCTGCCAGGGTCGCACCGTCATCCTCGTCACCCACCGCGTTGACCTGTGCCTCCACCTTGCCAAGCAGATCGTCGAAGTCGAGGACAACCGCGCCCGCGCTCTCAGCGACGACGAGGCAGCGCGCGAGGTCGCAAAGTTCATGCGCGAAGAAGAGCTGATCGTCGCCGCCGCTGACGACGAGGAGCTCTCCCCGACTACCACCGAAGACACTGAGTCAAGCGACGAGCCGAACAAGTTCATCGAAGAAGAACACCGTGCTTCCGGCGGCGTCATGTTCTCCGTCTACTGGACCTACATCAGGGCGGGCACCCTCACGCTCTGGGCCATCCTGGTCCTCCACATCGGCTTGCTCCGCCTCGCCACTCTGATCAACTTCTGGTTCCTCAAGTCCTGGGGCGAGGCCTACAAAACCACCGCCGCAATCGTCCAACGCTCCCCACTCTCCGACTTCGACCTCTTCGGCGGCCTGCCCGACCCTGCCGTCGAGCTGAAGCCGTGGCTGCTCGTCTACCTCGGCATCGCCCTGGGCCAGGTTGTCGTCCACATCTTCTTCCAGTGCTTCGTCCTCGCAGTCATCCTCATCAGCGCAAAGTCGCTGTTCTCCCGCGTGGTCGACAGGGTCAGCCGCGCCACGTTCCGCTTCTACGACGTCACCCCGGTCGGCCGCCTGATGAACCGGCTCGTCTCAGACATCGGCATGATTGACGGCGGCATCATCACGCCCCTGCAGCTCGTCGCTTGGTGGTCCATCGCCTGGCTTTCAAGCATGTTCGTCATCGCTTCCGCCGCCCCGGTTTTCCTCGCATTCTCCATCGTCGTGTCCGGCTGGTTCGTCCTCATCTTCCGCCGCTTCCTGCCCACGTCGCAGAGCCTGCGCCGCCTTGAGATGGTCTCCCTCAGCCCGCTCATGTCCAACTTTGGCATCCTCATCGACGGCCTCACCACGATCCGCGCTTTCAGGGCCCAGACGCACTTCCAGAATAGGAACATCGAGGTCACCGACAACTTCCAGAAAATGGACCACTTCTACTGGGGTCTCCAGTCGTGGGTCACGTACCGCTTCGATGTCCTCTCGGCTGTTTCGACGTTTGCGCTGACCCTGCTTGCCCTCTACAACGACCTCAGCCCGGGCCTGACGGCCTTTGTGCTGACCACCGCTTCGCAGTTTGTGCTGGCGACGCACAACTTGTGTAAGCAATACGGCACATTGCAAATGGACTTTGTCTCCGTCGAGCGCGTGATTGAGCTGCTTGACCTCCCCAAGGAGCCACAAGGCAAGGTCCAACCGATGGCCCTTTGGCCGTCGGGCCGCGACGACATCATCTTCGACAACGTCACCCTCCGCTACGACAAGCACCTCGACCCCTCGCTCTCCGAGGCCACCTTTACCATCCCCGGCGGCTCTACTTGCGCCGTCCTGGGTCGGACAGGGTCTGGCAAGTCGACGTTAGCCCTCGCTCTGCTCGCCACAATGCATCCCTCCGAGGGCAGCATCCGCATCGGTAGCGTCAGCTTAGCGGAGGTGGATGTCCATTTGTGGCGCCAGCGCATCAGCTTCGTCGCCCAGGATCCAGTACTCTTCCCTGGCACGCTACGGGAGAACCTTGATCCTCTGGAGCAGTTCAGCGACACCGAGTGCATCACCGTGCTGCATCGCATTCTGGGCCCTGAATGGAACCTTGACTCCACCATTGCGGGCGGCGGCAAGAATCTCAGCCAAGGTCAGAGGCAGCTGGTGGGCATCGGGAGGGCTGTTCTCCGCCGAAGTGCTGTTGTCATCCTGGACGAGGCGACGGCATCTATCGACAAGGAGACGGCGGCGAGGGTGCAGGATGTCCTGAGGGAGGAGCTCTCGGCGAGCACGGTCATCACGATCGCGCATCGCCTCGAAGCGGTCAAGGATGCTGACTTCTTTGTCCGCCTGGACGCGGGAAGAGTTGTCGACCATGGGCCAGCCACACAGTCATAGTGGCCTGGGGCTTGAACAATGAAGATCATAAGATTCCATTTGATTGTAGAGTAGCAGCCTGTTACCTGGTACTGGGCAAAAATATCCACTTGCATTCTCAGACAACCTCCTTGTTGGAGCTCTTCGCCTCGACGACGGTGAATGGAGGTTCCGAAACGATCTTGTTGAGAGACCCGTCGCCACGCTCCCCCATAATGACGTCGAATTTCTATTTTGTCAGTGATAGTCTGGAATATGGGTGAAGAATTCGACTTACAGGGCCCTCGAACCTGTGCCCGTACACGAGCCAGTACAGCTCAACGACGACAACGAAGATGCCGATGACCACGCAAACGTAGTCTGATCTTGTTAGAATATATGCGGCAGAAGATGGCTGTTGGAACTTACTCATGCTGTCACTAGTAACGGGCAGTCCGACCGGGAAGCAGAAGAACTGAGACGTCAGTCAGGGAGAAGATGGGGGGACGGGACATGGGCGTGGGTCAAGACGTACGATCGACGTGACGACGACAAAGATGGCAGCTACCCAGTTGATGGCGTATCCATAAGCACCAAGTTTGAATGGTGTCTGAGGGAGCTGATGTTCTGCAAGCGCCTGTCGTCCCCTCACAAGCAGAGTAATGACCGGGAAGGCATAAGAGACGTTGAGGAAGATGGTGCATGAGGCAATGTACGCCCCGAAAGCAACGCTTGGACCGAGATACAACAGCCCGAATAGAACATTGAAGCCATAGCAGAGCAGGATTGTGCGGACTGGGACGTTGAGGCCTGGCTTGATGTGGGCAAAGTAGTTCGGGTAGACGATGCCCTTGTCGCGTGCCATGGAGAAGAGGAGCCGGCTTGCGCTGGTGGTACTAGCCGTGCAGCCGTTGATGAAGCACACGCCGAGCATTAGTGTGAGAACACAGGTTCCGGCGCGGTTGCGGGTGGCCTGCAGCATGAGCTCGACGATGGGCATGCCAGTGTCGGTTGTGAGTACGGCTTCGGGGTCGGTAAAGCAGAAGAGCATGACGAGGATGAAAGCAAGACCACTTAGGTCAATGTCAGCAGTAACCTTGCAGATAGAAGGAAGAAAGGGGGACCTACGTCACGCCTCCGACAGCAATGGCGTAGACCATGGCACGGGGTGCATCGCGGGACGGGTTAGGCATCTCTTCCGTCATGTGCAGGACAACGTCGAAGCCGATGAGGGATAGAGCGGACTGAAGGAGGCCAAGGATCCAAGACATGCCGTCGGACCAGCCAGTCTCGTTACTGAACGTGGTGAAGACGTATTCGGCGGATGTCTTTTCGTGGAGGGAGAGCATGACAATGCTAATGATTATGACGCCCAGGATAGACCAGGCGACTGTGCTGTCAGCGTGAAGTGGAGGTTCAAGGAGGGGGGGTGTTGCTTACGGGCAAAGTCATTCCATCTGCCGAGGATCCTGTTGCCCCAAATGTTGCCGACGGTCGAGAAGGTCAGAATGGCGAGGAAGATGAGGTATGTGTTCCACTGGGTGACGACAAATCGTCCATCAGAACCAACGACGGCAGCAGCGCAGATGAACATGGCTGTTGACCTGATGTCAGATATGATTCTAGAAGACTGAAGTGTGTGGACATGCCTGCGAAGAAGCCTTGGACCGTAACCACGACGAGCCATCCGACAATGTTGGTCCATCCAACCCAGAAGCTCTGTCAAAGGTCAGTTTGACAATGTACATGGAGAGTCAGAGAACTCACCATCACGCGCTTCCACTTCTCGGTGCAGAGGGCATAGACAAAGTGATACTGGCCTCCAGCAGTTGGCCAGATGGCAGCCATCTCGCCGAGACTGGCAGTAAGGCAAAAGTTGCAGAGGACACAGAAAACAAAGCCGTAAAGCAGGGCGACAGGCCCTCCGGAGGGAAGGACGAGACCGACGGAACCGGCCAGAGCGATCCAGGTGCTGTGAACAGAGTGTCAGCCATGTCTAACACGAAGAGAAGACCAAGACTGCGGACTTAAGAATGGCGAATGCCATGGCCACCATGTTCAGGCCCGACAACCGGGCCTGGAGGTGGCCGTTCTTCTCGTGCGATGCCATGATAGGCGTCAGAGTGTGAAGGTGATGATGTGCAGGATGCCAGTGATGATCGTGTAGTAGCTGAGCTGCGATGGTAGTCCTGCTTCTCCTCACGGGACTGGCGTCACATTTGTATCCCGTCCCCGAGTCACACCCGATGGCTTAGCCCCGACCGTGTCTGCCGTGCACCCAAGCACATGGCCTACGTATCAACTACTGATGTCGACGCGGGCACACTTGTCTTCGGCGATACATCGTAGGCGTATCGAGGCGCTGAGGCTGTCCAACCGACCGCATGGCCAGATCAAGCGATCCAGATACCTTGCCGCACCTTCCGGGGTCTCGGGACCTGCTGCAAGCCGACCCCAGCAACCCCCCTCGTTATCGTGTACCCTGAACGTCTCGCAAAATTACCGGATCGGGTAGAAAAGCGAGCGTTCCCGGCCACCTGGAGCTTGGGCGATAGAGCTAAAATGCGGGGTGCAGCGGCGGTCGCCGAGCTAGACACCGAAAAGGGAATTCTGCGAGACGTTCGAGCTTATCACTGGGCTCGGGAGGGGTTCTTTGGCTCTATCGCGACGAAGCATCCCTGGGACTAGGGCGTCATCGCGACGATAGGCGATGACAAGCGAGGAGAACGGGGATCCGAGTGCCGGGGTCTCGAAATTTTGCCCGAAAGAGCTCTTGAGGATTTGATAATGGTCCCACGAGAGAATTTGCCCTCTCCGTCGATCGTACAAAAGGCGCTGGTGGCCATCTGGGGAGAGCTGATCTGAAGCTACATGTACCCTGTCACCTGTCACCGCCAGCACACACACCCAGCCTCTCCTCCCCCAACACCTCACGATGGCTTCCCGCGACGGCTTCTCCTGGACTGAGAAAGACGGCCTCAAGGCTGGCGTGCCCTGTATCGGCGCGATACAACCGCCCTCGAACTTGACAAAGACGAACGAAGACACCGTCTACGATGTTATCGTTGTCGGCGCAGGATACTGCGGGCTGACAGCAGCACGAGACGCAGCAGTCGCCGGTACATCCCGTGTCCGTCCACCTCTTTAAAGGTTTCTTCTGACTCTTTCGTTCCCAGGCCTCAAAGTACTTCTCCTCGAAGGCCGCGACCGAATCGGCGGCCGTTCCTGGTCATCCAACATCGGTGGCTACCCCTTCGAGATGGGCGGCACCTGGGTCTTCTGGGGCCAGCCCAACGTCTGGCGCGAGATCATGCGGTACCAGATGCAGGACGAGCTCGAGATCACCTACGACTTCTCCCGCGGTGTCAATCAATACCACATCGCCAGCACGGCGGGCGTCCAGAAGCTCACGCACGATGAGGAGGATGCCATCATGGACTCTGGCCTGCGCAAGCTTGTCAACGTCGATGGCGCCCATGGCAAGAAGATCATGCCCTTCCCGCACACGGCCAACTTCTCTGCCGAGGCCCTGCGATACGACTCCATGTCCGTAGCGGACCGCCTCGCCGAGATGGGGCATGATGCCTTAACGCCCAACGAGCGTCTGGGCGTCGAGTCGTTTGTGCTCCTCTGCAGCGGCGGCACGCTCGAGACGACGAGCTTCTTCGAGTTCCTGCACTGGTGGGCCCTGAGCGCCTACTCATACGAAGGGTGCATCGAGTATCTTGTCAAGTACAAGTTCCGCGGAGGCCAGTCCAGCTTCGCGATCCGTTTCTTCCGTGAGGCCCTTGCCACGGGAAACCTGACCTACGCCTTTGACACGCCCATCGCCGCAGTCAAGAACATGGCGTCAGGAGTTGAAGTGACTTCTCGAGCTGGCAAGACTTTCCGCGCACGCAGAATGGTCAGCGCCATGCCGCTCAATGTCCTCAACAACGTCAAGTTCGATCCGCCGCTGCAGGCTGGCAGGAAGGCCGCTGCTGATATGGGACACGTCAACCAGTGCGTCAAGGTGCATGCTGAGGTGAGGAACCGCGACCTGAGGTCCTACACGGGCATCAGCTACCCCCACAACGGGCTGTTCTACGCCTTTGGCGATGGCACTACGCCGTCGGGCAACACGCATATCGTGGCGTTTGGCGGGCAGCACAACCACTTTGAGCCGGACGAGGACATTGAGGCGACCAAGAGGCATCTTCAGGGGTGTGTTCCGATGGATATTGAGAGGATTGTGAGTGCCATTCATCCTGCCCGTAGCTGATGTCGTGCTGACAAGAAGACAGGTCTTCCACAACTGGTCCAAAGATGAGTTCGCCAAGGGTGCATGGTACGTACAATCTTCCCTCTGCCATATCATGTCTTGCCAAAGCTAACAGGTCAGGTTCTTCTCCAAGCCCGGCCTCCTCTCGAAGCATCTTGGCGACATGCGCGCCCGGCAGGGAAACGTGTTCTTTGCCTCGTCCGACTGGGCCCTGGGTTGGAGGAGCTTCATCGATGGTGCCATTGAAGAGGGCACTCGTGCCGCATTGGCGGTGCGGAACGACCTGGCGCAGGGCGATCAGCCAGCGAGACCGAAGCTGGTGTGAGCCTTGGTTCATCTTGACCCTGTACATACTGCATAAGCGTCGAAAATTGCCGTCATTTGCCTCCATTTCGCCTGAATTGACTTGCTGTCCTTCACATGACCAGCACTGGCATGTCCTTGGACATGATCTCTGTCCACCGCCTGACTCCTTGCAAGGCCCATATCGTCTCAAGCGCCTGCAGCGCGGCCGGGATGCTTCCAAACCCGGTAACCTCGTGGAGCTCACGTAGACGTGTGGTGAAGAAGTCGCGGTGCGCGGGGAGGGAACTCTCGGCGGCTGCGACGAAGTACGTCCACACCAGAGCGTGAGCACCGGGCGTGTGCGCGTCGATTGGCAGGATGCGGCGCCGCAGTAGCTCGACCGAGAGGGCCGAGTCTTCGGATGGCGGGGCTGTCATCGCTCGCCGCTGGTACATTTCGCATGCGTCGCGAATGGCGCCGCGCATCAGTTGCATGTTGGCGTGATGTGGGGATGCTGATGGTAGTGTCGGATACATCATGAAGTCCATGTACGAGTCTGGGCTTCGGCGGATGACGTCGAGACCTTTTGCCTCGTCGGACAGTGGGAAACCGAAGAGCTCGAACCTGGGTGGGCGATGTCAATATCTATCAACGAGGGTGAAAGTGTTCAGTGGTGACGAACATCTTGACCTGCTGGAGGAAGAACTCGCGCAGGCTGGGCGGCAGCGTCTCAATAGCCTCGGACGATTGCCGTAGACACGTCAGCATCTCAAGGAGGTAGACATAGTTGTCTGCGCCAGTGATGGTTTCGCCGACGAGTAGTACAACAATCGTGGCCCACGTGTAAGGCGTGAATAGCTGTCCGGGCCCGAGGAGGAGAGAGTCGCGCCGTAATTTCTCGACGATGGCCTGGTGGCCGGCGAGGGCCGCTTGGCGCAGCTGCGGCGCCTTTTGCGCGAGATGGAAGGCGGCGACCACGGAAACGGCGCGTCGAAGAACGTCGTCCTGCATGGCCAGCGGTAGGATGATATCTCTGTAGCCATTGCCGGCGAAGTCAAGCACAACCATCATCGGGGCGATGTGGTCGCAGACTTGGACAAGTTAGCGGGTGTCGGCGCGGGGATTTCGGGGAACGTACAGTGGCTGAAGAGCATCCGTGCCTGGGGGTGCAGGGGTTCGTCGATGGCGGCCCGGAGTGGTGTGCCGCCGATTCGGATCAGGGACAGCAGCCTGTCCGCCTTTCCTTGATGAGATTCGGCCGGCGAGGTCGCGATAAGCGCTGAGGACGGGGATGGCGATGGCGATGTTATCGTCGTGGGCGTTTCGACCCAGCTCATGTCCCACGGCAGCTCATCCGCCGCAGCGAAGCCAACGTAGCCATCAGTCCCAGGGGAAGGGAAAGGCTGAACTGGGGTGACTGGCGTTGACGGCGTCAAAGGGGGAGACGCCCGTGGCGATGCCCGTTTCGACTTCGCCTTGGGCCGTGTGTTTTGGGCCGTTGACGATGACGATGCGACAGACATGTGGCTGCTGAAGCGGCATCGCAGGCCCTGTCCCGAGCACTGGATGCCCTTCTTCTGACACTTGAGGCACTCGGGCTCCGTCTTGTCGCATCGCAGCCGTCGCTTGCAGCACTCGTAGCAGCCTGCTGAGGTTAGCTACGCCAGGAGACTGCGGCATCGCGGGGACTCACCATCGTTCCGTCGGGCCAGTGATCTCGGCATGGCTATCTGGTCTGCCTTGGGTCTGTGGTTGACACCTTCGCAGCCGGCAGCATGGGTTGATTGATGAATGGTTGTGACCTGATTGCCGCTTCAGCATCGCAGAAGCCGGCTGTTGAAAAAGCGGGGATCATTCTGGCCATCACGAAAACAGCTAGGATGAAAGTGACAAACAGCGCCGCTAGTACCAGGTCACTGACTCGCGGACGGTCGGCTTCAAGCTGTCTCCAGCCCTGAGGTCGCTGGTCTGGTGTTGTTTCCAGCGCCTTCAGCACATCAATGCCCCAAGTTTCGGGCTCCCGTGGCAGGATGCCTCCAGCTGTTCTCCCCACCAACCAGTGTCTACAGCTTCAACACAGCAATTACAAGCTTCGAGTATCCCCCCTGCGCTCAAGGTCTCAAGTCCATTGTTGTCGCCGTCTTTGACTGCATTTCATTGCTCCGATCATGGTTCATTTTACTGTCCACCTCCTCGCTTTCGCTCGCGTCAACGTCGGGTATGCTGTCTTCGGATCTTTCACGCCCCGTTGGAGGTTGAAGCTCTCAACCTGCTTAGCCCAGGCATCCGTTTTTTTAAAGCCATCGTGATGTTTCTCAGCACCGAAGCTGGGTTGTATGGTGGAACAAGAACTGTGTGCCACGGATTGTGGTTGATGTTAGTGAATGGGCATCCGGAAAGATTCGCCGATAGGGTGCGAGGTCAGTTCGTAGAAGAAGCAGCTAGATATCAAATACTATCATACTTTCGTATGTCATCAATGCTCTTATCTGGTTCTTGTGATTCTGATTTGGTGACGATGTTGCCCAAAGGTGAGGCGTCGTTGCCAATGGTTCCTGATTCGACGAAGGCATGTAAAGCCTGGCATAGAGCCTGTCACACTGCCTTGCCCATAGAACACTCACAAGGACTGAATGCGTTAAATTCCAATACTGTAGCCAGTTTTGTACTCAATCATGCGGGTAGGCCTAATGGCAAAGACGGTAACTTCATTCTGGACGAGGTGCCTTGGGAAGACGAATGAGAGATCTTGCCCTGGCTGAGATTTAGCCCCTGATGGGCAGAAAGCAACCGATCGGGCGTTTCAATCAGAACACCGGACTACTAGGTCCAAGTCTTCCATGTCTTGCCAGTACTTGCAATAGGCGCAGACAATACCTGCAGGATCATTGATCCTGAGGGTGACGACGGAATAGTTCGCCCCAGTGCATCATGGCGTCAAGAATCACCGCAGACCAGGTGCAGAGGAAATCATGACGAGAGTTGCCGGGCACTTTCTGTTTGTATTTCATCCAAGTTTATATCCGGACTCGTTCCTTGAAACCCCTGACCAGGTCCCGCTTTCATTCACCTGTGCTTTCCCGGTCCCCTTACCAACCATCTGAAAAGAGTGTCGAATGCGTGGCGTGGAAACAGCCCATGCGAGATCAGACTGCATCTACAGAATGTTGAACTTCTCGCCGACGACGCCGATGACGGTAGCGAAGCCGTTGTCCTGGACGGGGGTGACGCGGAAAGTCCTGCTGGCGCTGTCCCACTTGGCCTCGTGAGTCTGCTTCTCGGTGGTGGAAGAGCCGCCACCGCCGAGGCTGATGGGAATGCCAAAGATGCTGATGCTGCCGCTGCCCGAGGTGGTCTTCTTAAGACCGGTGTCGATGGAGGACGCAATCGAGGAACTGACGGTGATGTCGTAGCCGAGCCTGGTTGCGACCACAAACTGGCTGGTCCTGGCGAGCTGCCTGACATCCTTGGGGGCGTCGGCCTGCAGCTTGTACTTGGAGACGTCAACGTTCCTAGTAGCCGAGACTGGTCAGAATCTTGAGGGACGACGGGAAGACACGCATGATGGAATGAAGGGACGGGACTCACCACATGCCGGGCTGGATAGGAACGGCGACGAGCTCGTCGTAGCGGATGTCGACCCTGACGCTGCTGGTCTCGCTGCCGGTCTCGAGGTTGGTGCTCTCCTCAGAGTGGCTGCCGCCGACATTGAAGGAGAACCAGCCGCCGAGCGTGGCACCAATGTTAGCACCGCCGGTCGCCGAGTTGAAGCTGTAGTCCTTGGTGCTCTTGCTCGTGTCAACAGTGACGGAGAGCTTGACGGGGACGTCGTAGTCGCCCTCAGACTTGCGCATGGCGCCTTCAACGGTCTTCTTGTACGTGGGGGCGCTGTAGAGGGGGACCAGGATGGTGGCGGGCTCGGGCACCTTCTCGCCCTTGTCCAACCTGCGCGAGATCTCACGCGGGCTGAGGAAGTCGCCAAAGGCAGCGCGCATGTTGTATCCGGGCATTTCCTTGTCGTTGGCGGAGGCGTTGGCGAGCTTGGCGCGGTCCTGGTTGATGGTAGCGGCAAGGGGGCCCGCGATCTTGCTCTGGATCTGGTAGATCGTCTGACCGATGTTGGCGAGCTGCTGCTTGGCCGCAGTGTAGGCGGGCACTCGGCCGCTGTTGACGTACTCGTAGAACTTCTGGGATGTAAGCTCCATGTCGAACTCTTCCTTGTACTGCTCCTGGGCCTTCTTCATCTCGGTCCTGTAGCGAGCCTGGGCAGCCTCCTGGTCCTTCTTCGCCGACAAGAGGGCGTCGTCCAGGGCAGGGTTGGGCTTGCCTCCCTGTGTCGAGGATGTCAGCCTGGGCCTCTCATCGGTAGCGGTTGGCTTCACTTACAAGATCGACCCAGCTCAGGTAGCTGAGAGAAGGGGAGGAGTCAGCAAACGGTCATGTCTGATAGACGAGGCTTCAGAACGCTGAGGGGAGGAACTTACGTGTCGAGCGCCTCGCGGTAGCTGTGCAGGGCAGAGGGGACGTAGAAAGGGTTGTCGGTGGCGAGGAGGCTGTCGCCAACGGCAAAGATGCCAGCGTTGGTGTACTCGTCGGGAATGTTGTCACTGGCGATGGGGCCCTTCTGAGCCTCGGTGGCGAGGAAGAGGGAGGCCGAGTCGCCGAATTTGCCAATCTTGTCAGCAAAGGCCTGGCCGTACTCGAGCCAGAAGAGCTCGTTGGTCTTGTCGGAAGAAGGCATGTTGAAGAAGTGGGCTAGAACAAGTGTCTAAGGAGAAGTGTGGGCGTTGTCGATGGATTCTTCAGCGAGGCTTGAGGGATGATGGTGGGTTGGATGGAGGATGGTTGAAGAGGCGGCGGACAGCCTGTCTCTTATACTTTCTGAAGAGCCAGACAGTCAACCATTCTGTTCATCCATCACCAACAGTGCCCGTTTGCCGCCATTCTCTAGGATCAGAAACCTCGTAACCTCTCCTATCAGCAAGCTCCTAGGGTTGCGGTCGATCGTGCCGCCCTGGGCATTCAGCATCCGCAAGAAAAGAAAGGCATGCCATGGACAGGCGGCATACGCACATCGAAACCCAAAATACTGAAGCTGAGAGTGACTGCTACCGGGATTCTGCATTCATTCTCTGCTGTCGTGCGGGGTTTCGAGTCTTCTCAACGCATGTCGCCATTCAACGCGCCGCGGGGAAGACATCTCGGCCGCTCCATGCCTCACTCACTCCATCAACCACGCCGATCCATATCCAATGGCTCCGCTAAACACTGGACCACTTGATCTGACCGGTCGTTTGCTGATGTGATCACCCCTCGTTGGCCGCCACTTTCTCGAGCTGAGTCTGGACAGTAGTGAGATGGGCCGGCCGCTGCTGGCCATTATCTCTGTTACCAAAGTGAGACTTGAACGCCGTTTTCCACCCGAAGCCGCTGTCTACTTTCCCTGTAGTAATCATTTCTTATCCACTCCGGATGCAAAGCACCAACAGGCGAGTCGGCGTAAGTCAGTGTCCTCTTGAACTGCCAACCACACCTGCACATGTGGTCCAAGCAAGACTTGTGAACAGCATCTGTGCAAACCTACACAATGCTGCAGCAGATTCTCGACGCCTTCATATTCCAGACTCTGACCTTGCAGCATGCCACCCCAGATGTCTTGGGCCATGCCGCCAACGCTGCCGATCAGTGCCGGGACGGGCCGCTGGCAGCAGGCCGGGACTGCCTGGTTTCAGTGGAGATAGCGGAGGAAGCCCGGGATAGACGCATCGCAGCCGCGGCCCAATGACCGCTGCGCTCGACTGCTGCTCACAGGCCGCAGTATGCACGCTGCACCTTGGCATCGGGCATCGCGCAGCGGCAAGGGACGATCCGTAGCGCGACTTGTCGTGGTGGGATTCCTGGCGATTGGCGGGGTGGTTGGGCCACAGGGGGCGATGTTACGCTGCGCGGGAGCGGATGGTTGACATGTCAACGGTGCCCCGCGTTCAGCTGGTCGCGGGAAACGGGCTTGACCATTTAGACCAGGAACAGTCTCACCGCTAGATCACGACGTAAGGGATGAGAGGAGCCGTCCCGCGGATCACTCCAGTTGCCAGGCCACAGACGGCGATGTGCGAGCGCAGGTGATAACACTAAGCATGCTGCCCGCGCGGCCTCAGCTGGCCACAGGAGAGGAGCTTATACCGTTTGGGCCAGGAACGCAGATCACGACGTAAAGAAGGGCGAGCCATCACATTTCCTGTCCGTCTGGGCTTTCGAGCGGCCCAGCCCCGATTGGATCGGACATGTCGCCGCACTCAGACATGCACCAGGCCCTTGAAGGTGGTAGTATTTGACCACAGGGGCGACATCGCCGCTGACATCGACGACCCCGTACAGCAACGGCTATCGGGACCTCTCGAGCTCCTGCGCCATCCGAACCGATCGATTCTTTGCTTCCAGTCGTCGACTTGGGCAACATCATGGCAGCGGCCATACCACTGGGAATCCAGTATCTTCTGGACGCTGGCATCTTCCAGTCGACCAAAGAGGACGATGAAATCTTCCCCATCGATGCCCCCGAGTCAGCCAACGACTCCAATGCAGCTGATGATGCTGGCGATGAGAAAGTTGGGGACATCCCCGACAATGACCTTCACTTTGCACCCGGCCTGGCCCCTTCGCTCGGTGTTGCTGGCTCGCTCGGGCCCTCGGCGCCTACAAGAAGTTCCCTCGTCAAGTCAGCCCTCGTTCCCAAGACCCAGCCTTCCATCTTCTGGAAGGCGGTCGGGATCACCCTCAAGACAGTCTTCTCTGGCGATGGAGACCTGAGCGAGTCCGGCTCAGCCATTTTCTATGCCAGCCCCAACCAAGCCGGCATCCTCAGCGGGCCCTCGTACCCCCTAGAGGTTACCAACTACCAGATGTACTTGTACTGCGACGCAATGCAACGTGTTGGGTTCCCGACCTTCAGGGTGTCCGGGGACTCATATTTTGAGTTTGTCAACTTGTAAGTGGATGCAGGCACCATGCGATGCTGATGGATGTCGAACGATGACCTTTTTGTTCCAGATACCTGAAATATGTTGCCGAGGTGAGTGAAGACCGCGAGAAACTCGGTTCCGACGCTAATGGTCCTCGCAGAAAGAAGCATCAGCCGATGTGACACGCGCTCGTCAGGATCTCGTTGACGCCAAGCTGGCCAAAGACCATGCTTGGGAGGCGCGCCGCAAAAGCTTCCCTCACCACGTGGCCGAGTCAGGCGATCTGGCACAACACTCCCTCGTCGACTACATCAAGCAAGACAAAGCCTACAAAGAAGCTTGGAACGCTGAGGAGACTGCCGAAACCGAGTTCGCGCGCGCTCGTGGCT
Organism: Plectosphaerella cucumerina; assembly: GCA_020746995.1. Classification (NCBI taxonomy): domain Eukaryota; kingdom Fungi; phylum Ascomycota; class Sordariomycetes; order Glomerellales; family Plectosphaerellaceae; genus Plectosphaerella; species Plectosphaerella cucumerina. The sequence continues at coordinate 607,396 of JAGPXD010000007.1, forward strand.
CACAGCTGAGTAGCGCCTCGGCGCAGCTGCAAGTAGTTCGGCTGGCCGATTCTCGACTTGAGCCCCAAGCTGGGTATGACTTCCAAGCATTCTCTCGATGGCAACATACTTTTCGTTGAAACCGCTGACACCGACAAGCAACAATATGCCCGTCATTGCTGTTGATCAGGACTGGGTTGAGGTGCGCAAGGCCAATCCCGACACAGACAAGGAGAAGTTCTTCGACCCGAACCTCAAGTTCTACCGGCCCTTGTACAGCATCCCGAAGTACGCCCTCGAAGTCTCTTACTGGATTCAAGGAGCCGCAATCTCCCCAACCGATGATGAGAACGGCACCTACTCTGTACCCCTGGCCGGCGTCTGGGACCGGTCGTGGTCGGAGCTGGGCCATCCGGCTCTCGACAAGGCCGCACCCTACGTCCCCCTGACGCCTGAGATGAAGAACTTCTTCAACTCGCTCGAGGTAAACCTGCGTTTCATCAAGCGCACTTTTGCCGGCGACGTCGCGCGGGGCATGTGGGACGTGCCTGACCTGAGGGACAAGTTTGAGCTGCAGTCGTCGGCGCCGCAGAGCATCCGGGAGCCCGTGTGCAAGACGTCGCGTCTTTTCTTCGCCTGGGGTCTTGAGATGGAGGTCATCTTCCCCGAGGTGCTGCCTGACGCTGCCATCAAGAACATGTCCATCTCGGCACTTGGGATGCCCCTAAAAAGGGTCTCGGGGAAGAATGACAGATTGGTGTTCACCTCTAGCAACGCTGGGTACCCGGTACTGGTTGGAGGACTGGCCGATGTTGTGTAGGAGACATCAATCGATGTGTGGGGTGATGACGAGACTACGGGATCTGTGGCGGGAAGAGTTCGCAAGTTTGGTAATAGACGTTCCAACGACAATCACAGCAGTAGACTACTCTCCCCAGCTGCACCCCTTTTGAACCCCAAACTCCAAATGCTACAGTGATGGTTGTGGCTCAGAACATTTCGAAATCATCTCAAATGCCCGTGCTTACAGTTTCCTCCGGTATCCGAAGAACGTCTCAAACATGCGGGTCTTTTGCCCAGGAGTGAACTCGTTGGTGCTGCAAACGTTAGTCTCGATTCTCGAACAGAACTCAGCTCCCCAAGATTCAACTCACCAGTTGTCCTGGGTGTAGCCCATGTAGTTGTGGATAGGGTCAAGGCCCGGGCTATCCGGGCACGTATCGGAGCCGATCGGGCACCCGTAGACTTCCCACCTCTGGGAAGGCGTGTCGGCAACAAAGTCACCCGTCGCGCCGCAGCTGCCGGCAAAAGTGTGGTTGAGGCCGAACCAGTGGCCGGCCTCGTGGACGGCGAGGTGGCCCATGTTCCACTCCGAGAAGGCGCCCTGCTCGGCCGTGAAGCCAGGCATGGTCATGGCGCTGAGCTGGCACGAATCGATGCCGTGTCCAACCACGTCGTCTTCGGCAAGGGTCGTTGGCCAGACGCAGTAACCTGTGGCACCGGGGCTGTACTTGCTGTAGAAGTACAGGTTGAGCTCGTCATAGCCGCCCTTCCGGGAGCTGACCATGTAGTTCTGCAACTCCTCCGCATAGTACGTGTAGCCCTTTTCGGGGCCCTCGTAGACGAGGAAGGCCTGGCCGGTCTTGTTGTCCACGACGCGCTCCGTCGATGCAAGGTTGAGGTTGATGTTGAAGCGGGCAAAGGCGTCGTGGAGGACCTTCCACTGCGCGTTGACGATGGCGTCGGTGATGAGGTTCTCGTCCTCCTCGGTGCTGGCAAGGTGGAAGTGCACGTCGACCGTGAAGTTGCTGGGCAGGTTGGCTGCGGCCTGCCTCGGCAGCATCGATCGTGCTGTTTGTTGGACAGGGCCATCATCCGAAACCAGGCAACCTCGCTTGGCGGGTCGGGCCTGGCGCGCATCAAAGGCGGCAGCACCGACGAGGCCAACAAGGCCGAGGGATGTGACGAACTTTCCGGCCATTTCGAATATCGCGATAAAGAGATGCTCTACCGCATTCCACAGTCATCGGAGCAGCCGTGATCGCTTTTGTATCCATCGTCAAGGACTGATCCCGGCTCGTTCGGCTCGTATTCCATGCCGGGTCTGTTCGCATGAACCACAATTTCGATATTGAATACGGGTCTTGACATCCCTGAATCGCGGGCCATGGTCGATTTCCAGCCTAAGCTGGCGGGCCAAAAATAAACAACCCCCCTTGGATTGGTTGCTGAAGTGCTGATCGTTCGTGCTCGGCATCTGGGATCAGGGTCAATCGTTCGGGAATGCCTTGATTCGTCGCGCAAGGGCATCGCGATGCGACCTTCCGACTTGGGTGTTGCTCCAGTCTTTGGTTGGATTTCGATGACCTCAGAGCTATCGGCAGTTCCGTTGGTTCTTCTCAGCTTCTATCATTTGCGCAAATGAACAATTGGGGAGACATCGCCGAAACCAGATGTGGCTGCAGCATGAAGACAAGTCAGAGTTCACAGTCAGTTGTCAAGGTCTCATCCTCACGGTCTACCTGCTAGCAACATTCACGGGGTCAAGGAGTGATCAAGGACTGTCTTACACATGTATCATAACGATGGCTGGGTTAAATCCGTTCCGTGAAGACATCTGTAGGGCACAATTGCACGCGATGAAACCCCATCCAGTCCCAACGTCGACCTCCAATAGCTGACATGACCATGGCAAGTTGGAAAGGCCAACAGCGGATACCAGAACTTGACTCAACGAAAACAGTTCAGTCCTTCATCGAAACCCACACCAGCTCGTCGCCAAACCGAAAGAAACCGAAGAGGCAATGTCATCCAGGGACCAGCAAGCACACTTCTAATGCTCACAGAAGTTCCAAGTGGCATCGCTGACGACGTGGTCGATCATGCTGTCCATCTGCGTGCGCTCGTCCATGAGCTCCAAGCGCCGAGCCTTTGCCTCGCTGAGTGGAATCGGCCAATCCATGTTATCGTTGACCATGTCGACGATCTCGCGTGGTAATTTGGCCATCTCGCCGCTGCGGGCGGCAATGCCATCCTCGCCAAGCCACCAAGACGCCTGCTGAGGGGCGACATGGGCAGTGCTGATGATGGGGATGGACGGGTCGACGAGGAAGAGGGCCAGGATCTTGCGATGGCCGGGACGCGTCTTGTCAACGAGCTCAAAGGGCGACACGCGATGCTGGTAGACGTTGGGGAAGGCGAGAAGGCGGCCCTCGGGGGTCAGGGTGCGGCCGATATCCTGGAGGGTGTTGCCGTCCGCATCGATGGCGAAGGTGCCATTGATGGAGTGGAAGTCGCTCTGCTCGTAGCCCAGCTCCAACTGGAGATCCTCCTCGTTGGCGACGGTGCGAAAAGCGAGGTGCGACGGGGTGATGTTCTCGTTGTCATAGTAGTACAGGGCCGTTGCGCAGATGTGCTCGTTCATCTGGCCCTCGATGTGCCAGGACCCGCCGTCGTACTTCGGCTTTTCGGGCGTGAGGTGAATATTTGCGAGCTTGACGATGACCTGGATGCGCGTTCGAGGGGGTATGTCCGGCTTTTTCAAGTGTGCTGGATAAAACTCAGGGGCCTTGAGCGCAAAGAAATCCTTGGTTTGGATGTCCTCGGGATCGATCTTGAGGAAGCTCGACTCCTCAAAGGGAAGCGGCTCCGGCTGTTCGCAGGGATGAGTCTCCAAGAACCATTCGTTATCCTTGACCTTGAGGGGGTGGTCCTTGTCGAGCTCCCAGTACTCCTGCTCGTCGATCCTCTCATCCTCGCCCTCGTCGAGGGGGCGATTAGCCGGATCGCACCCATTGTCGCTCTCTTCGCAAATGTCGGTGGTCGTACACTCCTTGCTGACGCTCTTGCACTGGATGCGAAGTTCGGCTTTGGCGTCAAGGCTGCGCGCTTGGTGCGGCCGTCGATAGATCTGGTCCCAGAGAGGTAGGCTCTTGCCGACGAACCGTTCGATGATACCGTAGAGATCGCGGTGACGGACGGGGTGAAGGTTGTTGATATAACTCACGATCTTGGGGGATCCACTGATATCGACGTCGCAGGGCAGCCATTGGTAGCGGTTGGACCAGAGGCTGCCTGAGTTGTCGTGATATTGCCAGGACCCCTCGGGGTATCGGGGCGGCGCAGCCTTGGGGTGCGGGATGATTTCGCCAGCCCCGCACTTGTCGAGGCAGGATTCGAGAGTGATGGGGTCGTTGGAGATACGGGAGCGGCCGTAAGTGAGCGGCCAGAGAGAAGGGTGGACGAGGTCGAGGACCTTCCCGTCGCTGCGCGGGTGCCAGTCCTTGTCCTTGTCGGGGACGTTTTCGAGGGCGGCGACAGCGTGCCTGAGGTCTAGCTTGAGCTCTTCATCGACGAGCGTGTCTGACTTGATGACCGTGTTGTCCGTGTCGAAGATTGGAATGATCCCAGTAGCCTCGTACAGCTTGGCCTTGTGCTGGAGCTCCTTGACAATCTTCCGGCGAGGTGTCAGCATAGATCAGATGGGGCTAAGCTCGCGAAGATGATCGCGGTACAGGGGTTGCAGGCCAGTCACTCACAAACTGCCACATTTCGTCCGAGCAGGGCCCGCCCTCGCGGAAGCCGGTGACCTCATTCCAGGGTGCATCTTCGACCTCATTCTTCCACTTGGCGAGGATCTCGTCGTCAAAGACCTTGGTGTTCCAGCCGGGCTTGTTGGTGATCTGCTCGACGCACCAGAGCATGAAGAACTCGCGGATGGTCAGGGTTGGCGCCTGGAACTCGTCCGTCAGGAGCGTTGGGAACCGGCGGCTGTACCAGTCGTCATCTCCCATGTCATCCAGAGGCTTGCCATGACCGGGCAGGTCAAGAGGGGCTGTAGCCATTGTAAATAACGGTCTCTTTTCGTGATTGATCAGTGATGGTCGTTTCGGATGATTGGGTTTGGTACTGAGCGAGCACCTACGATAAGGGCAGTGAGGGGTAGGTGTGAGTCGTTTGTTGAGATGGTGGCTGTTTTGCTTTGAGAAAAGTCCGCGGCTTGCTCGAGGTTTTGTTCACGAAGACAGGAAAGGCACCTTTTAAGGATGTCGTCCAACCGAAAGGCCAGGAACGAACCCCCATCGACTCTTGATGGATTGCAGGCAGAAACCCCGCCTCTGGATCGCGAGGGCGGCACGAGGACCCAGCTTGTCCTCCGAGCTGAAGAGGAGACGCGTTGGTGCCTTGACCGCCGCGACTTGGGCCCATTCGGATAGGCTGCAGCGCCACTAGCTCAGGGGTTCATTCAGGGGGGTACGTGACTTTCGGGTATGCTGGCCAGCGCAGCTGGTGACGGCTGGGATCTGTCGACGATCTGACTGTTCAGGTCATTGATGTGACCTTCTCCTTAACACTGATGCATCCTCTTGTTCTAGGACCAGAACCTAGCCACTGTCGCGTCCATCCGAAAGTCTCGAATCGGCGTCGAAGTACTGAGAATTGTCGAAGACTCGATGTCTGGCATCCTCATTGTCAAGATGTCCGACACGGGAGACAGATAGATCCAGCACATGTTTTATCATGCTCGTCAGGCTTCGATGTTGGCCGGCCGGAAGTAAAACAGCCAGAGTGAGATAAAAGTTGGTGTTCTCTGTTGTGTCACCTTGCAAAGAACTTAAGCTGCGTTTCCAGGACGTGCCATTATCCGGGCATCATGGATGAAACCTGCGTCGAGGATTGATTCGCACCACAAGGTGTGTGGGTGAAACCACGTCGATTAATCTTTGATAGTTTGATGAGATTCGCTTTCTGCTCCATCCTGTCGCTGTATCCCTTCTGCCTCTTGGTGGCGGTCCGTTTGGCCGGAGCCCCAAATCAGAACTTGGTCCATGCATGCGCGCTTCGAGATTGACCATACCCGTCTGCAAAGCGAAGAATCGCCTCCCGATACCCTCATGTATCTTACTTTGCCTCTCCATCCTTCTTTGCCTCTGACTCGGCCGCCTTGGCCAACAGGACCTCACGCCGTTCCCGATTCCGCTTGCCCAGGATGCGTAGTGTGTTCTGCTTCTCAATCTCGCTCAGTTCCGCCCAGTTGTTGATGCGGGATATGGTTCCATCGACGTTGATCACCACGGGGCCGAGTGCATCCATTGTGGCTGTTGATCCGACCTTCAGCGTCGTCGGGCTGTCCTTGGTGGCTGTTTCTGAGGAAGGAAGCGCTAGAGGCGCAGTCGAGGGGGGTTTGCTGTCGCTCATGTTGCGAGAGAACGTGTTTGTGGTAGGAGAGGAGACTAGTTGGCGAGGTCTGAGGTAGCGGATCGCTTTGAGCATGTTGTTGGTGGAGGGAATGAGGAAGTTCAGGAGGTGGTGATGGGCTGGTGGAGTTGTTGTTTGAGATGGATTCAAAATGAGAAGATGCTAGAAAGTTCGGGCTGCTGTGGCGCTCTGGGGATTGGTGTGGCGGTGCGGTGGCTTTGCGGATTCCTTCCTGCCGCCCGCCCCCCTTTGACGATTGACAAAGCTGTCAATGAGGCAAAGTTTAGTATCGGATGTCTGAGAATCGCGTTCATAGCGACTTCGTACGAAGCCGTCAAATGGGGCTGCTTTCGTCGGTTGTAGGGGCAAAAAGCAACCATCCCGTTCGCTGCAGCAGGCAAAAGATGATGTGGTCACTACCAGGATCGAACTGGCGACTTTCGCATTTCAGGGACCGGGAACCGGCGTATTAGTACGACACTCTAACCAACTGAGTTAAGCGACCTTGTTTGTTGAAAAGCTGCTCACACAATGAAATCATGTCATTATAAAATGAGCGAGCCAATCAACGACCTGTGCTCATTCTTTATGTAGGATCAATCCGGGGTCTTGGCGCGCCACGAGTCCAGCGCCCTGCTGCAGCTGCGCACTGAAACCGTCATGCTCAACGCCCACTTGTTCGACTTCAAAGATGGATAACGTGAAGTCGCCCGCCTGCACCTGCGGCGCCGAGAGGCAGTCGGCGATGCACATGCTCATCGACTGTTCGGAGCTGGATCACCGCCGACATGAGTTCCTGCAGCCTCATGCCGCACTGAGGGGCCTGCTAGCCAGGGCCAGCGGCAGCGGCAGCAACCGCCTCGTCGTCATGGACACGGAGAGCTGACGCACGAAGTTCGCAAATGTGTCTTCTTCAATGAGCCACAGAAGACTGCACAATAGGCGCTGGCCAACTTCCCGGTCGACGGCTTCGCCACGGGCCGCCGTCGCGTCGAAAAGGAGAGGGAGAGGGAGGCAGCCATTATTGCCAACGGCCAGGCTTGGGCTGAGACGAAGGGATCCTGGCACTAGGCCGTCTTTTCCCATGTTCATCTCTACCACCACACACCACCACCAACAACCCCAACCAAGGGCCCCCCTGTATCGATCGGCCCCTGCCGAGCCCCTCACCTTCCCCGACGATGCCTTCGCAATCCCGATGCCACCTCTTGGAGGCGCCAGAGGATATCCGCCGCCTCATCTACGCAGCCTGTGTCACGTACCCGGGCTGCCTCCACTACGACTACGACAGCGGGAAGCTCCTTGATAACCGCAATGCACCCATCGATATACCGCTGGCACGGACCTGCAAGTTGATCGCATCGGAAATGGAAGGTCCTGTGCTTCGTTCCAACACTATTCACTTCAAGACTTACTATACCGACGTTCACCGCCACAGGGATAGGGCCTGGCGCCAGGGCCTCGAATTGCTGGACCGTATCCGACTTCTCATACTGGCCAGTGCCTATTCATCACGTGTTGCCACCGACGCTCTAGCCGCCACTTCCACCCGATACCCGAGGTTCCATCGAGGTTCTCGTTAATTATGACGACCATGGAAGGCTCCGAGAATCCTCTCTTTGCAGCAGGCATCGCGAAGACCGTGTATCGGTTCTTGGTGATATGTTGGAGCAGCTTGCGTCTACAACTGGCGATGTGCTCAGAAGCGATGCCGACACATTTCTCCGACGAGAATTCCGCGTTCTCGAAGAATCCTTGGCGACAGACATATCGGAATTGGATTCGACAGACTTCAGGCCCGTCGGCCCGCTACCTTTCCGCTTCCGAATGACCAACCTGGATCTCGGTCCCCTCGACGCAGTTGCCGTCGCCAACTTCGATGATCGCCGCTGGATGATCCCAACCGACGAAGACATTACCGCGCTGTGGTCCGTACTCGGCGGCAGCAGTCCAAGTCCGCGAAAGGAGAAATAGGTATTACCAGCGATGGGCCGTGTATCGGCTGCGTTCTCTGCAGTGCGCTTTCTACAATCGTCTTGCAATTAGGTCCGATCAAACATCCGCCATATATCACTCGCTAAGAACCGCGAAGCCCTCCATAAGAACTATTCCCACGGACTCATCCCCTTTTGCGTCGCAAATCCAAGCATCCGCATTACTCGTCACCTCTCCCTCTGGCGAAACCTCTATCATCGTCATGGGATTATATTCATGATGAGAACAGCCGGCGAGATACTAGCAACTGAAGCAGGACTCTTCGAGCTTAGTATGCCCAACAAACCCTACTCTGTGGTCTTTGAACCTGAAGAGGACCTGATACAGTCCACAAGGCTCTTCCAAAGATTTTGTCTTCAAAACCATAGCTTGGACCCGAGCAATGGTTAAGTGGGATAGGCAGCGACTACCCGCCCTGCCCGACGACATAGGGCACTGTTGGGAGGAGCACATCGAGCTTGTCGAGCACACCATCAGAGAGATAGCAGCAGGCAGAGGCCCATTCGGTGCAACTTCCCTTATCGCCGGCTATGTAATCCGAACATAGCTTTAAGGGCGATTCGCAAGGCCCCGCCCGGAGAAGACTCGGGTGGTGTGAGGATTAAATACCTTGCGGTCATGCCCTGTCGGTACCCGTACCACTATTCCCCTAAGCCGCCTCTGCCCACCCTGAAGTATATGCGACGGAAGCTCAATGACCCCTGCCCTGTGGGTTTCGAAACGAATGCCCAAATTCGTGATGCTCGAGAAGAGTATCCGGACGTTATCTGGCTGCAGGTGGGGTCGCCATCTGCATCTGACGATGAGAGGGATCTTAGGGCAAATGAGATGGAAATTGCAGACGACACATCCTCAGTGTCCTCGGAGTCGGACCTCGCCGACGATATCCAGGAGCTGTACGCAGACAATGATCAGGATCCGATGTTTCATGATTACTACGTGGACGCCAACGATATTTAGGGAATCAACTATGGCGAGCGCAGACGGTGCTGGTCTCTTGACGGTGGGCGGGGTTCCTGTTGAATGTGGGCACTTGAGCGTCGAGGGATGGGGAACAAGCAGAGAGCTGGGACCAATTTGCGTGTGCGGGAGCAGGTACACTGGGCATAGAATGGCTTGTCTTAGGTGTGAAGGTACAATTGGATGGGTCCCGCGTCATGTATTGGGCCGGTCTATACACAGGTGCGGCACATGTTCCTGCTTGTTTCCGGCTTGAACACATGGGCTGCATCTCTTCCTCAGACTGCGATTTTGAATGTATTGGTTTACTCATGACTACCCCATTCACCTGGGCAGGTGTCTAAAGTACAAAGAGTGGAGGAAACGTACGGTTTGGTAGCTGAGCGAGGCCCACCCTGGGACCAGGCAGTGAAAGTGAAGCTATCACGGAGTGGGGCATGGTGTGGTGTGTGCACCCTGAATGTCACAGCCATAACCGGCCGGTGTCAGCGCCGCACTCCCTAGCCTCACATCTGGCTTAGGTAAGGGTTTGTGGTTGGCTAGTAAGCTTCGTTGGTTAGAAGCACGACGTGGACTTGGCCACGGTTGGGGCGCCGCCACCACCGAAGCCCCGCGACCGACTCCCGGCGCCACCTCCGCAGGCACCTTCGAAGTTGTCGGTCAGCATTGGAGGAACTCCAACAGAGAGAAAGCATTGTCCAATGACCAGGGCGCGCTCTATCGACCGAGAGCCACCCACCTGCCTATCTGATGCTGGTGCCCGATCGCCCCAGCACTCGCCACTTCGGGGTTCGAGTCGGTCTTGGGGGGGCGTACAGGGGACAGGCCTGCGGATTCTGGGGCGCTAGGCTGTGGTGTCAGGGCATCTGCAGATGAGGACGCTGGCCTACAGCCAGGAGACTTTTGCACATTCTGGAAGGAATGGGGCATGACGAGGCCGTCCATGAGAATTGCCGGAAGTTACGGTACAGTTCGTCCATCTCTGAGCCGAATTAATCATCAACCTTGCCCCTCGAGCATCGCGAACCACTCCCAGTGGCAGCTTGGTCAGCCCCGCCGGCCAGACCGCACCACAGCGACCCCGCAGTAACACCAACCGGGCAAGCCCTTGGGATGTGCTTGGCACATCCGTCGCCAGCCTCTCGACCTTCCCAATGAAGCAACTGCCAGACCCGACCCTCTTTCGATCTGCAATGGAACGCTGGAAGAGGGCCCGGCTTCAGTCGGGCTCGCCATCCTGCTGGATCCAGGAAGACGGATGCGCAAAAAAAGTAACAGCTACTTAATCGTCTCGACTCCCCGCCGCTCACCGGTCTTGTGTGTCCCCGTCGTTTGCCGTCTTGCTTGCCATCCCTCCAGGCGTCATCGCAGATCCCTCCCAGTCGTCACGATGAAGTTCTCCCACCAGGCCGCCGCCGCGCTCTCGCTGGCTTCGGCTGTCGTCGCCACCGAGTGCAAGCCCAAGCTCGAGTCTGAGAAGTTCCAGGCCGAGATCAAGACGGAGAAGTGAGCAAGGGGCCCCTCATCCCCTACCAAATGCTTTGTCTGACCTTCTCCAGCCTCTGGAGCCACCTCGTTGCTCTCAACGACATTGCCTTCGAGAAGGGCAACGGCAACCGCGCCTTCGGTCTGCCCGGCTATGCCGCCTCGGTCGACTACATCTGGTCGCACATCTCCAACATCCCCGCCACCAAGGCCTGGAAGCAAGACTTCCCCGCGTGGTTCGGCCAGGTCGAGTCCATCTCGTTCAAGATCGGCGAAGAGGATTTCTACATCTACGGCATCACTTACTCGCCGTCGACGCCTCCCGAGGGTGTCACCGCCGAGATCGTGCTTGGTCCCGCCGGTGAGGCCGGCTGCTACGCCGCCAACTACGAGGGCCTCGATGTCGCTGGCAAGATCGTTCTGACCCAGCGCTATCGGTGCCCGACCGGTGGCACCCTCGCCGGCCGTGTGCGCCCTGCCAAGGCCGCAGGCGCTGCTGGTGTCATCATCTACCACGACCTCACCACCACCCCTACCGCAGGCTCCATGGGTGAGGTCAACCTCGAGGCCTACGCGCCCGCCGGCTTCATCCACAAGGCCGACGGCGAGAAGATCATCGCCCGCATCGAGGCCGGTGAGACCATCGAGGCCTACTTCCAGCAGACCCAGGTCGTCGAGGAGAGGATCACCCAGAACCTCTTCGTCGAGACCGAGGAGGGCGACCCCCACAACGTCATCATGGTGAGTCTGGCGTCGCTCCCAACAAGCTCCATTTCCAGCTGCTAACCCTCTTCTCAGCTCGGTGCCCATCTCGACTCCGTTCAGGCCGGTCCCGGTATCAACGACGATGGCTCCGGTACCAGCCTGATCCTCGAGATCTTCAAGAATCTCCAGAAGTTCCGTTTCCGCAACAAGGTCCGCTTCGCCTGGTGGGGTGCCGAGGAGAACGGCCTGCTTGGATCCAAGTACTACGCCAGCAACCTCCCCGCCGCCGACATCGATAACCTCCTAACCTACCTCAACTACGACATGGTCTCCAAGGGCTACTGGGGCGTCAGCGACAACGACGGCCGCGCCCACGGCTCCGTCGCTCCCCCCGGCTCCGAGGTCATCCAGAACATCTACCACGAGTTCTTCGAGGGTCTCGGTCTGACTGTCACTCCCGCCGTCCTCACCAACGGCAGCGACTACGCCTCGTTCTGGCAGATCCTCAACAAGCCCTTCGGCTTCCTCAACACCGGCACTGGCGTCGCACAGGACCCCTGCTACCACCAGGCCTGCGACACCATCGAGAACCCCGACGCCAACACCATCACCATCAACGCCAAGGCCGCCGCTCACCAGCTGTCCATCCTCGCCATGACCGGCCACGAGCTGATCCCCAAGGTTCCTGTCAACGCCACCATGCTCACCAACCTGCGCGTGCGCGACGTCGGCCCCGACCCGCTGCTCATTGAGGAGCTTGAGGCCGCTGGCCATGGCCACCTTGGCTGCGGCCACGACCTGTAGGTCGGAGGCTTGCAGAGGACGATGTAGTTTTACTTCATGATGAGATGAAATGACCCTTTGGAGAAGGCGTTTGGTGAAGTTTGAAGCGAAGTAGACGCTTTCAGCAATTGATGTTTGAGGGCGTCCAAAACCGTTGTCGGTCTGTTCGAAGAACGTGGGGTGATGGACCTGATCAGCCCACGACTGCATCAGGTGATGTATTTGCCAGCTTGGAGACACTTAATCGCCGTACCGCGACTTCCATCAATTGCCCGACATGACATTGAACATCTTCCTCACCATACCTCGCCATGCGCCAAACGCAACATGCACTCCATCGTACCTCACCTCCTATTACCTCCTCTCTTGTTTCTCCCCTTCTACCTACCCCCATTCCCCTACCGCAGCACCATTTTCAGCACCTCCATTGGCGGAGTCGTAATCGCAAACACTATCAACACATTTCCAAATGACAGAGCATTGCGCTACGGTCTCTCGGGCGCATGGATTCTCTATTTCCCTGTCCTGGAAAAGCTGCTCCTCCACCCAAGCCCAGAGCATGACTTCTGGAGGCTTGGCCGTCGTCCTCATGAGGCCGAATACATGGGCCCGTTCTCCTTGACTAAGGCACGCTGGGCTGCCGCCCTTCTGAGCTCCCCGCGCGGCGTGGGTTGGTCGCATGGCAGGAGGCGAATGCCAGCAGGCCCAGAGAAGACCCAAGGAAGACAGCGCTTCATCATCAGCCAAGTCAAAGATGTTGTCTTCGCAACTCTTTCCCTAGAGGCGCTGCTCATTCTGAATGAATACGTCTCAATACCAGAGAATTGGAGTCTCAGGCAGCTTCCAGTCATCATCTTGGGCAACCTGCTGATGGGGCTTTCGGTCTACGTCACATGGACGATGCAGTACGGTCTTGCTGCAGCATTTTCAGTCGCATCGGGTTTCAGCAAACCGAAAGTGAGTCTTTTATAAGAGAGAATTACCCCCGAAAGCATATTCAATGACACCGCACAGGACTGGCCGCCCATATTTGGGGGCTTCAGGGATGCGAACACGCTGAGGGGCTTCTGGGGATCTTTCTGGCATAGCATTCTTCGTCAGGTGAGGAGACATTGCATCTCGTCGAATGAGTAGCGAGCTAATATCAATCAGCCATCTTTGGGATTCAGCAAGGCACTGGTCAGCTATCTAGGGGTACCGACACCATCAAATTGGGCATATGCGGTACACATTTTCATGTCGTTCTTTCTCAGCACCTTCTGGCACATCATCAGCATTTCTCCCATAGCTGAAGGCCACATCTCCATTTCTCAACTAACTTTGAGGTTGTCGGCCTTCTTCATGGGCCAGATTCCAGCAATACTGGCTGAGCATTTGCTTTCCGCACGTCGGCAGGTTGGCCAAGTCAAGAAGAACAGCAGCTCTTCTGGCAAGGTATCGGAAGTCCAGCAGAAACCCATTCGAGGCCTTGGTCATTTGGGGGTCTTTTTATGGCTCGGTCTTACAGGCTGGCCTTTCTTCACAATCTATCGGGCAGTTGGGTTGCTCGGCACGAAGCATCCCATCCCGGTTATTCGACCTCTACTGGCATGGCTTGGGATGCAAATCTGATTGAATGATCTTGAATAGCTGAACAGAAAAGAAGCAAATCGAATCCTACACAGTGATTTTCTCAATCATTATCATGCAAGTTGCCCCATTGCAAGCCACCTTTTTGAAACTCGAGCCCGAAAATGAAATCCCAGCGGTGGCGTCAGTCGCACCTGACCCATCAACAGCACTGATCAGTGGGTTCGCAGATATCAACGAGTGGCGGTCTTTCCTCAAACCCCCAGGTGCCCACCAATTCCTTTCAAATCCCTCCCCTCCAGTCATGTCGGCGAGAGAAAATCCCAGCCATCTCGAGGCCGGTCGGACCACTCAAAGTCGGTGGTCTAGGCCAGTCGGTCGACCGCAGTCTTGTATCGGCGCGATTGAGTGATCAGTAAAACAATCAGTCAAGGTGGACCGTCTTCTGTCCGGTGCAGAAGCTGAAGGTGATCTTGCCGACACTGTCATGGACGACCAGAACGAGCTCGGAGTGCCGGCTTCGGGCATCGAAATCCTTGATTGCGGCCTCGAAGTTGGTCGCCGTGGTGATGAGGATTGTGCTGTGGTACACATCGCCCAGACTTTTCTTATGTTTGCAGCGAACTGTGATTCAAGCCGTCAGCAAATGGTTCACAAAGTAATGTGGTTTTACTTACACATGTTGCGCAGAACTTGAAGCTTCGGCGTGCGAGAGGGGCGCTGGTTCAAAGACTTGGTCAGGTCGGCGGCAAACTTCTCATCGCTGACAATGCCAATGACGGTCCGGGAACCTGGAATGTGGATTTCTCTCTTCGCAGCGCTCATGAGTTGAGCATGCATCATCTTGACTTCGGGGTTGATCAGATCGTCATATGTGTTGCACTTCGCAGGCTTGCCGGGTTTGTGCAGAGCCCGGGTCTGAAGCCCCTCGGAGCTTTGCATCGGTGAGGGAAAGGTGTAATAGTTCGCCCACATTTTGATAGCTTGTTGATCGTAGGAAAGAGTTGGGAAGGGTGTTTGTTAGATCCGTAATGGAAGTAATGGAGTGATGGCAAGTTCTGAAATTGGTATCCTGGAGAAGGCAGCCAGTTTTATAGGGCAAAATTGACGTTCGAGGCCGTGTATCGGGCTTTCAACTGACGCCCAGGATATCGTGAGGTGGCTTACACGAACCCTCCAAGGCGTGTATTTTGCCGCCATGGAGGAGATGTGTATACCAAGAGATGTCGCCACTTTTGCGCCTTGGCTGTGGCTGACTGTCTCTGAGGATCAGCCTGGATGGGTATTTAGTATAATGCAGCAAATCATCGTGGCAATGTAGGTGCAATCCTCCCAACACTATGCCGCTTACTTCCAGTCGTCTTCGATTGATAGACAGTTATGGAGATGTTGTCATGTAGCAGCACAAATGGTGCACATATTCGATGCCTAGAATACATGCGTCTACCTAAGCTCAAGCCAGCGTGGACGCCACAAGCCCTGTGACTGATCTTTGAGGTGGCTGCCCAGGCATCACCTCATGGTGGTAACCAGCCCTCGAGGTTCCTAGGTAGACCTGAGTTTGTCATTAGCTCAAATCGTCTCGCGAATGGTGGCACATCTCCAGCCCATCAGGACGATGGCAGATCCCGGCGAACAGCCACAAGCTGGTGGCAAAGTGCCATTCATACTTTTGACAAGCCCATCTCATGAAGCACCCGAGGTATGTACGCCTCGTCGTCGGACCCGAGAGCGGGAATAACTCCAGGACGGAACTCAGCTCCGAGTTAATCTTATCAATCGCATCTCCTAGTCTGGGCCTAGCGACGGGAAAATCGGCATGATTTTGACTGTCCGCGGCTGCTAGTCGAACGCCTCACAGCGCGAGCCGTGGCGCCACGACCTGCGCGGCCAATTACGGCCCCTGCACGCCGGGTATACGGCTCCCAGAGACCCAGCATCGCCTGACGAGAATCTTATCAGATTCGTCCGGTCGAAGCCACCAGCCTCCGGTGCGGGTCGGCGGTGGGCCGAGCCTTGACCTCGACAAGCTTTCGGGTCCAACAGCGGCTTCCTTCCGGGATACCTTGGCCCCGGGGGTGATGGGATTCAGCTGGAAAGCGGCGCGTCGTCGTGGGGTCTCGGACGAGAAGGACCGAGGACAGGGTACCAGGGGGGCGTGAAGGATTGTCGCGCGACGAGAATCTCCCGCGCCGGCCCACGACATGCGATGCCATGTGAGCCGGCGTGGTAAGATTCTGCTGCGCTAGCTGGGAGGTCTGGATTCTTAAAGACGGGCGTCTTCCGCTGTCGGCCGCGGCCTTTGCTCTTTGGTTCCTCGTCGCAAGCAAGCTTCCATCTCGACATCCCACGTCAACATGTCATGCTTCTCCAGGTTCAAGGCCGTGCTTCGGCGCTCCCCCACGAGCGAGGCGGACACCACGGCCGCCGAGATCACCCCTGTCCAGGATGCCAGCGTCACTCGCGATGATCCCGAGGCGGATGAGAAGAAGTCTGATCTCGACCTCCCCGACGAGAACGCCCAGCGTGGTGTTCAAGATGTCGAGGCCGTTGCCCTTGCCTGGTCCAAGAAGTCGCTGATCACTGTTTTCGGCCTGTGGGTGCTCCAATCTTCTGTGTTCCCGGATTACATCTGACGGCTCCTTTCACAGCATGTGGCTGCTCTACCTCGTCAACGGTTTCCAGTCGTCCATCGTGTACAACCTTATCCCCTTCGTCACCAGTGACTGGGAGAGCCATTCCCTGTTGACAGTCATCTACATCGTCGCAAATGCCATTTCAGCGGCAGTGTACATTCCCCTCGCCAAGCTTCTCGATATCTGGGGTCGCGCTGAGGGTTTCCTCGTCATGACGACCCTGGCAACCCTTGGCCTTATCCTCATGGCTACCTGCCAGAACTTGCCCATGTTCAGCGCGGCCTACGTCTTCTACGTCGTTGGCTTTGGTGGAATGACCTACTGCGTGGACGTCATCACGGCCGATGTCTCCAAGCTGAAGAATAGGGGTCTGGCGTATGCCTTCACCTCCTCGCCGTACATGATCACTGCTTTCGCGGGCGCGAAGGCGTCCGAGGGCTTCTACAACAACGTCAGCTGGCGCTGGGCATTCGGCTGCTTTGCCATCATCTTCCCATTCGTCGCCGCGCCGCTGTTCGTGGTGCTCAAGTACAACCTGAAGAAGGCCGCCAACCGCGGTCTCGTCGGGCGGGAGAAGAGTGGTCGGAGTGTTGGCCAGAGCGCATGGCACTACCTGAAGGAGTTTGATGGTGAGTCTGTCCTCCGAAGTGCGACGTCCATCGGCACTGACATACCCAGCTCTTGGTGTTTTCCTGTTTGCCTCGGGCCTGACCGTCTTCCTCCTGCCGTTCACCCTTGCAGACAGCGCTCTCAGCGGGTGGTCGACAGGCTACATTATTGCCATGATCGTCGTGGGATTCGCCGCTCTGGTCGCCTTTGGAGTCTACGAGGCATTCCTGGCGCCCGTTCCCTTCGTCAACTACAGCATCCTGACGGATCGCACCGTCATCGGCGCCTGTTTGTTGAACATGACGTACATGGTCTCCTACTACTGCTGGAACTCGTACTTCAGCTCGTTCCTTCAGGTGGTCAACAACCTGACCCTTGCCGAAGCCGGCTATGTGGGAAGTACTTTTGAGGTCGTCTCTGGCGTGCTGCTGTTTGGTGTGGGCTACTCCATCAGCAAGACGGGTCGCTTCAAGTGGCTGCTGTACGGAGCTGTCCCGCTTTACATTCTCGCGCAGGGCCTACTCATCTGCTTCCGTCGTCCCAATGGCTACATCGGCTACATCGTCATGTGCCAGATTTTCATCTCGGTCGGCGGCGCAATCTTCATCCTGGTGGAACAAGTCGCAGTGCTTGCGGCCCTGGATCATCAGCACGTTGCTGCAGGTGTCGCTATTCTGTACGTGGTCGGAAACGTGGGAGGCGCCATTGGTAACACCATCTCGGGCGCCATCTGGACCAACACCTTCCGTGGCGCTCTCGAGCGCAATCTCCCCGAATCGGCGCTGCCGGATCTGGACAGCATCTACGGAGATCTTGAGATGCAGCTCAGCTACGAGGTCGGTTCAGTCGAAAGGCTGGCTATCCAGGAGTCGTACGGCTACGCGCAGACAAGGATGCTCGCGGCGGGCACGGGCATCATGTGCATCTGCTTCTTCTCGATCCTGCTGATCCGCAACATCAACATTGCCAAGATCCAGCAGGTCAAGGGTATGGTGTTCTAGAGTGGGAAGTGTCGGAACGCATTGCAGCATTTGACTGCGAGCATGGAATGTTGGAATAAGGTGCTGTAGCCAGCAGGAGTGAAGCACCGTACTCTTGAGCAAACGTCCAATAGGTGCTCTAACAATAAGAAATCCGAATCGTTTCTAGAACTTTCTTTTGGAATCTATCTTGGCCAGAAGGTGATCAACAAGCGATTTACAGGAATTGCGCAAATAAAGGCATCACGATGATGATTTAGGTGGCCAGGGGCTCGAGTCGTGGTGTTCCATCGCTGGTTGGTCTGAAATGCTGACTAAGTTGTTTCCCGTCCCCTTTGTTTGTTGCGACCTGGCCCGACAATCGAAGCTGCTCCCCTCCACCTACCATTGCGAAGCGGCATCGCGGCGGGCCGTGTGTCGACCTCGGCACGGCCATAGGCTCAAGGTATGTTCCGTCCATTCAATCGTTTTGATCAATTGTCTTCTGTCTCTTTGCGCCTGCTGACAGCGACTTGCGCAGTGAATCTCGACCACCCACAGTCTCCCGCTGATTCCGACCGTCCCTGCCGCCTTCGACGAAGACGAACCTAGCGATGCCAACATGCCTTCCTCTACCACCACCGGCCAGATACTAATCAGCCATAGCCTGTAGTGCTCAGCGAGCGGCAATGCGACGCGCCAGTCTGACAGAGACGAAGCACAAAGCTTGCTCACCTTCGCATAGGCCAATCCGGGTCCAGCGGATAAATTGTCTCCGGAAATGCAGTGAGCGATACGCGGGTTCTTTGGGTTGCTACCTGCGTCAGACCTTGAGAGGCAGCTCTGGATGTTGCATCTGCGCCCACGCCAGCTTCTCCTCCCGAAGGATCCGGCTCCCGACTCCCAACAAGGAAAGGCTCCTAATAATGGCGACGCCTCCTGTGTACATCATCTGTCCCCAGTCTTGCCATCGCATATGCGCAATGCCCAAGTGACCCTGCTGCTCCAGGCTCACGTAGAGACTTGCCAGCAGCGCCAAGTCGATGCCCAGGACGCCGGCGATCACGACGCGCCACACCTTAATCTCAGAGGTGGCGCGGAGAGTGCCGCTAAGCATGAAGGCCACGAAGCCGTACAGCGCTGCCAATTGATGGAAGAGGAAGCCGTGGTCGGGATTCGCAACGGACTGCGACGCAGGAATGAGACCATCCATGATGAAGTTACGTTGGTAAAGAATCCCATAGACGGTTGGGACGAGGGAAAGAGGGTCGACCCATGTGAACCACAGGCGGTAGAAAGGATGGACTTTTGGAAGCGTCATTTTCCGGTTGCGATCGGGTATCTCACCCGAAGCTGTGAAAGGTGTCGACGATTCAGGCGGCACCAAGGCAGGCCAAGGCAGGCCATGATATTCTTATAGCGCCACCAGGCCGCTGACAGGGACTCCCCCCCCTGTCCTGAGGCAGAGTTCGGCATTCCACCGTCGCCGTTGGACTCGCAGCTAACGTCCCTGGCCACGATTGGCTTTGTGTGTCAGACCCAAGCCACGATCATCCGCACTAGTGTTGACACCATCGCACTATCTTGCAGATGCCTCGGACTACTCGTACGCGTACGGGAGGCTTGGAAGATGACCAAAAAAGCAACCGCACTCCGCCATCTTCCGGTCACTTATGCAGTAAGCTGATGGTTACAGACCTAAGATACCTACCCTGGCTAGATCCTTCCCTGTGGATACAGCGGCAACTGGGCCCGAACATCCCCAGCCGGCATGCATCCCAAGCATCGCAGACAGACCCTTGAGGGCTCGACAACAACGGTGAAGCTATTAGATTCTTGCCTCATTTCACAGGCAGATCGAAGACTAGTGATCAAATGGCATCGCCTTGTCGCCATGTCTCCGACGTGCCAAGTTCACACACCCTTCTCCATATCAACCCTACGAAATTGCTTCACGCCCAGCCGAGCTGCAAGGGCCGGGGATGTGCTAGGGCTTATCTCTGCTCCGCCGATCTCCAGGGGTCCCTCCTGATTCCAGCAGCTCGTTGTATTTTGCCGGTGAGCAAGTTCATAAATACAGTTGCACCCTCGAAGCTTTGCAACTGGCGGGGACATTGGTACCCACGAACGACAACTGAAGCCCAGCATGGCAGACCCCAGGAGCATCCTTTTCATGACGTGTTCTGAACGCGGCCAGTCCAACGTCTTCATCGCCGTGATCCAGGAGCTCGCACAACTCGACCCGACCGTGGATCTACACCTCTGCTCGTTCGCGCCGCTGGCCAAATCGGCCGCTTCCCTGGATCGGCCGCCTGTCTTCCATGAGCTCCCCGGCCCCCCCGTCGTCGACCTGCTCTTCACCAGCCCCGACTTCCTACAGCAGGCCGCCCTGCACCCCACGGCATGGAACGCCCACGAGAGCACCAGGGTTTTGCCCCGTGTCGCGTGCCCTTGGAACCCCGAGCAAATGAGCCGTATCGTGCTCCAGATGCAAGCTACCATTAAGGAGGTCCAGCCCGACCTCATCGTCATCGACAACCTCTTCGCGCCGGCCATCACCGTCTGTGCGGCGCAGAAGGACATTCAGTGGATCGTTCTGTCTCCAAACTCATACCGAGAGTTTGCGACGGCTTTCCAGCCCGGACTTCAAGTTCTCTACAAGTATCCCGCGTAGGTGCGCCACTTCACGAGGAAGACGCAGCCACTGACCGGACCAGCACCCGCTCACTCATCCCCTACCCTGTGCCGTGGTACCTCATCCCGTCCTGCGTCTACCAGCTTTTGCTGTACGTCTTCTCGGCGCAGAACGAATGGACGAAGGCCCATATCAAGAACATGCGGGAGAACCATGGCATCGACTTCGCCGACATTTTCTACATCCCCCAGTTGCTAAACCCGCATCCGGGTTTCAAAATCCTCTGCCCCAGCCTGCCGGAGACCGACTTCCCGTTCGAAATCATCCCACCTCACATCGTCGGCTGTGGGCCCATCGTGCTGCCTGCACCGCCTGTCGATGAGGTTGACCCGGACTTGGCAGCGTGGCTCGCGAAGCGGCCCACCATTTTTGTTGCTCTTGGAACTCACGCAGCTTACTCCGACGATGAGGCGGCAGAGCTGGGAGCCTCGCTACGCCGCGTTCTCGAGGAGGCGCGGCGGAAGGGTAAGGATCTGCAGGTGCTCTGGAAGCTCAAGCGGACAGAGAACAAGGCCGAAGGGCTGGCCAAGATTCACGCCGCCATCGGGGAGGAGTTCCTGGACCTTGTCCGCATCACGCCCTGGTTAGAGGCCGACCCCATCGCCATTCTCAAGACAGGCTCCATCGTGTGCTCCGTGAGCCATGGCGGTGCAAACTCGTCCTGGGAGGCTCTCGCGTACGTCATCTCATCTGCCTGCCATGTTTCCCCTGATGACTAACACAAATATCTAGCACCGGTGTTCCCCAAATCATTCTGCCAACATGGTACGATACCTACGACATCGGCGCCCGGATCGAGCATCTCGGCATCGGACGAATCGGGAGCCACAAGGCCGCTCCGCGATGCGCCGCCGACGAGCTAGGCCCCGTGCTCATCGACGTCGTCTACGGCGAGGCCGGCGACGCCATGCGCGAGAAGGTGAAACATCTCGCCGCCGTGTGCCGCGCGAAGGGCGAGGGGAGGACCGTGGCTGCGCAGGCCATCCTGGCCGAGGTCAAGAGATCCAAGGCGTGAGAGGGGCAGAGCACGAGTAATCCGAGGCAGACCCCGTTCATGCGTCGTCCCATGATGACATCGCGTGATTCTAGGGATAGACGGAAAGATGACGGGTGGTTCACGAGGACAATGAGTGGTCGTTTTAACATATTGGAATTATTGGAAAGAAGAAGACTTGATCCTGCCAAACTCCCGGAGGGGGCATCGCTCGCACATGGGGAATAAAAAATGGTGGTCATTCATGGATATCTGACTTCGCCGCGGCCAGCCAAAGCTGGTGGCCGTGGTCATGTAGGGGCATGGCATGGGCTTTGAAGGAGGAGACCCGCGTCTACGCCAGCCTGTTGGCCCACCTGAGCTTGGAGCGCCTCTGGTTGTTGTTGCCCTGGTTGTCCTGCTGGTTGCCGTTGTTGCGGCCGTTGCCACCGTTGCCGCCGTTGCCAGCACCGGCACCTCCGTTGCGGCCAGTCGCGGCGCCGTCGTTGGCGTTGGCGCCGCCGTTGCGGCCGGTAGCAGCACCAGCGTCGGCATTGGCATTGCCACGGCCATTGCCGTTGCCGTTTCCGTTTCCGTTGCCGTTGCCATTGCCACGGTTGTTGCCGTTGCCGTTGCCTCCGTTGCCGGCGTTGTTGCCAGCATCGGCACTGGGAGTGGCGGTGGCCTCAGCAGTCGCGGAGACACTGCTCGAGGCGGCGTCGCCAGCACCGGCACCGGCTCCGGCATCAGCACCACCGGGGGGGGTCAGAGGAGGGGTCTGCTGGGGGAAGGCGGAGGTGGTAGGGGCGATGTTGAGGATGGCCTCGACGGCGGCGAGGTTCTGCTTAGCCTCGTCGGAGCCAGCGTTGGCGTTGGCCTGGATGGCGGCGGGCAGGTCCTTCTGGTTGGAGGCAACCTGGGCGAGGGTGGCATCGAGAGCCTGGGCAGTCTCGATGTTGTCGGGCCTGTTGTCCTTGGGGGTGACATCGGTCTGCTGGACAGGGAAGCAGCCGCCGAAGGGACCGGCGAGGGCGTTGTTGCGGCAGCGGACTGTGCAAACGTTTCCGGCAGAAGCTGGGAAGAGACTGTCAGTGAAAGTTCAGGACGTGATCGGGCGTGGAGTTGACTCACATCCCGTGCACTCCATGTCGGCGGGGAGCGTGACGGTCATGGTGAACTGCTGGGCCTTGGCCTGGGAGAAGCCGTTGACGCCGGGAACATTGTTGGTGATGTTGAGGGGAACCTGGCCGACGAGGCGCCTGGCGTTGCCGGTGGTGTCGAGGTCGCAGAAGTAGGGGCCTGCGCCGTCGGCGTTGACCTGGTGGACGGTGACCTCGATGGTGCTGCCCTTTTGGACCGAGGTGACGGCGTTGGCGGCGAGGGCGTTCTCGGTCTGCTCACCAATATCGATGTTGCCGGACAGCTCGGTGCGGCCGCACTCGTTGACGATGTTGGCCTCGATCTCGGCGTCGCGGATTAGCGTAGCGTCCTGCTGGCAGGGGCTGATGGTGGTGCAGTTGCGGGCGAGGTCAGGGTTGACTAGAGGCTGTCAGCATCAAGCAATCGTCTGTGTCTTGCTGAAGATATTCTTACCCAGGAAACCGACACTGGCAGGCGAGCCTGCAGCTCCCTGGGCGCCCAGGATGACACCGTGAGCGTTGGCGACCGCCAGCACAGCTGACGCGGCGAGGAAGTTGGCGGCGGAGATCATGATGGTTTAGAGGAAGGTCTATCAAAGACACACTGGGCCAGCAGTAAGAGAAGGGAAGGGGAATTAACACGAAAAAAGAAAGACGACGTAAAGTCTAAGGAACGGACCAGGCGGTTGATGTGAGATGGCTGAAGACTGGACAACGGAATACAAGGCAGCGGCGCGGATGCCCAGAGGACTCTTATACCGGGAGCCTCACCCTCTCGGCCGGCCGTCTGCCTGGCCTGTCGTCGGATCGTGGTCGGTCTGATAGCGCGCCATCCCCGGTGGATGCCGCGGTCAAGGTTCAAGGTCAGGGGGGGCCGGCTCGATTCAGACCACTCCAAACGAGGCCTGTTCCAAACGGGTGGAGAGGCGCGCCAAAACAGGCGGCCACTCGTGTTCTCGAAGGGGTGACCGACCACTGGGCGCTCGGGGCAGCAGGAGGGGGGAATGCGCTGGGAGGCTCCGCCGAAGAGCCTGAACGGTCTGAATTTTGCCTTTTGCTGCTAGAGGGGGCCCGCAGGCGCGCGCAATTTTGAACAGTCGGTGCGGGCTGGCCGTGGCCTGATGACGGAGTTCTTGAGACACAAGTGCCAAACAGGCAGTTACATACGATGGCAGGTCGACACAAGATGGCCAGTTTCAAGCGCGGGCGCATTGAGAGGTCCACCGTCTACGCGCGCGGAGTGTTTGCTCGTTACTGATGCTTGAGTGATGAGTGGCTCTCGTAAGCGGAACCGAGACAGAAGGAAGTTGATGCATCACCGTTGGGCACGTTGGGAGAATATGTGGTTGAGTATCGGACTTTGCTTGGCTTCAGATGTTCGTCCCTTGAGAAAAGCAACGCCAGAGATAAGTGAAATCCGAAGTAACACCATCGGTTCCTCGAGTCTTTGGCGTGGCGCCCATCAGTCGCCCGTTCTGCTGCCCACTGCAATGTGCCATCCCGCCACGTGGATGCTCCCCGAGGAGCGATGGCAGCGGCAACATGTCCTCTTCGAGTCGTCCGGAATTCGCCTGGAATACGCCCCGAATGTCCGCGCGACACTGACCGCAGCCACACCCAAAAAAGAGTTGCCGCCTGCCGCCTGACACGGTCACGCTTTCTCCCATCATCAGTCGAGTCCAAAACAGCGCCCGCTGGTCCTCGAGGCAGTCGTCGCGCGAGGGCCGACTCGCAGAATGCCGACTCGCAGAATGCCGAGAAATCCCCACGCACCGCCTCCTGAGCAACGACCAGGAAGACGTCCGATCACGTTTCGATCATCCCTAGGTCCCCTTGCCCCCGCGGCGGCCACGAGTCGACAAATCCCCCGAATCAGGAGTGCTGGGCGAACGGCGTGGCCCTCGCGCACAGAGGGCGGGATCCACGGACTCGATACAGCGGGGTTGGCTTCTAGGGGCCTTCAGGGCCAAGGGAGCCTGTTCAGGAGCCTCAGGAGGACGAATAGAGGGCCCAGGGGAACACGCCGAGACGCGATGCGCCGGGATCAACCCGGTCGATCCACTGCAACTCGCCGGTCATCCGCTGGGGGCAGCCCTACGTTGGACGGAGATTTCAGCCCACGCCGGGCCATACGTGCAGCCCGCGCGCGGCAGATCTTTCGATACCGACTCCCCCTTCCCGCGAGGTGGGCGCATTTCTCCGTGCTTCTCGCTGCCTGCCTGCATCATCTGACGCCAAGGCAGATGGGTAAGAGTCGCGACGATCTTGAGACACAGCGGGTGGGTTCGCACGGCCGTCAATGTCATGCCCTGGCTATCTCCCCGTCTCCTCTCCCTCGCGGGACACGCCGAGTTGGGACGACGGTAAGACCGATGGCCCCTTCGTCCTTCTTTTTGGGTTTATTTTTGGGGAAAAGATGCTTATCTCCGTGCTGCTGGGCCGACGGGCGGCAGACCGTTGCGGGAGTCAACGAGGGAAAGAAGGGCAAATTGAACCGAATCGAACGACGGCTCGAGCGGCTGGCGCGCCACCTTTTTTTGACGTGAAGTCTGACAGGACTAAAACCGGATGGCCTCGCCGAAAGGGTGGTGGGCATGAGAGGTATAACATTCAGGCGATGCCCATATGAGCAACGAGTCGCTCTCGTCTCCCGCCTTTCATCGTCAACCCTGCCGCTGCGACTCTGTCTTCCATGCCTGATCGGCGTCAGGGTGAATCTCGGGATCCTCAATATCCCTCCTCACATCCTTCTTGCGCGCATAGTCCGTGCCGAACCTCCGATCCCTCTCGCCCACGTGCCGCTCAAAGTCGAACTGCCCATCGGCCGTAAAGCTCGTCATGAGCTCGGGTCGACCCAGAGGCAGCTTGTCGCCGCGATCGACCTGCCACAGATGGAACGCCTTGCCGTAGAGGCGCACGACCTCGTCCATCTCACGGCCCTCGGCTACCTCCCATGCGGCATCTGGCACCACGGGCTGCGGCATGACGAGCATGCCCGACTTGACCTCGTACACGTGGCTGTGCCATAGCCGCCGCTCTTCAGGGTCGAGGCCCTCGTACAGCTCTGGCGTGATCATGTACTCGATGCCGATGATGCGGGCGCCGCGCTCGGGACTGTCGTAGAGGATGCACTGCCGCACTCCATCCGTCAGGTGGCCGCAGTAGTGGTTTGTCTCTACGAAGCGGGAGGAGTCCGAGGCGTAGGCGTGGAATGCGTTCAGGTGGGCGCAGACATTCTTGAGGGGAGTGAAGTCCTGGTCGGGGTTGCTGGTAAGCACATGTGTGGTCTCGGCATCGCCTTGGGATGTTTCATCCACATACCTGAGTGAGTGCCGCTCCCGTGAGGAGGACCTGATTTGTGGTGGAGAGGGGTTCGCCGGCTGTCTCGCTGTTGTCCGTTGCCGAGGCCATATCGAGGTGCTGGTGAGTTTCAGTGGTGAAGATGCCAGAAGCCAGGGAGAGTACTTTGGCCGTGAGGAGTCGAGGCTTGAAGATGCGGTCATGTGTGAGGGCGCTCATACGTCATGACGTGTCACCATTGGACGCCCACGGACTTGTTGATCCGACGTCGATCAGAATCACGGAGTCTTGAATTGTTGCCATTTTGACATGATCCGATCTCAGACAATGTCTGGAAGGCGCCCAGAGATGCGGACAGGCAGGTTCGTAGTTCAGTCCAAAAGATGGATGGGTGATGTGGTGAGAATCGGCCAAGTCTGGAGTGTCTGATTGATGAATCAGGTGGTTTGTTTACTTTTGATGTGATCGCCGCGCTGACTCTGAGTCGCAATGCGTTCGGTGGCCAAACACACCGAGAAGTCGATCAAGCCTATGTCAGTGAAGATGAGATTGCGAAGCTGGTAGATCGTTGTACCCAGCACCAACTCTGATTGGGATGCATTTGTGTATGACAGCCTCGAGTCACAGGCCCGTCTCTTTGTTCCAACTTCCGGGGCACCCAGGAGCAACTGGGGTGGGCTGAAGGTTGCCAGAAGAAAGATACGAGACGCGATGCAACATTGAGGCTCATGGACAATGGAGCAGCCACGTACATTCAGAGCTTCCTGGGAGATAGAACAATGCAGAGAGACAAAAACATTATCAATAGCGCTACGCGATGCATCATGCATGGCTAAGTATACTCGAGAGACAAAGGAACCATCGGCAGCTAGCCATCACAACCATTCGCCACACATGAACATGTCCCAAGTTGACGGGATAGGGGCAAGGGTACATCCACGACCCGCGTGCAAAGAAGAGTTGGGCAGGGAGACATCGGGTTGGCGAGAACATGAGAAAGCCCAAAGCCCAGAACACCATCACAAGAAGGGCCAACCTCACTGCCCAATGTGAGCACTCCTCGGGAACCAGACTCGTCAGAAACAATCGGGTAATCTTTTTGCGCCGTGGGCAAGACCGCCCGTCGTATCCCTCCCTAGCAGAAAAAAATGTCCAAAATAAAACACACAAATGGCAGACACGACGGTCGCCTCTAGATAACTGTTCCCAAAAACGCAGGAAGAAGAGGTAGATATCCACGGAAGAATGGAAACTGTCCGAGCACCAGGTCGTCATGGGGGGGAGGGGCTTGTTTTGAAAGGGGGAGAAAAGACAAAGAAACCAGGGCGCGCGGCGACCTCTTAGTGGTTGAAGTTGTCGCCAAGGAGCACCTGGGTCTGGCCCTTGTGGTAGCCCTTGCAGCCGATGCCGTCGAGGTCCTCCATGCCGGGCATGTAGGCGGCCTCGTTGGAGCCGTCGCTCTTGACCCAGGAGCAGACCTTGCCCTCGAAGGCGACGGACATGCCGTAGTACTCCATGCCGGCGGCGCCGGCGACGAGAACGCTGGCGTCGGCGCCGGAGTTGCCGCCGTTGGGCTCGCTGCCCCAGTCGAACTCGAGCCAAGAGCCGGCGAGCTGGCCGATGGGGGTGCGCGGCGCGGCGTCACCGGGACCACAGGCGCAGCCACCCTGAGAGTTTGTGTCAAAGGCCATGTAGACGTCGTCCTTGCCGGCCTCGGAGACGGAGAAGTCGACGGCGGAGAACCAGAAGCCGTCGAGGAGACCCTTGGGTCCGACCTTGTTGAAGCAGCTGCAGGTGAACTTTCCACCGGTGGAGGAGAACTTTGTCGTGTAGTCGTACTTGTCAACGGAAGCAGCGTCGATGATCTGCATGTTGCAGCCCCAGTCGTCGGCGGTGCCAACGTTACCGGCGTACATGATCTGGTCGAGGGTGGCGCGCTTGGAGGTCTTGCCGCCGCAGAAGGGCTTGAAGGTGCCGTCGCCGGACGAGGCGGCAGCGGTCGAGGAGGCGGCGGGCTCGGCGGAGGAGACGGTGCTGGGCGTGGGAACGGCGGCGGGCGTCGAGATGGCGGCGGGCTCGGAGGAGGTGGTCCTGTGAGGGCGGCCAGCCTTCTTGAACTCGAGGCCGCGCTTCTCGTGCGCGTGGGCGTGCGCATGCGCGTGGGGAGAGGGCAGAGCGGACACGCCTCCCAGGGCGGCCGTCAGGGCGATGATGGATGTGAAGTGCATGGTGATGGCGGGTATTGGTCTGTGCTCTGCTGTCGTCGTCGCAGGAATAGGGAGCGTGTGTGTCGCGTCGTCCGGAAAAGGGGCGGCGGTCGTCTGATGTTTTGAAGGATCGTGAGAAGCAAACAGTAGGTTGAGGATCCGAAAAGGAGTGACTGCGAGGGCTGGGCTCGCGGAGTTGGAACTGATGCTTGAAGGAGGGAAACAACGACGACGGGGATGTTCAAACAGAAACGGGGCCTTGAGGTGGATGGTCAAAAGGAAGGGCCAGGACGAGGGAAATGAGCCGACATTTGAATGTCATGGACGGGCGGCTCGTGGGTGTTAGGAGGTGACAAGCCGGGACAGCCCCTTTGTGCTGACGTCAACAAGTCCCGCGCTACGACCCGTCCCCCTGGTCGACAAAGGCGTGCCCTGCTCCGAGATCTAGCCAGGAACAAGCTGCCCGAGGGGGAATGGTGGGCTACGCCGGCCGACGACGCGAGGCGATATCGGGCATGGTCGCGGCAGGGGAGAGGCCCAGGCCCTCGCCCCTGGATTGGCCGGCCGCGCGCCAGGGGCACCACCAACGGCGGGTCTCTCATCTTAGCCAGGGCCCGGCGTCAGGGGTGAGCCCTGAGAGGGGCAGGGGTTCCAGTCTGGTTGTGTGTGGGTGGGCAAGGGCACGGCGGATATGGCGAGGTCGTCCGCGAAGCTTGTCGGTGGATAAGCTGGCGTGGCAAGCGTGGCATCGGATTGGCAATCGCCTGGTGTGCCTTGGAAGCAAAAGTCCAGGCCATGGAAAGTCTGCAGAGATACGGGGCCCAGCAGCGCCGATCCCCAAGTGCCGGTGACGTCCAGCGGAGGAGTGGAAGATGTAGTGGGAGTCGAGGACGAGTCGTGCGAGGGCGCCACGTTGTTTGTCCACCGCAACGGACCCCAACTTCTTTGTTTTCCCCCCTTCAGCGGCCGCCAGTCACCAGCAGCGCGGTTTAGCCTCCCGCCGTCTGTCTGAAGGGCGTGTAACGGGCGGGCCGTAGCGACGAAAAGTCCACACCGCAACGTCTTTTCCGGGTGGCACTTGTTATCGACTCAGGGGAGAACAGAACAGCCGGGGAAACACGAACAGCGTCGTCATCCGACGCAACATGCCACGGCAGCACTGCCGCGCGCATTCCAACCGCGGGTACGTGTTACCCCCTTCACTGCCTCCATGCTCGTGACGACGACACTACGAAGCCTTGGTTCGACTCGGACCGGACGCATCACCCCCTCATCCCAGGGTGCCAGGTGCCATATCCGTTCGTGGGCCGGTACCTGGCGATCCTCCATCCTTTCCATCCTCCCTCCCCGCCGCGTGCCCACCGGCGGCCCACCGCGAGTCCGGCGTTTCGCCTCGGCATGCCGTCGTCTCCCTCCATCGCCCCGTCGTGCGCGTCCGGAAGTTCCATTCAACAAGCCTCTAGAGCGACATCGCGGCCTGTCGGATGGCACGACGACCCTCCAACAGGGTTTTTTCGTCCCTCCGACGGCTGCAACTTGGTACTCAGTCAGCGCACATGCCAGAAAACCCCTCTTGCGCCGTCGTAGTTGACAGCGGGACCTGAGTCCGCCGCCGCGTGGAACCGTCTCCGCCGCATGAAATCTAGAACCGGTTCCTGCATCGCAGACTCGCAGTCTTCGCAGAAGAGGTCCCCCGCCACGCCGACGATCTCCCCGTGTTCCCACGCCGCCTGACAGCGCGGGCCGGTCGGGGTTTTCACGGCGGGCCCCATTGCCTCCGCCGTCTCCTCCGCGCGCGGTGAGGCCTTTTCTGCGGATGAAGACTCTGATCCATTGGTCGGTTGTTTCCGCGAAATGTTTCCCGATGACCCGATGGACCGTCAGTGGCGGCCGCGGCGGATGCACGATGAGGTGTCTTGATGGTGCTGGCGGCGTGGCTTCGTGGGACCGACCTGTCCATACACGACAGGTCTTGCTGCGAACAAGCAGCATATGAGAGTTGGCACTAGGCATGCCATGTCAGTGTCTGCTGGCTGCCGCTCACACAACACCGTGGAGAGTGGTCTCTTTCAGCACAGCGTAAGCTACCTATCCTCCCAGCCCAAGGGATGCGGTAGGACCACGGTGAAACAGCCCGAGTACAGCCTTCAGGTGGCTGCTCAGCGCCGTCGGGCAAACGAACACAAAAGAAAGCCACAGCGGATGGTCTGTGGGTGTCTAGCATCGGACCTCCGCCTGACTCGGGTCGGCCTGCTTCCCTACAGGCAGCGCCGTTCATGACAAGTCGCGAGAAAGCCGAAGGGAGGGGGCAAGAAAAAAAACTCATCGTCCGAATGATGCTCCGGTCCTTCACATGCAGAAAAGTCTCTTCCATCTTGCGTCGTTAGACCAGATGTGATGGAGGTGTGGATGGAGGCTTTCGCTGGTTTGATGCAGCCTGGCAGCCAGGCGCCTTCGTGCCCACAAGATGGTCCGCCGCGCTTGAGTGGGCAGATTCCCACAGAAAAAGGGAATTTAATTGGTTGATGAACAGCTTCTCCAATTGGTCAGATGTCGAGCGTGTGGCGAGCTGTCCCTTCCCCTTCTGCTCGGACTTCCCTCATAAGTTTACACTTTTCGCCAGTTTCCATCGACCGGCCCCTGGTACCAATCAGGGATATAGTTCAGCGCGCCGTTGGTCTAGTGGTATGATTCTCGCTTAGGGTCCACCCTGAAGCATTGCTTGCGAGAGGTCCCGGGTTCAATCCCCGGATGGCGCCCACGTCATCAATCTTTTTTGCCTTTTTTTCCCAGCTCTGTTGGACTGGATGTGTCCGGTCTCGAGTGCTCGTCCTGTTCCTAACCAGACTGCTTTGGACGTCTACGAATATGCAGGAATAACATGTCCAGTCCATGTAGCAAGTTGACAGAATCGTGCCAAGGAGACACCAAGGTTCCGTCGCCCAGGTATATCCAGCTCATCTCGGTTCACATGCACCGGGCGGAGTGACATGGATCGTCCAATGCCAACTTGGGACTTTGGTTCGGCACAGTCGGGAGCAATGTTGATTTGAGCGCCTTTTCATGATGTCTGCCGCCATGCAGTCGCTTGCTTCTCATCTCACTTCCCCCTCCAACCTCCACGATGCCGACCGCGACCACCATTGCCGAGTTCACACTGCTGAACCTGGGCCCTCTAACGACGACCTTCACAGCACCGTCGTCATGCGCGACCGCCACTGCCAGCAGGTTCGGAATGGGCCTCGCCCACGCGCCATTCTATGGCTCCTTGCGGTCTGAGGAGTGCGGCATGGATCGCTACATGTACACTGGCAGCGACACAGCTTGCTATCCCTCGGCTTCAGCCCACAATTCCAACTACATGTCGGCTTTGGCTGCTAGACCTGTCCGCTATCCCATCCAGTACCATTCGCCAGGGAACGCCTGCCCGTCTGGCTGGACCACGGCCGCGACCATGACGGTCGGCTCATACAACCGGAAGCAGGTATCATTCGCGTACGACACAGCAATTCAAAGCGTTTTCATGGATGTTCAGTCGTACTACCAAGATGCCGACTTCTTCATGGGCGCCATGCCTGAGATAAGTATCTTCGTCGACGCCCTCGGTCCAGGCGAGACAGGCGTGGCTTGTTGCCCGAGGTAAGCTCCCGGCTCTAACGCCGACCCAGTCTCTTGCGAGCCGAGCGATCGCTGACGACGATGAGCAGCTCCTACAGCGCCGAGCCGTTCGGCAGGTGTTACAGTCAGGCGCCCATCTCCGTCTACACGGCCACCACGGCATGTGAGGTCATCCTCTGGCCTGTCAATTCGACCGACCAGACGACTCGAACCGAGGTCGTGACCATCCATGGCGAAACGGGAACTGCACACATAGTCGGTTGGCCTGATAATGCCGAGTTCAGCACCACCACGCTGCATTACACATTCTCGGACCTTGAGGAAGCAGATGCCCTGACAGGTCATGAGTATGTGGGAAGGGCCCCAGAAGTGACGCCGAGAGCGGTTGTGTACGTGGAAACAATGATATTGCTGGCGGCGGGAGACGACACAGCAGGCGAGACGACCGGAGCCGTCGAGGAGACCACCACGAGCACTGCGGTGACATCTGGGACGTCCTTCGCGACAAGTTCAGCAGCAACAACTGGGGGTGGAGAGAACACGGCCATAAGCATGCGAAGCGGGCTGGCAGGAAGGCTTGTTGGCATTGTCGCAGCAGCCGCCGCTGCATGTATTGTTGGCTTCTAGGTCGGACCTAGGCAGAGCAACGGGCCCAGTGCTTTCGCAGGACTCGTGCAGTCGCAAGACGCCGTACCAAGCCCTCGACCTAGAAGCCAACAATACACTTCCGGCGACAGAAAGTGCAGCATTTAGGCCGTTATATCCCAATCGAGTGACCGAGCCCCGATTTGTCGCATCCCCTCCTCGTCAAGTTCCAAAGTCCCAACCGCCCTCCATTTGTTAGTCTACTGCGCCGCAAACGTGCACTTTCCCCTCTCGCCAGCTCGTCGTGATGGCGTCGCCATCTTTTCCCACCAAAAGACCTCTCAAGCCATCATCATGCCCACCGTCACGGAACTCTGGGGCTGCAGCCTCCACAACCGCGGCCCTCTAACGACGACCTTCACGGCCCCGGCGTCATGCCCAGCGACACATGCCCCGATCGGTCTCGCCAACTTGATCAACCCGGCTCGCGGCGCCATCGCAATGGAATCTTGTGGCCGGGCGCCGCTGGGCGACTGCTTTCCAAACGGCTCTGCACTCGATCACGAATATACTTCTTCGCTGTCAGGAGGTACACCAGGCCTCACAACATTGTTCTACCACTCCCCAGGAATTGTGTGCCCAACCGGCTGGGTCACCGTTAGGTCCATCGTCAAGGACGATGATGGGTCCATCGTACGCAGCTCATGGGCTCGAGATCCGGCTGTGACTGGAAACGTGATGAATTTCATGATGACACAGACCGGACCTGTGACGTTGGCCGAGTTCCTCATGCATGATGACACCGTCTTTGGACATGCCCTAGGTCCACGAGAGACCGGAAATCGCATGCTGCCCTAAGTTAGAGCCAGCATCAACAGCGCGGCCGATTTCTATGTCACATAATGACTTCACAGCGGCTCCAACCCCCTGCAATCTGTCGGCTGCAACAGCACTGCCAGCCTGGAGGCGTACACGGCCACGACTGCGTATCAGGAGATGCTGGCATGGCCGGTGGATAAGATTGACGAAGTATTAGTAGCCGAGCTCGACCACTTCAAGCATACTCGACCGACACACTCCAGGTTTTGGAAAAGATAATCATGGTTGACTTCATCTCCGTGCCAATGACCGGAACTGTGTCGGAATTTCTTCCAGCTGGAACGATGACCAACAAAGTCACAATCACGGATATGAATGACTGGAATTACTTTGAAGATCCTCTCTACGGCCCCTTCCTCGGACGCCGTACATAACGTTCTACAAGACTGACATGGTGTTGCTGGCTCAGACAGCATCGCCTGCTGGAGGGGATGGTGGCGACACCAAAGGAAATGGGGAGGAGGAAAAGGATGACAATGCCGCGGATCACGTCCGGGGGAGCATCTTGGGGAAGATGGGCATGATTATTGGGGGCTGGATTGTGGCTATGGTGATAGGAGGGGCGGTGGTAGTCCCAATGTGAGGTCAGCGGCTAGGAAATGAGTTCTTTGGCAGGCCTTCTTGCCTGTGAATGCACCTCTCTTGTGCTGTGAAATCCGATTGCAGAGGCATGGGGGCTCATAAAAGTCGTTAGTCCGTTGCTCTTGCTCCCCGTTGGCTGTGGTGATAACGTGACGAACTTCATCTCAAATCCCGAAAATGACCTGCAAGGCATTGATCCTATGTGGGTTGTGATGCGGCTCTGCTATGCCGGCAGATGGACGGGAGATCAGGCCACGGACCGGACTCTCGGCTCGGCTCTCCCCATCTGCATACTTCCTGGACCTATCTCACAGCAGAGAGCATCTGTGTCTGCATTTGCCTGCGAGCAGATCTCAATGTCTTCTAGCTTTGGGCAGCTGGTCAAAAGCTCTGTCTAGATGACTTCAACAAATCGATTGGGAGAGTGGGAAATTAGACTTTAAGGAACCCACCCAGAATTCTGACAGTTAACTAGGTGATCACGATCAACTTGGGCAACTGAGACACGCCACTTGCGCTGCGTTGTGCTCCCGCTGATTATGCCAAGCTACCTTAGGTAGCCCACGAGCCGGCGGCTGGAAGCGTGGAACGATGCCAGCAGGATACGAATTTCCAGCCCACCAAAACATCATCTGAAGGCGCCCGAGAAGGACACATACCCTGCAAGCGATGCAGCTTGGCATTATGTAAACGCACCTCCTCGGTAGCGATTGATGATCCGTGTCGCAGCCGAGGAGGAGTTCCTCCGATGACCAGACGGCTCCACGCGAAGATCAGACAGCGACAGCTCGAGCATCTCACGATGTTGCACTCTCCACATGACATGTCGTCGATTACCCCGGATTGCGCCATGCCAGCCTTGTGCCGGTTGACAGATGGCGACATGTCCCCTCCAACCTTTACCGCAGCCCGATGGAGCCTCTGCACTGCATTTGGTCTCCATCGAGGACAACCTGGTTCAACGATGGCTCGAGATGCCCAACTTCATGTCGTCACCACATTCCAACAATCACCGCTTCCCAGGCTTCGCCCGGCCTAAAGTCCAAGGCCGCGCAAGGCCTTATCTAGCCGACTCACCATCACGCGTTCAGCTGCTGTCCGTGACGCGATCCGCGGGTTATGTGGCGCAACCGTCGGCCACGGCTTGGACCACGTCTTGGGCGCGAGGGGCCCAACGGCTCAGGGGGACATTCACATGGAAAGCGAGCACCTAACTGCCTGCGTCTTGCATCGGCACCTCAGATCACGCCCCTATCGGTACGCCAGGTCTTGGTATTGCTCGCCGGACGCCACCGAGCGAGCCTCCTCTCCCCGCACTGCACCTGTCCCCTCCCCCGGATGTGGGAGGTGTGTGTGGCGATGTCGTGTGCTGTCTAGGCGGGCGGCTTTCTGAGGCCTCGGGGACGCGGCCGGCCTGGCCCTCTCTCGCTCACGTCAAAGGGCTCCTAGGGCTCCGCCGTCTCCGCCCAGCCCGCCCAGCCCGTTGGTAGCCACTGGGGAATAGGGGCTTGAGTGGAGCGGGATCTGTCCTCCTCCCCGGCGGGCTCGACGACAGGGGATGATGCCGCCGAGCCTCGCGAAGCCTCTTTCAGCTCCGCCAAGAGTCCGCCGATGCTACGCCAAGCCCGCTGGAACATGCGTGGAAGGATCCTCATAGGCCCCGGGGTGGGCGCGGTGCCCGGATCCCTCACACGGTCACACCTCGCGGACGGGCAGGAATGCCCATTTGCTCGAGAAACAGGATCACCGGGGTCACGTCGCGCTGCCTGGGGCATAGTGCGCTGCATGCCCAGAACCTTGGCCCTGCGCCCGTATCAGGGAGCAACGCAAGATGGCGAGGGTTCACCTGCCGCATGGAGGAGGTGGACGAGGCGACGTTAATTCCCCAGAGTCTTGTTTCTTGCGCTTGGCCCTGTCGCCTCTTGCAAGCGGGCCAAGCGCTGCAGGCGAGCTGAGATGTCGATGACGGCTGGTCGCTGGGCCGCGGCGTCCCCAGTTGCACCGACGCGCCGTCCGAGCAGACGCGTCTTCGACTGGAGAAAAGACCCCCGGAGAGCACCGGGGTGGCGTGGCATCAGGCCGGGAGCTTGGGCTGCTGGAGGCTCCGAGACAAGCGCCACCCGGCCGCCGTGGTGTGTTGGATGCCACCCGCGTGGCCATGGATGATCCCTCCCTAAGACCATCGCGCCCGTCCTCTATCAGGACGAGCCCGCCGAGACGTCGTGCCACCCCTCGCCGCTCCCCGCAGAAGGCCGATGAGGCCTATTGCAGTCTTCCGCCAAGGCTACATCTCCCGCTCGGCGAGGCTCTCATAGGCCAGCTGCCGCGTCGTCAACCTTCGACCTCGAGTCAGCGTTGATATTACGCCGCGCCCTCACCGCCAAGATCTTGGCCTTTTGGCCCCCCCTGTGAGTCCATCTGCCATGTCTGAAGCTCGCCGCCAGCAGGGTATTCTGGGGAATTAGCGTCGAGGACACCTGCTCAATGAGGCAGGTCGATTGCTGCTCGCGATGCGTGCCACGGCGCTGGGCGAAAGAGAGGAGGGAGGGTCGATGCTTGGTGGTTTGTCCGTCCAGCTGGGCCGCTCAGATGCCATCCATTTCTCCCCATCGGACACGGGTTCCGCTGCCCTCGGACACCATCCCCGTACCATCATTGTACGCGGGTCCCAAGAGTCAGGCTCAAGTATTTAAGTATCCCTCACCGGGCCCCCTCCAGACCCTGACCCTCTCTCGCCCCTCTCTTCTACCTCATCCCGCTATCCCCTCTTCCCCTGAAGGTCACCGGTTACTTCTCCCCTAACCAGACATTCACTCGACACCTCAAGATGGCCGACTCATACAATGAGGCCGCCAAGCCGGGCATGGGCCGGAGGCTCTGGCTCATGGTCGCTCCCGACGCGAAGAAGGACGAGGACGGCCGTGACAACTTCAACTCCCGCGCCCAGTTTGTGCTCTGCGCCATGGGCGGCGCCGTCGGTCTTGGAAACCTGCTCCGTTTCCCCTCGGTCGTCTACAACAACTACGGTCTGCAGTTCTTCATCCCCTACTTCATCGCCCTGTTCCTCATCGGTATCCCCATCCTCATCCTCGAGATCGTCATCGGCCAAGCCTACCGCGCCGGCTGTGTCACGGCATGGAACACCAACAACCACCGCGCCAAGGGTATCGGCTTCTCCATGGTCTTCAACGGCTTCACCGTCGGCGGATACTACGTGCCCATCCTGGCCTACGCCATGAACTACTTCCGCCGCTCTTTCGAGAGTCCTCTGCCCTGGCTCGAAGTGGGTGGCAGAGAATTCTTCCTGAGCGAGATTGTGAAGCCCACGGACCTATTGGGCGAGCCTGGTGCCACCAGGTGGTTTGGAAGTATGGACGTCATCGGCGAGACCGCCGCCTGGAGCCTCCTCATCTGGTTCGTCACCTGGATGTGCATGTTCAAGGGCGTTGGTCTTACTGGCCGTGTCATCTACATCACCATGGCGCTGCCGCTCATCATGATTGCCATCCTCGCAGTCCGCTCCATGTCGCTGCCCAACGCGTCGGACGGCTACAGGCTCTACCTCGGCGTCTGGCGCTCCGAGTCCCTTGCTGGTCCTGGTGTCTGGCAGGACGCCTTTGGTCAGATGTTCTTCTCCATTGGTGTTGGTTTCGGATACTTCACCTCCTACGCCTCGTACAGCTCCAAGTACTCCAACGCCGTCCAGGACGCCTTCATCATTGCTCTCGCCAACTCTGCCATCGAGATCATCTCGGCCTTCGCCGTCATGGGTGTCGTCGGCTACCTGGGCCTGAATCTTGAGGGCACCGGCCGTCTCGGCACCTTCAGCTCCGGCTTCTACTACTACCCAGAGGCCCTTGCCCAGATGCCGGCGGCCAACTTCTTCTCGGCTCTCTTCTTCTTCACCCTCGTTATCCTTGGTCTGACCTGCGTCTTCGCCCTTTTCGAGGTCCTTGTTACCATGATCTGCGATACCGACTGGGGCAAGCGCATCCCTCGCTGGGCTGTGGCCACGACTGTCGCCATTGGTGCCTACCTGATCACCCTGCTCTACTGCACTGAGGTCGGCTTCAACCTCCTCGATGCCGTCGACACCTTCGTCAATGATCTGGCCCTCTTCTTCACCGTCTGGTGCGAGTGCTTCTTCGCCACAACCCTTTACAGGTGGAGGGACCCTGTCGATCAGACCGGTCTCATCAGCTACGCTACCTACAACGCCGGATACTTCTTCGCCCACTTCATCGGCTTCCTCGTCGGTCACCTCGTCAGTGCCCCGGCCGGTGCTGGTGCAGGATTCGGCATTCTCATCATTGGCATCGTCGCCTCGACCTTGATCGGCAAGGTCCCCACGGTGCCCGCCCCTGGCTTCTGGAACAAGAACACCTTCCTCAGCCGCTTCTGGTACAACGCCTTCTACTCGGTGAGTTACCTCCCTGATTCCCTGCAATCCTTGCTCTCACTAACACCATCTTCACCCAGGGCAACCAACTCCGCCGCGACATCAACAGGGCCATCATGGTCGGAAACAACTGGAGGCTTCACTGGTTCTGGCCTGCCTGCCTCAAGTACATCACCGCCCCTGCCGTCGGTCTTGTCTTCACCTTTGCCTACCCCAAGTTCCTCGACCCCTCTGAGGACACCCGTCGTTTCGAGGACCCGACCATGATCTACTCCTTCGCCCTCATGCACGCCGTCATGATCTTCATCATCGGCTGCTTCGTCTTCCCCCGCTTCTTCAACTTCCTCATCCCCGAGGTCAGGCGCGGCCAGGGCAAGTACGATGTCGCCCCTCAGGTCGTCATCGGCGAGACCCCGGTCATCGGCGACACTGGCATCGAGGCTGGCGTTGTTGACTCGCAGAACCGCGCCGACAGCTCTGAGCTCGTCACCGAGGAGCCCAAGCTCGCCACGAGCACGGAGAAGTACTGAGATGGGTTCGAGAAAGACGTTTTGACCTCTGTCATGATGCCTGGCGCTCGCCCGGTGTCTTGACTAAACACTGTTAAATGATGGATTTCCTCAGCATAATACCACTCGCTTTGATCCACACCAGGCCTATTGATGTTTGCAACTCGTGACGATTGACTCTGTCATTCTCATCTAGGTATGCATACCAATAGTAATACTGACCTGGTACCAAGTATCTTTTCAATTTTCATTGCCAAAGTACCGTGAGCGCAACAGTGGTCGGTCCTTGGCGAGGGGGGTGACCCATACGGTCGAGTACGACTACAAGCCGCAGTGACCTCACTCAACAGCACATAGGTAAGGTACTTACAGAGTCGCCGTGGGATCAATATGAAAACATTGCGTTCACTCTGTTAAGAAATCGTAGCAGGCCACGTTAAGTTGAGCACCGTTTCTCAGCGTGAGATCACTCAAGCGATGGATAAAAATGAGACGGAAAGACTTTTCGTTCGATGTGTCTAGAGCTGAAGTGGGCGATAATCTTGAACAGGCCTGTACTTTCGTGTACATCACGAACAGCTGACTTCTGAGAGTCCAGGTATTGTACATCGGAAGATGAACCTTTCCCCCCGAAGTCTCTCCATCGGATGGACCTAGCGATGAGTGCCCGATCCCTGGCAGTAGGGAATGCTAGCGCTGCTGCGGGAGGTGCACAAGCTCCAAGCGCCCTGGACCCAACTCATCTGGCCCAACTGCTGGTTCGAGTAGCTGGTGGCCTGGAAAGGCGAAGTGGTCCAAGCCGAGTTGCCGCAGCGAGTGTAAGCTGTGCCAATCTTGCGGTGGGCCCAGGGGTTGTGGACAATGGTGCCCCATACTCCACTGGGGACGGTGAGAAGGATGACGGTAGTGTCGATGCTGGTCCAGGTGCGGGTGTATTCGACACCGAGACTGGCGGAAAAGACGTTCCAGGAGATTCCGAGTGAAGCACTGACGGCGATTGAGTTGGCGAGCGACTTGCCGCGGGAGATGCTGAGGCTGCCCGGGCCGCGGAGAACGGGAGACATCTGTACGTCCCAGTCGGAGAAGTCGAGTGTTCGTTCGACGGTAAACTCGACGTTGCGGTTGTTGCAGGTCTGACGGGCCGCGATGGCCGAGGCTTCTTCAACACCTTCTGTCTGGAGGTCGGCCTCGTCCCTGAGCATGACCTCTCCAGAGCTCATGAGCTCCAGGTACTCGGCTTGCTTGATGACCTTAAAGGTGTTGTTGAGACCGTACAAGAGAACGTCGTCAACCCCAAGCATCAGGGGCTTCGATGGGAGAAGCTGAGGGACGGTGTTGGTCTCATCGAGAATGGCAGGGGCCGCCGCAGCAAGGCCGCTGACAAAGAGGAGGGATGCAAAACGCATGGTTACTGAGGAGCGGGGAGTGAAGCTGATATCTCAAGATTGAGGGGTACAGTGCAGATGCTGCTGGTAGTGAGCAAGAGCCACGGCGGGATCTCTTGCAAGTTTTATAGTCCGGCTTCCATCAAGCAAAGCTGTCACTGGTATTTTGGCCGGCCCTCCAGAAGCAACTGATGCGTCAACGGCAACTGTCAAACTGCAACTGCCGCTTTCCCCACAACCATATCTAACAAGCCGAGGGCGGACAACGTCTGTTTCTCGGTAGCGGCGACTCACCTGCCTTTCTCGAAGCCAGCCAGAGTCCCATGACCTGAAGTTTCTGACCGCTGATGCAGCTCGAGTCAGCGAGTGAAGATAAAGCTGTTGAGATTTACCTTGCTCAGCTACTCATCACACATGAGAAAAATAGGCCTCCCGCCCCAGCCCGAGCCGAAGCATCATGATAGCTTCCTGTTTCGTCGGTCTTTCCGAAGTTTGGGCGCTCATCTGAGGGCGATGATCATGACACTGCATGCTTGGCAAGTGGCTTATCATGAATGCTCCATGATTAGGCCGGGAAGATGAAAAAGCATGAGCACAAGGCTATTTCACAGCGCGTCTGAGGCAAGATGATTCGTTTGTATACGCCTGTGGTGGATCAGGGGTGCGGGCTGATCCCTGCACGGTAACTTCCATGTGGTGAGGTTGCCGATGCTTGCTCGGTTACCTCGTTTGCGTGTTCCTGGATTATGACTCGGGTGGTGGAATTGAGACAGACTCCAGGTGGATAATCTCTAGACTATCACTTTCGAGGTAAGGTAGGCTGGGGGATTGGAGTCGAAGACAGCTCGTGTAGTCGATGGCGTTTGCTCATCCCTCTTCAGACATAAAGACACGGCCATCTCCAACATACTTGTTTCATTTGGACACACAAATCGACGACACGAACATTCGCCAATCTCAAGTGTTGTACTTGTTCCTCGCCCATCTCTGACAATGCGTTTATCACTGTCCCTTCCTGGCCTTGCCGCCATTGCCTGCCTCCTCCTAGACGTGTAAGTCTGCTCTTTGCACGGGACAAAATTGGTTTCTACGAGAGGATTAGTGCTTATGCGGCTCACAGCAATGCCGCCTATCATGACGCCTGTGCCTGTCACAACGGCGGAGAGTACAACTGGCGCATGACCGTCAGTGCGTGCCAGTATATGCGCCAAATCCATCAACAAATGGTTCGTCACACTTTCGCCGCTGCCTTTCATTGGTATGATGACTGACCTCAATGACCACCCAGCCTTGGGCGAATGAAGGCGATGTGGTTTACAACACTGCCTCTGGAAGGGTATGCTACTCCTCCACTGTTCACGGCCGATCTCGGGTGGACTATAGACTGATACGAAGTCATCTAGTGCCAGTCAAACCCCTTGGGAGGAAACTTCCTCGAAGGCGGCGATATGAACCAAATGTGCAAACTTGGTATGTGGATAGTGTCCCCCCGCGCCGTCACATCGACTGATCCCAATGGTGTTGCAACAGCTGCCGAAAGAGGATTTGGTTGCGTTTTCGATTCATCGAGGACTTGCTTCGCCGATCCAGCGGCGGTGTCCTCCCGATGCTGAGTAGGTATGCTCCTTGGCGGCGGGCACTTCGTCGGTCTGGGTGAGAAAGAAAGCGGCGGCAATGGAAGGAAGGTGGCAGCTCGGGGTGTTTTGACCCGGGCCTTGGTGTGTGTGCCTGGCCGGGGTTTGGGGCGCGGTCTCTGGCGCCATGCATCCCCCTCGGAGTTCAACGAACAGGCAGGGATTCACTCAGCCCCAGCTTCCTGTAGATCCAACTGATAATCGAGTCCGGAGAGTGGGGGGTAGCTGCAGCAGGGGTAGACATAAGCGTTTGCTGCATGACTCGGACTGTGCCATGGCTGGATCTGTTGTCGTTAAAACCTCCGCTTATCAAATCCAGCCGGATCAGGTTACGTTGCAGAGCGTAAATGTCAAGTGAACACACAAGCCGACGGCTCCCGTCTTGTACTGCCTAGGTAGGGGTACGTATGGACTTGGGCTGTGGTCACTTTACACTCGGGGCCATCATATCTCGTCTCTGTGAGACTCGGCCTCTGTTCACAACGAACTTTGGTAGATACCAACAAAAGTAACAAGCGCGTTGTGTAAGCTCGTACTGTCTCTGTCCTCTCAAAGATGGCTTTGTACTTTCTGTCCGGGCATTGTCGACAACAAAGCACCCTGTCCTCGAAGTCTCATAGTCATGTGGCTCGAGATGTCAAAGGCATACATTTTAGATGAACAGCATCTGTTTCTTTTGACTATGAAATACACCTGTGGGGTCTGACAGTCCATGGACATTGTTTAGAATAAAGTCAGGCTTAACCCTTGCTTTCATTTGTTTTATGTCCTCCTGGTTCATCGCACTCCCAACACATCCAAGTGTCTTCCACAAATTATTCCACGCCCATTCTCTCGCCATGTCTGAGATTGTTCCCCTCCACTGGCGCTGCTGCCAGCCATTCTGTGGCAGCCTTCACCACATGATCAAGAGCCCCCACTGCAACGGCAGCCTCAAGAACAAGACCTACCACACCAACCACTTCCAGTGCCCCGACTGCGAAGTCATCCAGCCAAAGCGTTGCGACGTCAGCGTGTGTTGCCAGTGCGGCAACGCGGAAAAGTACAAGCCCGGTCTGACGATGCTCTGCGGCGGCGTCGCCAGGGACTTGGACGCATACACATACAAGGCATGTCTTCATGATCACAAAGCTTGCGCCAAGTGCGCGTTCACCTGCATGGAGTCGATCAAGGGCGGCTACCACGAGCAGTGATAGACGAGGTGGGGATGTGTACTGATTCGGCCGGCGGAGGTTGAGGACTGGTGGCAGTGTTCCATGCACAAATCATGCATGCTTCCCTGTGTGTTTAGAAGGCTGGGTCAATGGTGGATTGGATGTACAATACCAATAGTTTCGCAGTTTTCCTCTCAGCTCGTGCCGTGCATTCCTTGGAATCATGCCAGAAGTAGTGTGCATCTGCTATGGACTGAGAATAGCGTAGTAGGCTTGGAAAGGAAATCGAATGATTTTTCGATCATACGACAGTTAGGAAATGGGCGCAAGTCTTCCATCTGATGCATTAATGTAATTGTTGACATCCAACCTACCGGGCCTCCCTCTCTATCTCTGGAACTGCTTGCGGAAAAAGGAAACGGCCTGATCCTCGGCTTTCATCCCAATCTCCGCCTGCTTCTTGTCGTTCGGATCCCCACGAACCGCAAACCCGTGTGTCGCACCGGGATACACCACGGCCTCACATCCCTCCTTGGCATCAAGCACCGCCACCGCCTGCTCAACCTGCTTCCTCTTCATCATCAAATCATCGTCGCCATTGGCCAAGCTGAACGGCACGGCCAGCTTCTGGAAGTCGTCAGGCACTACCACGACGCTCGGATGGGCCGTGAAACCACAGTCCACAAGGTCGCTGGCGAATGGTCCATTGGTGCCTTGGGACGCTTGCGTCGCGTACCTGCCGCCCCAACAGAAGCCAGCGATTCCGACGTTTTGAGACCCTGGGAGACCTTCGGGCGGTGAGGCGCGCAGGGCGGAGAGGTACGCCTTGATGCGGGGAACGGCAACTGCCGGGCGAATGACCAGGAGCAGGGTCATCAGGTAGCGGGCAACAGTGACGATGAATAAGGGCTTGAGGATGAAAGTCCTGTACCACCAGGCCTTCTCGGCGGAGCCAGCTTCGTCGCTCTTGGAGAGGATGGATTGCGGAATGGCCCATCCTTGGGTCTCATGTCAGTGCCTGAAGCGATGATGGGAGGCGAAGGGAATTTACCGTTCATCACCTCTGGGATCAGCACAACCGCTGGGATGCGCTTGGCGTAGGTGTCGGCCAGGGCGCGGGTGTTGTGCAGCGTCCAGCCCATGGCGTCGGGCATGATGACAACGACACCAAGCGGCTTGACGTCGTCGCCTGGCCTGGACACATATGTCGGGAGGTCATAGAGAACCTCCTCGACGCCGGTCAATTTGACGTCGCCGCGCAGGGTGCCGCGGAGGCAGTCGGCGCAAAACAGCGGGGTTTGGGTAGACATTTCGGAAAGATGCCAAGCGGAAAATTCGAGGTCTGTTCCAGGGGTGGAAGCAGCCGATGAGGGGTATTAAGTAGGTCTCGGACCGCCAGCGTGATGCTTGTCAGCCGTGAAACTTGTCCGGAGCTATTGCAGCTGTCTCGCATGCGGCTTGTCGTCATTGATCCTTATGAACCATGTGGTTGCATCCGTCAGAGCGAGCAAACCAATCCGCGATGCAGTCAGCCAACCCTTCAAATGCTCGTACCAAGTTCACGACTCCACGATAGCCAGCGTATCATTCAGACGACGATATCTTGATCGCTTTCACATTGCTTGCTTCAGATCTACTTCTTGGGCAGCCCCCACAACCCGAGGGTCGGGCTATAGTTCTCGACCTCCTTCGCGCCGAAATCCCAGCGCTGTAGAAGTTACGCAGGAACAGCTTGCCCAAGAGGTTGAAGTCGCCGGGCTCGAATGGCGGCCAGCACGCGCCTTCGCGAGCGGGGAAGCCGGGGCGAGCCAGCTGGTCGCCGATCAGGATGACGGGGAACTCGGTCGCGCTGGTGGTGTC
Source organism: Plectosphaerella cucumerina (assembly GCA_020746995.1). NCBI lineage: Eukaryota > Fungi > Ascomycota > Sordariomycetes > Glomerellales > Plectosphaerellaceae > Plectosphaerella > Plectosphaerella cucumerina. The sequence continues at coordinate 652,193 of JAGPXD010000007.1, forward strand.
GGCGAAGCTGAAGGGGACGGACCACGACGAGCTGAAGTCGTCGCACATCATAACGTGTTCGCCCCAAAGTATGGCAGTCCAGTTGAGCCCGATAGAGTGGTAGATGTCCTCGATCTTGTTCTCGGAGAGTAGAATACCGCCGCCGCCCGTGTCAAAGACGGCGTTGGTGTAGACAAAGTCGACCTTTGTCTCGACGGCGGGCGTATCGTTGTCGCCAGGTGCGGTGCCGTTGGGGGCAGTGCTGCGACTGCCGGGAGCGACAGAGCCCGTAACAGACATTAGGTTGGAGCGCCAGACCTCGTACCCCGACCAGCCGACGATGGGAATCTTAGCGGCCTCGACGCCGTCGGAGAGCTCTTGCTCCCTAGATGCACCAATAGTGAGCACTCTATCAGTCACGCCCTCGGCCTCGGGGTCGGAGGGGTAGTAGATGCCGAAACACGTCTCGTCGAGCTCAGGCATCAATGTCTCAATGAAGGTGTCGGCGCTGCCGACGGAGATGCTGCTGAAGGCGAAGCCAATGAAGCCGTCGGAGGGCATAACGGCCCAGTTGGACTCGTTGGCGGCCATGAAGGACTGGGTCCAGGAGAAGTCGCCGACGTGCACAACGTCCGAGACAAGGGAGCCTGCGGTATTGCCACCCTCATAATCGATGAGACCATATTCGCCGGTGAGGTTGCCGGTAGACGAGGCATCGATCGTGTATCCAACGCGGTCGTACCCAGGCCTGTCAGTTGGCACTCTTCGGGGGTTCTGGCTGGGGGACTTGCCCGTTAACGTTGGGGCAGGTCTCGGCGCATTGAGCATCAACGGCCCAGGCTGTGGCGCTGCCAGTGTCGAACATGAATCGGTAGGGCTTGGCTGGGGTGCCGATTTCAACCTCGACGAGGGCCTGGTCTGGTCAGCAGTTTGTTGCGCGGGCTCTGCGAGCATGGAAGACCTACGTAGCCGTTGCTCACAACGATGGGCAGGTTGAGGGCAGTGGCTGAGGCCAGGCCTGTCGCTGAAGCCGCGACCAAGAAGTGGAGGGAGACTATGGTGACGGATGACTGACAAGAGAGCAGTCCTGAAGCCGGCCTCAAGGAGGGCTCAGCTCCTACTTATTATGGATTTGCTCCCAAGGAGAAAAGACGCCATTCGGATATCGGCTGCCGTGCTGGAGAGCTTGAGGCTCTGGGTCGCTGGCTCGTATCCCATCATTGCACAACTGGGCCACGGCACTGGTCTACAGGGCCTCTTTCCAGGAGGCCCCTGCGCAGCAACGGGTGCCATCCGGGGGACCCTCCACTGCAACGAGTCGTTCCCCAGCCTGGAAAAAGCAGCAATGACGGCATGGCAATCTCGTTGCGAAGACTTGCCGCGGCGATTTGATGCCAGCCCACAGCTGACATCAGAGGGGAGATGCCATGGAGATGCATTAATCGATCAGAGCCTGCACCTCCACCTGAGCAATGCGGAGGGCGAGCAGTAGAGTCCCGCGGGCCCGACGACTCGCTGGAAGAGCGCGGGAGAATGATGCCAGGACGAGAAGCAACATGGGCGCGACGCGAACTGCGAGCACCAGAAGCTGGATGAGCCGGGCGACGAAGCGGAGCATCGCGGGGTGGATTTCGTGGTGTTTTGGCGCTGTCTTCAATCGACCGAGATAACTCGAGATGCAGGTTTACGCAAAGACGATAAGAACGAAATGAAGCAGATATCCAAGAAGTGCCCTCAAAAACATGGCATTCACTGGGCCTCTCTCGCCTTTTGACTGGCGCGGTCGCAGGCCATCATCCGGGCTGCTTTTCGCGCGTACCCGACTCGTGGTCGTGGCGCATGATGATGCCTGATGAGCGCAGTCTCGTTCGGGTGGTCATCCGCGTACCCGATCAGAGGCACCCCACGGAACGCGCATGACGAGAATGCCAAACGGGCAGACGTCTTGGTTATAAGGCCTCACAGCCACGGCGAGAAGGCCTTGTGCCACGGTGGCGGGAGTTCGGGGGGTTGAAGTCGCACGGGAGAATCGGAAGGACGGAGGGCACGAGGACTCCGTCTCGGGTTGAGGCCTTGATGAGAGGAGGGAAAGCTGGGCACGGCAACGGAGGCAGACTCTCGGCCCGGTCAATTGATGAGGGAGGTATCGATGAGTTAAGATCAACACGTCGATGGACCGCAATGACGACGTTTGCTGGGGCCGAGGAGAAGGAGGAAGACGATCACAACATCGGCTGTTGAAGAGTTGGCCGCCTCGGCTGTTCTTTGTGGGCTGACCCTGCGGCGTGGTCAGGGCGCTGGGATTCGGTCACTCGCCATCCACTTCAATTTCGAAGGACCAGGGGCTGTGCGGTGACATCCTTCAGCCCGACCAGCCTCCTTCTCCATGACACGAGACTTCAGACTTCGTTGTCCGGTTACAATGCCCGCGAAGGAAGATGTGGTCAGCATGGGTGAGAAGAGCGCATGTCCGGGCCTGTTAAGTCTAGAAAGCGATGGCCAGCCTCTTTTCTTCCCCTCGCTTCCTCCAGACTCCCTGCGTCCGTCGGCCAACCCGGGCTCTATTTTTAGGGGGGACTCACGAACCAAGCCCGACAGGGCCGGCCCTACACGAGGACCCCTCGGATCTGGCCGTAGCCGGAAAACGGCCCCGGCGACTTTACTGCATGTTCCCCAGAATGCCCAGCCTTGCCACTCCCGTGCACTGGCGAGCTGGCGAACCCCCCTGGCTTCTACGGACTTCGGCATCGCTTCGATGAAGCTTCTGCAGCTCACCCCGTATCGCCAGGTCATGCGTCCTCCCCAGCTGCAGGGCGCGACGACCGGCGTCCCTGCGCGATTCGGAGCCGAGCCCGGACGCCTGCTCTTTCGCATCAGCTGAGCTTTGCTCCCAAGTGCCTCTGCTGGCCCGTCGACCGATACGAGCCGTTGCGACGTCGAATACAGTGGCTCTGCACCCATTTTTGGAGGGGGTCTAACCCACAAGAGATCGTCGACTCCGGCTCCAGCGGTGAGCTGTCCAACACGAGGCATGATCTCACGATGCACGCATCTTACCCACGCCCGGCCTGGGTTGTTCCTACGGACAACACGGCTTACCCCTACGCGAGCCTCGGTCTCTCGGGCATCATCGTCGTGATCGCCGGGCAACAACCAGCTCTACCCTGATGTCCTCTGGCTACAAAAGGGACCTCTCGCCGCCGCCTTTCTGAGTCTAGGCAGCTCTCATCATCATCACCACACATCACAACATCTTCTCACTCTTCAAACACTTCCACAATCTCCAAACCCACATACCTCTACCAATCCACCCTCCCACCACCCACAACCACCTTCAAGATGCAGTTCTCCGTCACCGCCGCCCTCACCACCCTCCTGGCCGCCTCGGCCCTGGCTGCTCCCGCCCCCTCGGCCAACAACTGGACCATCGAGTCCATGAAGCGCTCCTGCGACGGCGCCGACACGGCCTGCAACTGGTCCTTCACCGTCAACAACGGCGCCGCCAAGACCGCATGCGCCTACACCGTCAAGAAGGCCGGCAACACCCCCGCCAGCCAGGCGCCCCAGAACGGCGCCAAGTGCGGCCCCTACACCGTCACCTCGGGCTGGTCCGGCCAGTTCGGCGCCGGCAACGGCTTCACCACCCTGAGCGTCGTCGACCTCGGCAAGAAGCGCATCGCCTGGCCCGCCTACACCGACAAGCAGCTCGCCGGCGGCAAGGTCGTCTCCCCCAACCAGAGCTACCCCGTCCAGTCCCTGTAAGGGGCGCTTCGGCATGACTTTACACGATATTTGATGACGACTTGGATATGGATCCGGTGGACATGGGTGGATGCATGACGCATGGAAGATACAAGCACAGCATATACACAAGCTTGGACATAAAATAGTAATATTAATCACACTCCTTTGACAACATTCGTGTTCAACTTGGTGGTAATGTGATGATCGGAATCATCGGAAAGGGTCTGCGAAGAATCAACAGAGAGCTTGAACACGACAAGGCTTCAGAAAATCAAGGAGGCTGAACTTCTAATGGACTGGCGGATCTCGGATGCTTTACTTAAAAAACAAGTTGAAAGAATTGCGGAATATGTACAAACGCCTGACCCTCACTACATGTACCTATGCCTGAACAAGTCCCTTTTGACCCAACAACCACCATGCCTCGTCGAGAACTCCCTCCGGCGATGCACCCCCATCAACCGGGAAGACATCCGCCTCTCCAGCCGCTGGCTCTTCATAAGCCGAGACCTGTCCCTCAACCATTGATGGCGCCATGTAATGCCCCTCGCGACCCTCGACACGCTCCAGAAGCACCTCTGGCTCGCACTGAAGATCCAAGAAGACCGTCTGCGCCACATCGCCCACCTGCTTCCTGAGAGCATCGCGGTATGATGTCCTCAGTGCCGAGCAGCTCACCACGACCGAGTCATAGCCCAGCTCCTCAACACTCTCAACAGCCCTCCTTCCAAGCCGTCCCAGCCACGAGGCACGGTCATCGTCCGTCAGGGCCTCAGACGCAGCCATCTTGGCGACGCTCGCCCGAGAATGCAGCGAGTCTCCCTCAATGAACGGGACGCTGAGCTTCTGAGCCAGCGATGTCGCTAAAGTCGACTTGCCACTGCCGCAAGGGCCAGCAACGAAAACGATCGACTTGGCAACCTTATCCTTAGGCTTTCCCGGCGCAGCCCAGGCGCCGGCCAGGAAGCACGACACGAAGCTGTCAACAAGCTCCTGGTTCAGTACTGGGGCATTGGCGAGAGCCGGGGCCAGCGAGCACGCAACATCCGTGGCGTAGGCCTTGGGCGGCGCAAACTCGTCCTTGTCGTACTTGCTCGCAAAGAAGTCAACCAGCTTGATGGGCGGGTTGAGCGCCGGATCAGGCTCGGAAGCGCGCAGGCGGCGAACCCACTCCCTGGGCTCGACCTCCTCGAACTCGAGCCCGGCCCTCTTCAGAGCGGGGAGCAGATCGGCCGTCCAGTCGAAGAGCTTCGGGTTCGTCACGTTGGTGAAGACGCTGCCTGCATCGGAGAGGGAGATCTCCGCCACAGCCGCGGCGACAGTGTCGACGGGAAGCCACGAGGGGGTCTCACGGAGGCGGGGCAGGGCGCCAACAGTGAGAGCCGACTGCAGCATGAGAGGGATGGCCTCGGTGCTGTTCCAAACACCGTGCATCGTATCGGCGACAATCTGGCCGACGCGCAGCACACGGGCCGTGACGCCCTGCTCGGCTGCCCGCGCGCAGAGGTGCTCAGCGACGCTCTTGGACTGCGCATAACCCATACCCTGCGCCCACTCGAGGTCGGGAACAGCCTCAGGGATGGGCACAGTCGTGGACCGGACGACGGTGCTGACGGACGAGCAGAAGTTGAGGCTCGCACCGGGGCCGGCGGCGCGGCAGAGGTCGATAAGGTTGGCGACGCCGGCGACGTTGCTCTTCTCGAAGCTCGAGAGGCGCATGTTGAAGTTGACGGACCAGGCGCAGTGGATGGCGGTGCGGAGGTTCTGGCGGAGTGAGGCGTAGGTCTCCTCGGACAGGCCGAGGTGGGCGTCGGAGAGGTCAGAAGCAAGGCTCACCAGCTTGCGGCGCTGGTCGAGAGGGAGGCTGTGGTAGACACGGCGCTGGATGAGGGATGCCCTCACTCGTTTGGCGGCTTCGTCGTCGGACTTGGCGCGGACGAGGCAGTAGATTGTGCTGATGGAGGGGTCGGCGGCCAGCTTGGCGACGACATGAGCGCCCAGGGAGCCGGTTGCGCCGGTCACGGCAACGGAGGAGGACGATGAGGAGGAGACCGAGGCAGGCTGGAGAGCGTACTTATCGATCAGGCTCTTCATCTCGTCTTCAACGGCAACAGCGGCGTCGTTCTGCGTCTCTCCCCTGAGACCATGCAAGTACGTCGCCAACCGGGCAACCGAGGGGTTGTCAAACACGACCGTCTGACCAAGCTTCTTGCCGCCGACGTCGACGGTCTTGAGAATCTCGCTCCTCATCTGGATAGCCTGCAGCGAGTCGAGGCCAAGGGAGAAGAAGTCCGTGTCGTCGTCGAAAGGTACCTGTCTGGCCAGCGCGGCGACGAGGATCTGACGCACGAAGGCCCGGAGCTCCTCGGGCGACAGCGCCTGTAGCTCGCCCGCGCCGGCGTCGGCCCTGTCGTATGTCTCATCGATCTCGGCGGCGTATCGCTTGTAGAAAGCCTGACGGATGACGCTGCCCTTGTCGGTGCGCGGATAGTCGCAACCGGCAGGGAGAAGGCGAATCATCGACCGCGAGATGCGCGCGTAGGCCTCGACACCACGGCATGCAGCCTCGACGACGGGCCAGATGACCTCAAGAGTCTCTTCCTCGGTCTTGCCGGCCAGCGACTCAGCCGGCACGATCAGCACGCCGAGCGAAGGGCGGCCAGCGCCGAAGATGACGGCCTCAGCGACGTGCCTGCTGGAGCGGATGGCGCCCTCGGTCGAGACAGGGTTGAACTTTTCGCCGTTGACGAGGGCGATGGTGTCATCACGACGGGCGACGTAGCGCCAAGCGCGCGGGATCGTAGGGTGCGGCTCGAAGAGATCCTTTGTCGCATAGGAGCCATCGGGCTCACTGGAGGCGACCTTTGATGGCCATCCGTCGAGGACGACGCACTCGAAGAGACCAGGGCCGCGAGGAATCCAGCGCAGGAAGGGCGAGAGCTTGGGCGACTCGCGGACGTAGTTCCAGGCTCGGTCGTCGGCAGGTCGGAACGAGGTCATGAGCTGGCCAACCTCGGTAGCACCGTAATGGCCGACGAGGTTGACGCCGGCGTCGACGAGGCCGTTGCCGAGGTCATCGGGGCAGGCAGATCCGCCGTACATGACAATCTTGAGGTCGCGGAGGAGGGCCATGCCCTCGTCGGACTCGGAGAGGAGCTTGAGGGCGTAGGGGACGCCGTAGAAGATCTCGAAGCGGTGGGCGCGCATGATGCGGGTGAGGTGCTCGTGGGTCAAGGGCAGGTCGGCGTTGTAGAGGTGGATGGGCTTGCGGCAGTAGATGGCGCGGAAAAGGTTGCAGATGCCGTGGTTGTGGTAGAGGGGGAGGGTGATGAAGGCCTTCATCTCCATGCTGAAGGCGTAGTTTGCCACGGCTGACTTTTGAGTCTGATAGATGGGCTTGGGAAGGCCAGTTGAACCTGGAAGGGTTAGTAGGAAATTTTTCAAAGGATGAAGGGGACTTACCGCTCGAGTGGATGATGTAGATGTGGTTGTCGGCCTCGACGGCCGGGTCGAGGTGGTAGTCCATCCGTGTGTCGGCGTGGACTTCGATGGAGAACTCAAAGGCAGACCGGCCCACGATCTCCATGATGCCCAGCGAGGGCAGGACCTTTTGGGACTCCTTGGCCGTGTCGACAAACCGAGCATCTGTGATGAGATACTTTGCGCCAGTGAGATTGATTAGGTTGTCAACGGCCTCCTGAGAGATCCTCGTTGAGAGGAAGAGGGTCGTGTAGCCCAGCTTTGTGAGGGCGAGCATCGTGATGAGATACTCAAAGTTGGAGGGCCCAAGCACAGCCACGGTCAATGGCTTCTCTGCGGACGACTTGCGTGCCGGGATATGCTGCTGGTAGACTTTTGCGGCGCGGTAGGCGAAGACATCGAGCTGGCGCATCGTGTAGTCGACGTAGTTGATGCCGGACGACGGGTAGGAGACGATGACCGAGTCTGGGTCGGCCCTCGCCCGCCGGCGGACAAGCTCATCGACGGTTGTGATGGTCGAGTCATCTTCAGGGACTGGCGAGGACTCGGTGAGTGAGGAGACAGGGGCCGGGCTCGCCAGAGGCTCCGTAATGCCCGTAGGGCCGTACACTGATGGTGGTGACATATTCGTATGTGAGAGTTTGGCTGAGGTGACCAGTGGTGAGCTGTTGGAAACGGGCATGTCTTGAGGGTCTCGATGATGATATACTAGTAGAATGGGATGTGCCTCTCCCGTGCTGGTGTCTGTCCATCGGCGACTCGTGACGCGGCGTTGCAGCCGTTGCCGTTTGCTCCGACTGTCCAGTGGTAGCTCGGGTATTGCTGATCTTCGGAAAACATGCCGCCTCAGAGATGCAGTGCTGATCGGATTCTGGCCGAAGTGCCGAAGTGGAGGGGGAAATCCGTCGGTGGACGCTGGATGCGGATTAAAGTCCGTCGCCTTATGGGCCCCCTTTTCCGTCTCTCCGCCACCGCTGATCAACAACGATGATGCTCGTTTGGCACCTCAGGATTGATGAGGTTAAAGTTGAGCATCGCAGTGCTATTCGAGTGGTATCCCCTAACATCCAGATCTTTCTTATTCACTGTCAGATACCATCTCAAGCAAGAAATCCGCCACTACCAAGACTCACTCAGATCACCATCACCATGCCTCTCAACACACACCTCACCCTGAACACGGGTGCCAAGATCCCTACCGTGGGCTTCGGCACATGGCAGGCCAAGCCTGGTGAGGTCGAGGTTGCCGTTGAAACGGCTTTGCGCGCGGGATACCGCCACATCGACTGCGCATCCATCTATCGCAACGAGGCGGAAGTCGGCGAAGGCATTCGCAAGAGTGGCGTCCCACGGTCAGACATTTTCCTCACGGGGAAGCTGTGGAACACGCACCACGCCCCTGAAGATGTTGAGGCGGGCGTCAACAAGACTCTCCAGGACCTGGGTACGGATTACCTTGACCTATTCCTTATGCACTGGCCGGTGTAAGCAACTCTCGCCCTCACTTCCCATTGATTCCTTTGCTGACCGACCCCAGCGCCTTCAAGAACACCGGCAAATGGTTCCCGCTCGAGGAAAGTGGCGTCTTCGCTCTCGCGGACATCGACCCCGCCATTACTTGGGCAGCCATGGAGAAGCTCGTTGCCTCGGGCAAGGTGCGCGCCATTGGCGTCTCCAACTTTACCATCAAGCGTCTCGAGGCCCTTCTCCCAACGACAAAGACCGTCCCCGCTGTGAACCAGGTCGAAGCGCACCCCTACCTCCAGCAGCCCGACCTCCTAGCCTTCTGCAAGTCCAAGGGCATCGTGGTGACGGCCTACTCGCCGCTGGGGAACAACCAGACGGGCGAGCCGCGGACGGTCGATGATCCATTAGTCGGTGAGCTGGGTGCCCGCCTGGGTCTTGACGGCGGCCAGCTCCTCGCGTCCTGGGGTGTGCAGCGCGGCACCGTTGTGCTGCCCAAGAGCGTGACGCCGAGCCGGATCGAGTCCAACTTCCGCGTGAGCGAGCTGCCGGAGGACGCTTTTGCGCAGCTCAACGCACTGGAGAGGAACAAGAGGTTCAACTGGCAGACGCGGTGGGGTTTCGACATCTTCCAAGAGCTCGGCGATGCGGAAGTCAAGCGAGTAGCGCAAGAGTCAGCAGAGGAGAACAAGACAAAGTTCACCGTGTAGATTATCGTGCAGAAATAGACATTAGAGGCTTCGTTCACTTGATCACTACATGTCCATGCCGGGCATCCACTGCAATGACGCCGTGTCCAAGTCCGCCATGTAGGGACCAAACGCCGAGGCGTCCAGGTCCAGCCAGTCGTTGGTGTTCCACTCGTCCAACAGGCTGTACGCCATGGGAGGCACCGAGTCCTCGGCGGGCATCATGACGGGCTGAGGCTCAAAGACGCTCGGGTCGTATGGCCCCTCCATCATCTGCCCCTGAACCACACTGCCGAATTGCGGCTCGGCAACGACAGTCAGCTCCCGCTCCTGGTATCCCTTCTGCCCCATAGCCTCTGACCGAAATTCCTCGAGAATGACGGCGTACCTCCTGCTCGGTGAGTTCGTAGCTGTCGCCTGCGCCAGATGCGTCTGGCACCGCCTTGCAAGGTCCATCAACGCAAGATGCGCAGCCTGCTCGTCCGCTGTCAACACGATACCACGCCTTCTCAGCTGGATATCCCAGACATAGGAGACGACAAGTGCACAGAATGTGACATAGTGAGTCCACCAGAAGGCATGGAAGATGGGACCCTCGGTCGCAAGTCCGTCGACCGTGTCGAAGACGGCCCGGGCCGCGCCCACGCACTCGGCAACTTGCGCCCTGGCATCGGCATGCAGAGGGGCGAGAAGGAAAAGGCGATTCGCGTGCATCATGGCGTGGGAATGAGCCAGCTTCAAAACGGTAGATTGACGGCGGAAGCTGGTGATGAGCATGGATGGGCGGATGGAGCCGAGATAGGGCGGGAGGCTTGCTTTCCACTCGTGGATGGCGCGGCTCAGGCGGTGGGCGGCGCTGACGCGCTCGTCCTCGGAGATGGGTTTGATGGAGTAGACTTCGCGGGAGATTTGGTCCGTGATGCGGGCAATTCTGAATCAATGTTAGCAGAGGGTCCTGAGGAGTCGGGAAGGAGAAAACGCACTTGGCATGAAAGATGAGGGCATCGATATGGCACCCCAGCTGCTCGTCAAACCCCACCACTGGCCCTTGCGGCGTCATCTCGTCATCCTCAATCCGGTCCGGCATATCCTGATCAATATCATCGTCGTGATAATGGCGCGGCCGGCCAAAGATGACGCCGAGGTACTTGTCGAGAACATAGGCCGTCCAGAAAGTGCGCATGCGAAATTGGGCCTGGATGTAGTCGACAGTGCCTTGGGCCATGTACCTCTTCCTGGCCGTCCGGCGATGCAGACCAAGAGCGGAGATGAGCTGCAAAGCGCTGCCAAAGGTGTACCAGGCCCTGTTCATGCGCGAAGTGGTGAGTAGATAGAGGGTCTGGACGATCCGTGTCTGTGCCGACTCCAGACGAGGCGCTCCTGTCTCAGCATCGGTGAGGTGGGCGGCGACACAGAAGAGGCGGTCGCTCCGGGCAAGGGCACGGGCGACATCTTCGGCGGCCGTGGTGCCCCTCGACTTTTCGTTGTGCGCCGTGGCGACGGCGAGGCATGCCAGGACAATTGACGCCCTCGCGCGGCCGATCTCATGCCATGCCGGTCGGCCTTGGCGGACGTTGGCCTCGACGATGCGCAGCCATGCCTCGGCTGAGGGACGGTGGACGATGCGGTAGGTGGCGATGCACACGTCAAAGTAGAGGTACATGAGGTGGTCGAGCTCGTCACGGGCCGGGAGCGTCAGGCGCAGGGCGTCCTCCTCGGTCATGTGCGGTAGAGGTCGGTCGCCGGTGAGCGTGACGGGCTGTTGTTGCCTGTCGACGGAGGTGGTGTCGTAAGTCTCGTCAGGGGGCTGAACTGCCGCATCGTGTCTCGCGAGTCGCTTCCAGGCGCGGTGGAGGAAGGTGACTCCTGAAGTTGGATCAAAGACCTGGCCTTCAATCTCGGCCATGCCCAGCTCGGGCGAGGCACGCGACGCAAGGCCAGATGTTTCAGCCCGTGGTGGTGGTAAAGAGGGTGGGAGGGCCACAGCCGCAGGCGCCGGGACGGCAGCGGCATGATCCCTCGATGGCGGCGGCGTTGGCGGTCGGCCCCTCGAGTACCGGGCGTCATACAGACAAACGAGGCCCTTCCTGGAACACTTCGCGCACGGCAAGGTCCCGCTGCATTTCGCCTTGCGCTGCTTGCAATGGTCGCACGCCCGGCTGACCTTGTGGTTCTTCCGGCGGTTGACGGCCTGGGCGTCCCCGTCTTCGGAGCCAGGAGACTCGGCGGCGGCCGACTGGGCGAGGCTCCTCTTCCGGGCGCCGCCACGGGGGCTTGATGTCGCACGCCCGGCGGCCGGAGATGCTGTGCCATCGGTGGGGGTGTCCGCGGGCTGGTCCATGACGGACGGACTTGAGCGGGCGACCGCGTCGGGATGCGTGGTGATGTCTTGAGAGGACGTCGAGGTTGGCGATGCAAAGACGGAAAAGCTGAGGGGGGCGGATAAGGGGATGGACGGGTTCTTAAGGGCGGTGACATGGCGTGTTCGGGTCTGCGGGGGATCAGCAACTGCCGACTTCCCCGCGTTCGAGTTGGTAGGCTGTCATCCGGAGGACTCAGGTGGCCGGCAGGTCTAGGGGGCTGGTCTCGGTCTGGCTTGATCTCTCAGCGAGCCCAGGGGGCCATCTCGGGTTGATGATGGGCCTCCACCTGTGGGTGGTCGGCAACCGCTGTCACCTTCATTGACTTTCCACTGCAGAACACTTGAGTTAGATCACAGCTCAAGAGCTCTTCGCTGCTGGAAGCACCAGATGTAAGCACCCCCTTATGCAAACGGACACCAATCTCAACAGCAATCCTTTCTTCGACAGTCGACTTCTCCGGGGATGGCTGCGGGGACCCCGCGTCGCACAGCCCCCGAAGAGACCAACCCTACCTTAGTCCGCAGCCATGTCGATCTAGCGGGTGTTGAAGGATCACCAGGAGAAGGGCGGAAATGACGGATTTGCGCCCAGTAATCCGCATGCCTGGGGCCTTTGATGGCGACAAGCGGCAATGTCCCTCTCTTCCTGTAAACTCCATCTCATCTGCGCCATCAATGCTTCACTTCCAAGACTTAGACGGTGTTCTATGTATTTGTGTGGTTGACTGGATGTTGCTCTGAATTGGAGGATTCTCGTCCCTGTCTTCCCCTGTCCCCCACTGAACACCTAAGTCAAACTCCTAATCCTCCTTGTAAACGTCAAACCTGTAGGTCGCTCCAACGTGATCATCTCTCACCCGCGCCTGGCCTTCACCCAGCGCTCTCTCGCGGGCTGTAAGGACAGGCGCATCGTCCGCCCTCTGCTCCGGATAGATACCCCTGCGCCGCAACTCCGGCACCAGCAGCTCAACCACATCCTCAAACGTCCCAGGTGTCGTCGCGTGCGACAGGTTGAATCCATCCAGATCCGCAACCCTCACCCACTCCTCAAAGATATCCGCCACCGTTGACGGACTGCCAACGGCCAGCGCCCCAAAACCGCCAATACTCCTCTCCTCAGCCACACGTCGCGGCGTCCACACCGTCCCATCCTCGCCCTTGTTCACCAGCGCCGACCGCAGGCTGACGACGCTGTTGGCCTCGACATCGCCAACTGTCGCCAGGTCCTGATCCAGCGGCACCCGCGACAGGTCAATTCCGCTGATGCTGCTGATGACGACTAGCGCCCCGACGACGCTGGCATTCTTCTTGAGCGCTTCGTACTTGGCCTGTGCCTCCTCGTCTGTCGCCGCCACGATCGGGCAGATGGTGCCGAACACCTTGATGCTGCGAGGGTCGCGACCCTTTGCTGCTGCGGCCGCGCGCACCTTGGCTACATTCTGACCGACGAAAGTAGCGGAGAAACCGCTGACGAAGATGGCTTCTGCATGCGTCGAGGCAAAGTCGATGCCAGCTGATGAGGTCCCAGCTTGGAAGAGGAAGGGGGTTCGTTGAGGCGAGGGTTCGAGAATGTGAGGTGAGTCCAGCTTGAAGTATTTGCCGTTGTGCTTGATATGCCGGACCTTCTTGGGATCGATGAAGCTATCCTCCTCGGGGTTGGGGGACACGGCGTCATCTGCCCACGAGCCTTCCCAAAGTCTGCGACGTCAGATTGAGCCCGGCGGCAGGGGACCAGGACACTCACTTGTACAGGACACGAAGGTATTCATCGGCTTGGGCGTACCGCTCATCATGGCCAATCGGGTCGTCCAGTCCGATGGCCTTGAACGCTGACTTCTTCCACGATGTCACGATGTTCCATCCGATACGGCCCTGCGTCATATGATCGAGCGTGGAGAATCGCCGAGCCAGAATGAACGGCGGCTCAAAGGTCGTCGACGATGTGACGCCAAAGGTCAGATGCTTCGTCGCCGCGGCCATGGCCGAGATGGGCTGAAATACCTACTGTCAGCAGGTGCGCTGGGCTTTTCCAGCTATTGCACTCACGATGATGGGATCCGAGATGGGCCACTGTGACGCCCTTCGGATACACTCATCAAGGCTGCCGCCATAGGTATCGTGCCCGCCGTATGAGTCGGCCAGGAACAGCCCGTTGAAGCCACCGCGCTCCAATACCTTGGCGAGATTCACCCAGTACTCGAGCGTGTGCTTCTGAGAGCCCTGATCGCCAGGGGTCTACAGACCAGCTGCACGTCAGATCCGTTTTGACCATCTCGGGAGGGCTGCTAACCTTCCATTGGCCAGGTGCCAGGTGTCCGATGACGCCCATATCAAAGGCATTGAGCAGGATCTCCTTCTTGCCATGACCGAGCCGGGTCTCGGCGTTGCTCTGGGTGTCTGCCATGTTGATACGGGATCACTGTTTCGATGCTGACTTTTCCGTCTCGATTCAGTATCAAGTCTGATGCATTCCATTTTGTACTTTGCGGCTTTCGATCCGCTCGCTGGTGTTGTCCGACACTCGGGGCTTGTGTGGGTTCACCGAAGGCATCATCGGCTGGGGCCATAGCACCATCCACCAAGGCGGGTGTCGGCACCAGTCGTTAGGCCACAGCTTCGGCCTATTTTCTGACTCAAAGCTTGGTCAGGGTCCAAAGATCCTGCTTCCGAAGATGCATGTGCGCACTCCACACACAAGAGAGTTGTGAAGATCGGTGATCAGAGGGTCATCGTTGCAGCAGTCCGGCCCTTGCTTGCAGACGCATCCCGAGGTCATGGGCGTGGGAACTGACACACCAGTTGAAACTGTGTTTGACTTAAAGACCTCTCGTGTCCTGTTTCTAGGTCTGTATGTTTTGGCTCGAAGGAGAGGTTTTTGAAGAATTGGTCGGATTTCCCGGTTGAAAGAGATCTGTGACAGCCCCAAATACCAAGCAACTGTGCTGTTGCTTGTGTGGCCCATGGAGAACTACCGACTCCAAGACACGAGGAGCCAACTGCAGGACCTGATTCGGACCGCTCGGACAATCCATGCACCGGATTCCTCTCAACCACGTGGGCGTATCAACACGATGCCTTGTCGGGAGCATGCTCGCGAGATGGCGTCCAATGGTATACTTCACCGGCCGACTCCCCGAAGTCGAAGCCAGCCCTACCCACTTCGCTCCCGCTCTGCATCGTTCTGAGCAGAGACCCCTGTCTTTGGACAAGTTCGAGTTGGCCGATGGATACCAAAGGCCGAGACCGGAAGGGGAGGAAGACACTCTCTGTCTCGAGCTTAAGCTTCTGGAGAAGGCCACGGTCAGTGAGCAAAGCAGCTCTCCTCGAAGCTTGAGGGCAACAAAAGTTGCCTCTAGCCGGTTTACAGGCAAAGAACCCATCGTTCCAGTTGATCTCCACCGCCAGAGCCTTATCTATCGCATCATTTTTAGTGTGCTGCAGTCATCGGAACCCGCTAATGTTCCTGACTCGAGCTCGACCGAAGACCCCTATGGACCTGACAAGTTGGCCTTCAGGGGGGCGTTAGTGGCCAGAGGAACCCCACGACCATGTGGCGTCCACGTAGTCCGAGCACTCCAGCGAGCACTTCACTTCCGACTTACCCAGCACTTTGGTTCGGAGTGGATTCCGGCCATCTGGCCGGTTACGGCGGTCAAGTACATCGTTGGCTGGCGTGCACATTCCCATGAGACAATGCTGGGGCTTGATGGCGCCTTGCCCCTAGGCGCAATATTTGCAAACGCGCGCCTGTACCGCTCAAGCTGGACATTTGTTGCAATTCATTGATATAAGATGCCTCAGACGCGGCCGAACACAACGTCATGTCGACCAGCATCCCGCCGCGCTTCAATAACACCCGTGGAACCGCCAGATCGCCGCAGCCATGTCCAAGTCTGCCGCCGAGCCTGAGGCGCCCAAGACGCTTGTGGGCGTCTTGAAGCACCTCGTCAACTGGTATCCGTCGCATCTACCAGGAGAAGAGAGGAAGTGAGGCTCGCCCGCATGAGAGCAACATCCAACATAGTTCTGACGACGACCACAGGCTTCTCTTCAAGCTTGACCTGACTCTTCTCATCTACCTGTCTCTCTTCTGTAGGCTTTGAAAACCCGACTTATCATGCTTTCGCTTGCTAACATGTGGCTTAGTCTTCCTGAAGATGCTTGGTATGTTCTTCTCGTTCTATCAACCGAGCTCGAGTTGACCAGACAGACCAAACCAACATCAACAACGCCTACGTCAGTGGTCTCAAGGAGGATCTGCAACTCAACGGCAACGAGCTCAACTATCTCATCGTCTGCTACAACGTCCCGTACTTTGTGTTTCAGGTGCCGGGCATGATGCTGCTCTCCCGTCCCAAGCTGTAGGATTCCTTAATGGTTCTGAGCACCCCAACCCCTATTGACCCCTTTCCAGCACCCGTTGGGTCATTCCCTCGCTCGAAATCCTCTGGGGCGTCCTCACCTTTGCCCAGAGCCGCGTCACCAACGTCAACCAGCTCTACGCCTTGCGCTTCCTCATCGGCGCCGCCGAGGCCCCAGCCTTCACTGGTGTTCACTTCGTTCTGGGCTCCTGGTACGGCAGTAGCGAGCTCTTCCAGCGCGCCGGCACCTGGTTCATCTGCCAGCCACTCGGTAGTATGGTCAGCGGCTATCTCCAGGCTGCAGCGCACAAGAACCTTAACGGCACTGGCGGCCTCGCCGGCTGGCAGTGGCTGTTCATCGTGGACGGAATCATCACCGTCCCCATTGCCCTTGCGGGATTCTTCGTCTTCCCCGGCCTCCCTGACTCGCCCAAGCTTCGATGGTATACTGATCGGGAGATGGAGCTTGCGCGAGAGCGTAATAAGAGGAACAGCATCTCCGAGCCGGGAAAGCTGACATGGGGCACATTCAAGCGCACCCTCTCGACATGGCATGTCTACGTCTTCGCCAGCTGCTTCACGTAGGTCACCCAAAGATGCAGTCGAAGCTCATGTCTGACAATCTCTAGTGCCATGATTTTGAGTGTATACCCGACCGTCTTCATGACCCTGTGGCTCAAAGCCTCTGGTTATTCCGTCACTCAAATCAACCAACTTCCGACTGGTGTCAACGGGGTGCAGATCATTTCATCCCTCGTTGGCACGGCTCTCGCCGCTGTGTATCCCGCCTACACTATCGTGACAGCAACAACCGTGTTTGCTCTCTTTGGCACCATCGTCATGACCATCTGGAACGTGCCCACGGCAGTCAAGTAAGATTCAGCCTCTGATTTCTCATCGGCTCATAGCTCATCACTAGCAGGTTCGTCGCCTGGTATTCTATGGGTGCTACTGCCACGCAGAGCCCCCTTATCTTCTCTGTCGTGAACCAGTATCTCAAGCACGACTCCGAGAAGCGTGCCATTGTCATGGTAAGTCATCGCCAACCTTCACTGTGACCATTACCATGCTCTAACATCATCCAGGGCGCGATGATGACCGTTTCATACGCCTTCAACACGTGGGCGCCTCTGCTTATCTACCCCACTGTTGGCCCCTACGGCGCTCCGCGGTGGAAGAAGGGATGGCCTACTGCGCTTGTTCTCTTCACGCTGCAGTGGCTTCTATTCGTCCTGGCACATGTTCTCAACCGCAGGGAGTAAGTTATCCGAGCGACCCCTCATCGAACTACGCTAACTACAGGTTGCAGTGAGAAGAAGAGGGCCCTTGAAGCTCCTGAGGCCATTGCTGATGATGCTAGCGAAGATACCGGGACAGGAGTTGTCAAGGAGGTGTTCCCGAAAGCATCTTGAAGGGGAGTCAGGTCTGCACTGGCTTCGAAGAATTGACGTCCGCCACATCGCATCCCAAGTCGGCAACGATTGTGTTACTCAAAGACTGCAATAGATTTGACGGTTGCTTGTCACGAACTTGATGTAGTGAATCTATTTCTGGAAGCTTATTTGAATGCTGTTGTTGATGAAAAACCTTGACCGGTGTTCAGCCCTCGTCCCGTATAATAGTCGCGGTGTTGAGCTTGTGAAGCCGAGTACCGCCATCAAACCAGCATTAGGCATCGGCCTTGTCAACCTTCGCCCTGCTCTCCCATTCGCGAAGACCAACAACTCCCACCCTCAGGAAGGTGTCGTCTTTTTCAAGACGTCCCCGCAGCTCCGCCTCTCTCAACTGAGTCACATCCCACTTGGCCCACAGGAACCTCCCGTGCATGAACCTCGCCTCGGGGGAGGCTGCCCAGACGGCAAATTGGCCGCAAAGGCGTTCTTTTGCAATGTCAGCATTAACAAATTTACACGTAAGCCTTGGATGCAGAAGCCCTACCGTCATCCCAGGCAGGGTCGTCCGGGCTCAGACCGTAGTTCCGGGCCTGCTCGGTGAAGATGCCGCCAGGGTGGTAGCTCAGAACTTGGAGCTCCTCCGGGTTCAGGTGCCTGGCCATCATCTGCAGAAGCATTGTGTTCGCGCTCTTGCTCGCAGCGTAGAGGGGGAATTGGTCGGTAAAGGCATTGTCATGAATGGCCATGGAGGAAAGGTTGACGATTGCCTGTCGAGGTCAGCGAGGTGTGTCATTGCACCTTCTGGCTCCTGTTGGGGGTACTTACCTTGGGACGATCCTTCGCCCCGGGCTGCTTCTGCAGGCGCTCCGAGAAATCGATGCAAGAGAGGACATTGGTGACATAGTCGTCCCAGATGGTATCCGTGCCAAGCTTGGGGATCTCGCCCATCGTAATCCTGGCGGCGTTCAGCACGGCCACATCGACCAGGATGCTCTTGCTGGCCAGATCATCCCAGAGGCCGGCGACGGCCTTTCGATCGGTTATATCGATGGCGTGTCCCGAGACCTGTGTTGAAGGGAAATCGGCCGACAGCTGGGAGACAGAGGCAATGACGACATCGGGCCGGCGGCCGATGATGATGATTCGAGCCGCTTGGGCCTGACCAAACGCACGCGCGATGGCGAGGCCAATGCCCTGGTGGCCGCCGGTGATGAGGACGGTTCTCCCGGCCTGGGAGAGCTCTGGGCGGGTTGGAGAGATGGCAGGGTAAGGCTCCCTGTGGAGTGTCTTGGTGAAGGCGAAGCCAGGGGGCAGGGGGGTGGATTCAGGGGTAGACATGGTGGAGAAATAGGGGTAAATGCGATGGAGGTCGTAAGCTGAGGACTTGGTTCAATGATGATCTGACAAGGCTACATGATATCAACGAATTGAGGAAAACCGATCATTCTTATACAAACGGAGCTCAGGAGTGAGGCATCATTGCTCGCTTTCGGTTTGATGTTTGAATGTGGTTGGAAATACAATGCATGACAAACTCGAGGCTACGTCTCGATTTCACCTCCCGCCATGTCCGCCATCACCGCCATGACTCGAGTGCCGCGCCTCAAGCAAGCACCACCTCCGCAGTCTTGAACGCACCAAGCCCGCTTCGGCGACGCTCCGACGCAACGCCGCAAGATGTCCGCACCATCTCCGCACCAAAACTCCAGCTCGACCCGGCGGCTCAACCTCCCTGGCATCCCCCTTACTTCCTCCGATCCCCTTCCGCTCATCTCTCTCCCCAGAGGTTTCCTCCGCATCCGCCAAGCCACTCAACCAGCTGCAGGACACCCGCCATGAACCGCCGCTCCAAGCAAAAGTCATGCTTTGCATGCGTCGGGGGCAAACGTCGATGTGACAGGACCCTCCCGACATGCGCCCGGTGCATCGACCGCGGAGTCCAGTGCGCATACCCTCCGCCCAGGGTGAGGCCGAATGTCGCTGAAGTCGAGCCCGACCAGGCGGCCAACGGAAGCCTCTCTTTTCTGCTCCCGTTCGGAGTTCAAGGACAGGCCGGGCCCGATCCGGGCGCCCCAGCCCAGACACAGGACGTCTTTCCGCCGGAAACCCTGACATCCACCAGCCCCGAGAGAGCCGAAACGGCAAGCAACAGTTTGTCGTTCGGCACAACGTCATCATCCAACCCCGTCTCCTCGGCTGGCACGACTCCGCTGCAAACATCGCAAGTCGAGAACCTGCGGTGGTTCACAGCGCCGTCGACATGGAAACTCATCCATCACTTCCAGCCACCTGACCAAGAAGTTCCCCCAAAGGTCTTCTCGGACTTTCTCCGCGGCGTGGATTCGTGGGTTTCTCGCTTCCAGCAAGATGGTCACAACCCATTTATCCACCGCACCCTGTACCCGCCACGAGCCATTCCCGATTGCATCCAGGACGCCTACGCCGCCATTGCTGTCTCGCGGAGTGGTACCCCCAATAATGAGAATATCACCGAGAGCATCACGCATTCGTACGCCTCCAAGCTGCTCGCGCACCAGGCAGCTCTGGCCGAGCAACCTTTCCATATCAGTACAACTAAAGACCACCTCGCTCGGACCCAGGCCCTCCTCATTCATCTACTACTCGCTCTATCATCAAATTCATTGTCACGCCAGTCCAAGGCTCAGGCTCTCCTGGAACCCCTGCATCGCTGGAGAACTGACATGATAGCAACAGCCGAGCAAGAGGCCAGCCTCGCCCAACTCTTCCCATGCACAGCAACTCTGGCTTCCGAAGATAATGGCTGGGGAGGGGGAGATGCGGACTACGTGCCAGACTTACACCGGGCCTTTGTCATCTGCGAGTCAATTCGTCGAACATGTCTGCTCTGCTCCATGACAATAGGCATCATGCGGGCCCTCAGAGGAGACTGGACCGTTGGCTGCGGCGGTGATATCCAGTTCACAGCTCGCGCTGGGCTCTGGGACGCCGAGTCGTCCGGCGGCTGGGCCGACGTGGCGAGCTCTACGGACCCCCTCTTCGGCTACTCCCTCAGCGGCGAAGAGCTGGCGAAGCGGGGTGTACGGGCCGATGAGGTTGACGAGTTTGCGCGTCTCCTCTACGGGCTCACCTGGGGGCCTGACAAAGTCGAGAGCTGGGTCGTGCGGTCTAAATCTGCCCGATGAGCAGTCATGCGGCGGAGATCTAGGTGCGCTCACTGGAGGCTAGGGACAAGATCGAGTCAATCCCGCATACCCTGTCCATGCACCCCTGGTTCACACCATGTCCGACGCATCTCCGCAGTACAACACCGCAAACTTGAGCACGGTCCGTATGTATCTTTCATGTGATAAAAGCACCTGTTCCCTTCTTATTTCCATCCGTTCCTCAAGTCCAGTGTCACTCATCATCTCTTCCAAGCCTATTAAGCCTCGCTTCTCCATCAACTATTTCCGCCCTCATCAGATTCCCCAGAGCCCAACCACACCCGAGAAGCTCGCAACAATGGCAGACTGGAACGCCGAAACAGATATGTCTGACCTTCAGGGAAAGGTGGCTTTGGTTACAGGCGCAAGGTTTGTGATCATTAGACCCGGGTTCGTGGCAGCTCGCTGACAACCAGATCTCAGCTATGGCATCGGCTTCCAGATCGCCAAGCAGCTTCGACAAAGGGGCGCGAAAGTATTTGGAACGACCAGATCCGAGAAGAATGCGCAAGCGGCGAGGGAGAAGCTGCGCACAGGTGATGGAGACCTTGGACCTGGAACGATCGAATGGGTGCTGTTGGATCTCACGGATCTCAAGAGCATCACCGCCGCCGCCTCGACCATCAATAAGTCTGCCCAAAGACTTGATATCATGAGCAAGTCCAAAAGTCTTTTTATGAGTGATGGGGTCTAACAGATTTTATCCAGTCAACAATGCTGCAGCGATCACCAAAGGCAAGCAGCTCACAGCAAACCAGTGGGAGATGAACATGGCGGTCAAGTAAAACTCCCGTTCAAGCCCAACCATTTCAACGTGTCACCACTGACAAGTCGTCTCCAGCGTCATCGGCCCGTTTCTACTGATCAACCGCCTCATATCTCTTCTAGAGAGCACCGCCCAGCTACCCGGAGCAGATGTCAGGGTCGTCAACCTCTCTTCAACTGCTCCTGGAGTTTTCCTGCCGGCCAACTTCCAGTACAGCTTCGACTCACCTGCCGGCCTCGCCTCTCCCGTCTCAACCTATCCCTTGGCATGGCGTCTCGGTACCAAGTTCATCTTTTCCAGCGACATGATCCTGTACAGCGTCTCTAAGGCTGCGGTGCAGCTCTTTGCATCCAAATTGCAACGGCTCTTCGACGCACGCGGCCTGTCGATCTTGTCCCTGATCGTCCATCCTGGAGAGGTGTCCACCGAAGGACTGGATGTCGCCAATGGAATTTTCCTCCGCACCGTGGCGCGCCTGTCGTTCGTCTCGGCGGAGCAGGGTGCAGCTTCGCCCCTGTTTGCTGCCACTGCCGCCTCAGTTCGAAAGGACCTGGAGACCTACAAACACAAGCTGCTGATGCCCGTTGGAAAAACTTCGCCGCTTGTTGCGGTTGCCTACGATGAGAGTCAGGCTCAGCGGCTGTGGGACGTCATGACGGAGGATTTGGGGCGGCATCTGTCGGCGGAGGGCCTTCCGCCGATGGAGAAGTGGTGATTGCAGGCGATTGACGTGCACGGTGCAGCGCGGACACGGGAAGCGCGATTAATCATTCAAGACTGCATGATACGTGTACGGTAGATGCAGTGTTGGGGGGAGAATCACGCAACAGGATAGTACTAAAGTAGAAGTTCCAGCTAATTTCACTTGCATCGTCATTGTCATCTACATGTATCTTTGGCGGGGTTTGCCTCTCCAAAATGATACGGCCTTTGGCAGGCAATCTACGATCATCAGCTGCTGGGCAGTTGACGCTGGTTTCCATCAACGGTCCAGCTTGGGGTCATCATCTAGCAAGACCCATATATCCACATCGAAGTCACTTTAGCTCAGTGGGAGTAGCGTTCGACTGAAGTAACACTTCAATCACAAAATCGAAAGGTCGCCTGTTCGATCCAGGCAAGTGACATCACATTTCTCTTTTTGCTTTTGCCCCACGATGCACACATATCGGGGAAATACTCCATCAAACAAAGGCAGACACAAGTTTGAAGCCATTTTTGGTTCTGCGCAATCCAATTATCAAATGACGTTGTTGCCTCGATGTCAGAGTGTCTTTAAACTCGATGCAACTTTTCACATTCGGTTGAGGGTCCACTCAGTCAGGCAGGCCCAAGGCCAGCGGGGCGGAGGACGATGCACATCATGGGGTCAATGGGTAAGTATCTCTCTCATTTCATCTTGCAAGGGCCGAAGAGTCACCAAGGATGATCTGGTATGATGGAAAGGTAAAGGCTCGAAAAAAACGCCCGCTGGTTTATGATTGACACCCGACCGCTATGCTAAAAGATGACAGAAAACACACTCTAAAACCTCTCCATGAAGTTCATCCTGACAGTCCACATCCGCAGCCTCTTGCCGTAGATGTACATGGGAATAGAGAACAGACACACGATCAGCTGGATAACACCCAGCCAGACGTAGACCTCCTTAGGGCCAGCCGCCTTCATCCAGTGTGTCACGAACAGGCTGAAAGCGAGTCCATGGAAGATGTTCTTGCAAAAGTTCAGGGTGACCAGCGCCTCGCCAGCGTACTGGCTGTAGCTGTCCACGCAGAAAGTGATGGAGGTGGTGGATCCCAAGGAGCACCCGAAAGAGATGATACCGAAGAAGACGGTGGGAACCATGAAGTGGTTGCCGACTTCCGCAGACCAGCCAAAGCCCATGAGGCCGATGACAGTAGTGAAGAGGATAGGGGCGGCCATGATGAGGCGGAACTCGGGCTCGTAGACACCGTTGTTGCGTCGGGCCATAGCCTTAACGACGATATCGCTGATCTTGCCGGCAAGGGCTGTGCCGAGGATGCCGCCGATGAAGGGCGAAATGTAGAGAAGACCGGTCTGGAAGACGGTGAAATTGTAGGCGTCCTTGGTGCGGAAGATCATGCTCATCGTGTTGGAGATGAGGAGGAGCCATCCGACGGAGCAGGAGTAGATGACGGTGGACCAAAGGACCGAGGGGTAGGCGAGCAAGATGAGGGGACGAATCATGGCCTTGAGGAAGCTATCGTTCTTGAGGCGACCGTTGTAGACCTTGAGCTGCTGGACAAAGGGCTTCGCGGGCTGGTCACGCAGGGCATCGGCGTATCTCAGGGGCTTCGTGGGGAGGGCCGAGGCGGGAATGGCGATTTCCTCATCGCCAGCCTTGGTAAAGGGGCCGTGAGCGCTGCTCAGAGAGACGCGGCGGGACGGGCCGGCAGAGGAGATGACCGGAAGCGCGGGGGTGGGGCCGGACTTGTCCGACTTCTTGGCCTTGTCGGCGGCATCTTCGGTAACACCCTCTTGAGAGGGGAAGTTGGGCGAGGATATCTCAGTGGCCGGAGTCGCGGGGTTGGCACGGCCTTCGATGATCTCGAAGTCGATTTGTTGTTCGTCGGTAGGAGCAGCACAGTCACTCGGCCCAGCGCTCCTCTCCCAGTAGGACTCGGGAAGGAACACAAACAGAGTGATCAGGCAGAAGACACCGACGAAAGTGAAGATCCTACAAGCCAATGTTAGTGCCGACACCCAAGACAAGCAGGGGGGTTGGGGGTATCATACCAGAAGACCCAGGGCCAGCTCATGCTCTGGATGATAGCGGCGCTGATCAGGGGTACCAGGTTCTTGCCGCTAAGGAGCATGAGGGTGTAGATGCCGATGCGGTAAGCCCGCTCATGCAGGAAGAAGATCTCCGAGATGGTGGCGGACGGGAGGCACTCAACAGGGCTGATGGCCATGCCCTGAACCACGCGGGCCACGACCAGGGATGTAAAGGTGGGTGACATGGCGCACCAGACGGAGGAGGCGATGAAGAGCACGGCACTTGCCAGGTACACAGGGCGCTTACCCCACAGGATGGCCGTGGGGGATGCAATGACGGATCCGATGCCAAGTCCCATCATGTAAAGTCCCGTCGTGAGGGAGATGTTCTCAACAGGCACACCGTATTGGTCCGCGATGTTGTAGTATCCCGCGGCGAGAAGGGGCCCAAGTCCTCCACCGACCATGCAGTAGAAACCAAGAGACACGAGGGCCATGTCCCGACGCCATGTCGGCCAGTTGAGTGGATCGTTGGGCGACTCATCGGGTTGAGGCTCCAGTATGATCTTGCCTCCTTTTGCTGTCTTCTTCCCTTCGCTTGTGGTCTCAGCGCCAGCGAACAACCCCGGCTGCACCGAGACGCGGGAAGCGCGGGACTGGATCTGGCGGAGGTCTAGTGACTGCTCCTCCTCATTGGTAAGGAGAAGAACGGTTCCTGCATGACGGCGCCACGTCAGAACCTTCTTTCAACTCGGATATGTCTCGGTGTGTCTTTACCTGGCACCTCTGTCGTCCAGGGGTCGTTCATGATACCCATGCTCCATTTCGGGTGTGTGGCTCTCGTCTCCTCCTTGTCGTCCTCCTGTGTGCTGTGCCTGTTGAACCATCCCGCGAAGCGGCTTGTCCTTGCCGTGTCGGCCATGGTTCCATGTGATAGCCGTGGTTGTGTCTGAGATAGCCGTGCGGTGTGGTCGTGATAGCCGTGCGGCGTCTGCGGGTGCTGGCTCGTGGTGTTTTGATAACCAGGGCGGGATATCGTACTTGAGTAGGGATGAAAAAGGCAAGTTGATGCTCGACAGCGGGCGCAGCTTTGAGATTTCAGATATGGCACGGCCTATAGGTCGCTGTTATCTGGTCTCTCCCGCCTCCTCCCACGCCCAAGAGATGCCATACAGACGCCAGATAGGGCGCCCGGAAATCCGCATTCTCGCCGACCCCCATGATAAGGTAGGGGTGTTTTGTGGGTAGACCGCAGGCCAGGCGACGTCGACCATCACCAAAAGGTGAGCGGTAGAGGTGAGGTTGGGCGCCTCGGAGATGTCTTTTTTTGCTCTAACAGATAAGCATTGCTTTATTTGTGGAGACCACGGGCTGAATGACGGGTTCGTAGCCCGCAAGTGCCGTTGCTCTCCGCGGAGATGTTCAACTCTAAAGTTTGAATGGGGCTCCGCGAGCAAAGTGGACGACGGCCAGACCCAGGCCGTGCCATACAAAACGAGCCTGGTCGTCCCACTCTCGATAATAGGGGCGCTGCAGATATCGAGTTGCGCCCGCAACCGTGCGCTTTAGTCACTCACCTTATCGTCTTACCAGTTCCGCTTTCACCAGGTTTTCGAGTTATAAACCTGGGAGGAGGTCTCGAGGACGAATCGGTTCTGTCGATCAGGCCGAACAACCCGGGCCGTCGGATCATTCTGCGGCGCACCTCCGCGTGCAACTGACTGTCTCGGAGGAGCCTGTACGAAAAGCCACATACTTCGAGGCCCGAATCGGGAGAAGTCTCTCTGGCGGGAGGCTCAAAGCCATGATTTTCGTCTGTCCGGCCCGACATCGGTGAGACTAGGCGGTGGCTGGTTCTGGACAAGTCCAGGCGGCCAGGCAGGACTGCGTACTCCGGCCAAGTCGAGGCCAAGTCTACAAAGACCAAAACGAACAAGAATGACGAGCAGAAGACGAGGAAAGTGGAATTTCGAGAAGGCCAAGCAGCTTGTCGGCCGTGACATCAGCCTGCGGTCAGAGAGAAACGGCGGAGGCTCAGGAAGCATCAAGGAGCGAATCTGCGGCGGCTGGATGTGGCTACGCGCGCGGCACCCTTGCCGGCTAGGTCTCACGCTTGACGGATCCAGGGTCTTTCCACGAATCTCCCCGGCACTGACGCCCGTTCCTTGTCTATCAGCGTGGCCCAAGCTGTTCCCACCTTTGTACAGGCCGGCCAATCCAGTCTCCTGCGTTTGCCGCATCTGACATCTCCTCGATGTCCGGCACCGGCCCGCAAAAGACATCCCGCGTGGTGATTAAGCCTCCGTGGACGTTGCAGACTTCCCCGCCTAATCATGTTGCAGAGATAGATGAAGGACGGGGGAGCCCCAGAAACAGCCAGAAAGTGCGGAGAAGTCTTGATGTGGATTCTAGACCTGGCTGGGTGTCGGTAATCAGAAGCAGAAAGTTAGATACCGGACATGTGGCTGGACTGGTCCACGGTTCTCCGGTGCATCGCGGGGAAGATTTTGATTATCTCGTGCTGTGGGCATTTCCTCGCCGATTCATGGATCATAACACTTCGTTCCGAGACGCATTGAACCGAGAAGCAACATTCAAGATATGGATTTGATGGAGTTACATACCTTACCGTCGTCACTGATGTCTGAGATCCCATAACCCGGGACTCAACAAAGTCTTCGAGTCGCGCTGCACCCCTGTCTGGAAACCCACGGTATCCCCGAATTCTGCATTGCGTTACTCGACAACTGTTTCGACTATGACACCCAATCGTCTGATCAACCGGTAACCTTCTCTGTACGATCCCCGAGCTGCGGTAGGGAAGAAAACTCCAATGCACCGCCACCTCTGAGGGTTCGTCGGGCTTGGCCAGAGTATGAGTCCATAAGCACCCCATCCCTTACGAAGACGTCCATCTGAGGGTCGTGCAACCTTGCAGGTCCCCAGCAGAAGAAGCCTCATCGATGGCAGGTCCATTGAAGCATCCACCGGCCCGTAGCGAACACCTTGGCCTACGATCATCGCCCTTGGGTACAAGAAGTCCAAGGCCATCTTGCAAACTCGGTGATTTCCATTTAGAAGGTGGGCTTCGGCATGGACAACATGAGTGTGTCTGTCTGAAACTGGGTCCGGTACATAGCAGAGTTGAACTTTGTCGAGATTCGGATGCCGAAGATCGAGAACAGGGGACAGCACCTTGAGGAGAGCCGACTCGATGGAGCCGAATGGGTTCAGACTGTTAACGTGATCCACTTCAGCTTCGATGATGGCCTCGCAGCGGTGCTGCGAAAATACCGAGAACTCTTCATGTAAGATGCTGTGCAAATCGTATGGCGTTTTTGTACTCGGCCCGTTCAGAGGGCTCCAGCTTGGGACCCCAGGGCCCTTCGACTTCATGGCTGCGAAGAAATCCGCCCGCGCCGGCAGGGAGCGAATCGCCCAGCGTGACGACCCAAACTGGCATAGGTGTAGGTGCAGGTCGTTGGTCCAAAGCCCTGCAACATTGTCCCCAATTGCCGGGCAGACATCCTTGAACGAGCTGGCAAGTCCAGAAAGCGAGGGTAGAAAATCATCCGGCCGTGTGAATTCCCCGTTGTACGCGTGAGAAAGAACTAGCCACGTCCACCTCGAGAGTAGGTTGGGAACATCGCCAAGTGCGTTAATGAAATGTTCCTGTCGAACGTACCAAGGCTGCAAAGGGGATTTGGGTTTTCTGGGTGAGTCGACGCCGAAATCTATTACGGCGTGCTGGCACTCGAAATGGAGCGAGAAGTCATCGAATATGATACTTCGAGTGGCCGAGGCCCGCTCCTGGAGCACCCATCCACGGTTTGCCCAATGGCTTTTTCCTGTGTCCCATTCTGTTGGGTTCTTGTTTCCATAAATATATTCGGAGCGTGTATAAACGGCACGCAAGACGTATTTTCCGCTGATACGGTTGTGTCTCCTTGAAATGAAGGGCACTTGAATGAGCTGACCCTTCCGCTCTGTGAAAACGTCGGTGCAAGATTGAGACGAGGAGGCGCATAACGTGACATAGGCGTTGGAGTAAATGTTGCACATTTCAACACACTGCCGGTTCCAGTCGTCGTCGTTGTCGTCGTCTTGCAGAATGCACAAGGCGTCAACCCAGAGATAGGGTATATCCAGGGACCGGCAGACCGTGACTGCCTCGCGCAAGGTTTGCGTCAACTCATTCATCGGTATCCCCGCTTGATGGGCAGCTTCGGTGCCTTTCGTGGTTGTGATTTGAGTAGATGCCACGCTAGGCGGTCCCCAGCAGTAACTGAGTGCAGCATATTTTGGGTGTTTGTTGTCTGGCGATTGAAGTAGAGAAAAGGAGGAGCTCGCGCGAGTCACAAGCTTAACCTGGCCAGCCGTAACATCCAAAAGCCTTCGGGGAGTGAAACCGTCGGCGCTACCGGTCTCGTCGTTAGATGATTCCTGCTCACAAACTGCGAGTTGGTGTTTCATCCAATCGATATACTTGGCATCCGTGTAACGAGTCGCCAACGGTTCCTGGCATTGGAGCCAGTTTGCGACCTGGGGGAAGTCTAGTGTTGGTTCAAGTTAGAACCTGTTCTCAAGAAGGGCTTTTGGGATTTTCCACCTTCGCAAGCATGGGGTACCAGAAAAAAATGCTGTTCGAAGATGCTCACGAGGTCGCCCGGATCAAGATAGAAGTCGAACAATACTTTGATGCCGTCGAAGCTTGCGGCCATGGAAAAATCGTTCTCGATCCACATACGCTCAATCCTGACAGACACCGTATCACAAGAGTGACCAGACTTCTTTTGCTGGTCTCGCACCGCCTCTTTCACCGCCTCCGAGCCCAGAAGCCGAAGAAGATATGCACAAAAGCCGCAAGAATCCGGCACCATTGTCAAGGGCTGCCAGATCCCCGCAAGAAATTTTGGCCATTCAATCTCCTCCAGCAAAACCTCGTCGGAGTCTGCACTGATATGCTTGTTGTTGTTCTTCGTCTCGAGCTTCAACAGTACGGGCTGCCCTTGGTGGTTTTTCGCTTCGACAAGCATGGGGTCGTCATCGTCGGTCAAGAGGCTCTCGGTGCAAGTGGGGCAGAGCGGCGGTAGCGAGTCCATTGGATGGCAAGAAAGTTGAACACTTGGGGGACACTTGACACATTTGGGTACGGTAGGCAGAAAACATCAAAGAATGCCTCATAAGATGAAACGTTCCAGAAGTTCAAGTGCGGACTTGAACTGGCCGAGTTGCATTGGTATGTAGGTGAAGGTGCTGCGTGTGTGAAGAGGGGTAGATTCCGCCATCGCACACCGCTTTGGGGGCCAAAAAATCAGTTGAATCATGTTGACGGTGACAAGGCCAGTCGCGCATGCATAGCCAAGGATATTCACGAGGCAATGCAGAGGACGCTGCATGAGCTCTGTCCTATGAGGTCGTGCCAGTTGATGTAAAGCACGGCGCGGCCCAGATTTGGCGGCTGGCGGCGTCGGGGGAGGCGGCATGGTGGTCAGCAACGGGCCTGACGAGGCTGGCTAAGGCGTCAACGATCTTGGTGGTGGAGGGGAGATGGCAGCCATCGACGATGAGTAAGGTATGATAAATACAATCATCCGAAGCTGGTGGGATGGAGGGTACAGAAGCGAGAGGCTTCGTCAAGTGAGAATGTCTTCGGGTCACGGTTGATGTAGGCCGGTGTGGGCGGTAATAGCAGTGTCAGCCGGCAAAGTCAGATTTGGAGGCTCAAGGGCGGCCCCGTTGGGAGCGACGTTGATCACAAGTGTACAGCTGGGCCGTGTGCGCTTTTGTCTGGGATTGCATGAGGGCGGTGGTGGTGTTTCCATCTTTGAGAGGCGTCATCTTCGCAGGGGCAGGTCACGTCGGGACTTTGGGAGCCTAAACAGACTTCGGCAAGGTTTGTCTGACAGCATTTGGACCAATAAAGAGCGGAGGTTGGGGTTCGGAATAGGATCATCTCGCGCGATTCGATTGGAGAGGAAGATGAGCCAGCGGGCCTTGATTGG
Organism: Plectosphaerella cucumerina; assembly: GCA_020746995.1. NCBI lineage: Eukaryota > Fungi > Ascomycota > Sordariomycetes > Glomerellales > Plectosphaerellaceae > Plectosphaerella > Plectosphaerella cucumerina. Next base: position 682,358 of record JAGPXD010000007.1, read on the forward strand.
AGGAGCAATGAATGCGCTTCGATTGGGCAAGAATAGGGACGCACCGATTGGCAGGAATTGGGAGGTTTGAAAGCCAACAACCGGGGCATCGATGGGAAGAGATGGACGGGACCTGAGAGGAAAATCATCAGGAAATCCAAGCTGCCGACGGGCAACTTTTGACGAGCTTCAAGTTGAGAAAACACAACCCTCTGACACGCATCATCTTTGCCAAAATTTCAAATACACGATACCTCCCTTCTGAAGCCCGAGAATACCCCCAAAGGCAACAATCAGACAACACACCACCGCCGAGTCATTGTCGCCCCGAAACCGTCCCAATACACACTCCCTCATCCGATGACACGCCTGGCGCGGCATCTCGAAGGGGGCAGGCAACTCGGCAAGCAGAGCATGACAACCGTGAGTTGCCGGTCGTCGAGGCAATGTGATGTGACGCACGTCACGTCTCCGCCCAGCAGAGACGCCAAAACACCAACCCCGCGATCGTCAGCCGCCGCATCGCCCCCTCAACGGGTACCAGCGAACGCCTCTTCTCCAATCGCCGTGAGGCTCTAGAATAGATCGCTGGTGGCGCATCGCCAGAACCGTCGCGGGATGGCTGGGGAGACCATGTGAAGCCACAGCAACCGCGACAAGGACAAAGAAAAATCAGCAGCATCAGCGTCGTTGCCCCCTGACTCAGCGCCCATCCCATCTTCATCCTCCAAGGTCCAGGCCCCGATGGCGAAGAAGCATAATCACCCCCAGACGCACATCATGCCCAATGACAATGATGCGATCACCCCCTAAAGCAGGTCCTCCCGCTTCCATCCCGCATCCGGCGCGCGATAGCACACTAACAGCCAACCCGCCTCTGTTAGCGGACGCCTTGTTACCACGACGACCCACGTCAGCCCAACCCCCCTGGTGAGCACGTTTCGTCAACTCGCTCAAACTCAGATCCCAATCTCCTCCGGCAGGCGCCACGACCACCACTTCCCGATGAGACGTACGGGGAGAACAGGGGTGGTTGGAGGGAAGTAGGGTCGTAACTCGTTCTGGCGTGACCTCTCCCCGGCGTGTTGCCACGGCTGCCGGCCATCACGCCAACCTCGCGAGCGTATCATGTATAAAGCTTGGCCCAGGAGCATGTCCTCGTCTGTTCTTCTCCATCCCCAGAATCATTCCATCAATCATCTCAACGTCTTCGCCTCACAGACTCCCGCTCGCTCTCACCTGAACATAAAACGACCACTCGTTACCCACCACATCCGCAGTGTTAGTCCCCTTTTCCTCCATCCACCTCCTTAACATCAACTTACACCCAAAAGAATCATGAAGACCACCTCTCTCCTCGCCCTCTTCGGCACCACTGCCGCTGTTCTCGCCCACGACGGCGAGGACCACGGCAGCGAGGGCCACGGCGATGACTACGAGGTCTCCTCCGCCATCGAGGTCATCACCGATACCTACCCCGCCCCGGACGTCACCTCTGAGGTCTACCCGATCCCTATCGTCACCTCCGAGAGCTACCCCGTCCCAAGCGACGACCACGGCGACGACCACGACGGCGAGGCTTCCCACAGCGTGCCTGTCCCCGTCAAGCCCACGATCACCACCTACCCCATCCCCGGCAACAACACCGTCGCCCCTCCAGCTGCCACATCGAGCATCGTCGAGGCCGGCGCCGGCTCTCTCGTCGCCAGCCTCGGCGCCGCCGCCGTCGCCGTCCTCGGTGCCGCCATGGTTCTCTAAGGGCGTCGGTGACAGCAGCCCTTGTTGTTCCAACAGCGTCAATGTTTTCGTCGAAGATATAGATTCGAGCCCCCTGCCCCGGCATCGGGTATGGCACCTTAGCTTAGTTTAATACGTAACCAACACTTCACACCCATCATCACTTTCCATCTTTTCAAGTAGGTATGTGCTCAGGAGCTTGGCTCCAGTCGATTCTCTGTGGTCGATCACCGACCCTGTCGCAGTAGCGGCGCGCTCGCGGCCGTCATTGGAGATCCCGAACCCCCTCGGGTGTCCAAGTGTAGGTATATACAAATCCGCTCCATGCCCACCCTCCCGGAAGCACACCCCCCAAGAACACCTCGCTTTCCCAAATCCATAACGAACATGAACGCCAGCCACCGTTTTGTATCCCCAACCCCCCGACCCTCGTCTTTCCCTCCTTGAACGTGGTAGTACCAGGGCCGGGCCCGTATATCTACGGGCCACAGACCCGCGGCGTTTGTTGCCTGGCCGGCACCGGCCGAGACGGTTGACTCGATGTGAGAATATTTCATCGTGGGGTGCTGTCACCACACCCCACCGAGTCGGGAACGTATCCTCCGGCGATACGACTGTATGAAAAAGATAGAGAGAAGTGACATGATGAAACAGGGGAGCCCGGAACGAGACTCGGAAGATGACGTGGAGGAAGCGACGGCATGGGAGCAAAGCCCGATAGGAAAGGATGAGGTACAGTAGAGGGAAACACCACAGCCCCCTCACACCTCGAGGGGAAACTGGGCAAAGTCGTCAAAGCCCTGGTAGACATCGGGCGACATGGTCATGGCGTGCGCCTGATAAGTGCCGTCAGGTGAGATGCCCGTCAGCGGCGACTGGGAATACGCTCCATAGTCGAAGCTCATGCCCGACATGCCCATGGCGTGGTCGACGGAGCCCGACAGATCGATGCCCAAGTCGGGCATCATTGCCGCATACTTGTCGGGCACGACGAATGACGATGCGTCAGCGGTAGCGGGCGCGCTTCCCGCCGCAGCAAAGAACTGCTGCTCGGTGGCGACACCGGCACCATCGTCAAAGGCTTCGGCATCGTCATCGTCGGCGAGTCCCTCGCTGTCAACGGCGACCCACACCTCCTCGAACCAGTTCTTCAGCTCGTTCATCGGGGGCCAGTCGCCGCCGCCCTTGCCGCCGCGCTTCTCGTCGTCGTCGCCGCCCTTCTTGTGCTTGTTGCGCGGCGTCTTGGGCTTGAAGTGCGTGCGCCTCAGGTGGGCAGCAGCGTTGTAGTACGCGCCATAGTGCTTCTTGGCCTGGCACTGCTTGCACTTGCTGAGTGGGTTGACCGCGGCCACGTTGGACTGAATGCCTTTCTCGGCTGGGTCGCGGCAGACGAACTTCTTGACGACACCGGCGTGCTTGGCCATGATGTGACGCTTGAGCTCGTGCTCGCCACGGAAACCGTCTGGGTGCTCCTTGCACTGCTCGCAGTAGACCTTCGGGTGCTTCGGACGCATGTACGATCCGTTTTTGGCCACGGGCACCTTGCCCTCCTTCTTGACCGGCTGCGCTAGGCTGGCTGACGCCGAGGCCACGGGCTTGGGCATCAGGTTGGCCTTGCGGGCGGCGTTCTGGTTGTGGCGCAGGCGGGCCTCCCTCGCGCGACGCTCGACGCTGGAGGCTGTGGAGCTCGAGGAGATGGAACGCTCCATGGACGTCACGGGGAACCCAAGCGACTGGTCTATTGGGAGGGATGAGCCGTACTGCTGCGAGGCGGGCGCCGAAAGGCTGGCACCCGTGTACGCGAACAGGTCGCTGCCCTTATCGCCAGCACCCTGGGACAAGCTGTAGAGGTTGTCATCGGTGAAGTCGGTGCAGTGGGACTGCGTCGACTCGATGCGCGTCATCTCGAGCGAGTTGACAAGCTGATTGTCAAAGGAGCTGTTATCCCGCGTCAAAGGGGCCGAGTCCACCTCAGCACCAGTGATGCCAGACACCATCGACGGGCAGCCCGAGGTCATGTAGCTGGCGTTGGACCGTCGGTTGCCGTCGGAAAATGACATGTGGTAGTGCTGGGGTTGAGGTGGGACGGGCGCCGACGAGGAGAAGCCGTCGTCGTAGGCGGCGAGGAAGTCCATGGGGTTCATGCCCACCTCGGGCGTCAAGGGGAAATGCTCCTCGACTCGGGCCAGCTCAACTCTCGGCTGCTGCTGTTGGCGCTGCATCGTGGGATACATGCTTGCGGCGAGGTCTTCGGACGACTGGAAGAATGTATCCATGGAGGTGTTGGGTGTACTTGACGACGTCTGTAGTGGCGCGACTGGACCCCGGGCGACAAAGGGAATCGCCTTGGAGGACGAGCGTTGCGAAGTGCTGCGAGACATGCCCGACGCCATGGCGGGCGACGCCGAGTATTGTTGAGACATGACCCTCGATCTCTTGATGGGCTGGTGGTGTTCCGACGGTGGATTCTGTGACTGTCAGTGATTGCATGGACGACGGGCGCACAGTGGTTAGTTACCGTCATGGCGGCAGAGGGCATGTTGAAGTGGCCGGCCGTCGAGTGGCTGCGGGGATATGTGCGACTCCTCTTGAGGGAGACGCCATCGTGCTGGATGGAGGCGGCGTTGGCGACAAGAGGCACGGCAGAGTCGCTCTGTTGATGAGGCAGGCCGGGGAATGCGGCTTCATGCGTCTGCTGTTGCTGTTGCTGCTGAAGGAGTTGGTGAAGCCTCTGAATCTCCTCCTGCTGCTTCTCAATCACTTGACGCTGTATGTCGTCGTGGGAGAACGGTTGATTCGAGGCCAGATTATCCATCAGACTCGATAATGAGTGAGGCGGGATGGCGATGATGGAAGCTTTTGGCGTGTGGGGTCGGAGAGAGGTTGGGGGTTTGCTTAACGCCCTGGGAGGGGCCACGGGTGTAGGTGCTACGTGAACACACGGCAGAGCAGGGCGAGATGGCACCGGATGCACCGGGGTCGACGAAGTGTCAACCGAAAATGGCGAGCAGCGATGAAGAGCTTGGCAACCGCGAATCCTCTTGATGGGGGGATTCTTTCGCGGGGCGGGCAGACAGATGCTTGTTGATCTGATCTTCGTTTGCTGAGTAGAAGTCTCTGAAATGCGAGGCTTTGGTTTCGTCAAGGACAAGGGCGTGTAAGCTCTGATCCGTCGATGGGTGCGGGTTTCGTGTGGAAAGTAGTCGATCACGAAGCAAAGGGGAAGGCGGACGTGGGCGGCAGGGCAATTAAGGACCGAGACTGGACTAGCTGAGCCAGACGACGACCGCCAGTCACGGAAGTGAGGCTTTGGCGTGGTGTCCCCACAGGTCGCATGTATCGTAATATCGGTGGTACAGGCCGCCAAGGACGCAGAGAGGCACGGGGTGGTGTAGGGATGGTGGGGTGTCGAGCCGGTGGGAAGATCCTTGGAAGAAGCGTCGTTCCCTGGAAGAAGAGGTGTGGGTGTGGTGTGGTGTGGATGTGGGTGCGTGGGCTTTGGGAGGGGACGATGCGCTGTCCAACATGCGGTGAGTGGTGTGGATGGAGAGGAGGGATGGATGGCGATTGGGAAACGACTGCGATCGGGGGGTCAGCGTGGGGAGGAAGACGAAAGGGATCGAGGATGGCAGACAACCAACCCGTACCCAGCGCGAGCGAGAGCAACAAGCCTGCGATGTGTGTGGGACCGACCACCCCCGTCCGTTGTCCGCCGTCCCGTCCGTGGGATGGATGGATGGGTGATCGTGAGAGGAATGGGAGGAGACAAGAGGCGCCGGGAGGGACCGTTGACAGGCGACAACGGCCCTCTAGGCCACGCTCTTACTGGTTCCCCCAGGGCAATCACACGCCCGAGACACCCCCAATGAGGTGGCTTTCATGATGACGCCGCGTCTTGGGATGGTTTTAGTGTGCGTAACACGTTGGCTAGCGGCGCCCAGCGGCGCCCGGCAGACGCTGCTCAGGCGGACCGGACAGGGGTGGCCAAGGCTCTCAGGCGTTTCTCCCAGCTCCCGATCAGGGCCCTTGCTCCCGTCGTCGTGGCTTGGGCGGTGAGCTGAATCGGCCCCCGTCGTTAGCAGAGACAGAGAGGAATGGGGATCGTCGGCCGACTCAGGTCACCGAAAGAAGGCCACCGCATATGGGGCCAGGATCTGCCTCTTTTCGGGTCCCTTGTCCAATCCTGTCGGACCTGTATGCCCGCCGCGGAAGCCGGCCGACGGCCGATCCGTTCCAGGCCCTGGCGCACCGAGAGCCTGGGGTCACGGCGGGATGGCTGGCACACCGTGACATGACGGCATCGTCGCTGGGTTTCGTCACGCGGTGAGACCTGCGTGGTCGTGGCCATCACACCGTCGGGCGCCGGGTCGTCAGGCCCCGTCTTGTTAAGAGTTGACGAGTCACAAGAGTGCTCGAGCACGCTGCTGTCGTTGGCAGCTGTGTCCGTCTGGAGTGTCTTCTTTGGAGAGGGATGGAGGGATGCGATGCGTCTGAGCCCGACGCTTTGGGTGCTTCTGCTAGGCACAGCCATCGTCGGCATGGGTTCGGGTGGGATTGAAAAAAGAAAAGAATGGCAATGACGGCATTGAACTCGACTGCGACGCAGTGACGGATCCCTGACGAAGAACGCCAGCGCCGTCCGTCCCGGCTCCTCTACTGCCGTCGTCATCCAGCGTTTGATATGGTGACGATGTTGATGCGGTTTCCCGACGCTGTGCCACGCGCACGAAACCTTGAGATGGTGGTGAGTTTCGCTCGGTCCAAACGGTGCCCGGAGAGTAAAATCGCTCGTGCTGTACGAGTATGGAGCGACCAGATGGGGAGAGGATTGTCAGGAGCGTGTCTCACTCGCCGCCAGGAAGGCTGCTGCTGGTGCATGGGTGCTGCTCAGGCGGGTGCAGGTCTTCGGCCCTCACAGGCTCGGGTCGGGTCGGTCTCCTCAGCCCGCCGCAGGAGATGCAGTAAGCAGCCCACGGCCGCTGATGTGTGTGTGTAAAAAGGCATTGTACTGTACTTCCTCTTCTCCCGCCAGGTTGGGCGGCGGCGCTGATGCCAGACGCACACGCGATGCATGTCTCGACGCGGCCTATCACTGCAAGAGGCGCGCCTCCAGGTGTTGACAGGACCGTCAGGGTCGATTCCCATTTGTTCTTGGCCCCGTGGCACAGGCTGCCTGGCTTGCAGAAGCGTAATGCACCCAGAGTTGTCTCCTCGCCGGCAGGATGCCCAGCCTGCCAGTCTCTGCCAGGAAGACGTCCAACAGTCTACGGCAGCGGTGGCTGACGTCCAATCCTCAAGGGTCTGCCTCGTTTTGGCACCTGTCGGCATAGGTGCTAGCGCAGACCTCATGGGCCGATCGTCCGTGCCCAAACATGCAAAGTGAGGCGGCCGGGCCCCGCACAAGCAGCCATAGGCTGTCGACACACGGCAGGCCGACAGGGGAGGTCCCTCGTGAGCGTCTTTGGGCGCTGTGCTGTCGCTGGTGTTTCGGTGCTGCGGCTTGCGCGGGAATGCCACCCCGCTAAAACAGCCAAACAGCCGTAGCGCGGACTGGCGGCAACTCGATGGGGACATCGGGAAGGTTCTTGTTCGTTGATGCCCCAGTCCGCGAAAGGCACCTCATGCAGAGATGACCTCGAGGCTCGGAGATCTTGCAAGAGGATCGCCCGGCCCCAGTTGAGGTGCGGCCCTCTGCCGCCCGGGTGATCATTGGCCGGCCGGTGTGCTTTGGTGGATGTTTTCTGGTGGCTCTGCTGCCTGTCCTCGATGTCGCGGGATCATTTCAGGCGTCACATCAGGCTGGCTGGCTGACTACCATCGCTCAAGGTCCGAGGGTCCGGGGGCCGCGAACCACCTCATATCGGTGCTGCCGTAGCTTCAAGCCATCGTGTCGCGATACTCTGTGCGAAATGAGCCTCGTGGCCGCATGATGCGTTTTGCAAATGGCGGTCGCACGACGATCGACCGAGATCCACCGCTTGTGCCGTGCCGTGGTGTGGCGGGACATTGTCATGGCTTTGGATCCCACGAGCACGTGCGGTGAGATGGAGATCCGTCGAGGGCGGTGATCTCGGGCGGTGGGCGTCAGGGAGAGCCGCGTTGCCGTGGCGGCCGCGCTATTTTCGGCGTCTCACGGTGTTGTGTCCGGGGCCATGCTGGAAGTTTTTCGAAGTTGAGGTTTGGAGGTTCCAGCATGATTGCTTGTACGTACGGTGAATCATGCGGAGCGGGTCATTCGTGGAAAAAGCTCCGGGAGCACGGGGAAAAGGTCGAGGATGAAGATGTCGGGGAGAAGAAAAGAAGCTCCAAAGTTAGAATGTTCGAGCCATCGGACCGAGAACTCTCAGATCAAGTACTGCCCGGCTTGAGACTGGAGCTTTGAGGGAAGGTGCACTGGGCGCAGTTGCTTCTGCCCGTTTGTCAGCGGATCATGAGTTCTTGGCAGGCACTGTCTAGGAGCTCCTTCCACATCCCGCCTCGGCAGAACCCCGGCAGAACCCCACACTCAATGATGACACCTGGTCGCGATATCGCCAAGCTCCCCGGGCCTCCAGCACATCCGTCCCAAAGCTCCCTCTGGACGACGAGCTGACAACCGATCGCAACTCCGACGGCAAAACATTTCCTTTGAGCTGCCTATGCGATTTCATTGCATCACTGCGGCACAATGCGCCGGCTCAATTTCGCTCTCCTAGCCTCGGCGCAGCTCGTGGAAGCTGCTGTGCGCCAGCAGAGCTTCAGTCCCCACGATGACCTCGTGGCCTATCCCCAGGTTCGCATCGCAACACCCATTCACCTGCCCTGGCACAAGCTGACTCTCTGGTTCGCAGTATGAGATCATCTTCTCGGAAGGGTTCATTTCCCAGAAGGAGGCCAATTCCCTAGTCGACCGCGCAAACCCCCACGGAACCTACTCGGCCGACTTTTCCTCCCAATCATCCCTCTCCAGCAACATCCGCGAAGCCTCGGCGGATGACGAGCCCTCGAAAGAAAAACCGCAGGAGACGTACGAGGTGATGCACTTCCACCCCTCGAAATACCTCTGCTCGGTGCCCGTGCTCGAACCGGCGGCCCCATACAACGAGACGGCGAGCGAGCTGGCGAAACAGGAGGAGGCGCGGGAGCTGGCCAGGGCATCAGCTGCCGGCTGGGAGCTTCTCTCGGAGCTCGAAGGCACATGTCTGTACTTCATGTCTGGCTGGTGGAGCTACAGCTTCTGTTACAATCGCCAGATTGTGCAGTTCCATGCTCTGCCGATGATGCCCAACGGCAAGCCGCCGGTGCGCGACCCGAATACGATGGAGTTTGTGCTGGGCCGCGCAGCCAAGGCACCCTCGAAACAGAAGAAGCAGCAGCAGAAGCAGCAGCAAGGAACCGATGCGCAGGCGACATCCGGCAACTCCGCTGTGACGACCGACCTTCAGGTCAAGGGAGACCAGCGGTATCTGGTGCAGCGCCTTGATGGCGGTACCATCTGCGACCTGACAAACCGCGAGCGCACGATCGAGGTGCAGTACCATTGCGTGCCCGGCATGAAGGGGGATCGGATCGCGTGGATCAAGGAGGTCACGACATGCGCCTACCTCATGGTCGTTAACACGCCACGACTGTGCAACGACGTTGCCTTCCTGCCGCCAACGCAGACGACGGCCAACCCAATCACTTGCCGCCTCATTCTCGACACGGACGATCCAAACGCCGAAGCCGAATGGCACCGCCGGAAGACGCTCGAAGCCGAGGTCATGATGGGCGCCAAGGTCGAGGCGCTGCGCGAGGCACTCAAGGACCCTCTGTTCATCGAGGGCGAGCGGCCAAATCTCAACTCGGACGCCTTCTACAAGCACAATGCAATCAACGTTGGTGGCGTGGTCGTCGGCGGGCGCAACGTGCTCGGGCAGACAGACAAAGATGGCAAAGGTGGTACGATCCTCAAGCCACCAATGAGCTATCTTCCCAACAGGGCAGCTGCGGGCAAGCCAGCTGAGAATGTCGAGGACGAAGAGACAGTGACCATTGCCACCAAGGCGTCGGCCGAGGACGGCGGCAAGTACTGGACCCTGACCGACGAGGAGCTGAATGATCTCGATCTGGACATGGACCTGATGGACCAGATGATTGAGGAGATGGAGAACCATGCCAAGGACCAGGGTTGGTCTTTGGAGCTGGCAGAGGGTCGGGACGGCCAGCGGGAGCTGCGCGGGTATCTCGACAAGGACGACGAACTGCCGGAGAAGCAGGACGAGGGCAAAGCCGCGAAGGGCAAGTCCGCGAAGGGCAAGCCTGCGAAGGGCAAGGTCGAGAAGGGCCAAGAGGCAGCAGCAGATGCTGAAGCTGAGGGTGAAGAGGAGCAAGTGGGAAGCCAGGAGGACTTTTACGAGAATGCCTAGAGGTGGCATGCATCCTGTACACAATGAGTTTGATTTCACACAGCATCGGCGTTGGGTAATGTGAGGGGTTCTCTCATGCAGCGAAGGATCCATCAACTCTCACCATCTCCTTGGAAGACATGCCACAGCATCTCGCAACATCACGACAGCTTCACGCATGCCACTTCCACGCCACAAGCTGCAATGCGTCACCCCGCGAGTCATGTCATGACATGATGCAAGCTTCACCCGACCACCGCTAGACCGGGTTTCGGCACACACTCACCATCTCGTTTGCCGTTTCCAAAGACGACCGGCGACGGCGTGATTGGCCATCCCCGCAAACCAACACTCTGCCGAAGCCAGGGCTAGAGCTTAGCAGCCAAGGCAGCCAAGCAGGCGAGCCCCGAGAGCGGTGGAGGGTCCGTAGGAGGAGGGGGGCGCATCTCGAATCAGGTCACGAGGAGGTGTTCCCCGCACATCGACGCACGGGGACAGCGAGAGCTCCTAGCATCGGCAGCGAAGAAGAGGAACCTGGGGAGGAGGGGGGCGAGACCGTCCGTCATGACGGGAGAGCAAAGACGAGACATTCGTTGCGGCTCAACTCCTTCCTCCCCGCAAACCTTCTTCATACCTCGATCAGATCTCACCTCATTCCATCGAAGATCCTCTCATCTTTGGCCCCTTCGCTGAAATTCTCGCTGAATCTATCGACCCGCGAGACTTCGACACCCCAGCCATTTCACCCCGCAGAAACCGTTCTCTCCTCTCACGATTCAGGGACTTTTGTCCGAACTGAACCCCTGACCTGACGCGACCTGACTGCCCACCCCCCGCCCAGCGTCTGCTGCCCCTGCGATGAAGCACGAGCACGAGGATCCCGCGAGGAATCCAGCGAGTGCCGCGGACGAGCCGCCATCACCAGGCGCAGCGAAGAAAGCCGCGCAGTCCAAGAGGACCGTGTGCGACCACTGCCGGAGGCGAAGTATGTTTCCCCCCTTTCCCCTATCTCTCCCTTTCCCGTCCATTCCCCCATCGTCGACGACATCATGTCATGACATGAGCTTCCGCGCCATCCTCCCCCTGCCCAGCAGCGTGCCCCCAGGCGGCTCCGTCTGCCGCCTGCACGGTACTTCCCAAGCCCCCCCTTCACCCATACGACCCCCCCCCCGTGTGACAACACCCAGCTAAGCAGACGTCTTCTGTGCTCCCCCAGGAATCCGCTGCGACGGCCGCTTCCCCTGCGAGCAGTGCGTCAACGCCTCGCTCCAGTGCCGGCGAGACCATGTCCCCCGCAAGAGGGGCCCGAAGCGCGGCCACGGGCGCGTCATCAACGAGCTTCGAGCCAGCGCTCAAGATGGTGCCGCCGCCGCGGCAACCGCCAGTATGATTTCCCCGGCCGACAACCCGACGGAATATGTTCGCAGGCGACTCTCGTCTGTATGCCCGCCCCTCAACCTCGACGGCCTCCTGAGCGACTCCTCGGCGGACCCCTCCCGCAACCCATCCGCGGCATCGAGCCCTCCTGGCTTCTGGGCGTCGCTGACCTCGGCGCCGCCTGTCTTCGACGTCCCGGAGCCGCGCAGTGCGTTCTCGTCCGACGAGTTCCGTCCGCGCACGCGCACCTATTTCGACTTGATTCCGCAATGTCTCGACCTGTACTACGAGCACATCTACCCCATCATGCCGCTGCTGTACATGCCAGCGGTGCGCGAGACGGCTGCCAAGCCCGTCATGGCTCCGGACGAAAAGAATCTCGTGTATGCCCTGTGCGCCCTCACGGCGATGCACATGTCAGGGAAGAGCATCGATGCTGCTGTGCCGCCGCCATCGTGGGAGGTTGTTGGGCGGTTCTTCCTTGACGAGACGGTTGCGGTGCGGCAGTCGTATGACTTCCTCGAGGACTTGTCGCTGTCGTCGGTCATATCGTCTTTTTATCTGTCGACCAGCTTCTTCGAGATCAACCAGTCACGAAAGTCGTGGCATTACCTCCGCGAGGCACTCAACCATGCTCAAGATATGGGGCTGCAGGACGACTCGACGTATTTCGGGCTGGGACCTGAGGAGACCCTGTGTCGGCAGAGAGTCTTTTGGATTTTGTTTGTGACGGAGAGGTGAGTTTCCCGGCTTCGATGGATGGGAGCAGCGCTGATATGGACAGGTCCTTCGCCATTCTTCGCAACAAGCCCATCACCTTCAAACGCACGCCATCACTCCCTTCGACGCGCCACCCCTACGAATCACCAGATATCCACGCTGGCTTCCTTCAGCTTGTCTCCTCATATACTCCGCTGGACGAGTCGTTCGTCACCGCATGGAACGAAGGATCCGATCCTCGCGTCAGCTCGTCCACCTTCCTAGCCCTGCAGAACCTCCTCTCCCTCCCGCCGGCCTTTCTCCGCCCTCGCCCAGTAGCCGGCTACGGCACCCCTGCCGACGAGCCCACCGACATCCAAAAGGCCGACCTCCTCATCACCCAGCAATGGCTCCGTCTCATCGTGTGGCAGTCATCCATGCGCCAGAACCTCCTCACCTGGACCGACCCTTCCGAAACTGGCGGCGGCTCCGACGGCTCGGCCACTTCCTCACCACAATCTCCCGCTGCCACCACAGCCGTGCCAAACAACAGCATGTGCTTCTCCTTCCCTCTGACCGTCGCCCGCGACACGGCCTCCATCCTCGCCTCCCTCCCTGCTAAGGCTGTCGAGGTCCACGGCATGGGCATCATGGAGAAGATTTTCGAGATCGGCTCATGGTGCGTCAATGTCCTCGGCGCTTGCGAGAGTGTCGGCTTCTCCACCGCCGGCATGGACCTGACGGCCGGTGACCTGGGCTTGCTGGGAGGCCAGGGTGGCAGCGGACGCAAGTCGGCAAGCATGGACCCCATCGAGTTCTTCGTCAGGACACTGAGCGCCAGCCCCAACAGCAGGACGCAGTTTGCGGAGCGCCTGCTCCAAGCTGCAGGAGAGAACCCTGGGTGCATGCGCGTTGCTCTAAGCCCAGCTGTGTCCTTTGACGCGGGGCTTCCTGGGGCGTATGGACCCGCGGCGGCGGCGGCATCTTGGAGTCAGAGGGGATCGGTACTTGGAGAGCTGGTGACGACGCAGGAGGATGAGAGTGCAACGGCGGCCATGGAGGAGCTGGATCTGACGACTTCGCTGGACCTGGCCACATCGTTGGATGCAGCCATGGCTGGTGCAGGGAGCATGAGCCTCGGCAGCGGGTCAGTGGACTTGATGAGTCCGCTGACCATGACGACGAGCTACACGCACAGTCAAGGGAGTCAGAGTTTCGACACAATGGGGAGTATGGCAAGCAGCATGGGCAGTGGCGGCGGCAACGTCTTCGCCGCTTGGTCGGGATGGGGCGAAGGACAGAATGGGAGTGCCGGGCAGCCGAGGACAGAGGTTGAGGCTGATGGGACGTATGGGAGTCAGGAGACTGGTGACCCTGACCGGCGGAATCATGGCATGGTGGGCGTCTGGTGAGTTCGTCTTGTACTGTACAACTGGGCTGTAACAACATTGGGAAGTTTGGGGGGTTTGCTGGGGGCAGTCACGGTAGCCTGAAATTTGAGTCTTTGATACTGCTGGCTGGGGAAGGATTCACTTGCCAGGTGTCAGTCATGCGAGATGGTCTTTCAGAGTGTCTCCGTTTGTCTGGCAAACAGAAATGAATGGACGGCGACAGCAAATCCCAGACCGTCATATAAAACCAGAGGAGACATTGCAGCGACGAGGCATCGCATCACCTTCGGCCAGATATCTCCCACACTCACACTCAACACTCTCCCATCGCTGCACACAGCCATGGATTGGCAGAGCCTCCAGGAGGGCTTGAAGAAAGAAACCCCTCCCAAGGACGTCAAGAACGACAAGGACACCGCCGAGAACACCGCCGTTTCCCCCGGTATGCCGCAGAACCTCCATTTGCGTGACAGGTTTCCTGACCCTCTTCTAGCATCCGTGGCTGTGGGACACCCCTCCGGTGTGGAGGACGAGGTGAACTCAATAAAAAACTCCTTCAAGAAGGGCTTCTTCAAGGAGGTCAACAACGACACGACACGGCTGCCGCGTCAAGATTTCTTTTCGCGAAACGTGTCTCCTGGCGCGAGAAGGCAAGATTACAAGCGGTATATCGAGAGAAAGTATACCAAAGAGTACTTCGACGCGCTTCGCTCGAAGAAACCCAACATCAGCGGCAGAAAGGGCCGCGACGGATTTGGCACGCCCTCCACGTCGATGAGCTCCAGGACACCCGTGGGATCGGATGAGAAGAAGACAACTGAGCCCTTCCTCCAGAAGGACGACGACGAAGTCATCGCGGTCGGCATGGCCACAGGCATCATAACGACGCACAATCCCAAGATGTTGCCGTTCGAAGGCGAAGTAGATTGGGTTCTCGTATCCAGCAGCGAGAGCGAAGACGACACCGACACGGTGGGAGACTGGGAGATGGTCTGAGGGAGCACAAGGGATGTGAGGGGTCCGTCGGAGCGGTCGGGAATCGAGGCCCGTCGACGGCCGGGTCGGGGTGCTGCATGCGAACGTCCCAGACGGGCCGGCGCCTTCGTCCGAGGTTCTTGGCTGCAGAGGACGGCGGGCTTTCATGGGTGCTAGCGAGGGAGACCGGCGTCGGTGGCCCGGGTGCGGCCAGGCCAGGCGCTCGTGGCGGCAGTTTGGGAAATCATGAGACGGCGAGGTGTCCGGGGAGCGTGGCGTGGTCTGGCGGCGGCGGCATCATGTAAAGTGCGACGAGGTTTTCGCGAGTCGGGGCGACAGGAGCACAAGGCACAGCACAAGAAGGAGTCGTGGTTTTATACCACATCACACATTGCACGATGCCTTCGAGTGACCCATCCCCAGCCACCGCCCAAGACCCATGCCGTGGGCCCCGGTGGATATACCAAAGTCGCGTCCTCTTCCGTGAAAAAGCCCCGTCGTTCGTGATGTCACGACGGGCCCGACCCGCCATGCGAGCACTGTAGATCCCTGCCGCGTTTTTTCCGCCGGCGACAGATTCGTGCTTCTTTGCCAACTTGCGTCCCCAAAACCGAAAAAGCCTGGAAACGGCCGCGCTCGGTTCCACGGTTCGGTTGTCCTCGCCCCAGCTGCGTCTAGCCCAGCAGGCGGCGCCGCGTGCTACTGCCGGGTCGGCGACGGACCGCGGCCTGGTACCCGGTAGTTCCACCCATTTGTGCCTCCGAAGAGAGGGAGGGGCGGCGGCATGCAGGCTGGGGCCATGCCGATATCCCAGGCGAGTATGGCCGGGATGGTCTCCTCTCGGAGATGGGCAACGGCGGGGTGCTTTGACCTCGGCGGCGCCGTTCAGCTGGGCTCGGGGGGTCTGAGCGAGGAAAGCAATTACTGGTGAAGAGAAGTGCAGTATCTCGATTGATATCGAGGGGCTGTGTTCTTCTACCCTTCTGCAATGTGTCGTGTCAGGACGCCCCCGGCAGATGGCAGACGCGCCTTCAAGGAGAGAGTCGCATCCCGCGGCGATGGAAACACGAATGATTGGATGGACGCGCCTGCGTAGGCCGGGGAAGCGAAGCCAGAGACCAGGGGGAGATGGGAATCTGCTGCAGGGCGGCGGGCCCTTCGGGGGATGAAGAGGGTGGGCGAATCTGGCCGGGGCGAGGTAGCTGATGTTAGTGGCCGGCAGCAGGGTGCGTCCACCTGGTCGAGTAGATGTACAGATTTACCTGCATCTGCCCTGGACTCAACTCTGATGTGTTCATGGAAGGCAGTGAGTTGGGCTGCAGAAGTCAATGATCCGACATGATATTCCTCTCGGTGATGCCCAACGCACACATCAAGGTAATATCTTAAGCATTACATGAAACAGCGCGACTCGACTCGTCCGCAACCCCAGACTGTTCATCCCTTCCATCCTCGTACAAGTACAGGATCTACTTCCACCTCAGCTGCGTGCCCGGACGCGGGATGGACCGGCACGGGAGCCGGACGCTGGCGGCGGAGAGCTCCAGCGCACCCAGCCCCCAGCCAGCGCCGTTCTAGCGCCTATCCGTCCCCCCCTTTCAGCGCTGTCGCCCCGCCCAGCCCGCTGTCTGGCGGCCCAACGGCGCTAACGGGCGCGACCTACAGCCCACCCACACCTCTCCGCCGCCCCCTGCAAACTCCCCAGGCACGTCTGTCTGTTGGTGTGTGTGGTGCGCACAAATGCGACGAGGGAACACGAAGGAAGAGCAAAAAAAGGGCCTGGAGAATGGGATTCGCTCGGTGGATCGGCCAGTGTGATGGCGGCGACAGACACATGCGCGATGCAGGAGGCGGTCGACGGACCCAGGACCGATGCGGTGTTGAAAAGGGGAGGTGCAGCTGTGGAAAAGAAAAGATGCAGATATCGAATTTGGACCTGCCACTCACATCGCACCTCACCTCCCATCTTTCTCTTCTTCATCCGCTTCCACTTCCTCCCTCCTCTTCCTCCTCCTCCCCGACCTACATCACCACATCTTATCTTGTACCATCCGGTACAACTCCCCCGTCGCGCCCATCCCGTCACACTCGTACCCCGGCACAACGTCACATCGCCCGCCAGGCACAGCGACTGACTGGCCCGCCGGGGACCTGCCGGGATTCTCGTCACGGATCAGCACGCGCAGGGGTCCAGTCTGCCCTGCCTCAGTGGTTCAGTTCACTTCAATCCACCAAACCACGTCCACAGCCCACGCCCACGCGCATTCCATCCCTTTCCAACATCTGCCCGTTTCTCAGACGACAAACGAATTCTTCCCTCTTCTCGTCCCGCCTGCATTCCAAGACTGTTTCATTACCCCCCTGCATCCTTTTCGACTCTGCGCCCCGTTACGCCTCGCTTGGCTCCAAGACATAAGCTCCTGGCCGTGCCGTCACTTGTTTCTCTCTGCTCCAACGGGCGAATATTGGGTGGCTGGGAACGAACTGTCGACACTCTCTCTCACGCCAACAACACCCATTATCACCACCAAACACCAACATTGCCTCTTGCTTCCATCGAACTCGCACGTCGCCCCATGACGAACGGCCGCATCGACAGTGCAGACTGACCTGCAGTCCCTGGCGATCCCCTTCCACCGACCGGGCAGCAGCCTCGACCAAACTTGCCCTCAACCGGGTCCAGCCCTGCTCTGATGCAATAATATCCCCGGGCTATACCGCCAGAGCGCACGCCAGCCCTCGTGGCCGCTTCCGCTTCTTTCTCCCGTCAACAAAATACGGCCGGGACTCCCTCGCCAGCGACGTCCCTTCTCCGAGCCTTCTTTCCCCATTCGCGACTCGCGCCCGCGCCAGTTTGCACTCTTCCGCAGGCATCATCCCTCCCGCCCGCCCGCACTCGCATTAACGACGACTCTTCTCCCGACACGGCGCATTGATGTTGTGACGCGGGGCCATTGCTCGATTCGATCATAGAAACAACACATTCATCCAGGAAACGTTGCGCCGGCTGCAACCCTTGTCTTTATTACGATACCACCTTTGAAAATAACTTGCACCTTTACACCACCAAACACCCATACGCAGACCCAGAGCATACATCATGGACGGCCCAGGCAGCTACGCCCAGGCCCGCGAGCGTAGAGGCTCCCGCTCCTCCACCCACCGCCCTCGCGCGCCCTCCAGAGCCTCCACTGGCACGCCCATCACGAGAATGTCCGTCCACAGCGCCAACAGCTCAAACTCCCAACTCGCCTCGAATCCTCCTCCCCGACCCTCCACCGTCGTCCACGCCGGCCACGCCGGCCACCGACACCAGCACTCGCATTCGTCCTGCAGGACCCCCACAACCCCGAGGCCACAGTCGACAGCACCGAGGGAGTCTGCTCCTAGCAACAACGGCGGCCCGCCGCAGAGCGTCGTCTCGAGCTATCTTCAGGAGAAACTGCAAAAGAGGAGGGAAGAGAGCGAGAGGAATGCCGCGGCACGTCTGCTCCAAGACATGACACCGCCAGCCGAGCCACCTTCGCGCACCGCCCAGAGCTCGCCCATCAAGGGTGGCGCCGCCGATGCCAGGCGGCCGCAGTCCAGCGGCGGCAGTGAGCGCAGCGAGCCCACTAAGAAGAAGGGCATGGGCGTCAAGGAGATGGAGGCGGTGAGCACACCTGGTTCCTTGCGCTTGGTGACATGTCGCTAACAATCTCCAGACAGTTTCTACCCTACACAAGCAAAACTTCGACCTCAAGCTGGAATTGTACCACCGCCGCGAACGGCAGACAGCCTTGGAGGAGCGCCTCGATTCGCTCGAGGCCGGAAAGGCACAGCTCGAAGATGTCAACGATAAGCTGTTGGAGGAGCTGGAGAAGAGAGATAGGGCCGTGCAGGAGGCCGTGCAGATGATTCTAGTCCTCGAGGCCCAAGTCGAGAAGCTCGTCAAGGAGCGGGAGATGGTGCGACAGGTCGAAGCAGCCGGATTCAGTCGACTGGCAGACCTCACGGCCGCGCTTAACACCACGGCCACGCAGGAGCCCCGTGTCGTCAACCGCATGCCCAGCTTCTTGTCAGAGCGGTCGGAGAGCACGGCAAACCTGCGGCGCGTGTACCTGGGCACCCAGGGCAGCCTGCTCAACCTGCCCAAGGTGGCTGAGACGTCGCCTATTGCTGACCACGTACGGTCGACGAGCATGGCACTACGCAGCCCAAGCCTGAGCGACTTGAGCGAGAGCTCCTTCGCCAGCGTGTACGGCGAAAAGCCCGGCGTGGACGAGAGTTTTGGAGACGAACAGGCCGAGGAGATGCCCATCCCGGACAGCGTCACCCTGAGATCAAGGCGGACAGGCTCGAACGCGGGTGACACCGGTATGACGCCCAAAACGCGACCAGCGGCACCCCGCAGCAACCGGTCCAGCTCAATCAACCGGCCGGCGTTCCAGTCCCTCAACAACGTGGTGGACCAGGGCTCGCCACTTCAGCGGCTGGAGAGGTCTTTCTCGTCTAATAGCGATTCGCCCGGCGCCGAGAGGACGTCGCGGCCGCCGCCGACGCAGCATCCCAAGAGGACTCGAGAGGACAAGCGTGACTCGCTCCGCAGGGTCACGACGGACGGCCCACGGAACTACGACCACGCGATGCCCCCGACGCCCGACACCATCTCGACTTCGACCCTGAGACGTTTCAAAAACTCCAACGAGACCCTCACACATCAGCGCAACATCCAGGATCGAAGCTACCTCGCGTTGACAGAGGACACGGCGTCCACGTCAACATCGACGCCAGATGATCGGGCAGATGGCGGCGGCGCGGAGCACAACGGCGGAGCACCCATTTCGGCGCCGAAAGAACCAACCCCGGCTACCAAGGTGTTCTCTGGCGGCAGCTACTTCGACAACCGCATCCCAGTGACGCAGAGGCCGCGGTCGGCAGACGAGACGACAGTGTCGCACCGAAAGGGCAACGCATGGGATTCCGAAGACGAGGATGACAGGGCGTCGGTGCAGTCGCTCGAGTCGAGCCTAGACATCTGGCTGCAGCAGGGCAAAGAGCCAAAGAGGCGCACGGGACGCGAGTCGCCGGACCTCTTTGGCTTCCCATCAACGGCCAACCGGTGGGAAGGCAGCGCGGCATACGGGCAAGGCGCTCCGGTGGCCCCCGGGGGCGCGCCGCTGCACTGGCCCGACCCGCTGGACGACTTGGTGCCAATCCAGCAGGAACTCTTCGGCGGCGGTTCTGGGCCTGCACCTCCACCTCCTAACAGGCGGTCGAGCCTGCATGCGCGGACCGGGTCAACGCCGCCGGTGACGGTACGGCATCATGAACCCGGCAACGGCAAGCTGCGGCGAGCGTTTAGTAGGGCGGCGCGGCGCAACAGCGACACGGAGAAGGGACTGCCGCAGCAGGCACAACAGCCGGAGCACCCTGAAGGAAAGCAGTACCCGCCTCTGTCGCGGCCGCAGACTGTGACGCCGCGTAACCATCGGAAGATCAACAGTCTGTGGCGGCGATCGATTGGCGGTTCAGTACCGCCGGCCAGCGAGTATGTGCAGCCCCCGCCGCCGGGCCCGGCGCCCATCGACACGGCAGCAGCCAACGGCGGGAGTATGTCAAGGAGAGACAGCGCGGTGGGCACACCGTCATGGGTGCAGAGGGCGAGCCACGTGGCGGACGATGAGGCCAGGGCGACACCGCCGCCGATCCAGCGGCAGCCGCGGCGGGGAAGCATGGCCGACGGGGACGGGACGTCGGCGTACGGCGAGTACCCTCAGACACCGGGCACGCCGGGCGAGGCGGCACAGGGCGGTGCGAGCCTGGGTGCGCCGGGCAGCGCAAGGAGGAAGTGGCTGTCTGGGTTTGGGCGGACGAGCAGCATTCGCAGCAGGGCGGGTAATTGATTGTAGCAGTCTGGATTAGTTGTACTGTAGAGCGACATGGAAGCAGAAGATTTTGCGGGCAAACATGTTCCCGTGATGATTCGTGTTGTTTTGTGGGGTCGCCAAGGAGCTGTGCAGTGCTCTTCGCGCACCACATCCGTCTTCCATCTCACTTCTCACCTTATCACAACACATCACGAAATGGCCACCCGCCGCTCCCCAATGCCCGCGCACGCGCACAGCGCGCTGATGGAAGCAGATGCCATCATCTCCGCTCTCCCCCTCGCCCTCCGTGACGCCCTCGCCCCCGCGACCGATACGCTCCGTTCAATACCTTACGTCTCCGCCTCCCTCCCGCGTCTCTGGGCGCTCAGCAGACCCTCCCTCTTCTCCCACGGTCGCGGCCGCGCATTCACCTACCTCTTCCTCGCGATCCTGGTCAACCACATTCGTCGGACACTCTGGCCCTGGCTAGGGGGCGATCTGCACTACGCACCGCTGGGGGATCTGAAGCTCGCGATTGGGAGTCCGCATATCTTCCTGGCCGAGGTGCTGGGACGGACGTGGAGGGAAAGGATGGAGATGATGGGGATTAAGATGGGGGTTGATGTGTTGGGGGCACTTGCGGTGGGTGTTCTTGTTGAAGAGAAGGAGGGGGAGAGTGTGAGGATGGATGTTGCGCGCGTTGGGGCGGTGGTATACATGCTCTCTGCGGTTGAGTATGTTCACGCGCGGACGTGTCATACTGTTGCTGTGATGGTGGCGTGCGTCAAGGGGGTTGTGCCGTTGCCGAAGACGGTATGGGGTGTTGGCGGGGGAGGGAGCGAGGCGCATAGGGCTGCGCATTGGGGGGTTTTGAGGGCCGCGGGGACGGCGGCGAGGATTGCGCTCGCGGTGAGGATGGTGGTGTATGTCATGTTTGCGATGGTGCCGATGGGTGTTGGCGCGGCGAGGGGGGTGGTTGCTGGACGGCCTGGGATGGGGGCTGTGATGGCCGGGCTTGGGTATGTCACGTATGTGGTGACGAGGTGGTCGAACAAGTATTACATGGTGTTGGAGATGTGGGGGATGGTGTTGGTGATGGGATGGGTGGCGGTTGCGGGCGTGGTTGTCGTGGGGGATGTGTTAAGGGTTGCTTGATACATGGAGGTGCACCTGTCTTTACGAGGTGACATTGGCAGCTTCAAGGAGAGTCGGAGCTATTTTGAGTGTTGGGTGTTGATGGCGGGCTCGTATTCCGATCCATGACCCTGTTCCCTGGCCACACTGCTGCTGCTGCTTCGGAGCGAGGCGCATCGCCCAGGATCTCCTTTAGCATTGCAGGGCAGGCAGAGCGAGGTGTTGTGATGGCAAGGGGTTGGCGCCTGTTAGTGCTGCTGTGATGATCAGGCGCGGGCACTATCACTGCCAGGTCCCGACTGCAGACCCCATTCGTGATGGCATCACATCTGCGACCTCCGCTCATCACAGAGATCTCCCGCAGACACGGTATAAATACCGCGAGCCCTGATCCACAGATCGAAGAGGCATCTCGCCCAGCATGCCCGCTGACAAGACCCTCGGACTCGGCACGCTCATCAGAATGTCGCACAAGAACGGCGCCCTTCCCTCAGCAGTCTCCCGCTCGCCCTCGCCCTCGATGCGCATGCCCGCCTTCCGGGAAGCGAGTCCGTCCAACGATCCGCCCATGTACATCGCCTCTACCATCCCCGAGAACGAAACCATCATGCCACGCACCTCCTCCCTCTCCCCGTGGGGCCGCGCCAAGCTCATCCTCAACATCACCTCAATCGGTAACGCCATCGTGACCATGGTCCTCACGAGCTTCATGGCCTCCGCTCCCAATGACATGACAAACGCCATTGGCTTCTTCATCGCACCTCCCGCCGCGGCCGCGGCTCTGTGGAACGTCGCCGAGCTGGCGCGCCGCGTCGACGTCCCCGGCGGAAACGGCATACACCCCGGCGCTCACGTTGGGATACGCCTCGTCCTGTGCGGTTCGCTCATCACCATGGCGTCCATGATAACCAGCTTGGGGTTTATGAGCGCGAACACGCGTGCTGCATACCGGGAGGTTGGCCCGGATGGTGCCGTCTTTGTCGGGGGCTCTGGTCAAAAGGGTGATGCGCCGCCGGTCGCGTGGGCTATCATTGCCATGTGCGGTGTTGGAGCGTGGGTGACTCTTCTGCCCTTGAGATTGATATGTGCTGACTGCTGTGTAGGGCGATTGAGTTTGTGTTGTTTGTGAGGGCGTGCTGCGAGGAGGACTGGAGGCGCAAGGCGATCAAGCGGGCGAGGCGCGAGGAGATGCGCAAGGTGGAGTGTGCTTGCGGCATCAGGGAGTGAACATCTTGGAAATGGGTTGACCGAGGGTTTGCGGCTTGGAATACGGATACATGGTGATGATAATGACTGTCATGAGCTGAGCTAGAAATAGAACGAAACTTGAATTCCCTGAGACTTTGGTGTTGAAGTTTTGCTTAAACCGCCAAGCCAAACGCCGCGCACGCAACGTCCAACTTGAACGTCATCACGTGGCCCGAGCTTCGACCTCCGAGACCTCCGGCACAGCTCCTTCACCCATTCCTTCACTTCACATCAAACCCCACCAGATCACCAGCCTCGCTCAGGCACCAACCAGTCTTTACCTCGGGCATCTGTCTTTCCCCTCAAATTTTGCAACTTCCCTCCCAGTCCCTTGCCCACCCACCATGGCCCCCTCAGACCCCATCATCAACGACAACCCCGCGATCCAGTCGTACTATGCCTCCCTCGAATCGCGCATCGGTTACCGCTTAGTGCTCGGTGGTACTCGCCACTACGCCTACTGGGACACCGACACATGGTTTCCATTGCCCCTGGGCCCGGCCCTTCGCCGCATGGAGTCCAAGCTGCTCGCGGCCCTCGCCCTCCCGCGTGGAGCCACCGTCCTTGATGCCGGCTGCGGTGTAGGCCATGTCGCCCTGTACATGGCCCGAGAAGGCGGCCTCCGCGTTCGAGCCATCGACATCGTAGACCATCACATCGTCAAGGCCCGCCGGAATTTCGCTGCCGCCGAGGCCTCGGGCTCAATACAGCCGGGCCAAATCACCGTCAACACGATGGACTATCACCACCTCGAGTCCATTGCCGATGCCTCCCTCGATGGAGCCTACTGCATGGAAACCCTCGTGCACGCCACCGACCCCGCGGCCGTCCTCGCAGGCTTCATGCGCATTCTCCGCCCCGGCGGCCGAGTCGCATTGTTCGAGTACGACCACGACCTCGACGGCGCTGCTGCCGATGCCTCGGGCGTCGCCGGCTGGATGATCAGAGACATGCGTCGCGTCAATGAACTAGCCGCCATGCCCACGCATCAAAAAGCCAGGCCGGGTTACTTCCGAGATCTCCTCGAGGAGGCAGGCTTCGAGCAGGTCGTCGTGCGCGACTACACGGAAAACGTGCGCCCCATGCTGCGCCTATTCTACTACCTCGCCATCCTGCCCTACCTCGTCGGCCGCCTACTAGGACTGGAGCGGTACTTTGCCAACACCATGGCCGGTGTGCTCGGCTACGCGGCAGGGAAGCACTGTCGCTACGTCGCCATCAGCGCAAAGAAACCAGGAAGGAGCTTGGAAGTGGATGAAGGGGAAGAGCTGAAGACGAGGTGATCTATCAGATTTGTTAGGCCTGGCGGCCCGTGGTTTTTTGGCGCCTGAAACTAAGGTTTTTGCCTTCCTTCATTGTTTCGCCGTTTCTGTTTTCTGCCTCAGAGTTCCAACAGGCTCGACCTCTATCCAGGCCACATAGGCCAATCAACCCCCCTCGAATAGCAAACCCAGCTTCCTCAGGTGCAAGGCAACAACGTGGGAGCCCTTGGATCCCACAAAACGAAGCAATGCCCTCAGCCTTTTTTCGCCGCCGTCTGTTCAAATTTATACGCTACCCGATCACAGCTTTCTTCACCACCGTTTCCCATCACGATACGCTCCTCGTTGGAATCACACCACTTCATCTACCACATCACGACGGAATCGTCCTCCCGCTCAAATGCCGAACACGTTCGTGCCTCCACGCCTGGTCGCGGCCATCGGCGCCGCGAACACTGCGACAAAGACGAAGTTCCCCTACATGCCCTGGCCCTACTTCACCGACGACAAGGACCAGCAGCTCTCACCAACCCCCGACATCCTGGCATTCCTCGAGCGCCGCGGTGAATTCAAGACCCATCTTTCCCTTCCCAATGACACCTGCCCTGTCTGCCTGGACAATCACAATCGCAAAGACTGCGCCCTCGTGCTGGCTGAAGGCAACCTCATCTGGGGCCAGAATGAACTACAGCGCCTCAAGAAGACCCTGGCCTCCCTCAAAGACGACAGCAATGTTCAGCGGCCCCTCAACACGGTCGCCGTCCTGAAGACAAAGATCGGCAAAGATGGCCCCGAAGCCTTTGTCGACCAGAGCGACAACAACAACAAGACTGCCATCAAGCATCAAAGAAGCATACTCCTGAACCACATCTCAATCCTGGATGACATCTTCACCCTCCGCAAGTCGCTCCACGAGAAACTCTGCAGCGGCAGGTGCGACCGCTACAACCACGCCAACGGCGAATGCGCCGGCGCATCCTTTGTCGAGTTTGAGAAGGTCCATACCCGCGAGCTGGAGATGGCCGAAGCCCGACGAAAGAAGTTGGAGAGGAATGAGGAGAGGAAGAACAAGGCACAAGCAGCACTGAGCTGGACGCCGATGAGAGGATATCTCACAGACGGGGAGGTGAGGTACAGGAACGGCCTCACCCTGTTCAGTCGGATGAGGGAGGAGCCGGACCTGGACGAACCTGTGCTGTCGAGCCCTTGCGCTGGGCGGGATATCAAGCGTGAGCGCCTGATCCAGGAGCGCATGCGGGAGCGCAAGCGGGAGCACACAACGAGGAGGACTGCTCGGCGGGAAGGCCTTCGCCCAAGGCCCGCCCGGAGGGTTCTTTAAGGCATGGAGTCGGAAGCATTGTCGGAGTACAGGGGCATTATACCCAATGCGCATTGTCATGTCACAGTGATACGGGAAGAAGGGTTTCTCATGCGTTTTATTCTGCAGCACACAAATCATCAAACATCCATACCTATATCCTCCCCCAGGGAGGACATTACCATTACCGGGGACCTTTCGTCAGCAAGATCGGCCCAAATCATATCCAAAAACCCAAAGCAAATCCAAAAACCAGACCGGGGACATACGCACCTAGGGCCGAGCATGAGCCATTGTTGCTTGCGGCTTTCCTTCGCTTGACCACTTCGCATGTCCACCGCGCCGCGAAATCCCTAAGATCAGCAACATCAGTCCAAAGAAATCCACCCAATCTGCCCGGGAACACACTCACCTAGTGGTTCCAAAGACGACCCATGGCGTTCAGGATCTCGCCCTTGTCCGCAGCCGAAGCCATCTTCACCGGAGACATGCCCCAACAGTTAGCCCTATCAAGCGACTGCTTAGCACCGTACTGCATCAACATGATGACCCGACGGACATCGCCAATGTTGACGGCCCAATGCATGGGAGTCTCGCCGTTCTTGTCCGGCATGTTCATGTTCACCCCAGCTCTACCAAATGCCTCGAGCACGCCCATGTGTTCACGGATGACGGCGATGTGCACGGCAGACAGGCCCTCGGGGTTGTTGTTGCGAATGCCGACGGGGATGTCGCGGGCCTGCATGATCTGGATGATCTCGGCGATGTTGCGCTCGGCGGCGACGGTGGCAATGGTGTAGCCGCGGCTGTCGAGGGCGGCGAAGGTGTCCTCCAGGACGAGCATGTCGGCCGGGGTGACGTACTCAGCGAGCACGGTGTGGAGGAAGGTGCGAGCGCGGGGGGACCAGGCGTGCATGAGCATGTGGATAAAGTTGCGGCCGTAGCGGTCACGCAGGGGGCGGAGGACCTCGGGGACCGTGATCTTGCGGCCCGGGGTGACGAGGTCCAGAGCGTTGGCGACCTGAAGGGCGAGGGCGAGGAAGGCGGAGATGTTCAGGTTCTGGATGAGACCGATGAGAGAGGCGGTGGCGTCTGCAGGGACGACGATGGGAAGTAAGAGACCCGAGCCGATGGTTGCCATGGGGCGGGACATGAAGTGGTTGTTCATGATGAATGGTAGTTGGTCGTGAGAGTGTGGTAAGAGCTTTTGTGGTGGTGGTTTCTTGGGTGATGGCGATCACTGTGTGGTAGTGATCGGTTGTGTGTTTGGTTTGTTTTGGTATGAGAATCCATCGATGATTATGAGGCGAGGGATCTGCTCAATTTATACATATTTCGGGCGTGATGCTGAGAATCGTACAGTCGTGATGGTCTGGACATAGGAGTGGTTTCGTCGGCGTGGCATCGGGACGGGCCGGCAGTCAAGTCAACAAGGCCATTGTCAGGTGTTTCTCAAGAAGCAGGCACTCCAGGCCTGTAGTCAGCCTTTGTTCGAAACCATTTTGCTTCCAATACAACGGGGTATAAATACTCCTTGGGTCTGGATTATTGCGACCTGAGTGCCAATCATTGTCCCATCGAACCGAACAGCATGAGTGTTCAAAACATTGTGAACCACGACAAAACGTATCCCCTCCAAAACATCACAACTCCCTCTGTCTGTCCAGAGCAAAAGCAAAAAGTAAGATCCGTGCGGCCACCAGGAATCGAACCAGGCTCTAATGAATGGAAATCATTAATGCTAACCACTACACCATAGCCGCAAGTCATGTGTGATGCACGGCGGGTCTGCTAGATGCGGCGATGAGGGATTTCCCTGTGGGCTGAGCCAATTGGCTCCCCGCTTGTCGAGTCTGGCTTCTGGCGAGTTCACGATGCTGCATGTCGGTTGTGGCTAAGACATGCAGGTGGGTGGACACTCGGGAGAGGGAAGTTGGGCAGGTTGCCCTCTGGAACATCGTGGGAGGCAGAGGTGCATGTTACTGATTGACTCTGATTGCATAGAGCAGTATTTTCATGACTGATCTTAATTTCTTCCAGGAGTGCCGGTGCCTACTATCTATGCTCTCTATGCGCAAGATCTTGAGCCTCGAGGTGCACGTGGTCGCTGGGCTCATGCAACCTCATGTCATTGCCACTACCTTACCTGACGCCACGAAACAACGCCATACTCGATGCTGACCGACATCCCCTTCAACAATTGGATTTTTCATTGCCTTATTGCATAGCAACTGTCAGGAAGGGCAAAAAGGTTTGACTCGAGGGAGTCTCGATCTCCCGACCTTCAGTGAACCATCCAGTGGATGTTAGACTGACGTGATAACCAACTACACCATCAAGCCAATTGGATGAGAGAATTCCACTAAAATGGGAATACAAGGCCGATTGGAGTCGATCGTCAAACAAGTCGGTTGTCCATGTGTCTACCAGGAAGATGATTGTATTAACTCCTAGATGTTTCCTGAAGGCCCCAGTTCGAGAGGGCTTTGCTCGTGCCTCGATGTCTAGCCATCAAAGTTGTAGACCGACCTAGCCCGTCCAGTTGGACTCTCTTAAAAGAGGCTTTTTGTTTCTCAGGCGTCTTCTCCTCCTCATGGAAGATCTGCCCCTTTGTCCCAACTTATCAGTGCAGCACGAGATCGTCAAAGGGACATCCCTTGTCGGCCGACTCGCGCTTCGTCGCCTCCATGACCACCTTGCGCGTCAGCTCCATTAGACGGTCGGCCAGTGCGTCGTCCCGCGACATCTCGCTGCCATCCTCGATGACGGCAGGCGGGCAGATGTACTGGCCTGAAGCCTTGGTAGTGGTGACGGCGTAGACTGTGGGCACCGCGCCCTGGAACTGATCCTTCTTGAATGGCTCCATGCCGACGGCCATGGCGTAGCCGGCGAGGGGGTACCTAGTCAATGTCAGTGATTGTCATTGAAGGATGGAGAGATTGGGGGACTTGCGGCTCGAGAACATCAGCCTTGCTGTTCCTGGTGCTGACGATACCTGGATGCGTCGCGTTCATGATCACATTCGGGTGTCCATTTTGGGTGACTTTCCGAGCAAAGTACCGCGCGTAGAGGATGTTGGCAAGCTTGCTCCGGCCATACAACGGGTTAGGGCCAATATCCTGGTTCAGCTCCTCGAGGCTCTCGAACTTGGTGTCCGACGGCGCCGACTGGTGGATGTTGCTGGCTTGGTTGCTGATGCGAACAACCACATCGTGCTTCTCAGCCGTCTCCTTCATCAGCGGCAGCAGATGCGACGTGAGGATAACATGACCCATGTGGTTGAGCGCCATGTGGCGATCGACGCCGTATTCGGTAATGGCAAATGTCTGAATACCGCGACCGGCATTGTTGACAAGGATATCGAGGCGATTGTTCTCCGACTTTATCTGCTCGGCAATGTCCTTGACGCGTTTCCAGTCGGCGAGGTCGCATTGAAGGAAGTGTGTGCGGTCGGCCTTGTCCTGGCCTAGCTCCTTTGCGATGGCGTCCTTGGCGCCGTCAACGACCTCTTGGGACATGCTGATGATGTACAGCTTGTCGATATTGTTCTTGAGGAGTGTGTAGGTGACGCCGTAGCCGATTCCTTCGCTGCCGCCCGTGACGACGGCGACTTTGCCGGAGAGGTCGGGGCATTGTTCGAGGCTCCATTGCGTGGTGGCCAGCTTCTCGGCCGGGCCTCCGAGGTTCTCGGCGATTGTGTTCTGCGATTGTGAGCTGGCGTCAGAAAATATCGGGTTCCAAACGTACCCTGACTGCGTCCATGCTGATGGCACGGTGCTTGTTGGCGCGATTGATGGTAATTCGGTTGGTTGGAGAGAGGTGCGTTTGTTGCAGAGATGTGAGTTGTGTTGTTGCGGTTGCAGGGCGGCGGAAAGCTGTCGAAAGGAGGGAGCGGGAGGTAAGACGCATTTTGAGATGCGCCATCTTAAGCTGTTTGCAACAGCCTCAGCACGCTGGCGAGGACGCGCAGGTGGTGTAGTTTTGATGGCGGGCATTCGCTGCCCAAGCGCATGTGCGGATCATCGGCCTTGATTGTCGTGTTGGTGACGGACTTTTTTGTCTGACATTTTGGTTGTGTCAGCCCGTGTTCGCGGTGTCAATGACGCGCTCACTTCCGGAGCCACCTCCGGGCAAGTGACACAAAGGAGGCCGGCGATCGACACGGCAACGGCCGGGCTTCACCGGCGGGCAGAAGGTCTGTATCGCCCCCAGTCTCCGGCATCTGCCAAACTATGGGGTCTGCCACACCGTTACCGCATTGTTACCGCCTCTGCCGCACCATGTGGGCTTCGTTCGGCAGACGATCCGAGAGGCTGGGCCCGATGCTTATCTCGTCGACATGCACAGCGAGAAATCACATCTCCGGCATCTTCAAGTGGGACATATTAAGTGTAATTGACTATCCCCATCTCATCTTTGCTCAAGCATCCAGTGAATGACACGGTGCCGTCTTGGTATCTTCCACGCAAACACATTTCTTCAAATCGCTCG
Source organism: Plectosphaerella cucumerina (assembly GCA_020746995.1). Lineage (NCBI taxonomy): Eukaryota > Fungi > Ascomycota > Sordariomycetes > Glomerellales > Plectosphaerellaceae > Plectosphaerella > Plectosphaerella cucumerina. The sequence goes on from JAGPXD010000007.1 coordinate 712,184, forward strand.
CTCTCTTCAAGCAGAAACAACATGGCTCTTGTCGGTCGACGTCCTCCTCGACACCTCGCGCTTGCTCTCGGCGTTGAGCACGGCGCTCTCGACGGCGGCGGCGACGTCGATGTGGAAGAAGGGCCTGTTCATGCCCTGGATGGCGGCCAGCTTGCCATCGCCGCGGCCTGCGGCCTGGGCCACACCGTCGGTGGTGACGGCCGTGGTCAGCTGGGGCGAGATGACGTCCTCCTGGTCGCGGCTCGACACGCGCTTCTCGTCGTCGATGATCTCGGGCTTCTGCGAACGTGTCGCCTCGTGGGTGGCGTCCGTGGCGGCAACACTGAAGATGGGCTTCCACCGGCCGAGGTTCTCCGAGTCCTTGATCGAGGGGTAGCCGAAGCCGGCCGCCGCGAGCGCGCGGCGTGTCCAGCGGTTGGAGACGTTGGCAAAGTGCCACTCGACCACCTCGGGCTCGGCGTGCTTGTCCAGCTGGTTGCGCACGTCGATGAGACCCTGGATCGAGGTGACGTCCATGTAGTTGACGGAGCCGCAGTCAAGAATGACGGCGCGGAGGATGGGGCGGTTGTCGTCGAGGTCGATCTTGGTGCCGCGACGTGGGCCGGGGTCGTTCCAGGGGCGGTCCTACAAGGGGTTAGCAACTGACTGAATGGGAGCGCGGTGAGTGAAGAAACTTACGCCGAGCTTCTCGTACTTGTCCAGGATGGTGCGACGAGACTCCTTCTGAATGTAGGCGACGAGCGAGTCGAGGTACTGAGCCTGGTTGGTGTAATTGAAGCCCTCGCCGAAGCGGTAGACATAAACACCAGGGTAGGGCGAGCGGATGTCGACGTGAGGGTTGGAGCCATCGTCCTGGGTGTAGGGGATGAAGGCCTCACGGGTCTCGACCTCAACGGGGTCGCCCTTCTCGTTGAAGGGAACGTCCTTGCCGGCAGTGTCCTTGGTGACACGGTAGATGCGGACGCGTCCGAGGAAGCGGCCCTTAGCCTTGGCCAGGCGCACGAGCAGGAGGGCAGCCGAGGCGGCCATGGTGAAGTAAATACCGTTCTCGATGTTTGTGAAGATCGTGATGAACACACCACCAAAGAAGATGACGACCTCGAGGGGCGAGACCTCCCAGAACTGGTAGACGACGTTGGGAGGGGTGATCAGATCACCGACGGCGTGGATGATGAGACCCGCCAAACTGGCCATGGGGATGTAGTAGAACACCGAGGTCAGGACGTAGAGCGCGAGGAGCACAATGACAGCGGTGAAGATACCGGCCAGGGGCGTGCGGACACCGGCCTTGGACTTGATGGCAGTACGGGAGAAAGAACCGGTGGCGGGGTAGGCACCGAGGAAGGGACCGAAGACATTGGTGAAGCCGACGGCGACAAGCTCCTGCGAGGGGTCGATGACGTAGTTGTTGATACGGCCGAAAGACTTGGAGATGGCAATGTGCTCGATGATCAGAACGATGATGGTCGCGGGAAGATCGGGGGCCACGGCGGAGAGCAGCTCGGTGGTGATGTTGGGAGCGCCGGCGTGCTTGAAGCCGCTGGGGACGTCACCGAGGATGCGGAACTTGGCGGCCTTGGCGTTGGGAGCGTTGCGGTTGACGAGGTAGCTGATGAGTACGTAGAGGAGGATGACGAAGGCCATGCGGAGGGTCGACATGAAGAACCAGAACTTCTTCCAGTTGGGCTGCTTCGCCGAGGCAAAGTTGCACACCCAGCGGAGGAAGTAGAGCAGGAACAGGGCAGAAAGACCCATAGCGGCGTCGAGGCCGGCGGTAGGGAGGGCCTTGAGGGTGTTGATAATCACGAGATACGTTGCTTCTCTCGTGTTGACGCCCTTGAGGCCCAGCATGGAGGGGACCTGTCCGCAGGCAATGCTGAAGGCGGCACCGGTCATGAAGGAGGTGATGGCGACGAGGGGGATGAACTCGACAACCCAGCCCAGGCGCAGGAGACCGAGACTCAGCAGGACAATGCCGGAGATGAAGGCCAGGCAGCGAGCGATATCCTCGGGCGTTAGGTTGGGGTGCTCATCGCGCACGCGGAGGATGATGTTACCGACGAGCTGGGACATGACAGCCACGGTGCCGATGGTGATATCCTTGGAGGTGGCGAAGGCCCAGTAGAGCAGGAAACCGACGAAAGAGGTGTAGAGGCCATATTCGGGGCTCAGCTGCGCGAGCAGCGCGTAGGCCATGCCCTGGGGGATGACGACGAAACCGACGGTTGTACCCTGCGAGGAAGCTTGTCAGCCAAGATGTTCTGTTTCTAGCTCGTCGCCCTGAGCCAGGATCGTCCGCCGAGACACGGGACGGGAAACACAGAAACGGCTTCTGCAGCCCTGCGGCATCCGGCGGGCGCTGCCACGTGTGAGGACGAACACCAGGGCTCGTCTCCCACACCCACTCGCCCCCTGAACGAACACCGCCACAATCTCTCGTCGGGTCTTGGCACGCGGGTGATACCCTGGGATGGTGTGTAGGGGTGTACTTACGGCGATGATGTCTCCAATCATCCAGGTCCAATTGTAGTGGAAGATCCAGGACCAGAAGGGGAACAGGCTGCGGACGTAGCCCAGAGTGTTCGACTTGTTCGGCACGAGGTGCCTCAGGACCTCACCGACGGTGGGCTCGCGCTCCTCGTAGACCTCGATGGACTGGAACGAGTCGGCGGCCGACTGGACAGCGTCCTTGGGCTCATGACGCTGGCGGTAGTCCAGGTCAATGGCCAGAGCCTTGGCAACGGCCCTTCCCGCCTTGTTGGGGGCCATCGCGGTTCTTGGTGATGGGCGTGTGCGTCTCTGGTGTCTTGGAGCAGAGGGTTTGTGAGGACGCTCCCGGAGGAAAGAGGGATGACGCGATGAAGGGGTGCGATGGTGTGACCTGGGAAGACGGACGCCGACTGGACGATTGGACTGGCAGGCAGGCCTTTAAAAGGGAAAGAGCCTGGTGGTCTTGGCCAAGGCGAGCTGGCGGGTTGAGTGTGGTTCGCTTGGCTGGATCGCCAAGTCTTTATATGGTGGTGGTGGATCTGCCCAGGTTGAAGAGATCGGGGGCGTGGGCGGGAGAGGTGTCGCCGAGGTAGGAGGTACTTCGGAGGGGCGTTGGCTAGAGCGGGCGGAGGCTGCTAGGGGGGGCAGACGCTTCAGCTGGGCTGGGCGTTGGCGTGGCGCTGGAGTATCGGACTGGCGAGTCTGGGGTTCGGCTCGGATGCACCGGACGGTGGCTTGAGTTGATACCAGGCAGAGGTAACGTCGGGGAGAGGACAAGGAGGAGTAGAGTGAGAGAAAAGAAGACTCTGCTCCGTTGCTTGTGCGGTCGTCGGCGGCCTGACAAGAGAGGGGAGAAAAGGGGGGGCTTCTAGAGAGTCTGCGGATGGGCATCGGTCCTTATATGCCGATGGCTCGATGCACACGCACGAGCTTGACCGGAGAAGAAGCTGGTCGACATGAGGTGCAACAAGGGACCCATCGGAGATATCATTATCATCAGGTAACGAGACCGGGTCTGGCCGTGGGTGTGAGATGGGGGTGGGAGGTAGGGAATGGGGGGCGAAAGCGAGGGATGGGCGCCCGGAGAAGTTCCCTTCAGGGCACCTGTGCTTGCGACGGAGGCGGATTCTTCCTGGCGAGGCCTGGCAGCCTGGGTCCAGCTTTCTCGCAAATGCTTGCTTGTTAGAAATGATGGCGCGAGCACGCCATTGATAGAACCCTCGCGGCTGAGGGCCAGTCTCCCAGATCAACAGGGTCTGAAGGCATACGGGCGACCCCCGGTGGTGGTTTGGGTGCTGTGATTTGGCGGTTGGGGCATCCAGAGATGCCGTATAGCCGGCCGTGGAGGTGCCAGAATGGGGGACTGGGCCCCTAGGGGGGGCATCCGGATCGCGGGAGGCCCGCGGTACCCAGTTCTTTCAGCGGCTCACAGGTCTGTCTGCTGGTAAGCTTGTTGGTTAAGCTTAAGGCGTAATCCGGGCCAGGGGTGGGCGGCAGCGCGCGCTCTGACTCGACGGGGGGCCATTTTGTGTTATGGCATTGAATTGCTGATCTTGCTATGGGCTTGCCGTGATGTCGGTCGGGCTGTCACACACGATCTTCTGGGTTTGTTCTCTGGGCCCCTTCGCAGAGCCTCCTCCTTTCCCCAGGTTCGTGCCCTGGGAGGGATGACGACAGGCCGTCTTGGCACCGCACATGGCACCTGGAGGGCTCAAGCCAGCGCCCTATCGTCTCTGGGCATGACCGCTGAACAGCCAGGGCAAGAAGAGAGACGGAAGTACCCGGTACGTCTTCGAGACCTCGCGTGCCCCCCCGTCGGTCGTCCTTGTCGACACCCCCCTCGAGCGAGATTTTCGGGGGGGAGGGGCCCGGCGGAAGCCTCTTCACCCTGGAGGGGGGGAGGGAGAGGGACAAGGACAGGCGAGAGAGAAAGAAAGACAAGACGGGATGGAGCTTCGAGGTCGAGCCAGAGCGGCAGTGGTGGCGTGCGTGGTTCGGCCACGATGCCTGCGTCGGTCGAAAAGAAGAGGGGCGCCACGAGCACGTCATCCTTGGCGCGGATGATACAAGCACCAGCAAGGCCTCCCCAGTGGCCTCGAGCTCCCCCAGAGCTCTCCTAGGCCGGCGCCGCTATGCCCCCTCGGGGCAAGACCGTCGTCTGCGGGAGCCCGGTGCCACGACGACATCGGCCGGTACGCGTGCCTCCTTGTGACAGACGTGGGATAGAGCGCGGCTGCCACCCCTGGCAGTCAGAGACATATTCGTACTGCAGAAAAAAGCTGCGAGCACGGCGGCTCATCTGCATTTCGAGCTATCCCCGCGGAAATGGGGGGCGTGAATCAGCATCAAAAGCGAAGAGCACGTCGTCGGATGCTGGCGATCTCATCATCGCCAGACTCGCTGCATCAGGTCAAGAAGGTCCGAGAGAAAACCTGTGCTGGCAAAGAGACGCCGTAAATGATGTCGTGCTGTCGTGTTGATGGGCCCTTGCCCCGGTTCTCGTCTCCTCCAATTCTCCGAAAAAAAAATCACTTGGGCTGCCAACCTTGACATCCACCTCGAGGCTTGGCCGTACGACAAATGCACAGTCCATCACAAAGCAGAGCGCCCTTCCTCCACTTCAATGCTTCTCCCGCGCTTCCTTCGGATGGCCCGAAATCCCCTCACTAGCAGGCAGGCTGACAATCCGAGGCAGCATGCGCGCTCTCGTCCGCCCGGCGGAGGCCTGCAGCAGGGGACGCGCGCCCTCGTCGTCCGTGCATTTTCAGGGGTCCAGCCAGCTCGCCAGCCCAATCTGACTGCCCTCATCCCTTGTCCTGTCCTGCCTTTCCACGGCGGGAGTAACCCCGCGTGACCCCCTTCGCGTGCCAAGCGCGGTACCCTCAAGCGAACGCCGCCGCGACGCCATCCCGCTCTCAACTCCCACCTCCCCGAGCTTGGCTTTTCCCGCCTGACCCGGCGCCAGCAACGACAGGCTATCGCGGCTTTGCCGTGGCCGAGACCGCTGGCCATCGGGGCCTGGCGGTGAGGTCTCAGAAAGACCAGACATGTGTCTCTGCCTCCAGGGGCGTCCCCGGTGGTCACCATGTCTCACGCCTTCGGCCGAAAGGCGAGCTCACACGAGCAGGCTGCACATCCAAAGGCCCACCTTGGACGGAGACAGGGCCGGCCTCGCAGAAGGCGCCTGTTGGTGCGCTACATGTCATCTCCCGACCCCGGGAAGGGGGGTGGAGCGAACAACTAGGACCATCATCAAGGACCTCACCTCGACGTTCCTCCTCCCATCCCTCCCATTGCATGCAGGTCAACGTCGTCTTGCATAGGAGTGCCAAGACCCCGGGTCCTCTACCTACTACCCTACCCGGCGAAGACGGACGACGGGACCCAAAAGATGACATGACACTTGACAGGCCACCACGGAGATGCTCCTCTGATCAGCATGGGCGACGAGCACATCACCCGGGCTAGAGTCAGAAGAAAAAACTTCACTCTCTTTGCCCCCTTGCCCTTCCCTGGCCATTCCGCGGGCTGAGAACATGCCATGGAGAAGCACACCTCTCGAGGGTGGTCCTGAATCGCTAGGCCTGAACATTATACGCACGCAAGATGCTCAAATATGGCGTCATCGAGGCCGACTGGGGCCTTCGAACACAGCATCTTTCACTCGCCACGCCCTCTCAGCCGCAGACAACAGGTAAGAGAGAATCCCACGATCACTGATCCTTCTCTCCCGACGCGCCGTCCGCCTCTAGGGCGGTTCCAGCCCGTCGGGGCGTCCATATGGCTCCTTCGAGGGAGGGTTGCCGCGTGGGGTGATGCCGTCGGTGCCGCCGTGCTGCGCTGCATGTTTGTCTCTCGCTTGACATGCAATGCGGTCTGGTCCATGCCCCCCTCGGCTGTCTCGTCTTGATCCGGGCCTGGATCGCCGCCACCTCGCCCGCCCCCGGGACCGCCTGGTCGACAGGCAACAAGCCCGTCGAGGCCCCCCCTGCCTGCTCGGATACCGGCACGGGGAGAAAGTATTGCAGCTTGGCTAGCACCCTGCGGCTGGGTCAAATGCGACTGCGACATGTGATGGGATATTGCTGCTGTCATTTTGGAGAGACATCGGAGACGGAAGTTCGGGACAATTGTGGGCGAGGGCATGGGGGTTTCTTTCGGCCGGGCAGGACGGGAGGGATATCAGAGGAGATGAGGTTGCATTTCTGTCCATTTGTGGGATTTTCCATGGCCTTGTCCAGGGTTTGCTGCAGGTGAGATCGCAAGGGTGAGTGATGTGATATGCGGGTTCATTGTCGAGTTGGGAGACTCTCACGAAGATTTCCCGAAGTCTCTTGACGCTCCATGCTAGTCTTGCGATCCCGTAACGTTCTCGATCTCTCCTCCACTCTTCACTCGTCTTATCCTCAATCATATTGGTGGCTTCGCCCTCGAAGAGAATACTTCGGGCCATCTGAGACCATCTTCTCTGTTTCTCTGTCTCGTCAGAAATCCCTGGAATCTCGTCATCCGACATCGGAAATCACCATTTTCAGAGTCCCAAAGGAGCCATCACTTCGATCCAGCCAGTCGTTATCTTTTCGAACTCGCTACGCGTCCTTCTTGAGTCGCTTGAGCAATCTGAATGGCAGCCTGAGATACTTTGCCCCTTCAAGAGCTCTCAGCAAGTTGGACACCAGTCAGTCACCAGAGCTCCTCAACGCCTCCTGGTGTCTGGACCCAAGATGTCTTTCCCTGACAACGACGATATCGAAGATTTTCAGAGTTGGATATACAACCACATGCCGAATCGGCCCAGGACGTCAAATTTAGCTACGAGCCGAGGACTCGAGTGGCGTCCGGGGACTTAAAGGAGGCCTTGGCAGTGCCCAAAGCACTGCCAAGACTCGTTGTGTACACTCTTCGTACCGCTTGCTTCAGCCGTATCCTAGTTGGTGTTTCCTACATACTCATATCCGAGGTAGCTGCCAGCTAGGGATCATCTTGGGAGGGCTTTGCTGACCCATATCACGAGAAACGGCAAGAAATCTCACAGAATTCGGCCACCGAGCACAGTCTTTGGCACAAGCAAACTTGCAACTTCCATTACCACCTTGGGATCGTTAAGATCCCACTGGATCTGCAGTCAACATGATGGACCTGGTCCGTGTCTTCAAGACTGCCCCAGAGCTCCCGTTGCTGCCACGATTTCGTGATCAAGCCTCACATGCAGAAAGCGGCCCCGAAAAGTCCTACGTGGACTTGAGCGGAGCCGACCACGCTGTTTCCGACCATCGATATCTGTTGAATCCTCCGTAAGGCGAAGAAGCCTATCCATAGCAGCCTGACTCCTGCTTTACTCAAGTCACATGGAGCTTGACGTCCAACCATATGGTAGGTAGGGGTGAGGCGCAGCCTCAGAGAAGTTGCATCTCAAGGCCTCTTTGATAGGCCAGGAAGATTTCGGTGTCCAACAGCGGGCATCCTATCCCAGGATCGGGGGCGCAGTACTGCAAGACGATCCAATGATCTGCCCAGAGAGCAGAAATGGTAGAAATCGACGTAACTGCTTTGCAGTCCTACGGATGACTCCGCCCCGTGGCTGTGTGGACTTACAAAAGTCGTCTTGTTATAAAGAAGCGGCTCCTCACCAGCATCGCCATCTCATGAAAGTTGACTTGAGTCTGTTTTGCTCAACGAACATCCGACTCGAATCTCGCTCCTCGACCATCGTGGTTTCCATTATCCAAGGCCGACTCCTTGGCGGAAGTCTTGGCAAACAGGTCACCACTCGTGTCGTCCTGCTCGACCCCGCACTCGCCCTCAACGTCCCTTATTTCACCACCCTTCGACGGGTCGACCTCATTCCCACGACACGCGTCGGCCGACTTTTTGGCGCGGCCCTCACAATGTTCACGACCGGTGCATCCGGAAGCTTCGGGGAGGGATCGGCAAGCTTCACTTGATCTGCCAAGTTGCCTCGTCTTCCAGGCAGGGGGTTGCCTTGCCCGCCTCGTCTGCCAACACAAGCGTGTCCTCGCACGCGACGCGATCTTGCAGCGGTTGGCGGACATCGAGATCAGCACTTTGGTGTTTTGCGCCTTCATTGGGCAACAATCATCTGCAGCTTGAGAGGTATGAATCAGAATGATGCCGCCGGATCCCCTTGGACCGTCAGTCACCGTACCGTCAACACACGCTGACCGTCACGTCTCCCTCCAGATCCCTCCGTCCATACAACAGGTCCTTCCGTTCATACCGCCGATTCCTCCGAATGAGCCCTGCAGCTCCCTCAAAGTCCCTGAAAAGGCCCTGCACCATGCAGGCTCGAAAGCCATCCGAGAATGTCCCGCCGAAGGGCACCCCTTAGCGAGCGAATACGGCTAGACTTCTTGCCTGTGCGACAAACGATCGCCGGCCGGTGGTGCGATAGCAGCAGACGCATCTGTGTAGACCTCTTGCTGCTGCACCTTAGCATTCGACACAAGTGAGGCGACGACGACGCCGATGTGTAGGCGACAACAACATAAGGGGACCGGTCGCTGTCACAAACATGACCACAGATCGCCCATGACGCCCGTCTTCTTGTCTCTTATCAGTACCACTGCACCAGACCTGAAGCTATTCGCATCTTATTCGTCATCACATTTCACCATGTCGTCTCGGATGCCCGCTCCTGCAGCGAGCAGCACACCCTACCAAGGAGCCTCTGAGCCCTGTGTTTGTCCGTTAGTGACTGGCCATCGCCTCCGTTCCAGTGCCTACCACTAACTGAGCCGCAAGCAGGTTGAAGCCGCACGACCGCAAGATTCTCGCGATCGAGAGCCGTACACACCTAGATGTCGTCGCCAGAACTGCCATCAAGTTGCTTTACTCCGACGAAGCCGAGATGAAGAAGCTCTTGTGGATCTGTCCCTTCAGCAGCTGCAAGGAGTTTAACCACGCCAACCCACGGGCACTCATGGACCACATCATGACCTGCGACCACTCCTCCGACAGCAAGATCTGCTGTGCGGGTTGCAAAAAGTACAAGGCCGATGCACACCTGGAGAAGGAGCCCGCGCACCTGGAAAGGGAGCGGGAACCGGTCCATTCCGAAAGAGAGTCTTCGGCGAAAATGGACCTGAGAAGGCCATTCAGGAAACTGAGCAGCCTCTTCCAAGCGTCCATTCGATCGAATCAGTCTACGGCCTCCTCATCTCGCACCGGTAGCATCGTCTCCGCAGGAAGTCCTCGCAACTCCCAAGACATCACCCACTTGGAGCAAGGAGCATTCCGGCCATCGCCACTTCCTCTCCAGACGTATCTCTGCGAGCTGGCTGAAACATCTCCAGGGGAGCTTGACGACACCTGCAGGCCTTATGAGCTGAGCGAAAGGGAGGCCAGTCCAGTGGAACACCTGCCTGAGCTTGCATCAGCACCTCGTCACGAGCTCGCTGACCCAGCCACACACACGCCAAAGCACCAGGTTGAGCCCGGACTGCGTCGGCGTGGTGTACCTCCATCTCCTCCGCCAATTCAAACAGGCCACGCCTCCGAGACGCCTGATTTTCGCGAAGATATCCATGGCGGCTGGGTCCAGAATTTGAACAGTGACGAGACCTTCTTCGGCAATGGCTTCACTGAGTCCCCTACAGGACTGCAGCCCGAGGACCCCGACAGCTTCAACATCTTTCAATCAGTCACCCACGGAAGCTTCTCCGACATGGAAATCTCGCCAATTGGATCCATCAACATGTCGCCTTCATCGAGTCAGAGCCACGTCCAGCAAGCGGCACAGGCAGACCTCGTACCTCAGGCGTACGACTTTCTCAGGGCCGCAGAAGGCCCCATGCATCACATCCAGCATGGCTTGTTGCCACAGAGTGATTTCTCAGCTTGCTTGCAGCCCAACTTTGCTACGCCATTCTCAAGCCATGGACCGGTCCACCAGGCTCAGTCGCCTTGGACCCTCAGCAACATGAACGCAGTGGCCCAGACGCCCCGAGAACACTGCCATTCACAAACCCGTACATCCAGCGGGTCAACAACTGCATCGGCAAGCACGTTCGCATCAGCAAGCACCGGTTCATTCGACGCATTTGTGAATGTGGCCGCCCACCCAGTCCATGACCTGAACGTGTTAAACGGGCCCGAGACGCTTCCTAACTTCACCGCGTCCGCAGGCTCCCGGGAGCGCTTGAGAAGCTGCAGATACCAGCCGTGCGACTTTCGCCCGAAAGGGAAGCCGAGCAATCACAATGCTTACATGCGCAAGCACGAGTTGAGCCATAGGCCGAACCAGCATCGGTGCCCGCAGTGCGGGAACATGCTGAGTCGACGGGACAACCTCAAAACACACCTGAAGCGCGGCTGCAAGGGTTTCTTGGGCCGAATGATGGACAGCTCGAGTCCGGAAGAATCTCGATGCATGCACGAGAGAGCAGAACAAGCTTGATCTGGCGATTCTACGTAGATGATCCGCTGGCGGGAAATGAGGACCTGGAGTTCCTTGGTGGGAAACCACAGCCGTGATGATAATACAGTCAACTTTCAAACATGCAACCTCTGCTCTTGACTTGAACAATGTGCTGGAATCAGATGATGTTCCTGCCTGAAAATGAAAGGCACTGTTCAGTCAGCAGGTCGAGAGGACCTCGGCAAATTGCATTGTTGGCGGAAGCTTGGAAGGGTGAGATGAACCTCAAAGAAACGGCAGGATGGCTAGACCCCGAAAACCCGCTGACCTGAAAGTGAGGCGGCCGAATCGAGGCTTTCGCTCATCCGCAAAGTGTAAAAATGGCTGCATCAAAAGTGCACTTTCGTTCGCCAATTACAAAGCTTGGGTGACAATCATGTCAACAACCCTGACTTGGGCCGTCTGCGTGGTTCGTGGTTCGCCTTTTGTGACGAACATGATGCGAACCAAGGTGTCGGGTCGCAAAGGGTTTCCAGGGGTTCTTGGCAGTGAACGCCAACAGTCACCTCGGATTGGTGGACATTTCTGGTACGACCTGAAGGAACCTCGGCTGCAGCATTGTCCAAGGATCTTTTCTCAAAATGGCATGGTGGTTTCCCTGCGGAAAGGGACATTCCCATCAATGCTGATTGGGAGGTTCCTGCGTCATTGTTGATGATTCGCATCAACTCCAGGAACGATCTTCAGGGCCACAGATCCTTACTTGCCTCCCACCGTTCTACAACCCTTCCGTTTTCAGTCCTTACGTCTGGTCACTTTCGGGGCATTTCGAGCAGGATATCTCAAGTTCTTAAGGCGGGCAGGGACTGATCATCTCACTGTCGATCGTTGAGTGAGGCCAAATCATGCCCTCCTCGGAAGGGCATGGGGGCATCTCGGCGATGGCCTTCACTGTTGTGTGCGAGCTCGTACAGTCGTGAAGATGTGTTGGAGGAGGGCCACATGGAGTAGATAAAGAGCGAGCCATGCCATCTCTGACCATTGATGACCATACGACGCTTCACTCATCATCATCATCATCATCATCATCATCATCATCATGCCTTCGTCTCAACGGACCAACAAGTACGTCAAGGCCAGCTAGAAATCAGTTGTGTTGCTCATGCTAACGCTTGTCTAGGAAAACTACCAAGATGCCCAAGAAAACCGCATCTCAACGGTCAAGTGCTCAAATCACGTCTCAGAGTCTGGCCAACGTCCCTCACGTGCCGAACATCGACACCTACTTCAACACACAACAAAACTTCGAGCAACGTGCCATGGGGCAACATATCACCCTCGAGGACATGGATGCTTATTGCGACCAATGGCAGATTGATTTCGATCATCTAGCAAAATGAGACATCGGTGTGAAGGCAGACGCAGCTGAGGGATTTGCAATGCTGGCGGGTGACGTCCGGGATGGTGGTATTGGCGTATGGGAAGCGCATGTCAGAACTTGAAGTTGAGGTTCTAGGGCCACATACGGCAGCAATATTTATGAATTAATGGAATCTTCAAGCAAACTACCTAGGAGGATCGACACCCTCTTCTAGCATCCTAATCCCGTTTAGACTCCAGCTCAGTTCACTGCGTCCCCGCAAGGAAGAGCAACCACTTCTCCAGATCCACAGTCAAGTCATCCCCAATAGTGTCGTCAGCCATACCCCGAGGCCAGGAGACGTGAACAGAAAGCTCGCCTCCTTTGACAGAAATGGTCGAGACCTCATAGGCCGGCCCCGTGATGTCGGCACTCAACGTGAACCGGGCCTTCTGTATGCCCCAGACAGACTGCGGCGGCTTGTCTCCTGATGCAGCGGGCTCCCCGTCAATGACGCCAATATTGGTGATGAGCCAGGCGAAGTGTCTCGGCTTCTTCATCAGCAGCTTGAAGTAATCCTGCAAGTCGCCCCCGTAGCCGAGAAGCCCCATGATCTCGTTCTTCATTCCCATGCGAAGTCGATCGTTGATACCACCCATGGCCACGTCCGTCGCTGCCCACAGCAAATTTTCGAGCGCCGCCATACGCTGTGCGTCCGACGCATCATCCTGCCCTGTCTTGGCAGAGGCGCTCTTGACATCTTGCGTGAGGGTCTCGCCGAAGCGGTGGTTGAAGACGGAGACGCAGCAGACCATGGACTTTTCTGGGTCAACGCCAGTGGGGTTCTTCTTCGTCTTCTTGCCGGCGTCTTTGGCGAAGCGCCGGAGGCTGATGGCCGTCTCGCTGGCAGTGGCGGGGACATCGATGTTTCGCTTTTGAAGGGCTGGGATGAGTGATACGAAACTGATGCCATGCAGGAGAGCTGTCAGGGTTGTCTTGCGGGCCCTGCATCTGGCGAGAATGCTGGCCAGAGCTGATGGTTCGATGAAGAAGCCGCGCATGATCGTCTCGTATTTGACGCCAGCAGGAAGGCGAGTGGGTGCCCAAGACGAGTCTGCGGGGTCTGGTTTGGAAAGCCATGCCGGCGAGAGCTCATGGGCGATGGTTTTTGCCATGTAAGGAAGGGTCGCCGACGCGGGAGTGAGCTTTTCTACGGGCGGGATGAAGAGCTTGTCTTTCGGTTTCGTTGTTGTGGTAAGAATGTGGTCATTGAGCTGGGGCACAGCGGTAGCTCCCATGCTCAGCTGCTCGTTGAGCACCCGGAGCAGGGTTTGATGGAAAATCTTGCCCCCGGTCCCGTCAAAGTACGGGTGGTTCCAGTTGAAGAGGACGTCGATGAAGGGCGACTCATCGTCTGGGCGCGTCACGACGATCCTCCAGCCTGGCCGGGTGGCGCTGTCGACGAACTGAATATCGTTCAAATCTCTTGCGCTGGACCGAAGAAAGCCTTCGTAATCTTCTCCGGCAGGGCTTGTGACCCAGGTGATGTGGTGCCCCAGGTCGATGCTCTCAAGATGAGTCCATGCGGGCTTGTTCGATTTTTCGTTAGCCAGTCCGGCCTGCATCAATGGATGCTCCAGAGCAGTGAGTGCGACGGCTTGCTCGAATGCTTGTTGCAAACCCTCCACTGCACTGGGGCCGACGAGAGTGGCAGGCACAGTGTATCGGCAGCTGACACCAGTACCGATGTAGGTGTCAAGCACATTTCGTGCACACATGAGACGCTCACTGGAGCGAGTTAGATCTGGATATCGATAACCCGTCGAGGGTGATGTAGGTGTACTGCTGGGGAGACGTACAAAGGTCCCAAGCGCCTAATGACCGGTTTCGACTTTCCGCCAGCCATCACGAAGGTTGGTTGGCCGATGGCTTCAACGTGTTGCTTGAAAACGTGGGAAAAAAAGATGACAGCACTACCAGGCGTAGTGGACGACGCGGTGGGCCTCCCCTTTCTTTATGGGAAGCCGGACAAGACCCCTGTTCGTGACCCCCTTAGCTCTGACACCAGACGGTAGTGGCGGCACACGTGTAGAAATTGCGGTTGCTGACCGTCAGCATTCATTTCAGCAGGGGTCGCCATCGATCATCGCATGATTTTCACGACCGACCGACCTGATCGGAGGGCTTTCTGCAAGTTTCCTGGTCGGACCGAGCATGGCAACCGGAGGCTTCGGAGGGTATTGCCTGCTGCCTATGACAGATGCTGTTCCCAAAGTCCATTTTGCAGTGAATCCCCTGCACGGCATCTCGAAGGATGCAGCCGAAAGGGTGGGTTGAAGGATTCGACCCCTGACTCCCCGACCCGCGGAGTCCGATGGAAGATGCTGACCGCTCTGCCGCGTCCGATTGGTATTTGTGTTCTTGAACCAAGCTCCTTCACTTTTTGGGTCGCATCGGTAAGAACACGTATCTTACGACCAAAGTAGGAAAACATCTGCCTCGTCTGGGTAACAAATGAAAGCATGGGCGTCAGCTAGAGCCCAAGGAGCCCCTGAAGGCCAAGGACCAGAGCAATCCACGCGAGATGACCAGCCAGCCCGAAAAGGCGCTCGCCATTCACCGATGCTCCGGAGCCGTTGCCACCTCCGGATCCCCCACTGCCGTCGCCGCCTCCCGAGCCGGAACCTCCATCACCACCGCTGTCGCCTCCATTGCCGCTGCCTCCATCACCGCCCGAGCCATTGCCGCCGCCACTTCCACCTTCGATGCCCTCGTTCCAGACCGTGTCATTCCACTCCTGGTACGAAAGGCTGGGGTCCAGCCTCAGCTGCGGGTCAAGATCGGCATCAGTCACCGTTCGGTTGGCCCTGACGCCGTTCCAGCAATGACGCTGGAAGCACTGGCGACACTTCTCCGGCAGGGTCTTCCTCGCCCTCTGCACTGTACCTCTGATGGCCGCGCAGGCCAGGCACTGTGGCCAGTCGGGCTCGACGGTGCCGTTGCCATAGGTGGCGAGGTTGAACGCGTTCTCCCAGGTGACGTTGAGCTGGTTCTCGGTGAACTGCGACTGAAGGTAGGAGTAGTTCGAGAAGCCAGACCAAGGGGAGTTGGGGAGGTAGAGGACGAGAGGGGCGGTGGTGTTGGAGTTGCAGCCAAAGAAGGTTGGCTGCTTGGTGAGGTTCTGGGTTACCAGGGTGGCGACGTCGGGGATGGTGGGGAAGGGGATGTTGCCCTCGGCGGCGGCGAGAGCGGTGTCTTTCACTCTGTTAGAACCCATCCTGATCTTCTTCAAGGTTTGGGAGACTCACTGATCAAGTTTGTTCCGTTGACCCAGTTGTAGGGCGCGGCATCGGAGGACGCCTCGTAGACGATGACAAAGTCGACCTCTCGCTCGGGAATGATCAGGGGACGGATGGGGTTCGTCTCGCCAGTGAGACTTCCGTCGAGCTATAGCAGCATTGTTAGTGATGCTTCTTTGCAATCAGAGGACAAGCGACTTACCAGCAGAAGTTCATCCACGTTCGCCATGGCCTCGTTGTATCCCTGGAACGGGTTGGGATACGTCGCCCACATGGACTGGTTGAACGTCTGGTTGAAGTTCTCCGCCGTCCCGTTGACCAGCTGGACAAGAGGGTTGCCCTCCTGGTCTGGCGGGATAGGGATGTCGTTCGAGTTATCATCCTGGCGGGATTCCAGGCCGCGCTTGGCGAAGATGGGAATGTCGTAGAAGGCGTCGATGAACCACGCAGGATACGCGTTGGCGGTCGATCCTTGGATGAAAGTGAACTTATCAAATCCACGGGCGCACTCGCTGCTGTTGGCCGCCGAGCCATTGGACATGGTTGTGCCTAGGTACTCGGTAGGGATGAAAGCCTGGATCCTGCCGCCAGCCCAGCTGCCGAACTCAAGGGGTGTGACCTCGTATGAGGTGATGTTGAAGCCGTTGGTGGCGTTGTTCCCGGGGTACATGATGTTGCCGATCTCAGGAGACTGGCCAGGAATGACTTCTGTGAGGACAATGATGGGCATGGGCCCGTCGCCCTCGGAGAAGACACTGCCCTCGCTGGCGATCTCGGAGTAGTTCTTGAACATCCAGTCCTCGGGGATGTAGTTGGCCCAGAACTGACCGAAAGCATCGGTGACCGAAATGGGGAAGCCGGCTTCGGCCTTTGCGCCGACGTTTTCGAAGATGCCCCCGATGAACTCACTCTGGTTGCCTGACGGGCCAGCAGTGTAGTCGACGGTGTAGTTGACGTTTTGGTTCATTTCTTCAAGGCTCTTGAAGTCGTTTGCCGCGCTGCATTTGGCCATGTCAGGGCTGGGTATCGAGAGCTAGAGGCTGGGAAAACTGACATGGTGCTGACAGCGACGCAACCACCGCCGCTGAGGCCGCTGATGTAGGAGAGAAGCTGGGTCAGGCCGCCTGTTCCGGCCTGCACTGCGGGAGGATAGCGGTCGTCAAAGGCCTGCCAGATACCCAGGCCTCCAAAGCCGGACTGGGTTCCGCCACCGGATATGGAGAGGCCGATGATGGGGTAGTTATCGTTGCCAAGGTCGTTGACGAGTTCGTCCACGTCCAGGCCTTCGATGTTGGCGGTCCGGAGGTAGCTAGCGAGGGAACCTCTGACCTTTTCACCGCGGCGCCGCCTCCAGCTCTGCTCCTCATCGGAAAGGCCCTGATGAAGTCAGCGCGTGCTCCTGTTATTTGAACTTCAGAGGGTGATGCTTACATCTTGAGCCGATCGCACGCTCAGGTTTGAGGGGCACTCGACGTAATCTGGCGCGTACGGGTCCACGCCACCCTCCTGGGCCAAGGCAACGCCCAGGAACACCAGCGGCAGGATTTGACTTGCGGTTGACTTCATCTCGCGATTGAGATTGGAGAAGCTTGTTTGTCAATGAGGAGGAGCTGGAGCATGCCCAGGCTCCGGGCAGCTGGGAGCTATAAGAGCTTCAGCCAGAGCTCCCTGTCCAGCTCCCAGCTTGCCACATCCCATGACGAATGCAGCCGGCCATGAGGACGTAGCTTCGAGACCGCGACGCGTCTAGAACAACAACTTTGCGACGGCGCGACTCTCTTCTTGCTGGGTTTGCCGTCCCCGGTGGATGCATCGTGGACGGCGCTGATCTTGTGAGACCCGGCCTCGGCCTAGCCTGTCGCGCTCAAAGGCGAGGCACACGCCACAATCCCTTCCGGGGAAATCGGGAGACGCTTTTCCTCACGCGTCCTTTCCGATCTCTCGGGTATCGGGAGAGCTTACACGCGGCACAGCTGGCAATCGGAAAGTCGGCGCATTGGGCGGGGTGAAGTCTAGATTTCTCCTGGGCTGCCACCCTTCGATTGTGAAGAAGTGTGAGTGTGGCCCAGTGGAGTCACCCTGCAGGGACATTAGAAGGCGCAATCGCCGTCGGCATGGATTTCCTGGTTTCCCATGTCCAAATTGCTTCTGCACTTTTGCATCCTGCTCTGGTGTGCTGACTGGGGGGGGCATCGGCGGACTTCCGCAGTCTCGGGACAGCGGGCAGATCACAGGAAAGATGCGCGTTGCTGAGGGCGTCGCTGCAGAGCGGCTGCTGAATAGCTCTAAAATGTCGTTCGTGATTCTCATTATGTTGTTTGTCTAAGGTAGTAAGTTTGGATGCCAGCAATCTACTCCAGGCACCTTGCAGGCTCGAGAAGGAAAACCACCAAGAAAACGCCGTCCCCGTAGTCGTGCAGTGACTGAGGGATGCCCTAAACAGCAGGATGCGACACCCTGTGTCCCCTAAAACGGGCGGAATGTCCAACGCCAATTACTCGCACGATGTGCGCGAAAAAACAACACCAAACTCCATCCCCGAATGCGCCAGTCCCTGTCTAAATCTTCAGGTCAGGCGCTTCAAGAGCTCCAGCCCTGATTGACCCCATTGTAATCGAGACAGGCATCGTTCGGCGACGGGACGGAAGCCATCTTGGAGTAGTAGGCCGCAAGGGTGGCCATGTCGAGACCCTGGGGCTCGCTTGCCTCCTGGGAAGGCATGAGGCGGGCGCGCAGACGGGCGCACTCCTTTGAGAGGACGCTGCAGGAGCAGGCGAGGGCCTCGTTCTTCTGGGTCATCTCGTCGAGCTGGTCCTGGAGGTCTTGGAGGCGGTTCTCCTTTCGCATGCGGTAGGCGCGCTGATTGGCACGGTTCTGCTCTCGCCGGCGCTGGGGGAAGAAAGTGTTAGCGCGTGATGGACCCTAGAGAAGCGGGCGGCGGAGTTGCGCGACGCAGGGACATTACTCACGTTCAGGACCTCTTCTGTGCACTCCTTGTAGCGGCTGGCTCGCTTGCTCTTCTTGGGGACGGCGGCGTGGCTTTCGGTCGAGGAGCTGGAGGCCGATTCGTCGGCCGAGTCGAGCATCATGGCGCTGGCGTCCATGCTGTAGCTACTGGGGCTGGATGTGTCGGACGACCAGACGGAGGAAGACGTGCTGTACAAGTCGTGGTGGACTGGCTCCTGCACAGTGGGTGGTTAGCGGGAGGCTGACAAGGAGAAGGGGTCTTGGGGGTTGCTCACGGTGCCCACAAAGGCAGCAAACTGCGCGGCGAAGACATCGTCCTCTGTCGGCATAGGGTAGTAGCCGGACTGGGTGTTGGTGTAGGTTGGCCTGGGCGTCGGGAAGTCCATTGTAATGGGTGTGTGGTTGTGTCTGGCGAAAGACGAAAGGAGGGATGGAGCAGTGGTGATGGCTCAAAGACTGTGAGGCAGAGAAGCTTGATCTGAGAGAGACGGAGTCGAGTCCATGGTGAAGAGGGGCGAGGACAGCTCAGATTATAACCTCCCACACACGGGAAGCAAAAAATGGTCTCTCCTCGGGATCCGGGGTCTCGACACGGTTGACGCGGCGCGGGGCTGTCATGGCCTCACGCCCGGCACCGGCGAGCCGCGCCATCCTCCCCCCTCTGCCGTGATCCATTGTCCAATGCCCATCTCCGGATTCGGCCGGCAGGGTCGCCGTTGGTGGGAATTAGGGATTTAGAGTCGCAGACAAGTGCATGGGAATAATCGGGAATGCAGACGCCAGGGGTCTCACCCCCCCGTGGGTCGCTTTCAGAGTCTGAATAGCCTCTTTCGTGGGATGAGAGAAATAAACAGATCGGCATCTCGTTGCCGGCAGAGGCCGAGCGGCCCCGACGACGCGAAATGGCGGGCGGCGGCGCACACACCGCCGTCGCTTGCGACGACCAGCTTCGGTTCTAGCGTGCGACAGACCCCTTGATCACTGCTGCATCACATCGCTGCAGGACCCTTGGGGCGCATAACACGGGGTCTTGCTGGCTGGGATGCGGCGTAGGGGTGATGTCATGTCAACGCCGCAGTCTGCTTCCGCCGCTTCGAAGACGTGCTCGCCGTGTGTCGAGTCAGACCCATCCGTGGTCTCACTCAGATGCCATGCCAGCCCTACGCGTCCATCTCGGCCCTACTTTCCAGCCACGGCGTCTTTAGGGCCAACCGTCCTGTCACCACTTGCAGGGTGGTCGGTCCCCCAGGTACGGGTGGACTCCGAGGAGCCCAGGGGTGCGCCGCGGGGAGATGTCCCGGCATCTCGGCATCCAGCATCTGGGCGTCCAAATCAACCTCACTGGCAAGTCTGCGACAGTTCCATGTCATCAACATGCAGTTTCCCTGGCATGGCCATCTGGCCATTGTCTTTCCGCTGTGACTCGAAGCTTCCGGCCACGCAAGCAGCCTCCTTCATGCGAAGGCGTGATGGCGGACAGAGCGCCCGCAGGCATCTTGAACTCGTCTTGACCTGACTGAGGGACGCGCACCCACCCACCCACCCTTGATCTTCCCCCGTGCCCGCCATGTGAGCTTGTCTCCGACCGGACCCGACCGCCAAGCCTCGCCAGTCGGGAGAAGACCGCTCGGCCGGTGCTTGTCGACGATAAGGTCTTGACCCGGCCGATGCTTGCTGGGACAGTCTGCATCACTAGTGTGGAATCCTTGGCGCCTTCCATGCCATTGCTTGATCCCAATCCCCGTCTTGGCGCGAGATTGCCGTGGCTTGCCCTGCATGGCCATCCACGTCTGAGGGGGATCGTGGTTGCTTACTCTGGGCACAGGCTGGACGCCATCCCACTGTCGTCTTGAGAAATGTTCTCTTGTCCCATACGTGGAGGAATGCGAGGCATCCCAAGCTGGGACGAGGCAGACCAGTATCCCCCGCGTCGGCCGCTCCGAGATCCTTCCTGCGGGCGCTGGATGCCCCGGATGCACGCGTCCGAGTCCCTTCAGAGTGCCCAGTGGCACCACCTAATCTTGGTGCCTTGTCGACTCGGCCGGGAAAACAAGACATGATGTCATGGGCTCCAGCATTCGAACTGGAAAAGAGACTCCGTGACTCCTGTGGCAGTCTAGACTGGCCCTCCGCGACTCCTCGAAAACGAAAGACCTGGGGGAAACAGACCCTGGGTCGCCCATTGGATCCCAAAATAACAAGCCTCAACGCCCCGGCGGCGCGCCATGCGGAGCTCCGCCGCCGATCCCGACGCTATCCCGGGATCTACCCCCGAACCCCCCCTCGAGCTTGACCGCATTCTCCCACGGCGCAACGCCAATCGTGCCACAGGCGCATGCTAGCTGCATGCGTGACACGCAAGCGATGATACAATCTTGACCGTCCCGCCAATATTCCATCGTGAGAGGTGACCGGAGATGTGACCCTGAAGACGTGGCCGCCCCCCGG
Organism: Plectosphaerella cucumerina; assembly: GCA_020746995.1. Taxonomy (NCBI): domain Eukaryota; kingdom Fungi; phylum Ascomycota; class Sordariomycetes; order Glomerellales; family Plectosphaerellaceae; genus Plectosphaerella; species Plectosphaerella cucumerina. The sequence goes on from JAGPXD010000007.1 coordinate 733,125, forward strand.
TCTCGGCCCCGAGAAGCCCAGAAGCATGCATGCCCGTCACGGGGTCCCAACGGTCAGACCTTGCCTGGGCCACGACACTTGGGCATCACGGGGCTGTTGGACTTGAGCAACTCAGGCGGGGGTGTTGAACGCAGCTTCGAACCGACATCCCGCTTGAGACGTGGGCCAGTGTGAACTTCACCGTGCCACCATGTCGAATTTGGTCGTGGCCTGCCAAGCACGGCCCGGCATTGGGGTGCCTGTTAAACGGGAGCTTGGCATGGGCGCGGAGTTGCTCCGCCGTCTGGACTCCAGGGGACCAGCGCTGAGAAGTGCCCATCGATCAAAAGTTTTCTTCCGCCCACGAGCGCTGTGATCCTCCGCGGAGGTAGGGCTGTTGCTCTTTCTGGCCGCTACATGTGGACAGGTCACAGGCTCGCGCACATCATCACTTTTCTGGTTGAGAGACATGTGCAGCTGCAAGCGGGGTTTTCCCGCGTTTCTATCATGTAACATCATCTACTGCCTCGTGAAAACCGGCAGGGTGTCCAGCGGCGTCTTGACCTCAACAGTCTTTCCACCCTCATAGACAGTGCCATCCGTGCCCTCCCACTTCACCCCCTCGCCAGGGAGGTACACCTCGCGCGACTCCTGCTTCGGATAGAGCACAGGGGCGACGAGATACTTGGGTCCGTACATGAACTGGTCCTCAATCTCCCAGCACCTCTTCTCCCCCGGGAAATCATAGAACAGCGGCCTCATGATCGGGTCGCCGCGCTCATGGGCTGCCGTCATCAGTTCCCTGGTGTAGTCGCGCATGGCCTCGCGGATACGCAGGTACTTCTCGCAGATGCCGTAGACCTCCTCGCCGTAGGACCATACCTCGTTCGGTCCGCCCGACAGGCAGTGGCTTCCACCCGTGGTGCCCAGACGGGGCTGCTTGGGCTCACGGTCGCCATGCAGCCTCATGACAGGACAGTATGTTCCCCATTGGAACCATCGCACGAACAGCTCTCGGAACTCTGGGTCGTCGTTGATACCGCCGTGGAAGCCGCCGATATCCGTCGTGAACCAGGAGAAGCCGGCGATGCCCATGTTGAGTCCTGCCGCCAGCTGGTTGCGCAGACTGCTCCAGCTCGAGGCGATATCCCCCGACCAGACGAGCGCGCCGTACTTCTGACTTCCGGCCCAAGCACAGCGGAGGAGGTTGACAATCTTGTCCTCACCTGCCTCCTTGAGACCCTCGTAGAAACCGCGGGCAAACTCGGATGGGTAGAAGTTGCCCACGCTCAGGTTGGGTCCGAGATGGTAACGGTAGATGTCAAAGTCGTACACAGTATACTCGGGCTCAGCTTCATCGAGCCAGAATACCTTGATGCCCTTGTTGTAGTAGTTCTTCTTAACCGTATCCCAGACGAACTTGCGGGCTTCGGGATTCGTGGCGTCGAAGTGGATTGGCCCGTGGTGTGCCTCCATCGACATGCGGACGCCGCGGTCCTGCCTGATCAGGAAGCCCTTGCGCAGGATTTCGGTGTAGTTTTCTGAGGACTTCTCCACCGTCGGCCAGACAGATACCATGAGCTCGATGCCCATCTCCTTGAGCTCCTTCACCATCGCATCTATCAAGGTCAGTACGGTCCCTCATGACTTCTTTGGGTTGGACGTACCTGGGTCGGGCCAGAAGGTGGGATCGAACCGCCAGTCTCCTTGGTTCGGCCAATGGAAGTAGTCCGCCACGATTAGATCGATCGGCAGATTCCTCCTCTTGTATTCTCGCGCCACTTCGAGGAGCTCCTCCTGAGTCTGATACCGCAGCTTGCACTGCCAGAATCCCAGACCATACTCGGGCATCATGGGAACGCGACCCGTCACCTGGGTGTACTCCCGGATGATGTCCGCAGGAGAGTCGCCAGCCACAACCCAGTAATCCAGGGTGTCCGTGGCGTACGCCTCAAAGCTGGTAGTCAGGCTGCTGAATACAGCACGTCCGATTCCAGGGTTGTTCCAGAGAAATCCATATCCCAGACTGGAAAGAGCGAAGGGGACGGAGGCTTGCGAGTTCCTCTGGGCGAGCTCCAAATCAGACCCCTTGAGGTTCAAGAACGGTTGCTGGTACTGACCCATGCCGTAAATCCGCTCGTTGCGATCCTGGGACTCGAAGCGCATCGTCAGGTGGTAGTCCGCGGACCCGAGACGGGGCTTCCACTCGCGCGCCTGAATGCGGAGGGAGCTGCACTTGGGGTCGAGGATGTCCAGGCGGTGACGTGCGAATTCCTCGAGCAGGACCTTCCCGGTCTCGGTGTTGGTGACCGTGATCTTGCCGCGGCGGCTGATGTGTGCCTTGATTTTTCCATTGACGATGGAGGCGGAGCCGGGCTGGATGTCGATGGTGGGCTTGGGGGTCTCACTAGGCGTCTCGGTGAGAGCCCAGGGCTTGTCCTGCAGCTTGGCCAGGCAGGTGGCCCTGACACGGAGAGCATTGCTGCCCCAGGGCTCAATGTAGAGGAGCTCCGAGTCGAAGCTGAAGGCGAGACGGCGGCCGTCCTCGTTGGAGAAGGAGGGGTCCGGCCGGGTGCCGTATTCTTGGTTGCCCTGCTGCGGCGCCATGGTTGATTTGGGGTGAGATGCAGGGGTAATGGTCAAAGGCGAGAAGAGAAAGTAGAGCGCCCGTGCTGTCTGTTCTATCCAGTCTTCAGCTACCCTATCCGAGCACACGTCCCATTTAAGAAGACACATCGTGATCACCAGATACTCGGGACATCAAAAGCCCGTGTAAGCCCCAGGGAGCAAGTGACGTAGCGGCGGGCGGGCAACCAACCGGAGGCCGTGAACTCCATTTAGCCTAAATCCCACGGTCTTGGAGGTCAGGGATTGGGCGGAGTCTACGCGGAGTTGCCCACAATCCTAGTCGGTTCCGGCGCCGTCCCCGCGCCGAGACACGCCGGGGACTTTGGGAAACACCGGGACCCTCGGCCTCGGACGAGACGGAAGACACCCGGCCAATCCGTAGTTCGAGGTTGCGGGGGACAGACGAATCGTATTCGATACGCTCCCCCACGAAGGATGAAGTCCGACGGAAAAGGGGAAATGATCCGACTGTTGGCGTCCATCCTTCAGCCACTGATCACGGCCTGGACTCCTTTTGACCCCCACACTAAACCGGCAAAAGTCGAGTCAAGGTATTTGATTTCCGATGAGAACCGCCCGGATGGGACCATGAGGCAATCCGAGGGCTTGGGAATCGGGCACATGGTGTGATGGCCGGACCGCTACCTACCCCGGACCCATGCAGCTCTCCAGCTGTTTCCCCGCACTGATGTGCCATGCCATGTTCCCAAAGGGTTGGGAGCATTGGCGTGGTGGTTGCAAGTCTGCAAAGTGCTGCTGCAGCATGACATTCTCGGGGAAAGATGGTGCGGGGAGACGGCGGTCAGGACAAGGGAGAAGCCGGTGATCATCAGGTATAAGACCTCCGACATCCCACCCACATTCTGTCAGACGTACTCCTTGGAATCTTAACACCCAAGTCGTTCGAGTATTACTTGCTCAAGAGGTGCATATCCATCATAATGTCTGAAAAGGTCGACACCCAGGACCGTGCTCCTCACGTTGAGCAGGATGACGATCCCAAGGCCAACCTCCATAGGCTTCAAGAAGCCCAGGCTGCTGCTGCCGAGGAGCACAACGTCGACTTCAAGCAGGCTCTCCGAGAGAACTGGAAGGCTGCCATGTGGTCCGCTGTCATCTCACTGGCCATTGTCATGGAAGGCTACGACCTGAGGTAAGCCACGGTCAACACCAACCCATGGGCTACCAAAACTGACATCCCAGTCTCATGTCCAACTTTTTCGGCTATCCGACCTTTCAAGAGAAGTTTGGCACATACGTAAGTAGCTTCATCCCCGTTTCACATCGAGGGCCATCTCCTAACTTCTACGTCAACAGTACGCTCCCACCGACAGCTACGAGCTCACCGGACCGTGGCAAGCCGGCCTCCTGAACGGCACAAACGCGGGCGTCGTCATCGGCGGCTTTATAAACGGCTACGTCGCAGCAAAATATGGCTACCGCCGCGTCACTCAATGCGCCCTTGCCCTCCTCACCGGCTTCATCTTCATCTCCTTCTTTGCTGTCCGCATCGAGATGCTTCTCGTCGGCCAGATGCTCTGCGGCCTGACCTTTGGTGTCTTCGCCACAAGCTGCCCTGCCTACGCCTCCGAGGTGTGCCCCCTCGCCCTTCGTGGCTACATGACCGTCTACATCAACCTCTGCTGGGCTATGGGCCAGTTCCTCGCCTCCGGCGTCCTCAGGGGTATGTTGGAGTATGAGAGCGACTGGTCCTGGCGCGTGCCGATTGCCGTGCAGTGGGTGTGGCCGGTCCCGATCATCATTGCCATTCACTTTGCCCCCGAGTCACCGTGGTGGCTGGTGAAGAAGGGACGGTTCGAGGAAGCTGAGGATGCGCTGGCCCGTCTTTCGAACAAGACTCGTGAGCAGTGTCATGGCATTCTTGCGCAGATGAAGCACACCATCGAGCTCGAGTCGAGCATTCAGTCCGATGCGGGGTACCTTGACTGCTTCAAGGGGTCCAACCTCCGTCGCACGGAGGTGTGCATGGTCGTCTTTGCGGGTCAGCAACTTGCCGGATCGGCTTTTGCCTACACTCCGACGTACTTCTTCCGACAAGCTGGCATCAGCGCTGAGAACGCATTCAGTATTGCCATTGGCAGCACGGGCATGGCCTTCGTCGGAACCTGTCTGTCGTGGATCCTGCTCACCTACTTCGGTCGCCGTACCCTCTACCTCGGGGGCATCGCTCTGGCCGCCCTGTCGCTCTTGGTTGTCGGTATCTGCTCAGCGGCGTCCTCGACCTCCGCCTCTCAGTGGACACAGGTCTCCTTTATCCTCATCTGGAAGCTGGTCTACTCCATGACGGTGGGCCCCATCTGCTACGCAATTATCTCGGAGACCTCGGCAGTCAGACTCCGCCCACAGACAATCGTCATCGCCCGCAACACCTATGTCATCACCCAGATCACGGCTGGCATTCTGAACCCGTACATGCTGAACCCGACCGAGTGGGCGTGGAGGGGTAAGGCTGGCTTCTTCTGGGCCGGTACCGCCGGCTGTGTTACCCTCTGGTCGTACTTCCGGCTGCCGGAGACGAGGGGCAGGACGTTTGCGGATCTGGACGTGCTGTTCGGCCAGAAGGTCAGCGCGAGGAAGTTCAAGGGCACTCATGTCGACCCTCACGCGATGGAGCACACCCAGCAGGCGTAGGCTTTGATTGGGTCTAGGGGATTGCTGCAACTCGCACGGTGGGCTCTATTGTAGCATGCAGAGCAGGTCTTTCTCTCAGATCCAATTCACCTCAATCTTACCTCATGCTCAGATGATGTGAAGCTCGGTAAAGCAACTTAGAATAATTTGTCTCAAGAGTTTCGATTACTCAAGAAGTTGAAGTTCTCACTCGTACCTCTTGGAAGGATCCCGGACAGGTTCTCAGCCCGGAAGCATGAAGCTGCCGCCCATGATGCCAATTGCAAATGAAGGCATACGTACCCGTAGATGAAGTCATCAGCTCTGATCCGTCACTGCACAAAATGGTAAATCCTTGAATTCGAAGCCCGCTGGGAAGCTGACTGACTCACCGAGTGTGACCGAGTACCTGCAAGTCGGACAAAAGGGAGCGCCGCCGGGAATCACCCGGCTTTGCCAAACTCGCCGAGTTACCGCGCCGGAGCCGAGTCCGATCGCGGAGCCGGGTTTCCCTGTTTGCGTCGTGCCCCTGGCGTTACTAACGCCATGCTGTCAGCCCCAGACATCACTGGCCCAGGCCGTCATCATCAAGGCTATTTCGGCAGTCCTTGCATCTGGCGTCTAGAACATCCCGAATGCCGCATAGCCTCCGGATTCCATTTTCACGCCAATCGGGATGTTCTCCAGTGCGTGGGCCAGGCCCGGCAGTCAGCTACCCTTGCACGTGGACTGCGTAAGAGCATCAGGAGCCGGCAGTATGGACAGCACCATGTCAGGGGTCCGGTCAGTAAGAGGCCTGGGGCGTTTGCCGCACTAGACGCGTAACCGCGCTGATGCTAAGAATGGAGGTCCGCGATAGCTGCCAAGGCAATCGATGGTTCAGCTTGGAGACACTCCATCAGGGACGTCACTTGGGCTTCATTTGGAGGAGATTTTCAAGGTATAAATGGTGATCATCCTACTTCCCAAGCCTCAAATCCCTCTTCTCTCATTCCATCATCCAGCATTTTCAGCATCTCCATCTCAACAGCATCGCAACATTTCAGCATAATCAGCACGTCCGCATCAATCCAGCCCTACCTTCTCATCGCATTTTGCAGCCTCTACTCCAATCAGTTTCAACCTTCAACATCTAGTTTCATCTTCCAATCCACCTAATCCAACAACATCCAACATGACTGTCATCAACAACACCACCGAGTTCGACTTCATCGTCGTTGGTGGTAAGATATCCACACAGCTTCACCTTCATCAAGACTAACAAACTGCAGGCGGCACTGCCGGCTGCGTCGTTGCCGGTCGTCTCGCCGAGAACCCCAACGTCAACGTCCTCGTCGTCGAAGCCGGCGTCAGCTTCACCAAAGATATTGAGGTCATCACCACTCCCGCCCGTGCCTTTGAGCTCCGCGGCAGTAAGTGGGACTGGGGGTACAAGACGACCCTGATCGACCGCCCCGACTACACCCGCGTCGAGAAGCCCAACTCCCGCGGCAAGGTCCTCGGTGGCTCCTCCGCCGAGAACTACTTCACCTGGATCCGTGGCAGCGCCGCCACCTTCGACGACTGGAAGACCTACGGCGGTGATGAGTGGACCTGGGAGAAGTGCAGGGAGTACTTTGACAAGCCTGCCACCTTCCACGACGACGCCGGGATCTTCCCCGAGCACCTCCAGCACATTGGAACTTCCGGCCCTCTTAACGTCGCCCCCGCCGACCTTCTTCCCGAGGCGGCTCCCTTCCGCGACGCACTCAAGAAGGCCTGGACCAGCAAGGGCGAGATCCTCAACGATGAAATCTACGACGGCGAGATGCACGGCCTCGCTACCGCCGTGAGCACCATCTACAAAGGCACCCGTTCCTCGAGCTGGGTCTTTGTCGACGGCAAGAAGAACGTCGCCATCCTCTCCGAGACCAACTCGAAGCGCCTCATCATCGAGAACGGCAAGGCTATCGGCGTCCTGGCCATCGGCCCTGACGGCCAGGAGATCTCCCTTCGTGCTAAGCGCGAGGTCATCATCTCCTCGGGCGTCTACGAGTCGCCGAAGCTGCTTCTCCTCTCCGGCATCGGTCCCAAGAAGCACCTCGACGCCTTCGGCATCGAGACCATTGTCGACTCAGCCCACGTCGGCCAGAACCTCCTCGACCACCCCATCATGCCCCACGTCTTCAAGCTCAAGGACGGCTACGGCCTCGACCAGCACCTCCTCCGCGCCGGCCCCGAGCGCGAGGGCGCCGTCAACGCCTACCGCTCCAGGCACAAGGGTCCCCTCAGCAGCGGCCTCCTGGAGCTCATCGGCCTCCCCCGCATCGACGAGCGCCTCAAAACCTCCAAGGAGTACAACGACTACCTCGCCAAGAACGGCGGCGTCGACCCCTTCGGTCCTGGCGGCCAGCCTCATTTCGAGATTGACTTTGTCCCCATGTTCTGCGACGCCTTCCAGTGGCACTTCCCTACGCCTCGTGACGGCCAATACTTCACCGTCATTGTTGACCTGCTGCGCCCGCTCTCGCAAAACGGCACCGTCACTCTCAACTCGACCGATCCCCTGGAGCAGCCCAACATCAACATCAACTTCTTCTCCAACGACCTCGACCTCATCGCTATGCGCGAGGGTGTGCGCTTCGTCGACGACATCATCATGAACGGCGAGGGTATGAAGGACATCATCGAGGGTGACTACCCCTGGCCTATGCCGCGGTCGTCGGACGAGGCCATGATCAAGGCTATTCTGGAGCGCTCCCAGACCGGATTCCGTAAGTCTTGTCGTCGAAGCTTTTGCCGTACCTACTAACATTTGCTTTCCAGACCCTTGTGGCACCACTCGCATGTCCCAGAACATCGAGCAGGGTGTCGTTGATGGCCAGCTGAAGGTTCACGGTGTCGAGAACCTGCGCGTCATTGATGCCTCGGTCATCCCTGTCATCCCTGACTGCCGCATCCAGAACTCGGTCTACATGATCGCCGAGAAGGCCTCTGACATGATCAAGGCGGCCTACCCTGACCTCTACTAAGCACGTGGTTCGAGTGTTGCTTGTAGATCTGCATTTAGACGGTATTCTCATACACTAGACTTGTTGGCATCGCATAATTCATTCTCCTGTTCTTTTTCAACATCATACCATGAATCTCATGGCATTCTCCCGCCAGCCCTTGCTGCTTGACTTACCAACGAGTTGGTCTTGTCCTCGGCATACCTCTTGTAGCTGTCGATGTAGCTCTCCTTGTCGCTCAGGGTGTCCTTGACGCTCTGCCTTTCGCTGATTGCCTTGAACCACTGGGCCCAGCGCTGCCAGGCTTGGTCGTCTTCGTCGGTACCGTTGGCATCCGGCAGCCCAAGACCGCCTGGTTTGTAATGGTCCAGCAAGAACAACCTCATCGCCCATGGCGCCAGCGCAATGTCAACGAGCGAGAAGCGTTCGCCCAAAAACCATGGCCCCTCAGAGTCCATCTCTTTCGTCAGGGTCTTGATGTGGCCGAGGAACTCCCGGCGGACCTCTTCCATGGAGTACGACTTCTCAGGGGTGTGTTGGATGAACTTGTAGAAGGCGGGAATGATGCGCGTGTTGATATGATCGATCCAGAGCCTGCATCGAGCTCTATCGTAAGGATCTTCCGGCAGAAGCCTGGACCCATACTGCGCCTCAGTGAAAGCCTCATCGAGGTACTCCGAGATGATGGTGCTGTCGTACAGGGCCTTCCGATGAGTGCTATTCTCATGGGCGGGCACCGCCAAGGTGGGAATCAGGCCTCGCGGGTTCAATTCGAGGAAGCTTGCTTCTTTCTTGTACGGGTTGATCTCGATGTACTGGTAGGGAATTTTCTTCTCGTGGAGGACGAGCCAGGACCGCTGGACAAATGGACAGAACCAGCCGCCGTAGAACTTGAGGGGCTGCTCGTTCGAGTGCTGGGCGACCAGCTCTGCCGCAGCGCCGGTGGCGTGAGCGGCGATGGACGTGTCGACCTGTGCCATTGCTGAAAGTTATTAGGGATGGAAGGTGTATGAATTGGAATATTTCCGCAAGGAACTCCAGAAGATAGTCGCTTCTGATCATGATCGAGCATGACGTCAGGCATATGGTGGGGTGTGATGCGGGGCAAACGCCCCTCATTCCGATGCATTTTCACTGCAATGCTACTGACCCCGCGGTCAGATCATCTTCAACATCCATCTTGGAGACCCTTCGTTGCAACGAATTATCGTTGACTTCGTTGTGTCTTGAGTCTAGGTCTAGATGCGTATGCTCGCTGTGTCTGGTCAATTGATCGGCTGCGGCCCAGGCTGCCTCGCTCAGGCGCTCTTGGGGATGTCCTCGACGGGGGTCACCTTCTTGATGACCTTTGCCGGCGAGCCGACGGCCACCGAAAAGTCGGGGATATCTCTCGTGACCACACTTCCAGCTCCAATAGTGCAGCCCTTTCCAATCTTGACGCCGGGCATGATGGTGACGTTTCCGCCGATCCAGCAGTCGTCGCCAATCGAGACCTCGCGAGCGTACTCGATGTAATCCCTCCGCGACTGCACCTCGGTCTCGTGCGTGGCAGCGAAGATGGACACAAAGGGGCCGAACATGACGCGGTCACCAATTCTCACGAGCGCGCAGTCCAGGATGACGAGGCTAAGTTGGTCAGATAGACGTGACGACGGAGTACGGGTGGGATCGACTAACTTGAAGTTTGAGTAGAAACGGTCGCCAATGATGATGTTGGAGCCGTAGTCGATGTTGAGAGGGGGCTCAATAAAGCAATCCTTGCCAATCTTGCCGAATTGAGAGCGCAGCATTGTCTCCCGCTCTTGGGTAAGGGAGTCGGCCGTGGCGTCGTCGGGGAAGTGGGTGTTGTACTTGTGCATGAAGCGGCGGGCACGGAAACGTCCCTCCACGAGCGCGGGGTCCATGCAGTCGTAGCTACACTGGTCAGACCCTGAATACCGTAGAAGTTGCCGTTCTGAGATCTTACAGCATTCCGGAGATCATCCGCTCATAGTGCTCGCCGCTGGGAGCGTTGGTGAGCGCCTTCGAAGCCTCAATGGCAGCGGCATCTTTCTGTGTAGCGGCCATGGCGGAGATTCAAGTGGTACCGGAAGAACGGAGATAGCGCTAGGAAAGGAGAAGAGATGCTCGTGTTGGCGTGAACGAACCAAGGAGAGAAGAAGACGAGTTCTAGGTCAAGAACGAAGAGATTCCGAGGGCGGATCAACGGGGACCGCTGCCGTTAATGTACAAAACCAAGGAGCCGACGTGAACTGCCCGTCTGACACGATGCAGGAGCGGCCACCGCCGCCACGCAGCTAGAATGTGGGGGAGGTCCCGCCACAGCCGGGGCGGACGCCTCGGATCGGGAAAGGCCGCCCGGAGCTTCCCCGAAGAGAACCCCGTGTTCAGCCGGTTTACGAGTATGAGGGAAGTATTGTATCCGCTCGCTTGTTTCCTCGGGAAAATTCGAATCTCAAGCTTTATCAACGTAAGATCTCGATGCTTGCAAGACCGAAGCTGGACAGCTGATGCTGCGACATTCCACTTGGCAAGCGGGGTCATCAGTCATCGGCCTAACTTTGGCATCAAAGTTCCAATGACTAATCATCTTGGCCAGTGGTCCTACTGTGATGCTTTCGCGGCCACACCGAGTCGGTGAGAGTCGGTCAGCTTCGATTCATCACAGCCTGCATCAACATCCCGGGGCTGCCTCAATTGCTGAATTGCAACGCCAACCATTTACCATGACACAAGCACTAGAGCATAATTGTTATCCGAAATGTGGTTTTGATTTGGAGCGCCCGCCCGCTCAACCTATGCCTGCCAGTAATGCTATGCCCCTATTCTATGCCCACCCCAATGCCATTGACCAAACTCCCAGTCATGACCCAGAAAGAAGAAAATCAAAAGTAAAACAGTCCCGAAGAAGATGCAGCCGTCTGGCAACGCACTTAGAAGCCCGACAGGGGGTTGGGGTTCGGGATGACGCTGCCACCCTGCTCGACAGGGGGAATGACAGAGATGGTCGTGTTGGCAGCCAGCTCGCGGTGAGCGCGAAGGCTGAAGGCCTGGTTATCAAAGTTCTGGTTGATGACGCCGACCATGCCGTTTTGGCAATGGTTGCCGTTCTGCTGGGGGCAGTAGTACCAGATGGGGGTCGAGGGGTCGGTGACCTCGATCTGGAAGACGTTGTCGGCCTGGCCCTCCTGGGTCATGAAGTTGAAGCCCGAGTAGAAGCCGCCGTCGAGAGGCTCGCAGGGCTTGGCGAAGGAGGACTGGGCCACGGCGTGGTTGCGGGGGAGGAAGTGGAACTCGACGATGGAGCCCTTCTCAGCCACGACGTTGTCCGGGTCGAAGCGCAGGCCGCCGAGGCCGGCGACGACGGTGTGGGTGATCTTCTTCTCGTCGGGCTGGGTCTGCGTGGGGTAGTCGTTGTTGGCGACGGGAGTGGGAATGGCAGAGACGCCGGTGGCGGCGAGGAGGAGAGCGGCGGTGAAGGACTTGGCGAACATTTTGATGGTGGTGGTGGTGGTGGTGATGATGAAGTGGGTGTAAGTGGAAGTGAGATGAGTGTAAGTCAGGTGGTGATTGAGTGTGAAGTTGAAGCTGTAGACTTTTGATCGTGTGACTGCGAGTGATGATGGACTAAAAATCATTCCAAACTCGAAAAACCAAGATGGTTATATACAAAACTTCGCAGCACCCATGCGCAGCCAGAGCCTCATCTCTCGTCACCCACACTGAAGCCATCACCACTCTAAATTTGGAAAAGCAGTGAGACCCGCCGACCCAGCTGCCCGAGTCCACGGATGTCATCCTGTCAGATCCCCTAGCGTGGCCCATCCGGCCAATAACCGCCGCCCGTTTCGCGGATCCCAGGACATCCGGCAGCGTGCTCAGCCCTATCGGGATCCCTGTGATTGGCCACTTCGACCGGCACGCTGACCTCCGTCCCCGGCCGCAGCTCCGCCCCCAGACTGCGCCTGCAGCGGCCAGCACACACGCTGGGGACCCGGCCCAACCGCCAAGCGCACACGCGCGGGAAATTTGATGTGGAATCCTTCGTCGCCGGGAAGCCTTCTTCCCTTCTGCACGCTTACCCATCTGCACGATCGCTGTCCGGGGCATCCTTGCGTGGGACGAGATGAACATGTTTTGTTTTAAGGCATTGTAGGACAGCTACGGACATTCGGACAACACCACCCGGCATGTACTTGATCCGGGCCTAGCCTGTCATCGTCATACCCAGCACCCTGAAGGCTATTTTGAGGCTCTTCAATGGAACGCCCCCCATTCTTCACAGCTTGTACTTGGCCTCGCCTTCGCCGCGCCTGCGCAGCCGACGGTTCAGGGCCCAGTACTGGAAGTTGGCGACTCCGGCGGCGGTCAGTGCAATGGTGACCAGGGCGATAATCACGCTCCATCCGGTCCGGTAGAGAGGAGCATCCTGCTGCTGGAAAAGCTGGCTGCCGACGATGCCGGATGTGTTGGCGGACATGATAAGGATGGCCATGGTGATGGAGCGCTCGCCAGCGGACTGGGCGTTGAGAGACATCCAGGAGCCGTTGACGGGGTCTGCTAGAGTAAGCACTTGACTTGAAGTGGCAGGGTAGAAGGTGGACTTACGCCAGGGGGCGGAGAAGGCAAAAGCCAGTGTGAGGAACGCGAATTTGAGGTTACCATTGGCATTGCCGACCAATACCCTGTTCGCAATCTGAAGAGTGGCACTGTTAGGCTGGCTGTTTATACGCGGAAATTGCTGGGTCTTCTCACCATGAAGCTGACGTAGAATAAGATGCCGAGGAAGACCAGAGGCCCACGTCGTCCCCAGCGATCCCTATGAACCTTGTTAGCAACGCTGACTCCGGCGCCATTCCTTCCACATTACTCACGCAAGGTATCCCCAGAGAAGATTGATGAACAGCAAGATCCATGCACCAATAGATGACATGGCATTGGACCGGAGTCTGTCAAAGCCGAAGCTGATGATAATGCTCGGGCCATACGAACCCAGCACCGCCACCGGCGCAAGACCGCAGATGGTGAGGATAATGTGGGGGATGAGTCTCCAGTTCGTTAGCTACACACGAAAAAGTTAGCATCCGAGCAATTCTAGACTTCCAAGTGCCATGGCCACGTACCGCATCCTTGAGCTCCGTCCGGCTGACGTGTGTCTTGGCATGGATCTTGGAAGGATCATCCCGCAAGACGCGGGCAGTCAGGATCTGCGACTCGCGCTCGGTGATGAAGCGGTAGCCCAGGAGAGAGACGGGGTTGCTGGTGGAGCGGGGGAAGAGGGCAATGAAGACGATGCCCACAGCGATGGTGAAGACTCCCTCGATCTGGTACTGTCAGTGATGTTTGGAGAGGGGAGGACGTGTTGCCTTACAATAAACAGCCACTGCCATCCGGCGAGACCCTTGACACCCCTCATGTGCAGGCTGTGCAGTGTTAGCTCGACCCGAGGGGAGTCTGCTTGGATGATCTTACATTCCGTAGGCGATCAGGCCTGAGGTCGCACTGGCGGTCATGTTGCCGACAAAGTACCACGAGAAGCGCTTACTCGTCTCTGCCTGAGTGTACCATCTCGTGATGGTGTAAAGACCGGCGGGGATGAAGCCCGACTCGAAAGCACTGAGCACGTCAGCAAGTTTTCTGACCTTGTCATCCGGACAAAACTCACCCAAGAAGGAAACGGGTGGCAAGGAAGGCACCAACACCCTTCTGCCACGCCTGGAACGTTGCGACCAAGCCCCTACTCGGAGTTAGCCATGGTCTGGAGACTATTTCTGGGTGGCAGCATACCATGCCACGATCTGCGAACCGATCCAGATGGCGGGCCCGACACGGTACAGCACAATGTTGCTGGGGATCTGCAAGCCCGTCAGTCCTCTGACTCTGGGTAGGGCTTGGGTCAGCTCACCTCGAACAGAACGATGCCGAGTGACAGTAGCTGCTGCCCAATGTTGAACTGATTCTGCGTGATGCCGACATCCCGGAAGAAAAAATCAGTCAGAGCATTGCCACTAAGCTCTCGGTCAGTCAAAGCATCGTCGAAGATGGCATGTGTCTGCTCACATGTTTCCTCTATCGAGCTGCAGGGCGAAGAATCCCAGCATCAGGAGCGGCAAAACGACAGAGTCGACCCTTTCCAATCGTCAGCAATCCTGCACCTCCAACCGAAAGCAACCACCTTACTTGCGACGAGCCCTATCCTCCTCCTCCTTCGTCCACTCAAACGGCGTCACGGCCCCATGGCTGTCCCCGTCGCTCGACGTGCCCGTGACGTTGACGAGGCCCGCCTCCTTGTCGGTGAATTCCCTGTCGGACATGGTAGAGGATCGCTGGCTCGGATGATGCACGATTTGCTCGATGATCCGGCCAAACATCAAAAGATCTTCGCGGCAGCCTACCCGGTATATATCATACCCTCCCCGGCGCACATTTTCCCCTCCAAAGGCCAGCCCACACGCAGGGGCGCGACGAAGCCGATAGCGCTGCCATCTAGGCCGTCGGCCACCTCCCCAAGAAAGACCCCACATCCCGGCGTCCTCGTCAATCGTCGGTATTGAAGAGATTCGCTACGAGAGCATGGTGAGCGAGAAGTGGACATCCGGGCCCCGGCATGCAGGGCTCTGCGAGGCGTAGCGCGGTTTGATGCCATCGCAACGGCATCTTGCGCCATCCCAGCCCACCCAAAAAGCCGGGCCTCGACAGCAAAAGACCAAAGATCCCGCGTCCCACGAATGAAATGAGAGATCTCCCCATGGCGACACATTTCATCAGAGGGGCTATCGTTACTCGGCATGAAGCCAGCCCCAAGACGGTGCTGAGCTCGGCCTCGCGGATTCCGTGGGGGGACGTTCGAGCCTCTGATCGTCTCCCTCGGTGTTGCCAATGATGATCGTCGCGACGTGGCCGGGGGCGAATAAGAGGCAGCATGATCCTAATCCTCATTGACCGTGAAGATCGCGCAATGATGGTTCCTCATGCGATCGTGCGCCTCGCGGTGATTGCGTGACACCGAGGCACACCTCCTGTGGCCGATGTCGCCCAGCCGCAGGTCGAGATGGGCAGAAAAGAAGAAAACGAGAGCATCTGCAGACATGTGGTTGCTCGTAGCTGAAGGGAACATTTGAGACATTTGGACTCGTCAGCTCACGCTTCTTCCAACACTGCCAACCATTTGATCATGGCTCACCTCGAGGCCCGCAAGCACGTCAACCCCGACTCGGGCTTTCCCGTTGTCTTGCACCCAGCATTCAACCCGAAAGTCAAAAACCATGTCCCTCCAGAGCCGGTGAGGGAGCAGTTCTTCCCCGAGAAAGATCGCGCCCTCTTCGCCGACCCAGAGAAGAAGGCGCTGTTCTCCGTGGCC
Organism: Plectosphaerella cucumerina; assembly: GCA_020746995.1. NCBI lineage: Eukaryota > Fungi > Ascomycota > Sordariomycetes > Glomerellales > Plectosphaerellaceae > Plectosphaerella > Plectosphaerella cucumerina. Next base: position 748,713 of record JAGPXD010000007.1, read on the forward strand.
AAGCGTGTCGACCTGACAGAGTCCGTCGGCACCGTCCTGGAGAACGTCCAGCTCTCCCAGCTCAACCCCGAGCAACTCGATGAGCTCGCTCTCTTGGTCACCGAGCGCGGCGTCGTTTTCTTTCGCGACCAGGACCTCACCACCGAAGGGCAAGTCAAACTCTTCGAGCACTATGGCGTGCTCGACAGACACCCTGCACAGAAGGACGTCAAGCACGTTGTCATCAAGGGCAGCACGGTTGACCACCGCGAGGTCCTGACGTACACGCCATGGCCCAGCGGAGACTTCCATGCCGACACGTCCTTTGAGATCAACCCCCCGTCGTATTCTCTCCTGAGGATGGAGGAGCATCCGGCCGTCGGCGGCGACACGGCGTGGATCTCGCAGTACGGGCTGTACGATGCCCTAAGCGACGCGTACAAGAGGTTCGTTGACGGATTGCACGCCGTTCATACATCTCGTCTGCAGTACGACACGATCCTCGACCTGTGGGGGGTTGGGCCGAACCGTCCGCCCATCGACAGCCACCATCCTGCCGTACGGACGCACCCGGTGACGGGGCTGAAAGCGCTGAACGTCAACCCGGGCTTCGTGACTGGGTTTGCGGAGCTCAAGAAGGTCGAGTCTGACAAGTTGCTTGACTTCTTCGCCTATCACATCCACTCGGCTGATGACCACTACGTGAGATGGAAATGGGAGGTCGGCAGCGTGGCGATGTGGGATAACAGGTGAGTAGGTCAACTGCTAATCGTGAAGTCGGTCTGACGAGAGTAGATGCTCCATCCACCGTGTGATCCCCGGGACCTACAAGGAGCCTCGGCGGGGCATTCGGACCACCGTTTTTGGAGAGAAGCGTGAGTTTCAAAACGGCCGACTACACGAGATTGTCAGCTAAGCATTCCACAGCATACTTTGACCCGGCGAGCGAGAGTCGCAACGAGAGGGCTGCGCGCCTGCAGCGAGAGGACGAGGCCAGGAAGATCGTGGGGGATCCGGCAGAGGTCAAGCCCAGCGAACCTGAGAAGGCACCTCAGGTGGATATCTCCGCCTAGGTAGCCCGCGAGCGATGGCGCTGAAGGGACAGCAAGCACTCCTGTGCAAATGTGATCTGGGGTTTCTGTACATGTTCTGGATAATGACAAAGCGCATTGATTTCCGTTTCCCCTCGTCTCGTCGCCGCTGCGACTGAACCCGACCTGACAAAAAAGACAAACCTGCCCGCTGCTCATCCCGAGCTCCCTGGTGTTACATGGACGTTGAAAATAGTATGTTCAGTCCCTACTGGCCGTAGGTCGAGGGGGCCAGACTAAGGTCCACCTCGAGCTCGTCAAGCAGGACCTCGTCGAGCGTGGAGCCGTCGCGGAGGTAGATCCAGTTGCCGGCGCCGGTGCCCTCCTTCTCGGCCTGGCCTTCGCCGAGGATGACCCAGTCGTAGCGTTTCGGGCCGGAGATGGGCGAGGAGAGCCAAATCTGCTTGTTGGGGGGCTGCTTGTTGACGACGTAGATGCCCTTGTCGGGGGTCGTGATGGTGAGGACGCCGGCCTGTTTGTGCCGAGTTAGTCAGGGGTTATTGCCTTTGGGGCCTGAAGGTGACTCACGGAGAACTCAATGTCCCAGCCCTCTCTCTTCTCCTGGGCCTCCTCGAGCCTGGCAACAACGATGTCGAGGTACTGGTCGGCCAGGTCGTGGTATTCGCTGTCGGAGAGCTCGGCGACGCTCATGGTGGCGGGGTCTGTCGAGATCTCGGTGGTCTTGCCGTGGGGATCGTCGGTGTCGGGCATGATGCCGCGGTTGGCATTGGCAGAGGTCGTGAACAGCTTCCTCGACGAGGCGATTGAGCTTGCGCGAACGGATTGGTGGGCGAGTGCGGGGACGATCATGCGACGAGCAGCTGTCGAGCTCTGGAGGCTGCGGGACGTCGCAGTCCTGGCGAGCTTCATCAGGCTGGATCGGGACATGGTGGGCTGAACTGCGCGGCGCGAAGCGAAGGTTTGTGTGACGCAGGGCGAAAGATGGTCGGGATCTGTTTGACGGAAAGGATTGACGGAGTTGTGAAGGTGTCAAAGGGCAAGGGGATTGCGTTGTGATTCCGAGGCGGAAGACGGGAGTGATGCATGCGGGTTCCCCACACTGGGAAGCTGCCGAAGCTCAGGTCAAGCTTGGCAGGCGGCATTGGAAGCTTGCGGGCTGCGCAGGTGGTCCGAGCGTCATGAGGTCATGTGTCAGCGCGCGATCCCGAGCGCGCATTACGGAAATCACCCCGCCAAAAGGCCAGGCGAACTCGAAGAGCTCCTCCTCGAGCGCGTCCGACCGATCGACCGTCCGACGCAGCGAACCGAAACCTCGACGACCGGGATGACAGCCGAAAGAGTTCAACGATGATCAACGCATTTCTGGTCTTCAACGGCCAGGGCCAGCCACGGCTGACCAAGTTCTACACACAGCTAGTACGCCACCACCGCCAGATCGAACCTCTCAACCGCCAGCCGCTGACTTTGCGCCTTCGCAGGAAACGAGCATACAGCAGCGCCTGATTTCCGAAATCTTCACCCTCGTGTCGAACCGGCCGGCCGGCTCGTGCAACTTCCTCCCCCTCCCGCCCCTCCTCGCCGCCTCGGGCACCTCGCACTCCCAGTCGGAAGAACAGAACGACGTCCCCTCCCTCGTTACGTACAGGAACTACGCGACGCTCTACTTCATCATCATCTCCACCTCGACAGAGTCGCCCCTGGCCCTGATCGACCTGATACAAGTCTACGTCGAGTCGCTCGACAAGCTCTTCGAGAACGTCTGCGAGCTGGACCTCATCTTCAACTTTGAGTCGCTCCACGCCGCGCTGGCGGAGATGATTGTCGGAGGCGTTGTGGTCGAGACGAACCTTGACCGTATCGTCGCTGGCGTCAGGGCGCAAGGCACTGTGGCCAAGAGGCCCGTCAACGAGGGGCGGGGGTCTTCACTGGGTTCTGGCATGGGCCTCGGCGGCAACTTTGTCTGGCACGGGAGGTAGGATTCCCACGTCTCAGATTCGAGTTGGGAGCTGGAGTGAGCGGGCATTTGCGCCGCCAGACCAGAAGAATATTGTACATGTTGTTCGCGCCTCCAATGAGGTCGACGGGTATGAATTCGAGATGCCATGAACGCCAACGTTTTGATGCCTGTCCATAATCGTATCACTTCGACGGGGTTGCCGCGCTGGGCTTGGGTTGTTCAGGTCTCGGCTCGGGCTCGGTGCCGATGATGCTTTTGAACTTGTCGGCTATCTAAGAGGGAGTTAGGTCTGCAGAACCAAGTGAGGGCTGGGCATCTTACCGCGTCCACAGGCCGGTACGGTCGGCCGAAGAACTCGAATTCGTGGAAGCACATGTAGATGACGACAACTATTCCAGGTCAGCCAGGAGTCCAGGTCAGCCAGGAGTCCAGGTCTCCCATAGAAGGAGAGCGCCGTACTTGTGATGGAAGTATACTGCGTCAGCTTGACGGCCTTGTCCCACCGCGGTCGCGCGGCCTTCAGCGCAAGCCTCCTCTTGTATTTCTTCTCGAATCGGAACTGCGACTGCGGCGGCAGCTTGGTGAAGTCGGGCGGCCAGACCTTGCGGAGCGGGTAGGGGCTCTCGACATGTGCGAGGTGGTCCGAGGACTGCTCGGCCAGGCGACGTAGCGTTGCGAACATGGTGGAGGCTGTAGGAATTGATGCGCCTGGAGTTTGGTGATGACCTCCCGTCGAAAGCAGGCGGACTTGACGGCCAATCGAGAAATGCGACCTCGCCGCGCCGATGGTCCGTGCGCTGTCAGTTTACAGCACGCTTCTTGGGCCCCATATTTCTAGCGTGGGCGCCCAGTGCATCTTAAGGGGCCGCCTGGGTTATCACCATCCGCAGGATTCAACCAAAACTTGTCCAGCGTTGCCTCTCCAAAAGGCCTTTTGATTGGTGGCAGAGAAACATCAGCCCATTCTAATCGCCGTAAATATGTACATGCAGGACTCTCTTGGCGTCACAATTCTGCCAACGGCGGCAGGTGCTTCGGAAGCGGGGTTGCGAGCCATGACATGCGTCACGCCGTGAACGCAGACATCCTCTACACCTTCATGCCTTGAGTTCAAGCGATCCCATCATCAATGTCCATCCATCCCCTAAATCTCATTGAACAAAGGATCTCCTCGTTCACTAAGCAACATGACCGACCAACCAGCCCGTCCACAGACCCCCCAACCGAGGCTCCATCGCCTTCCCGACAAACGGGAACCAACATCAGAACCCACCCGCTTCTCTCGATACATCGTCATTCTCAGCGCATCTACAGCATTTGCCGGCAAGGTCCAAATCGCCAAATCAGTCGCTGATGCGTTATCTTGCCCGTTGTACCAGGGCGACAGCCTGCACGAGACTTGCGCCAAAGCCGCAAGCGTGGTGACCCTAGATCCGGGAAACGACACGACTCCAGGACGCAACGAGACGAGATATCAGCGCATGTGGCTTTCTAAGATGACGAGGACAGGCCTCTTGTTCCCTGAGGCATCGCAGCCAGCTTCTCTGGGCTTCACTGGGTTCGGGGGAGCAGCATCGACATCCACCAGCCGTCGAGGATCTGACAGCTCTATCGGATCCGTGTCAACTTCTGCGGATTCGACTACTTTGGCGTCCAGTCCCGCCAGCAGCTTCATGTCCCCCCCTGCTATTGCGAAGCCCTACGTGAACAAGCCGCCAGCAATGTCTTTTCAGAGTCGGCAGTCGTCAGAGGACAACCGCTTGGTACTGGTCGTCACCCACCCCAAGTTGGACGACTGGCACAGGAGCTGCATCCAGAACACGCTCGGCGACTATGAAACTGGGGTCATCTTTGTGCCTCTTGACGAAGATGACGACCTGCCTGTGCTGAAACCTCTGGATCCAACCACCATCATGAGTTTTGATCAGTTGAGCCAAGTCCACAGAGGCGAGAGTGCCACGTTCACCCTGAGAGTTGAGACCGACGGGACGGTCAAGGAGATCATCTACCAGATTGTTCTCGAGATCAATGAGTTTCTGTGTACCTCTACCTAGACGTCTGCAAGATTACGGGGCCTCAACGAGATGGGGTTCTCCCTTAGAAGAGTTACATCCTCACTGACAGCACATGACATGCCTTACTGGTGCTCTTTTCAAGCCGTCTTATTGGTTGAGGGGAACAGTCAGGAGTTTTCATCACTTGCTCAATCTTTGGCATGAAAAGCATAATGAACCTCTAGTCATAAGCAAGTAGCAATCTTCTAGGTTCGCGAAGCAAATCATCCTATCCAAGCGCCGCCGCTCTGGCACCAACACTCTATTGCCCCATTCGACTCCGAACCCGTAGCAGAAAGAACATTGCTGCCTTAGTATGTGTACCTCCATCCCCTCTCGTTTCCAGAATGCTCCGACCATCCCTCGGCCTCGTCCAGCTTCTTGTTACCGCGGACGCACCTCCACCTGACAAGAGTAGCCGAGACACCGACCAGCAGGCATCCGACGAGAACAAGTCCACCACCGAGACGGTAGAAGGGCTCGTGGGCGCGAGGCCAGAAGTAGGGGCTGAACCAGTGGCTGCACTGGCTGATGCAGTTGGCGATACTAATGAGAGCCGCCTTCTTGCTCCTTGGGGCTGGCACCACCTGAGTCTCCCAGGAAAGCTGCAGGTTGAGACCGTTGTAGGTACCCGCGATGAGGATGAAGAGGGCAAAATAGCGCACGCCAACGTTGGCAACAGAAATGAGGAGAGCGCAGCCGATGGCGGAGACGAAAATGGGAACCATGATGTGCCAGTAGTGCTCCTGGCGACGGCCGGCGGACCATGCGCACAGACAGGCGAAGGCGTAGGAGAAGGCATACGGCGGGGCCTGGATGAGGTAGGTGGTGAGCTTGCCAAAGTCGAAGGTGTTGACGATCTGAGGACTTTGTTAGTGGAGGTTTCAGGTGGGAGGGGAGAAGAAGCACATACCGAGGGCAGGAAGTCCTTGAAGGCCTGAGCCGTAACAAGAGCGAAGTGCATGAGGCAGAAGTACCAAGTGAACGGATCCTTGACGGCGTCCCTGAGGCCATCCCAGGTGCCACCAACAGCCTCATCAACGCCACCGTTGGAGCAGAGAACACGGTACTGGGCCATCTCACGCTCCTCCTCCGTCAAGAAGCGCGTGTTGTGAGGCCAGTCGGGGAGGACAAAGTAGGCAACAATCGCAACGACGATGGAAGCGGCGCCCTCGATGATGAAGAACCACTGCCACGAGTGCATGCCGGCCAAGCCGTCCATAGTGGTGAGGATACCGGCGGCGAGGAAGCCGGAGATGATGTTGGAGATTGTGTTTCCCGCGTGCCAGATGGCCATGCGCAGAGGGCTCTCGTGCTTGTTGTACCAGGACGAGGTCATCAGGGTGATACCGGGGAAGAAGGGGGCTTCGCAGAGGCCGACGACGAAGCGGCAGACGGCGAAACCTGCGCCACTTGATGGAAGTTAGCATTCTGTTGGATTTGTGTGAATCCTGGGTTCCTGGCTCTTACCTGGTCATCGCTGGCATGCAGATGGTGGCCGCGCTCCACGCCATCATGACAGACGGCAGGAAGAAGCGCGGGTTCGCCTTGGCCAGCCACAGGTTACCGGGAAGCTGGCCGATGAGGTAGCCGATGTAAAAGGTAGAGATGCCCAAGTTCCACATCGTGTCAGTCATGCCGAGATCTTCCTGGAGTCCGGCGAGGCGGGCGTTGGAAACGTTGATGCGGTCGAGGTAGCACATGAGGAACATCATGGTGATGCAGGGCATCAGGCGCCAGTCGATCTTGCTGACGACCTTCTTGTTGAGCGCTTCCATTTGCTCATCGCTGAGGTCGCGGAGGGTATCGAAGCGGCCTTGGACCTCGCGGGCTGAGAAGGTGCGATGCTCGACATTGTCCTTGAGCTCGACATTGATGCCATCATCCTTGGAGATGCTCGAGTCGAGATGGTCGACCGGTTGCTGCTGCTTGGGCGTCACTTCGGTGGGTGCTGCCATTGCGGCGGTGGCGATTTGCAGTGCTCGACGGTGCTAGATGTCTGCTTGACGATGAAGCTGAAGAGCCCAGGCTGTTGAGGAATGGGAGAGTGCGTGGTGTCTGGAGCGACTTGTCTTCTTGGAAACGGACATCGTCGTCGAGTTAAGTACTTGGCTCACTAGGCGCATCCCCGAACACCGGTTCTCGTCAAAGACCAGCCCAGATCTGTCTCAGCGCCCTCAACTGCCTCTGTTGGCCTACTTTCCAGCAGCCACCACGCGGGGTTGCGGGGCCCCGGACTGTGGACTAGCGACGAGCTGGGAAGCCGGGGTGGCGATGCATGACTCGGGGCTGAGGTTCCGCGGAAGCGATGTTCGAACGGCGCGGGGTCGAAAGCCGTCCTGCATGGTCATCCGTTACTGGCATTCAAGCCTGCTTCTTTACCGCGGAAGAGGAGAGCTTTCGGCGAGAGAAATGGCTCCGTGTTGAGGAAGCCAGAACGCATTTTGATACACCGCGATATGCACGGGTTTGCCGAGAAATGTCCCGCAAGTCGTCCGCTGCCCAGGGAGCTTGTTTGGCACAAGCTTCTTGGCCAGTCTGGGGAGCGGTCTCGGCGGGCTTGGGCACAAGGCCGAGTGTGGGAATTTAGCCATGCGAGGGAGAACGAGCGAGTGCTCCCAGCAGTGGACGTGATCCAGCTGGTCACTCGTCACAGATGACAAGTTCATTTGGAAAGAAAAATTGTTGGGCAGCAACCGCAATGTGTTTCTGGACGCGGATGATGTCTATTCCGTCAAGTTTGCTAAAACTACAAATTCCAAATTCAAATTCTACGATCCTGGGCACTTGTGAGACCAACGAGTACCGCGGAAACCTGCTCGTACACCGAGAAGACAATGCCACCGCTCAACACGAGTCGTCCCAGTCGCATCGTGCTCCCACTCCAAAAGCCCCGGATACCTCTCTGAGTCAAGATTTGACGGAACGCCTCGCCAGTCGAAGCGCCCTTGGCGCCCTGCGCAACGGTCTTGATCGAGTCGAAAGGCTGCGTGGCGTAGACAGTGATGACACCCGCCACGGCGCCCGAGACGAAAGTCGTCACGGTGTTTTGCGGGACATTGTGCGTCTTGGAGAATTCCTTGATCACGTTGTACGACCCCATGCGGACGGCAGAGGTAGCAGACTGCTTCATCGTGGTTGATGCCAGGCCACGGTACACCTCGCCGACACCCTGCTCGCGGACCATGGTCGTCAGAGCGTGTGTGCCACCTCGGAATCGCCGGGTGCCACTTTTGGCGTCATCGATTCTACGGAGGTAAGCTGCCAGGTTCGGGGGGGTATGAGAAGATGGAAGATACTTACAGAGCTGTCTTAATTCTCTCTGTTGGAGTGACGGCGATGATGCTCTCAAAAGCACCTGCGATCATACCGGCGACCATGCCCCGTGCTGGAGATAGCCTTCCGGCATCGTCCATGAGCATGTTTCTGATCGTGTCGTATGAGAGGAAGCGCACGCCAGCTTTGAACGTGGTTCCCTGTTCTGGGGTCAGTCTTGCGTCGTGGTGGCTGTATGAAGCCAGTTGGCTCTTACGAGAATCAGGGTGGAACACCCCGTGTAGATGGACCGGAGGCCATCTTTGCGGGCAACCTGAGCGATGACAGCCAGGGGGTTGCCCGAAGCTTTGGTCGAGCTCAGCTGAGTTCTTGTTTTGGCGAACTCAAAAGGATACTATCTGGGGTCAGAAACGGCCAGGACGGTAGCAATGGGACTTGGGGGCGAAGCTCACGGTGATGGTCGCTTCAACTCCACCTGCCACACCTCCTGATATCAGGGAGAGAATGGGCGATATCTGGGTTTTCGAAGCTGGCCTGGCCTTGTCAGAAGTCTTCAGTTCGACATTGCTTGCGGTGTTTGCCAAAGGGCCTGGGGTATTGGTGAGAGTGGCCATCTTCGCATGAGTTGAATGATGATGGAGAAGCGAGCTGTGATGAGATGGGATTGTGGTCAAATCGAGGAATGAGGTTCATCGAGCGCGACCATTACAAAGATTGATTGGACAAAGATTACACTACTACATCATCAGGCAGCTTCCGTGCAGAGCCTCAGCATTGCCCGACACCGATGCTCCTCCTCCGAGGCTCAGGGGCCGCAGGCCAGGGGTAGCCGTATCCGCGGATGCTGCTCGAGTCAGGGATCGGACCCAAGGACAACGGTGTGGACCCGATTTTCCCCGCAGCTGAATGCAGTGCTTGTCTTCCGCGGAAGCTGAAAAGACAGTCGGCCCCTGACACCGGCACTTCAGCTGCCACGGAGCAAACAGACAGACCTTTCCCGCCGTCACCACGCCCTCCTCGCACACTTCTCCCACATCCCATCAACGGATCGGTCGCAAGGCCACCCCCGAGACACACATCATCGCGCAGTTCAATCATCCTGGTGATGTCGGACGCTCCCCGCGAGGCGCAGGTGCCGCTTGGCGGCTCCGATGCCCTTCCCACCGTAACCGCCTCCGGTCGCCCGCGGAAGCGCACGGCAAAGGCCTGCACCTTCTGCCGTCGACGCAAGGTGAGCACACGCATCCCATCCTGCAGTCGCCACCGCCGGCCCCGGCCTCCGAGCCGAATGTCGGACTGACGCCGCTGCCGCAGATGAAGTGCAACAACGAGCTGCCCGTCTGCTCCAATTGCAAGACGTACGCTCAGGATTGTACCTATGCTCCGCAGGCCGATGACGCCGGGGCGGCACCCGCGGGTGCGGCGGCGGCGTCGAAGCGTCTTACGCGCCGGCTCTCGAGACAGCCACGCGCCGCTGCATCGGCGACGACGACGAGGTTGCCGTCGCCCGATGCCGACGCCGCTTCAGCCACGCCGCCTCCACAGAATGGTTCGGCGCCCGCCGTGTCGGATCTTGGAGGAGGTGCCCGGTCTCCCTATGCTGCTGATGGCACCTTGTCCCCCGAGGACGTCCGGCGCCACCCGGCGGAGCATCGTGACCCGTCCGCCGTCTCTCAGATCTTGGTGTCAGCCACTGGGGTGACGAGCTACCATGGCCGGACGAGCACCCTCTACGAGGATCAGGGTCCGGACAACAGCGAGTTGCAGCCTCGTATGCCCGATGACTGGATCGAGAAGGGCCTCGTCGCTGAAGCAGCCAAGCAACGTATGCCCTCCGCCCCGTGGTATCCAGCCACATACTGACGACAGCAGGACATCTCGAAGAGTACAACTACAATGTCGGAAACCTCGATTTTGACGGCGTCGACCCCGAGTTGGGCATGCACCTGCTCAATCTTCACTGGAACCGGCAGCATCACTCCTTCAACATCTCCTACCGCCCGGCCTTCATGCGCGACATGGCCTGCGAGGGACCCTACTTCTCCAAGCTCCTCCTCAACGCCCTCTACTTTGGCGCCTCAAAGTTTTCGCCCCGTCTCGAGGTCCGAAGAGACCCTGGCGATGTGCGTACGGCGGGCTGGGAGTTCCGCGGTCGTGTTCGCAAGCTGCTGGGCAGCGCCCTGGACCGCAGCGACATCACAACCATCCAGGCCCTGCTGGTCATGTCAAACTCGCTGTTTGCCTTGGGCGATGAAAGAAGTGCAGCTTGGCTGTATGCGGGCCTGGCTTTCCGCATGATCATCGATCTAGGGATGCATGTTGAGCCGGACCACAGGGCTAGGGTAAACTTTACCGATGAGGATCTTGAGATCCGACGTCGGGTTTTTTGGGCTGCTTTCAGTGAGTTTCTCCTCTACCTCTTCTACGTCCCTTGACTGACCGGCCAAGTCGTCGACAAGATCCAAAGCCTTTACCAAGGCCGACCCGTCTCCCTCAAGGAGTCAGACACCCTGGTGCCCATCAAATTCCTCGACACGTACGAAGACTTCGAGCACTGGAGGCCAATGTCCTTCGGCCACCGGGACCAACCCAGCATGTATCCCGGGTCACCCGGCTACAGCGTTTCGACATTCACAGCTTTCTGTCAGCTTTCCGTCGTCATGGGCGACATCCTCAGCGTCTACGCGGAGCGCACCTTCAACAAGACAACCTCGGAGCTTTCCGAGCTCCTCGAGAACCTCGACTCGAGGCTGCAGGCCTGGAAGAAGGCGCTGCCGAAACACCTCGACATCGAACCTGCTACCGTGCTACGGGCGAGACCCCCGCACGTCTTCAGCTTGAAGTGAGTTGCACGACCGCACGTTTTTCAACCTGGCTAACCGAGAGAAGCGTCATGTACCACGTTCTGGTAATCCTGTTACACCGGCCTTTCGTCGCAGACGGCCACCTCTTTGGCACCGTCCGCTCCATCTCGGTCAGGTCATTCATCACGTGTGCCTCAGCTGCCGACCAGATCATAACCCTGCTCCGGGCATATGACGTCGCATTCACCGTGGCTAGGGCGCCGTACCTGATCTCGTACGCATGCTACGTCGCAGCTACGATCCACGTCCGAATTGCTGCCAAGAGGGGCCCGGGTTCAGAGGCGTACAACAGCCTCGCGACTTGTCTCGCCATCTTCCACCGTAACCAGGAGACAAACGGCGCGATCAGGCGAGCCCGAACCATCATCCAAGGGCTCATGGCCCGCCTTGGTGTCCCAGATCTGCCCCCTGAGGTTGTCTCCGGCTGGAGCGGCAAGGCTGAGCTCGCTGCTCGGGGATCCTCCGGCGACATCACGCTTGAGTCCCCAGAAGGAGTGAGAAGCCAAGGCACGCCCCGTCCACGTCAAGCAAACAGTTCCGACACGGGCCCTCCCGCCCCGAGTGAGCCCGGCGAGGTGGTTGGGGACTCCCCGTCGCTAGGCTGGACCGACATTGACGGCATCATCCAGTCTTTCGTCAGGGGCCCGGAAGCGGCACCACAGCCTGGCCTTGACCTTGCCTACCAGTACCCAACCAATGCTACCGATGGCTATGGCAACCCGATGCAAGCATTCCCTAGGTATCCCATGGCGGCTACTGACCCCATGGGGCTCCGGGATTATCGAGCATCGGACCTCGGAATGGTGTGGCCGTCTACCATGCCCGACGGGTCTGCATTTGACGATCCGCTCTTTGGCTTGAACGGCGCTGCACTCGACAGCTTCCAGTTCTGAGCTCAGGATTGTTTTGCCGCCAATTTGGGTCGTTCCCGCCACCTACCGCCCCTCGGACGTCATGTTACAGACTTTGTTTATGGCTTGCTTCGTCTCCAAGGTTCATCATGGTGACAAAGCCAGGAACCTCGCCCGTCGAGCCTGCCGTCAAGTTCCTTGACCCCTTGCGCTGCAATTCTCCCGTTAAGTAGGAGCTTTAGTCTGCAATCCTGGGGCAAGTTGCTTCATACTCTGCCTGGCTCGGAGAAACACATCTCTCGACGTGAGAGCCAGCGTAGGAGCATTGATGCCTCCTGATTCTTGCCACTGGCGAGACCTTTGGCGGCACTGGGGCCAAAGCAGCCAAAAGATCCACAGGACATGAGATCTGGCGCTCATGCCACCAAAGTCAGGTACGGGTGAGGAAGCAGCAACCTGGAGCAGCCACATCCGCTGGGACGTTGCTGCTGGTTCAAACCCCTCCGGTCCCATCCCCGCAGTCTTCAGAGCGGAGCGAAAATCTCGTCCCACCCCGACAAAGTTCAGCTTCCGTGGATAGTTCCATATCCGCGGATCTTCCTCGACCCACCACACGGACCCGTACATCGTCACTTCGGTCATCCGGCATCAGGGGATCGGTGCCGCCGTCAGGGCCACCCTGTTTGAGTCGAATCACGGAAACCGAGGACCATTCGGCGTTCCTTGCAGGTGCAGGGTCGCTCCCCGGTTATCCCGAGTCGCGGCCGGTTACAAAGCCCCATGTGTCCGAGACTGTCCAGCCTGGGACAGAACATCCCCCTTGGGCTTCAACCACATCATGTTCCGCCAGTTTACAACATTCACCAGACGTCTCGCCCAGGTTCAACTTCCAACATTCGAACCTACACAGCGCATCCCGCCTCCTTTCCTCTCCCCAACAGCTGCAGCCATGGCAGTTAAGCGTCAACGCCGGTCGATGCCCGCCGTCCTCATGCGTGCTGGGACATCCAAGGGCCTCTTCATCCACCGCGCCCACCTTCCCCCATCAGAGTCCGACTGGGCCACGCCACTCCTTGCCGCCATGGGGTCCCGGTATGCAGACGCGAAGCAGATCGACGGCATCGGCGGTGCGAGCAGCGTCACATCCAAAGTCGCCGTCGTGGCACCCTCCACGCGAGAGGGTGTTGACGTCGAGTACACCTTTGTTCAAGTAGCCGTCGGCAGCGAGGCCGTCGATCTGTCTGGAAACTGCGGCAACATGGTTTCCGGTGTTGGTCCCTTTGCTGTTCAGGAAGGTCTTGTCACAGCGAAGCCGGGAGAGTCAACCGTCGATGTGAGCATTCTCAACACCAACACGAACAAGATCATCGTCGAAACCGTCGCCGTGGATGAGGATGGCGACGTTGTGGAAGATGGCGACTGCCATATCCCCGGAGTAGCTGCCCCAGGATCCGCTGTCAAGGTCGCATTCGTCGAGCCAGCCGGCAGCATGACTGGAGTCATGTTCCCAACAGGCAAGCTGTCAGAGACCATCCATATCGAGGGCATCGCAGCCGCGCTAGACGACTTCAGCGTCGAGGTGACATGCGTCGACTGCGCCAATCCCTTCGTTCTGGTGGACGGCACAAGTCTGCCTAAGGCCCTCCAAGGGAGCCACGTCGACGAGTCAGTGAGGGCAGAAGTCATCGAGTCCATTCGGCAAAGAGGCGCCGTCCTGATGGGCCTTGCCGGGAGTCTCGAGGACGCGGCACAAGTCAGGGGCACGCCCAAGATCGCCATTGTCAACAAGCCAGTCAACCCCTCAAAGTCAGACATTCAGGTCTTGGCCTACAGCATGGGAAAACCGCATCCTAGCCTGCAACTGACGGGTGGCGTGTGTCTGGCGAGCGCCGCCTGTATTGAAGGCACAGTCTTGCACAGGCTACGAAATGCCGAGACGTCGCCCAGCGGCGTGCTGACGCCTGCAAGGACCCCGAGTCCATCATCCTCCCCCGAAAGCCCGGTCAAGTTCCGAGACGAGTTGACCACGGAGGAAGTTCGACTGGAGCATAGCCGTGGCATCATGGCCATGGAGATCTGGAAGAGGTGGGGGACAAACGGCGTTGAGATCGAGAGGGGCATCGGCATCAGAACGGCGAGGAGGCTGTTCGAAGGCAACGTGTTCTATTACATGTAAATGTTGAAGCATCATTTGCGGATAGAGGGTTTGCATGAGGAGGGTGGTGTGGTTACACCTGGCTCAGAGCCAATGAAGTCAAGTTGAAATATTAACGCCAGCCAGTCTATCGAAATATGGCATCGGGTTTACTTTTTCCCAAGTTCCTAGTACTCACCTCACACCCAAGATGTCGCCGCCGAGAGTAGAATTACCCCTATAGCGGAGACAACTTTGCCCGACGCATCATCATGATGCCACGGAATATCAATAGGAAATCATATGTATGAACATGGCAGCGACTCTCATGAACCTCCGTTTCACACAATCTTATCAAGTCTCGTGAATGTTGTTTGCAGCAGCAGAAGCAATGGGAAGCAACAACGTTTCAAAGGATGTCTGCAGATGAGATTCATAAACTACATGTATCTTGATAGCGCCTCGATAGGTGGTGAGATTCCGTCTTTTCTCGTCTACTTTCCAGTTTTCCAACAGGCTGTCTTTGCATCGTTGATCACAATGCCACGTAAAGTGGATGGCGGACGCCCTCGCCCAGATGAAGGGGCTGATTGGCAGTCAACTTCCCCCTCGCCAACTGCTCACAGCGTGTACGGGTTGTAGACAGTACCCTCTTCCTGAGACCGCTTATACAGCTTCTTGTTCTCCCTGTACAGGACAAACTTGAGCAGCATGCAGCAGGCGATGCCGATCGCGGCGAACCCCATCATGAGCAGGAAGGCCATCAGGTAGCGGGGTTCGTCCCTGTCAGGGAAGAAGTATGGGGCAATCAGATTGCCGATCTGACCAAGGACATTGATGACCGGAATAGCAGTGGCTCGCTTCTCCGGGGTTCGGCCCAAGACGCTGACCAGCCATGTGTTGATAAGAGGGTTTGCTGAGAACATGCCGCCGATGTAAAGGAAAGATGCGGCGTATCGAGCGGGAACGCTGCCGGTGGCGCAGCAGACGATGTAGCCACCAATGGCCGCAGCGACCGGAGCAGACAAATGCCAACCGCGGTCCTTGAAGTGGTCGGAACTGCGGGCGTTGATGAGGGATCCGACCGCCGCGAAAACGTAGGGAGGCGCGGTGAGCAGCAGCGTCGTCGTGCGAGACTCGAAGCCGAAACCGCGGACAATCGAGGGGAAGAAGTTGAGAAACCCGTATGCCGCAGAGATGGAGATGTTGATGGCGACAAAAATCCAGGTCTTGTAGTCCATGCATGTGAGCTTCAGACCGTACCAGATACTGTTGCTCTTGGCGCTGGGGAGGGAGACACGATCGGCTTGGATCCGGACCACGGCGAGGCGGCGCATATCCTCGGTCATGGACCAGCGGGAGCTACCGGTCTTGGAGTCGGGGTAGTCGGGAAGAAGAAACAGCGCGATCATGGCGCATAGAGAACCGGCGAGAGCAAGGACGATGAAAAGCCATTGCCAGCCGGCCATATTGCGCGCCCCCTCAAGACCTTGGTAGACACCTGCGGCGATAAGACCAGAGCTGGCCATGGCTAGGACTAAGCCGGTGTAAAGGATTGCGCAACGGAGAGCCATCTCCTTACGAGTATACCAGCAGCTCATCACGTAGATGGCCTGACAGGTTAGCTTGGGTCATAGCCGGCTCGGTCTTGGAGTCGTCACTTACACCAGGGAGGAGGGGTGCCTCGCAAACGCCCAACATGACGCGACAGGCGAGCAAGCCTTGGTAGTTGGTAACGCCAGCGGTTGCAGCCGAGACGCCGGACCAGACCAGAGCGCAGCAGGGGAGATAGATGCTGGGTCGGACGTATGGCAAGATCATGTTCGAGGGGATCTGGCCGGCAACATATCTGGGAAGGTTAGCGCAGCTCATACGTCCAGATGTGTTGTCCAACTCACCCAGGAACGAGGATGGCAACTGCGGTTGCAAACTGCGAGTCGCTCAAGCCGAGATCAGCCTCGAAACTGCTCAATCTCGCTTGACTGAAGTTATGTCAGTCCCAGTCTCTCCGGAAGTAGCGTTTCAGAACTCACGAGATGGACGCGCGATCCAGGTAGTTGAACAGATACAACACCCAAAGCATGGGCATGAGCGTCATGTCCAGCCGTCTGACGACTTTCTTCTCGAGTTCTTGCCAATTCTCGATACCCAGGGCTTCCATGGGGGCCGTCACGGACGGGACATGCTGGCCAGGTTTCTCCTCATCGAGAGCTTGATCAGAGTGCTCCGCCGAGATGTCGCGCTTTTCATCTTCGAGCTCGCGGGTGTGTACATTTCCGTCGATGGCGTCGTTGTGCTGCTGGTGGCCAGGGGCCTCGGATTTGGGGGAAGCCATTTTTCTGAAAGGCGGAGATGGTCTGTCAGATGCTGCTGTGAAAAAGCCCATCTCAACAGCTTGGGATGCTCTCAAGCTTTATAACGCGAGACTCGGAGGTGAAGACAGCCAAGGGCGTCTGCTTCGACCCCGCGTCGACCAACAATGGCCCCGCGGGGCCCCAGGCCGTCGAAAGCCCATCGCGACGTCGCATGGACTCTGAGGTCTTGGTGGAAATCCGTGGTCGGTCTTGGCTATGTGGATCGCTGGGCAAAGTCGGCAGGCTTGAGGGCGGGGAGGGGCCTTCATATGTCTTGGCTCCCAGAACGATCCGCGGGTGTTGAAATATCCATGGAACCAGCAAAGTGGTCGAGTTTTTCGGCCTGGAGCTGTCTTCCGGGCCAGGATCTGGATCCATATCAAAGTCTGGGCGCTAAGGGGACACGGCAACTTGGAATAATGTCCGTCGACTGCCGCGGAAACGGAATGTGAGCATCCATTGTCAAGCTGACTTGGCCTACGGCATTGGAACCTCCTCCTTCTCAAACTATCGCATCTTCCAGTCAGATGTCCACCCATCTACATCGGTCGCTACAAAACTCGGCAGACGCCTCCCGCTCCTATGCAACATTTGCTCTTCATCACCTGTCGGGGAACTGGTGGTAGCGGTTGTTCGGATCAGCCATCTCCTCCTCAAGCGTCGGCAGCGATTTAACGACCTTGGCCGGAGTGCCGATAGCTACCGAGTAAGCAGGCAAGCTTCTCGACACGATAGACCCGGCGCCGACGGTACAACCCTTCCCGATGGTAACACCCGGGAGGATCGTGACGTTGCCGCCAATCCAGCAGTCATCCTCGATGCGCACGGGGAGCCCAAACTCGATGTCTTTCCTCCGCGAGAGAACACTGGTATCGTGGCCAGCACTGTAGATGTGGACGTTGGGGCCCATCATGACGCGCTCTCCTATGATGATCAGGCTGGTGTCAAGGACGGTGAACCTGGCGACATGTCAGCGTTTGCCAGGAGCACCAGGGCATGGATTTCTTGACGCACCCAAAGTTCATGTAAGAACCCTTGCCGATGATCATGTTGACGCCATAGTCAGGGATGAAAGGCGGCTCGATGAAGACACCCTCTCCGACGGAGCCGAGCCACTTCTTGAGGATGTCGTATCGCCTACGGGCGGCTTCGTCAAAGTCTCCAACTTCGGGTGACATGGTGTTGTACTGGTGGGCGAAAACGCGAGACTCGTAGCGAGACTGCTTGAGCTCGGGGACGAACGAGTCGTACCTGTTGTGAAGTTGATTAGAGTTTGATCCAGCCTTGACGATGATGGTGTACTCACAACATGCCGGAAATCATCTTCTCATACTCCTCGCACCAGGGGGCGCCGCGGAGCGTCCGAGCAAGCTCAAGGATCTCGGGATCTTTCTGCTCCTTGAATGTTGACATCTTGCTTTGATTTCTTCTGATGAAGATGTTCTGAACATTGTCGAGAGAGCCGACATACGACAGTCGGACTCGATGATAAATACCATTCACAATGGTGCAAGGCGGAAAACGGAAAACTCACATCCCGAGTTTTCCACCCATGGTGTCAGTTTTCCGCCGTGACCGCCAGAGGGATGGGGAAGCAGCGGGGTCGACAGGGAGATCGTGAGAACATTGTCGCTGATTGGAATGATCACAAGGGCTTCCCAGCGGACCCCGAGTACGAGATTGATCCCCGTCCGTGGCATCCGGGGTATCGGGCTTGGGTTTGGGGAAACCGGGTCCCTTGTTGATTTGGAAGCGCTTCAAGATTTCGCAGCAGGTCAGGAACGTCAAGTTCAAGTCACGTTCTGACGAACTTGAACTGGCGGGCTTTTCAGAGCGCTGACGTAAGCATGGCAGTGACTCTCTGTGATGCACAACCCCGCCAAACCGCAAGCTCCGTCACTCCACACGAACATCAACACGGACTCCTCCCACCGATGCGAGCAATACGGCGTCGGCCTCGCACGAGGCTCCGATAGCCACGGTCTCGAGAGTGGATTAGCGCTGCATTTCAAAAGCACTGCGCGCAACTGCTTCGCCCCAAACCTCTCGACTTGCCTCTACAGCGACAAGCGATTCTTCCGACGGTCAATGGCCACACCACAGCCCCGACACTCCCTACTCTAGCCAACCAACTCCGAACAACTTTCAGGAGCCACAAGCATATCTTCTGATCGGAAGAAGCCGAGACCGCGGGTTCTGAGCCATGGCTCCGGCCGCAACATCAAGCAGCAAGGCGAAAGCCGTCTGCATGGCGTGTCGGGCGCGAAAGAAGAGGTGCAGTGTACGTGTTCCTCCCGCTACCCGCGCCGGCATTTCTGACTTTCGAGTTACACAGGGAGAACGGCCGTCATGCTCCAATTGCGTAGCACGTCAGGAGCTTTGCTCCTACCCACCGGTGCGCCACTCTGCCATAGGAGCCCTTGGTCGAAACAGCAATGGCACCCCCCGATCCTCCGACCACTTCCAATTCCAACCATACACAATACCGAGTGCGCCACCCTTCTATGCAGACCTACCATCTTCGACGTTGCCGCCCGATTTCGATTTTGCGCAGGACTTCTGCTGGTCGACGGCGACAAGTGGCAGCAAGCAGGCGCCCTTTCACACCCCACCCTCGACCGAAGACCCGTCCCCTCCTACTGCCCAGGATTCGACGCCCGAGTTGTTCAGCATCCCAAACCAGATCACATCATACCCGACATCTCAGGCGCCACTGCCGTCCGAAGCCCCGGGAGAATCGACTGAGCTGTGTTTTGTTGACTCACCCAGCATTGATTCCTTCAGCAACATCGAATCTGAGCCTGCCCGTGACGCGCCCGTCAACGTTCCATCCCAACCCCAACTGGACGAAATCTGCAGCATTTACTTCCATCGATACTATCCTATTCTGCCAATCTTCTCTGAGGAACGGCTCGCGGAGGCATTGCGAAAGGCGACCACGACCCAGACCACCTCGGATAGTCCTCTACTGTACGCCTTCGCGGCCCTCGTCGCCGGCAATCACCCCTCTACCGACGTGAAGAGCCAGCAGCAGGCCTGGTTCAAAAAGGCCAAGCATCTCTACGAACAAACATCGCACATTCCATATGACCCTCTGCACACTCTGCAGGCCGCAGCTTGCATTGTTCTCCACGCCCTTGTCGTCGGCGACTTTTCGGCAGCCTGGCTTGTCATGGGCAAGGCTTGGAGACAGACCGTCGCTTTGGGATTGAACCAAATGGACTCGCTTAGCACAAACCAGAACGGCCCGACCGCCGGATGGAGAGAGCTGGAGGAGCGCCGAAGAACCATTTGGTCTCTATTCATCCTCGACCGGGGTATTTGCTTTCCCATGGGGCTTGCACACACGATCGACGAGCGTCAGCTGCGAGTGAACCTGCCGATGGACGAGAATACCGCTCAGAGCACAGATCCGCCTCCCAAAGACGTGGCAAGTGTCTTGTTCACACCGAATCTCCGAAAGCTCCTGTCACTGGTGGGTGGAGCGTCACAGCAATCATCACCAAACGTGTATCACTACCTCATCATTTCGTACCTCCTTCTTGGCCGCATTGTTGAGCACATGTACCGGCCCGAGGCCGACGGCGATGATGAAGATGACGCAGAGCAAGACAGGTCGATGCTCGAGTCGCTGCAGCAAGACGTCTCGCACATGCGTCTGATGATGCCGCGGGCTGCGACCGAAATCGCTAGCGCCGCCCATCCCAACTGCATCTACGTCGTGTGGATGAACGCCGTCATGAACGTCAACACCATCTTTCTCTTCCACCGAACACCGAGAAGACTGGAGCGGCCCCAGGGCTGCAATGACGACACCGAAAGCAGCGGCTGCTCTGCCGCGTCCAATTGGCAACTGTGCGTCGCCGTGGCCAAGAAGACGGCGCAGCTCATTCGAGAAGCCAGCCTTGTGTCCACCGATCTGCTCGTCAATCCCAACGTCTCGGCCCCGGTCTATACCTGTGCGCGCATCCTCGCCATCGAGCATCTTCTCTGCTCGTCGCCGCTTGAAAGCCAAGGGCGCGCATCGCATCCCACGGGCTTGCTTGCCGACCTGCAGGCGTTCCTCCTCTTGTTCGATCGGCTAAGCGAGGCGTTCACGGGTGTGGGCTCCAAGTTCCGTTACAGGGTGTTGGATCTCCTCGAGCAAGGCCCCGAGCACGCAAGAGAGATGAAAGCTGCCGGCAGCAAGACTCTTCGCGACAATTGCCTTCAATGGCAGGCGGCTGTCCTGGCGTCAGCACCTGATTGACTGGGTGCCACGGTCTCGATGACAGCACCAGGACGGCGCACAATGACGAAGTTCAAGACCGGTCTACTGTGATGAAATGGATTTCTCGCTACCTCATTCCTTCTATGATCCTCAAGCCCCTACCCTCATGGAACTGGATGGCATGATATCTGTAAACGGATGTGCCCATTGTAGGTTTCCATCCGCATCCTCCGAGGTTGCAGCTGCCGGGCGGTTGCCCTCTCTTTCCTCCGCAATCACACCAGCAACATGCCGCCGTCTGCCAAAATAACGGTGCCGGTAGCAAAGGTGTTCTTCATGAAGTACAGGTACGCCTCAGCAACCTCCTCTGGCCTACCGACTGTGCCGGTCAAGGACTTGTCTTTGAAACTGTCGAGAAGTGCCTGCAGCTTATCATCTGCATACGCAGAGAACAGCTCAGTGTGAACTGCACCTGGGGCGACAACGTTGACACGGATGGGCTTGAGGTCGACGGCCAGGCCGCGGCCAAGTCCATCCACGGCGTTGCCCGAGCTGGCCATGACAGCCCAGCCAGGGCCCGGGCGGTAGTTGTTGACCCCGCTGGTCAGGGTGAAAGAGCTCGCGGCTGTCTTGTGGATGTAGTTGGGAAGGACACTGGCCAGGATCGTGGGAGCGACAACCCGCACGAGGTGGGTTTCCTGGACCGCCTCGACCGTCATGTCGGGCAGGGCGGTGAGCTTGATGGGCGAGGCTGCAGT
Source organism: Plectosphaerella cucumerina (assembly GCA_020746995.1). Classification (NCBI taxonomy): domain Eukaryota; kingdom Fungi; phylum Ascomycota; class Sordariomycetes; order Glomerellales; family Plectosphaerellaceae; genus Plectosphaerella; species Plectosphaerella cucumerina. Next base: position 770,202 of record JAGPXD010000007.1, read on the forward strand.
GAAGACGACGTGGTCGAGCAGTCGCGTGCGGCCTTCCGTGGCTGATTCGAGGGCGGCGGTGATGTTCTCTTTCAAAGTGGCTGCTTCCGCGAGGTTGCAGACGACGCTGGAGATGCTCGGCGCGTTGGTAGGGTTGATGCCGGCCCGCAGGCGATCGATCGCCTTGTCCAGCTTCGACTGGTTACTGCTGCTGATGACGACGTCGACGCCATACTCGAGTGCTGCCTCGGCGACGCCAAAACCGATGCCGGAGCTGCCTCCGAAGACGAGGAGGCGCTTGCCTTGGAGCTTGGAGATGTACCGAGTAGCGGGAGACATGGTGGATGGGGAGAGGTGCTGCTTGGATTGGAGGGTGGCTGGGTAATTGAAGCTGTGGGGGGTTGATTGATGGGAAATATTGCTCGTGGAAAGCGGCTCCTGAGAAGTTTTATACCCAGAATATCACGCCTCCTTCGACCGTCACATTGTCCTCGCCGCTGGAGATAACGGGCTTAGAGGAGGCCATCATGAATGCCTCTCGACACCGTCCAATCGCCATCTGTCGGCCCCACATTCGACTAGCGTCGCCGACTGTCGCCGACGCTAACGCACGTTTATTCGGCCCCGCCATCACGATCGCCCGACATGGCGGGGCCGCATTTGTCTCCTATTTCTAATCCTAAACACGTTTGGAAGACCACCAGGGGCAGTTGAGACACAAGACATCGCGGCGAGGTGCCCTTAAGTCCGGAGACTCGGAGGGAGCTGCGTTTCTCGCAATTCCGGGGTACTTATGGATGCCGAATCCCGAAGGTCGTTTGTTTCTGGCAGTCGCGCAAGCAGGGGGCGGCGATGACTGTCTCGCGCCTCTCGACTCTGTCAACGTTTGAGACATCTCCAAGCGATACACTGCAAAGACAGAAGGTGCGTGGCAAATCATCATTATTATTAGGTACGTAGGGCAAGTCCACGCAAAAGAAATCCCTCATGCGTGTCTGAGCACTCAATCCCACTTAGACCCAGAGCGCAAAGACAGTCATCAGACTGAGGAGCATAGCCGCCGGCACCCTCATCGAGCTGCCACCGCTGCGAATGTCGCCAACACTTTCCGGCTCCCTGCTGCCCTCCGCAATGTTATTCCCCCTAACGCACTTGAAAACGGTGTGTGAGTGCACCGTGTCGCCGTCTCGGTACTTGTACGACATGAGGTAGGGAACAACGTTCGAGACGGCCTGGTCGTAGGTGAGGTCGATGGAGGTCTGGTTGTCCTGAGGAGCGTCTGGAATCGTAGTCCGGAAGAGCGGGACCGACGTGCCATTGTCCGAGGGTACTCTTCTGCCGATGTCTTCCGTGATGTCCCAGAAAGCGGAATTGGCTAAACTGAATTAGCAAGCGGAACTCAACACCAGCAATGTGGCACACGATACTCACAGATTGTAAAGCCAAACTCCACGTTATGTGTCAGGCCGTTGCAGCTTTCTACATCTGGCCCCTTGAACCAGTCATCGCACTTCTCTGCGGCATCGGTCCGTGCCACCAATTCATCAATGCAGTCCTGGGGAATGACCCCTCCGCAGTCGCCATCGTCATCGTCCTGCGCCTCCTCGAGAGATTCGCGGAACCATAAATATCTCGAGAAGGGATACGAACAGACGGTCCATCCTTCGTCAATCTCGTCTCCCTCGAAGCTGTCTTCGGGGATAAGAAGCCATTGGCTTGACGGAAAAGAAACCGTCGAATCGCCGGTATCGATTTCGGAGAACGTAGCGGCGTAGATCTCCCAGTCGTCGCCAAAGCTGTCATTGCCTGGCCATGGCTTGGTCAGGTCGACGCTAGGGACTGAGAATTGTCCTGTCGCGTTGGCCGGCTGCCTGAAGCTGTCTGCCACGTCGTAGTCGCCGACTCCACTTGACCACGGGGCCGTTTGGTTCTGTGCCGCGCCAGTCTTGATGGTACAAGCCAGCAGCAGAGTGGCGAGGGCCGCTCCAGTGGTGTACATGTTGACTGCTTTGTTGAAAGGGAACAGATGAGGTGATGGGTGTCGAGTTGCAAAGACCAAAGTCCACGACCGATGTCCCAAGTTGGAGGATAAGGCAGCTTTTGTACAATTCGGAACCGTGCTCAGTGGCGGCGGTGCAGACTTCCAACATGGATTCGTGTAGCCAAGACCAGTGGTTGCCTTGATCACATTGGTGCGTCGAGGGAATCCTTTCGAACCAGTGGTTGCGCCGCCGAGCATGTAGAGCCAATCCCCTTGCATGCCCGTGACGTCAATTACAGCTTTGCTGGCACAGCTTGGATCACCAGCCCTGTCGGACCAGATCCTTTCCAGCGGCACAGTCGCTCAAAAGAGGCGTGATCGCACACCAACCGCCCGCTGGCAACATTGGGACGCCTCCCAAATAGGCAAAATAGCGGGCATGACGTCGCAAAAGTCTTATATTTAGGCTTGTCTCGCGACATCATTGATGCAAGTGCACTGCTCAGCTGCAGCCTTCCCCCCTCTGCCTATCAGCGCGGCGAGAAACATCACAAAGCAGCAAGTTTGCTCGAGACGATCGACAAGGCACTCTTAGGATAGCATTGCGGTCAAACTGCGGTTTCATTGTTAGCAAAGCTGGAAGCGACTAGCCGACCACCCATTGTGCTTCCTCGGCATCGGCCAAGCAATGAACTCAATCCTCGAGTGTAACCCTCTTCCTTCCAGAAACCTGAAATCAAAGCAAATTCCCAAGCCTCTTCTTACTCCGAATTCTCTTCCGTAGCGGCGACGACACGGTTGAAGGGTGTTCCAGTCGCAATCTTGTCCTCTTTGCTCAGATCCTCCAGGTTGCGACCCGACCAGTCGCAGTCCCAGAACGTGACGAGGGCCCAAAGCTTGATGAAGGAGTGGACGTAGGCAAAGGCAATCTGGGCGATGACGAGGGGGAAGTCGGCGGGGTGACGAATGAGGTGAGGCATGATCTTGACCACCTTGGTCACGACAAGCCACATGCCGAAAGCCCAAAGACCGACAGGGTGGATGCGAGACATGGCGAGGGTGAAGAGAAGAGCGGCGTCCCAGATGATGGCGAAGTTGAGGATGCCGGCCCAGTAAACCATGAAGTAGCTCCAAGAGTAGCGGGCGAGGAAGTTGGGGTCGCGCAGCATGACAAGGTTGCTTCGGAAGGTGGTGCGAGCCCAGCGGAGGAGCTGATCCCTGAACTTGGGCCATTCGCCGAGGGTTGTCTCGATGGTTGCGTCGGGGGTATCTTGGAAGCGGATGAGGTAACCCTTCTTCACGGCTTCACGGGTAAGGAAGTTGTCATCATCAGGACCCAGACCCTCCTTGCCGAAGAGGCCGCAGAAGAACGACTCGTTGCAGAAACGGTGGAGCATCTCGGTGTCGCCGAGGAAAGAGGTACGGTACGCGGCTGTTCGACCAGAGACGACGAAGACGCCGCCGTCGAGGGCGTTGGAGGCGCGGAGCTCCCAGTTGTGACGCTCGAGGTAGTTGCAGGCGATGAAGTTGACGAGGGAGTTCCAGGTCCAGACGCCGGGGGTGGTACGCTGGACTCGCTTGCGGGTGCCGACGATGCCGACCTTGGGGTTCTCGAAAGGTGCGAGGGCGGCGGGGAGGAAGTTGTCGGGCCAGAAGACGTGGTCGTCAGCGCAGATGGTGATGTCGGTCTTGACAAAGGGCATCGCGTGAGCGGTCTGGCGGCGCTTGCTGGGCTGAGAGAAGGACGAGGCGAAGATACCGGTGTCTGTGTAGCGTCCCGAGACTTGGCTTAGGACTCGGTCGCAGTCAGCAAGGAGTTGCAGTCCGACGGTGACGACAAGGAGAGAATGGGGCTTGTTCTTCAGAATGGACTCGACGCAGGGCAGGAAGTCGGGACCCGTGGGGTCAATGGTCGGAAGGATGACGGTCACATCGTGTCGGGTGACGGAGGGGTTGTCAACAAGAGGCGACGGGGTGTAGGCGAGGTGACCGATGGCATGACCGATGAGCCGAGCGTATCGGAGGGCAAAGACTGTGACGAGGAGGCTCAGCCAGATGTTTGCATCCGAGATCCAGACCAGAGTGACAGCGGGGATAGATACTCCCAGAACGATGAACCAGGTGAGCCAAAGGACGGCGTTGTACCTGTTGAGAAAGTTGAACATCCCGACGTGTTGGCTTGCTTTGTGCCAGATCAGGGTAAAGGCAGGGTGTGCTTTCGCGTGAGGTTGAAAGAGAATGGGCCCGACGAGGAACCAAGTCCCTGTGTTGTTGTGAAGATCTCGTGAGTGGTGTGGTTGCGTTGTAGAGCGTTGATGATGGCGGGTTAGAGAAGAGGAGGCTATCTAGAGCTCCAAGCTGGCTGAGAATTGATCGCAGAGCTGGTTTGGGCCCGAATTACATGGTGAAGATTCACTGATGGCTGAGGCGATCTCACACATTCACGCCTTTTTCGCCTGATAGTTCGGACGATAATTCATGTTGAGGCTATTGCAGGATGTCTCGTCGCCTAGACAGTAAGGCGGAGATAGCCATACCTTCCATGGTGGTGTAAAGTTGTCGCCTGAGCCGAAGAGGCGATCACTACTCTGGCATTGTGTCTTGCGCCAGGTATCTAGGTGCAAGCTAAAAAGAGGCGGTTGGAAGCCGTACAATAGGCTGGGGAAGATATCAGGGTAGGGACTTGGTCCGTCGAGATCATTGTTGGAGGGGTTCTTGGGAGGCAACGCATGCACTGGCCCGACCTTTAATATTGCCCGTGAATGCTGTTTGATCATCGTTTGGCAGGCAAGTTGATAGTTTGCTGTAATCCTGCAAACGTGTCAAGTGTTTGATGATGTGGGAGAATCCATATCCAAGGCAAACACGAAACACACGATACTAGGTAAGTGAAGCCCTGGAGATCAATTGCAGAGCAAAAGATTTATGTCGATACTGCAGGGTCATCAGAATAGTCACCTCGAACAAGGTCAGGATTTGGGAAAGTGTACCAGCACGGCTGAAGCAGAAGTTCACAGTGATACTGCTTAGGCGTTTGTGGCAGGGCATTGTGGCACTGAGATTCACGCATGCATCCAGAGTCTGTCGTACCATCAAGGTATTAGTACAATGCCTTATTGTCCAATCAAATACCATTGATTGCTCAAAGGAAAGTAAGCCTTGAAATCTAACGAATAGTCGTGCCGTTGTCGTGAGCAACAGCGGCCGTCTCCTCAATCGAAGCCTTGGCCTTCTCCGGATCCTCCACACCTTCGTCGCGGACACCAACCTCTGTCGACGAGAAAGCATCAACAACAGCCTTGTACCGGGGAGCAAAGTTGACAGCAAGTGGATATGTCCAAGCAGCCGCGAAGAAGCACAGCGGCACCAGCATGGCGGTTCCCATGTTGTCGTACCGGTCGGCAACAGCGCCGAGGATGGGGGGCACGACAGCACCTCCAGAGACACCTAAGATTGTCAGCGAAAGGCAAGGAGACGCACTCAGTTTGGCTTACCGGCAATAATGTAGCCGCTTCCACGCTTGCTGTGGCGACCGAGTCCACGCATGCCGAGGGCGACGATGGTGGGGAAGCAAATGCTCTCGAAGAACAGGACCATGTAGAGAAGGGCGATACCCGTGTTCCCGGTGTGGGCGATGGCTGGACTGATGAAGATGATGCAGCATGTGAGGAACACCAAGAATACGTGGCGAGGTTTGAAGAAGTGCATTAGCCCAACACCAGCAAAACGGCCGATGGCGAAGGCACCCTGAGCACCGGCGAAGAAGCGAGCGCCGACATCATCGTTGGTGTTTGGGCGTGTCTCGACGACGTAGTTGATGAAGAAGCTGTAGGGTGTCAGAAATTGTCATTTGAGGCGCGGCACGAAACATACCTGGCAATCGCAACCTGGGCGCCGGTGTAGCAGAACTGGGCAATCGCTGCGTGGAAGAGGCGATATTGCTTGACAAAGGGCTTCTCGTCAAAGCCGGCGTGGGTCTCGGATGCTTGGAAAGCCATGTCGGCATCGGTAATCTCGGGGATCTTGGCCAGCCAGAAGACCACAGCAAGACCCCAGACAAAGACTGTGATGGAGAGGTAGACCCATTGGACATTTTCCATGGCGCGCTCGTCGGAAAAGTTGAAGAAGACATAAGACCCCATCAGCGGGGCGACCACAGTTCCGATTCCATTGAAGGCCTGGGAGATGTTGATGCGGATCTCAGAGTAGCGAGGGGGTCCGCAGACGGTGATGTATGGGTTGGCCGCTGTCTCGAGCGATCCAAGACCGTTGCCGATGACGAAGATGGCGATACAGAAACCGGCGAAGGACTCGGCGATGATGCAGGGGATGGCGATGATGGCACCGAGGCCGTAGAGGAAAAGACCCCAGATGAATGTGGCCTTGTAACCCCAATGGCGCAGCAGCCAGGCGGCATGTCCGATGGAGGCGAGGGGGTATGCGCTGGGGGGACGAGGGATCAGTACTCTGAAGCAGAGAGCGATGGGTCAGGAACGACTCACCCGAAGTATGCAGCCTGCAACCCGGCGGATCGCGCGCGATCAATGTCGAGGGTGTTCTGGAAGTGCTTGTTGAGGGTATCGAGAAGACCTGGTCGCGTCAGCCATTTACGTCATGCATCGATGGAGGGGGCGAGCTTACCGTATGAGAAGCCCCAGAGGAAGAAGAGGACGGTGACGAGGACGATGGGGAAGATGGATTGCCGCAGGGTCAACTCGGCCGCGTTTGTCCTGACATCGTCCTTTGTCCGGAGGGGATGCCTCTTGATGAACTCTTTGACGCCCATTGTTGTTCAGTGGATCGGCGGGTCAATGTCTCGGGAGGGCACGCCCCAATGCGATGGCCAGAGGTCGGAGGTTGGAGGTTGGAGATTTGAGGGGGATAGCTGGCGTTTGCGAGTAGGCTTGGATGATGGGGTCGCGAGGTTGAGCAGGATGTTGGAAGCTTTAAACCATGTGTCAGAGGAGCGGAGCGTTATTATATGTGGAAGAGACCATTGATCATAACACCGCCGGTCTCTCTCTCGGTGGTTTCGCGCAAGATGGCCCCGCCGAAGCTACCATCGACTGCCGGTTCCTCGTAAACCCCGGGCGTTTGCCTGGGCGTCTACAGGGGCGCGGAAGGTCCCGACGGTTGCTACGCGTGAGCGACACGACCATCGGTTGGCAGATCTCGCCCTATTCGTATGGAGACATTACTCGCGACGGCTTATACTGGTGCTGATGTGGGTGTGGTCAGTCCCGTGGTCATCATCCGGGGGTTGGTGCATCGAAGGGGCGGGGATGACAACCTTGAACTTGGGGGTGGGGAGTCTGGGGATGCCGCCTGTTAGCGTTGGCGCGGTGCGGGGAGCGGGCGCTGGAGCTTGGATGGAAGATGACGATCAGTGCCAGGGCGGGGAAGGGCGGCCTTCTCCGCAGCAGTGGAAGCAGCTCGAGGTCCTGGGAGAAGGCGAATGTTCGTCTGTGCCCATTGGCTTGCTACGGCCGAGGCCAAGTCGATGCAATGATGGCCCGATGGAGGGTGGAGGAAAGATGACGGTATTGGATGGGAACGCAGAGAAGCTCCCTCTTTGGGCGTGAGATGGTGTGCAGGAGGTGTCATCGCCCCGTGGGTCGTGGATCTTTTGTCAAATGCCGAGGTCGCGACACCACCACTTGACCCGGGCAGATGGAGGTTCTGGCCATCACACCTTTTTCCCCCGTCCAGCCAGCGCATCGCTTGGTCGTTGTGCAAAGTTTTGGTTTGTGGTCTGTGATTGCTAAGGTGGAGGGAGCTTGGTGTCAGGAAAGGCCAACGGCAAGAGGAAGAGAGGCTTGATGACTAGATGATGTTGTCAACGGCTTGTGGCGGTCGGCAGTTGGCCGCTAGGGGATTTAAGGCCTGCAATTGCAGGGCGATTGGCGCCGGGCCGGCCTGGGCTGGTTTGTCCGATGACCTTTGCCCGGGGGTGTAAGTGCCTGCGCAAGTTCCACTGCCACCACTTGGCCAGGGCAAGGGCAATGCACCGACTTGGCCCGACGGTAGCCCCAGGATTCGGCAGCCAACCTGGAACTGAAAGGGAAAGGTCATCTGGATTGGCCTAGACGAGGTGCTGCTGAAAGAACTGAGCGCCAGTTGGAGAAATTTCCGTCGGGTGATTTCGAGAGACCTGCAGACGTCATCCTCGCAATTGGACAGCCCAGCGCCTAAACCTTAGCTTTCCCCGCACCTGCTGAACTTTTGCTTCCACGAAGAGCCCGATGGCACATCCTGGGATGGGAGCAAGGCACCTCGTGGCATCCAATAGCTCGTCAAATGAGGGCGTAGCTCACGTTTGGCCTCAATCTTGTTTCAATTACAGTTTGTCGCAACAGTGAACCCGGGCGCACGCGAACCACATGGCGAACACAGCTACCATCCCGCCGCTACTCCTCCTTCTCCGTGACCGATGACCCCACGCACGTGCTCCCCGGCAGCGTCGCCAACACCTCCCAGATATGTCCGTCAAGGTCCGAAAACGCGCGACTGTACATCCCCATGCCCAATCCAAAGTCCTCAAGCTTGTACGGGTCGGCTTTTCCGCCACCCTCGACAGCCTTGGCAATCCATGCATCGACCTCTTCGCGGGTCTCGACGGAGAGCGAGAAGAGAGCTTCCGTCGAGGTATGGGCGTCGACAATGTCAGATCCCGGACGGATGAACTCCCGGAAGCGGGCTGGGGCGTGGATCATGAGGCAGATCTGCTGGTTGGGCGCGGGAAGGAGGAGGGACTTTGTGCTCGCCTCGGACCAGTCGGGCAGCAGGGTCAGGCCGAGGGATTTGAAGAAGGTCTCCGCGGCCGCGGGGTCGGCGGTCGAGATGTTGAGGAAGAAGTTGGGCTTGGTTTCGGAAGACATTTTGCGCTGCGGGTGAGGTCAGTGATGCTGGAAGCTGATGGACTTGGGATCATACATGGTGTTGGTCTCGAGGTAGCTGCAAACGAGGTGAATGGCAGTGCGTTGAGAGGGAAGAAATTGTCGTCCAAAATGTCCTCGAACAGGACCTTTTATGCTCGAACAGACTGGATGTAACTCATGTCAGACATTCCACGATGGCCCCTCGACGATGACCCGCGTCGCGAGCGAAAAGGGGTAAAGGCGCGTCGCTGCCTAGTGCCAAGACGGCCACTGACCGTGTGGCTTGCTTCAGCTTCAACGCGAAATGAGCACCAAGTCACATGATCGAATGTTTCTTCGTCAGACAGTTGTGAGGAGCTGGTCCTGATTGGATTTGCATCGTGGGATCGTCTGGAGTAGAGTTGTAGTTGCTCCGAGAGCGACGGGATGATTAGTGATGGTCGGGACTGCTGCCACATTTCTTTCACGATGACAAGCTACTGGGCACGGTGATTCCTCGCGTATTGGATTGCGGCCAGGATTGGCTCGGATATCATTCAGTTCTAGAGGTGCAAGGTATCCAATACCAGTCGATTGCACGGCAAGCTCATGACCAGCGACCGACACCACGCGCATGTTCTGACTGACAAGCACGTGCATCAACATCCAGTCTCGTTCTCGTCCCTGGACGAATGGTCAGTAGAGGGTTCAAGGAAAAAAAGTCACCCCGGGAGCAGAACCTACCATCAGACCCGATTCCATGTACTTAGATGGTAAAGGAACCCATCGAGTTGTGGCCCCCGCCGAGGTTGATACAAACGCCCTTCTGCCAGTTGGGGTCCCGGCCCTGTATAGCAAATCTGTCAGCCATTCACATTCGCAGTCAAGCAACTCCCATTCCCTGCTCCCAGCCAGATATTGTCCCGTCCAAGGGACCTTCAGCATGTCAAAAGAAGCACATACGCCCTGACAGTTCATTCATTAGCTCATGTCCTGCGAGACAAGGAGGAGTACATACGGCATTCCACTTCTTGCACTCGTGGCAGCTGGTGGCCCTGCAGATGTGGGCGTTCTGGTTGCCGCTGCCAAAGTAGACGACGCGGATGGATTGGAAGCCGTTCATCCAGGTGCCACAGGTGTTGTCCCAGATGTTGACGTACTGCTTGTTGCCGCTGCAGTTGGGGCCGGAGAAGGCATCGACGGCGTAGGCGTTGGCGCCGGTGGCGACGGTCAGGGCGGCGGTGATGAAGTGGGAGAAGTACATCTTGAACGAGGGCCTAGATGGACAGCTTAGATGTTTGTGACATGGCTGGCAAGCCAAAGGTCGCCTCTTTATACCATTCTTTCTCATCGCCATATCTCCTGCGGTCGACTATCAGGGTTGGTTGGAGACCTTCTGCACCCTCAAGTGCCAAGATATGCTTCTTCACGAATGCGGGCTTGGCTCTGCAGAAGAATACCAAAGTCCCAAGAGTGTCGTGTGTTGATATGGAGAATCCTCACCTTTTGGACGGCGGTCTGCACCGAGAGGAGACGGTCTGCATGGATCTTGGCCTGATGTGGCAGGTATTGATGCGCTGGAGGAACTTTGGCGATGCATCGTCGTTGAGCCCGTTCAAGTTGCAGCGGGGAGGCGCTCGGAAAGGGGCCGAAGGCACAGATTGTGTCGCTTTGAGCGGAGGTCCCAGATTGAGCGCACTGCAGGAGGCGAAAGTTCTCCGGGAAGCGTTTCAGGGGCTGGTTCCCTAGCTGCTCAGTCTCTTCAGGTTCTTTGATGGAGTCGACTGTCTGTAGGTTCGCCTAGATGGTGATGTGGTTCTCGAATTGGCGCCGTGTGATAGGGGTCGGCATCCCTGTCTTGCTGGTGCGGTGCTCTGTAGAGGCATGCCTGGATTTGTTCGCCAAGCTCGGTCCAATGTCTGCCTGCGAGGTTCATGCGTGCTCTTCGCGCGTGCTTATCAATTGATCGATGGGATAAGGAAGTTTGAAAAAAGGAGCGCGGGGAGTTGCCCTGATGGAATTGAAGGGAGACGTTCCTGCCTCGGTGCTCGGGAGTGCGACGGGCGGGATCCACGGAACCTGAGGTGGCCAGGAAGGTAAGGTCAGTGGTGGCTGAGCGGCTCCTTCCCTCCCGTCCTCAGCTGTACTGCCACAGCAGGCTCCGTGACCCCTCCATCAGTTCACTACCTACCGCCCCTGCCTCTGTCTGGCTGAACACCTCCAACTTCCATCACGGCATCAATTCGTCTCGCAAATCCACGTCAGTTCTCAGCAGCCAGTCTTGCCATATCGTCGACGCTCGCACCCCTGGCCGGCAGCCCCGACGGACACCCGCGTTCACATGTCAGAACACGGAGAAACCCGCCCGGTCCAACGGGCTGCTACACGTTCGCGTACCACCCACGGGCAGCCACCGCAGCTTGGTCCGAGAACACGGCAGGCCGCGGTTGATCCTTGTAGGGAGAGAGCTCTCGCGTGATACGACAGACGCTCCCGCCTCCCCGAGACTGTTTGCTTCGCTGGTGCGGCAAGCCTCTCCCTGATTGAGGATGCCCGCATTCCAGCTGAGCCGTCACCCGCCGAAGGAGCGACTATCAAAAAGCGCCTCGCGACGTCACATTGGCGCAGATGTCCTACACAGAAGAGACCCGAGGGGGTTGCCCTCCATCTATTCTCCGAGATGTCTCCCTCGCCTGTCGCAGCCCTCTTCAAGGCCGATCGAGGAAACCAACCACCCAAGCCTGAGTCTTCAGCAACGGCGACGTCGAGATGAGTGACGCCAACATCTTTCTCAGCAATGGCACCTGCTACCTCGCCGCGGGCGTCGAGGCGCACAAGGCCATGATCCCGTGTGGCAATTCCTACTACTACGGCCCCCTCACCTGTTGCCAGCAAGGCGACGTATGCTTGGCCAACAACGCCTGCTTCAACGCTGAGTTTAAAACGACCTATCTCGCAGGCTGCAGCGACCCAGAGTACGAGGACGCAAGCTGTCCTGACAAGGGGACTTTTGTGGGTGAGTTTTGGTCGGAAATCCCAGTCATCGGCCGCAAGTGACTGACCCTTGATCTTGCAGAGGAGCCCTGGATCGGCCTTGTCTACTGCAATGAGACGTCCAACGAATGGACAGGCTGCGCGCAGTCGGACTCTTCCCCCACCCTCGCCAAACCCGATCACTGCTGGTGCCCTGATCCGCCGCGGGCAATCGCATTCAGTGCAGGCCCAACTCTGATAGACCGTGTGAAGCTCGGCAGCGCCCTCCTCGAGTCTGTCGTCTACTATCCCGGCCATGCTCCGACGGCGCGGTTGACAAGCGGCGGCGCACCCGTAGCAACAGCCCCGCCCGCTGCAACAACAGACTCCCAGGTGTCGTCTGAAGAAACATCGCCGACGACGCCAACACCAACATCGGCGCCAGTGGAAACGGCCCCGGCAAGCAGTGATACAGCGAAAGAGGAGGGACTCCCGGCAGGGGTCGGTATTGGCATCGGCGTGGGTGTCGGCTCGGTTGTCGTCCTCGCCGTGGTCGGCCTGTTGCTCTTCCTCCGCCGGCGCCGGAGGCGACAACGCGACAGCGACCTTGCAGCCGGTGCCAACGCAGCCGAGAAGCCCGATTCCGCTGGCGTCGAGAACCTGCCGCCGCCCCAACCGCCGGCGCTAGGGACCCCGGAGCTCGACTCTCGCGGCGCCCGCCCGTGGTCGATGAGGAGCGAATTGCCGGATACGCCACGGAGCATCGCGGCCGAGATGGAATCGCCCGTTCAGGTCGCAATCCACGCTGACAACGCACGGCATCACGCTCACCCGCCGCCTTCACACCCATCCGTCAATGGACGGCCGCAGAACGGTCCGATCGCTGAGCTGCCATGATCGAGGTCACGGTCGGACAGGTCAAAGGGGGATGTCTCGCATAGATACTGGGTTGGGAACACAAGGGGAAAGGAAAGACGGAGGATTTGGACGAGACGAAAGTTCCAAAGAGGAAGATTGGAGGGGCCGGATAGGGGAGAACCCAGCTCTTTTGACTGCTCCCCGGGGGACTTTTGAGCAATGATACCCACCCTCGAAGATTGCGACGCTGCACCTCCAAGACCTCCTCGCAGCGTCTCCCAGCCGGAGCGGTTTGTGACCCCCGAAATCTCCGCTTCGGGAATATTCCCAGCGCGCCGTCCCGGTCGCGAGCACGTTTCTCATCAAATCAGCAAGCCGAGAACCTGCGCAACGCTCTCGACCGACGCCAAGATCGACGGCTGTCGCATTGATTAATTAAGTGTCCATGGGAGTGAGGCTTAGTTCGTCTGGAATGAAGGGAAGGATTCGGAAGGCGTGCTGGAAACTCGCTCACGTTGGAGGCGCGAGGATAAAAAGACCGACGATGCATCGGTGAACCAGCAGATCGGGATTTGGCCGAGCAGCTTTTCAGTAACGTCGACTCGAGGAATCCGATACGATGCTGTTCAAATCTCTCTTTTCTGTCGCTGCCCTGGCCGCCACGGCCCTTGGCCAGGATGCCGAATTGGCCCCAAGGCAGGACGCAGATGGTGAGCTTGTCAAGCTGTCGTTGAACTGATCAAGCCTAACCCAACCGTCAGTGATCAACTGGGGTATTATGGCCTTCCCCGGCGTTGACCTCCTCGATGTATACGGCCCGATTGAGCTCCTCTACTTCGTCGCCGGTAACACGCACATCAACGTCAAGATTATCACGCCCACCGGTAATAGCGTTCCTATCACCCCGCCTATGGGTAACCGCTTTAACTCGACCTACCGCCCCGAGATTGTCGGTGCCGCTACATTTGACGACGACCTCGACCTCGATGTGCTTATCGTCCCCGGCGGCGCCGCCGCGCGCGACCCCAACACGGCCTACGTCGACGAATACCTGAAGAAGACGGCACCCAAGGTCAAGCACTTTGTGTCCATCTGCACGGGCGCCCTCTTCGCCGCTCGAGCGGGCCTGTTCGAGGGCAAGCGGGCCACGACCAACAAGGGCGCCTGGCAGCTCGTCACGGCCCACGGCGACAACGTGACGTGGGTCGCGCCCGCGCGCTGGGTGCGCGACGGCAACACCTGGTCGTCGTCGGGTGTGTCTGCTGGCATTGATCTGACGTTCGCCATGATCAAGGAGTTTTACGGAAAGGACCTGCACGACCGCATCACGGTCTTCACCGAGATCCTGCCGCGGGCGCACGACGATGACCCCTTTACGGACATTGTGGGCGTGCCGCACCAGGGGCACCTCAACGGGACAGAGCCGGTAAAGTGCAAGAGGGGCGAGAACGAATAGGAGGGCGCTGAGGTCTGGGCGTTGAAGGGTGATTGGGTCGTGGTGGGTGCTGGCGTGAGAACTGACGTCGTTGCTGGATCCCTCGCGAGATGAACGAGCCTGGGCGGGGGGGCAGGGGGCTGAAGAACCTCGGGCTCGCTCTCAACCCGAGTCGTTGGAATGGTGAAGAGGTCCGGTCCTGAAGAGGAATTTGGAAGCATGGTGATCTTCAGGGTCTGGCTGGGCTCCGACCGCTCCTTCGGGATCAGGACCAACGGCGACTGTCAAGGAGGTTGCAAACGTCAAGAAACCGGAGATAAAAATGGCGAAATAAACAAGTCCCTATCTACACCCATGCCCGGCTTTTGACAACGCCAAGATGCCAAGTCCCACCCTTGTGCTCCGCCGAGCCGCCCCTGATGCTCCTGAATGGGTGGGACAACGACAGGCTCATTGATGGATCTTGGTGATACGTGCCGAGAACTCCTAGGAGTCCATCCGGGCCGTTTGTACCGCCGCAAGCCATGGCACTCGCCAAGCAGGCACGTACAAAGCAATTTCCTGCCTTTCCGGCGCTGATCCCCAGGGGCGACCTTTCGACACGACGACGGACGACGAAAGAAAGAAACACCCATTCACTTGCGACCCGGGCCGAGCCCCCTTTGATACGCCAACTCATGACACTCATTCGACCTCCCATCACACCCTCGACATGGCGGCCCACAACAGCTTGGCAAACATCCGCGTGGTGTTGGGGATGCTGGTCGTCGTGACCGTCACCCTCCTCACCTCAGCGACAGCCTACTATCAGAACTTCAACTTCCCTTCACTGTAGGTTTGCCACATTCCACTCGTCGCCAAGCTCTACTAATTCGTCGATAGATTTCGTCCGCCGCCGGACTATTCCGGAGATCCGGCGTATCTCAGAAACATCCCTTCCAAGGCGGATGAGCTCCGCGACTTCTTCATCCGCGATGTCGCCGACTCGGCCATCGCGGTTGACGCGACCATCTACCAGCCCAATGGCGCCTGGCATTGGGACAACCCGTCCGGCGGGGACAAGTGGCCTGAGAAGCTTGGCAAGAAGCTTTGCATCCTGGACATCGACAGCCGGCCTCTCGATAACCCGGGACAGATCTTTGGTAACACGACGCTGAGCTGGTCTAACCCGGACATCATCAGCGGAACTTCCCTGGGGATCTTGCAGCACTGGCTGTATGGTGAGTTTCACTTCATTGCAACATCGTTTGGGGAACATCTTCTAATACGGTTTCAGCCAAAATCCACAACTACACCTACTATTGGGTCCACACAGATGAGTTCGAAGACGGCCGTCGCGGGTCCTGGAAGAAACCCTCCATCCTCCGCCGTGTCCTCCAGAAGCACCCGACGTGCGTCTACGTCGACTCGGACGCAATCTTCCACCACCTTGATCTCCCCCTTGAGTGGCTGCTCAACTACTGGAGTATCGACAAGCAGAAAGATCTGGTTGCGCTGGCAAAGGACCCGGATCTGAAGCACAACTACGACCAGAAGGGCAGGCTCTACGACAACACGGGCTTCATCATCGCCCAGAGCAACACTACGACCTTCAACATGATGGATGACTGGGCCACATGCGCCGATGACGGCGGCAAGTTCCCCAACTGCACCGAGTGGCGCGTCAAGAAGCCCAATCACCCCTCCGACCAGGGTGGCTTCGGCAACTACATTCGGTACGAGTACGAGGATTCTATCCGTGAGCTGCCGTGTGCCGAGGCCAATGGGTTCTTGGAGCACAAGACGGAGTGCGTCGGCACGTTCGTCCAGCACTTGTGGACTGGGAAGAACGACCTGCTCAAGATTGCGGTCGGGAAGCATATTCCTGGCATGTTCTTGGAGCTGTTCCATGAGAAGATGATGGTGGAGAAGAGCGAGTTTTACATCACTGAGAAGGAGCTCATGAGCCAGAAGTGGTTACATGCGCCGATCAACTCGACCAAGGCGGTAGAAGGCAGGTCATCTTGACACCAAGGGGTGCTGGGGGTGGCGGCTTGCATTAATATATGTAATTACTGATTTCACAATGTCAAATCAATATCGAACCATACCTATGATACAATCGAATGAAACGCACAGGGGCATGTTCAGCCCGCCTCTTTCAATTCGCAAATGTCGAACCCGAGCCCCCTGTGAAGCCACTGCTGAACGAACGAGACGTCTCGTCTGACCTCTTCCGCTTCTGCATCGTGGCGACAAATTTGGGCCATGTGTTTGTCAGAACGAGATACTTGACATGGCTGATGGCCTTGTCGAAGACGAAAAGATCGAAAATCTCGGGAGCCTCGCCGGTGAACTGTGATGCGGCACCCTCCCTGCTCGCCGGTTGGGGGTCCTCGAATGGAGTCGCTAAGTTCACTGACGTCTCACCCAGCAACGCGCGTGCCGACCTCTCGAAAACGACTTCGAGCTGTCGTAGCTCCTGGGAGGGAAGATTGAGGGGAAACTCTGCGTCGCGGGGGCTGATGAAGTTAATGTAAATGTCAAGAGCGCGCGCGAAAGCCTGCTGCCGACGCTCATCGTTGCCATCGATTTGGGTTGTCCTCAGTGCCGAAGCCCGGGTGATGAAGGCAACGTTCTCGCCGGAGAAGTCGCACAGCGCCGAGAACTGCTGAAGCTGACTGGGACTGCAGTTGAGCACATGCTCGAGCGCGTCCATGGTCAACAAGCGGCCGTCGAGATCATCGCTCGTCATGTACGTGTCTTGCACATGACCCTTCTCGGCGGAGCTGGCGTAGGCGAACTTGATGTCAGATGAGGATGTGGGGGCTCGAAGGGTGGCGGTTCGTGAGGTCGTCTCCCAGTTGTCCGAAAAGCTGGCTGTCCCTTTCTTCATGGATTTGAGCTTCAGGACCTGGAAGGCGGGAACGAAGACGGTGAAGATTTCAAAGAACATGATGGAGAGATGGATCCTGCATGTGTGTCAGCGATTCTGGGACGATCTTCTGGCTAGGGAACTGACCATTGACTTGGGTGAAAGTAGGCGTTGATCGGAGCGAATGCTGGGACATATGTCGCGATGAGGAACATTGGCGTCGCATGAAGACTGTCCAAGTGTCAGGGTATCAACGCAGCAGGCATCCAGGATGGAAGACGAACCTCGCCAGACAGCAACCGATGGTCTGCACCCGCCAGCCCATAGTGTCGCGAATCTTCCATGATCGGAAAATCAGGAACGGCGCAACCTGATCATGTTAGCAAGAGGCGTCGCAAATGTGACAGATGCACGTACGATCCATGTCCAAATGACCTGCCAGAGAACGCTGGGCCACCACTCCCAGCCCTGTCCCAGCTCGACAATCTGTTCTGGTAGCGTCCAGCTGCGAATTCCAGTGCCGGGAATTCCATATGTCGGATGATACTTTTCGCAAGCAAACCACATGCCAACTGTCAACAGCACCTGTACACATCGTCAGAAGCTGAGTCAAAGCCTTTAGCAACGGCGCACATACCTGCAGAATCATCGCCGTCCCGATGAAGACAAGAACCCGACGAGTGTAGCTCATGTTGCGAAGGCGACGAAGCCATGGCTTCCCCTCTTTGTGTCGCTCATCTCTGTAGGAGAACTCAGGATCCGTGAACTGCTTCTGCAGCTTGGCGACGTGAAGGAAGCGCAGGTTTGAGGCGTGGAACAAGGCGATGCCGAGAGGAAACCAGATGCCCATGAAGAAGTACTGAATGTCGTAGGCCAGCACAATGGGCATTGTCATGCCGATCGGGTAGGTGATTTGCGCTAGAATCCAGTACAGGTGCAGAAATGTGATGGAGGCGAAGGACAGGGGCAGTCCGCGAATCTTGAGCACGGGACTTTGCCGGTTGACCCAGCAGAAGGCCATGCCGGCCAAGACGAGGGCGGTCCATGTGGCGCAGAATGTGATGTAGAAGATGCCGACTGCGTCCCATTTTGCCGGGCTCGGTGGGAGGTTGTAGATGGTGACACGCGGTTGCTGCTGCGTCGGGATCGCGGAGGCGTTCATGATGACGTGGGGAGCATGGCCATGGAACTCTTCAACCTACGGATATTCAGGGCAGAGGGTGGCGCGACGAAGATGAATACGTCCGGTGTATTAAGGGCAAACTCGTCACGCTACAATCCCCTCCTGTGGCGTGGTGATCGACATGGGCAAGCTCAGCCCTCGACTTAGAGCGTGCCCCCCTTTCTTTTTCGCAGGGGCGGTTTCCTGGATCAACTGAGACCCTCGAGCGCCACCAGCCGAGCGGCCGAATAGATTGCCCCGAACAGGAGGCTACCCCCCCTTCTCAGCCATACATTTGGCTTGGCAAGGGGAAAAGCACGAAGCGATGGTGCTGTCATCCCGACTCCCGCGGAATACCCTCGGGACGGGGCGCTGCTCTAGCTGATTGAGGAGATGAAACTACGACAAGCGGCAGGGAGCCCGCTAGGGAGGACACGGGGCGATGTCGATCGGAAAAGAAGGAAACTGGTGTTTCGCACGCTGTCATCTGAACAGTTCGCAGGAATTTGTTTCTCTCAACGGTTGTGTTTTAGCCCATGGGCGACCGACGTCATCGAAGCTGGAAGCTGGTATTAAGATCGTGCGAGGCGCTTGAAGATCTCCAAGGTCACCTCGGCTAGTTACATGAGAGGCTATGCCACCACTTACGCCTCCTTGTGAATGACCTGCTGCTTCTCCTCCACGGTGTACTCGTCCAAGTCGAGCTTGTAGTTCTTGAACTCCCTCGAGGGAACGTTGCGGTTGAACATCTCCTGGATCTCGGCGTAGTTGCGGCCCTTGAGCTCGGGGAGCCTGAACCACAGCCAAACGCAGACGGGCAGCGAGGCGCCGAAGAAGACGAAGCATACCTTGCCGCCGAGGTTGGCCTGGTCGGTGTTGATGAGGTAGGGCATGACCTGGCTGACGACACAGGACGCGGCGGTCGAGACCATGATGTTGATGCTGTATGTCTTCTGACGGAGCTCGACACTGGACAGTTGTTAGTTTTAAGGTTAATTTTGAAATTGCTTTAGGGGTCTCACCTTGCTGTCTCGCCACCGATGGTGTAGGCGACGGCACCCAGGGTCGCGTGGTACATGAAACCCCAAATGACCATGAGGGCAACGGTGCCGTTCAGGGCCGAAGGAGTGCCGATGGTGCTGATGCCGCCGATGACAAGAAGCAGAGCCGTCATGGCGCACGATCCGCCTACAATCATGGGGCGACGGCCGAGGCGATCGACAAGAGGCCAGGACATGATGTTGCCAGCAAACTGGACGGCATGGGCGACCTGTCCAATGGCGAGAGGGTCATTGACACCGGCAAGGCGGAAGTAGTAGCTGTTTGAGTCAGGTCAGTCATCCATTTTGCGCTTCGATGGAATACCAATCAACTCACGTCAGGTAGCCACCGACAAAGTTCACACCAATAGTCTGCTGGCTGAGGTACACCATGACGATGATGAGGGTGCGGCGACCGTTGCTTCCTCTGAAACAGTCGAGCCAGCGCGAGCTCTGCTGCTGCTTCCGCTCGTGCTGTTCCCTTTCGATGGCGGACTCGGTAATGGCAATGGCTCCATCGGCGTCAAAGTCGGGACCGTTGTACCTTCGGAAGGCATTGGCTGCCTCCTCGCGCCGGCCCTTGATGAGCAGCCAGCTGGGCGACTCGGGCAAGATGGTGAGACCGATGAGGAGCAGGCCAGGCGGGATGATCTGCGTCATGAGAGGAATGCGCCAGGCCATGTCGTTGTCATAGCCCTTGCAGGCGAGGACAGTGACCGAGTTGAGCCACTGGCCGGTGACGATCATGGTGTTCTGGAGGAGGGGACGACGTTAGCGCGGGGTCGAAAAGCAAAGAGGGTGTTTCGGGGCTTCCCCCACGTACGATGAGCGCGAGGCAGACGCCGCGGATCCTCACGGGAGCCAGCTCGGCGACGAAGACCGGTCCGAGAGAGTGGCCGAGACCAAAGCCCAGCGTGGCGATGACCTTGCCGCCGAAGAGCATCATAATGGAGGTGCTGAAAAATTGCATGATGACACCGCCGGCGCACACGATGCAGGCCACGATGATGGTCCTCTTCCTTCCGATGATGTCGCTGATGAAGCCCGTCGCAAAGGCCGAGCAGAAGATGCCGATCGTGTTAGCTGCGTTGAGGATCTGCTGGTTCGTCGCCGAGATGACCCAGTTCTGGCCGACCTGGTAGCCGAAGCGGCGCGCGAAGGGGGTGACGGCGAGGAGCTTTCCGAGGGTCGTGACCTCGTAGCCGAAGTTGATCGGCAGGAGGTAGATCAGGAGGGCTGCGAGGGGGTGGCTGTCAGCATGGTCTGGAAGTTCAGGGGCTGGCGGAAGTGGGTTGGCGCACTGAAACCAAGCACGCGCTTGTTCTCCCAAATGTCGGCCCATCGCAGCTTGTGATCGGCGCTGCTCGACTGGACGACGGTGGTTGATTCATCGGCGGCCGTGCCCTTCTCAAGAGCAGCAGGCTGCTCGGCATGCCTGTTGTCGGTTTTGGGGTCCATGGTGGATGGCTCGAGTGATGGAGTCCCAATGCTGTGTCTCCGTTCGAATGGTGCCCTGGTGTCCCGGATGTCGAGTGTGGAGTGCGGCTTTCCCCAGAAATGAAGACCGGGGAAGATACTTATATCTTGAGAGCCCACTTGACCCTGGTGTTTCGACGGGAAGCGCTACGCTTGTCGCTTCCTGATCTGTATCCTCGTGGCTGCAGACGAGCGCGTGTGTTTTCTGCTTTGGGGAGAATTTTCTCGGCACCAGGTCCAGGACGCCGGAGAGGAGTCGCAAACCTCGTACAACGGGCCACCGTTGGAAGCCGGCCATCGGCATCAGGGGCGCGTGTTCGGGGCCGGTCAGCGAGCTAAGGCTCTGAAGGGTTAGGTGCTCGCTGTCCCCCGTGGGTTCCTCCAGCGATCATGGGGCTTGGCGCATCCACCTGAGTCAAGGGTTGGGTCGCTTGTCGGCAAACTTGGTCGGCACATCTCCCTCGGAGGCCTTGAGGCTCAAGTCTGTGACAGCGCTTCCACCAGCCAGTTGAAGGTTTTCATATCCTTGGCCCCGCCATGAGGCTGATGGTGCGATCGAACTTCCATCCCCATTCTCTGCTCTTGGATCTTGGATCCAGTTCCTAGGCCGCCCCTTGTCCTGTGGCCTGACTTGGCGTCGGGGATGCAACCCCGGGTCCGGGGAACCTGGAGGTCACCAGACCCGCCATCCGAACTCCGACTCGGAAGTGCCCCGGACTGGTTGAGCGCTTCCGACGAGCATCGACAGCCATTGGACATTGACTTCTTCTTACGGAACACGCACCACCTTCACACCCAGACACCTCTTTTCCCCCCAGGAGAACATGCCCCTGGCTTCCGAACTTGAAAGCCTGACATCAAACTGCATCTCATGTTTCCAGAAATGGAAGTCAGAGGCACCGCTGCCGCGCTCAGAGCTGGGATAACCGAATCTGGGGTGCCTTTCCCCGTGCCCGGATGATGGAGGGGGTGAAAGGCGGGGATGCAGAGAGCCGGGACACTGGCTTGACTGGACAGTGGCAGGGATAGCCCACACTCGGAAATCGGAAATGTCATGCAATGACAAGTCCCCGCGAACCGTCGACAATACCGAGCTCCGCTTCTTATGACCGTGGTATTGCCAACTTGGGCACCTAATGCATTCAAATCTGGCTATATTCTTCCATCGAGCTCAAATAAGGAAACTATGTGATAATCGATCATGAGATGAAGACAAGTTACGACGTTAGCAAACGTGAATCTTGAAGTAACGCCAGCAAGTCTTCGTCCGAGATCAGAACCAAGTTTTGCTTTCCTCCTATTCGATCCTTGCATGGTGCTCAATGGCCGAAAGCTTGTAGGTCGCCTGTCATCGCCATCTCTCGAATCCCTCAGCTCAGGCACTGAGAGTACCAATCGTTCGACCTCACACACGTGCCCGAAGTGCAGCAGGTCGGCCCAGTCCACCCCTGACCACCGCACTGTGCCCATAAGCCGGCACAGTTACCACCACTGGGAGGCGGAGGGGGCTGAGTGGGCGGTTGAGTCGGTGGTTGCGTCGGAGGAGGCGTCGTTGGAAGGGGTGTTGTCGGAGGTGGTGTCGTCGGAGGTGGTGTTGTCGGAGGCGCCGTCGGAGGAGGTGAGCTGCCTCCACTGCCCCAGACAGCCGGGCCAGGATAGGGGTACGAGCTCGGCACGCCGGCGTAGATGTTGAACTGCAAGCCCGGATCGTTGATGTTGTAAGCGCCAGGGAATGCGACTAGGCCAGTTGGGTTTCCACTTCCGCTGCCCGTGACTGCGAACTGGGCGCAGGAGATGTAGAACTGCGGGGCGCGGTAGGCATGGAGACCAATATGCTCAGCTCGAAGGAGGTAGTTTCCAGGGCGGAGATTGGCTGGGATCGTGGTGTAAATTTCTGTCATTTCGACTTCGAAGGGGGGCAGCACGCCCGACTTGTGACCGTGCTGGTCAATCTTGAACCACACGTTGCCAGAAGGCACCCAGGAGTTGACGTTCTGGCCGTCTGGGACTCGTGCCATGTAGAAGATGCTGGGTCCGGGGTGACCCATTGGGGCGTTGGAGGTGAAGCCAACGCGGGTGCCGGCAGCCACGGTTTGAACGGCGGCAGCTGCGCGGCCGGGCATCTCGTAGCACCGCATGAGGTTGGAGGTCACGTCCTCAACAGGGCTGTTGTGTGGGTTGTTGGCTGTCTCGCGGATGTACTGCCACACTCCAGAGCGGACGCCATTAACGATGGTTCTCTCAAACATATCTGTCGTGGTCAGATTTCTGCCTCACACGGATGGAACTAGCTCAAACTCACAGTGACCCATGGCTACTGGAGCCAGGGCTGCTAGCAGAGAAAGAACCTTCATCGTGCTGGTGAGTAGACCTCAAGTCGCGATCTGTGACCTTCAGGCTGACGACGAGAGCAGCTGCACCACAGATTTGATCGACGACGAGGAGACAAATCAGTTACTTTATTTTCCGGATCCGAAGACAAAGAGCTATTATGTTCCTTCTTGCCAAGGGCTTTCCTGTCGTTCATGACCAAAGACCAAAGACCAAAGACCAGCAGACCGCCCAGAGCATCTGTCCATATTAATTAACCCCAATTGCCCACCAATCCGACATCACCAACCCCGTAGACCTCCCCTTTCCAGTCATGAAACCGATGCCAAGGCAAGTAGTGAAGCCTTGGTGATATAATTCTGGTGTTGTAATTGGTCAGCCCCCGTCGAGGGCGGCGGAGGTTGACCTCCGCTTGTCTCCTTTTGCCATTCCATTGCAACACCCATGCAGTAGTTTGCGTGACAGGACTGACACATTCCATGTTAATTGCCGGAGAATGACTGGCTGAGGAGTTAATCGCTTCACAACAAGATGGCAGTGGTATGCAGAATCCCCATGGGGACGGGAACGTTGCCTCCGTGCCGTGTTGCGCTGCAATCTGGTTCGGATCTGATCCCGATGCATGCCTCTTCGCGGGGGAATCTCGATTTCGGAAAGTACCATGGGTCGTGACAAGTGCCTTCACTGCATTTAACGTGTCGGGATTTTCTCCGCCTGTTGGCCACATAAGCTCTCAGGCTCCCAAGAGCTTGGCTATCAACCTGACAATGCCAGCCAATGCACGTCTCCAGCACGTCGGGCACCGGCATATCTATGTAAGCACCTCGGCACAGCAGCGTCCGGAGTGGTTCCGCTGACCAATGCTGCAAGGGGGGACTAGACGGGTGATGATGCACCGGTGATCCTTCACAAGACGCGCCTCTTTCCGCGCCATATTTGCGTCCTTCAGCCGTACATCGTCGTCATTCCGTCGCGCTCTCATCAGCTCCGGCGGATCGTTGACGGGATGCGCAGCAGCGATTATCCACATGGTCAAAGAGGCCGCTATTACTGGTCGTGTGTGTCTTGATTGGGCGGTTGTGTCGGGTTGGGCAGCTCCCGTCCTGTCTCAGCCGGGACGTGTAGCTTCCGTCGAGCTAGCCTCACGGATGCCGGGCTGACATGACCAGAACATTTCGAGAGCTGCCAGCGATCATAGCAAACTACCTCTTTGGGACAGCTTTGCCTACTTGCGCCAATGGCAGGAAGCAGGCTGTGTCGGGAAAAAGGCCCTGCTGGCTGGTTTCGCGATCATCACCTCGATGACGAACCGCATCCATCGTCAGCCTGGGTGAACGCCTAGTAGACCATTGTATCCTTGGATAGTTGGGCCCGGATAAGACCTTCCCGTACTTTTAGGACCTGGAAGCAAGGGATCTAAGGGATCAATTGCTCATTTGGGGCTGTGGAAGCTGGCATACCCGGGCTTGACTCACAGTTGTGGTGATGTCGCTACCAGCACGGCCCGAGAGCTCGACAATCCATCGAGTGCAATGTATGAGCGCGGCCACAAATCTCCCAGCTGTTGTTGATTCTACGCGGTGGAGTCTTGAGCATGTCTTGTATAAGTACAACAGACCCCCGCAGCTTTCAAACAGTCGTCCTTCCTTAGTATCAACTTCACTGGCTATCATCTCACTCCTAGCTACAATCACTACTTCACCATGCGCGCATCAATCATCCTGCTGTCTCTCGAGGCCTCATTGGCCTTTGCTGGCACCATCGTCAAGAAGGCCAACTACGACCCTCTTCCCGGCGGCGACATCGACATTCTCAACTACGCCCTGACACTCGAGTACCTGGAGAGGAAGTTCTACCGAGATGGTCTCGCGAAGTACACCGAGGCACAGTTTCTCGAAGCCGGCTGCGAGGCCGATTTCTACAACAATTTGATGAAGATCAAGGAGGATGAAGAGGTTAGTTGACCGACATCGTACCAGCACTCAAACCCAGACCGGCACCGTCTAACCTCAATTTTACAGACACACGTAGACTTCCTTGCCGGTGCGCTCAAGGACAAGGCCATCCCCGAGCCTTCGTTTGCGTTCCCCGACACCGATGCCCGCTCCTTCCTTGCCCTCTCGTCGGTTCTCGAAGGCGTTGGTGTGTCGGCATACCTTGGCGCCGCCGCCGTCATCGTGGACAAGGCCTATCTTACCGCCGCCGGCTCCATCCTGACCGTCGAGGCTCGCCACGCCTCCTACATCCGTGCCGCAATTGGCCAGAAGCCATTCCCGACCCCCTTCGACACGCCTCTCAACTTCAACCAGGTCTTCTCCCTGGCGGCGCAGTTCGTCACCGGCTTCGCCCCGGGAACACCTGAGCTTCCGTTCAAGGCCTTCCCCAAGCTCACTGTCGACGCCAAGGACCCCCACCACGGCGTCACTTTCACTGGTGCTGCCGCGGAGGCCTACAAGAGCGGTCTTGTCAAGGAGGGTGAGACTGTCTACGCGGTCTTCTTCACTGGGCTGGACACTCTTTACGCTCCTGTCACAAAGCAGGGAGATGATGTAAGTACATACCAGACAAAAGCCTTCCGAAGTGGCCTGCAAATCGCTGACAAACTTAGTACACGCTCGCCCAGATCCCGTCAGGCAAGACCATGCCCGCTGGCCAGGTTTATGTGGTTCTCAGCACCGCCAGTGGCGATGGTACCACAGTCTCTGACGAGAACACTGTTGCTGGAGTTGGTATTCTGGAGCTTTGATCCCTAGCTGCTTGACAGCGAGGGAAGTAAGGTATGACTAATTTGGGCAATGTGTAATGCATCGGGGTGTTGTCCCTGCCGGAAATAATGACCGGGAACTGTATTGTATTCGTATATCAATAATCTCTATTCACAACATCTTCACATCATCGTCACTTGTCCTTAACTTCTTGACCCATGCTCCGACAGCCATATGTGCCCAGATACAGTTCCACCGTGGCCCTTCTCCTAGGCAGTAGTACGTCTGCGCCATCGACTCGATAAGTTCGAGCAACATTTCCACATCCTTGTTCGTGCCAGTCCCGGCAAGCACATCTTCAAATCTTTTCCACTCCTCCTTCGTCAAGGTGGCGATGAGTATTGTCTCCATTTCGGAAGATGTGCGCCAGAACCGTCTCTCCTTTAGCTCCTTGTACTCCTCGCGAGTATGTTGACGCAAGTCGTCATGCGTCGGATTTGTCAACCCATAGCGATCGGCCAGCTGTCGAACTCTGTCGCCCTTGGTCCTGAACCGCAGACGCCGCTCCCACAGCCGATCAATTACATCGAGGCGATCAGGGTGAACCCAACGCGACATGAGCAAGTCGATCTCGGCGGCGGTTCGGTGGATTGTCACACGGTCAGGTCCATTGTCGTAGTCGAATACCGGAAGGTTGTGAGCAAGAGCTCTCCAGAATATGCAGCCTGCGAAAGTGTTGCCGGCGGGATACTCCAAGGTGACAGAAGCGCTCTCGGTTGAAGACTCCCGGACCCAGTCGGGATTGATGAGATCCGTTGGAGTGCCGATGTCGAAGTTCAGGCTCAAATTCCCGAGGGAATAGTCCTCTTTCGATGCTGCTTCGTCTCCAATACCAGTCTCATTGGGGAGTGCAGCTCTCGGGGTATCGGGGATGATGACCACGGGTGTGCCGGGTTTCCGGGGCGGCAAGCCGGCAGCATCTCTCGCGTGCTGAATCGCAGATGCAAGGCGATCCTTATCGGCCGTGGCCGCGTGGAATGCTTCGTCAACTTCTGAAATGGCCGACTTGAGCCTGTCGTTCTCGTCCTGCAGGGCCTGGAACTTCGACGCGTGTCGGCGCCGGTACTCCCGCTGAGCCAGCACACCCCTCTCTCGGCGAGACAATTGCGTGACCTGAGGTAGTGTTAGTCAGATTCCTGATAAGAACGAGGGGTCTGACTTCTGAATAATCGTCAGCCATGATGTCTTTGCTTGGGTTGGAAATCGGGATAATGTTGACAACGTTGACAACCGAGCATTTGGCTGAGTACAACATCTGCTGGTTTCTCAGCACGCCAACGTTGACGGCGTGATTGGCCAGTACGTGGACCATCGGAGGGTTTTAAACCAATCAGACCGCCATTTTGTCGATAACGTTATGCGTTTAGTGGAGACTGCCCCTGACAAGCACAGTGACATGGAAGTTCCAAGAGAGACTGTTCTCAACCCCCTTGACGACCAGTTGAGCGTTGCTGACGATAGGGCCTCCCGAAAAGGCGAGATGGTGGAAGAAAAAGGCATTTGTAGGATTTCATAATTCGGAGTAGTCAGTATAAGACTGCGATTGTCCCTTCCCCCAAGCTATCGTTTCGTTGCAGTCTTCAAGCATCCCGTCAAGACCCCATTCCTTCCCAGACACCAGACACCACGCCATCCAACACACTCTTCACAATGAATGTCATTAAGAACCTTCGCAAGACTACCTACCCTGGCATTGACCCTTTGCGCCCGGAACTGTCGACCCAGGGCTGCTCTGCCCTGGTGACTGGAGCCGGGACAGGCGTCGGGGCCGCCATCGCCAAGGCCCTCGCACGATCCGGCGTCTCTGAGCTCGCTCTCCTCGGGCGCACAGAGTCAACACTGAACCAGACCAAGGCTGAGATCTCGGCTCTCGGGCTGAGCGGAAAGGTCTCCATCTTCATTGCCGATATTACCGACCCTGCCTCCCTCAACACCGCAGTCAAGGCGTTCGCTGAGTCAACTTCGTCCGGAAAAATCGACATCCTCATTGCCAACGCCGCGCATATGTCTGATCTCAAGAGCATCGTTGATCTGGACGCGATCGACTTCTGGAACAGCTTCCGCACCACTGTCCTCGGAAACTTCCACCTCCTCCAGGCTTTCCAGCCCGTCGCAGCCCCCAACGCATCTATTATCCACATCACTACCGCCGCCATCGTCATGCCGTACATCCCGGGCTATGCCGCTTATCGCTCCTCCAAGATTGCCGCCTACAAGTTGTTTGAGACTTTCTTCTACGAGAACCCCGGCTTCTTCGGACTTCATGTCCATCCTGGATTGATCTTCGGGACTGCATCGAGCGGCAAATTCGAGGAGAGCCTCAAGGAGGCTGGGTACGGCCACCTGCAAGATGACATTAGCATCTCGGGAGATTTTGTCGTCTGGTCTGTCAGCGAACAGGCTCGCTTCCTCAGTGGCCGTTTCGTCTCTGCCACGTGGGATATCGAGGAGCTCAAGAGCAAGAAGGCGGACCTCGACAAGGACGCCACCCTGTTCACCGTTGGGCTCCTGGGTTGATGGGTGCAACCTGAAATATTCTTTTGGACGAGGTATTGTCATATGCACTTTGCATGATCGCTCTAGGCAGATAGTATTTAGAATTGTCATGCACTGCTCTTCACCCTCATTACTTGGCTGCATGATTATTGCCAAGAGGAAACGGAAGTAATCGACTGCTGCGCTAGGTAGTTTTATGGCTTGCGTCCTGATGCTGCGTTCTCCTTATTGAAAGGCTGACTTTTTCAATTTTGGATTGGATCTATGCAATTCTGTGAGCTCTCGGGACTCGGCAGGCTCTTCCGACGGACTTGATCTCTTCTAGGATTTGCAAAAACGAGTCTCCATGTCTGTAATCTGCTCCACCATAACTGAGCGTGGTCCCCTTGAGCCACAGCGGCCCCCCGTAGCAGAGAACAGCGATGTTGCTAATCGTGTTTAGCCAAGATCAAAACATGCTCAGGGTCAGCGACATAGTTCATTCTGTGACCGGTCATCCTGCTGATTCTGGCCGTTGAAAAGGCCAGGCACCATCATGAACTGCAGTGAGAGTGAGACGCTAAATTCTGGTATCAGCTTCGTAAAAATCTCACTCACTCACTGATTGTTATCGGCATCCAGGGTTTTCTAGGCCCTGATTGGTCGATCTGATGAGAAATCGCGTGGTGCTGGACCTCGGCTTGGAGAAAAACTGGGTCCTCAAACTGTCACGATCTGGTGCCGAGATGGACCTTCACCAATCCAACCATCTTCAAACAATCACCCGCAACGATCCCCCAGGGTCTCGTGAGCTTACAAGAACATCCAACATACCGATCCAAGGACTAAACTCCCTCCATTGCAAGCGCCGACGACGGTACATCCGCTTTGGTACCATTGCTCACCAGAATGGCCTCAACAACAGACGAGTCTGCCTTGACGACCATCTTCAGCAAGGCGACACATGTTCGGCGCGTGGCACCCAACACATACAGAACGTTTCTCAACGGCAATTGGACCATCGGTGCTGGTTAGTTCCGGGAGCCGAATGCCTTTGATTCGAGCCGATCGCTGACTTGGAGGCCAGTCCCACACGGAGGCTACGTGGCCAGCACCATCCTCCGCGCCGCCGAGGAGCATCTTGCAGCTCGCGGACAGAAGCATTCGATATCGGCCCATTTCGAGTACCTGAACCGCACGGAGGTCGGTCCTGCGATAATTGTCATTGAGGACACCAAGCCCGGGCGCTCCGTGTCGAACATCCATGCGACGCTGTACCAGGGAGACCTGCAGGATGAGGCGCCCTTCATCACGGCGAAGACTCGGAAGCCTGTGGTCGCATATCTCATCAACACAAACCTTGACGAAGAAAGTGGCGTCACCCTGAAGACGGAATGGGAGTTGCTGCCGCCGCCCAAGCCGGTCGATCTCACCAAGATCGTCAGCGAGCAGGACCCGAACTGGACCAGCAAGGATGCGCGGATTGGCATGGCGCAGCGATCCGTCGCCAAGGCGCCGCATAACCTCGATTTCTTCTTCCCGCGTCAGTACGGTAGGCTTGGACTCGAGGACAACTGGCTACGCTTCAAGTCAGGCGAGGGCTGGACCAACGCTTCTCTCGGCTTCATTTCCGACGTGCTGCCCATCGTGATCGAGGGATGGCGGCCTACGATTGATGACGACAAGGATGCACCTTTCAAGAGGGATGAGCACTTCTGGTATCCGACGCTCGCTCTCAACTTGGACGTCAAGAAAGCGCTGCCTGAAAAGGGCGTCGAGTGGCTGTTTTTGCGCACCATGACGAGGCAGGTCCGCAACGGGAGGTTCGATCTTGAGGCCACTATTCTCGACGCCAACGGGGAGCTGGTGGCTGTCGCAAGCCATGTCAACATGGTTTTGCCCCTGGCGCGGAACCTTGCGAAGCGCGGCGCCGGCTCAAAGCTGTGATTGTTGCTCATCATTTTGGTTTGTAGGACTTGTTGGCTTCTGGCAGCGAACCACTAGACTTTTGAAGATGTATAGAGGCTTATTTAAAGTGCTTAGAATGATTGGTGAGCGAAACTGGTTGACATCTGCTGGGTTGTTAGACAGACATGGGAGATAACTAAGTCTCTGCCAGACGAAGATCTTGCATACTATTCGCGAGCTTACATCTGACTAGACCTCGAAGTCCTTGAATCCTGAAGATGTCTTTTCGACCACGAATTGTCATCTTGATTGGATTTGAAAGTGGCCAATGTGATATGATCGGCGTCGAGAGCTTTGCGTGGTCCCGGAATCTCCAGACTCCCGCCTTATTACCACACGCATGCTACAAACACCATGTCATCTTTAGATTTTATGAAAATCACAGAGATGGCTTCGTTCCCCGGAAAGATCATGGATGACGTACCTAGATCTCGAATACCTAGCCTGTAGACGCGATCGTGCGCCGTTTCCCCACAGGAAAGACTCGCCGCTCCCCGACTCCACCGGCCGGCCGCGGCCGCAGCGGGCCCGGCTTCTCGCCCCTTTGGATCCATCAGGAAGGTTGCAGGGTCTGGGGAGTGAAATTTTTCTCCTGGGCACTATGAAACCACCACATTCAAAGCCTGGTCACTTCAGCACCCAGTCGCTCTGCGGGCGTTTTTCTTATCTCTCCCCCCTCCTTCGGAACCGCCCAGCAAGAGTGTACCGATCTTGCCGACTGCCGAACGACCAGCATCATGATATCGAACGAGGTTGCATCCCAGCAGGCCGACATGCAGCAAGGCCACCCCGCCCCCGCAAACGCCACAATCGGGGAGAAGACCCAGGGGCAGGTCGACACGACGGAGGCTGCTGCTGTGCCAGAGTTCGAGGAGGGAGGGTATGGATGGTAAGGAAGGACTTCCCACGAGTCATTGGGGCATCTCGACTAACAATTCTCCCACCAGGGTCGTGGTTGTCTGCGTGGCACTCGTCAACATGCACACGTGGGGTCTGAATTCTGTAGGTGTTGGCCAAACAGAGGTCGCCGGTCTGATGCTCAACTGACCCCTGTAGTCATTCGCTGTGTTCCTCGCCTACTACCTCAACTCCGGCCAGTTTGATGGAACAAGCCCGATTGTCTTTGCCTTTGTTGGCGGCATCGCGTTCTGTCTTGGTAATGCCCCCCTATGCCAACGTCGATTGACGTCAGCCATATGCTGACAACTTCGAAGCCCTGATGACTGCTCCTCTTGTCACCATTTCAGTACGACACCTCGGCTCCAGGTACACTCTTGGACTTGGCGTCATCATCCAGACAAGTGCACTGGTCGGAGCCTCCTTTGGAACCGAGATTTGGCACCTCGTGCTCACCCAGGGCATCGCCTTCGGTCTCGGTGTCGGCCTCTCCTTCAACTCCACTGTCTCCGTTGTCTCGCAGTGGTTCGACAAGCGCCGCTCATTCGCCAACTCCCTTACCACCTGTGGCTCTGGATTCGGCGGTCTCATCTACTCGCTTGCGACCAACGCAGCCATCTCCAGCGTCGGGCTGCCTTGGGCCTTCCGCATCCTTGCTGTCCTCACCTTCGTCGTCAACGGGACTTGTTGCATCCTTATGCGGGATCGCAACAAGGCTGTTGGTACGGTCCTGTCGGCGTTCCGCTGGGAGCTTCTACGCAAGAAAGAGTATCTTCTCTTCCTCTCTTGGGGCTTCTTCAGCTTGATCGGCTACACTATCATCATCTTCTCTCTGGCCGATTACGGCCAGAGCGTCGGTCTGACAGCCAGCCAGGCCTCGCTAGCTGCGGCCATTATGAACCGTAGGTCCCCTCCTCATACGTGCTTCCATTTGGTCTAACATCTTCCAGTCGGACAGGGAGTTGGTCACCCCATCATTGGCCTGTCAAACGACCGCTGGGGCCGCTTCAACGTGGCAGGCCTCAGCACACTGCTCGCAGGCCTGACGACATTGTTCATCTGGGTGTTTGCGGGCAAACACTTTGCCGGGCTGATTGTGTATGCCCTTTTTGGTGCTCTGGCGGGATGCATTTGGCCGACAGTGGCCGCCGTCGGCGCCGAAGTCGTTGGACTTCCCCTGCTTCCATCTGGTAAGTCTGGCTGCATTTGACAACCTTGTCTTTCTCCTGCACTGAGTGCTGACTGGCTTCATAGCCCTGTCTATCTTCTGGGTATTCTTGTCGATGCCGGCCTTGTTTGCGCAGCCCATTGCCCTGGCAATCAAGGGTTCTGGCGCGAATGGATATCTCGGTGTGCAGTTGTTGGCCGGGCTTGCCTACATCGTGGCCTTTGCCTTCCGTAAGTCATCCATGCCGCCAAATGACGACCAATTGCTGACGATCCAAACAGTGTGGCTACTTCGGGCCTTCAAGTTCTGCCAGCGTGATGTGAGGGAGACGAGCTCGGATACGGAGTTTGAGGACGGAGGCGCCGAGGTTGGGGAGAAGGCAGCAAAAGGGGGTAAGCTTGTCGGTGGACTTTTCTCCATGAAGTACAGGCTGTAACGGACCGTCTGCAAACAATTCAAAATCAAACTTGTTCAAGGGAGAATTGGATTTGCGTGACCATGGACCACGTATCTGCACGTCTATCCAGGCCTTGAGGTCTGGACGTCGCCACGCTGAAAAGCGCGAGCAACAGCCCGACTAACAATCGGATATGACATGATCTTGTCTTGCAGACCATACCTCGCAATCTCTCGTCGAATGACACCTTTCTGTGTCTTCTACATCGCAACCCAGACTCCGGCCCCTTGATAGCTTCTCATGTCTTTCTTCTGATACGTAAGTCCCTCAAAGTTGATGCGGTCATTGCACTTGGTCACTGCGTGATCCTGGAATTTCGTAGTCATCTTCAGCATGAATGATGTTGATGTAATACCGGGCATGTTCTGGTGGTGGCCTTGTTGAAGAGAGACTCGGACATCTCTTG
Organism: Plectosphaerella cucumerina; assembly: GCA_020746995.1. Classification (NCBI taxonomy): domain Eukaryota; kingdom Fungi; phylum Ascomycota; class Sordariomycetes; order Glomerellales; family Plectosphaerellaceae; genus Plectosphaerella; species Plectosphaerella cucumerina. The sequence goes on from JAGPXD010000007.1 coordinate 803,284, forward strand.
AGCCGGCAGCCTGCCTTGCCTTACCTTGACATCTAGTGACTTAGAAGCTCCCTGTCGCCAACAAAGAGAGAGGCGCCCACTAAGCCCTAGTTCTCCTCGGACAATCTCAATTCGGCCTAAATATACAAACACCCTATTTGTCAATTTGGCGGCTTTCCAACATGATCGGTCCAAGTTATCAATATGCCTGTGCAATTAGTAAATGTAGGTCCTTTGAAAAATCGATCCATTAATTTAGCACGAGATCTAACAACCTCCGATTAGTCCAATGGTAGGATCCGATCTGGTGTGATGCTGAAATTGGATTCAGCCTCATTGCGGCCCTGCCGATTATCTCAATGCAACCACATTCGAGAGATGGGGGAAATTGTCAGATAGATGACGCACATTTTGGACTTGAGTCTCTCATATCTCGGGTCAAGCCCATTCCTCTGGCTGCTTGATATGCCTCCACCTCAATGTCTGGCAGGCTTACCTGCCCGCCTAGGTACGTAGATAGCCAGCCGGACATCATGTTGCTTGAGGGGTTTGAGGTGCCGCCGCGATGATCCGGAACGACATCCGTGATTGACATGCATGTAAAGGCTTGGCGCTACCCTCAGAGGAAGTAGAACACCTCAGCTTGTCTGCCCTCGGTTGCATCCGAGGCGGAACGCCAAGTTAGGGAGGTATCGAACGCCGCATGTAACCTATTGACCATGTTGGTATGGCGAGCACAACATGTCAAGACTTCCAGGCAAGTTCCATTGCGCCAAGTCACTCTGGCCGGGCCGTACCGAACGAAAGAGGAAGTTCGAACGAAGACCCCTGGTCGATGATTGCTTGATGGGGCGCTTGTGCGCGAGGCACACCACACACCGCCTGCGCCTTATCACGGGCGGGATCTTGAGATATGGGGGCGCCCCGTACTATGGTCCGGGCGGACAATCTCCACAAACGCAGCCTTCCAATAGAGCCCCCTGTGTATGGGGGTAGGGCGGCTCAGAACGGAAGGTCGACGAAAATACGAGGACGAGCGATGTCGCCGTGTATGGCTGAAAGACGGACGAGCATGGTAAGGAGGGCGAGACCGGCGATGAACAAGTACGACGAGGCTTATAAGTAGCTCTGAGAGGTCCTCGATCAATGCCTGTCCGTCGTCTGTCAGCCCCTTGTTGCTTTGGCCCATCCCCTGTGCCTTCAATCCAGTCCCCCTGCCAACATGGTTCCCAACTTCTGGACTCGGGTCGCCGTGCCCGCGTGCATCGCGGCCCTGGCATCCGTTGCCAATGCGCAGCAGATCCGTCGTTGCGCTAACGAGGCTCCGACGATGGAGCAGCTCGCCCAGGCTGCCAACCTCTCCCGGCTGGACGGACTGGATGGACTCGAGGCTCGATCCGACATTCCTACCCCGATTGTCATCCCCACATACGTCCACATTCTGGCGTCTGCTGAGACCGTTGCTGGTGGCTGGCTTTCGGTGAGTTCTCTTCGCCATGGAAGCGCCTAGATTGTCATCATTGACTCTGAAAACAGGATGCGGACATCAAGGGACAGATGGACGTCCTGAACGCGGACTTTGGCGCCCACAACATCACGTTCAACGTTCTGGAGACCACCAGGACCATCAACAACGCGTGGTCAACGGATGGTGACGGCACGAACATGAGGCGCCAGCTTCGCCGTGGCGGCTACGATGCCCTGAACCTGTACTTCATGAGGTACGTCAGCGGCTACCTCGGCTACTGCAGCCTGCCGAGCGTCCGTGGCGCGTCCAACATTGTCGGAGATGGATGCGCGATCCTCGCTTCGTCTATCCCTGGTGGCTCCGCAGCCCCTTACAACGAGGGCCGGACTGCCACCCACGAGATTGGTCACTGGCTGAACCTCTTCCACACTTTCGACGGCGGCTGCTCCTGTGTCGGAGACATGATTCACGACACTCCCGCTGAGTCGAGGGACCACTACGGCTGCCCCATCGGCCTCGACTCCTGCCCTGACCGCCCCGGCCTGGACCCCATCCACAACTACATGGCTTACACCGACGAGTGAGTGACCTAGGCTTGGATTGGCTCCTTTGGTGTGGATGATGATGCTAACGTTTGGCAGCGCTTGCATGCACGAGTTCACCCTTGGTCAGGCGTAAGTGTCATCCATCACCCAACAGATCGTCCGTTTCTGACACACTGCAGATTCCGTATGCGCAGCGCTTGGTATAACCTCCGTCTCGATAAGTGAGCGAGCCATGCGGCGCTCGAATAGTTAGCTGCACATTAGGATACCGGCATGACGGCAAGAGGCACAACCATGTCCCACCTCATGGATTGACGATACTTGCACAATAGTACTCGTAAGATGTACATGTACACAATGATGAAGTCCGAGTTTCTTGCAATGTCCTCTAACTAGGACATATGATGACCTGGATTAAGTGAACGCATAGCTCCTCATCCAACTTCGTTTTTCTCTTCTACTCCAATGCAAGAGCAGAGAGAATGATCTCTCGCCAGTACCATAGCCCTGCCCAGGTGGCTCCGGGACCAACAACCAGCCACCCAGTCATGACAAAGGCGGCAGCCATTGCGGCAGTTCTTGTCCTAATGTAGCCAACCCGTCTCAAGTCCCAGACCGAGTAAAGGTTTGAACAAAGAACGACCACTGCCATGACTGCCAGGTTATGATCGAAAATGGCTGGCGTCAGCAAGATCTCCGGTGTCTCGGCTGAGGATCCATCTAAAAACCCGGGAAAGCCATGGAGATCCTGGAAAAGTATGGCGAGTGGACTAGCTCCAGTGTGTATGAGAACTGCCAAAGCTGCCGAGACTTGAACCCAAAATGCAACCTGATACGCTCGCCTGAGTGGGCGAATGTCCTTGTTTTGGTAGGCAGCGTTGAGAGCATCAACTTGAGCAGCAGAGCTGGATGGCAGCCCCTGCGTTCTTCGCCGCTCAAGAACAGATGTCGATACTCTCACAAAAATATTGAACAGTAGTGGTGAGAGCTGCCAGATGGGGGCAGACCACTCCCAAGATCGGGCTGGATCCGGCATGGTAAAAAGTAAAGCGGGAATGATGTACCCAACAACTAGTGAAGGCAACAGAGAATTGGCCAGCGCTGGTGACACAGGACATCCAGTGGGAACGGAGTGGCCGAACAAGGGAAGGAAGATTGCATGGACAGCGGCTACACGAGCGGTTCCCTGAAGCTGAATAGCGCAGGATATCAGGATCGGGAAAGCGAGAGGTGTGAGCTGGTTTCCGATGCGATGACCTTCGATCGAGAAGATGAGAAGCGGCGAGATGAGCTGGCTGGCAGAGTAGAGGAGGCTGACTCTTTCAGAGATGCTAGCGTCCAGCGGCCAAACGGACGTGGCATCAAAGAATCGGTCGGAGCTGTAGGTAAATACTGTCAGGATGAGAGAGGCGACCATGATGGGGAGAAATGTCAGCCATGCGACGTTTGACATTGAGTTGGAAATCCGCTTGGCCGGCAGCTCGTCGCCGAAAGGGATGGCTCGCGCTCGATGAGGCACTGGAAGTGTCTTGATATGCGACCCTCCGAGCATCAGAGCGCCGTTCCGACTCAATAGTTGTTCGCTTCCAAGGAATGGCATGGCGCAGGTGTTGACCAGGTAAGACATGATTGGCCTTTCGTGGGCGAAGAGGGCCTGTTGCTGGTGTGCGGCCTTCACGACGGTCTTCGCTCGACGAAGCCTGGTGCTCTGGACCTGATGAAACGCTCGAGCAAGCTCTTCAGTGCGAAGACCATCGAAGTTGCCGCCCCGAAGGTCTCTCAGACGCATCAGAGCGTTGACGAGGTCGGCACATGCCTCAATGGCAATATTGCCGCCATGTCCGTTTATCGGGTTCGGCTAGAATGATTCACGTCAGTGTGGTACTTTTGGAGGAGATCTGTTTGGGGTGCCTACCTTGTGGGCAGAATCTCCAATGGTGACAATTCTTCTGAAATACCACTTCTTAAACACAAATTCGTGCAAAGGGGTCAGCGCGGACGAGATCCTGTGCTCGACAACGTCGCCAAATGTGATGCGCTCGGTGATTGGAAGATCCCGGTGTTTCGAGAAGAACTCTGCCTCGTCAACGTTGGTGTAGCGAGGAATGTCAGACCCGCGCCTCGTATGCCGGAGCCTTTCGAAGAGGAACCAGTAAACCTTGTCGTCCGGTCCCGTGACGACAAGCTGCGACTTCTGGTCCCCGAGGACCATCTGCTGATCGCCCTTTGGCCATCCGGGAACATGCTGGGCAATGCCAAAACTGCATCGATAGAAGCAAGCGGCGTCTCCCTCCTCGTCGGGGTCAAAGTGCCCAGGTTCAAGCTTGGTGGCGAGCCCTCTCATGATCCCTCGGACGGTGCTGTGGACTCCGTCGGCACCCACCACGAAAGTCCCGGCATAGCGAGAGCCGTCTGCGCAGGAAACCTCGACCCCTTCCGACGCAAGCACAATGTCCGAGACTGCTTTGTTAACTACGACCCTGTTCTTATGCTTCAGATTGTTGTACAGAATCTTCAAAAGATCTTGGCGATCAAAGAACAAGAACGGGTACCCATGTCTGCAGTGTTTGCTCGTCAGCTCCTGCTTTGGCCCTCTAGATCGAAGTACTTTACCGGCGGACCATGTGCTTGGTGATGTCGCCCAACTTGGTGAGTATCGAGCCATCGGCACGACGAATGTACGTCTGGCCAATGCTGATCTGCCCTTCAAGAAACTCAGAGATGGCGTCGTAAATGCCCAGTTGATCCAAGACTCGAAGCCCGTGTGGGAAGAGGCCAATGCTCGCGCCCACGTCGCACACGACGCTTGAGTGCTTCTCCAGCAGAATGTAGTCGAGGTCGTGCTTTTCGAGAATGTTTGCCAGAGTCAGGCCGGCAATGCCCGCGCCCACAATGACGATTTTGAACACAGGAGTTTCTGCCATGTGTTTTATCGTCGGCGACGTAGCGTTAGAAGATGTAGGTATCGGCGAGGACTTTGCGATGAACATGGAATCTGCGCAGGACTTTGAGGGTTATGAAATTCAGGACCAGCATTCAACCCACTGTTTGCTGCTTTTCAGGCTATTTGTTGGGCGTTGGGGCATCACAGGGGTCCGTGAGACCATACGACGCAGTATCCACAGCCTGCGGTCGGTAAGATCGCTCCTTCGGGGAAGGTCAGGCTTCAGTTGCGGAACACCAGGGTTGAAATCCTTCAAGGCAACCACGCGCATGTACTCGTAAGATAGGCCAGCTCACTGCCGCGTGGCCTTCGAGATGTTAGATCCATCATCCATTGGCAGCAGCCAGTCCCCGATTTTTATTTCGGCTCTCGATCTGTCTCTTGGCTGGCCCAAAGACATCGGCAATTGGGTGTAGGGTCTGGCCTGGGTGGCAGAATTAGCGGCGCTCTGTCCACACATCTCGTCACATGTTGACAACCCATCGTGTAAAGCTGATGACGATGTTCGGGGCAATGCTACGAACCCGAGTCGGAGCATGATTTACGGATGCATAATGCGAAAATCAGATGTGAACCCGACATTGCGGGGGTTTGCCGGCGAGTAAGGGGTCAGGGGGTCAACAAGGGGCGTCGATCCACTCGGCCGCGAAGCAGAGATGACGCTGCCAAGCGCACCGTAGATTTTCTGCTTCCCAAGACGATCATCGAGAGCAGCTTGTTATTCTGTATTATCTGCACGCTAGAAAAGTCGAGCAGGAACATGGAATCATCAATTAGACACTTCGCATAACTCTGGTAGGGGTCAAGTTGTTTGGTGAGCTCTTGGGGCTTCGAAGACTCATGTTCGTCAAGGGCAGAAAACCCGGCAAGTGGGATATTGAAGATCAGGTATGGAAGGAAATCCCTTATTCTGCATGCAGCTTTCAGGAACTTAAAGGTAACCTTAAGTCATTAAGCTTAAAGCACACCGGACGGGGGTGCCACGGCCAGATCCAGGCCAGAATCCGGGGCACCGCCACGCGGGGTTTCGTAGTGAAATCCACCGAATCCGGGAATACGCAGCGGTCCCGACGATGTCGTATTCCTCACTTGGCATTTCGTTCCCCGGGCCTTAGGCCCAAGTGCACCCTTCGCCACGTCGCTTGACGGTCATAAGAAGAGCTTGATGTCCCTCATCTGTCTTCCCTCCTTCAGGCACATCAATTTTGCTATCCGCTCGTCCTTCCACGATGAAAGCCTTCACTTTCGGCTCAAGGTCAGTCATGTTTGTTACTTTGATGGTCTGAATGGCACTGACCTGTTTGAAGGGCCAACATCATTGGCTACATCGTCTGTTTGATACTTGACCGTGTCCACGCCGCTCCCTTTGACTCCAATTCCTCTACTGTCACCGAGTGCCAGCAAGCTTTCGAAGACGGTCCCTTCTGGATCACCGCAAACTGTATCGACCCAGTCTACGACACGCCGGTCTTCACCTCCGACACCGAGGAAACCCAGCCCGTTCCTCACCGAAAGGTCTCTGGCTACTTCAACGGCACGAGAGCCGATTTCAACTTCTACCTGCCCCCGGCCGAGGTCTGGAAGGGCAGGTTCTTCCAGCATGTCTACCCTCTCCAAGATTCGAATGCTCGCCCTGAACGAGTTGCTTTCGGGGTGGAATACGGCGCTTACACCGTCAACGTGGCCGGCGTGGGTGGTTACAGGGCCGATGCTGCTGCCGCGAAGCTCTCCCGCAAGGTCGCTGCCGAGTATTACCGCTCGCACTGTGGTCACATCTACGGCTACGTCTACGGCGGCAGTGGCGGGTCTTTCGTGACGGCGGGGGCCGTGGAGAGCACTTCAGGGGTTTGGGACGGGGGCATACTTCTGATCCAGGGCATCCCGATGAGCAATCCGAACAACTGGCCCATTCGCGCTATGGCTGGGCTGTTCCTGGATCCTCAGAAAGAGAGTATTATCGACGCTGTCTCGCCGGGTGGCAGTGGGGACCCTTTCGAAGCTCTGAGCGAAGATGAGCGTGAGGTTCTCAGGGAGGTCACCGCCCTCGGCATCCCTTTGTCGTCTTGGGAGGTTTTCGAAGACGTGGGACGAAACGGAATTGGAATGCTCAACCTCATCACAATCATGGTGGCTTCGGCCATCAAACAGCGCGATCCTTTATACCCTTACGACTTCTGGACCAAGCCTGGGTATCTTGGGACTGAGGAATCTGCTCTTGGCGACGCCTTTCGCAATGCGCTCGTTTCATTCAACTCGACGATCGGCAATGTCATTACTGCGGAGGACGGGACACCTACATCAGTCACTCTTGATGGTGTCCCAAGCAATATCACAGTCCTTGGCTTTGACTTTAACGTCTACTCGGACGGTCTTGTCGGTTCCATCACTGGTCAGCTTCATCCCGACAACGGCACCTTCACCGTGGATCCAACCTCAAACGCTACTGTTCTGGCGAAGTTGCAAGAGGGGACCGTCATCCAGGTCGACAACCGTCTCTTCCTGTCCGGGATTGCCCTGTACCGGCATCAGGTTCCTCCTGTCGAGGATGGCTACTACGGGTACGACATCTTGAGAGACGCGAACGGCCAACCCCTCTATCCTCAGCGCGACGTTCTCATGGCCCCTCAGATCGCCCGCAGCGCAAGCGGCGGCGTTTCGCACTCTGGCAACATCACAACCAAAGTTATGGTCCTTCAGACGCTTCTTGACTATGAGGCGTGGCCGTGGCATGCCGACTGGTACAAGCGACGAGTTCAAAGCTCACTCGGGGACAGGTTTGAGGACAACTACCGGCTCTACTACATGGAAGCCGGATTGCATGCCATCGAGTCGCCGCAGTTCGACCCGCCCCATTCCGCCTATGCTGTTCCTGCCGGTGGACTCGTCGAGCAACATCTTCTCGATCTCAGCGACTGGGTGGAAAGAGGTGTTCTGCCCCCCAAAGGAACTGGGTACACCATTGATGAACTTTCTCAAGTTCACCTTGCTACCAGCGCCGAAGACCGAGGGGGCATTCAAGCCACTGTTGCACTGACGGTGGATGGATCCAACCGAACGGAGGCTGAGGTGGGAGAAGCAGTCGTCTTTCAGCTGCAAGTTGAGGTACCACCGGGCGCTGGAGATGTCGTGTCGACTGAGTGGGACTTCGACGGGAGTGGCATCTACACTGCTCTTGACTTTGGTGAGATAGGCCCGGTGGTGAAGCTGGATGTCTCACATGTCTACAAGACTCCAGGGACATACCTTGCTGGTGTCCGGATCTCTTCTCAGCGGTACGGAATAGCCGATACTCCTTTCGCTCGGGTGTGGAACCTTGCACGTATGAGAGTGGTTGTTGAGTAATGGGCGACTGCAGTTAAACATCAGTCTAGACATGACACGTTAAGGTAGTGTGTTCAAGTGGCCTCTACATGTCACGGCAGCCACTCTTTGTAGGAAGACCCAAGTAACTCCCGCAGCTCTCGAAGGACGTGTTTTCCCCAGCCATCCAGCCACCAGTACCCATGCAGTGACTCCAGAAGTACGCCAAAGAAGCCCAGGATAATAAGGGCCGCCCGCTCCTTCTCGTTCAGTACCCTGATGAACGACTCGTCAAGGGCCCATATCCAGGACATCACCGAAATGAAGTCCTCGCCCTTATTCTCGTCTGAAGCCGGCTTGGGCCGCGCAAGCTGCTCGAAGCAGCCGCGAATGGATGCGATCGGTGCCCTGAAAACAGTAGCCTCTTCGGCGCCGAGAGATACAGTGACGTCGGTCGATAACTTGTCTAGGAGTCTGTTCCAGTCCCAGCCAGGATGGCTGAGATCGAATCGACGGTCTCGAGGCTGTAAATCGGTCGATGGGCAACTACACCCAGATGGACGTTCCTTCGGGCCTGCATTCGGATCGAGAATACCAGAGAAGATGACCGAGGATCCGAATTGGCCGATGATCATTCTGACGCCGCGAAGTAGGTTGAGCCAGGCGACGCATCCGTCACTGGCGACAAGAACGAGATCGCCTTTTCTAGGCCCTCTCGCAAATGCAGTGAAGCTGATGAGTGCTGTGATGACATAGACTGCCTGGGCGTTGTCGATTGTCGTGTTTGTCACCATTGATGAGGCGGTCCTGATCGCAACTGCGTAGTGCTTCTCGGCAAAGCTGAGGTGTTTCGGTGCCTGCAGGATGTCGGTTCTCGCGAGGTGGAAGGCAGAGATGGAAAGCATGGCTTCGAGAATACCCGGGTGGTCTTTTGCAAGGAGAGGGGCGCCGTTGCTCCAGATATGCGGCTGTCCAATCGTGGGGGCGGTGACGGTGAGATAGTGGTGGAAAACCATCATCTCCTCGATGCCGAATGTCGAGGACGATTGAGGCGAGCCCTCTGTGGAGGGACTCCGCCCGTGCTGTCGGGATAATGAACCATTTCCCAGAGCTTCGAGCGTTTCGCGGGACCAATCACCCCGGGGGCGCCCTGGTTTCCGGCGTCCATCGTCCTGAGGCGAGGCAGACGAAGACAATTGACTGGCATCGCGCGGGAGAAAATCGCAGGGAACGCCGAACCTCTTGCATTTGTCGCACTCTGGCTTCGACTCGTCGCACTGCAAAAAGTGTCAGCGAAACGGCATGGCGTGCCGAGGGTCCTGGACTCACCTTGATCTTGCGCTTCTTGCAAGTTCGGCAGCCATGTCGCGACTTCTTGTGGGATCTTCTAGACTGTCCAGCGGTGTCGACCGGGGTCACCGAGCGCTCGCTGCCGACGGTTCCGTTTGGGTTCGACTTCTCTAACGGCTGATTGACGTCTGACATGGCGAATTGTCTGCTGCTCGCCGGTCGCTGATGACGAACGGGCGAGATTTGCGGAAGTTTGGAAGCGAGACCCGAGATTTCCGCATCGGATACGTAAGATGAATGGCGATGCTTGCTAGACTTTTACGGGTTAGCAGCTGTCGGGCCGAGTCCGGGGAATGTGTAGCACCCGAAAATACTGCGGCGAATGCCGTTCAGGGGCATGGACGCCACCTGACGGCTGGTCTTCAAGGGGGACATGACATGTTCCATGGCCGGCCTACAAGCAGCCCAGTCGCTTGGATGAGCTGCAGCATTGATGGCACTTCCGTTTATGCTAACAGTCGTCGGTCTTGTTCTCCAGTCGTGCTAGGTACCTACTTATTTCTCATGAAATCCTTTCCTCCAGCAACTGTACAACTTGCCCGTACCCCCAAGAGTGCCAAGACGATTCCCCTTTCTCCTCAGCTGTTGTCCGCGCTGCTTCCTGGCGTCTCAGTTTTGTGAACCAGCCGTACATTTCCTCCACTCCCACCGTCATTTTAAATTGCAGCAAGTTTGCTCCTTACTTTCCGGACTTGGCCGCCGTCCAGGTCGCGATAGCGTCCATGAGAGGTGGAGAGAGCGCGTCGTAGGTCTCCAGACCAAGAGATTTGAACTGGTTCCTGACATCGCCCATGCGAGACGGGTCAAATCCTTGTTCGATGATGGAAGAGACGAATGCGGCAAACTGCGGCTCCTGCCACCCCTGCTCATCCGACAACTCGGTATGGACAAAATCGAGGCCCTTGAATGCGTGATCCTTCTCGATACGGCCGAACAGGTGGACGCCGCAGTCGATACAGGCATTGCGTTGGATGGCTGCGTTCGGGTCGATGACAGAGAGCTTATGGCCGTTGGCCGTGACCTCGACCTTGTCCCTGGGAACGACGGCGATGACGGAGAAGAGGGCGCCCTCCGGCTTCCAGCACTTGGAGCAGCCGCAGGCATGGTTGTGGAGAACGTTGCTACCGATGGCCACCTCGACGGGGTTTGAGGTGCATTTGCACCTCAAGGTGCCTCCGTTGAAGCTCGAGCTTCCCTTGCGGATGCCATTCTCGAGGCTGGGGTGGAGGGGGAGAGACATGGCGGATAGCTTTCTGGTCTTCTCGTACTTTGTAAGGAAGGCAATGAGAGATACGACGACGGCTGTGGATATGGCAATCGGAGCACGGTTTCTCTTGATGAATGACTGAGACGACATATTAGTGTTGGCTCGAGGTCTTAGTGGTCGGGCTTTTGAAGGGGCTGGTTTGAGGCTTCAAGACGAGCTTCGGCTGAGCTTTCGGCGCACTGATGTCGGAATGAGGACGATGAATTCCGTGATGTCGGAGGGAAGTTTGACGAGGGGAAAGATCACACTCCCCTCTCGGCGTTATCAACCTTCCCCGCGCGTCGCGAAGCAATAGGGTCGTGATCCGGGTCGAGTCAGTCCCCAATCCCCGATGGGACGTCTTGGAATCCCGACATCCCGAGAAATCACCACCCCTCCGGCACGAGCTTGGGGTTGCATAGCCAAGCACGCAACCACCGTGGCTAAAGTCCGACCGTTCCATCGGAGCTGTTTCGCTCCCCGCGCTGGGGATCCCTTGCGCGGAACACGGCGCCGTATGCCGTGTTTTGGTCCGTGAGGTGAAGTCAAGGGGTTGAGCAGAAGACTGCGCCTGGGAGCTAAACTGCATCTGCCGAGTTGATCCGCCGCGACGGCTTTGTTTCGGCTTCTTGCCGGCAAATGAAGAGTATTTAGAAACAAGGCCCCTCTTCTTTTGATTCTTGTAGCTGAAGATTCGCGTTCTCGCGATTCCGAGCCGGCAGTTATTCCTGTGATGGCTTGAATGCTCACTGCCACTGCCTGGCTCAACCGCGAACAACCGGCATGCCCCTTGGGACCGAGGAGGTCCAAAATCTCAGAAGACGATATACCCTCACATCGACCCATCATTTCAGTCGTTCCTTCGATCACAGATCTCCAAGGTTCTAGCGGCTTAGAGCGCGGGACGACAGGACGTCCTCAACTTCATGGTGCCGCACCGGAACTACGCCGGCGGTCCCTGGAGTTCAGGCCATGTCGGTTTGGCACATGCCCCTGTTCAGCCTGTCCTATGTCAAACCATGGAAATGTCATTTATTACCTCGCTCATCGGTGGGACTGACCGGTGACAAAGACCCTTATCAGCGGTGACTGTGTTTGAAGTTCAATTGACGAGCTCTCGGAAATAGCACGATGCAGTGGGGTCTTGCGGCGCCCTATCGTGTGTTAAAACTACCCGATTGGCGCAGCGGATTGGAAGGGCGCGCGGAAGTGCGCCAAGTTTTTTTTTGACATGACACGTCTTTGACATGTTGACCCACCAATCTCCAGCTTCAAAAAGTCGACATCAAGTTGCACAGAGAGCTTGCCTACCAGTCTACCAGAGATCAGCCGCGCCACACATTACAATCGCAAGGGACGATCTTGATGCCTCTTCGCTACAACTGTTCAATTGTCGGCATATCACCATGGGCTTCCGTGCTCCTTCGTCCACCAGCGTCGATCTGATCCCCTGGGATCATGAATCCGCAGATCACACCCAGCGTCTCATCGAGCAGCGCATCGAATGCGGCTGGCATGCAGATAAGCCTGATGGGCTGTGGAAGAGGCAGCAGGGGCAGGGCACAAAATGCATCTACTGGGTCGTAAGTGACCAATTGCCTTATTTCGCCGAGGATGATGGGGTCTGATTGCGTCAACAGGTGATCCGGCCCGACGACACGGGTGTGGCCCAGAACCTCGAAGCTCACATAAGCCCGGAGGTGAGATTCTGCTCCATGGCGGCCCGCTCCCGAGACTGAACCCCAGCGTAGCAAAGAATCCCCTTGCTGGACACCTGCACGACACTCATGGGCGCGCCGGTGGTACCCACGAGAAAGCCGTTCATCCCGGTCGGACATATCGGCCTTGACACGACACATCCGGACGCGGACAAACTCAACCTCGACAAACCGACTGAAGCAGTTATCTGGGTCAAGAGCCTATTCATCACCAAGTCGTTGCAGTGTAGCGGCCTGGGCAGAGCTGCGATGGACACCCTAGAGGCCATGGCTGCCTCTGAGCCCCTGAGTGCAAGGACATTGATGCTCGACACTCTGCAGAAGGACGACCAGATGAAGCTCAAGGCCCCCAAGGTACGTAGCCCTGGGGAAAGATCGCGATACCATCGATGATGGACTAACATGCCTCAGTTGTCGACCCAGGCGTGGTATGAGCGTCGTGGTTACCGGACCATCCGCGAAGAGCCAGGGTTCTACAACGAAACCGAGGTTCCTGAAGCCAAGGCCTATGAGGGATTCGTTGCCAGAACGGTCTTTATGCGGATGGACCTAATTTGAGGCAATAAGGGAGTTCTTATGGCATGTGATGGAGAGGTGAGGTGCTGTCGGGCGTCGTGATCTGTCAATTGATGCGATGTCACTCTCACTGGTGCTGACAGCGCTGCATGGCGATCAATAGGGGCGCAATGGCCTCAGCGCTTGGCGCTGCAGCCCACGTTGACTGCATCACCAACGGGACCGGGACTGTCACGAGTTCTCCGGGGTCAGAGATGCCGTAAACAAGTTTCCATCTTGTCGCCATACCTCCGAGGGGATTTCAAACCAGCAGCATGCTGGGCCTCACTTCTGCTTTGTTTGTTTCCTTCAAATATGAGCCACGTTCAATCATGCCCCGTCTGATACTCCGATAAGGTGAGAGAAGGTGATCAGGCATCGATCCGGGACACCCGACAGACACCCCGATATCCGGCAGTTCCAGGTCAATGAGGGGAAGCGGGCGGGTGTCTTTGTCCCCCACGGGCGATGATCGCAGCGTCGGTGGAACGATGACCACCGCCGACCCCAACCCCGCATCAACCACCACGTAGTTCTATCACCGATCAGGCAGGTGGAAAGCCTCTGAACAACGTCAGAGGCGGGCGACGACATGATCCAACACCACCGGGTACGCTCGGCGACCCCATGCAGCTGCCTTTACGGGAACACCATGACTCGATTGCATGGCCATTGCGAGCCATGACGACACCGCGAGTCTCGCCCGCCTCACACCGACCGCCCGAGAGGAAGACGCATGTTGGGGAGCTGTCGTGGGGCAGCACAACTACCCCGCCGACGGAGGTTGGGGAGCATCTCGAGATGATTCGCCCATTCGCACATACCAAGACCTCAAGCTGGTGTTGGGCCCGGGACGACGCTGTCGAAGACGCGTGATTCTTGTTCTTCCTGCCGATGGAAGCCATTGCCCAATGGCAACCTGCTCAGGACCGATGGCGAAGACGGATGGCGACATGAGGAGCAGGTCAGCAAGAAAAGAGCACTTATACCCGGTGTGCCTCTGCCGCCCATCCTCGTGTCTTCCCCCCGTCTGACCAAGGTGATTGTCCCATCTGGTCAGCTTACACCCAGCAGAGACACCATAATGCGGACCCAGCAGCTCTCCGTCGTCGCAGTCCTCGCGGCAGGCGCATCGGCTTGCCAGCGCGACTTCAACATCGAAGCGCGCCACACGCACCGCCAGCCCCTCGTCAAGCGCAACGACGACTGGCCGCCGGTGCTCAGCGAGCACGAGACCCTTCTGTCCAACTCGTTCGACAACGTCTCCATTGACGAGTGGTCGAACTACTACGGTCACCAGAACAAGCTCGCTGGCTACGGCAAGGAGGCGGCGCAATGGACCGCGGACCGCTGGACCGAGAACGGCTTCGAGGCGCACCTCAACGAGTACCATGTCTACCTTCGCTACCCCGTCAGCGCGTCCCTGCACCACACCAACGACGACGGCGAGCGATCCCAAGTCAACATTGAGGAGGATGTGCTTGAGGAAGACGACGCGACGGGCTATGATGCCATCTCCCAGCAGACGTGGCTGGGGTACTCGCCTTCTGGGAACGTGTCTGCGGAATACGTCTACGCGGGGTAAGTCAAGTCGAAGCATGCTTCTGGGGTGTTTAACTGACCCTTTGCAGCCGTGGCTCCATCGAGGATTTCCAGACTCTTGTCGATTTTGGAGTTGAGATCGAGGGCAAGGTCGCTCTGATCCGCTACGGCGGCCTCTTCCGTGGTCTCAAGGTCAAGAACGCCCAGGACTTTGGCGCCATTGCTGCCGTCATTTTCCTCGACCCCGCCGACGATGGTGAGATCACCGTCGCCAACGGCTATGAGTCGTATCCTGGTAGGTGCCCTCGAGATGCTCTTAGACCTGCCATGGATGCTGACCAGACCAGACGGCCCTGCCAGGAGCCCCAACGCTGTCCAGAAGGGGTCCACGCTCTTCCTGTCGACCTACCCCGGCGATCCCACGACGCCAGGTTACCCTTCACACGAGGATGCTCCTCGCGCCGACCCCTCGAACGTTCTTCCCCGCATCCCATCCCTCCCGGTCTCGCAGGCGGCTGCTGCCCCCCTGCTCGCCGCCCTGAACGGCCACGGTGTGTCGGGAGAAGAGGTCAACCGCACCAACTGGATCGGCGCCCTGGACGCGGAGTACTTCACGGGCCCAGCGCCCGGCGTCAAGCTGGACCTCGATGTCGTCTCCCGCGAGGCCATCACGCCGGTGCACAATGTCATCGGGTGGATCAACGGCACCAACTCGGACGAGACGATCATCATCGGTAACCACCGCGACACCTGGATGGTGGTAAGTCGAGGGCAACTGCTCTTTTCTCGGAAATCATGCTAATGAGGATAGGGCGGCAACGGCGACCCTAACTCTGGCTCGTCCATCTTGATAGAGTTTACAAAGGCCATCAAGAAGCTCCGCGAGACGGGCTGGCAGCCCAAGAGGAACATTGTGCTTGGGTCCTGGGATGCCGAGGAATGGGGTCTCATCGGCTCGGTTGAGTGGGTGGAGGAGCACGTCAACTGGCTGACGGAGACTGCTGTCGCCTACCTCAACATCGGTATGTGATCATGTGATGCCTGGACCAAGAAAAAGGCTTGAGCGAGACTGACCCCGACTTACAGACGTCGCCGTGTCTGGCCCTAGGCCCAACCTTGCCACAACACCCGAGCTGCACACGCTTGCGACGGAAACGATGAAGAAGGTGATCCACCCCAACTTTGGCGGCTTTAACCAGTCCCTGTATGACGCCTGGTACAACGCCTCGGGCGGCACGGTCGGCGTCCTCGGATCCGGGTCGGATTACACCCCCTTCCTCCACCGTGGCATCAACTCTCTCGACGTCGGTTCCTCGGGCGGTCCGACGGACCCCATCTGGCACTACCACTCGAACTATGATACCTACCACTGGATGTCGACCTTTGGCGACCCTGGCTTCCACGTACACGCTTCCCAGGGCCAGTACCTCGCACTGCTGGCGTACCACCTCTCGTCCGACGACGTTCTGCCCATCGACACGCAGAACTACGCCGTAGAGCTACGTGCCTACTACGACGATCTGTCCGAGTACGCTGAGGAGCAGGGCGCGGACCTGGATCTGTCGGAGCTCGATGAGGCCATTGAGAAGTTCCGCGTGGCAGCCGACGAGGTCAAGACACTTGAGGGGCTGGCGGTGTCGCTCGGCGACGAGGACCTGAAGACGGTTGTGAACCATAAGTACCGTGACTTCCAGAGGGGTTTCATCTCGCAGGGGGGACTGCCTGATCGCGAGTTCTACAAGCATGTGGCTACGGCGCCGGGACTGGACACGGGGTACGCGGCTGTCACGTTCCCTGGTATTCATGAGGGGGTGCAGTATGCTGAGGATGGGGACTTTGAGGTCGCGCAGGAGTGGGTTGGAAAGACGGCGAAGGGTATTGTTACGGCCGCCAATATTCTGAAGACCTAGATAGACACAATGATGTCTACACGAGGGTAAAGAAACAGTCAAGCTTTTCGCGCCTTAATTTCATAGTTGCCGTATGGCTTGCATCCTCAAACACATGGTCCAGTTTCTATGATGGAGTTTTCATGACAATGCGCCACTCAGTGAGGGATTGCCAACGCTACTGGCACTTCATGGCTTGCCAAGTGTTACATAAGTCCTCGCAGTATTTCAGAAACGTTCATCATTCTCCCCACCTTCACTTCCCGTTCACCGATCTCAGCATGTCTGCCCTTACTTGCGAAACGGCTTCTCGTCAGCATCATGCTGGGATCGTGGTACCCTCGACCAAGACAACCTCACCCATGAAGACTTCCAGCGTATTTTCTGGCCTCTCTCTTTTGAGTCAGAAGCTGCTGCGCAAGGCCAAGTTCTTGTTCGGTCTCTGGCTTCTGTGGGTGGCAATAGTTCCCCCTCGCAGTGAAACGACCAGTCTCAGCTTCCCGTTTACATTGGTCTCTGGCAACACCTCAGTCACACCACCGCAGCTCGACCCAATCGAGTTGCAGCAGCACTCTTATCTTGGTAAAAGAACTGCTGTATTTACTCTGAAGGAAGGCCGCCTAGCGTCAAAAGACTACGACAATGTCCTGTCCCGAAGCTCGTACAACCGAAAACAGGGGCCCGCAGCCGGTCTGGTGGTTTCATAAAGACCACGTGCAAGCATCGAGGCTTCGCAGTTCAGTATTTGCTCGGGTGCATGAAGATGGACCGATTCAGCTACATTTCCATGGTGAGTGCACCGGCTACTCCTTCTCTGTTGAAGGTATTTCAAGGATTGGATTGCTGAGTATGAGTGTTCGAAGGAGCCCCTCTCATCACACATCCGGGTACTGGCACTCTCAAGGCGGACGTGTTATGGAGGGAATCGCTTCGTGGTGGACCACGAACTCCTGTTTTTGTCAAACCTTGCGAAAGAATCCTTTCGCTACAGATCGGGCACAAGCTAGGTATGCTAGATCATTTCATTAAAATCGTTCATCGGGGTTTTGCTTGTAACAAATGGAGTCGTCCCGTGTCACCACCATGGAATAGAACCGTCCCGTGGAAGTCTCATCTACCGGGGCGCCGACCAACAGATGCTAGCTCTCAGGCCAGACGCCACTTCATTAAAGACGAGTCACTCGGCGATGGGGAAGCGGTTGCATCTCAGCCCAGGGCACAAACGAAGGACCGTGGGCCTTTTGGTCGCGAGGCTGATTTGGCGACTTGCCTGGGGTGAAGAAGTCCATTGACCTTTGCTTCCAGGGGTGTGGCGATGTTGCTCGGGCGGCAGACAGGGCTGTTGCCTCGACCATTTCAAGTTGGACATCCGAAAATGAGACATCTCAAATCCGACAGAGATGTGTGTTTGTCATCTCAAACATTTTTGAAGTGGGATCTTACTCGTCCCACGTCATCGCTACTTGTCGAAGCTGGTCTGGCGATGCCGTCAAATGGCGACGTGAGGCCTCAACACCACGGACCTCCTTTGCCAGGCCGACCCCTGCTGGAGCAACGGCGCTGCTGCCTTCCCTCATAGGGCCGGCCGACCGGCCACTGGCAGCCCCCGCAATCACGACCGCCGGGGCGGGCAGGCAGGCAGTGCGATGCAGTGAGCCTCAGCCCAACCATCCCCCACCCACTGGAGGCAGCCAACCTCGGCGAGGCAGCGGCAACGGCAGCGTTCAAGTTCCACAGCGGGTGAGTACTGGTCGGGCCGTCCTGCAGGCCGGCCAACCCGATGGATTGATTCGCGAAATGAAGACCGTCTGCCGGGCAGGTGCTCGTTCGCATGGTTCGCGGGGATTCGGTGCGGGTGACTCAACCGGCCAGTCGAGGGATCCAGTGGACAAGCGGTTGGCCTCAGTTCGCCATACCCAGAGAATGCTCGGAGGCTCTCGACTGGACCCTGAGCGCATGCTGTTCCTGGTGAGGACAGGATTCGCCTCGCCTCCAGGCAACCCCTGCAGCCACCAGTACGGGCACGGTTAGGCGACGGCAATCCTTCGCACCAGTGCTGAGGACCGAGGCCAATAGCGGGACTAGCGCGCCTAGGGTCCCTGGGCTGGGCTCCGCCACCGAGATGGAAGCCTGCCGCGATAGCGACACGACAGACCTGGAGCTCCTGTGTCAGGATGCCGCGCCAGAGAAAAGATGACTGCAGACTGAGGTGCAGCTCCTGCGGGCGACGTGTTCGACCCCAAGTCGCGTGCGCCGACGACAGGCTGCTGCAGCTATAAAGCAGGCACCTGAGCATCTTTTTTTCTGTTTCTTTCGCACCTTCCAACCAACACTTTCTCCCCCCAGAGCTCCGGGCCGCCTGAATTGACGCGCCTTCCCAGAGTTTGCCCCTCCGTTCTTTGCCAGACCTTACCCATCACCTCAAACACCAAACACAAACACCCCTACAGTAGAACACACGATGGCTCGCACACGACAGGCCGACGTCTCGGATGACGAGGCCGGCGGCTCCTCGTCTCGCAAGAACGAGTCCGAAGACACCCCCGCGTCCGACTCGGAGGACCAGAACGACAACGACGCCGCCAACGAGGAGAAGGAGAACGAGGACAACGCAGAAGACATTGACGAGACCATGGACGAGGAGACGGCAAAGGCCGCCCCCGGCTCCATCAGCGACACGATCCAGCTCTACAAGTCCAAGAAGGACGAGGACGGCAACTGGACGTGGACCGACAAGTACCCCGAGAACGTCTACGACGCCGCCGAGAACAAGCGCACCGCAAAGTACGCCATCGTCGTGCGCAACGTCAAGAGCCAGGACAGTCGGAAGAAGCTCGAGGCCCACTCCATCGTCATCCAGAGCCCCTGGCTCAAGACGGCCCTCGCAGAGATCCTCAAGGATTACCCCGGCGTCGCCTGCGAGCTGCAGCGCCTCGAGTTCAAGGCCCCCTTCCAGCCCTTCGTTCACCGCTGGCAGGAGCTGGACGCCTACTCCAAGCGCGACGACCTCGACGAGCCCACCCGCGCCCACGTCGACATGCTGCACAAGATCCTCACCTACGAGATTGGCGATAAGATCGAGGCGTTCGAGGACTACATGCGCAACGGCGTCGTCACCTTTGAGGACCTGTGGATGATCTTCCCGCCCGGCGCCCCCATCGTCTCCGCCTTCCAGGGTCCCCTTTCCGCTTTTGAGACGAGCGAGATCGAGTACACCGAGACCCGCTGCGGTCGCTTCCTCGAGATCCGCTGCGACTGCGTCGACTACAACGGCACAGAGTTCGGTCGCTACCAGGAGAAGATGAACATTGCCGAGTTCCTTGGCACGAAGAAGATCACCGGCCTCAAGGCCTATCCTCTCAGTTTCCACGAGGACCAGGACGCCCTGCGCAAGAAGCTCGAGCGCCGCGGCCAGACCTTTGAGGATCTTGCCGGCAATCATTACAAGGAGTACGCCGGCACGGCCATCACCTGGGATCGGGATGGCAACGAGGTCCCCATCCAGATCACCGGCCGCATCGTCGTCGACATCAAGTCGTTCAACTCCTACTCCCCTTACCCCTGCCGCTACCTCGACGACTGGTCCCCCCGCGACCTCGAGTCTCTCGCCAGGTACACGGCCGAGAACGGCCCCGGCCCCGACGGCAACCTCAAGCTCACCCCCTATCACAAGATGCTCACCCGCTCCCGCACCCGCGGCTACTCCATCAAGCTCAAGAAGTGGCTCGACTTCTTCATCGACACAATCGCAGACATCACCTGGAGCACCTCGGCCTTTGACAAGCTCGTCCTGCCTGAGGACCAGAAGGACCTCATCCTCTCCTTTGCCGAGTCGCAGCTCGAGGGTTCTTCGTTTGACGACGTCATCGCCGGCAAGGGCAAGGGTATCATCTGTCTTCTGTCCGGTCCCCCCGGCGTCGGCAAGACCCTGACGGCAGAGGCCGTCGCCGAGAGCCTCCGCGTGCCCCTCCACACCCTGAGCTCGGGCGACCTCGGCTCCGGCTCCTGGGAGGTCGAGCGCAACCTGACCGAGATCCTCGAGCTCGTCGCCCGCTGGAAAGCCATCCTCCTCATCGACGAGTGCGACGTCTTCCTCGAGGCCCGCAGCACCCACGACCTCGAGCGCAACAAGGTCGTCAGCATCTTCCTCCGCACCCTGGAATACTACGAGGGCATCCTCTTCATGACCACCAACCGCGTCGGCAACATCGACCAGGCCTTCCAGAGCAGGATCCACGTCTCCCTCGAGTACCCCGACCTCACCCCCGAGTCGCGCCGCGTCATCTGGCGAAACTTCCTCATCGGCACCTCGGCCGAGAATCAGTTCACCTCCAAGGACCTCGACGACCTCGCCGCCCTGTCCCTCAACGGCAGGCAGATCAAGAACATCCTCAAGACCGCGCAGCTGCTGGCATCGCGGCGCAAGGGTGCCCTTAGCAGGACGTTCATCGACACGGTGCTGGCTATTGAGAAGAGGCGCCCTACGGCATGAACGGCAGGGGGGAGGACGGCGTTTGGGTATGGACTGGGCTACGCATGGATACAGCGGGAGCGGGGTATTTCATTTTTGGGTCACGATCATGATCACACGCCAGCGATGTTTAGAAGCTAGCATAGACGGAATGATACGATTTCACTGCGATCTTTGGAAGCAATTGAACGCCCGAAAAAGAAATTGCAGGAATGATCGTGTCGTGATCTCGAGGGAAGGCAGGCAGGCAAGCCCCTTGCACCCCGCCCCCAACACTGCAAGTGCAACTGCCAAGGGAGTTGGATGCGGGGTCTTCTCCTGCAGCCCTGGAGATGACACGACAAAACTGCTGCAGGCAGCAACACAGAGGCAACCCATGCCAAGGGGATTTCTGCCTGATTCCATCAACCGACTTCACTCCTTGCCCGATTCACAGCAACAAGCTACAGGCCAGGCTATCCAACCTGCACCACCTCATCACCTTGCATCCCACGCACGCAATTCACAGCCACGCCTTGCTCGCAATGACAGACATACACCCCCAGGACGAGTCCCCCCTCTTCCGCCTGCCCTCGGAGATCCGTGAGAGGATCCAACGCTTGGCCCTCACCGCGAATGACCTTTCGACCGCGGTCAGGCCCGCCGAATTCCGCGAAGCTGTCTTCCGCGTTCACGGTGGCGACAACACCCTACCTCTGGTTATGTGCACCTGCAAGAGGATGTACCTCGAGGTGCGACCGTTCGCATTCACAGAGATGATCGTCCACTACAAGGCCCAACCAGAATTGCCGCCTGTGATCGGCGTCCTCTTCCACGGCAACCTGCGACACGAGCGCATCCGCCGTATCTCAATGGTCTCCGACGACCCGACGGGGGTGAACTTTCTCGACCCGAAGTGGTACCAATTTCTGCATCCACTCCTCGTGCGCTGCACCGAGGTGGAGCACTTGGACTTTGAGTTTGGGGAGAACGTCTTCAGGAAGGAGGTCGAAGATACGCTGGGACCCTCTGAGGAGAGGACACTGCAGGGAGTAGGGACGCCGTATGACGAGACGGTGATGAGAAACTTCCCTCTGCCTCAGTGGCTGCAAGATGTGGCTAGGAACCCGAGTCTGAGACGGGTGTGCTGTGAGGGGGATATGCCGCCTGTCTGGTTGGAGAATCTGAGGAAGCAGTCGGAAGGGAGGATCCAGGTCTTCAGCGATGGGGTGCGGTTCAAGGAGAGGGAGGCCCCGGTGGAGTCGGTTGCGGATATGGAGGATCCTTTGAGTGTGAAGAAGGAGGAGGTTGAGTTTAGGGATCCTCAGATTCAGTTTGTGTATGAGGCTGCGTCGAGGTTTGACCAGGTTTGAAGCTGACTTTCACTGCAAAGGGGAGCAGGTGGATGAGGTAGCTTTGTTGAGCCTCGGCCATGAAGTATGACATATCCCAGGGTCTCATCGCCAGCATCCAAGAATTACTCGTTCACCTGGTGGAGGATTTGTAGATGTAGGAAACGTTTCCTTGTGGATGCCACGGTGAAGCTCCAAGTATGAATCAGCCATTTTTCAAGTCACATCGACTTCAATTCTCGGGCATGAAGCTGCGATTCTAGGCAGTTGATATCTGCTCTCTGTCAGTGGTCGCCCACCAGGGCTGGGCATGCTGACGTTCAACACCGAGATGAGGCTTGATCCCGGACTGCGTGATTCATTGGTATCTCCCCAGTTGTTCATCCTTGACATGATACAATACAAAGCCATTCGAGTAGTTTCAAAATCACTGGCTTCTTTCGGGGGGACTGTCTGACTCTCTAAACCACCGGCAATGATCACGGCCCCGTCATTAGGACGAACATGACTCCGAGGTGCTGTTGTGAACAAGCACGGCCTTCCACAGCATCGCCTTATAAAACACCAATGGCCGTCTGCCGAGCCGCACTCCGGATCTGACCATTTTCAAGCGTCAACCAAATCAAAGCCTGTTCATCAGCCACCTACCAAGGAAAAAGAGATTCACCGTCTTCGTGATCCGTGAGGACGCCCTCAGTAAGTACTACCCTGCCAGCTGTGGCCCTCTCAAAGACATGACAAGCACTTTTAAGACAAGTCTTGTGCAAAGGCAAAAGAAAACAACCTATTTCTACATTTTGAATGACATCTCCTGACAAAGACACATCATCAAAGACACAACACACCCTCTCCCAGTTTTCACCATGGGCGACAGATACGACAGATACGGCAG
Organism: Plectosphaerella cucumerina; assembly: GCA_020746995.1. NCBI lineage: Eukaryota > Fungi > Ascomycota > Sordariomycetes > Glomerellales > Plectosphaerellaceae > Plectosphaerella > Plectosphaerella cucumerina. Next base: position 826,514 of record JAGPXD010000007.1, read on the forward strand.
ATACAACCGGCGATACTCGATCTTCCCTGACGAATCTGAAGACCGGCGGCGGCAGTATGAAGCAGAACGTGCAGAAAATGAATGGTTTGATCGTGAAATAGAAGCATCCAGACGCCTCCTGCGGTCGGGACGATCAACCTTGGGAAGCAGCCAAGGGAGATACTACGACGAACATCCCCTCGATCGCCCTTACAGAGACTCCCGGCCTCCGCTTTCAGAAAGTGGCAGCTCCCGAAGGCAAGACTACAGTCCTACTCTGTTCTGGAGTGACGGTCAGCGTCGACCCGATCCGCTCCAGAGATACGGGCCGTCAGAAGGATATTCGCGATCCTCCACTCGTGCGAGTCTTCAGTTTCGACCATCAGAGCCCACGCGAACTTTCAGTCCCAGCTCAGCAAGTTCACGATATCGACAAGACTCTCCGCCTCCAAGATTTGAGAGGCAGCGCCAGCGCACACCCGAACGATCTCCTTGGCGTTTACCAACACAATCTCCTCCACTTTCCCCAGCACGAGCTCCTCCACGGTCACCCGTACAATCTTCGCGGCCTACACCTGTTCAGCCCTCTCCGCCCAGGCAGACTGAACAGCCTGAACGTGAGTTGGCTGATGCATTCCAGAGGCTTCGAATCCCCGAGGTTCTCATGAGACATCCTCGCAACCCTCAATCATCAGAGTCAGAGCGCGCCGAGTGTGTTATCTGCGCCGACAACCTTCCAGTCACCGAATTTTACGCCCAGCGCACCACAGAAGACTGCAACCACGACCCGCAGATCTGCCTCGACTGCATCCGAGATTTCATCCACATCGGCCTGGAGACAAAGATCTGGACAGACCTCCGGTGTCCGGAGTGCTCCTCCAACTTCACGCACGCGGACATCCAGCGCCTCGCCTACCCTGCCGATTTTATCCGCTACGACGCCCTGTCGTCCAACTCGGCCATCTCTTCCCTGCCCGAGTTCCGCTGGTGTCTTGCCGGCTGTGGTTCTGGCCAGCTCCACGCCGATGAGGGCAACAACCCCCTGATGGAGTGCACCAAGTGCGGGCACAGGCAGTGCTACACGCACAACGTCGCCTGGCATACGGACCTGACATGCGAGGAGTACGATGAGTTCCTCGCGAACCCCGACACGTTCCAGTGTCGACTCGACATTGACAACCAGAGAGCCGCGGATGAGCGCGCCAGGGATGCGGGATCGGCACGGGAGCGTGAAGACCGCCAGCGACGAATGTCCGAGGAGGCCGATAGGACGAGGCGGGAGATGACTCGCCGCCGGGACGAGGAGAACGAGAGCAAGAACGTCATCACGGCGACCACGAGGCCGTGCCCTTCGTGCAAGTGGCGCATTCAGAAGATTGACGGATGGTGAGTTTTCCCCCTGGAGTTTCGAGAGACATACGGCTAACATCGACCTTGACAGCGACCACATGAGGTGTAAGTTTTTCCCATTGTTTGCTTTCTTGATTCCCCCATCATTCTATTCGACCGCATTGTATGCACTTCGACCCTCTCGCATTTGGTGGTTTAACACAGTCATTAGGCTCAAGATGCCGGCACGAATTTTGCTACGGCTGCGGCGGTCCGCAGCACAACGTGGCGTGCAACCGCCGCTGGCCGGGAATCGACGACGACTGATCCCGCGGCTCTGCTTTTCTTCTCGTCATCAACATGCGAGTACTGAGGGAGCTGTGCTAAGCTCGAAACAGGTATCAAGTGCAGCCACGAGTTCTGCTGGGACTGCAGCGCGCCGTACTTGGATATCCTCAAGCGTGGAATGATCGCGCATCGGGAGACGTGCAGGCATCATCCGAACAACAGGCTTTCGTATCGGATGATGGGAGGGGGTCGAAACGTTGGGTTTATTGACAATGGCAGGCGAGTTGAGGAGGAGGATGAGGTCGCGGGAGGCCGAGCGGGCCATGGAGGTGGTTTGAACATCGTCGGAGTGGGCGACCTGGAGGAACTTCAGGCGATTTTCGAGCACGTTGAGCGGGTCGATGTCGGGCTGGCGGAGCCTGGAGACTGGGTGGAGGGAAGGCCTGTCCGGCATGAGAGTCGTTATCCGTTTGGCGCAGTTGGAGACGGACGCCCGGTTCGCCAGTCTGCAGTGAGAGAGGAGGCTGCAAATGCCAGGCAGGCAACGGTGGAAGATGTTGAGGAGACGGGACAGGACGAAGAACAGCCTACCCCGGCGGGTGCAGAGAGGGAGCTGAGATGGCCTGCCGACGATCCGCATGATATCTGGAGTACCCCTTCGTGAGGGTCAGGCCGCGGACATGGTGGCCCGACTATCATGGGTTAGTCGTCAGCATTTGATAGCCTGGCGATTTTGGATTATTTCTTGATTATCTCGGTTCCTTGCGGTGGTGGTAAGATTTGTGAGTGTTGATCATTGACTCGTCTACTGCTTTCTCAAAATATCCTCCTCCGCTGCGGTGAACCCTGCTACGTTGCATACGGCGGACTCTGATAGCTCTGCCGCCGATGACGCCCTGCATCAACATCTGGCATAGCAGTGATGAGGTTCTGTGTGTCACTTTGCCGCCTGTCATGGCCGTAAGTCTGAGCATCGTGATCGGCCGGCGTTTGGTAACTCTGACCATAGGCTGGCGGGCTCTTCTGCACGCGACTTTGGGAGAATCTGTGAGGGATTGTCGGGAACTCGACGTATTCGTCTGGCTGTGAGGCCATGGAATATCTCTGTGGGGAGCTCCGGCCGTACTCTGGTGGTTCGGATATGTTGGAGACGGCTTGGGAGTATCTGTTGGACGCGCCGCGGTCTTGTTCTTGCGTGTCAGACCGGCTGTCTGATCGTGAGAGGCCGAGAGCGTTGTGTGACTGGAGGTCATTCATTTCCACCCTGTCGGCACCGCCCACGCCATGGTAAGTCTGGTCGCCGCTAACTTCAGCCGTATGGTGGTACTCCGGTGTCGGCTTTGCAGTTGAACCAGATCGTTCGTGGAATGCGTCGGCTTCGTGGTCACTGAGAGCAGTGTGCCCGTCCTGTTTGTTGATGATGCCGCGTCGACGCAGGACATACAGCACTGCTGCGAGTATGCCGGATAGGATGAGGAGTACGCCGATGACAATGGCTGCTTTGGCGGCGGTGCTCAGGCCACCAGATGAGAACTGCAAGCGGGGGTGATTAGGAGAGGGCAACGCAAGAATATTTGGAGGGGTAGGGAGTTCTCACGATGGCTTCGGCATCTCCCATCACCTGAAGTCGATAGTCGGAGCCGTCGCCCCAGACATTGAACTGGTAAAGCCCGTCGAGGAATGTGTTTGGCACGTTGAAAATGACGAACCCGTTCTTCTGATCCTCGGCCGTGACTAAGGATGGGTGCGTCAGTACAAGTAGCCAGAGCCTGGTGTCTTTGCAATCAGGCTGGTGGGGTGCACACTCACGATTGAGGTTCAATTGCAGTTCTGCTCGTCCGGGGACCTTGCGCGCGAGGTAGATGCCTATATTGACATCTTCAGTCGCTTCCTCCCACGAGATGTTGATGGCTTGTCCGCGCTTCAAGTCCCACTCGTTCTCGACGAAGCGCAGGGCGAGTGCAGCATGGGCGAAGGCGAGGAGGAGGAGGATGGCGGGCGCTAGGCTTCGTCGCGGAGCCATCAGGGGCGTTTTGAGGGCGAGGTGGGTGGAGTAGGATGCTGCTCAGGGGAAGAAGACGAAGGCAAAGAGCGTCGTCTGCAAGAAATAGGGAGGGGATCAAGAGGAGAAGAATGCCAGCATCGCGACTGCAGACCCGAAGACATCACAATCGGGACACAGCCCGCAGCCCGCCCTACTCTGCTCTTGGGCCAAGAAAGCCTGCAGCTGGGCTGGGGCTGCTTTTTTTGGCCCATCGCCAGCCATGCCGACGGAAGTGTCTAGGCGAGAGTCAGGGGTCGTGGTTGGACGCCTCAGTGGATGTCGGGAGTTCGCCATGGCCTCACCGCGAAGTGCTGGTTCAGCTCAGCTGGGCGATGGTGGGGGCTGAATCGCGCGCGGAGCATGCAGCCTATCCGTCCGACTGTTGAGGACAGGAACCGTGACGGAAATAGGAGTGAGCTTGCCGAAGCCGAAGAGCTCACAAGACCGTGACATCGAAGGGGGTCAACACCGAGGAAAGACGTTTGAAGTCAAGCATCGGTGATCAGCTCAGCGCCCCGTCTCCGGCTGGAGATGCTGAGTCTGCCCAACTGAAGTCGTCAGGAAAAGAAAAAGCCCCTGCTGGCGGGCGGTGTTAGGCGTTTACCGCCTTGTGCTACCCGACCACAGCCACGACCATCAGCCTCCACTGCACCGGGCATTCAAGCCCGGCGGGCGGCTTGCGTGCGCCAAGCCTGAGCCGTTTGAAAACATTTTGAACCGTCTCAGCCACTCTCCAAACCTTACTCACCCCAATCGACTGACGACAGCTTCAAGCTTCAAGTTGATCCATACTCACCTCAGACTCACGTTTCGTCCACTTCTCAGGTTCGCTACTACCCCTACTCATTCTCACGATGACGAAGCAAGCCGGGGTCAAGGACGCCACTCACGGGATCATGTGCGCCCACATCTGCGGCTGAAGACCGAGGTGCTTATCACCAGCCATGGCGGCCCCCTCATCTCCTGTTCAACACTCACCCCGCCCATCATGACCTCCGTCGTGGCCGCACCGGCTCTCCCGATCACCTCCGACGCCAAGTCCGGCCCATTTGACTACCAACCCCTCGGCGACCGTCAGATCCGCATCCTCCGCCTCCGGCCCTCCGCCGACGACACCTCCCCCCTCCACGGCGACCTCTTCATCTCCAACCTCGACGACCTCCCTACGCCCCTCAAACCCAACTCCCCCATCCCCTCCGAACCCCTCGATCCCTCCCGCCAAACCTGCTACGACGCCATCTCCTACGCCTGGGGCCCCTCCGCCCTCACCGACGCCTTTATCACTCCCCACGGCTCCATCCCCATCACCACCTCCCTCGCCTCCGTCCTCCGCCGTGTCCGCCCTGACTCCCCCACCGACCATGACAACCCCCTCTTCTGGGCCGATGCCATCTGCATCAACCAAGCCGACACCAGCGAGAAGGAACAGCAGGTCACCCTCATGGGCGCAATCTACGCCTCCGCCGCCCGCGTCATCTGCGACCTGGGCGAGGGCTCCCCCGACGCCCATCTCGTCCTCGACGCCATGGCCAACTACCGCCGCCGCAACGTCCGTCGCGGCCTTCCCATGGGCCAGGGCGACTGGCCCCTCCTCGAAGGCCCCGACGCCGCCGCCGTAATGAGCATCCCTTACCCCACCGCCGAAGAGGCCGACGCCACCCCTGAGGTCGAGGAAGGCTCCCTAGCCGCCGCCTTCGACGCCTTCCTCTCCCTCCCCTGGTTCCGCCGTCTCTGGGTCGTCCAGGAGTTCGTCCTCGGCCGCGACGCCGTCATGCTCCTCGGCCGCCGTCGCGTCTCCTGGGGCGAGCTCTGGGGCGGCATCATGCCCTGGAAGGACGTCACCTGGCCCTGGTACTCGGCTGCCACTCCAGCTGGCGGCGTTGGCCCCGCCCAAGACCTCATTCTCCCCTACTACTCCATGTGTCTCATCCGCGCCAGCCGTCTCGCTGACCCGGCGACCCCCCATGGCCAAGCCTTCATCTCCGTCACGAAGGAGCTTAACAGTGTCACCGACGTAGCTCACATCGTCGACCTGCCTCTGTGTCTCGTTGGCTTCGGCTCGTCGGCCGTCACCATCCCCCGCGACAGATACTTCGCCATCCTCGGCCTCCTTGGCCCCGATCGCTCCGCCGAACTACGCCCGGACTACACCTCCCCAATGGAGGACATCACCCTTCGCTTCTGGCGTGCAGCCTACAGCGTTCCCACCGGCGCGGACCTTCTCAACGCCGCCGGCCTCACCGGCCGTGAGCCCCAATATCCAACCTGGGTCCGCGACATCACCGTGGCCAACTACCGCGACCACTACTGGCCCCTCGGCCCCGTCAGCGAAGCCTCCCACAACGCCGGCGGCCGCAACATCTTCTCCGCCACCTTCTTCGACGACGACCCGCACCGCATGTTCGTCCGCGCTCACTGCCTCGACGTCGTCACCGATATCCTCCCCACCTCAGAGGAAGAGCCCTTCGCCAGTCTCCCCTTCATGACCCGCCTCGCCAAAGGCTTTTCCTTCTTCGCCGCCGACCTGCGCACAGTCGACTCTCCCGCCGACATGCGCTACCCCTACACGGGCGAGCACATCCACGAAGCCGCGTGGAAGACCATGTCCAACCACCACATCCAAGATACGAAGCCCGGATCCGCCGAAAGGTTCGATGCCGCATTCAAGATGAGCGCCGTCATACCCCTGCTTCTGCCGTGGGACCTCGCTGAGGGAACCCCTGTAAACGCGGATTACTGGAATGCATTGCATGGCAAAGACCCCTCAATTATGACGTTGCTCGCGGAGCGATTCTACACTTTATGGGGAATGCGTTTCTGCAGGACTCGGAAAGGCTACTTCGCTGCGCTGCACAAGGATGTGCGTGTTGGGGATAGCGTCTGGATCCTCGCGGGATGCCGGCTGCCGACCGTTTTGCGACCAAGTACTTCGCATCCGGGATGCTACGAGTCGCTATCTGGCGGTTACGTCCACGGGTTCATGAACGAGGAAGTCACGCGGCAGCCGGGCTTCAAGTGGCAAGGTCTCTCGCTGCGGTAGTGGGTGAGCCGTCAATGGCTCTTCCTGTTTATGCGATGATTGATGTGAAATGGTACATGATACATGACATGTGTAGATGATAGTCTCGCTAGATCCAGACACAGATCTATCCACCGCACCTATTTCCGCCCCCTTGCTTCAAGTCTATAGCCCTCCCCCGCCCTAGCTCACGCGAGCGAGGCGGCCTCCAGCTCGGCAATCCTCCGCTCCGTCTCAGGCACCTGCCGCAGCAGCACCTCAAGATCCTCCTTCTCGTCCTCGAGCTTCAGCCTCTTGTCGGCATCCAGCTTGGTGAAGACGTAGTGACCCTGGCCGTCAAACTGCAGGATGCGCGAGTGGTACTTCCACAGACTCCGGCGGTGGCTGACGGTCATGAGGGTGACGCCCAACTCCTTGGCCGTATCATACATGACCTTCTCCGTCTCGAGCGTGACGCTGCTCGTGCACTCATCAAGAATGGCGTACTTGGGCTTATGGTAGAAGAGCCTGGCCATGGCCACGCGTTGCTGCAGACCGCCGGAGAGGACGTCCCTCCACTCCGCCTCGGCATCCCAGCCCTCGTCGTACAGATCGGGCAGGTGCTCCAGACCTAGGATGGTGAGGATCTTGAGCAGGTCGGCATCGCTGACGCCGCGCGCCCGAACCTGGCGAAGGGAGTCAGGGTAGGTGATCTGCTGTCGTAGAGAGCCCCTGGAGAGATATGGCCGCTGGGGGATGTAGAAGATGCTGGAGAAGGGAGGCTTCTTGACGCTGCCGCCGTACACAGGCCACAGGCCGCCGAGAATGCGGAACAGCGACGATTTGCCGCAGCCGTTGGGGCCGAAGACCAGGAGGTGGTCGCCGGGCTTCAGCGAGAAGGACAGCGCCTTGATGAGAACGTCGCCGTTGGGAGAGATGATCGGGCTGCGAAGGTTAGCGGCTGCGGCGCTCGATAAGCAGAAGTAAAGACTTACACATCAGTGAACTCGATGTTCTCGCTCTCCTCCACGGTGCCCCGACCCTTGAGGACGGCGGCGTTGTCGTCCGTACCCGACGAAGAGACGAGCTTCTTCTCGAAGTGACCGTTGCGAATGTCGTCCATGACGGCCAGGAGGGAGTCGACACGCGAAGTGTAGCCAGCCAGCTCCATGACCTCACGGTAGGAGAACATGACACGGCCAAAGGCGTCCGAAGCAGAGAGGAGCATGCGGCGGTTAGTGATGAAACCTTCGGTGCGGTCACCCATGTTCAAGACTGCCTGGCCAGGCATCTTGACAAAGACGGGGACACTGCAGAGACCCAGGCCGAGGGCGCCCCAGAAGTACTTGATGACGAAGTCCTCCATGAAGCCGTGGTAGAATCGCCGCCGCAGGATGTAGTTGACGTGCTTGATGAGAGTGAAGTAGCCCTTGTCGAGCGTGTCCTTTTCGACCTCGTGGCCAGCGTATAGCGCGACCTCCTCGGCGTGGTCGATCAGACGAGAGTGCTGGAAGCGGAACTCGCCCTCTAGCCTGGCTTCATCGGCGACGTACTTGCCGAAAGGTGGGGTGAGAGCCCTCATGACGTTTGCCGACAGCTGGACGAGCAGGGACATGAAGACGACACCCTCGCCTCCGACGCTCTTCGACAGGGACCATGTGTAGACAGTCTAGGGATGTTAGCCTTAGTCGTGCGACGCGACTTCTTTGTGGCCTACCATGTCAAGAATGGGCTTCGCCAGGTTGCTGTAGAGCTCTGCCAAGCTGTTGGAGAACTTGGCCACATCCACAGCAATCAGTTGGTCGGGGTTCTTTATCCGGTCATCCAGTGCGGAGATGCCGTAGAAGGTGAGTTGTGACAGGTACTTGTCGTGGATATGTTGCGTCAGGCGTGTTCGGTACTTGAGAGACAGTTCTGCTTGATGGTATCCCAACTGCCAGCATGTCAGTATGTGCCGCTAACGACAGAGCCATGACGCCGCTCACCATTGAATTCGTGAAAGTTGCCGGCACGGCAATCAACATCCACCACACAATCCGTGTCAGAAACTCCTTGCCGTTGCCCTTGACGAGACTCTTGACAATCTGACCGTCCATGGCCGCGACCTTGAGACTGATCAAGGTGCGGATGACAAGGAAGAAGGAGTGGCTGATCAACAGCCTCGTCTCCTGACTCCGCCATCCAGGGACGACGATCCTAAGCAACCGCATCAGGGAGCGGAAGAACTCCCTGTTGAGCTCAACCTTCTTGCGCTTCGTTGTGCCGTCGACATCATCGGTGGTCGAGGTGACGCCGCGCCGCGAGGACCGCTGCGACGCCTCACGTTGCGACGCAGCCTTTTGTTCGGCAATGGCATGCCGGATTCGGTTGGCGAGCGCGACGAAGAGGGTGATCCAGACGGCTTTGGAGATGCGGCTTCGGTTCTGGAGGTAGAGGGAGGTAAGGTCGGAGATGATGGTTCGGATGGTGCGCTCGCTCGGCGCGCCGGGGAGCGCGAGTTTCGACTGCGCAGCCATGGCAAGGCCGAGGGTTGGAGGGGAGCCCGCGGGCGGTTGTATCGAGAGGGAGGGAGAGTTTGTCGGCACGGACGATGGTCACGTCACTGCATCGCCGTCGCGGTGGAGGAGAAGCGAGCAACGGCGTCGTCGACGCGTGATGGGCTGGATGTGGTGTATCGGGCGCAATGGGCGGTCAGGGTGTCGGAGGAAATTGTTGACATGTGGTCGCGGAGGGCGGAGGACAGGACGGGGGATGGCGCGGCAAGTCATGATGGCCGCAAAGGAAGGCCGAGCATTCCCCAAGGGCGGCTGACCATTCGGAAGCTTCGCCCGCGTCGTCCCTCGGCCGGCGACCGTCTGCCCCAGATTCCGCCCCACACTTTGGGTCCTCCTGCCTCGTGCTCAGTGACAACTCCCGAGCATGTGACACAGGTTCGGCACGCAGGTGCGCCACTGCTGAATCATGTCGAGTGGCTGAGTAAGGGTGTTCCGCCACAACGAGGGGCAAGTCGTTGGTGACTCTGAAGTGCAGCATTAAATTTTGTCGCGAACCTTTCCGTCAGCCAACACCCAACAGCCTTCCCACGAGTACGAACTCCCCGATCGCCCACCATGGCCGACGAAGCTATCTCCATCTACGACGAGATCGAAATTGAGGATATGACCTTCGATGCCGACCTCGGTCTCTACCAGTACCCGTGTCCCTGTGGCGACCGGTTCCAGATCACATTGGACGACCTTCGCGACGACGAGGACATCGCCGTCTGCCCCAGCTGCAGTCTGATGATCCGGGTGATTTTCGACAAGGTTTGTTTTGCTAGATGTCTTGACCCCGTACGCTGCTAACGTGTGCCGCCACAGGACGACCTCCCCAAGGACCCCGAGCCAGAGCCGGAAGCCGAAGCCCCTGCCGACGAGAACACCGCGCAAGTCCCGATTGCCGTTTAAATCACGACCGACTTGCTCGAAATATCAAATGACCTTGTCACCCCGCTCCTATGCCTCAGCCAGGCAGCGGAGAAGAACAACGGCTCCGCACCACCATCGAGATCTTGCTAGCAAGCCCGGAGATGCCGATATTCCAAGCATTGGCATATCCAACTACTCCGTCAATTGACTCGCCACACCAAACCAACAATCGCAAGCATGGCGCGCATGCGCTCTGCGAACCAATGTCCGACACGCTCAGCAAACGCCTTCCTCCGACAAAATCCCAGCTGCAACATCCTCGACACTCGTCACTCGCCACTCGATCACAGTCATGAAGGCTCGATGCAAAAGTCTATAATGTGAAGTTATGGTATTGTGGTATTGTCTGCCGTGGAATCATTACTCGGTACTCATGTACGCCGCTTCAGGTGGTAAAAAACGCCAATGACCAAAAACACCATTACATGCACCGCTCTCGGCGCGGCATTCTCAGAAATCATCCCCCGGGCCGCGCGGGACCCCTTAGCCCGCGCGGCTCGTGGCGCCAGGCCAGACCCAGCTCAGCTCAGCTCTGCGATGTGCGCGGGGCATTTTACAGCAGCAGCACACCGGCGACGGCGAAACCGACCAGGGCGGCGAGCGAGCTGCCGACGGAGGTGCGGCCGGCGGCAGCAGTGGGGTGGGGAGGCTCGATGGCAGTGGCGTTGGGAGGAGTCGACGTGTAGAAGGTGGTGGTGATGGTGGTGTAGGCTGGAAGAGGTCAGAAGATGCTCGATGACTTCGTGGCACAAGAAGACTTACAGGAGAGCTCGGGCCAGTAGCGGACCCACGAGGTAGTCTCAACGGGGACAACAGTAACAGTATCAGTCTCGGCTTCTTCCGAGGAGACAGGGACGGGGGCGGTGGTGGTGGCGAGGCCCTCGGAGACGGTGACGGTGTCCCAGCTGGCAGTGAGGGTGACGGTCGAAACCTCCTCAGACTCCTCAGCGGAGGAGGGCGTGGGGTAGATGGTGGTGGTGCCCTCGGGGACAACAACGGTGGTGGTCAGGACGAGGTCGTCATCCTGAGCAGCGACGAAGCCGGCAGCGGCGACGAAGAGGGCGGCGGAGGTGGAGGCACGCATCTTGATGGTTTGGGGGGTTTGGGGGGTTGTTGGGAGCGACGGGTATTAGTTGGCTGAGAGCGAAGGTGCTGGTAGCGACTGGAGTCGGGAGAGTGTCTGAGAGATGCTGATGCTGAGGATGGAGATGAAAGATGATCGATGTTTCCGAGACGGCGAGATATATAGGCGTCCGAAGACGTGATGGGACATGGCGGTGACGATGCCGCGCCAGAGACACCAGAGTCGAGGGTCGAGCTGCTGCCGGCCGACACTACGACATCATCGGCCGGACACCCCTGCAGCGGGTTGCCAAACAGGGCAGGAAGAGGCTGGGCGGGGGGAGGGCACACAACGTCTCCCCCCTCGCCTCCCGTCTCCCGACCCGCCATTCTAGAAAGTCCCCTCGCGGTTGGCTGCGACCTGGGGTGGGAAGCAGGATCTTGGATCAGCCCGGCGTGCATGGCATCGGTGGTCGAGGAGGGGAGGGGACCAAGGAGGGCGGGCGTGTGCGTGGTCCAGGGTTGAGGCCGCATCGCATGGCCGAACAGGGGTGTGGTTGTGCTTCGCGGGTTCAGACGTCAGGGCCAAGCGTTCAAGCGTTCAACGGCAAGCGGGAGCCAGACGGACAAGCGGGAAAAGGCATGGCAAGCTGAGCTGGACACATCAGACGGGCACCTATTGGCTGCTCGTCAAGGCGTGCATCGCGTTTCTCCGCGCTGCCAGTGGTCCAACCCCCAGTATAACGAGAGGCTCTTGTTGTCGCGAGGGGATGTGTGCCACTGCCCAGAGCCACAGGTGGCGGGCTCCCTCCCAGCAATGTCTGCGGTGAGGGCGGGCATCACGCCATCCGCCGGTCATCGAGATCACGGGCCGAGGCCCTGGCCTGCTGTTTGGTTCGTGGCCTACGTCGAGGTGTTTTCATCACGACGTGTCCGGGGTGTTAAGGCTGGGCTTCTGGGAAACCGGGAATGAGGGCAAGCGAACCCCAAGAAACAAAGACGATGGGATCTTGTCACCGCGCTACACTGCGACCTACCCCAGATGTGTGTGTTTCGTCATGTCCGGCATCCAGGCTCAGCTCAGGGTCAAGGTCAAGGTCCCTGATGTTGTCGCGGGGGAGGGAGCATGGCAGGGGGCCCGGGTGCGGGTGACGACTGCAGGCAGCACGCCAGGGAGGGAGGCAGATGTTGTCGGACCGCCTATCCCGCTGGCCTTGCTGGGTCGCAAGCTGCTAGCCGACCTTGCGAGCTATGGCAGCACGGCGTGCGCGAAGCTTGAAGGGTAGCCTACACCGCATGGTCGCAGAGAGCCGTCTTAGCGGTTGGGCCTCGTCATCTGGGCAGCCATCGCAAGCAAGTTTGGTGCGGCGGTCGTGATGGGGTTCAACGATGGAGGGTGGAGGGGAGGAAAAGCAGGTCGCGGGGAGCAACAGCCGTGGGCTGGGATTCGTCAATCTCGGCAGCTAGCTCTGAGAGGGCGACGCAGATGTGCATTCCTTGGCGTCGGCTGGTTGGCCGGAGGCGTTGCGTCATGGTGGTGCAGGGGCAAGCAGCAGGTTCGGGGAGTTCTGGTTCGTGAAGGAGGGGAGGTTGGGGGAAGCAAAGCAAACACACCAGGCCAGGCAAGCCAGGGGAGAGCAAGGAACCTGCCCATTGATCGAGGATCGGCGCGGTCGGGACCTGCCTAGCGGGATGGCTAGGCGCCGGCTACTGACGCAGAGCTGGCTGAACCTGACCGAAGACAGCATCGTGGTGTTTTTGACCAAGGCAATTGGGCCTCTCTTTGATGCGGACGACACCGCCCTCTTGGGGTACTTTGCATTGCTAACGGTCGCCTTACCAAACGAGGTACCATGAGAAGCATCACGCCATGGCACTGTCGACCACATCACTGCCATTGGATCGTGCCAACGCCCAGGTGAAGCTCTGGTGATTTGTCGCTGCACGACTCTTCCCCTCACCAGCCACACCGCCTGCGTTTGTCCGCCCGTGGCCGTCCTCTCCAGCCTCCCCGAGTCAGGCCGCGAATTGTCGAGCTGAGCTTCCGCCCCTTTGCCCGGCTGAGAACCCCCACGCGATTCGACCCTGCGCCTTTTCGCCCCAAACCATCACAACCTCGCTGGAGCTCCGTCTTGACCACATCAACATCTCGACAAGCTACACGTACCACCCACCATCATGACCACGAATGTGATCGGGTGACTCACGCGAGCAAAATCGCCTACTTCGCCCATCACATCTTGAATGTCTGGGCACTGGGCTGTCCCTCAATCCACCGCGCCCGCTGATCGAAATTGGTTTGTGGTGTTTTCAGTCGTGGCTCACGCGAGATGTCTGATACCCAGCCGTCCCATGCATAGCATGTGAGGTGTTGACTATCTTGTTGACGCCGCACTTGAGCCTCGTCTGTCTCAATCCAGCCAAATGAGAGTGTTGACACCGCTGAAGTGGCAGGTACGCGGGACGTACCTGCCAAACAATTACCTTTAATCCGCCCTCATTGTTGGTTGACAGGCTGCTCCTTCATCGCTCTGCCTGCCCGAAACGTTTTTGTGATCAACGACTCTCTTCCAGACGGGCAGGTACCACATCAGACGCGGACAAAAAATATGGATGGCGGGCAATCAAAGCAACTCCCATCATCCACCCACCATCAAAGGAACATCATTCATTACAGCACTGGGCCCAACAGCCCTGCAGAAGACAGCCGGCTCCCATTCCATCGTTTTCGACACACACATTTCCATCATGACCATCAAGTTTTCGCTTCCAGCAAGTGCCCAGTATTTCACACCATTCCCAAGACTCCCGATCGAACTCCGCCTACAGATCTGGGAAGATGCCATCTACCAGCCGGGGATGAACTTCCTCCGCATCTCCTACAACTCGACAATACCTCGTCGACTCCGCAACAATGTTCCCTTCCCGCCAATCCGCAAAGCAACGCTCCAGCCAATGTACCATCACCCAGAAGCCGAAGACTCGCAATTTTACAACCTCAATAACGTTCTCGAGAACCTGTCACTGGCATGCGCCGAGTCCAACCGCGTCGTTCGTCGATTTAAACAACACCCAGACACCATCAAACTCCCCGACGGGCGTGTCGTGACCGCCCTCGACTCTCACGATACCATTTGTCTCGACGAATACGTCCCGCAGAACCTCTTTACCAGTGGCTGCCGCATCCTGACCGACGTTGACTGCTTCGGTCTTGATCGCATCCGCCATGTGGCCATCCGATACTGTTACAATTGGGAGTCCAAGGGTCCCCATTGCTTCGAGTGTTTTCGAAGACACAGCGTCGATACCAAGAAAGCCCTGCCTCTCCACGTCTACCAGTTCCTAGTACGGCACATGCCGAACCTACAGACCGTGTATCTAATCGACTTCCTCATCCTTCGACGGGATACAAACGACCCCGCAGTCGCCCACAGTCAGTATTTCCGAACACCTGGTCCTCGTATTAGTCTAACACGCCACAGAGCCACCGACGTTTACATCGAGAGATCGCAAGTTTTACGAGGTGGACAGCCCCGACCAGAACGAGTGGCAAGTCTCGTCACAAGTCTTCGAGGTGCTGGATTGGGTGAAGCAAAACTACCTCCGGTACTCGGCCCAGAGCACGACGACCAGATGCCGCCACAAGGAGCCGGAGCGGGTGCAATTCAAGGTTTTGTCTTGCGAGTGGGAGATGTCGCCTCGGGTGTCGCCGGAGATACGGAAGAGAGGGGGCAAACGCACCTGATGCTGCTGGTGAAAGACAACGACAAGACGACAACAAAGACAAGAAGGAGAATACCCGTGGCTACAGGCAGAACGGCGACGACGTGGAGAAGCCAAGGCAAAATGATACAGAGCTTGCTAGGGGGGGGCGACAAGGAGATGAAACCGACGATGGCACGAAAGGCCAGGAGTATCCTTATCAGAGGTGTACCCTAAACAACATCATTGATCCTCATCCGTCACCGCACAAACTTCGTGACAGTACCTACTTCAGTCCACCACGATCTTCAAAATGGGCCAACTTGCAAGGTCGGTCAGCAACCAGTCTGGATTATCGTATCCGCATGCCGAAGATGCTCACCACAACCCGCCACGGCGCCACAGTCACTGTCCCCAGGTGCTCACGCGTTTTGTCTTCGCCGCCGTCCTACGTGAACACTTGAGCAGCGATTCTGGGCTTATCTCACAACCTTAAGTCTACCTCAGAATGCGCTGCCAAAGCTGAACGAACAATTTGGATGGCCCCCGCCCCCGCGTGGCAGCCATAGCGCGTGTCCATTGCTCATGACTCTCAACAGTGGCGCTGAAGATGTGAGAAGATGACGCCTCCATACACCAACCTGGCCAGTCGCAAGGCCATGTGGCGGTTTACCTTTGCCCAAGGCTGCGATGGTTGAGAAATGGATCTCGTGTCTTCACCCGGGTGGCTGCATCTTCTCAATTCAGGCAGGAGCCTCCAAACGCCGCAAGGGGGATCTGGCCCTCCCCATAGGAGTGGCGTCTCTTCGAAGCGGCTCTCCGCCCGAGCAACGTGAGCGAATTCCTAACATAAGAACGGTCTCGGTGCCCTGCTGTTCAACACTCTCTCTTCTTCTCCATCCAGCATCAGCGAGCAGCCTCAAAGACCACACTCTCTCAAACCAACTTTCCTTCGGAACCCACCCACCCTTCAAAATGAAGTTCACCGCCGTCACCGCCGTCCTCGCCGTCTTCGTCGGCGTCGCCATGGCCGGATCCCCTCCCCCTCCCGCTCCCCCTCCTCCTGCGCCCCCTGTCCCCCAGGGCAACACCGAGACCATCTGCGAGTAGGTACATCCACCAAAACACATCCCCAGAATTTTCTTGACTGACATTTTTCTCAGCTGCGGCCAGGCCGCTGCCGAGCGCCGCTGGCTCTCCGCCCGCTCCGCCGCCTGCTGCGCCAACGAGGTCCGCGAGAAGCGCAGCGCCATGCCCGACTTCGAGCTCGAGGAGTTCGACGAGGAGGAGGAGTAAACGACTCGGTCGCAACCCACCACCACCGCCGTCAACAACAACACTGAGAGCCCGGGGGCCAGGGCATGGCTTGTCACCATCGGTGCCGGCTACGACTCAACCCTGCTTTTTACAGCAGCGGCACTCGGTAATTGGGAAGGATGTGGAATCGATGGAGAGCAGAGGCTGAGGCTGGGTCGGCGATTTGGTTTACTCGCCGACGATAAAAAAACACAGGGGGCTTTCTTGAGGAGGAAAGCCAACGCGGTTGAGTTCTTTCCTAGTGGTACAATGGATCTTGTTCGCCCCCGATTGCCTGCTCTTGTCACTTCACTACTGCCTTTACATGATTACTCGGCACTGGGCGCCGCGACTTTCCTCTGCTGGTTGGCAGCCTGAAGCTCCTCGTCCCGAGCCTTGATTATAGCCTCAGCGGCCCGCAACTCTTGATCACGAGCCTGAATAGTGGTCTTGGCGTCCTGAAGCTGTTCCTCTGCAGCATTCGCCTTCGCCTGCGCATCCAGCATCTCCTTTGCGGCGCGGTCGATTCGATACTGCGTCTCAAGAGCAGGCATGCCGGCGATCAGCGCGTTGAGGCGCATAGCACACATCTCTTCCTCGAAAGCTGCAATCCGGACCTGAGCATCTCCATGCTCGGTAGACATGTCTCTGAGTTTCTGTTGGAGGCTTCGGACGGCTGCGGCTGTCTCTGAGCGAACAGTGAGCATCTGGTATCGAAGATCGCGGTTCTCCCGCTCCAATTTGGCAATCTCGGCTTGGGAAGTGGCAAGCTTCTCCTTGATGTTGACAGAGGCAATGGCAGTGTCATTGTCGTCTTGAGTGCGGGAACGCTTCAAGCTGCGAATGTCCCATAGGTCCTCCACAAGCTCTACAGCAGGAGGGATCTTCGAGGGGGGCGGAGCCATGCAGGCGTCTAAAGCCATCAGCATTTTGCACCAAATGCTTCCTAAGGAGCAATAGCCTACCAATGCCGGTCTTGTTCTTGTACTCCGCCAAGATATTGGCGACCCAGCCGGGCGTTTGGACGAAAGCCTCGGCACGGGGGCCAGCGTGTTTGACAGCCTTGTTCAAGTCGACCCATAGATCAATGGGCTTCAAGAAGGCCGTCTCAATGTCGATGACGGAACTGTCGGCATCAGGAGATTGAGTTGAAACCTCATCCTTCCTGAAGCGAAGGTGAGCTTGTTCGAAGACGAAGATCATTGCTTTGAGCTTCCTCCAGGAGTACTCCGAGTGTGTTGCGACGATTTCGTACTCAGAGCGGACCGAATTCCGAACAAGAATGTAGAAGGAAGAATCGGTGCGCTTCACGTGGGGGCTCCTCATAGCGATCTTCAAGCAATGCTGGAACCAGACGCCAATGCGCAGAGCTGCTATGAATCGATCCTTGGAGTCGGTGCTCTTGGGATCATTGACTATAAGGCGAAGCACACCGGCATGCCTGAGATCGAGAATGCAGCCGTCCACATCAGGCGCGAACACAAGGCCCGGCAGGCCGGTGATTGATGGGCTAGAGGCCAGGTCCTTCAGTATCCGAGTTTGGGCCGGCTCGGAGCTTGTGGCTTCCGTCATTTCAGGTTTATCTGTAGCTAGATATGTCAGTATACTGTTTTAGACGGGAGACAACATGAATAAGCAATGGACACTAACCGGACTCTTTGGTCTGGGCAGAGAAAGCAACGGCAAGCTGCAGCCAAAGATTGAGGTGCGCAGTCGGCACCAGACTGTGGTGATGGTGGAAAGTCGGGGGCAGAGTGAAGCAGCTCCAGTGGAAGCCGGGTATTCACTTTACCACTCGATCGATTGAAAATGTGGGAAGTGCGAAAGTGGGATGGCAGAACCCGGAGGCAACATTGCAGGCTTCCAAAAGGACGGGAATAAGAAGAGTTTCCTTTTGGTGCCTGCCGGACGTCCCAGGGCTTGCCCTTCACTGGTAAAAATTTCGGTGTGGAAGGACTATGTATCCCCAGTGAATAGGTAGGTAGTCGACACATGACATTTCTTATCCTCAGATACCCGACAACACATTGAAACTTGGAGAGACTCAAACTTGCACGTGTGCTTCCGCTCATTTCAGATAAGTATGAGTTGTTGCGTAGTAAGCTTCTGATATGTAAATGCAAGTCCGCGGAAAATCCATACTCCCCAGCATAGAGGCACAAAAAGCTGGCGCGAACTCGAGTTGAACCTCATGAGTTTCGTACCCAAAAAGCGATGCTCGGCGTGAATCGGGTGGAGACCCCAGACCCCAGTGGTCTGGGTATCCCAAATTCCTAGAGTACTACCGCTACACCATTACAACTGGCCAGTTGTTGTTGCATCAATGCAACAAAAAATTGATTAAAGAGGTAGTGAGGTGATTTCGGCGCGGGCATGCCAAACATCTTTTCTGCACTTGCGAATATTTACTTTCATCTGACTCGATGCCTTTTGCAGCCACCTAGAGTCTTCCGCAGCCATGGCCGACAAAGACGGTGTTCGAAGCACACCGACGGCCTCGCGAGCCAGCCAGTCTCCTCAACCTTTCCCCCATTACGCGGCCAAGCAGCCACATCATGACATGACTACGTTCCGAAAATAGCGAGAGCGCTCTCCGAGTCATCTCATCACGATTCACAGCCGACAAGCCTCTCCGGCTGCAGGCCACATCGAGAAGCAGTAGCGGTGACGCGGGGCCTAGCGGTCTAGGAAGCTCAGCTCTTCAACATACAACGCATTTCCGAGGGAGGCAGTGAGAGTACTGCCGGGGACTGGAAGCGCGCCAAGATGTCAGACGCCTTTCGATAATCTCGGCGAGATGGCCGAGCTGTCGTTGCCGCTGAATCGCCAGCCATCGGCGCAGCTCGTCGTGGCCCCATCGCTACGCAACAAGATCGGCAAGAATGCAGCCAAAGAACTGGCGGTATAGCACTGGTGCTCCTCCTAGCATCCCCATCGTTTGTTGATGTCGGCATTTCCGAACACAAACTGCTGCCGCTTGCCGTCCTCCAGCCTCCTCACGAGCTGTCGTTGACCGTTGAAGTGGGCCCGACCCGCTTGCCCGGCCTCCAGCTCCCCGCGCCTTTTCTCCACGTCCACAAGTCCTACAAAGCGCCGGCAGAAGACGGAGTTGCAATGTGACCCAGCTCGATATTGCCCGACCCGCTGTACGGTGCTATTGAGAGGAGAAGAGAAGCTTCGGACAATCCCGAGAACGCATCTAAGCCCTGCCGCGATAGCATGGTTGCGCTCCCGAAATAGAACGGGCCACATCGGGCGGCCAAGAAGAACATCGCCCGGACAGCGGAGCTTGTCGTTAAGCTTGTATCTGAAACCCCGCGGCCCAGGCAGGGGAGAGGCGCACTGCGCGGGGCCAGGGGCGGGATATGTGAGGCTTCACGGCTCGGCAGTCGGGAGCGTGCAGCGGGAGGCTCTCGTGGCCCAATCATGAGGCTTGGGCAACGTGGTGACGACGCGCGCTGCCCTTTCAGATCGTCGTTGGTAGGACTTTTGGGCTACAGCCGGGGAAGACCGTTGGGTTTCCGTTCCTCGGGCTGAGCGGCGCCGGGGTGTCTTGGCGACGGCGCGTCTGCGTGGCTTCGCGGCGATCTTGGTGAGTGGTGCTGCGTTCGAAGCAGGGCCAGACCGACGATCCGTTTGTTCTAGCTTCATTTCCTTCCCAGGACATACCATGAAGAAAAGCTGTTCGCGATGGCTTCTGCAATTTGACCAAGGCTCCTCTACCGGGGCTGAGCGCGTCCCACTCGATCAAAGCTTGAAAGAAATGTGCATCAGGGTTCTCATCCGGCAGTGCCGATGATTCGCTCGGCGCATCAATCTGGCTGCCGATGGGGGCGGAGAAACAGTCTCCCTGTTCGCCCCTTTTTTCTTCCCCGAACCCTGCCGGCTGCCCTGCCCCTTGCCACCCGCCAACTCATCGAAGTCCCGCTACAGCAACCTTGAAGCCTGGGGAACGCAGATTGCTCCCTGGCCGGAAGAGCGCGGGGGCGAAGCACTAGGCGGGCCTTGGCTGCACTTCGCTATTAAGCTTGTCTAATTGCTGTTGGTTGGGCCGTTGAACCCAAAGGACGGGCGACGGGATAGGATAGGGGTGACGGCATCCATGGATCCCAACCAGCAGCTTTCCTCCCGTCCGCCCGTCCCGGGCTTCGGATGGCACTGGCATCTCAAGACCCGCTGAGCACGGCCAGCGGCAGAAGCTGCCAACGCAATGCTATAGCCCCATCTGCGCTGGTCGTGCGGTCCCAGAAAACCCTGCTGTGCCACTGCTGCTCGTCGATGCGCGAGTCGTGTCGCCCAGTGAGGCGGAGTCTCCTTGGCCCAGTCCCCAACCTGTCATTGGAAGGCTGCGGCCTCACATTGACGACGGCGTCCAAGGCATTGCCCGCGTCGTCGTCTTGGCAGCGACTAGCGGCTTGCGAGGGAGAGACGCAGAAGGCTGACGCCGTCTTGGTGCCACTGGTACTCCAAGTAAGGTTGCTTTTTGGGTGCGCGTCGGGAGACGATGGGCATTACATCACCGCCCAGGCCGACAGCCCCGGGATACCAGGTTCCTGTTGCGTCCCGCCCACGTCGGCAGCCGATCGTCCCAGGGGTCTGATGCAGCTGGCCCCTGGGGCACCCGACCACCAAGCTTCTATTTTCTCTCCCCTTGCTCCCGTTGCTCCGCCTGCATCGATGCAAGATAAATATCCTCGCATCTGCTCCCTCATGTCGTGATTTTCAGTCTCCATCATCATAGGTCAATTCAGCTCATCACTCACACATTCACCAACATCAGCCAATCACAACCCCTTTACCAAACAACCACCACCACCACAACCGCCATCATGCACTTCAACAAGTTCGCCGTCACCGCCGCCAGCGCCGCCCTTTTCGCCGTCGTCCGCGCCGACGACATCAGCCTCGACAACGATGACATCCCCACCCAGTGCCGCGACGTCTGCTCCCCCGTCAAGAGCCTCGCCGACATCTGCGAGGTCGACGACGACGACCGCATGACCGACCTCGAGGAGGACCTCCTCCAGGCCCAGTGCTTCTGCCTCAACTCGAGCTTCGACGTCTCCGGCCGCACTGCCGCCTGCGCCGCCTGCATGCACGAGAACAACCGCGACCGCGACGACAACGATGGTGAGCCGTCTTCTGCATCCCCAATCCCGGACTTCTACTGACCCTTCTCCCAGATATTGACGAGATCATGAGGACCTGCGGCTTCAGCAGCACCTCCTACAGCGCCGGCGCCCAGACCACCTCCGTCAGCGTCCAGGCCACCCGCCCCGTCTCCGCCGCCGAGATCACCACCACCATCAACGGCGCCGCCAACACCGGCCCCAACAACACCGGCTCCGGAGCCCAGCCCACCTCCTCCAGCGGCAGCTCCAACAACAACAATGACAACGCCGGCTCATCCAACAACAACAACGACAACAACGATGACAGCAACAGCAGCACTCCCTCCGAGACGCCCAACGCGGCCCCGGGCACTGCCCCTAGCGGCCTCGGCAGCATCTTCGGCGTCGGTGCGTACGTCGCCGCCGCTGCCGTCGCCGGCGCCATGCTCCTGCAGTGAGCGGCGCGGTTCACGGGTTCCCTTTTCTGTTTGCGGCAACATCATATCATGTACATGGCGGCGACGCTTGATGACGGTCTTTTCTGTGTTCATACTTGGCCTGTGACGAGGCATCGGGGCCTACAATAATCCAATGATACCATTCCTTTCAAATACATCACTCTCCTGACTGCTCTGGTTGAACCGTGTTGAGATGATCTCGCTCAAACTTAGCTTGCTATCATTACGGGTACTGTACATCTACATCTGCTCCAGATTGTTTCCGCCTCACACCGACCGGCTTAGAACTTCACTGGCAGCTCCACGATGCCCACGTCGGCTCTCAGGGGGGTGAACTTGATCTCCTCGAAGGGTACCGCCACTTCGAGGTTAGGGAACTTCTGGTACAGTGTCGCTGGAAAGACCAGTCAGTTTGTCTTGACTTCAACATTAGTGCGTCATGAGAATGGGCGTGCTCACAGAAGACAGTCGACAGCTCAGCCTTGGCCAGATGCTCGGCGATGCATCGATGTGGGCCAAATCCAAAGCCAAGAGGGTCCTGAGCCGGCCACTTCCGGTTCATGTTGAAGACGTCGGGGTTCTCGAAGACATCCTCGTCCCGGTTGGCGGACTGGTTTGAAGCGATGATACCCTCATTGGCTTTGATCAGCTGTTCTCCTGTCAGCATACCGAATATCTCAAGGCAAATCACGAAACATACCTTTCCTCCGATTTCGACATCCACCTTGGCCGTGCGCTTCACCGCTAGGGCCGACGCCGTGTGGTAGCGGCAGAGCTCCTCCACAAATGCCGGAGCCAGAGAAGGGTCGGCCTTGAGCAGGGCCAGCTGTTCTGGGTGCTGTGACAGCGTCACGACTCCCTGTTCCAAGTCAGATCTGAGTCACGAATGGTCGTCAGCATACGTACCAGGTTGATCATGTTGACCATGGTCGCATTTCCGGCCACAAGCAGGAGGAAGGCGACTTGTACCGCATCGGCCTTTTCGAGGTGTCCGGTCTTGACGTGCTTGGTGACCAGTGTGCTGATGATGTCGTCCTGAGGCGCCTCCAGTCTCTTGTCAACGAGACCTGCAATGTAGTCGAGGAGTTCCCTGATCTTCGTTAGTTACGACAACTGCATGCCAGAAGATGTGCTAACTTGTTCGCGGATGAGGCCTCACGGGCAGTGGAGCTTCCGTTGGTTCGGATGGCGTTCTGGTGGGTGAGATACTCCAAGTCGTTGAATGGAACTCCGAGGAGGGTGTAGATGATCTTGACATGTCAGCCATCTCTCTACTCCAGCGAAGGTGTGGTACTTACGTATGAGGGCACCGGTAGGGAGAATTCCTTGACCAGGTCCACCGGTCCATCGGCGCAGCCCTTTGCCTTCAAAGCATCAAGCAGATCATCGACCGTCTTCTGGATGTACGGCTGCATCTGACGCACATGATCCGGAGTGAAGTATGATTCCACCATGCTCCTGCACGTCGCCATGTCAGCCAGCCGCCCACAAACAGCAGCTCCGCCGTTGCTTACCTCTGGTTCATGTGGTCGGGGGCATCCATATCCACAAAGGTGGGCTTGGACTTTGCAGCCTGCTTGCCGCCGGCACCCAGCTCAGGGAAGCCCGGGCGGGTACGGACCTATGCATGCGGGCGTCAGTCAGCAACTCGGGGAGATGGAGGGGGTGGGCCGGGCGCACCTTGGAGAGTCTGTCGTCGGTGGCGACGAAGACGACGTCTTTGTACTTTGTTATGAGCCAGGCCAGGCTGCCGTCAAAGAGCTTCACCTGCGACACAGGGTTGGTGGCTCTGAGTCTGGCGAACTTGGCGGGAGGCTCCATGCCCGAGGCCCTCTGGAAAGGGAAGCTGGGAGGAGTAGCGGAAGACATGGCGAATCTGGTGGCGCTGAAATGTCGGATCTGTGGCCTGCGAAGCAGTGCTCTGGAGGAAGTCACGGAGGTTGCGACGGGACGCATGTTATTTGGGTGGTGCTGGATATGAGTGAGTCTGGAAAGGAATGGCGTTGGAGGCCGTCGACGATGAAGCTTTTAAGCAGGCCCCTCTTCGGCATTCGGGTTCTCATTATGTCGCATTCGCAATCATGTTTCTGACTGGCCTGATTACTGCCTCGCAGCTTGCCATATGTCTCCTCTCCGGTGCGGCTCGGAGGTTGCGTCTGGGTCGTCCGTATGACCTCACCTCCGATGCAGCCGGGACCCGGCTCAGGGGCACCGACTGGCTGCATGCATGCCGGCACTTGATCCACAGCGTGCCGCGAGCGTGTTCGCCGAGAAGAACGGGAGTGCGGCTACAGTAAGACCCCAGGGTACATCGGGCCGCATTCGAATGGCGAGATGCCGTGTTCCCCGGAGCGGCACGGCGCATGGCAGGCCAACAGTTGGATTCTGGACAGCGGAGTAGCGAGCGACAATCTCCGCATGATGAAGCTCGACAGGTCGGCAAACCTTGGCATCGTGCGGGTTTATTGCCTTCTTGATGCCCGAGTAGCACACGAATACTCACGTGCCAGAGAAGGCCATTCCACGACCAGCTGGTCAGCTTCACTACAGGCCAATTCCCGCGCAAGTCGCCGGCCGTATATGCAGGATGTCTGGATCAGATGCTTTTCTCACGTTACACCGTCTCCTGTCAGATGAGTAATGCCTTGTTCCCATTCGCCAGTGTTCTGGAGTCTGGGGATGCCATCTCTGCCCTTCTCCGTGGAGACATCTGAGATGCCGCGGAGATGCTTGAATCTGGCTTCTGGGCAACGTGCCTCGCGCAAAAAACAACATGATCTGATTTTCCACTGCTTCACGACTGCACTGAAGAGACCCGGTTTCGCTCCCACGTGCATTGAAGATGCCTGA
Source organism: Plectosphaerella cucumerina (assembly GCA_020746995.1). Taxonomy (NCBI): domain Eukaryota; kingdom Fungi; phylum Ascomycota; class Sordariomycetes; order Glomerellales; family Plectosphaerellaceae; genus Plectosphaerella; species Plectosphaerella cucumerina. The sequence continues at coordinate 851,098 of JAGPXD010000007.1, forward strand.
CACCGCCCCTAATCCTGATGACCATTCTCGAATGGGCAAGTTCTCATGCTTGTGAAATCTGCTATGCTTCCATCATGCCTAATAATATGAAGATTTTGCCAAAGCGAATAACGCCATTTCCAAATAGTCGGTCATCAAGTCATGCCCCTCCATCTAGCTCGTCTATTCCTTCGATTTGAGCTCGTCCCTTGCCCCTCCTCGACCCCTCAACCCCCCTTCCTCCCTGCAAGCACCTTTACTGTACTTTTGATGATACCCTGGACTGAACTTGGCTCTCCTCGTCCGTTTCCCTCCTCTTGCGAGAGAGAATCTTGTGGAACGGGTTGTGAGGATGGTAATGTGGCATATGGGGCTTGTGAGGCCATTCCATATGAGGCCACTCAACATGGGTCCATTCCACATGGGGGCCCTGGTATTCCGTCCCGTCGATCGTCACAGGGGTCTCTCCCAGCAGATACATGTACCAGTAGTACACACCGCAGAACAGACTCCTTCCGATGATGTTGCCCAAGGTGGCTGGGATGATACCTGGAGGAGTTAGTGTCAGATCACTTAGACGAGCGCGGGGTTGGCTTACCCTTCCAAATGTACAGGCCCACGCTGAGGTCGGGTGTTTGCAGCCAGATGGCGAGGGGCATGTAGAACATGTTTGCGACAACGTGATCAAGGCCCAGGGTCACGAAAGCGAAGATGGGCCACCACATGCCGATGATTTTGGAGCTGAGGTCCTTTGCCTGCGTGCCCAGGAAGCAGGCGAGGCAAACGAGCCAGTTGCACCCTATGCCTCTGAGGAAGATTTGATGCAGCTGTGGAATGATCTGCTTCTTTGTGGCGAAGTGCTGGACTTCTTCCCGGTACGGACTCGCGTCGAAGACGCCGCCATCTAGTTCAAAACATTCGTCAGTCTTGAGGAGGAAAATCACGGGGAAGTGGCGCAATCTTACATCCCATGATGATAGCCATGACGAAGAGTGAGCCGGCTAGGTTCCCAAAGAAGCACAGGAACCAGTGGAGGAGCATTTTACGGGCCGAGAGCCGTCTGTGGAGGACAGCCACCATTGTGTACTAAGAAACACGTCAGCGAAGATTGCCCAGTATGTGGTAGTACCCGAACTTACCATTGTGGTGGCGGTGAACAGGTCAGCTCCCGTCAGGACGACCATCACGAGTCCTAAGGGGAAAACGGCTGCGCCAGCGAGCTTTATGAGCCCGGGAGCGTTCTCCTGGTACCATGGCGCCGTGAGAGCCGTGAGGGACACGGAGCAGCCGAAGCTGAGGAGACACCCCGCAGAGACTGCGGAGAGGAAGATCTTGTCTGGGCGGGTGTTGCCTTTCTTGACGCCGGCCCGCGAGACGAGCTCCGCCGTCTCGGCTGGAGTGAAAGCGGCAAGGTTGGTGATGTTGACCACGAGAGGATTGCTCATGGCGAAAGTAGTGTGGTTTCAAATGAAGATGTAGTGTGATGAGTGTGGTTTGGATCTGTAAGAATCTTTGGTTCCAGAGGCGAATCTGCCCCCTGAAATAGTCCTTCTCATTGTCGTCACGGCCATCCTCGAGAGACATCTCAATCCTGCCAAGGTTTGGAACACGTCGTTATCGCAAGAGAAGCTCTCCTGACTACTTCTAAGCATCGTCAGCTTCTGGCAGAAGGTGTTGAGATGGAAATGGAGTCTCCTGACAGCTTGTAAGCAAGAAGAGCTTTCTCCTGGATGATCTGGCCCTTTTCACAAGATTCCCCAAGTAGGAGGAGCAGACATGCCGTCACTTCTTCGAAAGAAGAGGACGAGTCTCACCACTATCAGAAGACCTACGGAGGAGAAGGGTGCGATCCCGCGCTGCTCCATGATCACTGAGCTTCGCCGCCTCGACCTGAAGGCTTGGTCCGCAGCCCGTCGGAGCAGCCAAGGGCAAGTTAGTCCAGACAGGGGTGGTCCAGCTGAACCCGTGTTCGGTTGGGCAGCCCACCGCTGGACCGACCACATGGCCTCCGCATTCGGCGGTCGCCTACGGAACAGGGGCCCAATAATATCTGTCAGTGGGTTGATCCTCGTTTCTGGGGTATAAGAGCGCCAGGGTGACCACGGCTCAAAGACGTTGGGTTCGGAACACCCAGATCACCCAGCGATCAACACACAATCACATCAAGCACTTCTAGAACACTACTCCCCTACTTCCTTATTCAGATGTCCAATCTGAGCCATTATTTGGCAAGATGTGGTAGCCTAGCCCCAGCGGCCTTGGCTTCTACAGCCGCCCCCCTCTCATTGCTGGCCACTCGCAGGGTCCTGCTCATGTCTGCAGCCCGCCGAGCAACCCCTGTTCTCTCGCGACAAGCGACCCAATTTGCCCCTCGCGCCTTCTCGACCAGAGCAAGTCAGCCCAAGCGGGTGCTGAGATCTCGCTTCATGCCCATAGCTTTTGCCGGTGCGGCACTCGCCGTCGTCGTCTATCTCGAGCAGCAGAAGCCGACCGCTTCGTTCAAGATGGACCTGAAGCCTGAGAAGACGGAGACCAAGGCCTGTTGCATGGGAAAAAACCATATTCCTGCCGATAAGCCTGAAAAGACAGAGGCCAGTCTTGAGATGCTGCCTGCCTTCCTAACTTCCTGTTGCTAACAAGCTGTCTTATAGGAAATCCACGCCTGCTGCCTCGAATCCAACGTGAGTTCCCCTCCAAACCAACAAGCTTCATAGTAAATGCTAAGATTTTCAGCCCTCTCTCATGCTTGAACCTGCCTCCGGTGTCAACTCTGGCCGGAAATGCTTCGAGCCCATCGACGAGGACCTCCCGCCTGAGATTGCCCGCCTCCCCGTTGAGGACGCCGTCCTCACCAACGCCCCTTTCGTGCCTCCTGTCATCACCCGAGACTACGAGGCCCTCGTCCGCGTCCCGCTCATCACCTCGACCAAGCTAGCCCAGCTCACGAGCCAGTACAAGTACGAGCAGTGGACGTTCAACGGCACTGTCCCAGGCCCCTTTATCCGCGCAAAGGTTGGCAATGTTGTCGAGCTCTCCCTGACGAACAAGGACACCACCGGAAACCCACACAACATCGACTGCCACGCCTTCACTGGCCCCGGAGGCGGTGCTGCTGTGACAACCGTGGAAGAGAACGAGACCAAGACCGCTCGCTTCAAGCTGCTCTACCCCGGCCTATACGTCTACCACTGCGCAGCTGCACCCGTCCCCGTCCACATCGCGAATGGCATGTATGGCCTCATGTACGTGCAGCCGGAGAAGGACGACCTTCCCCCTGTCGACAAGGAGTACTACGTAATGCAGAGCGAGTTCTACCACGAGCCGCCTGAGGTCGACGACGACGGCCGCCGATCAGAGACTGTCGAGTTCTCGTATCCTAACGGCCTCCGCGAGGAGCCTCAAGTCGTCGCTTTCAACGGCAGCGAATCCGCCCTCACCCGAGACCACCCCCTGAAGGCCGAGGTCGGCGATGATGTCCGCATCTTCTTTGGCAACGCCGGCCCGAACCTGACCAGCTCCTTCCATGTCATCGGCTCTCACTTCAAGAATGTCTACCGCGACGGCGACGTGCTCAGCCCGCCGTCCAGGGCCATTCAGACAGTCACCGTACCCTCGGGAGGTTCATCCATCTTCGACCTGAAGATGCAATACCCCGGCACTTACACCATGGTCGACCATTCCATCTTCCGTCTCGACAAGGGAGCTGTCGGTTTCCTGAACGTCTCGGGGAAGCCTGTTCCCGGCATTTACGAAAGCCCGAAGCCACCGAGGCCTTGCGTCGGCTGCAAGCTCCATGCTTAATTGGAAATCCGATTTGGTGTGAGTAATCACGACATTTGCCGAGATGGAGAGGGCCATGGGGGTGTCCGAGAGATGCTCGGCAACGATTCCCGCGATATGATATGATATCCAGTTTTTCTTTTCCTCAATTAGTTATTCTGCATGGATTTCTCGTCTGCAATTCATAAGGCGTTGCGAGTGAAGGCCTAGTATTAGGTTAGATTTGCTCAAGCTTGTGGCCAGTTGCATCATCATCAGCATCATCCACTCAAACTGGCATGATGGCGCTTGAATTTCGACTCAACCGGGATAGGACGACCATGGGACAAGGATGATGAAAACAGGCTGTGTGTATGGCTGGCTTCATGCTCGTTATGGAAGGATTTACGCTGAAGGGATATGTTCTGATTATTTCGGAACCTCGAGCCTCTGCTGTCTGGTCCCCAGTCTAACGGCACTGTTTCGATTAGTACTTGCTTTCCTCGTGCAGGTATGGCCCGGCGCCAGGATAGACGTACGCAAGAGACAAACTAGATGGGAGGTCAGTCACATGTAGCGAAGAACCCAAGTGTGGACGAGTGAAGCGGATTGGAAGACTTACACCATTATCGCCGCAGTTGCGGGTGTTTCCCTCCGGACGGGTGCAGTCGCCGCGGAAGATGTTCATGTCTCCGCTGGATCTGTTATCACACTATGGTGGATTCGTTAGCATGCCGGGTCCATTGATCCCCAGAGATCAGTCTAGGTACTAACGCAGAACTGCCATCGCCCAGCGCCCTGTTTTGAGCATGTTAGTACACCGTCAACTTGCAAGAAGACCAGATGCAGAAGTGTACTCACACAGTCGAAGCGTGTGGAGATTCCGTAAGATGTGCACCAGTCCGCAGTGACGGACGTGGCCAGGAAGAGGAGGCTGGAGGCAACGGCGATAACCTTCATGGTGAATGTGGTAAGAGAAGATACGTGGAATACGGTGAGTGGTGAGCTGTTGTGATTGGGATTGAGAATGACGAGAAAAAAAAAACAGCTTGAGTCCCGACCGGACGCCCACATTTATACACGTTGAGTCGAAGTTGCCATTGCCTCGCTTCACAGCCGGTCATGGCCCAGCCCTGGCTGCGTTTGAGGCCCCATTTCGTCTATATTGAAAGTGGCCCAAGCTGCTTCGACTCCTACTCACGGAGGAATCGGGGCGCATCTGCGCTCCGAGCATGGATCGTGGTGGATCAAGGCTTGAGGTATCATTGCTTCTAGGGTCGGAAAAGCCGGTCTCGGGTCGCGGAGGAGGTTTGCCTCCGTTTCGCACAGATTGGAGGCCTTGATTAGTGAACGGGTGTTGCCTTTTCGACAGGCCCGCTACGATGGAAGAAGCCTAGATTGTCGTGTCGGTTGACACAGGCGCACGGTGGGATGACTCGTACTTCATAGAACGGCGGGCAATGTGAGGCGGCACAGCCTCGAATCTGAGGGTTGACTGACTCGGTACATCTGCGGCAATCTGGTGCCAGATGAAGCCAAGCCAACGAACCGGTGATCTGGAAGAAGTGACGAACTGATGATCGGTCTTGCAAACCTTTGATTGATGGAGTATGGTAGTTCTCTGCAGCTAGTGTCACATTTGGTAACTATCCCGGCTGGCGAGTTCTCGGCTAACTCTCGAGACACACTCATTCCCAGCCCCTCTTCCCGAGTCAGAAGCAGCGGGACGGAAAACAAATAGACCTCACCAATCCATCTACAATGCCGGGATCATGAGCTTATTTCAAAGTGCCGCGTGGGCGGTTGAGGGTCAGCTGGGGAGATGCATCAGGGGCACGGATTGTGGGCTTGCCTATCTCCCCATCCCACCTAACGCCGGTAGGCTTGCGAGGGCACGGGCAATGCTCAGGTAATCGGCATAACCCTACACTGTCACGGGCCGTGGGGATGCTGTTGCTTGGTTTCTGACCTTTAGCGCGTCCCGTTGAAGCCACGAGCAACGTCTGGTGGAAGAAGTTGAGGGCGTAATCAAGCCGAAGCGGACCCATCTCTCCCGAACCACCTGCCGGTATGCATTTCATCAACTGTCCTTGATTCTTCTATCATGAATGCACTCTCTACCAATGAAGATTTCCAGAAAACATCCTACCATATGGCGGAAGCAGCCGTCAGGCCAACGACGCCGCCGATCTCGGAGAACATGGGCAGCACAGCCACGACCATAGCGATGTGCTGACGAGACGCAGCTGCCATGGCAGCCAGCGAGCTGGTAATCATGATCATGCCGCCAGCTGCAGAGATGAGGATCTGACACGGTGAGATGTAGCTAATTAGCCAATGTCAGAATCGGCTTGGCGGCTCAGAAAGAGTTCTTCGACAGGAGGACAGACAACAAATCGATCAAGAGCTGAACTATATGACAAGGGGGCGACGAAATCCAGATTCACCATGCGATTCCCTGCTTCTAGTGTGCGAAAAAAAAAAAAAAAAAGAAGCTGTCTGCTTTCAGATACAAGATTCTATTTGCTAAACACCGCTTGAAACCCCAGGAGATGGCTCATCTAATAGATCCAAAGGGAGTGACCCGACCACGACCGTCTAAAAGCCGTTGAAAACATTGAAACAAACGCCGGTATTGTTACACACCAGAGGCAGCTAGCACGCCATCGAAGCCTCCAAGAACGCCCTCTTGGCGTTCTCCAACCCAATCCTCACGCTCGACGACCTCGCCTTGCCGACGCTGATGCCCCGGCATCCCCCCAGCTCCCGCCACAGACTCTCCTTCTGATCGACAGACAGCAGGCCCGCATCGCCATTCATGGTGGTGGAATCGATGCCGAGCATCCTCTCGGACCTCTCGAGGAGCGATGTCACCAGCTCGGTGAAGACAATACCCATGCTGCACGAGTCCTTGAGCAGTAAACCACCGACGCGGATGTCTTTCATCTCGGGTAGGGGCCGGATAGGCTGGCAGATCATGCGGGCGGCGGTGTGGTAGAGGACGGTTTCGTATGCGGAGATGAGCTGGACGAAGACGCTGGCGATGAGGAAGTAGATGGGAGGGGAGAGGGGTTCGGACTCGTTCTGCTGGGATTTTGTCTGGATGTGTCCTGGTGTGGAGGGGGTTTTCATGGAGCCGGGGCGTGGAGAGAGCCAGAGCGACGATGGCGATACAGCCTCTGGGGGCGAGAAGGATGATAGCAGCCCGAAGGAGCCGACGGAACATGTCTTGCGCTCTGTGGTGCGCCGGGTATGCCGCAGCCGCGACAGGATCTGGACGAGATCTTGGGTGGCGCAGATCATGAACTGGACCATGGTAGTGTTGTCGATGTAGAGCGGCGAGTCATTGCAGACGATGGAGATGAAGTTGAGCTCGTCCTTGTTCCGTGCAATAGCCAGCGTCCTAGCATGAAGGTCGAGGTTCATCTTGGACAGGAACGCCATGGCCTCGAGGGGGTCGATGGGCTTATCGGACGGCGCGCTGTACATGTTGCCAAAGTCGATGCGGCACTCGTCCATCGACGAGCTGGACGTCGGCGTCGATGTCGGAGGCGAGTGAGAGTCCGATGACGACGGCCAGTGCGACGGTGTGCTGCCCATGGAAGCATCTTCGAAGGAAGGGATGTTGAGGGCGTCCCAGGGGAGGCTGCCCTCGTAGGAGAAGTCGACCAGGGCAGACATGTTGGCGGCGGTAGAGGTGGCCAGCCCCGACGAGGGGGACTGGTAGAAGAAGGGCGTCAGGTTCGGGGCGGCCGCGAAGCTGCTGCCGTCCATATTGCCAAAGGCATGGCCGAAGCTGAAGAGCGATGACGACTCCTCGGAGGCGTCAAAGGTGGCAGTGGACGTTGTCGTGTCGGACGGCTGGGTGCCGTCGGCAGGGGGTCGCCGGGGCCGACCGACCTTCTTCTGCTGGCCAAGGACGCATTCGAGGTTAAGGCGCGAGCAGCGCACGCAGCGACCTGCATCGGACTCTTCGCGCTTGCATCGCAGTTTGTGCTTCCTGCAGGCTTCGCAGGAGGAGCGTTTCTGGCTTGGGTGGAGATTGACGCCCATGGCTGTTGGTGGCAGCGGGGGATGACAGCGGGGGGAGGGGGAGGTGGATGGCAGACAATCGGTGGCTTCAGTTCGGGGGGTAAAGGTAAGACTTCCAAGATTCAATGGGGTACGAGAGTGACGAGATGGAGACGGGAACGGAGTGGCGACAGGATCCGATGGGATGGTCTTTGAATGGCGAGTGAGGGCCAGGCAGAAGGATGTCGACGAGCGGGATGCAGCGATTGTCTGACGAGGGGGAGATGATGCGAGGCCGCGATTGAAACGAGGTCGGAGGGTTCGAGTTTGGGGGAGGATGAGGATCGGAGGGTTTTGGGGCTCGGTGTGGCCAGTGTTGACGCCAAAAGCCTCCGAAACTCCACCACGTGGACGGAACGGCGTCGGGACCGGGACGACTACAATAGGCCACGATGGCTCGATAAGGTGCGAATTTTCGCAACAATGATCTCTTTTGGTCTTGGGGCATAATTGATCAAAGGTCTAGAAAATTCTACCGAAACGCCGGAAAGGAGAAAAAGGCCATCGATCCATGATGGCTCCTGCGCCGGGTGAAGCACCCGCTGATGCACACACCGACATCGTCAAGGATCGTCCAACATCGCCCGACTTCTTCTACTGCACCACCTTGGTCTCGCTCGCACCACTCTCTTCCACATCCGTCGTGGTCGTATTGCCACTGGTGACATCACCGCCGACCTCATCCGTCTTCGACTTCTTGTCTCCCTTTTTGCTGATGAAGGGGAAGTAGAAGTACGGGTGGAAGATGGTCAGAGTAAGGACCGCGATCAGAATCATGGCGCCGTCGAGGACGAGGAAAGTCGTCTCGTTCTGCATCAGCTCGCTGCCCCAGCCCATTTGCATCTCGGGGATACTGGAAGAAGAAAGTCAGTAAGATGACTGAATGACCTTGGTTTGTAGGCACATACCGGTAGATGCAGCGGATGATGATGGCAATGTAGGCCACGGAAATCGCATAGATGAAGACCTTGACCTTCTTATCTTCAGGCCGAGTGTCCGACGCCGGCGTAAGACCCTTCTTGATGGACTGCCGTCTCCTCCAGACGTACACCAGCATCAGACAACCACAGAAGACCATGTTGATGAGCTGGAAGACGACACCAGCGACGAGGAGACCAGAGCCAACGTCAAACAACTTCGGGTTGATGGCTTCGCCTCCGCTGGACGCCGTCGCCGAAACACCACCACCCGCAGCCTGGATAACGATAGAAATCCAGTCGCTGCCGACAAAGACCCAGGGATACAGCTTCGGGCGCAGGAAGCTCCACTGCGTGCCGTACCAGAGAACAAGATGCTTAAACGTGATCGAGATGGCCGCAGCGATGAGCGTCGGTCCCAGCATGAGCATGAGGAGTTGGATGACGAAAGCCTCGTAGACCCAGGGGTTCTTGCTCAGGGCGATACGGGCGCCGTAGCCCATGACTTCAAAGAGCGTTCCGATACCAAGCCAGATGGAGAAGGACCAGGCGCGCGAGCGCCAGGCCAGGTAGCCCTGGGCGACGAAGAGGAGGAAGTGGGCGATGAGGAAGAAGACGCAGGCGCCGAGGGTGAAGTAGTCGCCGTAGACGGAGGCTTCGACGGGGCAGATGGCGCTGACGTCGTCGCAGGTCCGGTAGCTGGGTTGCCAGTCTGGCGGGAGGCCGGCGGTGGCGTCGGACATGGTGGGCGGTCGGCTGGGGTGGATGTCGAGGGTAAGGGGTTGAGGAGGGAAAAGAAGCTTAAACGAAGGTCGAACGCGGCGGGAGAAGGTGGCTGCTTGAGATATAAAGGATGGGAGACTGGGAAGAACGAGAAGGGGGTTCAAGTCTAGGGTGGGTGGGATCGTTTGGCCCCGAGAGGTCGGGAGGGATGTTTGAGGCTCGGCTTTAAGATCCGGGATCTTCGACGCAGAGGCGATTGCAGTGCAGTGGCGAGCCAGTAGCAAAATGCGTCAGAAGGCGTATCGGATTCGAACAGCAAGAGTGGTGCTGTTCAACCCTGAATATCGATGGTGACCACATCGAGAGCAAAAGGGGCGAACACCGCAATATGTTACCGCGCCCTAAACTCCGCGGCGGACGTCAGAAGAGAAGAAGAGACTGAACAGTCGCCATAACAAGCGGGCCGGCTTCGCGTCATCCACTTCAAGGGGGTCTTTTCTTCCGGGGCGAACCTCCATCGCCAAGACACGCCGTGCTACTCTCCGCTTCAAGTACGGGTGTTACACGGACAAACACCGAGCGGCAAGGCCTGACCCTGACCCCCTTTTCTTCAAGACCGAAAAGACGACAGGTTCCTGTTGATCCGACTGGGCAGTCCTCGATCAGCAATGTGCCAGATGCTTACCCTGCCCGGGCGTCATCTTGCAACGCCTGAGAGATGAACGGGGGCAAGGGGGCAAGACGCGCGGATCCAGGCAACAGAGATGGGCGGGCAAGGCGGGATGAAATTCCTCCCGACGCCCGCCCCTCCCCGCGAAGCGAGGTCGATGCCAAGTCTCGATGCCAAGAGCCGCACAACTCCTCACCAGCCGAGTGCGAGATGCGAGTACGTTTCGGAGGGTCTGGTTGGGTGAAGATAGGGCTGGGGGGTTAAATCGCCTCTCACTGCAATCGTCCGCGCCGTCAGCAGCCACGTTTGTTGTACGCATCTTCACGTGTGTGTGTTGCTGTGTCCGGGAGGCTCGGAGGTCAGACTTTGTGTACCATCAGTTGTCGATATCTGACAGCATTCCAGGGCGAAGTTGCGCCCGTTGCTGCGTCTGCGCCTCGGTGACGAGCAGTGAAATGCTGCCCTTCTTCACCGGGCGGAGACTGGAACTTCCCAATCCCGATCTCCGCCTCGCTTCGAGCGCCAAGGGATCCTTCTTGCAAGTCCGCGTGGCCATGATTCACCTGCACTGCCCCCCCTCGTTCTCGGGCCATCGCACTCGGGAGCTTCCACTGAACCCCCCGTGGAGTCGCAGGCGTTTTGGAAATTTCCCTACGTTTGTTGACTCGCTTCATTGACTACATCACTAGCAATGTCGGAACACTCCCCGAATGCAGCGAGGACTGCTACACGAACGACTCGATGGCCTCCCAAAAGGCCTGCGCGTCCTCCCACATCGGCAGATGTCCCGTGTTGGGCACAATCTTCAGCTCCACGCCCTCCTTTCCGACCTTGCCCCGGAAGCCCTCCATCGCCTTGACCAGCGCGCCCTTGCCGTCGCCTTCGCCAACGACCAGCAGCCCCGGCACAGCGATTGAGCCCAACTTATCCGTCATGTTATAGTCCCACAGCGCCTGGCACCCATACTTGAAGCCCTCGACGTTGTTGGCCGCCACCATATCCGTCATGAGGTTGACAATCGTCTCCTTCTCCATGCTCGATGGGTGGAACCAGCGCGCGACCGTCTGCGTCGCGAGCTTCTCGATGCCGCGGCCGCCGTCCTCTTCAGCGAGAGCGGTGCGTTCTTTCCATGCCTGCGTGTTGGCAGCGCTGGAGGCGACGTTGAAGTCGCATGCGATGAAGCGCTCGATCGCGTCGGGGTATTTGATGGCAAAGTTGAGCGTCGTGGCGCCGCCCATGGATACACCGATCAGCGCATGCAGCTTGCGGATGCGAAGCGCGCCGAGCAGCGTGTTGAGGTCGTCTGCCACAATGTCCAGCGTCACCGGGGTCTTGTTCGGAACGGCGTGACGCCCGCGGGTGTCGAACCGCAGGATCCGCAGGTCCGGTCGCTTCTCCTTGAGGATGTAGACGAGGGGATCCCACATGTGCAGCGACGTGAGCAGCGAGTTGCAGAACGCCACGGTCGGCGCCTTGGGATCGGGGTTGCCCTCGAGGCGGTACCGAATGCACAGGCCATCTTCGGTTGTGACGAGCGACTGGATGAACTCGTTCTCACCCGGGGTTTCGGTGGTCTGCGAGTTATCGTAGACGAGGCCGCGTCCCGATGGCGGCAGCTTGGCCAGGTTTTCCAGGTCCCGGGGCGCAGGGCCGAAGACATAGAACAACGAGTAGGTGCGGCGCGACTTCTCCGCGATGTGCTTCTCCGCGACCTCTTCGCGCCACTTTGTCGACATGGCCGCCTTGTGCTCGGCACCGCCCAGGCCATTGTTCTTCGCGTACTCGGTGTATGACAGTAGGACCGTCTTGGCATCCTTCTCCAGGGTCGACGTCCTGAAGAAGCGGGTGCGCAACCACCCAGGCACCTTGGCCAGCATCCCGACGTGCTCCTCCTCGTACCACTTTCTGTATTCTGCCTCCGACTCGTCACTCTTGAGGACCGTCTCGTTGGTCACGAGGACAATGCCCTCGGCCTCGTCGTCGGACAGCTGCTCAATGGGCACGAACTGTGGGGCCTTCTTCTCCCAGACGAGGTCGTAGAAGTAGCGCTTGACGTCGACCTGGCCGATTGTCTCGGCCTCGTGTGGGGATCGGTTCGCGCGCAGGGTCAAGTATGTCGGCGTCTCGAGCAGGGACATGGACGTGACGTCGTACACGGCGAGGAAGGTCGGCTGCTGGCCGTCGGTCTCGCGGTAGCGGAGGCCGTTGGAGAAGATCTGGGGGATGCGCAGGCGGGTCGGGCCGTGCTCGTTGTTGTACCACTCGTGGAACTGTTCGGCGGGCAGCTCCGGCTTCGGCTGCATAGTCACGTAGAGCATGCCAGGAGTTGCCATCGTGAGGAGCTTGGGAGGGTTGTTGGAGGGGCTGTCGGAGGAGCGTTCGAGGTTGATGCGGGGTTGAAGTCGAGGCTATGACGGCATTCGAGGGGCGCGTGTCGCGTGAAAGCGTTTCTCAGCCAGAGTCTCGGAGCAGATGGAGTCTCGATGAAAAAGAAGTCAGGTCTTGACGACCAGGAAAGTCAATTGCAGCCATGCTGGTTTTGTGCGGGCTGATTGCCTGGACGATGGATCACCCGGGACCCCGCGATGTCCTGGCATCGGTTCGGCAATGGCATCGGGACTGCACATGGAGGTCCCCACTTTTGTTCGTGGCCGCCTAAACATTCTCCCCGAGGCCCGACACCACGGGCAGACCTCGAGTGACCCAACGTGTTGCCTTCTCGTAAACAAATCAAGGTCAATTGGAAAGAATCCCGTTAACCAGCCTTGATATTACCTGGGTGCCTGGTAATACGCTCCGAATGTAACCCATACTTATTCTCCGTGCAAGGTTGCGATACACCTTAGCTTGGAGGGATCGTCGGTCGCAGCAGGAAATGTCTCCGAAAACTCCCCAGAAGACTGGCACATAAAGCCAGAGACGAGTCCTTGGCGGTTGGGTGCGCAAGACATCTTCATGAATAATCATATCCATCCAATCCATAATCATCATGTCACAACGAGAGATCCTCATCGTCGGCGCGACGGGCCAGCAGGGCAAGGCCACCATTGCCGCCCTCCACTCAACACCACACAACACAACTGCTCCCCTCAGAATCCTCGCCCTGACCCGGTCCGCATCATCCCCAAAATCACAGTCCCTCCAATCTCAGTTCCCCGACATCATCCTCGTCGAGGGCGACACAAAAACCCCAGACCCAATCTTCCTAGCCCACCCAAACATCGCCGCCATCTTCCTCGTCACCGTCCCCTCGGACGAGGAGGCCCAGGCCACCCCCCTGATCGAGGCAGCCGTCGCACCTGGGCGGCACGTAGATCACATCGTCTTCAGCAGCGTCGACCGAGGCGGTGACGACGTGAGCTGGGACCAGCCCACCGACGTCCCTCACTTTGCCGCCAAGCACCGCATCGAGCACCTCCTCCGACAGTCGTGCGAGAAAGCCCGGACGAGGGTACGCTGGACGATCCTGCGGCCGACGGGGTTCATGGACAACTACGGGCCGGGATTCTTCGGCAAGCTCATGGCCACGCTGTGGCAGCAGGGGATGCCTACAGATCGCAAGATGCAGCTCGTCAGCACGCGTGATATTGGCGTCTTCGCGGCCAAGGCTCTGGCCGACCCCGATGGGTGGGATGGCCGCGCGGTCGGGCTGGCGGGGGATGAGCTGAGCTTCGCGGAGCTCAAGAAGGCGTTTGAGAGGACGACCGGGCAAACGCTTCCTACGACGTTTGGTCTGCTGGCGGGGCCTGTTTTTTGGTGGGTGGAGGAAGCGAGGACGAGCTTCGAGTGGTTCAGCAAGGTTGGATATGGGGCGGATATAGCCAGCCTCCGCAGCCAGGAGCCGCGCCTGCAGACGTTTGAGATGTGGTTAAGGGAGACGAGTGCGTGGTCGTCGGCTGGCAACGGGTCAGACAGCGGAGAGGTCACAGGATGAGGTGCTGAATTGAAGGGACCATCAACACGCTGCTTCATCCCTCGGGAGCCTCGGGACGCCTTTCACAAACGTAACTCGTCGAGCCTCAGCCCGAACTAGCCAGGTGATTAGTGAGCCCGCTGGCCGTGTCTCGCCCACTGGCAGGTTCCTCATTTTAAGCTTTTCGTGCAGTTGCGGCGAACCAGGTGTCATCCCAAACGTCTCGGCCGCAACCAAATGACGACCCGATCGCGAACGGCTTAGCCTCGACCTCCTCTGCGAAAAGCCACAATACCCTCAATGCCAGCAACATGCTTTCAGCTGCTCCCACGCCCGCCATGTTTGACTTCAAACCGCGGCCTCGACGTCCAATAGATGCACAGCAGTGGCTTGGGGTCTTTGTCAGAGTCACCCGATTGCGGCTGTCGAGGGTTTGAGAGCCTCGGACATGCAGGCTGGAGAGACACCGAGCACGAGCTGGAATTCACGGGCCCGTGGCAACCATGGGCATTCTCGTTGCTCGTGGAGGTGTGTTTCCTCGCCGCATGTGGTCAAGGTCCGGCATGGTGGCGCCACGGGGGATGATGCGTAACACATCGTTCGCAGGCCATAAGAAGATGGCAGGCCCCTGACTGGAGAGATGATATAGCCTTCGAGATCAGCTTTCATCCGAGACTGCTGCAAGAACGTCCACCAGAAACACCCCGCCGAGCAACTCAAACCGCAAAAATGGGACGCAGGAACCGCCAGCGAAACGACAACGATGAAGAGGGCCTGGCCCATCGTGTCATCACCATGCTCTTGCGACTGGCACAACTCACCTGCGCATGCATCGTCATGGGAATCCTTGCCCGCTTCTGCTACCTCATTACCGTCGCCCGAGTCACCGCCAACTCACGCATCGTGTACACCCTCGTCATTGCCGGCATCACCATCGTCTTCTCGGTCCTCTTCTGCGCGCCGTTCAACATCCTCGCCATCGCCTTTCCCTTTGACTTTGTGCTCTTCGTCACCTGGCTCGTGGCCTTTAGCCTGCTTGCCTCGGTAAGTCTATCCACGATGGAGATGTCCAGAGTATCTCGACTGACAAGGAGATGTAGCAATCACATCACTGTAACACTGACTGGTTCCACAACTACTGGGGCTACTACTGGGGTCGTTGGTGGGACGATGGTCCTGTCGGGTTGGTTCCCAGGTACGATGGCTGCGGCTATTGGAAGACGACGCTGGCTTTCAGCTTCATTGCGTCGATGATGCATCTTCTCAG
Source organism: Plectosphaerella cucumerina (assembly GCA_020746995.1). Classification (NCBI taxonomy): domain Eukaryota; kingdom Fungi; phylum Ascomycota; class Sordariomycetes; order Glomerellales; family Plectosphaerellaceae; genus Plectosphaerella; species Plectosphaerella cucumerina. Next base: position 866,397 of record JAGPXD010000007.1, read on the forward strand.
CTTCATCTTGGTAAGACTGCCAGAAAGGGAGTGGATGAGACTTGAGCTGACTGTTGCCAGGGCATCTACATCTTCCGCACCTACGTCCGGGTCAGTGAGAGCCTCGAGCATGCCAAGAAGCACACCGAGAAGCTTCGCAAGTGAGTACTTTAGCATCCCTTACGTCCTAGGATCGTATCTGACATGTGTTCCAAGGCCTTCCCATGCGACGCAGGCCTCTGGCGGCAATGGTGTCCCGACCAATGGTGCGACCAACGGTGCCACCGTTCAAGAGACCAACGCGGCCGGCCTCCCCAAGCCTCCCAGGACGCCCACTCCTCCTGGAGACGCGACTCCTGTCCAGCCTGCTACCCAAGTTTAGGTAGGTGTAACGAGTGTGATGCGACGCCGCCAATCGCGCAAGTTTGTGTTGATCCTATACCCTTGTCGAGAGCTGAATGAGAAGCTGGAAGAGGTGTAGGGGAAGAAAGTCTGATGTTGAGATCTGTCGTATTGTTCAGTTCAACTCCTAATATTAATCGCCGATGAATGTCGGTGCAGTTCGTCCTTCTGTATGAGCTGGCAAGTGAGTGAGAGAACAGCCAGGCATGGCGAGCGGGCGGGCACCTACAGGACCCTGGACTGGAACCCCGCGGGGCGCGGGGGAGCGGAGCAGCGGCGGGAATGACGGGGTTGCTCAGGCGATTGATCGCCTAATCCCCTTTCGCCTCTGCAGCGGGACGCACGCTGGACACCCCGCATCCCAAGCCAGGCACATGCCAGCAAGAACCCGAGGGGCACCCCGCCCCCCGCCCGGGTCGCTAGGGGCTGGGGGTGCTGTCGTGGGTCCGGGCTGAGCTGTCGAGCGAAGTTGCCTCAGTTTCCTCTCACGCAGCAATGGACGGGTCGAAGCTGAAAGCAGCTTGGAAAAAGGCACAGCTAGAAGGCGCACCGTGTCAATCGAACCATTCCGTTTGTAGAGGCGGCGTCCCAATCCAATGGGACGACCGCGTTAGTCAGCAGCCCCGAGACGTCACACGGCAGGAGCTCCTCAGCATCGCCACCCACCCTCTGCACAAGTCTGACCACCTTTCCCATCGACACAAACTCAAACACGTAATCTTCCAACACTCACTTGACTCCCGCTCGCTCGACAAACATCTCCCCACCAGCGCTTCACCCGTCCTCCTCGTTCCCCCGGGAGCGTCATGGGACCGTGAACGCGCCTCACTTTCGTCCTGATCAGCAAGACCACCTTCACCTTGCCCCGCTTCGACGCTTCAATGACCTGGAGGCCGCCCAAGACCTGAGGATTGACCCGCGACATTCATTCCCGATTGCGAACCAGCACCCCACGACGATCTCTCGCGATGACCTCCGCCGCCATGCACCGCGACCACGGAACCCGCGTCGACCAGCTGGCGCGCCTGCCGGACAAGGTTCTCCTGCGGCTGTTCGAGGTGCTATCATGGGTCTCAAAGCGCGACCTCTGCAACGTGTCCCGGCTCAACAAGCACTACCACACCCTGGCCGACGCCATCCTCTACCAGACCGTCCACTTCCTCACCCCCGAGCTGCACCTCATCTTCAGCGAGTCGCTCAGCCGCAGGCCGCGCCGAGGCTCCGCCATCCAGGACATCAAGCTCGCGTACCCCGCATCCGAGCTCGAGTCGCTCATCTCGGACGCGCCCATCCACGGCGCCCGCCTCAACGATGGCCCGCCCCAGCGCTTCGAGAACCTTGCCCGCACAATCTCCGCCATGTCCAACCTCGAGACCCTCGATGTCGCCGTGCCGGATAACCTGCTCCACGGCATCGGCCAGCTCTTCAACGGGCCCTTTGACCTCGCCTGCCTCAAGTCGTGCACCTTGTTCTACCAGTCAAAAAACAACGAGTACTGGGACCTCCGCGAGAACATCCACATCTTCGCCCATCCCACCCTGGAGACCATCGTCATCAAGCGCGCCAAGCTCGACTACCGCGGCTTCGACCTGCCCGAGCAGCCCCACGAGACCGCCCTCAAGCGCCTGCACCTCATCGAGTGCGACATCAACGATGACGCCCTCTCCGACATCCTCGTCTTCCCCAAGGCCCTCGAGGAGTTCGTCATGACCCAGCTCCCCGAGCCGGAGCCAGAGCTGGACGAGAGCTCAGTGAGCATCCGCGACTACATGTCCGCGATAAAGTCCGCATGTCACTCGCTGCAGAGCATCACCATCGACTTCCCCACCCTCTACACCACCCGCGCCCTCGCCCTCCGCGACTTCGACGCCCTCAAGACCTTCCGCCTCAACTGGGACCACCAGCTGTTCGGAAAGTCGTCCAAGAAGCCCCGCCTCCACTCCGTCGGCCTCCCGCCCAATCTCGAGACCCTCGAGTTCTTCAACGAGCTCGGCACAGACCCCGAGGTCACGGAGCTTCTCATCAACACCCTCGAGACCCTCGACTTCAGCGCTAGGAAGCTAGAAAGGCTCATCGTCGTCGAGTCCGAAGACGGCATGCCCAAGGAATTCGTCGCCGCCTGCAAGGCCCACCCACGCCTCAAGCTCGATATTATCGGCGGCTTCGATACGGAAGAGTCCGATTAGACCCCATGAGAGGTCTTGTTGTTGTCCGCCCCAAGACTAGACTGGTATACACGAAAGACGGTCCTAGACACAGATACACAGACGCCGGTTAGAAAGGAGCATGTCACGCTGCATAGGAGGGAGTAGTTGGGTTGGGCGGGCACGGCTGGAGTGTGCCCCTTTTTTTTCAGCGTAGTTAGCCAAATGATACCACGAAATCTATTCTGTCAACGAGTTGCTTCAACATCCCGGTATCGGGAGGTGCTGCGGCCCTCGAGGAGCGGGTCTACCTGGCAGGCACCGCCTGCAGCCACTGCTGAAGCTGGGCGCCCGCGCGGCGAGGGAGTCCCTTGTGCGTGCTGTCGCTGTACGTCTCTGCAATGGCGGCCGAGAGCCTCTTGGCCTTGTAGTAGACGGCACGGCCGGCCGATGAGGGCGAGTTCTTGGCCATAAGCTCCGCGGCCTCCCGCTCCAGCTCGGCGCGGCGCTTCCTCATCGCCGGGTCCTCCTTCTTCTCGGCGTTGCAGAGGGCGCACGAGCACGCGAAGCCCCACGTCCTCTGCAGCGCGGCGGCCCTGGCGTCGTAGTCGCCCGTCTCGTCGTAGGCGTGGGTGAGTTCCTCGCCCTTTGCGATGGGCCGCAGGGCCTTGAGGAGCATGAGGTCGCCGACGTAGCTCTTCGTGACGTTGGGCACGCATGAGTGGTTCAGGGTCGCGGCGCGGACCCAGAGGCCGGCGCTGGCGTTGCTGACGTCCTCCTCGCCTCTTTGCGCGCCCGGCCCGAAGGCGTTGCGCTGGATGATGTCGTGGACCTGGAAGGTGTCGACGACGGGGGCGCCGTCGCGCACCACGCTCTCGGTGCCGGTGCCCTTGTAGTCGCCGTAGGCGCTCAGGACGTTGGCGACCTGAGACGGGTTGCTCATGAGCTTCTGCACCACGGCCCGGTGAAGGCCGCTGGGGAACACGCGGATGGTCGCGTCTTCCCGCATGTCGCACGTCATGAAGCTCACGGCCTCGGGCTCATGGCTCCACGTGACGGCGAAGGGCTTTTCCGCCATGACGATCTCGCCCGTCTTGATGGCTCGCGTCGCAAAGGCGCCGCGGCCAGCTCCGGGGCTCTCCTTGATCTCGGTAGGGCCATCAAAGCTCGCCACGTCCGCGCGGCCACCGAGCTTCTGCAGACTACCCACGATCTGGGGGAAGTTGTACTTGCCCGTGGACTGCTCCTCGAGCCGCCGCTTGACCCGCTTGAGGTGCCACTCGACCGTTGGGCTGCTGCCCTGGAGCTCTTTCTGCTTCTCGAAGCAGGCCTGGGAATGAGCGAAGTCGCCGAGGGCGTAGGAGGCGAGACCGGCGCGGTGATGGGCCTTGGCGTCGAGCTCTGCGCTTTCCGGGTCGTTTGTCAGTGATGACAAGGCATCGGATTTGGCTTCGTCGTAGCGGTTGAGGAGGAGGTTGACGTGGGCTCGATTCCGGTGGACGTCCCTGACCAGCACCTCGTCTGTCTTGTCCGACTTGAGGCCCTGTGTGTAGTAAGCCCAGCACCGGAAATTGTCCTTGTCTGCCAGGGCCTGGTTGCCGCGCTGCTTGAAGTCCAGTAGAGAGGGGGCTTGTGCGTTCGGGTCGACGATGTCGAAAGACCGCTCTCGCCACTGCTCCTGGGACTCCTTGTACGATAGAACCACAAGGTCTGAGGGGTGATCGATCTGAATCGTCGTCTCGCCCTGGTCATTCCGCGTGAAGTAAGGCTCCTTGACTTGGAACTCCGAGATCATGTCCAGAAGGTCCTTTCCGTTCTGCTTCTTGTGCAGGAACAGTGTGACCCTTTCGACGTCGTCAGACTCCTCGCCCCGCACAACAGCCCAAGATGACATCGTAAGCTCGACGACAGGTGAGATCCGGCGCAGCTTGAGGATGCGGCCCCGGTGATGCGTTTCCATTCGCAGGTCTGAAAGCGTCATGGGCTTCAGCTCCTCCACCGAAGCCAATGAAGGCGGATACGGGTGTCCGACCGTGTACGCCGGCATGGACTCCTTCTTCGGTGCGCCAAGACCAAAAGCTCCGGCGGCAAAGTCCTGCATGAGCGATGACGACACAGCGGCCTGGATGAGCGAGTCGGCGTCGTTCTGGTCGCGGGTCTTTCCGGCGTCGGCGAGGCATCCTTTCCGTCGATCTTGGAGGGAAGTGCGGACACGCTCCGACTCGGCGGGCGACATGTAAAGAGTGTGTTGGCCCGCCATTTTGGAGCGCGGGCACGCGGGGCGAGGGGCGTCGATTCTTGATGGTCAAATCGAAGGAGTGAGATTTCACCTGAGCCAGCTGGGTTTGCGTGGTGTTGCAAGATCTGAGGTGGGGGTGGGGCACTGAAGCTGCCTGCCCCGCACTAACGGAATCGGGCAATCCTTTCACCGAACATGTGGTGACTAACTTGACCATGGAGGTAAGGTGAGGCAGACGGTACTTCTGTCAGTCGACGAGGTCCATGTATTAGTGTGGCTTGGAATCGAATGTAAATTGATCTGTATGGCATTTTTGGTGCATTCCCAACTTCGATATCTTACGTGCTCTAGGTTGATGCTGCGACGTCTCGTGGCGCATCACGAGGGACCCATGGCATCGACTGCCCTCAATTTGGGAATTCTCGAGCAAGCAAATTCGTTTCTGCATGGAATATCAAGTCAATTCAGAAGTTTATTTTGAGATGGAATGGTTCGAATGACCACCATGAAATGTAACAGGTTTCCGTTCCCAGACATGGGTTCTGTGACTGTGGCTCGTGAGAAATGTCGTAAATCTGTTAGCAACGCGGGTGCTGGATGAGCCAGGGCACCTGTTAAACGTCTTATCAGAACGATCAACTCGCCGGTTCAATATTGTGAACTCGACGAAGAAAGATTATTTTCCCGGCGCCGGGCTCTCAAGTTGGCATCTGCATGTCACGGATCAATCGAAGGGGGATGCAAAACGAGAAACCTGGGTGGCCGGAGAGTGGCCTCGTCGCGAAGTCTGCGAAGTATGAGGAGAATTGGTACTTTACCTCAGCGTCTAAGATTCCAGGTCTCCACTGCCATATGGAAAAAAAAAAAAAGAGTTAGGAGTTGAAGGGTCTCAGGAACCTGTTCATCCAAGCGTGGCATCCTGGTAGATGGTCAGAAATGCCTGCTGGCCAAAAGCTGGAAAGCAGAAAGTCGGGCAATACATTCAAACATCGACTTACTCCGAGCTCCTTTAACGCACGGCACCTGGAAGCTAAAGGCATTTGGCGATGTCGCGTTCCGGAGCAAAAGCTGCCGAGGCAAAATGGTTCGCCTCCCCGCCAGGGATACCACCGAGAGTTGAACCTCGCCAGCGCGACATCATCTCGAAAGCCAGGCCTGCGGACGATACATGCTCCGAAGCCTAAGAAGCCGATCTCGCTTGGCAGCTCGGGGTGAAGACGATCGTCGCACCGACAGCTTCTCCATGCGCCGGCAGCCACAATGGCAGTGTCCATCCGCCTATCGGGGGACGACCCCGCGTCGGAGGACACCTCCAGGGCACCGAGGGAGATGGTCCGACAGTCCGAAAGCCTGCCTCTGGCCTGGGAATTGGCGACAATCCCTGCCGGCAATGGCTGAATGTCCGCTAGACTTTGCGGGGTAACGCTCCCCAGATCACAAGTGTGGAGCTCCATTTACCCCGTAGCCCCGGACTTGCGGTGGATGCGTCCAGACTCAAAGTTCATCCCGAACATATATCACCCGTCGACGGAGGCCCTCATCGGAGGACCTCTGGAAGCAAGCACCCAGCTTCAGTGCCCACATGCAGATCGGCAGTCAGCCCCTCTCCGCCCCCAGCAATCGACTCGACATGACGACCCAGCAGCAGCGAGCCAACGATGGGCTCGACATCCAGCCCGCGGCCGAGCAGCCCCAGCCCCTCGCCGAACCGGTCCTCGAGGTGCAGCCAGGACAAGTGATCAAGAATGGCGTCGTCGTCAGTTCGGGCACGAAGCCGCCCAAGCGCAACCTCTGGATCGCGTGGCTGTACATCTTCGACTGGTACCCGAGCCACTACAGCAAGGAGGAGAAGGCCCTTCTGAAGAAGCTGGACCGCATCATCCTGCCTCTCATGTGAGTTGCACTCGCATGGCCGGTTCTCATGCGTCCAAGGAAGCTGACTCTCGACCATAGCTGCTCCATGTGTACGCTTTCACCCTGGCATGAAAAATCCCTCATCTTTCGTGCGTCGGAAAACTCTGACAGCTGTAGACTTCATCAAATGGCTTGACCAGTCCAACATCAACAACGCCTACAACTCTGGCATGAAGGAGGATCTGAACCTCAAGGGCATCGAGTGAGTACCATTTTGGTGACAAAGAAGTGACAAAAACTGACATTCTGAAGGTACAACCTGTTCCACACCTGTACGTAGCCCCCTACCTGTGGCCCTGTTCAATCTGTTTGGTTACATTCTTCTGTCCCATGTGGACTTGGAATGAACCCTCCCGCCTCCCCCGACCTCTAAAGACATCCCAGAATTGCCTTTACTGACTCTTCTGCCTAGTTTGTACGTTACCTCGAAGTTCTCCCTTGTTTGGGCCGTGTCGGGAGTCCCTTTTGCTCCCATACGCGTGGCATGAAACCTACCAGCTCCCATCGCTCCTGATACATCAAAGCCAAACTACTTACTGACTCTGAAATGCAGACAACATCGGATATTTGGTCCTCGAAATCCCCGTAATGCTCATCATCTCCCGACCAAAGCTCTCCCGCTGGGTCCTCCCCATCTGCGAAACCCTCTGGTCCATCATCACCTTCATCCAGTCGCGCAATAACAGCGCCCAGATGATCTACGGAATGCGCTTCCTCATGGGCCTCTTCGAGACTCCTGCCGCCAGCGGCTCGCTCTACATCCTGGCCTCATGGTACCGTTCCGACGAAGTCTTCAAGCGCGCCGGAGTCTGGTATGTCTCGAGCAACATCGGCGCCATGTTCGGTGGATACATGCAAGCCGCCGCCCACGCCGGTCTGGACGGCGTCGGCGGCATGCAGGGATGGTAGGTTCCCCTGAGTCCATCCGTCCAGCCCACAGATCCTGACTTCCTCAAGGCGCTGGGTCTTCATCATCGACGGCATCATCTCTCTCCCCATCGCCATCGCCGGCTTCTTCCTGTACCCTGGCATCCCCACCAGCCCTCGTATCTGGTGGATGAAGGAGTCGGAGCAGAAGCTCGCCCAGGCCCGCATGCAGGATGACGGAGTGAGGAAGAGCAGGAAGATTGGCAAACGGATGCTGAAGCGTGTCTTTGGCCACTGGCACTTCTACATCGCTGTAGGAACCTATGTCTGGTACGTCGACCTTCATTCATTGCACTGTTGTCGGCCTGCTAACATCCTGCTCCAGCTTCCAACTCACCACTTGGGTTGCTGGTCAGATGATCGTCTGGGTCAAGTCCACTGGCCAGTACTCGATTGAGATGATCAACATCCTTCCGACTGGAGTCCAGGCACTGGCTATTGTCGTCGGCATTGTTGTTCCGTCATTCGTCATGTAGGTCTTGCCCTGTGATCCATCTTAGGTACATGTCCCGACTCACATATCTTCAGGGTCTACCCCATCTGGGTCCCCTTCTTGTTTGCAGCCACGATCCTGCTCTTCTGCCACGCCACCCTGCTCGTGTGGGAGATCCCCATTGGCCTCCATTTCGCCGCCTACTTCATGCTGGGAATGACCTCTTGCATCACCCCCATGCTCTTCCCATGGGTCCACCTGATCATGAAGGATGACAACGAAGCCAAGAGTTTCACGACCGGCTCCATGGTAAGCGATCTTCCAAGACAGCTTGCAGACTCTGCTAACACCAGCCCAGATGACTGTTGGCTGGGCCTTCTTCACATGGTACAACGTCGTCACATTCCCCATCACCGAAGGCCCTCGCTGGACCCGCGGCTTCACGGCGAACGTCACCTTGACATGCTGCTATGTCACCTTCTTCATGATCGGACAGGTCCTCTGGCATCGGGACACCAAGAAAGGCCTCTACAAAAGATCCATTGAGGAAGAGGAGAACCAGGAGGTACTCGACGAGAAGCTTGGTCCTGATGGACTCGACGACACCACCACCATCCAGCAGCAGATGGATGAGAAGCATGTGGAACCGAAGCACATTGAGGAGAGGCGTGCCGAGCAGGCGAAGTGAGAACCGCTTGATTTGAGATCCAGGGTAGCCCGGGTCTTGCATCCTCGCTTCCCGTCGACGTCAGCATTGTCTACTTCATCTCATGAGGGGTTGAATAACAGGCCAGCGAGAGAGGCGGAGAGAGTGTCGTTAGAGCTGACCCAATGCCAGACTTCAGTTCTATACACGTATCTGTACATACCAAGTGGCCTTCCTTTTACCTCGTCTATCTCCACAATGTATCTGAAAAGTTCTGGGCATCCATCTGAAGCCCCCTCACCAGTGACCCCCAGTCCGGGAACCCATCCTCGCCCAACATCTCGTACCCCTCGCCCTGCGCATTGCCGAGCCCAAACGGCCAAGACGACGACAATGCAGCGTCCCCATCGATTGCCGCCTGTACCTGAGCATCCTCTGCCGCTGCCGAGGCAAGGCCTGCCGCGGCCGCATCGCGGGTCTTCTCCCGGATCCCCCTAGCTTTGGCATACAAGGCGTCCAAGACGGCGCTCTTCAGCCCAAACCCTTCCCTCATGTTGTCCCACGTCTGCTTTTCAAAGACCGAGTCGACAATCGCCCAGGCCTTGTCGACGCCGTCCCCCGTCGGCCGCACGCACAGGTGCCAGAGCACATACATGAGTATGTGGTACTGCGGGTACGCCTTGGTCGCCCATGAGAACGGCTTGAGGAGCTCATCTGACGAGATCTTCAACCCGTACTCTAGCGTCGAGACTGCTTCCTTCAGGTCCTCCTCGGTAGCCCAGGAGTCAATCTTGCCGGGGCAACGGAGGGACGTCCACTGCTGTCTCGTGATGAGGTCGACCTTGCGCATGACGTAGGTCGAGATGAACAATGTGTGGCGTTGGCGAGGCACGACCATGTTGCAGTATTTCAGGCGGTCATTGACGCGTTTCTTCATTTCGTTGATGATCTCAAGTCGTGCTTCTTCCGAAGGGGGCGATTCGGGCGTCGCTGCCGCGGCGATGTTGGCGAGTCGGTAGCTCGCGTTCGCAATGTCGATTTGGTTGAGGGTGAATGTCATGACTGTGAAGGATTTCCTCTCTGGTGGGAGCTCCGTCATCTCGGGGTACAAATCGCTGTCTTCGACGTTGAGGGGGAGTTTCATATCAGGCGACTGTGAGTGGGTGTGTATACTCTGCAGGCCATAGTCCTCTCCGCCTCGGCCGTCCCGGTTGACGAAATGCCACCATAGACGTCGACGAATCTCCGACTCGAATGGGGAAAGGCCAAGGCGCTCTCCGTCGCACTGGATACCGAGAGACTGGGCTATGCGGATGGCCAGACCGTTGAGGATCCAGTTGCCCTTGCCTCGGTTGATGACAACGAGGGCAGACTGCGGGCAAGATGTCAGAACTGATGACTGCGAGCAAAGGAAGCAGTCCTCACCAGATACACGGCCATTGCGTGGAGGCACGTCATGTTCGGCTTGTCAAGGAAGTCGGCATGGGCCAGGGCTTGTTCGAAGCCCATCTTGGTCTGCATCAGCCAGGCCGTGCGCGTGCCGCCAAGGAGGACCGACACCTCGTCCTCCCCGCGCGAGATGAGGGTGGCGAAGAAAACGGCGTAGCTCAAGGCGAGGTTTTCGAGCGGAGCTGCAGCGGGGTCCTCGATGGTGCTGTAGATCTTGATCTCCATGGTCGGTATGTGGGCAATCTTGAGGCAGCAGCAGTTCTCGACGTAGTTAAGGTAGATGCCCCAAAGCCTCAGGGCAGCCTGTTTCGGGGGGTAGAAGCTTGCGGGCATATGTGATAGTGACGGAGCAGACAGTATGCCCATAGGGTTGAATGGTGATGATACTGCCGGTTGAGGTGGCCGAGACTCTGGCGAGTTGAAGACGGACTGCATGTCCTGGTCCTGTGCAAAATGTTAGCAGTCGACCTCTCGATTTCAGGAGCAGGCGCGGTACCTCCTCGATGACCCTGGATAAGAGAATCTCATTGAAGTACTGGCTCGTCGATCCCCGCTGCACCAACACACCATTCACGGCTGCAACCTCCGGAGTCCTTGGTGTTGCAGGGGCTGGCCCCCTCAGATGTGCTGGTACAGCGGACTGAACCGGAGCTGGAGATGGCGATGCCGTGGCATATGGCGCCGCAGGGCCTGCAGTGTCCTTCCTGGCGGAGACAAGGGTCTGCTCCAGGTTCGAGATGCGGGATGCAACGTCGGCCATGGTCGTCTTCCGGGGCCGGCGGATCGGCTCGCCGGGCGGAGGAAAGACGCATTGCTTCCCGGCGCGTGAACACGGCCCACACGGGTCTCTCTTGTCGCAGCGGACCTTGCGGCGGTTGCACAAGTGGCAGGACCTGTGACTCCTCCGTGACGGGCCGGGTGGCTGATGGGGTTGCGCCGAGGCCGGGTCAGACTCGGCCTCGGGCGTTGTGGAAGACGCGAAGCCGGACATTGGGGGTTTGCGGGGATGTCTCGTCGTACGGCACCGAGACGGGTGCAGCCCTGCGGTTGGATGGCCGTCCGTGGACAGGTGCGGAGAGCCGGCCGCTCCAGTATATCACCTTGTGAGTTCCAGGTCGGAGGCGTCGGGCTGAGCGGGCCTATGCTGGATGGAAGATGCAGTGAAAGGGTCCTTGGGGTCCCGGATGGCGGATGCCAAGAGGTGATGTTTGGGTGTGAAGGGAGGGAAGAACCCCACCAGCTCGGGAGAACCGGATGCCCGCGTGACGAGCTGCTTCGGCGATCTCATTGGACCGAAGTGGGCCTGGGCGTGACTGATCGGGCCTATGAGAAGCGTCACGCTCGACCTCGCTTCGTCGAGAAGCAGGATGTCTCGTGTTGACAACCCTCCACTGACGATGCACTGCTATTTCTGACGACCACAGCGACGTTTTCCATCTGATTCGTAGCTTGACAGCCCGCCGATACTGATCCGAGACGACGACACCGTTTCTCCACCCCTGGACCCGTACCGCCACTGGCGTCATGCACACCGATTGACCGGGGCGACCGGCTGACCGACAGCTCACCGACGCGCTGTCCATAACACGATTTCAAGCACGTTGTTCCTGAAGAAGAACGTGTATTCCACCTTTCGGAAAACTACTACGTGCCTCTCAGCCTAAACCTGCCATCGCAACATTGTCATAGAAGCTCTTGGGAATGTGTAAAGGCCCCTCCCATCCCAGTCAGTTTCCCGAATACCAACGTCCGAGTGATCCGACGTATTGGTACACCAAACATTCGGTCCGGTTACCGTATAGACTGTGATATGTTTCCCTTCGGGCACACCATCCAGTCGCGTCGCAAAGTCCTTCTTTTCATGGATGTTGACGACAGCAACCGACACAAATCCATCCTTGAGTGTGGCGCTGACGTCAAGCCAGGGCGTTTCAATCTTACCCCGGATCCAGTCCGGCTTCGTCTCACCTTCGTACTCGGGGCTTTGCACGTTGACGGCAATGGTGGCGCCACGCATGTACTTGCAGAAGAGGAGGTACGGCCACCATGTAGTCTGCTTGACGATGCCATCGTGTGAAGTCATGAGAGGAGAAATGACATTGACGGATTGGGCAATGTTGGCCATCCCGATGTACTTGCTCTGACGGATGAAGACGTTGCACCAGACAGCAACAGCCAGTGCATCAGACAAGGTATATCTGTGTTTTCGTTAGTGTTGCCTCCCTCGATTGACAAGAAGGCCGTACTTCTCCTCTGCTCCTTGCCGGCCAGGAGCTCTTTTCGAGTCCCAAACATTCCATTCGTCGAAGCAGATCTTCTGCTTGCGAACTCCGGCTGGGATCTTGTTCTCGATGTGAACAAGGTCGATCAACGCACCCGTCATCTCAATACAGCGTTCGGCGGCACGAGGAGCTGCTTCTGTTAGACGCGATGGACATGAAATGATCGCAAGAGAAGCTTACCAACAGCGTTCTGGTTGTGATCGTTCGAGCACGTATAAAGATGGATACTGTGCATCTCGATGAGGCAGCCATCGTTGCCAAGAGCCTGGACGTTGTAGTTGATGCACTCCTTGAGAACATGATAGTCCCAGCCATCTTTGCCCTCTTTACCGCAGAGGACAAGCTCAATCGATGGGTCAATAAGCTTCAATGCCTTTGCCCACTGGTAGGCTTCAAGTGCGTAATTCTCCTTGGTCATCTGCTTGATCTGCCAATCTCCCCACATCTCGTTTCCGAGGGCCCAGTACTTGACCTGGTAGAGTCGAGTCAGTAGGGACGGTTTTTTTGGGCTACTTTGTCATACATTGTAGGGCTCTTCGTGTCCGTTTTGGCGTCGAAGATTAGCATAGTACGTGTCCTTCGTACCGTTACAGTACTCGAGCCAGCCCATCGCTGGGTGTATGTCAGCCACGGCTCGTCATATACCGCCCATGGAGAGACGGAAATCTTTACCTTCATCAAGAGTTCCTATAGGTGAGAACTATCAGACATCGATGCATCATGCCGGTGGCGGTGCGATGAACGCACCTGTGCCCATGTTCAAGGCAATGTAGGGCTCGGTCCCAACAGCTCGGCACCACTGGATGAACTCATCTGTGCCGAATTGATTGCTCTCAACGCCCACCCAGGCGAGCTCTGACCTTGAGTCAAGTCAGTCTAAAAGTTCGAAGAGAGTGCGACCATGGCTCACTTTTTGGGTCTCTTTTCCCTAGGACCGATGCCGTCCATCCAGTGGTAGGTAGCGCAAAAGTTCCCGCCAGGATAGCGCATGACGGCCAAATTCAGCTCTTTAATGGCTTCAATGACGTCTTTGCGAAACCCATTCTCATCAGACAGTGGATTTCCAGGGTCATAGATGCCACCGTAGATACAGCGGCCCATGTGCCTAGGAAACATTCGTTATCCAGTCTGTTGCAAGACACAATCGGCATCGCCGGATGTAGCGGACGCCGCCGTGCTCTGGGCAGTCTTACTCTGTGAAACCACCATAGGTATTATCCTCGATGTTTGAGACTTTGAAGGCGGGGTTAACCGTGATGACAGGCTGGTCTTCCTCAGAAATCTTGGTGAAGGTAGCCATGTCTGTGGTGACGTGGCTGGTCAGAGGCACGTCGGATGGTTGTGTCTTTCGGTCTCGAGTAGTATTCACGTAGAGGTGGCTTCAATGTTGTTTATATAAGAGTATTAGCACATTCTCGCTCTGGGTATATTCTAGGGAATCAATCCGTGCACGGCGCCGACACCGACAGTTCCATCTCGGACAGTGTCCGACCACGGGGGGTCCTACTGATCGCCGACGTCACCCATCCTCCAGTGTTTTCCGGGGGTCCGTCCGTCAGGTAGCTCTGCTGTACCATGTCCCGTGCCAGCTCCCGGGTAATGTGTCTAGATTTAGTCAAGCCCGTTTCCTAGATGATGCTCCTCTGAGGACTTTTTGGAAAATCGCATGACATCTCGCGAGTGTCGCATGACAGCTGGGACTGCTGCGTAGATTGAACTGCTGCATCGATCGACCTGCTGGGTTGATTGAACTGCTGCGTCGATTGACCTGCTGGGTTGATTGACCTGCTGGTTTGATGGACCTGCTGGTTTGATTGACCTGCTGGGTTGAGTACCGCGAGACTTCTCTAAGGTAGGATAGCTGTCATGCGACGCTCGCGAGTCGTCATGCGATTTTCTAAAAAGGCCCATCTGAGCCCGACACAAGATGCGGGGATACGGGGGTGGACCTCGTTGAGGATGCGCGCGAATCAGTGCCGACAATGGCAGCGCCAAGTCAACTCCCCGTGGAGAGATTCTCATGCACCTAATTCCCCACGGTGATATCCGGCTAGGGGACTGGCGGGAGCTCAGACAAACCCTTCGAGGCTGGAGATTCAGGAATCGCTGAACACGGTGCGGTCCAAGCTGAATGGAAGCCTGTGGTTTAGGTTGCAAGAGGCTGATGGCCACCTGAGCGGCGTGAAGCGGAGGGCAGGCAATGCATGTCGAGTACGACACGTATCTCGCCAGATCTAGCACCTGTTTCCTTGACGACCGCCCAGATGATGACTTTGATTCTCACAAAGATCGCCGCCGATCAGATAACCTTTTCGATGCGCACGAATAAGAACCAACCGGATTTTAAACCGATAATCAGCGGAGCGAGCTCCGAGTTCATACACTGGTCGGGCACGGTTCCGGCCAAGTCGCGTCAGAGGTCCAGGCATTCCGATGGTCCTAGTAGGCAGAACATCGCGGGCTCGTGCCGTGATGCATGCGCACGAATGAAAACTGGCCGGATTGTGAGCCGACCCCAGAAAGCTCCACGGCCCAAGCAGAAATCCGGGGGTGGCGAAGGCCATCTCGCCTGGCTGGCGCCGATCCATTTTCACGCAGCAGACACATCGCTGTTGTCTTGTAATTAGTTCAGGCGTCTGCCGATATAAGAAGACGTTCGAGTCCTACCTCACTACTCGTCTTGATTTCCGACTCACAGACCAACCAGTTTCGAATCGACTCTGCACATCATCTCTCAACAGACAAGTGTTGAAGTCTACCATGTCCGACATCAAGCCCGTCGCAGCCGAAGAAGGCCTGCGCGATACTGATCTATTCGGAGAGAAGCCGGTGGAGGTGTCCCACATCAGCGAATTGACCGACGAGGAGAAAGCCATTGAGAAGAAGCTCGTCAAGCGCATCGACTGGATCATTCTTCCAATCATCCTCGCAGTGTAAGACGCGGAAGTTGGGAGAGCCAAAGTCGACATGGATCCACGCTAACAAGATTCTGCCAGTTATCTCCTGAACTGGATCGACAGGCATGTGCACCGCGTCTCAAAGAGCTTGCGAGGCCAGTACTGACCAAACATAGGAACAATTATGCATCCGCCCGCCTTGCCGGACTTGAGGAAGATCTGAATCTGACTCTCACCCAGTATCAAACTGGTCTTTCTATCCTCTTCGTTGGCTACATCATCGGCCAGATCCCCTCTAACCTCCTCCTCAATTGGTTCGGTCGTCCTTCGTGGTACCTCGGATTCTTCACCATCGCATGGGGTCTTGTCTCTGGACTCACTGCCCTTGTTCAGAACTTCGCCGGCATAGTTGTGTGTCGCCTGATTCTGGGGTTCGTCGAAGCGCCATTTTTCCCGGGCGTCCTGTTTTATCTCTCCGTAAGTCACTTTTGACATCCGAAATGCTGGTTGCTTGACTGATGCGATACTCAGAAATGGTACACGAAGAAGGAGATGAATCTCCGCATGAGTATTTTCTACTCCGGTGCTCTCATAGCCGGTGCTTTCGGTAACTTGATTGCCGCTGGTATTCTCGAAGGCCTGGCAGGGGCAGCTGGATTGTCAGCTTGGAGGTGGCTCTACATTGTCGAGGGCGCCGGTACGTCATCCGATACAGAACTTGATGTTGCCCTAGCTTCATGCTAATAGGTGGTTCCCACAGTCACCGTTCTAGCTGGGGTCATTGTCTGCCTATTTTTACCTGACTTCCCCGAAAACTGGCGCGCTCTGACCCCTGAGATGAAGCATGTCGGTACGTGCTCGCCTTTCCTTCACCAACCAAGCAGCTTCTCACATATCACCGTAGCAAACCGTCGCCTTGCTCTCGAGGCCGCTGAGGCAGATGCTGATGACGGGGCGGCTTCCTCTCAACTTCATGGACTGAAGCTTTGCGTCACGGACCCTAAAGTCTGGCTTTTTGCCTTTATCTACATGGGACTCACTGGTGCCCAGGGGTTCGGGTACTATTTCCCGACGCTCACTCGGACACTAGGCTACAACCACTTCATCTCACTTGTTCTAGTGGCGCCTCCGCACCTCTTCATCACCATTTGGAGCTATATCCACGGCGTCGTCAGTGACCGTTTCACGACACGTTACTGGTTCTGCCTCTACCCTGTCGTCGTTGCCATCATCGGCTTCGCTGTTTTTATGACACAAGATGCCTTTGGGCCCAAGTACATGAGCTTTTTCTTCATGATGTTCTTGATGAACATCAACGGAACCCTCTTCAGTTGGATCGCTGGCGTCATCTCTCGCCCCCCGCAAAGCGCGCGTCAGCCTTTGCCCTTATCAACTCGCTCGGCAACAGTGTCACCATCTGGACCCCATACACCTACCTTGATAAGGAGACACCATACTTTTACACTGGCATCGGCATCTGTATTGGCCTGATCACTGCGTCTGCTGTCTTGATGACCGTACTCCGGCTGATGCTCATCCGCGAGAACAAGCGGTTGGCTGAGATGGAGAACGAAGATGTGCCGCTTACACAGAAACAACTGCAGATCCTGGAAAAGACGGCCCAGGTTGAAGGTGTCACAGTCGCGCAGGCAAGAGCGCTTCAAAAGGGGTTCAGATACACCATCTAGGGCCAGCTGTAGCTTTTCTTCCTACGAACTTTAGGCCTCCACCGCGTTTATGACAAAAGCGGGGTTGTCGCCCGACCGCGGAGTATGTCCGGAGAATCAGAGCCTTCCACACTAGTTCACCGCGTTTGTTCGAGAAGATCGATACATGTACCTATAGCCCGTGATCGCTCGTCCGCCTCGTCTTTTCAGCCATCCCCAGGAACCCCCAGACAACCCCTCGACCCGTCTCGCGAGACTTTCCGCTGCTGCTGCCCTCCATCTCAACACCAACTGCCATCCCATGCGCCTCCGGGAGCCCGGGACCAGGGTGATGCTCCTTATCACGGCCAAGGCCCAATGGATAAGTTGACCGTTCATTATTCCCCGTCAGACCCCCACAACCTCTCGCCGCCCGCATGCAGCTGGGCGAATCAAGCCGCGTGAAGCGCGCGACAGCGGGCCGGCGCCTCCGCCCGCCGATCTCTCGACCCCACCTTCGAAAACATGATGCATCAAAGTCGGTGTCGACGGTGCGGCCGACCCCCTTTGCCCGTCCTTCATCATCGACACTCCTCATCCGCCTGTGAGCCTGGTGCACCCAACCGCCCTCGAGAACTCCCAGGCCGACGACAGACGCGCCATCATGTCTCCTCACATCAAGAAGGATGACGAAAAGGTGTTCCCGTACTGGCAGCTGACCGTGCTCGGTGAGTTCTTCAAGCCCGCCCGGGAGCGACGGTCTCACGGTCGCAGAGATGGCACAGGGTGCTGATAAATCACAGCGATATGTCGATTCTCGGAGCCCATCGCCTTCAACTCCATCCTGGCGTACTCGTGGCCCATGACAATCTACCTTCATGGCGGTGACAGGACGGACGCAGGATTCTACAGCGGCCTCCTAGTCTCCGCCTACGCTGTCGCCGAAGCGTTCACGGCCGTCGGTTGGGGCACGCTCTCAGACCACTACGGACGCAAGCCCATCGTCCTCATCGGTCTGGGTGGCGTCGGCCTCTCGTGTCTCATTGTTGGCCTGGCGCAGAGCTTCTGGGTCGCGCTGCTGGCGCGATTCATCGGCGGAGCCCTGAATGGCAATGTCAGCGTCATGCAGACCATGGTAGCTGAGATGGTCAAGCATCCTGAGCACGAACGTGAGTCCAGCGCTCCCTGAAATGATAGAGAAACATCGAAACTGACCTCAGGGACGTAGCTGTGGCGTATGCGGTCCAGCCCTTCGTGTGGACACTCGGCAGCATCGTCGGTGCCGCTCTCGGTGGGTTCTTGGCCCAGCCCGCATATTTCTATCCCGACCTGTTCCCCACAGACGGGCTATTCGGGCGGTACCCATATCTGCTGCCGAATCTCATGTCCATCTTCTTCATCGTCGTCGCCATCATCCAGGGCGTCATCTTCCTCGAGGAAACCAACCCCAGGGCCAAGGCGAGGAAGTCTGCCAGAGTGACCGGCCGCGACGAGACGACACCGCTGCTGAATGATCGCGCCAGGGCGCCAAGCGTACCGCGCTCCTCCTTTGGCGAGGACAGGGCCTTTTTCGTCGAGGAGGGCCTTCCTGCTCCCGGGCAACAGACCTTCGACATCCGACGCAACTCGTTCGGCACAATGCACTCCATCGAGCTGCCCAAGAACCTTCGTCCGGACCCGACGCCCGAGAACGAGGAGCCTCTCGAATACAAGGGCCCGGTCTGGACGCGCACCATTGTCATGCTGATCGTTGCGCTGGTCCTCATCGCGTACCACCAGATGGCCGCCGGCGCTCTTCTGCCCATCCATCTGCAAGACCAGCCTAGCAAGCCCCATGGACAGCTCGACCTCATCGGAGGCTTCGGTCTCGACATCCACGACGTCAGCGTGTACCTCATGGTCAACGGCTTCCTGAGCCTCTTCGTCCAGGCCTTCATCTTCCCCACGTTCGTGGGCAAGGTGGGCGTCTGGTATTCGTTCATCTGCACGATCGTCCTGTATCCCACCGCTTACCTGGTGATTCCCTTCCTCTCCGCCGTCCCCCAACATCTCTCTGCCGGCATCTATCTGTCTCTGATTCTCCAGGCCTTCTACGGTATCGTCTCCGTGCCCTCTGCTCTGATTCTTCTGAAAGATGCAGCCCCCTCCCCCCTCGTGCTGGGCCGTGTCAACGGGCTCGCCATGAGCGCCTGCTGCGCAGCCAGGACCGTGTCACCTCCCCTGGTCGGGCTGCTCTACAACACTTCAGGATCGGCTGCGGCATGGTTCAGCTGCGCCGCTGTAGGCGTGATCGGAGCACTGCAGCTGCTCTGGGTCCCGAGGCATCCCATGGAGAAGGTCACCATAGACAGGCCGGTCATTGGCCAGGTGGAGGACACTGACGAGTCGGACGCGAGTACCGTGGTGTGAGGCCCGGTGGCGCTGAGATTCATGACGCAAGTGAGCGGTGTTTGCGGGCGGATGCCATGCGGGCGAGCCTGGATCAGTGAAGGGAGAAAGGCGTGGCGGAAAGATTCTGAACTCGGGCATAGCGAATCAATTGACATCTGCGTTTACATTGCCGAGAAGGATCAGGTTGTGTCGGTGTCGGAATCCGAGAAGATGCGGCCGCATCCTGTTGCTGACGGTGGATGTGATGACCAAGAACTTGACAGGAAGAAACAGTCGATGACTCCTCGGCGTAAGCATGAGGGTCCGCCAAAACCCAAATATGCAAGGTCGAGCTTCTCATAGATTCGCCGAGCAAAAGCAAAGCCCAGCGCGCGGTGATGGGTTCACCGCGACTGGAATCCCCGAGGCCGAAGGCGATGTGTGATTCGCTGGTTGCGCCCGAGACGTTCGGACCGGGTCACTTTATGTCCCGAAGCCGAGAATGTAGCCCGAAGCTTAGTCAAACAGGCGTGTGTATCGGCCGAGATTGACGCCATCCCTCGCTTCGGTCTTCGGATTACGCCTTCGAGGCCCCCTTTACCCCCTTCGACGACGCCCGGACACACACTTGACACGGCAACCGGCACGTTTGGGTCTCGAACCAAATGTCCCCAACGGCCAAAGACCGCAAGAATGGCGTCCATTGGGGCCGGGGTTTACGGAAATACGGGCCCTCCAAAGCACGGGACGGCCGTCATCAAACGCGACACGCACATGGGCCGCCTTGTCTCCGCTCACCCTTCGGCGGTCCGCTTCGGTCATGACTCCAGGAAGGATTTCGCAAACCTTTTTTTCCCCCTGCTCGGACTTTCCTTGCCTTCGCCGCGGATATTTAGACAACGCCAACCCCAGCCCGTTGTCTTGGCTATCAGTCCAAATCAGATGCACATCCAGACCCCGAATCCCTACCGCTCTAGCACCACCCGGCCTAAGCCTTACAGAAAATAGGGCTGAGAAGCAGCGACCTCCACAACTACCATCGCCCAGAATCACACCATGTCGACTCCGCAGCAACCGGAGCAGCCGCTCACAACGCCCATCACTGAGAAGCGAGAACCCGCCGCATACCCTTCAGACTCATCGAACCACCCCGAATCAGACGTTGAGCAAGCCAAGGCGACACCAAACTACCCCGGCAGCGATGCCCCCGATGGCGGTCTTCAGGCTTGGCTTGTCGTGCTCGGCGCATGGTGCACGTCTTTCTGCAGTTTCGGATGGCTGAACAGTAAGGTCCCCCGTCATCCCTCGCCTCGATGGCATAACGACTGACATCTCATCGCAGGTATTGGCATCTTCCAGGAGTACTACCAGAATGATCTGCTCAGCAACTACAGCCCCAGCACGGTCTCATGGATTCCGTCGCTACAGATCTTCTTCATGATGGGCATGGTAAGCGCACCGTCTTCTCCCACCTCAAACTCAACAGCTCGCTGACACACAGCTAGGGACCTGTCATCGGCACCCTCTACGACAAATACGGTCCTCGGTGGCTCGTGTTTGTCGGCAGCATCCTCCACGTTCTCGGCGTCATGATGACCAGCCTGGGAACTCAGTACTACCAGATCCTCCTCGCCCAGGGCGTCTGCTCGGCCATCGGAGTCGCAGCCATCTTCCAGCCGGCCATCAGCGTGATCGGGGGGTGGTTCAACAAGAAGCGCGGCGCCGCCTTTGGCATCCTGTCGACCGGCTCCTCCATTGGTGGCGTCATCTTCCCCATCATGGTCACCCGTCTCATCCGCCAGGTCGGCTTTGGCTGGGCCATGCGCATCTGCGCCTTCCTCCTCCTCGCCCTTCTGGTCATCGCCAACCTGACCGTCCGCGCCTACCACCCTCCCCAGCCACACAAGCTGACCGGTGCCCAACTGCGCAAGCCCTTCACCGAGCCCGAGTTCATGCTCCTCGCCGCCGGTCTCTTCTGCTTCACCTACGGCCTTTTCGTCCCTATTAACTACCTCCCCGTCCTGGCTCTCAACGCCGGTATGGACCCCAACATCGCGCAATACCTCATCTCCATCCTCAACGCCGCCTCTCTGTTTGGCCGTATGTTCTCAGGTATCATGGGCGACAAGGTCGGAAAGTACAACATCTTCATTGTGGTCTGCTACCTCTCCGGCCTCTGGATCCTCGCCCTCCTCATCCCCAGCGTCACGAGCGCGTCCCTGATTGCCTTTGCCGTCCTGTACGGCTTCTGCTCCGGCGCCTACGTCTCCCTCATCGGCCCCCTGGTTATGCAGGTCTCGCCCATGGCCGAGATCGGCTACCGCACCGGAATCATCTTCTTCTGCAACTCCATCGCCGGTCTCACCACCAACCCCATCAACGGCGCCATCCTCGAGGGATCCTCCGGCTGGCTCGGCATGAAGATTTTCGCCGGCGTCTTCTGTCTGGTCGGCACCACATTTGTCCTGGCCGCCAGGATTCGCAGGACTGGTCTGAAGCTCTGGGTGGCCTTCTGAGGGAGCATTCCCGTGTCTTTCTGTCATTTTTCACATGCAAAAGCGTTTATTTGAACCGTCACACCTCTCAGGTTGTTTCTTGGAGTTGGCTAGGTACAGCCAGGTATTTGGGACAGCAAGGGCGGGTGCCCAGAAGGAAGGCAGCTGGGAGGCCACACTCCACTTTCAAGGATAAAAATAAAGGCTGGGTAATAGAATAAACACACCAGATTAATCATATGACAAGTCAATCAGCACCATGGGTCACTCAGCGCATGAAGTGAGTCAACATGTTAGATGGGCTGATGCATTGGGTCTATGGACACTCAAATCAACTAGCCCAAATGAGGGCCCAGTGACAAAGATGCTACGTGAATCTCCCAACCCAACCCCCGGCTCCATGCTTCATCACCTGCTTATCACAGCCAGGTGTAGCACTCCTGGGCAATGGGGATCTGGACGTTGTACACCGTGTTGGACCACAGCTTCGTCACAAACGCGAAGAGGCTGAACGAGAAGTCGCTCTTGATGCTGAGGCCCTGGGCGCAGACCAGATCACCGGGCTGCGTAACGGTGCCAGTCTCGTCAATCTCCTGGCTGGCAGTGAAGGCGAACTCGTTGTTGAAGCGAGGCCTGGCCGTGAGACCAGCGCTCAGGTCAACAACGCCACCAAGAACCTGGACGATGAGCTGGAAAGTGACATCAACCCAGGTATCGGCCTTGGCGAGAGCACGCTCGGAGAGGTTCAGCTTGGCGTTGTAGACGGGCTTCCAGGGCGTAAAGCTGGTTTTGTTGGTGTCAAGGAAGTCGAGGTGGACGCGGCCGTTCTGCAGGCCGGCGCCGGCGGATCCAGTAACGGTAACGCCGGCGGCGACGTCAATGTCGAGACCAATAGCGAAGAGGAGCTCGGGACCAAGCGTGATGATGCCGGGGACATCGATGATCATGTAGGAGAGCTCGCCAGGGACGTAGGTGAAGCTGTCGCGGTACTCGGCGGTAACGGCGACGGTCACGCCAACCTCGGCGTCGATGCTGGAGTCGATGTCGACGTAGAGCTCCTTCAGCTTGCCTCCCAGGACGTCGTAGTCGAGGAAGCCGGAGAAGGTGACGCTGGCGGTGATCTCGGCCGAGTCGGCGGAAACCTCGAGGTAAGGGGGGAACGAGTAGATGGGGGTGTTGCGGGGAAGACCGATGGTGCCGGCGATGTTCAGGCCCTTTTCGTTGATGGTGATGCCGCGCTCGTTGAGGACCCTCCTCGACACAGTCTGGCGCTTCTTCGCGGCAGGGACACCCTCGAAGGTGATGGCGGTGTTGGCTGATGATTCAGTGTCAGCATCGCACATCTCGAGCCCAGTGCAACATGGGGAAGTGCTCACCGGCCGTGCTGGCCACGTCCTTCTTCTCCGCATGGGCGACGATCGTCAGAGTCTCGACATCACCGGAGATGCGGCTGACGAGAAAGACACCGCGCTCGTCTTCTGTGTCGCAGCCACCAAGGTGGTTCGTGAAGAAGACAAGGTCGCCCTTGTTCGCCCACGTCGCCACGGCAGCCTCGAATCCCTCGCCGGAGGTGAAGGAGATGGAGATGGACTCGTTCGCGCAGAGAACAGCATCAATGGAGGCAACGTCCTCGAGAAGCACGGCAGGCTGCTGCATGTCGAGGTCGACGTGAACCAGTGGGTCGGTGTCGACACCGTAGTCGAGGCCGACGGACTTGCTGGGGGCCACGGACTCGTCGTCAGCACGAGCCTGCAGTCCCTTGCCCTTGGAGATGGGCTTCAGGGTGGTGACCTCCTGAAGGCCACCGGCCACGACCGCGCCGGCCCAGAGGGCCAGCAGGCTTGCGATGCGAAGTGCGTGCATTTCGGATGGAGATATCACGAATCCAGGGGGAGAAGAGACGTGGGAGTATGGAGACTGGCAAGGCCGCTGACTGGGAGGATTTCGCTCGGGACGACCGTGAGGGGCATGCGACATTTATGTCCGTCCATTAGATGGATCTCTGAATGCAATACCACCTATGATTATGACCCGCGGACTCGCTTTCGCAACTCCGCGCAACGGTTGCACTCTCATCATCCGTGCTATTGCAGGGTTGGGCGTGGTTGCATGGCGGTCAACGGTGGTGCGAAGCTGTAGCACAAGGCGCGATGATAGGATCCCGCTGCCCCTTCCGGCAGTTCTGGTGGACCCTGTCCGGTGAAGGTATCATCATGCATAGCACGTGCAAGGGAATAATGCTACACGATACGGGCGTCTGGTCAGATCGGGGTGGCCCCTCCATCCGGATATGGACCCTTGGCCCACAGAGGAAGCATCCAGGGTGGGCTGCATCCGCCACGAAAGGCAGGTCCCTGACGATGACATGGGGCGCCGCTGTCGGAGTGAGGCCGAACCAGTCATGATCTCGGGGTCTGACTCGTGTGGCTCAGGTCGTGGGGGAGCTGCGAGTATGGAGGACTGTGATATCAATCTTGAGTCCACATTGCACCTGCAGGTCGAAGTCACAACCAAGGTCTCCAGCGGCTGGCTGCATGTCGGAGAGGACTTGGCTGCTTGATGCCTAGGTAATGCTGAAGTGTGTGCAGGATAGGCATGTGATGCCGCCCTTTTCATCGTTGATCGCCTGAGAAGGCAATTGACACTGCAATTCAACGAGGTCGGACCCGGATGTGGTCGCCCTGATGCGCGATTCAGGCTCGCCAGATTGCCATCTCGGAATCAGTCCCGCCGACCCATGATAGCTACCTAGGAGACTGAGTTCAGGCAGCTCATGGGCCTCGTAAACTTAGCAGAGTGTGAAAAGCACTAGATAGATGATCGATTGTACCGTCATTTCGGCACCTAACTCATCAGGTAGATGGTCGCAGCCCTTGCCTACCCCATCTTGATCATCGACCGCTCTTAGTCATCTTCCCCTGATGTTCATCCTGCCCTGCTGTTCGTCACCCCCTCACACTCATCCTATCCCCTTCATTATTATGAATCCAGTGCGCAGTCGACATGCCCGCGTCGCTCATGAGGAAAGCTTCACTCTGCCCTCCAGGGTTGAAGGTCTCGAACCTCTTCTGCCGCGCGGCTTCCCTCTCCCGCTCAGCCTTCTTCCGTTTTGACCTCCGAATACCCCACACAATGGCCCAAATAGTGCCACCCAGCAGGACGAGAATCCCGACGACGATACCGACGATCAGGCCAATGCGCAGTATGGACCCGGTGCTGCTGCTTGGTGTACTCTGACCACCTGAGGGGCTCGAGCCAGGTGTGTTTGTCGGATTCGAGCCGGAGACCTGCTGCAGGGTGTCTTGAACAGGGTCAGACCATGTCTTCCTCCTTAAGCTCAGATATACGTACCAGTACTCGATGTAACCCTGACGATCTCGCGCTTGGTGGATGTCTGAGGCTTGCTCACCCCGCCACTGTCCGGTGGGAGATCCCCCGAGATGGTCTGCAGAACCATGATGGTCGACCGAGTCTCCCCGCAGGACCATGAATGGAATGTATTGAAGTCCGCCGCGCCCGTAGGAGCCATCAGATAAGTGACACATGCCGTGGGACTGGCAGCCATCATGTCAGCGTTCCCTTCAAGTTAGGTCCCTTGAGCAGAACCATCCTCACCATGACAAGATATTCGTAGAGACAAAGTCGCATGCGCCTGGTACCGATTCGCAAAAGTTCTCAACCGTGTCGATGCATGTCATCATCAAGCCGTTGTTGCAGGCGAGGTCGTTGCAGCAGCCAAAGGCGGGCACTAGGCCGTTGGTCCATGCCGCGCATTCGTACTGCGGTGAGCATCGCAGCTCCGACTCTGTTGGGTTCCGGTGTTAGCGGACGAAGCTAGACGGTATGATCTACACGTGCCAACGTTGCCATCGATGTATCCGCATAAATGAGTGTCCTTGTTCTGGCGTCTAAGCAATTCGAAATCGGGTTCCTGTGGCGGGGTCGTGATCATCGGACTCGGGGGTCGGAGGCTTGTCGAGGTAGGGGCGACGGCCCCCTGGCCTGAGCTCATCGGAAGAACGTTGTTGAAGCGCATGGCTCAAGATTTGAATGCCAGAGTCTGGGGCAATGTCAAACAACCAAAGAAGCACGCGGTGGATGCGCTTGATATCAGATCGCCAAGCGTCGTGGGACGACATTCGACGGGTCCGGCGGGGGGCGACAGCTGGACCCCTTTTCACTCAGCCCTCCTATCTTTGCTTTTTTCGCTGCTAGCCGCCGGGGATGTGATCTGGTGCAGGACATGTAACCTATCGGGAGAAAATTGCCGGCACCGGGTGTATCATCGTGTGCGGCTGAAGGTTTATTGGCAGGGGAGGCGTCGTGCCCAAACGCAGTGATGAGCCCAGCTGGGCCCAGCCACGATATGTGCAGGGGGGTTAGAAGTTGTCTCTTGCTGAGGAATGACCTTTTCGAGCCAATCCCCATCAGCTTCGTGATGCAGCTGAGCCTGCCGATGTGCCGGCGCATGTCGCACAAGCCGAAGGTCCAGACCGATGCGACCCCTAACCCCCTGGCAGCGCAGGAGCTGAGTTGACGCTCCTTCAGGGGTAAGAAGCTTGTTTCGTCGTTCTTCAGCTTTGGATGGACATGTTCAAAACGGCTCCGATGTCTTCCCCGCGATAAGGCATGGTAGGAGTGCCCAGACCTTTCCCTCGATTCGACACAAACCGCCCAACATGACAGCCGACCAGCATGGAGGAAAATCGCCGCTGAGGCTCCTCTGCTTCGATGGCGGCGGCGTCCGAGGACTTTCGTCTCTCTTCATCATCAAGCAGCTGATGGAAGCCGTGAATAAGCAGCAACCCCCAAAGCCATGCCACTTTTTCCACATGATCGGCGGCACCAGCACCGGCGGGTAAGATGCTCTGACCGGATGTGCAGGAACATCGCTGACTTGTACATCAGGATGATTGCTATCATGCTGGGCCGACTTGAGATGAGCATCGACGACTGTATCAGAGCTTACAGTTTGATGATGGACAGTGTCTTCACCAAGCAACAGCACCGAGTCAACATCCGTGGCGGGATCCAGGCTCGCTTCGACACGGCTGAACTCGAGAGATGCATCAAGTCTATTGTGCAGCAGTACAGCTTAGGCAACAATCAGGATGCGCTCATGAGAGACAGAGACGTGTCGTGCAAAGTGTGAGTCGACTGGGCCGCTAACCCATGCTGCCCCTCATTTCCCTGACATCGCATTCTGACAGCTTCGCCTGCGCAATTCCGGAGCTCGTCGCCACAGAGGTGGTCAAGTTCAGCACCTACACTCGAGAATTCGAGGCCGACTCGGACTTGTTCGACAACGTCCGGGTATGGGAAGTGTGTCGGGCAACGGCAGCAGCCAGCACCTTCTTTGACCCCATCAAGCTCGGCCCCAACGGCGTCCCATTCCTCGACGGCGCGACAGGAGCCAACAACCCTATTAAGGAACTTTGGACAGAGGCCGGGAAGGCCTTCGGCGACGACTTCGAATCGCGAGTGCAGTGCGTGGTGTCCATCGGCACAGGCGAGTCGGGCCACGTCGCCTGGGGCAAGACCGCCATCGGCATCGTCAAAGCGTTGAAGGAGATGGCCACATACACCGAGAACGCATGGAGGGACTTCAGAGCCAACCACAAAGATCTGAAGAACGCTGACAGGCTGTACCGGTTCAACGTTGTCCGAGGTCTTGAGAAGGTGGGCCTCGAAGATGCCAAGTCTAGGGCGACCATCCAGCAGATGACGACGTTCTACATGAGCTCTGAAGACATGGTAGACACGTTGAAGAGGTTCAAGAGGATTTCGGATACCTGGCAGGAAGGGCCAGAACCTAGTAAGTATCTCTTGGGGACTTCAGAGTGAGATAATGAGCTGACACCGGCAAAGGCCAAGCACAAGCACTTCCTATACAACCACCACCGCCACGGCCCGCATTCTCCCAAGGGTTCCTCAATCTTGGAAGAGACTCGAAGTATGTGAATGCGCAGTCGGCTGAGAAGTCGTACTGGTCGCGACTCACGTACGATGGGCTGGTCGTGTACGAGGGGGTCTACAAAGTCATGAGAAACAAGGACACAGGCGAGGTGACATGTAAGTCTCGCAACTACCCTGTTCCCTTCTGCCTCTGCTCACACAAACCCAAGTCGACCAGTTCCAGCGATACTTTGCCAATCTCAACCCCCTTCCCCCAGGCCTCAAAAACATGCACCTAGTGCGCCAAATCTGGCTCCGCCTCCCTCTCGACAACGAACCCGCAAAGAAAGACCTCGTCCTCGCAGCCATCTACATGGTCCACATGGAAGCCATCGTCGACCCCAACTTCCTCCCCAACTTCGACCCCAACCACTCCTCCCGCTTCTCCTACCACCGCAACAAGTTCCTGGGCTGCTACGGCAACTGGGTGCGCTGCGCATGCGGGTGCGGCCGGGTCTGGAGTTTCGCCAACGGCTTCGAGGGGCTCCAGCTCGACCGGTGGAAGAACCGCAACAAGGTGTGCGAGGCCGAGGTGCCCCCCAAAGGCCAGGCCACCGGGCTCTTCTCCAAGATGTTTGCGAGGGGCTCGGAGAAGAAGAGGAAGGAGGCGCTGCGACTGTTTGACAAGAACCGCGTCAAGTGGCTGGCGGTGCAGTCGGATGAAGCCAGGATCCAGCTGTCTTCTACATTTTGAGCTGGGGCCAGGGGGCTGAGGTGTGGATGCTGGCGGGATGGTGTGTACGTCAGGGCACTTTGCCCCTGATTTGGTGTTGAGAGGTTGGTGCGGGGACTGCTGACCCTGTCGATTCAGGGGCCCTGATGATCAGATTGTGTTGATGGTCTGCTGTAGCTTCGCTTTAATTGAACGACAACCCCGCACCGTGACCCAACCCAACCTCTCACTTTCAAGATCACCTCTCTTCTTCCGCTGTTCACTTCTCTCCCGGCTCGTATGGCACGCCAGAGCCTCCCCAAAGACTCCAGGGCTGAAAAGTCTCTCACTGAGCGGGCCATCCTCGCCCAGAGCCCTCTCTGGATGGCCGCCGTTGGCTGGGTCATGCTGACCGGCCGCCTGGCGCACTGGAGCGACACCGAGCTCCTCGTCTTCTCCAGCGCCGTGTCGGCGCCCGCGCTGGCACTACCAGCATACCTCGAGACCCACCGGCGAGGTGCCGCCGATCGTCGCGGAATCTTCGACAGCTACTGGTTCCGGCTCAACGTCTGGGTCTTCATCGTCGTGTGCTGGGGTACATACTTCGGAACGCACTACTTCTTCGACTTGATGGGCATGCGGTACAACTTCTCCAACGTCCGGTGGACGCTGGATGCTCAGGTCCTCGGCAGCGCCAGCGGACAGACGGTGCCGCTCTTTATGTACCCGCTCACACATGCGTACTTCATGACCTACTTCACCGTCCTGCTCGTCGCCGAGCGCGTTCTCACCGACGTGTTGCTCGGCGTGGGAGCTGACAACATGGGCGTTGGCCGGGCGTGCATCGTACTTGGCCTGTCGTACGTTGTCGCCTTTCTCGAGACGTTCTTCATGGCTGCCGAGGTGCTCTCAGAATACTTCTCGTATGCCGATAGGGGACGAATGCTGCGTTTGGGATCTTTGGGCTATGCCATGTACTTCATCGCGGGACTGCCCATGGCGCGGCGGATTGATGGCGATGGTTCGGAAAAGGAAGGCAGGACGTGGACTCTGGAGAGGACGGCAGTTGAGGCGGCTGCGACCTGCATAATGATTCAGGTCTTGCTTGAGGTCTGGGCGAGGGTAGCAGGGCCTCTGTAGGCTCGAAGTGCGAGGCATGTTGGGCGAGGACAAGATGAGTAGGAATCGCTGTCACGTCAAGAAACTCCAATCTTCCCAGGAGAGGCGCAAGCCTCCGTTGTAGCGACTACCTAGCGTGCCATGCGGACGATCCAGCCCGAAAGCAATCCGGGACCGAGGCCAAGGCAGTCGAAGTTCCTCGTCAAGCATTCCTCATTGCCGCTAAGGTCAAAAGAATCCCAAAACACCCGACGCTCCCAAAATCATGTCGAAGACCAGTTGATGATGAGGTGGTCCCTTTGTGAACCGTCCCTCAGACGTAGGTCTCCATCGTGGGAGGCTTCTGGGCGATCCATGCAGTGAGGGAGAGGAAGACCCAAACGATACACCACGCGCTGAACAGGCCGCTGTTATCGACATTACTCGAGAACAGGAAGGCGACGATCATGAGGGCGAGAGACGCGACGGCTCCAAGGCCGAGGACGACATCGAAATGCAGGCGACCCTACGGCGCACCATGTTAGCAAGCCGAGTGTGTGTCCTGCGCCCGGTGCGACTTACCCAGTTGATGCCCAGAACGCGACGACGACCCTGCGCGGCGCCGAGAGCGGCGACCGACATGATGACGAAGATGGTACCGATGACGCCGAAGATGCATCCAACAATCAAAGAGACGGTCCTACCCCTGACGCCGTTGCGGATGATGTAGAGAGCGGCGTGGATGGTGCGGAACAGGATGATGGAATACATGGTGATGACGCGCATCATGCCTCCGACGGACCGGCCACCGAACTTGTAAGGCTCGATGGTCCTGCCGAGGAATCCATCTTTGCTGACCATGATGGTGATTGAGAATGGATGTGTAAGGGCGAGGTGAAGGTGTAGACGGGGGCGAGATGCCGGTAGTTGCAAGTAGATCTGCAGAAGTAGTCAGTCGCGACGCGGGGAGTTTGGGGTGAGATCACGATCACGGTCACGGTGCGACCGAGCGGGCGACGCGCGTACCTGTCTCTGATGAGAAACAAAATCACTGGTTGTTTGCCGGTTCGAAGTGTCGGGCAGATCTGGTGCGGTCTGGAGGGCAGCGGAGATGAAGATGAAGATGAGGATGTTGAGGAGAAAAGAATTTGTTGATGAAGGTCAAGGGTCATGGGAAGGTGAGGGAACGATCAACGGCAGGGATGACGTGGGCGGGAAAGGACCCTGGCGCCGCCCTACGGAGACGAGAAGGAAAGGAGGCTTGGACCCTCACGTTGCAGTGAAGGAGCCCACGAAAAGGGCGGGTCGAGCTGTGCATTAGGCTGTCGGCTTTGGCTCCAGTGGCTGATCCCCGAGGCAGCAGCGGTCGCTGCACACCAAGCTCCAGGCTGTCCCGTCCCGTCGCTGGTGGAACGCGCCGCGCAGCAGTAGCCGGGCGACGGCGCTGCCCTAACGCCATTGGCCGCCGTTGGCCGGTACTCCAGCAGGTCGTGTTCGCCCGGCAAATTCCAATTTCAACATCAACCACCGTGACCTGAGCGACTCAACTGCCACGCCGCATCGGTCCATTGCCGAAGTTGTTTCGGGCAAGGCGTGGTGTTCGTCGCGGGGCTTTTACAACATGGCGGGGGTTTCATCGGCGCTTCACATGATGAGAGCCACGACATTGGACAGCCCGACCATCCTCAAACGACAGCGCAGACGGCAAGTATCGGCAAGCCAAGACCCCATGTTGTGGCCAAGACCTTGGTATGATGGAATTGACGTAAGCCCTGGCCATATCAGGATCTTTCGAGTCCACCACAATCCTCAGCCCGTGGGCTATTGATTTCGACCCCAGATGAGACCCCAAGCAAGCCATACAGATCCAGATCTCCATCGTGTTCCCTGTCGCTCAGCCACCGAAAAGGTGCTGAGGCTATGCTGAGGCCCTATCTCCTCGCGGACCTGGCATCCCACGGCACAGTGCGACGACATAGCCGGCCCTTGACTGATGCTGCTGGAGGTACATGGTAGGTCTGAGGACCTGCCGACTTCGTACACCTACCTCATGGAGTCCAGGATCAAACTGCATCGCCGAATCTTCGAAAGAGACGGCTGTCGTGAGGAGATCATGTGACTCCGTCAGTTCCGTTGGGATGGAAGGTATCTGGAGACCTGCTGCGTCGCAGGACTCGGCACCTGTGGAGACCTTCAGGTACTGCGATTGAACCACCGCATCGATTGACCTGCTGCGTCGATTGATCTGCTACGCTAAAGACCTGCTGCGTCACAGGGTTTGGACGGGGAGTGTGGTGTTCATCGGCCGCAGTGTGCTTATCACAGATAGGCAGGTAGCTCAGGTGGTCACGCCGACTGCCTCGCTCCAATGAAGTTGCAACACCACGGACGGAGAAGGTAGACATCAGAACCATGCACCCACCTTAGATAGTCAACCAGACAAGAGCTACCGAGCTCGATTCACATCCGAATCCAAAGCTGGGCAATCAAAGCACAATTTCACTTCAGTATGCCCTCCAGAGGTAGCAGCCACATGTTTGAGGGAAGCCATTTAGACCCTCAAAGGCTTCTCCAAGAAAAAGCTGACTGGCATTTGCGTGATGATGGCGTGTGAGGCTCATACAGGGCTTGCCTGTCGACAGCGGCGGCTGGAAAGACTTTACCATGAGACCTGCAACACACGTGGCATTCCGCGTCTTGAGAATCTATACATTCCCGAGTCCTTCGTCACGATTTGGAGGCCCTCTTCATTCTCTCCTTCCAACCCATTTCGTCCATAAGTGGTCCACGATTGATAGCTCGTCATTTTACTTTTCAGCAGCCAGACCGCTTCTCACGTGAACAGGAGGTGTCAGAATTGATGCGGTTACGATTTCGTTTACTTCTCATAACACGAGACAGGCTACGCTGCTACTCACCAATATGCCTCTTCTCAAAACGCTTCTGCGCAATCTCAGTTTGCTCTTCAGCCTCTGGCTCCTCTGGGCGTCGGCAGTCATCTCTCAAAACGTAACACACACTCTCGACACCCCATTCACAATCAACTTCGGAAACACCACTATCGCCACACTTTCCTCAACTACGCACAAAGACCGAGGTTGGAGCCCCAAGGGTTTCCTTGGCGGCGAGCCTGCAGTCTTCATTCTGAAAGATGGCATCCTTTCCTCGGGGCACTATTCCCTTGGGAATGGTCCACAGGACAACAGCCTGGGACCGAAAAACGTCTACTGGGTCACCAACGATGGAAAGAACAGGCCCAGATTGGACCTTCGCGAAAGGCACTCAGTTTTCACCGACAAGAGTCAGTCGCTTGTACTACTTTATGGTGGTAAGCTTGATTCGATGTCACCCGTACCCTTTACAAAATGCTGCGGTACACATTGGACAGAGGCTAAAGATTCCCATAGGCAGACCCACGATGTATGCCCATGGCGCTGACGGTCAGGTTCTCAGAGACATATCACCAAAAGGGTGGTACAGAGAGGGGCCCGAGCCTGGAGCCATCTCGAGGATTGACGGTGCTCTTCTTAACTATCACCATTATTATGCGATGACCACTTTCTGAAAGCTGAACCGAGACAGAATGATAAGCTTTAATCAGGTAAAGATAAGATTTCCTAGCTTCAGGCGGCTGGATTATCGCCGGAGGATTATCGCCGGCGCCTAAATTGATAGGCTGTTTACTAATTCAGCTCGCTTTTGACAGCTGAATACTGGCGATGAACATCGAAATAAGCTAGCGTCAGCCCTGAGAGTTCAGCTGCGATTTACTTCCGGATAGCCCATAACCTAATTCGACGTGTTGTTTTATATGGAGGTGTGACCATCATGCTTGTATGGCCTTAATAGCTTCAAATAGGGCTGCCAGGCCTGGTCAATACCGGGATGTAGCGTCGAGAGCTGGACACCTATCTCCGCGGCCTCCGCACTCTGGCATACATGAATCCGGATGGTTGTTCGATTTCTAGACTGATCATCTCCATCGTATCTGTGCACGACGCCGACACTTATAAAGTGGTACAAGTCATGACCCGTAAAGAATTTGAGCCTTCTCTCTGTCCATTGACCTGCGTTGACAGGTGTTCGCTTTCTATCCTCACGGGCCTCCTTTCTTCCTCTCCCATCACGTCACCATGGCCATCTCGTATGTACCAAGGCTAGCCGCCCTGCTGCTCGTCCTTGTAGTCTCACAGGGCGGCCAGTCAACCCTATTCTGCCAGGACGGCTCCCTTCCCATCTGCCGTGACGGGAGCCTCCCCACTGACTACCGAGACCTCCACGTCCGCGACGTGTCCGGCAGCTCATACGGCGGCCCCGTCTGCCCTCGGTCCTGCGACCCGCACCGCAACACCTGTGACCCCACCACCGCGCCCACCTGCACCTTCGCCGACCCTCGCGTCCCCGGAGCCCGCGCCGCCTGCGCCTGCCGGCCGGGCTACAAGGCTAGCGGGGTCGCTGACGACGACACACGCAGCCACTGGCGCCTCCCGGTGCTGGGGCAGGAGCACCGGGTCTGGGTCGCAGAGGGTGTCCGGTGCGACGCTCGTTGCACGTCTGGGTATGGTGCCCAGAGTTGTGGGGAGGTTGTCTTACTGCCCAGCGACTGCGTCGGGGGCGGCGGCGGGTTCAGTGGCGGCGGTGGTAGCGGCGTGGACTCGAACGAGTATGGCGAGGCCTACGACCCGTCGTACAGTAGAGGAGGGGGCGCACCGCCCAATGCAAGTTACGCTTCAAGTTCGGCGGCAACGGGAACGAGTGTCGCGCACTATGAGGAGACTTATCAACCCGAGGACCAGTACAGCAGCTACGGGTTCGATGATCCGATGGAAATGAGTGTCGACACCTCTCATGAGACCGACTACGGTGGCGGGTATTCTGCAACCTATTCCTCGACTGAATATGATGAGGATTCTACCGATGCTCCGATGGAAATGAACTCCGACATCTACGAGACCGACTACGATGGCGGCTTTTCTGCAACTAGTTCCTCCACTGGATACGATGAGGAATCTACAGAAGCTCCGGCTTTCACGTATCAGGAACACGATCCCGACGAAGATGGCTATGCATCTTTTTCTAGCTATGCCGACCAAGATCAGCCACATCAACCCTACCAAGAGACCAACAACCCGGCCGGCGCAGCCAGTACCGCCCTTCCCCCTTCGTACTCTGCTGCACCTCCCCCGCCACCACCAGAGAAGCGGGACATCAGCAAGCAGAAGCAGCAGCAGCAGGGCCATCATGTGCGGCGCGATATCGACTGGGTCAAGGAGGCCAAGGAAAGGGGCCTCAAGACGTTTCAAGAAAGCTGGCAAGCGGGCGCCACCTTCTGGGCCCAACCCCTCGCCAAGGTCGACATGTCGCACGAGCCCTGCGACCCCTTCACCCGGACTTTTGTCGACTCGTGCAAGAAGGGCGTACGGGCCCAGGTCGCCTCCTGCAAGCAGGCAATCCGGGACTCCGTGTCGGCCTGCAAAGAGGGCGTCAAGGGGAGCATTGACGCCTGCAAGAACGACGTCGGCCGCCAAATAGACCAGTGCAAGAGGGGCACCCGCAATCTCGCCAAGAAGTGGAAGTGTGAGGGCTCGCGGCCCGGGATGATGGCCGCCTGCGAAGCGCGGCGACCGGGCGAGATGGCCCGCTGCGAAGCCACGCGGATCGACCTGCCCTTCTGTGAGTTCGACCGGCTGACGGCTGGATGCTGCGAGGGGTTCCGGAGCCAGGCGCAGGCGCTATGCGCGGCCGGAGTCGGGGTCAACGACATCACGCGGAAGAGCCAGCAGTTGCAGGCCGCTTGCAGCGTGGCTACGGCCATCGCCAAGTCGGCCGTCAAGTCGTACTTGACGGGCCAGGTGGTGGGGTTGCTGGCCGACGTCCAGGGTTTTAAGCAGGTGCAGGACGCCGTCAAGTTCGTCGACAAGGCCAAGCAGGCTCGCGCCCAGTGGGACCGTTGGTCCGAAGGGCTTGTGGCCGTGGCCGAGGGCCGCCTAAACGAGGGCCAGAACGCGCTGGCCGAGATCGCGTCGCAGATCTCGCCCGACATCAAGGACGCCGTAGCTTGGGGCCAGGCCGCCGAGGCCCTCATCAACCAGAACCTCGACGAGTTTCTGACCAGATCCGTGGCCGTCGCCGCCGACATGGAGCAAATTATGGCCGAAAGCTCTGACATCCAGAAGCTGCAGGGTATCGCAAAGTCGCTGACCGAGCTTGAGAAGGCCGGCCGCGAGTGTGCCGACACTATCGGCCACTTCTATCCCGATTCCTTTGATGGATGGAAAGACGTCAAGGACGCAAGTTCCATGGAAGCGGCCGTTGAG
Organism: Plectosphaerella cucumerina; assembly: GCA_020746995.1. NCBI lineage: Eukaryota > Fungi > Ascomycota > Sordariomycetes > Glomerellales > Plectosphaerellaceae > Plectosphaerella > Plectosphaerella cucumerina. The sequence goes on from JAGPXD010000007.1 coordinate 902,242, forward strand.
GCGTATGGCCAGTGGTATCGATCCGCCATGGCAGAGGCGACACGGTGTATCGGCCTCGTTCAGAGGGTTGTTCGTGTCGCACAGGCATGAGGTGTCCTCAAGATGGCGTCGGGTTGGGTTTGAGAGGGGTGAGGGGCGTAGGGTCAATGCCGGACACCTTGGAGTGCCAATTTCCTTTGCGTATAAGCTACTTGGTTGAAATGAGTTTCTTGGCCCAGTATGGATTCTTACCCAGCGTATTTATAGGTCTGGTATCTCTGTTAATCCATGTTGTCACAATATGGAACACGTGACAGGTCACCAACCTTTACTCATCACACTGAGTGGGCAGTAGCAACCCTTGGTCACCGCGCCTACCGACAACAGTGACAAAACAGCGTGGGTCCAGTTGCAGGACTTGCATAGTGGTAGTACCAAGTGCCGCAGGTCATCAACCGACCTGACCGGAGGGTGAGAGATGGGGTTGCGTTTGACTTGGTTATTGTGTTTCACAAAAATTTCAACACATTGGGTACTCGAGAGTGAAAGTTGTATTCACGGAAGGATGATGAACAGGAGGGGAGGATGGACAGGAGGGGGGGACGAACAGGAGGAGAGGATGAGCAGGAGGAGGGGATGAATAAGAAAGGTGATGATCAGGGAGTACTGGAAATTTGGAACCAGTACTCTATTCAAGGCAGCGTAATGGACGTCAATTGAGTTGAGATACTCTTCAAACACCACTGTTCCTGTATTGTATTCGTAAAGATCGTGATGTAACATAAGAGACCCGTGACCGACCCATGACCTTCATGACGAACCCGCAAGGAAATGAACACACATCATACATGCCCCCACGAGAAGACCACTCTCACAGGTCAGTCCACTCCTCATCGGCGGACTCGTCGGCCTTCTCGATGAATGGTTCGAGGATCTGCTTGAGCTCCTCGACATCCACCTCGCCCATGATGGCCTCGCCCTTGCCGGGGCTCCTGTGCGGGAGCAGAACCTGGTCGACGACGTGTACAACGCCATTACGCGCGACGCCGTCCTGGATAGCAACGTGCACGTAGCCGTTGACCTTGATGTCGATGAAACCGCCCCAGCGGGTGATGTCAACGGCAATGTTCTTCTCCTCCAGCAGCGAAGGGAGGTCGACGTGATAGTGCCTCAGGCCGTCGGCCTCGATATCATCGTCGGCGGCAAAGACGTCGACGGGAGACGACTTGTGCTTCTTGTCGATGTAGAGGGCGTCCGAGTACAGTGTCTCGTTGATGGCCATGTGGTACTTGAGCAGGGCCTTGAGGTACTTCAGACCCTTCTCCGAGTTGAAGAGGAAGGCGTTTGCGCCCGGGCCGAGACGCTCAAAGGCTGTGTTGGAGGGGGCGAAGACAGTGGCGCCGCCGCCGACGGGGATGGAGTGGACGAAGTCGGCGAACTTTGTCTTCTCCAGGGCCAACAGGAAGGTGGAGAACTTGCTGGGGAAGAGGGAGAGGAGGCGGCCGACGTGGGGGGGCGGGACGAGGATGTTGCGCACGGCGTGAATGACGCCGTTCTTGGCGAAGAAGTCGGCGCCGACGACCTTGTCATAGAAGTTGACGCGGACACCGGTCAGACCGACGCGGACGCGGAGGCGCTGGGCCTCGTCGCCCAGGGCGGACTCCTCGAGGGCCGTGGGAAGTGTGTGGGTGGCCAGGATGCGGCCGGCCGGGTACAGGCCGACGCCGACGTGGTACTTGAGCAGGGCCTCGACGAACTCCTTGCTAGGCTTGTGGTCGGGGTGGTCTGGGATATGCTCGAAAGCGGAGTTGATGGGGACGAAGAGCGTGTAGTTTGTCTTTGTGGAGTTGAGAAGCTTCACGATACTCTCGTGCTCGTCGACGATGGCGGCAAACTTGGAGGTGTAGTCGCTCTCCTTGATGAGTTCGTAGATGGTCTGGTTCTCGCCCTTGCGGTGGTGGCCGCCATGGTGGCCACCGAACAGGCTTGCCTCATCCTGGAATGCCGAGTCGAGAGTGTGAGAGAGGGAGTCGCCCGCGGACGTGATGACATCCTCGATGCCGGCGGCCAGGGAGTCTAGGTTGCCCTTCACATGAGAGACGAAGCCCCCGACGGAATCTCGGACGTCATCCTGTGATGGGACAAAGTCCGCCCAGCTGTTGGGGTTGCCCAGGTCGGGGATGACAATGGCGGCGGCGGCAGCCGCGAAGGGAACGGTGGCGGACAATCTCATGATGACGCGGCAAAAGATATGCCTGCAAAAGATGAACTTGGGATGAGAAAGGATGCAGGTGGGAAGGAAACTTAGGAACAATTGAAGCAGCAGATGGGCTGATGAAGAACAATCCGCGTACGAAGGAAGGCACCCGAAACCGCGTAACCCACTGACGTCAACGAGTGCTGCCAATCGCATAAGAGTGCGAGCGCCGACAGGAACCCACTGAAACCCGAGAGAGCGAATGGCTGCGGATGAGCCGGATGGTGGGAGGATGGCGGAGGATGGCGAGCGAAGGGCCTTCGTTTGGGGTGGTCAGACAGGCTGCACGGCCGGCGGGTAGAGAGCCCCGAGTCGACGTCGTCATCCGCTTCTGGTTAAGCATCATCAGAGAAGCCTGCGCTGGTCCCAGTGCACCCCATTGGGGGCAGCGATGCAGGGGCAGAAACGAGGGATGTGGGCGACTGGAAAAGGGGGGAGGAAGCTGAGCTGAGCTACCCCTCATCGGCAGATCGGTGAGATCAAAGCTCCGAGCTTCTCCGCATGGTGGTTCCTGTTCAGGCTCTGTCAATTGACCGGCTTTGTCGTCTGACCTGGTACATCGACTGACCTGCTGTGTTGATTGACCGCTGCGTCAGGGGCAGGTGAGACTTTCTTTCTGGCTACTGCTCGCGGTCCCGTACGCCCGGCAGTATGGGCTCAGGCGGCGTGGGTGGCCACAGCAGCTTGCGGGAGAGCCCGTAAATATGCAGACGGAACAAGAAGCGACCGCAGACGTTGTTCACGAATCCGCGCTCCTGAGGGGGCCAGGAACACCCGACATGAGAGGCATTGGACCAGATCATAAGAAGCATCTGTACCCTCGACCAGATGCCTCGTGGCGACATGAGGCCATGACGGCGATGGCGCCAAAACCTGAAGTTGGTCATGAGCATAGCATAACCGAGGGCGGCAAGGAGGCGGAAGATTCTACTGGAGATGAGCTTGCGTGACGTGAAAAAAGGGCATGTCCGAGTACTGACATGTTCAGTGTGATCATCACCTCCAAACCCGTGTATTCGTCCCTGCCCTTGCGGGTTCTCGGTATAGTCGTATCATTACAAACATACGCCAGGACCAATGACCATATGGTCAGACCGATCAGGTCGAGGATGAGAAGCACGTGATAGATGTACAAGCGGAGTTTCTTGTATCTAGTCTTGAAAAGTATGGCGAAACCAAGCATGAACGTGGCAATCTGGGGCTGGTGTCAGCTGCGATAATCTGAAGCGCTGGGACGCTGCGAGTGAACGCGACTCACCACTGTGGCCAGAACAGGCTGCCAGTGGCCCTCCCAGAGAATACAGACCATGAGACCTGTCGTAACGTGGCAGATCATGTCGGCAAAGAAGATTGTAAGGTGAGCCAATTCAGCATTCATCGACTTATTCCAGCACCGGCGGTGATAGTCGTCTTGCCCATATATCGGTCGGCGTCCTTGGAGGTTACACAGCTCACCACACCAGCGACAGACTAAGTAGTTGCTCATGTTCCCAAGGGTGATCACCTTGTCTACATCTGGTGGGTTGCTTTTGTACGTGCAACTCAGACAGGTACTGACCAAGGGATAGTTGGGCGCGTTCGGGTCGGCCAAGATCCGGTTGTGAGGCTCGATGGCCTGCATGCAGGCAATGCAGGTATTCAGCTGGGCAGTACGAAGGTTGGCAAGACCCCCAAAGAGGTAGGTGACGGCGTCGTAGCCTAATATCTGCCGGAGCGCGCGACATGTGAGACGGACCCTGTAGATGTCGACATAATCGAGGAGCCGAAAGATGCAAAATTGGAGCTCCGGGATGAGTCCGACGAGGGACGTAAGAGGATAGATGCGCCGCGGGGCCGCGGTGACGCTGATGACCTGGAGCTCGACGGAGTTTTGGGGTGCTGAAGTCGATCCAGACGCGGCTCCTGGTGCCGCAGCGTCTCGGAGGGCGATGATCTTCGGGGTGAATCCTGGGTCGCCATGGGTGGCGTGTTCGATCAGGTTGTCAGGTAGGTTCCGTGTGAACACAGTTCTCCGTCATGTGGTCTTTGCGTTCCAAAAAGAAATAGAATTGGAAAGCCATCTGGCCTGCGCCGGGACTGAGAGTGTTGGGGTGGCACTCTTGTGGCTGGCTCAGAGGCTGGCTCAGAGAAAGCCGCTGATGTAGCCATCTCGAGGCCGTTGCGGTGGATTTCGACTATTTTCTCAGAGCAAGCCGAACTCGATCTCGGGATCCTTTTGATGACCGTTGATGTTGAGAAAGGACAGAGAGCGAAAGCTGATGCGAAAGATCAGAAGAATCTGGCAACAGCATCGAACTGGCAGGAGCAAGAGGTTCAATTGGCAGGAGCATCAAGTCGACAGGCGTCGACTGTGGCGTCACAGTCGCAGCCAATAGAACCCGGTTTGACTGAATGCTCACCGAATACCTCGCCGCTTCAATGCATCACGGTAGGTCCAATGCATTCCGCTGCGTCGCGCGTCAATTGAACTGCTGCGTCGATTGAACTGCTGCGTCGATTGAACTGCTCCGCCGCGGGACGTACCGTCAAGACGTCCATTAGACTATTCCTTTTTAGACATCCTAGTCTAATAGAAGTCACATGATCTGGCGCACCGCCACAGTCGAGCCACGTGCGGGACACGGCCATGATGGCTCCTCAACCTCAAGCAAATTGCACCGCCAACATGACAAGATGTCGACATGTCGTCTCGCTCGCAAAGCTGCTACAAGACTCACACACCGTCTCCGGGCACGGAGATGCCTGTTGCTATCCCCTCCCCTCATTCTGACGCCCCCGCTGCCCCAGGGTGGTCGGGGCAGCACGTCCATGTTGGCCTCCGGTGACACGGAACGCCCTCTCATCAGCATGACAAGGCAAGTTCAAGGTCGGTCTTTCCCCCTCCCCGACGCCCCGATCGTCCCCGAGATGGCTTCATGAGAAAGAGCAAGTGCTTCTTATATCGCCTGCCGTTCTTTTTCGCGCACTGCCCCTTCTGGGTGCAAGTTTGGGTGCGCAGGCAAGCAGCCGTCAGCCCTCCCCCAAGACACAGCGGCCCAAGCTGGGAAGCCGTCACACACGGCCCCGGCAAAACCCCGGCTCGACCAGCGCATTCCGGCGATAACAGCAGGTCAACAAGGTTGGGCGGGCGCGCTGCTACGGCCATAACAAACACGCTGGGCTACGGCCGTTTTGGGCGTCGGGGGCTTTTGGGGTCAAAGTCGCTGCGTTGGAGCACCGACTCAGCCAGCCAGCAAGCTGAGGGGGAGCTGGCGCCAGCCTGAGCACCCCCCCATCACTCACTGGACAGACCGACCTCCCTCCCCCCCCCCCCCCCCCCCCCCCATCACAAGGCCTCGCATCTCCCCATCGCCTCGTCTCCCTCGACCGCCGAGTCGTCCGTCGCCCATTCTGAAAAAATTCCTTTGTCAACAACACATATAATCCGCCACCAGAAACACATCTTCGCCCCTTTCCAAAACCCCGCCAATACCTCGCGCCCGACCATCGATTCAGAAAAACCCCCTCATCTTTCGCGACGTTTCGATAATCAATATCGATTCCTCATCCACTTTCACCGAACCCCCGACGCGACGAATATTCAGACATCAACAACACAATGCCTGGCGGCAAGGGAAAGTCTGGCGGCAAGACGTCCGGTGGCAAGGCCGCGGCCGATGCCACCAGCAAGAAGCAGCAGAGTCACTCTACTCGCGCAGGCCTGCAGGTACGTTGCGCGCTTTTGCCCATGCTGCGACGATGCATTTTTCTTCGTCGTCGCGTCTTCATCCCCCTCCCCTCATCTGGAGCTCGATGCACCCCGTCCTGTCGCAACATGCCGCCATCGTCATCCGCCGCCCGCCATCACGACGCGTCACGCCTTCCATTTCGACACCCGCGCATGCGATCGCAACGCCTGCCATCGACGACACGATCATATCATCATCGCATCGACTTGCGCGTCGCGTCATCGTCATCAACATCCACCTCGATGCACCGAACATGTCATCACGCGATACCGAGCTTCCCCGCGACACGACTCACGACGACGGTGCATCGACTTGACGCGCCTTCCTCTCAACAACATGATAACAACAGACAGCTGACCTTTCCGTCTCCAGTTCCCCTGCGGTCGTGTCAAGCGTTTCCTCAAGTCCAACACCCAGGGCAAGATGCGCGTCGGCGCCAAGGCTGCCGTCTACACCACTGCCGTCCTCGAGTACCTGACTGCTGAAGTCCTTGAGCTGGCAGGCGTGAGTCAACTCCCTCCCCTTCCCATCCCTGCTCGTCCTTCGTGGCGACGTCTGCCTAGTCGCTGCCTAGACACGTGACTGACAATAACCCTTCCAGAACGCTGCCAAGGACCTCAAGGTCAAGCGCATCACCCCTCGCCACCTCCAGCTCGCCATCCGTGGTGACGAGGAGCTCGATACCCTGATCCGCGCCACCATCGCCTTCGGTGGTGTCCTCCCCCACATCAACCGCGCCCTGCTTCTCAAGGTCGAGCAGAAGAAGAAGGCCAAGCAGCTCGCCGAGGCATAAGCCGCCCAACCAATCAGGCGCGCGCACCCTCGTGCCCCTCGCGGGCTCTGTTCTCTCCTCTTGTCTCCAGTCTCTTGGTCCGGGGTTTGTTTTGTTTACGGGTTGTCTGTTCTTTCGCGACAAGGAGGCCGGATGGGGTTTCCGGCCTGACGATTGGTTTATTTCCAGCCGCCATCCCTGCTCCTGAGGGTAGGGAGGCGGCAGTGTTGTGTCGCGGCAAGCGGTCATCCTCTCCACGCGACGCCGTACTGCTTCGAGCGGGCGCGGCACAGGGTCCAATGTTCGACTACAACTGAGCGTCGGCGGTGATTAGGGTCAGCTACGATCTACCAGTCATGCTTGGGCCACGGCGAACGAGCTGGGCCACGGCCAACGAGCTTTGCCTCTAATCCATAGGGCGGAGAGCTGTATCGGCAACCTCTCATCCCGACTCGTCGAGCCCCAGAGGGCCACAGGCAGTGTACAACACATCACTGAAGGGGGCATGTTCAGCTCCTGCTCCCGCTCCCAGCTGGCACATGTGGATCGGGCTGATGGGATAGGTAGATGAATGCAAAATATCACGGACCTGCGTCCACCATCGCTTTCTATGCTTCGCTATGTGCCGGAAATACGCCAAGTCTAGGTGTTGTTCTTACAACGGACGGAATGTGGTCAAAAGCCTCCCCCTCCAGCGTCAGACCCTACTTCTCATCCTTATCCTCAACCACACTCGGCCGCGTCTCCGCATGACCAAGACTCTCCACTAGCAGCCGCTCCTCCCTCCACTCCTCCCCATCCATACAACACACTGCGCCAAAATACCCATCCATCCCCTCCTCCCCAGGCGACAACGGGCTCACAGCAGGCCTGATGATCCCACTGCACTGAATGACATTGACATCCACAACGCTCACCCCAATATCAACATCCATCGCGTCCTCGTAATACTCCACCTCCACACCAACGTCTCCCTCGGACGAGGAAGAGAACCACGACATGACATCCAGCCCCTCGCCGAGAGGCGACACCGCCTCAGCGCGTAACTCCCTCGCCCTCGAAGCGGCATCCCGCTCCTCCGCTTCGCGCTCCCGGGCACGACGGCGCGCCAGAGCGACCTGCTTACACTGCGAGGGATAATCGCAATGGAGCGTGCAGTCGTGCGTTTCGGTATCGAAGAGCGCGGCGCGGGCATCCTCGTCATGCTGGCCTGGGAAAGAGGATGTGCGGCGCCAGAGACCGCGGGCGTCCCAGCCGTCGAGGTCGAAGGCGACGGGGCAGGTACCGGGGCGGCGGGAGGGGCGGCGGGTGGTGGTGGTCTTTGTGCCGCAGAAGCGGTGGCCGCAGTCGAGGCAGCGGGAGGTGGCGGAGAAGCGGTAGGCGTGGTTGCAGCGGTGGCATTTCCATTGCCAGGCGAAGGGGGGGGAGGGGGAGGGCCTGGCGAGGGGGGCAGGGGAGGGGGGTGGTGGTGATGGTGAGGTTTGGGCGTTGTGCTGGGGGGTTGGGGTCTGGAGGATGGTTGTCGGCCGTCGTAGGGGTGTCGTGGGACATGGCTAGTCTGGAGAGAGGTGAAGGTCCTGGCAAGAGACGCCGCATTCTGTTGTTTGGGGTCTTCGTTGGGTTTCGGTGAATGTTGCCCTGTCTGGATATGTTTGCTGGAGATTTGGGTGTTGATGACTGGCGATGTCTGGGTCTGAGGGAAACTTCCTTCGACTGTCTGTCCTGGGCGATATATATATATGGAAGAGGATCACTTGTCGTCACGATTCCAGCGTGCTCGACCAAGTGATGCGTCTATGAGCCGTCACACCTGACTTTGCGAGATATGTCGCTTCTCACTGCTCTTGATGCGTCCCGTTCAGAGTCTGTTGGCCGTGGATCTGATATGATATCGGCCAAGAAACACTCCAGCTGTTTTGCAGTCTCGTCTGGAAGAAAAATCGTGGGTCGTAAGTCGTCGCGGAAAGGAAAGGAATATCTAAACAAAAGAGAGACCAGGACAAATGCTGGCCCAAGAGGGAAGTGAGAGATAGCTGACGCGACAGAAATGAGTGACACGCCCTGGAGGACATGGCCTTCAGGACAGTGACCCTCTGGCTGATTCTTTATTGACTCAAAATAGAGGTTGACAGTCATCGTCAGACCAAAGCACTGCTCGGAGAGTTCCCTCTTCCCCCATGCGGGCCGTCCTTGACAAAGGGATTCAGCGACCCCTTGAAAGAATGAAAGGGCCCGGCCGCTCGTCGCTTTTCTGGGAACGTTTTCCCCTGCCGTCAAATCCCCTGCTCTCTCGTCCAGTAGCCCCATCAAAGGCACTGAAGAAAACGCCTCTGTCCGGAATCCCAGATCGTCACCCTACGCCAGTCAAACACCATACCTAAGCAGCTGTTTGCCGCCACATCATCACACCGAAAACACAGACCAAACAAGTTTCGACGCGACGTAATATATTCAACAGACGGAAGCGCCTCTAAGTACTGGCAAGCCGAAGCCTGCCTCGCCCAGAGTTCGCCCCATCACGCCCATTACCAGACTGCTCACAACAGCACTGCATCTCCCATCATGGCTTCGTCTCCGTGATTCGTGTCCTCCTCTGCCGCATCAGGTCCGCTCATAGGCGGCACCGCGACATCACTTCCCGCCATCCCAAGGGAACAACCCTCTCCATCTTTCCTCCGTGCCCTTTCATCGTGTAAAACCGCCGCCCGGTCTGCAGGTACAAAGGCAGAACAACAACCACAGATAGGACGGAAAAGACGCGGGGTACAACAAACAATTGAAACAAGCGGAACGGAGGGGGGAAAAACAAAACATTGCGGAACAAAAACACAAAAACGCCATAGCATGCCCAACTTTTTCTGGCACCTTCGTCGGTCCTGCTCGCCGCACTGCTGACGAGTCACGCAGGCCCGGCCGGCGCGCCTCAACGGAGACGTCGCCGACAGAAACCTGCGCGGGTAATTGTACATTCGAAGCGGTGTGTCGAGGGAGAGACCGAGGAACCGGGAACATGATTACGAGGGTATATCGTCGTTGCCGTTGCGGGGCCGAGCCCCGGGCCACCAGACTGATGGCCTTCCTCGAACTGGGCTGGCAGAGCCATCTAGACATGAAGTCATAACAGCATAATCATCGTCAAAACAGGTCGTTCTCCAGTAAGTCGTCATCTGGAGCAGAGTAGGGTGTGTTTGGCGCGGGGGGGTGGGTGAATGGTGCCCCGGCCGGAGGGTCGTAATATGGTCGCCCATACATGGATTTCGTCTTGGGGGGGAGTCCTGATCTCTGTTTCCTTCTGTTCCTCCACCGGTCTACTGAAAATGACCGGGTAATTCGAAAAGTCCGTTCAAGCATCGCCGGTTGCCGCTGCCGGCCCGAGAGCATCGCGAGCCGCGGCAGACGTCGGAAAACGATTATAAGCAGTACGGGAGTTGGAAAGGCGTTGGGAAAACAAAACATGAAATGCGTGGCAAGGACCATTAAATGCAGGGCGGGTGATCATGTCCGCCGGGCGATCGGGATGCCCGCGGGCCGGGTGCGTTTGTCGTATTTTCGTGGCCTCTATGCGTCGAAGTCTCATGAGTCATATCCTCGTGCGGTCAAGATGCATCCTTCTGCTGGCGTGGCGAGCCAGTTGTTGCACTCTCACAGGTAGCGGTGGGCTCCGGACGCGGCAATGCGGGCGCCGCTGTCGGAGGAGTCTGGAGTTCTGGTGTTAGCGAGCGTCATGTGCATGAGGTATTGTCTGGAGATGGCTTACCACTTCCGCGCTGAGCGTGACCGTTGGTCCTGGTGCGGCCCCCGAAGCCGGCCGAGGTCTCCCACTCGGGTCCCCGGGGCTGCCTCTCAGGGGCGCCGCCGCGGCTGTTGACGCCGGCGCCGGGGCGCTGGCTGCCGATGGCACCGGGAGCGGTCCTGGGCTGGTTGTGGGGCGCAGACTCGAAAGAGCCGATGCTAAGTCCTCCCAGCGAGTTCAGAAGACGGCTGTCGTCCGTGCCGGGGGTACCCGAGGTGCCCGGGGTGGTGGGCGTGAGGTTGGGGGTGGCGAGAGAGCCAGCCTGAGAGAGGCTGGTGCCGTACTCTGCGTAGCGTCCAGACCCGTTCGAACCCTGAGGGATGCTGGGAAGTCCGTTGTTGACGGCGGCAAGGTAGCCGGAGGACGACACGGAGGGGCTGGGGCTGAAGGATCGCAGGTCGGCAAAGCTCTTCGCGGCGCGGAGGTTGTTGCTCATGTCCACCTCGAGAGTCGGGCCCTGGCGTCCGGCGACGTGGGAGTAGTTGTTCGGGGCCATGCGGGCTTCGGCAAAGTCGCCGGTCGTGGCAGCCCTGATGAGGCCCTTCTTGTGGTAGTCAAGGCCAACCGAGGGGACGTTGTGCATCTGTGACGTGGGCGAGGGAAGGTGGCGCTTGACGACGTGGATCTGGCGCGAGTCGGCCTCGCCGACAGACTGGTGCTCGAGTCCCATATGATGGGCGAGAATGTGAACCTGGCGACGCTGCTCAGGGGTAACAGTGGCAGGGAAGATGAGGATCTCCCTGCTGCTGTCCTGCCTGAAGAGGGTGAGCTGGGTGTAGAACTCGAGGGTCTCGGGATCGTTGAGGTTGACGTCGCCTGGGGCAGAAAAGTTAGTCTTGTTGCCTGAACCAGCAGCCTGCATGCCGGGCATACCGAGAGCGCCGCCGCTGCGGCTCTGGCCAGAGGCCATGCTGTTGAGGGTGGAAATGGAGGGCTGCTGGTGCAGCATGGGAGCGCGGTGCTGCTCCTCGAGCTGGCCACGCCTCTCCCTCTTCTCCCGCTCGATACGCTCGCGCTCGGCCTCGGGGAGCATCTTCTTGTATTCGACGCGGAGCTTGCGGCCGTGGACGTCCATGCCGTTCATGGCCTCGATGACAACCTTAGTGTCCTCGGGGGAAGAGAAGTTGGCAAAGGCGAGACCGCGGAAGACACCGTTGTCGAAGTGGTAGTTAAACGCGTACGGCTGCGGCAGATGCATTTCAGCCATCAGTGCCGCGAGCGTCTCGCGACGCACCGCAAAGGGAATGTTCTTGATGACGATAGCCGTGGGAATAAGCTGCTCCTCGCCCTGACCGCCACGCATGTCGTGCTGGCCCTGGCCATAGCGCATATCGTTTCCGCCGCCGGGAAGGGGGCTGCCGCTCATGCTGTAGGGCATGCCCATGCCACCCTGGTCGGTCCAGTTCTGTTTTGGTCTTTGGTCAGCCCGTGCCGCTGGATACAGATCATTGATCGGGTACTCACGGTCGGGATGGGGACGCGGCGGTTCACGCTCCTCTGCCTGTTGCCGCCGTTCATGGCACCGTTGACAGTGGCGACGCCGCCGGGGTTGTAAGACCACTGCGGGCTATCTGGCATGAAGCCGCCCTGCATGACGCCCTGCTGGCCGAGCTGGTCCATGGCCCTCTGGTTGTAGCCGCTGGCATGGCGGTCGTTGGCGTAGAGAGCCGAAGAGCCCAGAGGCGCGTCGAAGGGCCTCTGGCTCTGACGGGGCAACGAGAGTCCCGACTGGAAACCACCGCCGCCACCGAGATACGGGCGCGAAGAGCTCGGGGAGCGGTTCGGGGGCGCCGAGTAGTCGAGATACATATCGTGCTGTTGTTGACTCATTGTTTGAGTGGATGCAAGTCGGAAATACCGGCTTGCGATGGGTGGGATCGATCGATCGAAGATGTGAGGGCGAGTCTAAGTGGGCGAGGAGGAGCCCAGGGAGCGTCGCGTGGCGAGTGATGCAAGGAGGATATGCGGGCGTCGTCTATCGAGGCCTCACACTCGGTCGCACGTCTCGTTCTTTCGCCGGTGTGGCTCGTCGCGCAGGTCCCCGGAGTCGGGATTGCGAGGCGTGATGCAGGTAGCCGCGAGTCGCACGTTGTGATGGGCTGCCTGAGGGGAGGGACAGACAGCACAACACAACACAAGGGGAGGGCGGCAGGAGAAACAGCCTCGGTCGGGCGTCGATGCTGGCACTCGGTGGTGGTTGAGCCGGGCTCAGCGATGCAACAGCGGCTAGAAGTCGCTGTTGTCGGTCGTGGGATGAGAAGGATTCGGCGTTGGGGCCGGATCAAAGTACGACGCGAAGGAGAGAAGTTCGGTCGGAATGGACGTCAGGGGGGGGACGAGGAGAGGGTCGAAAGGGCTCGACTCTGATACGCTGCAGGTGCAGGTGCAGCAACACCCATGCAGTCAGAGTCAGGACAGGACTGGACAGGACAGACCACAAGCTGAAAGGTCCACCGCCGAAGTACCTCGTAGCCAACGGGATTGAAGGGACGGGAAGGCGGAAGGGCGAGTGGCGGCGACGGGAGGAGGCGAGAGGTGGAAAGACAGCCGACCGCCGCGTGCGCAGATTTTTTGGTCGTGCGTGGGACTGTGTCTATGCTTCGAGATGAGAAGGCCCGGGGGCGTTTGACCGAGTCAGAGAGAGGTGCCGGCACGGTGCAGCACGTCGTTTTACTCGACAGGAGAGGAAAGGGAAAGAACAGGGAGATTCCCGCCCGAGGGTCGATGTTGGGGTGTTGGAAGAGGGGGGAGGTCGTCGGCGGAGGAGGAGGAGGTGAAAAGGAGGAGGCGATGCGCAGAGAGGTGCCGAAATGCCACGAGTTTCACGGCAGGCAGGGCAGGGTGGGAAGGGGGAGGAGGAATAAGTTCGTGTGGTGGTGGTTCCCCCGTTGACCAGTGTGGTGTTTGCGAGGACTGAAGGGTGGATTCTCTGGGAGTAGGATTTTTTTCTCTCCTTCGCAGTCGGACTGGACCTCTCTCGTTTGGGTTTGGCTGGCTGGGGTTGGGGGACTTGGGGGGAGGCGGCGTCCACTGGACCACTGGGAAGCGTTGTGTCAGTGCAGTGCCACTTGAGGGCTTCGACGGAGTCGAGTGGACGGCGAGTGGACCAGGAGCCCTTGGGATTGGGGGGGGGGGGGGGGGGGGGGGGGGGCGGCACGGGAACGAAGCGTGGTGCTGGGCCCTGGACTGGAGGCGTGGGTGGCGGGGACCAGCACTGGCGCACCGCGAGATGGGATGGAAGGAGCCGGGCCGCTGTCTGTCAAGGTGCCTGCCCGTTGCTGTCGTGCCAGTGGGCAAGTATCAAACACATGCAGGTGCAGAGACTCGAGCCTGCAGTATACACCGGACAGTCCAGGAAAGTGCACACCCACAACCTCACTGTCGATAAGTCCCAGAGAACTTGCCAACTGACTGTCTGGACAATCTGGTTGCTCAGGGCTGCAAGGGGTGGCTTGCTTCTTCCCTCCCGTGCGTGATCATAACAACCTCCCCACCACGAGACTGCGACAGTGCGAGAATTCGAAGGTGCAGTGTGCCGCCGACGTGGGGCATGTGGCTTGTCTGCAACCCGGCGAGACATTGGAGACAGGAGGAGGGGACGGGAGGGAGGCCTGGGGGCGACACAGCCACCTGGTTGCCCCGCATTCTCCGTCCTGTGGCTAGCGCGCACACTGTAGCGACGTGGGTCGGCTGATGAGCGCCTCGCGTCCGTAATGTCTCTGGCACTCTGCCGTGGCCATCCCCATCCACGGTTCTTCCTTGCTGTGTGGTATGAGTTGATGCAACGACCAGCGGGCAGTGTCGTCACCGGTTCATCTCGCACTCACAACAGTACCATTTTTTGTACATACACAACGGGCGAGCCATGTCGGCCGAGACTGACACGACCTACGTCCTCCCCCGGGCATCAACAACACCCCTCCCTCCCTCCCTTGAAAGCCCAGTATCGACCCCTCGTCTCTCACCTCATCAGCCTCCACCCGATCAATCTCTGACGGCCCAGGGCCTGAATCGCGCACTAAATACCCCTACGCCACGCCACGCCTTGCCCCGGCAGTCGATAGCTCCCTCGCCTGAAGATGGACGCTTCTCGGGACGCGCCTCGCCAAAGAGAAACATCTCTGACACCTCGCCCGCCTCTCGTGTTGCTTCAGGACGCCGGGGGCATGCAAGACACACTCGCAGGCGAGCTCCTCATTCTACAAATCACGTCCGAGACCTCGTCCACCACCGAAGCCGCAATCCAGAAGGAAGAACCCCTCCGACCCGTTTCCCCCTTTACCCTGACAGGGGGTCACAGGGCCGCTCGTGATCCGACCGTTCCAACGGCCTGGTTCGGGAGCCAAGTGCCAGGTCGGCTTCCCCAGGGCGACCCCCCGATTCGCGGCTCTCGCATTGGTCACCGGGCCCGTCCATCGATATATTCGTACCCACCTAGAGCCACACACCCACCGGACGGCTTCCGGGACATTGCGATCTTGGCAAACCCTGGCGCAGCTTCAGGCCGCTCGCCAAAGTTTCTGTTTGCTCGGGTGGTTCGTTAATCTAAGCATCGGATTGCGCGGTCCAGCGTCGTCTTCCTCCTGTCGTAGTCTGGCCAGACTCTCTCGGCCGTTGATCGCCTCCCTACCATCCCTGACAAGCTGCCGACGTCCCGGTCACTGAAAGCGATGCACGGGTCCCCTTTTTAACGGCTGCCTCAGGGGCGACCGGCCCCATGCGGGCCGCTCCAGTGTGGTTCGGCGAACCCCTATTTCGAACTCCTGGTAATGTAGCTTCGGCGGCGGCCCCCCTCTCCCTTCCCCCTGCGGCGGCCCAATATCTAACCCCTTATTCCTTTTCGCCGCATTCCATTACCGCTGCCGCCGCCGCTCGAGACGCCGCAATCTCAAATCCTTCTGCAGCTCTCGATAGCGTCAAACACTTTGGGACATGTCGCGTCCCCAGGCCCCAGCCCGCCCGCTTCTCCGATCCTTGCATTGCCTCAGGGGTCGCTACCGGGAGCCTCCTTCTACGGATTGCCTCTAGATCCGGAGAAGAGCATCGTTCGGACCATCATCCGTGATCCGCACACACATGGCCTGACGCTAGCACGGGAGACCATGTGTCGACGTCGCAGCATCTCCCGTGGCTTCGAGGTCTAGAATCGGGGCTCCATGCGGCGGTCTTCATGGCTTTCGTCGCCGGTCGCTCAACGTCGCATCTCCTGTCTGGACAAGTCTGTCTGTCCTGCGAGACAGCAGGTCGATCAACAGAACTGGCCAGTCAAGACATTAGGTCAATCCACCTTGCAGGTCAAAGCAGGCAGTAGATCAGTTCTGTGGTCTATTGACTCCTCACGATACACCTCGAGTCCTCAATGCGCTCACTGCCACGAAACAAACCCTGGGCAGTGGCAGCTCGTAGCCAAGCATCAATATCATCGACGCCCATCCATAAGTTGCATCAGCTCCGGAACGCCTCGGCAGACCCCTGCGCACCTACAAAGGTAGGCAGGCGCACGAAGACCTCACAGACGACTCTAGTACCCCGAGCCCTCACCGCTACTGCTCGCCATCAGACCTCATTCATCAGGACCACCCCCGATGTGCATGAACATCATCTCAATGTCTCTCGTGAGGCCCTCTCCCAGCGCTTCATCAATTATGCCATCCTGCCAGTTGATATCGATGGTCAGATCTCTCCCCTTGACTGCAAAGGGGCAGATGTGGAAGATGGCCCTCGTCACCTCGACGCTGAGCTGGAACAAGGCCCTGTCAATCTTCCAACCGCCCGCCTCCTGCGCCGCAGGATCGCCGTCGATCACGCCGAGGTTGGTCATGATCCATCCGGTCGATCGTGGGGCTTTGACCTCGTCGAGATGGAATTTCCTCCAGTCTGAGATGAAGCTCATCATGCTCAGTGGGTTGTTCTTCAGGCCGAGATCGAGGCCCTCCTTGATCTCGCGGCGCACGCTTGCGCTGACGGTCCAGATGGTGTCTGTGAGGCTCTCAATGGGAATGCCATCTGCTCGCGGCTTGCGAATGGCAGCTACGACGTCAGGACCGAAGTCGTGGCTGAAAACGGTCACTAGGTTGCCCATCGTTTTGTCCGGGTCGTACGGCGGGTTGTGGTTCTTTGACGAAGCTCTCAGCAGTTGGCGCGTGGTGATGGGCGTGACGCCCTGAAACGCCTGCGCATCTTTTTCTGGAAGTCGCCGGGAGAGAGATACCAGGGCAAGAGCGTTCATGAGACCTGTCAGCGTGGTGTTGTGACTCCGGCACGCAGCGAGAACGCGGCCAAGAACTTGATTCGAGATGGTGAGGGTGCGAAAGTGCATGCCCGAGTACGGCGCGAGGAACGGGGCCCATGTCGCATCGGTGATGCGCGGCTTGAATTCCAGCAGCCTCAGCTCCTTGACTGCGGTCTCGGCAGTCCACATCAGACCCCTGGTCCATCGGGCCAGCTTCTCCTGCGGGGGCAGGAGCGGCTTGGTCCTGGTATTGGTCTTGAAGGACCTGTCCTTGAGGACCGGGCTTTCCGGGCCGTCGGGGGTGTTCAAGCATCGCAGCAAGGTCTCGTGGAAGATCTTGCCGCTCATGCCGTCGGCGTGCGCGTGGATGTAAGAGAAGACGACTTCGAGGGAGCGCCGGGTCTCGTGCTTGATGACGACAAGCCTCCACCCTGGCTGCGTCTCGAGGTTGGGGAACTTCGTCTCGCGCTGCTCCCTTGAGATCTTCGAGTACAAGGCGTCGTAGTCGTCTGTTGATGTGGCATCAACCCACGTTATGTGGTTCTGCAGGTTGAGCGACTCGAGATGAAGCCAGTATGGCTTCTTGGAGTCGGGCTGGCCCAGTCCGATCTGCATCACGGGGTGCTCCAGCGCCGTCAGGGCCACAATCTTGTCGAAGAAGTGTTCAAGGGAGTCCTGCTGCAATGAAACCGAGTCCGGGATGATGTAGCGGCAGACGACATTGTTGCTGCGGTAAAAGTCGACGGAGTAGAGGGCCGCCTCGAATTGTTCACTG
This sequence comes from Plectosphaerella cucumerina, assembly GCA_020746995.1. Classification (NCBI taxonomy): domain Eukaryota; kingdom Fungi; phylum Ascomycota; class Sordariomycetes; order Glomerellales; family Plectosphaerellaceae; genus Plectosphaerella; species Plectosphaerella cucumerina. The sequence continues at coordinate 919,778 of JAGPXD010000007.1, forward strand.
TGCTGTGTTAGCTGTGGACAGAACACTGACATTGGGAGCGACTCACTTCCACCCGAGGTAGCGGATGAAATTGGGATCTTTCTTTGACATCGTGGAAGTTTTGTGGCGCGACGGGGAGTTGAAAGTCGTGAACTGGAGGAACAGAAGATGTGTGAGATCTCAGGTTCACACACTGGACGCTGAAGGAAAGAAGGTCCCGTGAACTCGCGCCGATGAACCACGTTGCGGCATCGTCTCGCTTGTACAAGATAGGCAACATAGCAGCGAAGGCGCCAGCCCATCCCACGGTGTGACGACGCCTTCGAAGGATCTTGGTCCGCGGAGGGCCGAGATTGCAGGGGTCGACATCATTGTCCCGTCTCCGTAGGCGGGATGAGCATCAGTTAGCATACTATCTGCGGATAGAGCGAGAAGGGCGTAGAACTGTTAGGAGAATAGTCACGCCACAGAATGGACCATGAAAACCTCTCCCGTTATTCCTTCCCGACTTCGCAGAAGGCAGCGTCTAATTCCGCAATGGCGCCTGTCAAATGAGCCACACAGCTTGGAGATCGCATCGCGTGCATGACCTTGCGATCATGTGGTGGTCGCCTCGTTAGAATTCGAGACTCAGAGTCAACACGCTTTCGAATCCTGCATTGACAGATCTGCACATCTTCGCCCTCACCTCACCAGCACATCCATCTTGCTGGCCCCGTACAACCGCTCCCAGTCCATCAACTGCTCAACCGAGATGTCGTTGCCGCCGCACACGAGCAGCACAACCTTTGAATCGGCGTCCAGCTTGTGCGGCAACACCTGACCCAACAGACCGTCCTGGCAAAGGGCGATGGCCACACCAGCCGTCAGCTCAACCATCAACCGCTCCTTTCGCGCAAGGAAGAGGCACCCCCTCGCGGCATCAGCATCGGACAGCACAGCGCTGACAACATTCGGCCGCTGGGCATACTCGAAGGTCTTCTCCGACACCCTCGCCACGCCCAGACTGCGCGCCTGCGACGTGATCTTCTCCAGCGTCAGGAGCCGTCCCGCCTTGAGCGAGCGGTTGAGCGAGTCCGCGCCGCGCGTCTCCATAGCCACAACGGCCACGTCCTCGGACCAGCCGATCTTGTCGAGGTAGCCGACGATGCCGTTGAAGAGCCCGCCGCCGCCGACGCTGCATACTACGGCGTCAGGCCTCTCGCCGCCCATTTGCCCGACGATCTCGTGCATCACCGTTCCGTTGCCTTCCCAGACATCCGGGTGGTCGAAGGGTGGCACGTAGACGCCATCAGGGTCGGCAGGGAGGACATGCTTCTTCAGGTGCCGGTCGGCGTCCATGACCGTCTCGCCCACGACGATTACTTGGCTGGCGCCCTCGGCGTGAAGCCGGGCAATGAGAGCTGCTCCTGTGCATGTGGGCACGACGACGGTCGCATCATAGCCGAGGGCCCGGGCTGCGACGACACAGGCGATGCCGGCGTTGCCGCCTGATGTGGCATAGAAGTGAGGATGTTTGCCCGCGGCCTCGGACTCGCGGATGCGGCAGAGTAAGTAGTTTCCAATGCCGCGGGACTTGAAAGACCCCGAGGGCTGGAGGTTGTCGAGCTTCAGAAAGATTCTGCTTCTACGATTTAGAGATCGGCCGGCAGGGAAGGGGTCTCGACGCTGTGAATGCGTACCATCCCGCGGCCTTGGACAGAGGGCCTGATTCGATAAGGGGCGTGGTGACCCACGGATGGCGGCGGTCGATGGTCATCTTGACGGAGATGCCAAGGTGGCAGGCGTCGCCAAGGGGATATTACGAGGTAAGAGGGGCCGGGGCTTGGTGTTTCTGAAAGATTTGGACGGGAATCGAGTTCAAAGTGGGCTCGCTGGTTGATGGTCGAGGGAGTCTTCGAGTACGACGACCCAGCGAGCACCTCGATATTTGAACCATCCACCCCAACACTCGTGGAAAGTTCACGTCAGACAAGCCCATTGTCCGTCGTCGAGGGGAAACACGAGCGGGCGCCGCAGGTCGGAGGTGTCCCGCACGCCGTCGGCATGCTGTGCCGGCGCTTGCCGTCCGGCTCCCACGCCTGTACGGGCGCCCATTGGCCGTCAGCGACCGCATCCAGAAGGTCCTTGTGTCGTTGACGCCATCTGACGCCGGCCCCATTACCCTATACTTACCCTATACTTCTCCCCCTTTTACCCTATAAGTATCTCGGCGGGGTCGGCAGCCCGCACAGAGGGTGCGCGACGGGACGCGTGGGCTGGACACCAGACTGCGCGGGGAGAGGCACGGGGTGTCGCTCGGTGAGGCAGGTGCACGGCGGGGAATGTGGCCGGCGTGGTCTAGATCTGAGGGGTGAGCAGCCTGACCGGGACAAGGTTTGAGGGCGGTTGTAGTGTTGTGGCGGGAAACGGCGGTGAGGAGGTTTCATGTCGTCCTGGGGTTCCGTCACGGGGTGAAGCTATCGTGGTGTTGAGGAATGTCCGAAAGCGGAAGCCGGGAGGGGTTTCATGGGCTCAGGGCATCTCCCTGCGCTAGAGTCCACGTGAAGGGACCACGGGATGTTGTTCGGGAGCGCCGGCTGTTGTCCTTCACACTTCGATCACCTCACCCACTCGTAGCTACAGACGTTTGGCCTTGTTGTGGGTGACCGGACAGCTCTTGATTCTCTCCCTGCCGTTGCTACCTGACACAATTTCTTCGTCCGCATCTTTTGACTCGACATCCTCGACGAAAGTATCGGCGGGAGAACTAGGTACCTACCGTGTCTTTTACACTGCTACCCCTGAAATGAAGACAATGTGTATAGATGTGCGAAGTTGCTTGTTCCTGGCAGCAGCTTTGATGTTGATAGAGGGACCAAGACAAGCATCGGCAGAACAGGATAAGCGAGCAAGAGCCAGTCAATTCCCCTCGCCAGTCAATCTCCTTCACCAGTCGATCCCCTTCACCAGTCGATCCCCTTCACCAGTCGATCCCCTTCGCCAGTCAATTCCCTTCGCCGGTCAATCCTTCTGACCAGTTGATCACTCCAGCCAGTCAATCTAGGTCTCTTTCGAAACGCCGAAGATGCTACTTCATACCATTGCTCTGTATACTAGGTCGTCAACCATGTTGCTTCAAGCTGAGCTCGGGGAGGTACGAATCCCTCCACGTCTTGGTCGTATCAAAGGCGTCAAAGTCAGCCGTACAGTCCAAGTCCTCAGCAGGCAGCGTTCCGTTCTGGAAGTACGCGCGCATAGCCTTTGCGGTACACAGCGAAGGATGCGTCGTAACGCCGTGACCAATGCCGTTGTGAGAGAGAACAGTAGAACCCGTGAAGATGCGGCTGCTGTTGTAGGCATTCCCAAGCGGCGTAACGTGATCGTATCTCGATCCAGTGAAGAGAATGGGGTTTGCCGTCTCGATAACGTCGCTCCAGCCGCCGTCGTAGGCCCCCTTGGCATGGTAAGGCCAGCGGGCGCAGAGGTAGACGAGGTTATTGGCGACCTCACCAAGGGCCTTGGAGATATCGACGAGCTGCTCGGTTACGGCGAAGATGTCCTCGAAGGAAGCGGCGCGGGCGGCTTTATCGCCGCAGTAGATGCCGAACATGGACTGGTCTTGCAGGTTCCCGATGATCTCGTTGGCACTGGAGAGAACTTGCCAGATTGCCGAGACGGTCTGAATGTCTCTCTCGGCAGGGGACTTGAAGAGCTCATTGAGGACGATGGCGAACATGGGCCATGGCTGATTCCCCATGAGAATACCGCGAAAGGCCATCTTCAGAGCTGAAGAGTCGAGGACAAGTGCGTCGCCGACGGGGATAGGGTCCAGACGCAATTCGTCCATGAGCTTGTACATCTTGGCATCAAGCGCATACGCAGTCTCGTTCCTACCCGCCAGAGCGCAGAGATCCGGGCCTGCCCCAACGCAGCGGTCGAAAAAGTCGAAGACGGCCTTATCCGCGTCGCTCCACCAGGCGAGATCGTACCCTTCGTACCATTCGGCCAGGTTGACGTTGCTGGAAAGAAGCACTCGGCCCATTCTCTCAGGGAAAAGGGCGGCCGTGGTGGCGCCCAAAACTGTGCCGTAGGACACGCCGTAGTAGTTGAGCAGGGCATCAGGGCCGTTGAGGACGTCGTTAAGACGCATCATGTCGCGAGCGGTATAGCCCGTGCCAACAAGAGCGCCCATCTCGAGGGCATTTTCGGTCGTATCGACGCAATCGTTGGCCACGTTGCCAACTGAAGCCCACATGCGTGCGAGGGCGACCTTGTCGTTGACGCCCCAGGCGTCGTTGAGGCGGAGCCTCGGGATGGTCTCGAGTCGTTCGGCATCGCTGTAGCACTTGAACGGGGAGTTGTTGGCGACGCCCCTGAGAAAGGTGTGAGTGAGTGATCCGGGATACACGGAAAGACACCCACCGAGGATCCAGACCGATGAGGTCGTAGTTCCCTCCAGTGATGACCATGAGTTCCTCGGCAGAGTAGATGAGGTCATCGCGGGTGGCGAAGCCAGGTCCGCCAAAGTTTATGAAGATACTGCCCTGAGATTCCTTGACGGCTGCCACGCGGGTCACTTGGAGGGTAATTGTCTTGTTAGAGGATGTGTCGAGGTAGTCGAGGGGAACGATAAAGTTGCTACATTCGAAGCTCAAGTTGAGCTCCGTTTCGGGGCTACCATTAGCACATGGCTCCCAGTTCAAAGAGGCACATGAACCAGAAGTAGCAAGTGCCGAGGACAGCAAGGTGAAGAGTGCTAGGAATGGAAAATCAAAAAGCATGATGAAGTCGTTGGCCCAAGCTGATGATAGAGAGGTATTACGATGTGGACGAGAGCGAGCTACTCATCCTTTAATACTTTCTTATGTGGAGAAGACATTCTCCGAGTAGTATTCCAAGTAGTAAATAGTTTTTTGGTCACGAATCTACGTAATCCTTGGAGGTAGTCGGGTACAAAGGTACAGGCAAGGCCTACTCCGGAGACTAGGAGGCTACACGGATGGAGGGGTCTCCAGAACCTCCGTCTAAGCCTCTCGCAATCGATGAAATTACACTAGGCAGCCAAAATATTAGCAGCGTGATGAAAGGAGTTCTCCCATCTCACTACCGTGTGAGTCTCCGGAAGCTCCAGTCGATGGGGTCGCTCGCCACCGGGAAGCCGGCCAGGCAGCAGGCATTCCCAGATTGCAAGCGCTGACAAGCAATCAGGTAACCACCATAGATTCCGCTGCGCCTGTATTTGAACTTCAAAGTCCGATCGGACAAATAGAAAGGAAGAAGTCAGCAGCATGTTGTTTTTCCAGGCTTCAAGTGTCTGCCTGTTGACCCCTGGAGTCGTCCAAGCCCAGCGTCAAACTCACTGTTACACCTCCACGCTCCCGCGGCGGATTTTCTTGTCAAAAATGCTTCGAAAGAGTTATCCAGAGGGTATCAAGAACTACAGCTGGTATGTGCCAAAACCGAAGGGCCCAAGTTGAGTTTGCCTTTGCATAGTTGACGGCATAAGAAGACAGATTGAATGGTGGCAGAGGTCGACCGGTGTGAGAGCTTGACTGGGAGAAGAGATCGACTGGTAGGAGGAATTGGCAGGAGAGATCGACTGCTGAGGCGATAAGCTAGCATCATCGTTCGTAAGGAACTTGACGTAGAAGCACCCAAGCTTGGTCGAGCAGGCTGGCTGTTATACATGGTCAATGGCATCCCATGTCATTCGATGAGTGGTTTTTTTCCACTTTGTATAGACCTGGAATGAATCTTTCATCTATTCGTGGTGGTTGGGCCTCTGACATGTTGCGTGGGACATCATGTTGCGTCGACACCATTCCACGAAATCATGCCATCCGAGCATCACACCACCCAGCCTCGCCATATAAAGCAAGCCAGCCCCGACATCCCCACGACTCCAACAAACCAGTCTCCATCTCAAAACACAATCGACATCCAGTTTCAGAGCAAACCAAACCAAATTAACCCATAAGAAACCCCCACATCAAAACCTCATGCCCCAGACAACATCCCTCGCCCGCCTCCTCGGCCCCTCCCTCATCATCACAGTCCTGGCTGAGTTCTACAACGGCGACATCTTCCACGAGCACTCCCCTCCCCTCGTCTTCTTCAACGGCAACGTCCTCTTCATCGCCGGTCTCGCCATCGTCCAGAGCCACAACATCTGGCGCGGCCGGTCCGCCACTCTTGTCACCCTCGTCGGCTGGGGGATCCTCCTCGTCGGCCTCGCGCGCATGATCAACCCCTCGGGGGCGGTCAAGGTTGATATGAACGGAGAATGGGACACATATCTCGTCACAGGGCTGTTGTGCCTTGTGGGGTTACTGCTGAGCATCAAAGGCTACAAGTAAGGAGGAAGGAAGACGTCGGATAGCGGGCTGGACGACGACACGGGAGATCCTGTAAGAATAGGTGTTACGTGAAAAGGCACATGTAGTGTATGATGGTAATGCTTCACGCTAGGATATCTTTGCCTCGCGAATGACGCAGGATGCTGCGACGCCGAATGCCCCCTGAACTCCAGTAGATAGCTACAACGCACCCCCCTCCGTCTACCTGCGACGTCGCGTCGGCGCGGGGGCAGGCTCGAATGCATCATCATCATCCGAGATCTCGTCATCGCTGATCTCCACGGCTGCTTGTGAAGCAGCCTGGGAGAAATTCAGCTTGGTCTGTCTGGTCCTCGACGGGGCAGGCTTGGCTGCGGCTTTCGCTGCAGGTTTTGCCGCAGGCTTCGCAGCTGGCTTCGCAGCCGGAGCCCTCTTAGCCCTTGTCTTCGGAGCCGGCACCACCTCTTCCACCTCTTCCTCCTCTTCGTCGTCATCGTCCATGATGACATCTTCGTCCTCGTCGTCCGTCTCGAACAGGGGCTTCTTGGCCCGACCGCGGGCGGCGGGTGCCTTTTTGGCGGGTGCTTTGGCGGCGGGCGCCTTCTTCGCGGGTGCCGCCTTCTTGGGCGCCGCGCGCGCTCCCCTCTTGGCCGGGGCCTTTTTGCCTGCTGGCGCGTCGTCTTCTTCGTCAGCAACGGCTGAGACGAAGTCGACGACACCTTCCTGGTCCTCCCAGTGGCCGTCGAGGTCCGAGTCCCAGTCTTCGGGCCGTGGCTTGACGCGCTTGACCTTTCTTCCGATGACGAGGTCGCCACGCGCATATTTCTGCTCTATGTCGATGCGGTGCGCCTCCATGGCGGCCTCGAGATCTTCCGTCTCGGGTGGCAGCTCCATCATCCGCTCGACCTGGCTCGTCAATGCATCCTTAATGAACATTTCCACGGCTTGCTTATCGTCCTTGGTGACGAACTGATTGACAGCCTCGCCGAAGGGTGCCTGTGGTAGGATCTTGAGGTTCTGGACGGCGAGGAACTCGGCGACCAGCTCCTCGACCTTGATGGTGAGGTTGCGGCCCTCATCGATCATTTCCGGGTCCTCAACCTCCTCCTTACGCCGTGCGGAGGCTTTCTTGCGATGGAAGTAGACGACGTCGTTGGTGTTGGCGACCTTGCCGAGGAAGCGCTGCGAGAAGCGCTGGGGGTTTTCGCAGTCGTATTGACCTCCCTCGGGAGCGGTGTATTCGACCTTGAGGCGGATGAGAGGGAGTGGGGGCTCGTCGGCGTCTTCTTCGTCCTGGACGGCGAACCACTCCTCATTGGCCTGCTCGATCATCTCGTCGACGACCTTCATCAGTCTCTTGGTGAGCTCCTGCCGGTTGTCCTTCATCTGGTGGAGCCCCTTGAACTGCTTGTCTGTGGATAGGACAATATCCCGCGTGACGAAGGGGCGCACGGTCTTGAGGGGGATCTTTTCGATCGTAAAGTCCTTGCCGGTGATGCTGACGATGGCGACGTGCTTGGACACGGCCTCACCGGCGACGAGCGAGGTGGCCACAGACGAGCCGGGCTGCATGACGTGGAAGCCTGTCTCTGGGTTTTGGGTGGGATCGATCAAGCACTCGTGCTCGTGGCCCCAGACTACAAGGTCCATGTAGTGGGGAAGAACAGTCTCTGGGAGATATGAGGTGGCCGTGTGGGCGTGGTGGTTTTGGTGGACGGTGAGGATGTTGAACCAGTCGGTCTCCTGAATGTCGGGACGGAACCAGCGGACCCTGTTGTCGCGGAAGGTGCGGAAGATGCGCTCGTCGCGAACGTTGCTGATGCCGTAGAGGGCGAGCTTGGTTTGGCCCTTTTGCAGCAGGACGGGCTTGACGTGGATGTTGTCGGCCTCGGGGACGCGGCCAAAGTAGTTGACGAGCCCGGCGGCCTGGAGAAGGTCGAGGGAGCAGAAGTGACCGTCGCCGCTCGGATCGTCATGGTTTCCGTGGATGGAGAAGACGGGTATGGAGATGTTGATGTCGGGATCTTCGTAGTTGACGTTGGGGAATGCGCCTTCGAAGACCTCGTTTGCGTCGCTGAGGAACTCGAGCTCGCAAGGCTTCATGCCGAGGCAGTTCTTGCGCAGGGTCCGGATGACCTGGTACATTGACTTTCGGGAGGGCTTGTTGTCGTGGAAGAGATCGCCGCCGAGGAGGACCATGTCGACCTGAGAGCGCATTGATGTCAGCGAAAAGCTGCGATAGAGGGAGTAGGGGATGGGAGACAGACGGCCTGGGTCTTGGCGATGGTCATGACTTCGTCGAACGACCTCCAGCTGTCATCCTTGCGGATAGGATCGCGCTCTTCGTAGCCGACATGATTGTCTGTCGCGACCAGGATGCGGATCGTGTCGGCTTCTGTTGGAGACGAGGTTAGGCGGGTGCGGGGTGGGAGGCGATGGCGAAGAGGATCTCGCACCTGTAAAGTCTGCCATCTTGGAGGAGTGGCAGCCCTGTGCCCAGGTTCGTGATGGCAGCGTCAAAGTAGGAGAGTCGCAAGGTGTAATTGGGTCCAAGTTGTGGCAGGTTCACCCCGCATCGTCTGTTTGGTGATGTCGCAGAAGGCGAGGCGACCTTGCGAACTCGGGTGTCTGTGCATGGAAAGCTGAGCTCTGCCTAGGGCGTCGCGCCTGGAACGCGCTGGGACCTTGAGCCAGGCGGCCGAGCTCGCGTTTGTCACCCGTGGTCACGTGGTCGAGACCACAGCAGGCAAGGCCGCCCTCTGAGCTGCCTCCACCAAAAATCATCATGAATGTCGAGAATGTTCTCCCCAGGCAATTATGGTCCCAAGAACAGCCATGCCCCCAACGGTCAAGTCCCTTGTCTAATCGTGGCTGCAGCTCGCAGCTAGTCCCGAGACACCCCATCGATGTACAACGTCACGCCACAGTCGAATTGACGACAGCACTGCTGCTCCTCCCCCTTTACGATGTCGCTGCGTCGCCCTCCCGACGATGAAACCGAGACACAACGATAGCCGGCGGTTCCGGATCACTCGGGAACACGCGAAGTTACGGGCTCGTACCTGAAAATATGGAGAAGGTGCGGGAAAGAGGACTGTCGAACACGGCCAGACATGCGCCAAGCCTGAGGGAGTTCAGCATCCGCTTCGCAGTACGAGACGGTCTGTCTGTCAGCTCTCCCCCCTGCATTTCGCCAGCAGTCGCCATCTGTGTCCGAGGCCGAGCAGACATTCCGTCCGGGGTTGGCAGTGGGCACTGAATTGGCTCATGCGTCATTCAGGGATGCCCAGCTTGCCAGACAAGGCACGGGGCGCATTGTGGTGCTACCCAGCTGACATTTTCAATGCCAGGCCCAGTCAGACAGACACTGAAAAGGTCTAGCCTGATGGAAGCAAGCTGCACTTCGGACGACGGCCCACGTTCTCCCCCGGCGACGGGACCGATCCCAACTTAATACCTAACTTTACGTTATTTTCCACGTACCATGACGGCACCAATCGAGATGGGCAGAGAAGAGGCAGAAGAGGGCAGGAAGGTCGGCGAGAAATGCGCCCAGGGAAAAACATGACGCGTCGAAAGTGCTGTCTCCCCTTGGGCTCGTGGCAAAAGACAAGCGCTTGCGGTTCCCTGGTCGGTCGCGGCTTGGCCTCCCTGAGCAAACCCCGCCCGTCGGTCTGGGCAGACACGACCGGCGCAGGCGCAGCAGCGCAGCAATGCTGGGCCTAATATGAATACGAACCAATTGGCCCAGGCAGCCAAAAAAAAAGCACCGCACCTGGTACCGCAAGGAGTTCCGGCGCCCAACCCACTTCCGTTCCCCGCCACCCCCCTTCACAACTGTCAGCTCGCTGCACCGCGGATCCAACACCCGCAAACACAAACCACAACCACAACTGGCACCCATTCGCATCGACTCTGCGACCGAACGAGTCGACAACCGACCCCCTGGATCGACGTGGAGACCTATACCCTGCTAGCACAGCCCCCCGCCCGCCAGGCCAGCGCAGCTCCGTCCTCCCGCACCACCTCACCACTGACTGCCAGTGCTTTATCCAAACGTCCACTCGACTTTCCTCCTCCCGTCACACCTGTGTCATCCCATCCCATCCCATCACCAAGATACCCGTCCATCCTAACGCTCGTTTTCGGCCCAAAACACACCACATCGGCCCGCCCTTCTTCATCCCAAACCTTCCGAACCCCAGTCGCTCGCTACTACACAACCACTCTCGCCCATCGCCCATCTCTCATCCGTCCTCAGGCGCCTTCCTCGCCCATCCGGCTGCGCCGCCAATTGACCTCACCTCCACCAGACACAACCTTACACACGCCACAAGATGATCCCGCGGCCATGGGTCGTCCTCGCGCCGCTGCTGGCCCTCGGCGCCTCCGCAGAGCGAGTCCTGCGCTCAAACTCGCTTGATACCTGCCAGGAAGGCTCCAGCCTGTACGCCAGCATGTTCAACGTCGTCTACACACCCGACACCAATCGAATCGGCGTGAGGGTTGACGCCATCTCCGCCGTTGACGGCAACGTCACCCTCGACATTACCCTCAACGTCTACGGCTACGAGGCCCTGCGACAGGAAATCGACCCGTGCACCCTCGACATTGAGTTCGGCTGCCCGCTCGCACCACAGCGCATGCCCATCCCCCAGTCCTTCATTGAGGTCAGCCCCGACGTCGCCGACCTCGTCCCCGCCATCGGCTACTCCTTCCCGGATCTCGACGCCGGCGTTCGCATCCTCGTTAACCGCACCGACAATGGCGAGACTGTCGCCTGTCTCGAAGCCCGCTTTTCCAACGACAAGACGGTCAACCTCGCCGGCATCAAATGGGCAACCGCTCTCGTCACCCTCCTCGGCCTCGTCACCTCAGCTATCATGTCCGGCCTCGGCCACACAAACACAGCCGCCCATCTCGCCGCCAGCACCCTCTCCCTCTTCAGCTACTTCCAGGCTCAAGCCATGGTCAACCTCAGCGGCGTCCGCCTTCCCCCAGCCGCCACCGCTTGGACGCAGAACTTCGTCTGGTCCCTCGGCCTCATCAAGGCCCGCTGGATGCAGAACATCTTTACCTGGTTCCAGCGCTCCACTGGCGGCGAGGCTGCCGTCCTCCTCGACAGCGTCCGTCACGCCTCGGTTCACGTCATGAAGCGGGCCATTGACCCCATCGTCAACACCCTGACCAAGCGCGCCAACATCCAGCTCGAGTCCGGCGGCTACGTCGTCTACGGTATCCAGCGCGTCGCTTTCCAGGCCAAGATGGAGTCCACCAACGTCTTCCTGACTTGCCTTGTCTTCTTCTGCCTGCTGGTCATCTTCAGCGCCCTCATCGTTATAATTGCCCAGCTCATCGTTGCCCTCTGCGCAAAGAAGGGCTGGATTGGCGAGGACCGCTTCCTCGAGCTCCGCAACGGCGACTGGCAGGTCCTCCTCAAGGGCGTCATCCTCCGTATGACCCTGCTCGGCTTCCCCGCCCTCGCCATCTTCTGTCTCTGGGAGTTCACACAGGTCGACTCTCCCGCCCTCGTCGTCCTCGCTGTGCTCTTCTTCTTCGGCATGCTCGGCACCCTGTCCTGGGCCGCCTTCCGCATCATCACCATGGGCCGCCACTCCACCACCGTCTACCAGACGCCCTCGTACCTTCTCTTCTCTAACCCCTACCTGCTCCAGAAGCTCGGCTTCCTCTACGTGCCCTTCCGCGCTACCGCCTACTACTACATCGCGCCTCACCTGGCCTACATCGTCATCAAGGCCGCCGTCATCGCTTTCGGTCAGCACAACGGCGCCGCCCAGGCCGTGTGCCTGATCATTGTCGAAGCCGCCGCCCTGGGCGGAGCCAGCGTCCTGCGGCCCTGGATGGACCGCAGCACCAACATCCTCAACATCGCAATCTGCGTCGTCAACTTCCTCAACGCCATCTTCCTCTTCCTCCTCGCCAACGTCTTCAACGCCCCCGGCCTCCTCGTCGGAATCTCGGGCATCCTCATCTTCATCGTCAACGCAATCTTCTCCCTCGTCCTCCTCCTCCTCGTCATCGGCTCCAGCGTCGTCGTCTTCTGGAGGAAGAACCCCGACACCCGCTACCGCGCCATGGACGACGACCGCGTCTCCTTCTGGAAGTCAAAGACCCAGCTCAACACCACCCAGGAGCTCGACGAGCTCGCCGCCACCGCCCGCGGCGGCAAGGACGCCATGTACCACAACGACAGCCGCTCCTCCGACTCCCCCGAGCCCACCGAGCGCAACAACCGCTTCACCATGCAGAGCGTCAGCTCCGCCTCCCGCTCCCAGCTCGCCCTCAACCAGCGCGAGAACGCGAGCGCCATCTGGTCTCCCGTCGACCCCTCCACCCCGCTCGCACGCGCCGGCGAGCACGAGCGCATGAGCGACAACAGGCCCGTCTCGCCCTACCAAGACTCCCACAGCGTCAGCAGCGGGAGGGGACCGGCGCGAGAGCCCACGCTGCCCGGATTCGTGCAGCAGGACGACCACTCGGCGTCACAGCGCGGGCCGTGGAAGCCCGGCAACGGCTACTGATGACCAACAACGCCCTTTTTCCTTAGATTAATACCTAGCATATATTTCTTAATCGGAGTTCTGCTGCACGCAATGATCGTGCTTGTCTCAAACATTTGCCCGAGAATCGGTTGTGTTTGTATTCGCTCGGGGCCTGGAGTCAACTCCAGACTCCCATGTTCCTTGTATCACGCCTCTTGATGTTGCCTGGCTAGCCGCTTTTCTGAACCATGCCATCCTCCACCGCCCATCGTTGCTGCTGCGGCGCTTGATACTGCCCAGCAATCTATCTGGTCCGTACGATCGTACAGTACTCGCTGAAGCCGTCTAGTCAAACTGGCTTCCAATACACGCCAATGTCGTCTTCGAGTCCTCGGCTGAGATTGATATCTGTTGGTTCTTGTCGGCCGGCGACGATTGATTACCGGCATCCGAGCGTCCATTTCCACTTCCGATTGTTGCGGCAACGCTTATGCTGCTATTCTGATGCAGGGGCGATGCGGCCACACTAGCAGTGGACGTGCCTGGTGAGTTCCAAGGTGCGACATGAGAAGGGTCTGATCGAGACAGGACACTTACAAGCCACGGGCGACGAGTGGAGCCCCCACACATGGGGAGACTACGGCCGTGCTGCTGGTTGGTAGAGGAAGCCCCATTTCAAAAGCGGAGGGTGTAGGAATGATCGTGAATGAATTGGTCGATAAGAGCTGGAGTATCCTTTCTTGGATATTGCCTGCAGTACCTAGGTTGGGCTCCCCATGCCTCAAGACGCATGTTGCCGAGTTTTTATACATGATTGCCAATACCTTTTCTCGAACGTCTAAGCGTAAACATGAGTGCTGAAGACAAGCTCCGCTCTCCCCATGTGCGACTTACACAGCAGTCCCAGAGGGACCTTTGCGAATATTGGCGCATCATGTAGGCCTCTTTCGACCTTGGCGTTTAACCTGCCCTGTGAGACGCCAGGATGACAGTACACGTTCTGTTCAGCTGCGCGTGTCTGCGGGATGCTCGCGCACAAGTGTTGGGCCCCCTGACAGGTGATAGGATGGTATTGTCCCTCTACCAAGCTGCCGTACAAAAGTGGTAGTCCGTCATCACACTGATGCTGGGAGCGTGAACGAAAGAGGCTTAGCGCGCGCATGTGTGCGAAGCCAACGATGAGGGGGCGCCTGATTTCACCCAGGTCACCTCATGCCATCTCACCTTCCGTCGTTCTGCAAGGTCGCGTCTGAATCACAGTGTGTTGCTCATCATTCAAAGACATCTGCCGACTGCCGTGGCCATTGCACTGCCGATGGTCACACTTCCACCTGGCTTGTCAACTCCAGATATCAGCACCTCGCAATGCCGGCCGTGGCTTCGCATATACCAGGTACCTATCTAGATAACCCAGTGCCTAACCCGGACGTTCGAGTGTACCTAACCAGTCTCCTAGGCCCTGACACCAAAGCCCTACAGGCTCCTAATTCACCAGTTCATCTCCAACAGTCGCCCCAGGTCACGGTTGCCGGTCGTCGTTGCCAACTTGAAATTCTGCGCCCTGGTCATTTCGCCTGGTAACAGCCCATCTACCAGATCTTCGCCCCAGGTAGACCTGTCGCCAAAACACACACGACGCAGGCATCATGGCGGGTTCTGTAAAGGATAGCTCCCAGCAACCTTCAGACGTCGCCCCGCTCATTCCGACGATGCAACAACTTAAGCTGCGTCACGAGGGATTGCTTCATACGACACAGTCACTCACTGCGTCGTCAATGCCCGAACTTGACGCAACTAACTCCTCTACCTTCAGTCTGGAAGAAAGCGGCGATGCCCCCCAAGAGGATGATCTCGAGACCACTAACAGAGGACATGATCGCTTGCGAGTAGAGTTTGGCACAAAAGTTCCACCTGACCTCTTTGAAGCTCCTGCCCCATCACTCGAGCTGCAACTTCGACAGATCAACGGTGATCCGGGCGGAGGTTTACGTCACGACACTGTCGAGTGTTTACTGATGGAGGGCCGTTGGCCATACATTTCAACTGATGGCGATGCCGAAACCTGTACTCGGAAGACCGGGAGGTCTATGACAAGGCAGGGGGCCTCCACTACAAGATCAGCCGCCTCATTTGTTTGGGTCGCTACTGAGAAGTATCTCCCGCCACATGGCGATGATGATGTCGCGGCTGCTGGTGTTTGGTCAGATGTGTTGATTCCCCGCCGGCCCGACCTCTGTCTTTCCAGCTCCTCCATTTCGGACATTGGAAGTGCAGAAATTCAAAGTCCAATGGATTTGGACACCAGAAGGGAGTCTTTGCCTCCGCAAAGGACAGTGGCGCCCAGGGAATCTATCCCCAGCTTTGGCGGGAACGTGGACCCAGACTGTTTCGCAATTTCGAGCATCGACACATCCTCAAGGTCACCATCACCATGGCAAAGGCGCAACAGTCCGGAGTCAGAGGAAACACTATTGCGACAATTCTGGGAACTTGCTCAAAGCTGGGGCAACGACATTCCAACTTCTTACCAAGGCGACCTCGTAAGCTCGGACAGCGCTAGAACAGGTTGCTCTGAGGAGGAGGAGGCGGTTGGCGATAAAGCAATTTGCCTTGCTGGGCCCGCAAACACGGCGTCTTCAATTCCGGCAAGAGACTTGGGCACAGCAGCCACCAACTCCTCCAGCAGCAATACTACTCAGGACCATAAGAGAAAGCGAGTTCAACAGGGCAATGATGGTGCAGACCGAGATGGCGAAGAATCCGAGGATAATGCGCCAGGCTCGAAGAGACCGCAGCATGCAAAGACAACTCAGCCACTAGAGGGTCTTCGCTTCAGCTGCCCCTATCAGTCATATGATCCAGTTGGTAGCCCGTTTTGCGGCATGAAATGCGGCAAGAACCTTGAAGGGGGATTTCCTGATCTCTCTCGACTCAAGTAAGTTTCCTTTTCAATGTCCATTCATCCATACGAGTCTCAGTTGCTTCCATACCAACTGATCTTCTAGGAGCCACCTTTTCAGTAACCATGACCCTTTCCGGCGGTGTAGCAACTGTTGGAAATCGTTCAAACCCAGTGAAGAGGTTCAAGCCCGAAACCACGTCAACAGTGCCAGCTGCGCACAGCGACCGTCACCAGCAAAGTACTGGATGACGGAAGATCAGCGAGACCAGGTTCGAGCGAAAGTTCTTACTAAGGATGTCGAGAACTGGTTCTCCTTGTTCAGCATTGTGTTGCCGGGAGTTCCTGCGGACGGGCCAACAGGCGTGCATAGCTATTCTCCGTGTGAGTTTCACCCTTGGACAAGTGTGATGCGATGCCAAGTCAACTGACACATAAAGACTTTGTCACATTGAGGCAAGGAGATCCTTTGTGCGACGGAGCAACTAGATCCCCGATCTCATTCCATCCCACACCATTACCACACACGCGAGGACTGAGCGTTGGTGTTGACCTTGCTGCCCCAGCATCCTTCGAGCAGCCCAACGAAGAGTAAGCAGCCCACAGCTTCATACCACATACTCTAACCTTGAAGTGCAAGGCTATGTTTCTGATCATGTGTCAATAGCAACAGATCACCACTACAATCGTACACATACACCAACGATCCCGGAAACGTGAACAACTTGTCCAGCTTTGACGCCGCCTTGCTGAACATGGATCAATTTCAAGGAGGAGACCTCGACGTTCATGCTGTTGAAAGTCCCGGCATGATGGATTTTCTAAATGATCTGCAGCTCCCGGTCCCCAACAACACGGTGGCCCAGCCCAATGGGGTACTTGACCAACTCAACCAGAGGCTCCGCAATACCAACAATCAGCTTCGCAACCAGGTTGACAATCTTATAGTGCAACGAAATGGGAAGAACCAGTTATTGGGCGGTTTTCGCAGTGGGATACGATCCTTGGAACAGTTGTTGCAGGATGTGGGTGACATGCCCAGCGTTCAGAGTCTGGGAATTGGGGAGGATAGCAGCGGCAGCATTGTGGCTAGGTTGTCAGCCATCGTGGATAGTATGGATGCCACAATGCGCCAGCTTGACGATTTGCCTTGAGGTGTGAGCAAGCGGGTTGGGTTGCGCGACCATGTCAAGCGGTGTAGATTGAAGACGGCACTGGAAGCTTGAATCAAGAATAGTCCAGTTTCCCTTGGCCCTTATTATGAGTAAATCAGCAGCGTTCACGCCTTGACTGTTAAATATGTAGCTTCGATGCATGATGCAGACCCTCTTTCCCTCCATCCATCTGAAGGGGGTGAGACATCTCAGGCCCCAGGCCTCCAGAACTTCGGCACCCGTGTCGTGTCGAGGATGCCGAGCTAAGGTAGGCACTTCTACTGAATGATCATGACTGCCATCGACGCCTTGGCAGCATACCCTGCTGCAGCCATGGGGCCCCATCACTTTGCCGGGCGAATGGAAATCTGACACAGCCGCACGCAACGGACGCTGGAATGCAGATTTCCCTCCCCATTTCCGCATGGCCCCCAATGCAATTCTCGTTTACCGAGCCAGGGTCCTACCCCAGTTCCGGCCGGCCGGACAACTCAGTTTCCGGCGCCACGAGAAGCCTCAAATGGCTCCCATTCGCCGGCTCGGTTTACAGTATCTCAGTCCTAGCCAATCAAGACAACTCACCCTTGCGACTCTGTATCTTCTCAGCGGTCAGGACAGTACTACTGTGAGTAGAAAAGAGGCATTTTGTGTTGTCCCTGGTCGTCCCAATAGAGTGAGTAACGTTTCGTCAAGACAAGCTTCGTCGGCCATTCCCGCTGCAGACCCCGCTCACTGTGGGCTTATCCGGGGTGAGAGTTGAGACCCAATTAGGAAAGGGGTGAAAGTTGAGACCCAAGGAGGAAGGTCTCGTCCGATGCCAAGACGGCCCAGACTCAGTCGTTCACGGCAAGAACATATCGTGTGTGCTTATTGTTGTCAGATTGGCAGGCTCGGACTTTGAATGGACGGAAAACGCATGAGATTGGATGTCTGTCACGACTGCGCCATGCAGTAGAGGCCTGCATGCTTTTACCCTGGCTTTCTCTGAGCAGCTTCGCGATCTGAGTGCCATCTGGGCTTAGCTTCCTGTGGCATCTAAGTGAACAGTCCAAAAGTTGAAGATTGTTTCCAGGTGATTTCGTGTATAAATATCTAGCTTGTGCCCTCTGTTGTGACCTTCTATTGCTCAGACCAGACATCCAGCTCTCTTCCATCCAAGGTTTTCAACATGCGTTCCATTGCCATCATCGTCGGCCTCGCCGCCAGCGCTGCCACAGCCGCCGTTCTTCCCAATCAACCCGTCTCTGCTGCCCCTCTCCCCATGGGCGAAATCGGCTGGGAAGGCGTTGTGATCCCCGGCCAGCCCGCTGTCGAGGTCTGGGGTGCTACCTTTGAGGTAAATTAACCCGTCCCTTACGCCAGCACGAGGATTGAAGTAACATGAACGCGTGTGGCATAGGACATCGAAGCCAAGATCCGCAAGGAGTACAACCCTGAGTTCTCGATCTACTCTGAGGAAATCGTGACACCGCCCTCTATCACCGAGAACCCTGCGCTGCTTGCCCGCAAACACCTTGAGACCCGCCAGGTAAGTCGCCTACGATGGATGTATGGACTGTCACCTGTTGCTCATGTATAATCCTCAGACTGGCCTCATCTGCAACGAGTACTTCGGATCGACGAGCACGTACTATGCAGAACAGGCCCGTGATAACCTCAGGCGTATTTCCGGAAACCGCTGCAAGGCCCGCGCTCGCACCTGTATTCGCATGCAGTGCGTGCAGTATGCAGCTATTACTACTTGCAATGACCAGTGGAACAAGGAGGTCGATGTTCACTGCGGTATGATCGCCGACTTCGCCGACCGAATCCTCTACGCCCCGCAGTGCTTCAGACACGCGCCTGTCACTTGCGACGCCCAGAACAACTGCAACCACAGCCCTCTGGGTCACGAGAGCTTCGGCCAAATCTTTGCCAACGACAGATCTTGGAACGTTATCATCAGCAGCTGTGGTAAGCAGTGGATCCTACTTGCATCTTTAGAGAAACAACACACTGACTTCAACTGCTTAGCCCGGTGGGGAAGCGGAGAGCGCCCCGTCAAGGCCAGAGAGCTGGATGCCCCCGTCATCGAGGCCTAAGTGCCCGCCCCGATCTTCGGCACTCACCAGCTCAACTAGCATGAAATGTCGGCGAGTGGCTATGCAATTCGCTGGAGACTTGGGCAGGACTGAGTGCGCGGCTGAAAGGTGGTAGTCAAGATGGATGCGCGGGTCCTTTGGGAGTACGGTTCTCAGCTCGCCTAACACAGGCTTTCACTTTGAAAAGATCCCATCTTGGCAGCTAGATGAGTAGCTAGTCTCACGTCAACCACAGAAAATGAAAGCATCAAACTTCTCGCACTAGGACCTCTGATTTTGATTTCATAACATGTGCGGCTCGTTCCTCTGTCGTCGACGTTGCCGCCGTCGGCCGTCCTGTCCCTCATAGACCCATCTCTACCTCATCTGTCATCCTTGCAGCGGAAGACACCCAAGCTCCCGCTGATAAGGCAGACACGGCTTTGCTCCTACAGCTCGAAGGGCAGTCTTGCCGACCGCCACTTTGGTTGTGGCCGTGCGGGCTAAGCTGTTCCACGGGCTATATCGCACTTAGATGCCTACCTTCAGCACGCCATCAGTCGGTCTCCCAGGACCGCTCGGTTCAGCGAACGATTGCCAACAACCGACGTTGGAACTCCGAAATCGGTTGACTTCCACTCACTACAGTTGGCCAGACGTCCCGCAAGCCGCGTCAACTCATCCGAAGGATGGGGGACGTGGGTATCTAGCGGGGACCCGGGCCAGGGATCGTCCGGGGGACGTCCCGGGCCCTGGAAAGATGCCAGTCCGGTCCACCAGGGCGCTCCGGGCTCCCGCATGTGATCCCTGCTCGCGCCACTCTAAAGTCCCAACAGCGTCTGGATCCTTGACAGCATTTTGGCAGTTGGTTCTTCCTGGAGAAAAGTCGTCTTGGTGAAGGTTTCGAGTTCATTGCCGAGCCTGGGTATTCAGTAGGGCCTCGAAAATCGAGGCAATGACGATGGTAAAGGGAAGCTGGCATTGACTGCTACGGGACAAACATGAAGCCAACCGAGAGACACTCGAGAACGGGTGACCTGGCATCACATTCTTCTGCCATCAAGTATCCTGCAAAAGGCAACATCAGCCCTTGGTCCCGAGGTTGGGTGTCCTGCCCCGCAGATGAAGCACCCAAGCGGTTGCCCAGATGTCACCCACCTGCATACAGCAACTCATGCCAGGGAACCCACAGCTGACGACCTCTGACGGAACCCGTACGATTGCAGCAAAAACCTTGAAGGCCTACCGCCTAGACGGCTAAAATGAATGCTTCCGTGCCGCAGGCGGGTAAATTCTGCTGATTTCTCGACACCCTTGCTCAAGTCCCTTGCTCGGGTCGGCATCGCCAGATGCAATGCATCAGGAATTGTGTCCTAACGCTTCCGTGCAGCATGCAACTCGATGCTTGTCCCTTGCTGTCTCATGAGTCTTCAGGGGGCGGCACAGTGATTGATACTCCCTGCAAGCTGAGGGACCAGGCTTGAGAAGGACGTGTGTATGTCGACCCATCGCGAAGAAATCTTGGCGTCGATCTCAAGTGCTTTTCAGCTTTTCAGTCGGCAGACCTTGTGACTATCGGGTGGCATTAAGCCCAAGTGCCCTCCAGGATGGCAGATCGACCTGGTCTTTCCAGTTCTGATCCTTGATCGCCCCAGCTTCACTTCTGTCACATTTCGCAGCCAAAAACCGGCTCTGCTTCAAGTGGAGGCAATGCCAGACAACGAAAATGTACCGATGCTGATGCCCGTCTCCGAACGGGCAGCAAGCCTTGCAACGGTACACGTCGCCGTCACTAGCACGCTCTTGGGCCTTGGGCTCATCATGTTTGTCCTGCGCATCTGGCTCCGAGTGCGATCAGCATGGAGAATCAGCTGGGAAGACTACATCATGGCTGTGGGCGTGGTCAGTACTCCTAGTTCCACCTTCGTAACTCTCACACCAGCTGACGAAGGTGGCTTTTGCAGTGTCTCGCCATCGTCGATTTTGCCTTCCTGCTGCCGCAAATGCACACGACAACGGCAGCCATCACGCCAGAGCAGCTTATGACGGGCCAGAAATACTCATTCCTCGCCATTCCCATCTGGGGTCTCGCCATGACCTTCATCAAAGTCTCCATCGCCATGACCCTGCTCCGAATTCAGCCCAATAACTTGTGGTGGAGGATCTTCTGCGGGTTCATCATGTTCATCCTTTCGGCATACGGCATCGGAAACACATTCTTCATCCTGCTTCAATGCAGACCGGTCGAGGCGTCGTGGAACCCAGCTATCCTCGAGACGGTTGGAGGTAGCTGCCTTCCCCCGACGGCCATCATGATTGCCTCCAATACCGGTGCCGGCGTGAACATCAGCACCGATGTCATGCTCTCCCTGGCCCCCATCATGTTTCTCTGGAAGCTCAAAAGGCCACTAAGGGAGAAACTGGTAGTCGGCGGCCTGATGGCTTTGGGGCTATTCGCCAGTGCTTCATCCGTCATCAAGACTATCGTGGTATCCGACTTTCTGAACCCAAACGTCGACATGTTCGCGTTGGGGATTTCCATTGCCACCTGGACGATGATGGAGCAGCTGCTTGCCATGATTGCGGCATCGGCTCCTTTTCTGAAGCCGCTTCTCCAGTCTGCTCTTCTGCGCTTCGGTGTCAGCCTCAACGGAACAAGTCACAACGGCTACGGCGCATCTGCGTATCATCGAGCCACCGGGAGAAGCACTTTCCACGGCGGCACAACGAATGATGGGATCAAGACCACACGATCCATCACTGTTACTCGCAAGAACCTGGAGGGAGACGAGAGCCCCTTTGCCTCTAATAGCGTGGCCTTTGCCGCCAACAGCAGCGAGGAGGCGATCCAGCTGGAGACGAGGTATATCCAGCACAGACCGGTCAAGAATGAGAGCTCTCGGACTAAGTCGTGGCAGTCTAACGAGGACAGCGACAAGACATCGTGGGTCCAGTCGCAGGAGTCGGCCAGACCTGCTCATGCCCTGTGAGTGGTGCTCGGGGAATGACGAAAGAACCAGCCCTGGCGCTCCTTCCCATCATGCTACCTAGTTTGTGATCTTCCAAGCTCGTTGTTACTTCAATACCAACATTGTTCCCTGTCCTACCACAGCCATCTACTCATCCAAGACCCTCTTCTGCTGGGGCCCTAATCCTCTAGTCTGCTGACAGCTCATGACCATGCATTATTCTGCATGCACGCAAGCGGCGCAGCTGGGGGATTCAGGGGGAAACTGGCCACCTCATGCAGCATATTAGCCGAGTTTCCATGTGGTCGAGCTCCGAGGCCGGGTAGCCGGAGGATGCTGCGCGCCAAAACGCGGAATGAAGCCCAGGCCAATGGAGGCTGGAGCTGTTGGTCGTGTTATATTGGAACATCCGGGCTCAAGGCCTTGGCCTGCATGGATCGGCGGGTGTTGGTCACAACCCCGGCAAGTGGTAGTTGTCCGGGGCGAGATTGGTCGTACGACCGCAAATGGGCCCAGGGGTCGGGGCCCCTCTGCCGTGCAGACAATCCCGGGCAAGTAGACTGGGCACTCCGGACCTCGAGGGGTGGGATGGATCCTGGAGGTCCGGTCCACGAGTAGCAGAAATATGGCTACCTCTGCACTTCGATCTCTGGGGGAGCATCCTCTGTCGATCAGCTTCAACTGCTCGCACGAACTGAGGGGTTCTCAGTCCTGTCGTTGTCAGCCATGACCATCTCCCTCAAGACCATTTACGCCGCGGCACTCGCCAGCGTTGTATTCCTTGCCCCCGGTGTCGAAGCCAGCAAGTGCTCTTGCGTCCGCCCGACCATCCGAAGGGAATGGTGCGAGCTTGCCTTTCTCTTACCCCGTCCTTGTGCTAACTCGAGCCCAGGCGCACACTGAGCGTTGAGAAGCGTCTGGCCTACATCGATGCTGTCAAGTGTCTGATGAACAAAGCCCCCGAGAGCTCGACCGACGATCTTCCAGGAGTTCGCAGCCGCTACGACGACTTCGTTGGCACTCACATAGTTCAGGCGGACTTTGCCCATTTCGTGGTAGGCTCTACACTCTTTGAGGTGACTACAGTCCCACTGACTCCCCTCCAGGGCAAGTTCTACCCCTACCACCGCCTTTACTTGCACTCTTGGGAGAAGGCCCTTAACACCTGTGGATGGACCGACGGCCTTCCCTACTGGGACTGGAATCGTGACTTTGGCACCGACGAGGACTTCTTCAACTCGCCCGTGTTCGATGAGGTCACAGGCTTGGGCGGCAACGGCGCCTGGGTTCTTGGCAACATTACCCACCCCGAACCTGGCTTCTCCATCAACGCCCCTTGGGACATGCCCGATCGCACCGGCGGCAGCTGCATCCAGACCGGCCCTTTCGCGAACTTGACGTCTTCCTTCGGCCCCCATGACAACATTGCTTTCAACCCCCAGCCCGAATGCGTCCGACGCGACTTCTCGCCCCAGTCATTCCAGGACATCACCAACCCTGACAACGTTGAAATGGCCATGGCCCAGGTCGACTATGGCTGGTTCAGCATGATGACAGAGCCCACCATTCACGCAGGTGGACATTTGGGCGTCGGTGGACTTTACGGACACATGGCCGACAAGTGGGCAAGCCGTGAGTAGCCCTTTCGTCCGAGGATCAATGCACCAGTACTGACAGACTTTGCAGCTGCCGACCCCATCTTCTGGCTTCACCACGGCAACGTCGACCGCGCTTGGTGGTCGTGGCAGAAGCGTGACCTGAAAAACCGGGTCAACGACATCTCGGGTCCCATCATCAACTTTGACTACGCGAACGAGTTTGGCGGCAACATCACCCTGAACGACGTGATCTACATTGGGGAGACTGTCAAGCTAGAGACCACCATCAGGGAGGTCATGCACATCCAGAGGGGGCCTCTGTGCTACGACTATGACGAGCTGTACTAGAAGTGGAGCTGAAGCCGTGGGCCAGATGATAGTTGTCAGCAGTAAGATGAGGGCCTAAAAGGATCCTTGAATGAGATAGTCATTGATGTCCAGAGACTGTCACTTGATAATATTGGATTCTCGGTTCCCTCCTGGATCTTAACGCCCCCGAAGGTACCGAGCATCTGTCCGGAAAGACAAAATTCAACGGCCACCTAGAATTAGGGCCTGTGAAGACGACTAATGTTGGTGGATCGACTGGACTGGGCTGGTGGATTAATAGTGATGTCTGGCGAAGAACGCGTCATGATCGTCCCAGTTCTCGACACGGGTGATTCTTTACAAAACTGGGCGGAGACGGAAGCAATGGCGGTGCCAGCCGAGACGGAGCATTGATGATACCAAGCAAAGAAGAGGGCACTCAAGGCAAGAGTCGGGAATACGGGAGAAATACTTTGGGACTGCGAAGGGCAGAGCCATTCACCTCGAGGGTTGATGTTGGTTCAAAGCTGGGGTTGCTAAAATGGGCTCATTGGATCATTCTTGTCTTGCAGACTTTGGTTGCCACCTCGACCGCAGAAGGCCATGCGGTTGCCCACAACATAGCCCAGCATGGCCCTGGACGAGCCAAGAGAAAAAAGCACACCTACACATGCCCTGCATGCTTGTCGTCCGTCTCCTGACCACCATAGCCTCCTCCACCGGGCGTGTTGATCTGGATATACTCCCCCTCTTTCAGGTGAATGATGGCCTTGCCGCCCAGATTCACCCTCTCCATCCCCCCATCCCCATCCTCGTTGAACACGAACGCGTAGTTCTCGCCCCTCGAACCTGGCCCGCCGCCCGCCACGCCGTACGGCCGATACACTCTGCGGTCGCTCAAGATGCTGAACTTGAGCGGGATCCGGGCCTGGATCTCCCTCGTGATCCCGTCGCCGCCCCTCCACGTCCCCTTGCCGCCGCTCCGCCTTCGGATCTCGTACCGCCGCACAAGAACCGCTGTCCGCTTCTCAATCACCTCGGCGTCCGTCTGCCGCGTGTTTGTCGAGTGCACATGCGTCGAGTGCTCCCCCTCGTACCCCCGTCCCGCACCGACGCCGCCCCCGATGCTCTCCCCGTAGTTCCACCCCTTCACCACCGCCCCCGTCTCAGGGTTCCGCCCGCCCATGCCCCAGCCGAGACTGTTTGCGCACCCCTGGCTGGCGGCGAACCGCCCGAACGCCTTGAGGATGACATCGATCACCCTTTGGCTCGCGAGCGTGCTCCCGCAGATGGCCGCCCGAGGGCCGGGGTTCAGCACCGACCCCTCAGGCACGATAATGCTCACCGGTGCCAGGCAGCCCTCGTTCAGCGGCATATCCTCATTCACGAGGCATCGGATCGTGTAGATGATGGCCGAGTGGCAAATGGAGATGGGGCAGTTGTAATTCCCCCAGAGCTGGGGCCCCGAGCCGGTAAAATCGTACTCGGCGCTGCCCGTGGCGGGATCTATGGTGACCTTTACGCGCATGGCCGTGCCGTCGTCGAGGTAGTCAGTGGCCTCGAGCTGCGCACTCCCGGCGGCCGCCATGGCCTTGAAGACGCGCCGGACAGCCGCTTCGGCGTTGGCCTGGATGGCGTCCATGTATGTGTGCACGACGGGGAGGGAGAACTCGTCGCACAGCTTCCGGAGCAGCGTGATGCCGCGTTGGTTGGCGGACGCCTGCGCCTTGAGGTCGGATATGTTGTCGGCGATGCGGCGCGTGGCGCTGCACCCCGGCATGTTCCCCGCGCGGTCAAAGGCGGCACGGACGTCGTCCTCGAGGAAGACGCCCTGGCTGACGATCTTGAGCGAGGGGACGTTGAGGCCTTCTTCCCAGAGCTCCTTGCTCTCAGGCATCATGCTCGTGATGCCTTTGCCGCCAATGTCGGAGTGGTGGCCGCGGCTGGCGACGTAGAAGGCGATGTCGTTGTCGATGAAGACGGGCGTTACGACTGTCAGGTCTGGGAGATGTGTGCCGCCCCATTGGGGGTGGTTCGTGAGGAGGACGTCGCCCGGCTTGAGCTGACCGAGCCATCGGCGGTGCTGGGCCTGGATAGCGAATTGCATCGAGCCCAGATGGATGGGGATATGGGGTGCGTTGGCCACGAGCTTACCCTGTGGAGAGAAGATGGCACAGGAAAAGTCGAGGCGTTCCTTGATGGAGGTGCTGATGCTGGTGCGCTGGAGGGTTGTGCCCATCTGCTCGGCAATGGCCATGAAGCGGTGGGCGAAGACGGAGAGAATGATGGAGTCGACGCCGTTGCCTGGGGGTGAAGGTGAAGAGGAAGAAGAAGTCTGAGGGGCTGGTAATGCCGCCGGCAATGTTTTGTTGATAGCGGTTTGCTCATCAGCGTACTGCTTGTGGAAGACGACGTGGGAACTGAGAAGAGTCGCCTTCCAACCTGCATCGACAAAGAGCGTCTGCGTTTCGTCAATGAGCAGCGCCGGGCCGACGATGACGGACCCCTGAGGTACCTGGCCCAGATAGTAAATGCCCGTCGGTCTCCAGGAGCCGTAGATGTAGACATCCTGCGTTTCTGTTGGCTCAGGAGCTGCCACCCCTTTCACCTCTCGCAACTCCGTCAGCGGACTCGGCTGCTGGGCTGCTGCCGAGCTGGTGGCCGTGCCACGAACCTTGATCGACTCGATGACAACATCTCGTTTCATAGCAAACGCAAACTCCCGCAGGTGCGTGGCCTCAAAGCTTGCCGCATAGTCCCCGTCATCCGGCTTCGCGATGCTCAAGTTGGTGTCTGTTCCGAAATATCGCAGAACCAGACTCTCCCTGAATACCAGAGAGTCCAAATCGGCGCCTTGCTCAACGAGCTCCTCCGAGATCTGGGCCTTGAGGGAGATGAGCTGCTCTTGGACGTGTACCAGCGCATCAGGCGAGAGCACTGATCCATATGGCACCAGCTTCTCGCACTGCAGCTCGGCGTGCTCGATCCCGTGAGCGCTGAGTAGCGAGCTGAAGCGATGGACAAGAACACAGCGGATGCCCAGCCGGTCTGCGATATCGCAGGCGTGCTGACCTCCGGCGCCGCCGAAGGAGACGAGGTTGTGCTGCTCGGGGGCGAACCCTCTGGCCTCAGTGGCATTACGGATCGGCCGGCTCATGGTCTCGTTCGCGATCCCGACAAGGCCGAGAGCCACATCCTCGGTCGTGATCTGCTGCTTGGTCTGGGCTCTGAAGTCGGCCGCGAAAGCCTCGAACTTGGTCTTCACAACCTCCGTGTCCAGGGGTGCGTCGGCATTTGGTCCGAATATAGAAGGAAATGACGAGGGCACCAGCCGCCCGAGGAAGAGATTGGCATCTGTGACGGTCAGAGGGCCTCCTTTTCGATAGCACGCAGGACCGGGGTGAGCGCCGGCGCTCTCCGGACCGACGGACAGCAGGCCATTCCGCGCGCAGAGGATAGACCCTCCGCCGGCCGCGACGGTGGCGATGTTGAGCATGGGCGTGTTGATTGTACGGCCCGCGATGGACGACTCGGTGATGTAGTCGTACTCGCCGTCATACCGCGATACGTCCGTGCTGGTACCACCCATGTCGAACCCGATAACGGGCGTGCCGTCAGCGCGGTCGTAGCAGGACGTGGCCACGCCGACGACGCCGCCGGCCGGGCCGCTGAGGAGGGCTTCGTTGCCGCCGGCCGAGTCTGCGGCGCGGAGGCCGCCGTCCGAACACATAAAGTCCACCCGTTGCGGGAGCGTGCTGAACCCGGCATTGAACGACTGAATGTAGCGCTTGATGACGGGGTACAGATAGGCCTCGGAGCATGTTGACGTGCTTCGGTGGAGGAACTTGATGGTCGGGCTCGTCTTGGCCGACGTGGTGACGAACTCGAAGCCGACCTCCCTGGCGATGTCGGCGACCTGGTCCTCGTGGTCCGGGTAGAGGTAGGCATGCATGAAGCAGATGGCCACGGACGACAGGCCCTGTTTCCTGAGGGCGATCAGCTGGTCCCTGACCGTGTCGGCGTTCGGTCGTCTGACGACGCGCATCAGCTCGCCGCTGGCGGTCTGCACGAGAGAGGCATCTTGAGCGAGGGCTGACTTTTTGTCGAGCGGCGTCGGGTTCAGATCGTAGTCGGCGGGAACGATACGCTCGTCAACCTCGACGACGGCGGCGTGCAGTGCCGTTGCTTTCCTGACCTCAAGGTCGAAGATCTTGGGCCGTGACTGGTCCCCGATGAGACATGTGTCCTTGAAGCCTGCTATGCTGTGAGTCATATCCCGTCCGTGTCATTGATATCGCATCAAGATGTCTGTCTCATGCCTGTATGGACGGACCTCTAGTGGTGATGAAGGCGAAGGGCTCGCCCTTGTGCTCCAGCAGGGCGTTTGTCGCCACGGTCGTGCCAATGCGACAAGATGCTGTGACAAGAATCAGCCAATCCAGACTCTTCACCCCTTGACTAAAGTGTCAAGATAGGCAGTTACTCACTGATCCGCGAGCCGTCCAGCTTCTCGCCCACGGGAATAGTGGTGCCCGTGACGCGCTCTAGCACCCGGCGGATGGCGTCACTCGGCGCATCCGGGTAGTTCTCGGGGTCTTCAGAAAGGAGCTTGAAAATCCAGGGCTCACTCCCGGCGACTTGGGCGAGTACATCGCAGAACGTGCCGCCACGGTCGATGGCGATGCGAATGTCGGCCATGATCTGAGCAATGTGCGCCTGCAATCAGTACTTGTTGAGTTTGTAATGACAGCTCTGATGTGACGCTAGTCATCTGTGAATGTCCCATGGATATATATGTGTCTTGGGTATACGTGAGAACTTCGATATTCGTCGATTGCGTCTTTAGTCCTCGGCGATCTGAGCCGAACAGAAGCCCCGTCTGTCACCTTGAGAATGTCCGACTCCCGAAGGTGTGGGATGTCACTAGCACCCCCCTATGATCCTTGCTGGCGTGGTGGCGTGCTCGTCGGCTGCTGATAAACCTGAATAGGCCGACGCTGGAGCGGCCAAAGGCCG
The DNA here is from genome assembly GCA_020746995.1 of Plectosphaerella cucumerina. Classification (NCBI taxonomy): domain Eukaryota; kingdom Fungi; phylum Ascomycota; class Sordariomycetes; order Glomerellales; family Plectosphaerellaceae; genus Plectosphaerella; species Plectosphaerella cucumerina. The sequence continues at coordinate 948,582 of JAGPXD010000007.1, forward strand.
ACGCTGGAGCGGCCCAAGGCCGACAAGGTTAACATGAATAGTATAGCGGAACCCCAGCGCCTCCAGATCCCCCCTGACCTTGTGCCTCTCATTGCCCAGGTTCCCCGAGGCCGCCTTGATGAGCGGGCATCTGCGCCGCGTCCGCCGCACCTCCGAGCCCGGGTCGGCACGGCGCCGACACTCTACTCCGCCCAATAGGTAGGTACACACACACCGTCGCCTCCCCTAAGTAACGCCCCCGCCTGCGACCGGAGCAGCGTCAAGATGGAGTACAGCCGGACGTTCCCCGTCCTCATCCCAGAAATGCTCGGATCGCCCCAAGCACCAAGTCAGTCTTCTCCATGTGTACCGAGTGATTCGCGCCCTCCACCTCTAGTAGCTCTGCGCCTGGGATCTTTTCGGCGATGATTCTCGAGTTTTCTGTGAATAAAGGTACAAGTCAGTCTGAGCTCGGCGCGCCATGATACCACGAAGAGTCGTACCTGGAGGGCAGATCCAGTCCTTGTTACCCACGACCACGAGTGTCTTTGCCGTGATCTGGGACAGTCGGTCCGTGTAGTCAAAATACTTCTCCTTCTCGGAGTAAAGCTCATCTGCAAGATCCCCCGGTCAGTCCGCTCACTGTCGGCACGGTGATATACATCAACACTTACTATGCGACTCCGCGACAAAAACGGTCTGCAAACACGACTTCAGAGCAGCCGCCGGGTCAAAGTCCTCCCGATACAGGGGCATCATGGCAAAGTACACGAGCCTAAACTCGAGATCGTCCTCGAACGCCCCGAACACCTTGTTCTTCAGCATGTCCACGGAGAAACTCGGCGCCTTGCCTATCCTCTGCGCCAGGACCTCGATGGCCCCGGCCTCGTGATGATGGGATGCTGCCGTCCCCCGAAGGATTAGGTGAGACACCCGCGAGGCGTATTTGATGGCGTAGTGCTGCGCCAGGAACCCGCCGAAACTCCCGCCGCAGATGATGGCCTGCTTGTCGCCGAGGAAGTGCTGCCGGATACCCTCAATGTCGTCCACCAGCTGCTCGAACGTGTATGGCGTCGTTCGTGAGCTCTGACCGTGACCTCGATAGTCAAATGACAGGACGCGGACGGACGGCTGCAGCCGGCCATACACTCCAAAGTCCGACTTGTGGTCACCTGGACGCCGGTCAGCAAGCCGTCAGCAAAGCTTCTTGAGGCGTCAATGATGAATGATGGGCCTCATGCATGCAACCAAACCCACCAAAGCCTCTGCCTCCATGCAGGGTGATCATTAAGGGAGCATCATCGGGGCCTGTCATCCGGTAGGCGAGCCGGGCGCCGTTCACCTCAACGAAATCCACCATCTTGTCGCTGGTGATATTGGTTCGTGAGACGGTGATGAGATGCCACGTGCAATCTCAGGTCCTGGGTTCCGAGAAGGCTTTCATACCTAGGTACCCTGTGCTGAGGCTCTCATGTCGCCATCGCCGCGCCGCGGGCGAGATCCGACGTTGCACCCAACGAGCACAAGGCCGAGATAACGGCTCCATGTGCATGGATCGGCCCCAAAGATCGTCGCCTCCGTTTGTCGGCGCCACCCCGACGATAATGTACAACTACGGAAATTCCGGTCATGGCCGCCCGCAACCAGACTCTCGCCTTTCCCAAGCAATACTCCATGAATGTCGTGATCGGCCAGAAAATATCGCTATCGACCCTTCAAAGCCACGCCTCGGTTGGCGCTCCCGGACTCGAAGAACGGACGCCATAAAGGTTGCCATGTTCCGTTGCTTCAATCCACAGTCTTCATGAGCAGCCCCGACAACTTCCCCACCATCACGGAAACACGGAAACTGCGAGTCACTCAGTCCCTCTGTTGCCCAGCCCAACTTAAGCGACTATCTGGTTTCCACCCGTCAAGATGGCAAAGCAAGACGAGAAGCAGTCTGTCCAGAACAGCCAGACGGACCCGATCCAGCCGGCCGTGTCTGACCGAGACGACGCCTCAGCGACTGCCGCCGCGGCTCTCAAGCAGGAGACCCCAGCTCCCGCCGCCAAGTCGGGATGGCTGCAGTGGCACGAGCCGGGTACCTCGCCCGAGGAGAAGAAGCTTATTTTCAAGCTTGACTGGTTTCTCCTTAGCTTCTCCTGTGTCATGTTCTTCATCAAGCAGGTATGTCCGTCCACCTGGACACCATTTGTTGAGTCGTACCTGGCACCCTGAACGAACGTCGCCTGATATGTGATCGCCACAGCTCGACCAGAATAACATCTCCAATGCCTACGTCTCCGGCATGGCTACTGACCTTGGCTTCGGCCCCGGAAACGAGCTCTCCTGGATGAACACATACTTCAGCATCGGCACCATCATCGGAGGCGTCTTCTCTAACCTGGCTATAACTGTGGTCCGCCCTCGCTACTGGCTCCCAGGATGCCTGATGACCTGGTCCTTCTTCGTACTCTTCCTGTACAAGTGCAACCATGCGTACCAGTTCTACATCCTCCGCTTCTTCATCGGGTTTTTCGAGTCAGCCGCCTGGCCCGGGGTCATGTACGTCCTCGGCTCATGGTACCGCAAGAGCGAGCTAGCGCGCCGCTCCGGCTTCTTTGTTATGAGCGGTGTGCTGGGTCAGATGTTCTCCGGCTACTTACAGTCGGCCCTCTTCACCGGTATGCATGGTAAGGGAGGTCTGGCGGCCTGGAGATGGCTGTTCATCTTCGACTTTATTCTTGCTATCCCCGTCGTGGTGTACGGTGTTGTAAGTCATCCAGTTTCGTCTTCAAGTTCAGACCGAGCCAACTAACAGTGCCAGACCTGCTATCCTGACACGCCTCACACGACGACCGCTTTCTACCTGAACGAGTGGGAGCGCCAGCGTGCCCGCGAGCGTATTGATGAGGAGGGCCGCACCCCCGTCGGCAAGATGAACTGGTCCGTCCTCCAGCGTATCTTCGGCTCCTGGGAGGTCTACGCCTTCACGGCCGGCTACAGCTTCTGGACCCTTACGTGCGGCTCCTACGTGATCCAGTACTTCACGCTCTACCTACGCTCGACCGGGATGTACAGTATCCCCCAGATTAACAACATCCCCACGTCCATCGGTGCCGTCAACTTTGTCTTCATGATCGCCACGGGCTACATCGCCGATAAGCTTGGCCGCCGCGGTCCAGTGTGCCTCGCCGTCGGCCTCCTCCTGACCTTCAACTACGCCGTCCTGACCGCGTGGAGCGTGCCGCACATGTTCCGGATGGCCGTCTTCATCATGATCGGCTGTTACGGGTGCTACACCCCTCTCCTGGCCGGCTGGGCTAACGAGGCCTGCGGCGGCGACCAGCAAAAGCGGGCCTTTGTCCTCTCGTTCATGGTCAGCGTCGGGCAGGCCGTCGTCATCCCGTTCCAGCAGCTCCAGCTGCCCAGCGGACAGGCGCCTCAGTTCAAGCAGACGCACGGATGGCCGAGCGCGCTGGCCTTTGTCGTCGGGCTTACGCTGTGGACCGGGTTTGGTATTCCGCTGATGCAGAAGTGGAAGGGATCCGGGAAGAAGGCTGCTTCCGCGGAGGCGGTTGAGGAGCCCTGATTATCTGCTGCACGACTAGGGGGCAGGCACAACGAGGAGGTCGGATGGGAATACCTAAGGACCCGAGCCTCGGGGGTTATAGATCTGCTGCTATAGATTGGCTACTGCGACACACTAGTGTCGAATGTAAGACGGCATTTCTCTGGCCGTTGCTAAACTTAGGGGATCTAGGTGTGTAATTAGCCGGGCCGCGACCCGGGGGCGGCATGTTGCATGACATCGGGCAGTGCTTCGGTGCTGGACCTACCTCTCCAGGAAGAAGCTCAAAAATAAGCTCATCAACACTGGTTACACCGGCGCGCACTAGAAGGGGTTGGTAGGCAGACAGTGATGCCCCGATGCACGACGGGGCTTGAGGTTTGCCTTGTGGGATGCAGGCCTGTTTCAGCTCGTTTTGTGATCGACAGTCGCTCTGCATGTCATTTGGAGGAACTAAGATTAGCGAGGTAGGTCTTGTTCCTGAGATCCCGTTGACGACTTACTTCTGGGAGAGCACGGCTTCTGCTGTCTGGTACCCAAAGACTCAAGCCTGGGCCTGGCGCATCCTATGACTTCCATCAGAGGGCATCCTATGATGACGATTTATCGACTTGTTGGATTTTTCAATGATTATCAAAATCAGACAGTGAGAGTAGTCAGTCTCGCAGCAGTAAAGCAGAGGAGACGCAAAGTTGGGGGCCAAGATGTCGGTTGTTGCAGCCGGACCTCAGCTCAGGGGCTTCAGCCCTCAGGAGGGCTGAGCAGGGCAGACTCTTCCCGACGAAAGCGCCGCCTCTTCGCATCAACCAATCACCCCAGCCGACCATAAGACAACTACCCCTGAACCCATTGCATGTCTAGTGCCTCGCTGGCAAGGCTGTTGCTTACTTTGTTTGTCTATCAAACACAAATCTAGACACCCAGCGGCTTCCCGACACGACTTGATGCTTATTTTGAGGTTGTCATGAGAGCCCTTGGGGCCGGGAAAACCGCCTTGCTAATATCAAGGTCCTTGTACGCAGTCAGCCAGATGATGGACGGCAGGGGTTTGTGCAGGCATTGGACATCTTGAGATGGTTGCCACGGCTCGCTCGTCATGTCTCAACGAGAACATCATTCGTTGCATGCAAAGTAAGCCATGTCGAGGTCGAAAGGAAGAAAGATGCCTTGCCATTGAGCGAGACTGCCGGACTTGATCGAAGGGCAGGACTGGACATAGTAGGCCCAGACAGGATGGCTGTACAGGAGAGGAATCACGAAGAAGCGTGATCAACACGAATATAAAAGAGGATGAGTGTCCTCCGAACTCAACAGTCTTTTGGATCATCACTCTCATCATCACTCTCAAGCCTCAAGCCTCAAGCACCAGTCTCAACCAGCAGCTCAAGCATTCTTCACTCTCATCTCATCTTCAACTCTTCTTCTTCATCACTCCACCAACACTCAAAATGAAGTTCCAGATCTTCACCACCACCGCCCTCTTCGCGGCCATGGCCATCGCCACCCCCCTTAACTTCGCCTCGGCCGAGGACAACAACCTTGCCGCCCGCGCTCCCGCCGACAAGGAGGAGTTCCCCAAGGACCTTGAGCTCGCTCTCGAGCTGGCCCTGACCGAGATCACCGCCATCCCCGATGAGGTCCTCCTCAAGGGCGACGAGGCCACCAACGACTGGCTCGTCGAGCACGGCCTTCGCGACAACGACCCCGAGGACAACGACGACGACGCCCCCATCACCGCCCGCGGCGAGGAGGTGACTTCTCTCTCGCTCTTCGAGCGCGACGAGCTCGACGCCCGCGGCGTCGTGCAGGTTGCCAAGTGCATCGCCGCCATCTCAAAGGTCATCGTCTCGACTGCCGTTCCCGCGGCCAAGATCCTCCGCATCAAGCGCTACCTGCAGCTCCTCGGCGGCGTGCGCAAGACTGTCCTCCTCCTGGTCCGCGCCAAGACGGGCGCTCAGAGGCTCAAGCTCGGTGGTCGCGCGCTGTTCAACCTTGCCAACGAGCTGTTTGGCATCCAGTCTATCAAGAACAACTGCTCCAAGCTCTGAGCACGATTAAGTTTGGCTTCATCAGAGGAGGGGTCAGGGGACGGGAGAGATGGTGGATAGGGGCGGCGACAGGGTGTTGCGATACATACGAGGAGGGGAGATGATGGAAGACGGCGAGATCCATACCACGGTCGTTATCGGTGCGGGTGCGGATTCTGAGTGTACATATTTTCCGAGACAAATATCTATGATTTCCACTGCTCAGACGTTCATTTGCCAGTTTGACCAAATGCACACCGCAAAGGAGTGGATGTGCACTGCAAGCCTCCCTGCTTTGAACCTGGGGTGTTCTTGAACAGACTGACCGCTTGTACAGTAGGTACTCCTAGGACAGGCTGCGTCGCGAGACTCACTACTTACGCCATGCAACCTGCTGTGTTGATTGACTGATTGTGATTGATCTGCCGAGTCCATTGACCTACTGCGTCGATTGACCTTCTGCACCTTACAGCTCGTCATGGCCCTTGGCCTCACCACCCTCTGTGCTCTCCCTCCACTGCCCATCCCACGCATCGATCTTCCCTTCGGAAATACCGACGATGAATTGTTCCACGGCCTCCAAATTGAGCTCACCCGTATCAGGGAACGGGAACACCTTCCCCATGCCCGGGTTGCTCAAGCTCAGACCCGTGGCGGCAGCGCCACCGGGGACGCCCAGACCGGTGACGATTTCGGGGTATTCCGACGAATCGACAGTGACAAACGTCAGGTATTCGGCGTACCTGCGCGCCAGGGGACGGATCGCGCCGACCCAGTTCTTGCGGTCGACCTCGTCGGGGGAGAAGAAGTAGACGAGAGACTTGCCGGGCTGTTCCTTCCTGTTAGCGACGTTCACCTCGCATTAAATGGGAGCTGCTTACCTGGAGGTAGTCGGCCTCGTTGCGCCTGGTAAGCTCCGGGATAAAGGGCAGAGAGCACTTCTTGACGAAAGCTTCGAGGGCTCCGAACTGCTCCAGCTCGTTGGTGCGGGAGTACGCGCCGTCGAGGTTGTTGTAGCAGTGCACCACTGCCGTCTCATCCGCCTTGCCCCGCGAGAGGCCGAAGGAGTAGCGGTCGCTGTACTGGGCCGCAATGGCGCGGAAGCGGTCTTCCAGCCTGATTTCGTCTGTGGCATCGGACGGCGGGACCTTGGCGACGATGACGACGTTGTCGCTGGGGATGAATTGCTTCGTGTTGGTGGAGTCGAGGTCGGTGACGGGGGGACGGCCTGTTCTTCGGAGGAAGCGCTTGATTCTGGGCTTGTCAGCGAGCGTCTCCTGGAAGAGAGTTTGGACATGTTGGCGCATACTCGTCAGACTTTCTCGGCCCCTTGTATCTGATCATCGAGCCGTCGCGACGGTAGAGCCGGATCGTGGGGAAGGAGACGACGTCGAGGGAGGCGCAGAGGGCTGACTCGGACAGGCAGTCGACGGACAGCTTGGCGCCAAAGACGGGAGCGACGACCGCGTCCCATTCGGGTTCGAGTTTCTTGCTTGCCTCTCTGCGATGTGTAAGTATGCGGCATGGAAATGGTGTCTGGTCTGGCTCACGTTGAGGGTGCGAGAACTGTAGTCAACCGTCAGCAGAAGTCCATCTGGAATCCTTGGGGAGAGGCCACCTACACGCCACCAATGTCGTCTCCTTCTGCTCAAGAGACTCCCGGACCTTCGCGGCAGACGTATGGTCCCAAGCCAACGCGCCCTGCGTCGCGACCGCGCACAAAGCTGCAAAAGATTCAAGTCTCATCTTGTTGTCGCCTTCTGCCAGATCTGCTCGAAGCAAACCACCCCCAGGGCGGGGTGGTCTCGACTTTTTGAACAGCGCTGCAGAAAGCCAGCTCCGAGCTCCCCCTGTCGCCATGGGCTCCCCTCCCCTCTTCAGGGGACCATGCCAAAAATGAAACGGTCTGAAAGCTTCCAGAGCGCCTGAAAGGGGTCATCGTCCAGGGGTTTGACGAGTCATGCACAGACTCGCCCCGTTTCAAGTTGATGTCACCCCCCGCGATGACCCCTCGACCCCTGAACGGGAGGAACCGATAAACTGGCTTGACTCTTTTAAAGCTCCAGCTCCAGCTTCGGCGAAGCTTCCCCGGGTCGTGATCACTTCAGAAACCGACGTTCATTCTCGACATGATGCGCCGCGCCGCAAGACTCGCCGCCGCCATCGCGGTGTCCCTCGCCATCGTCAGTCCAGTGACAGCCGTCGAGACGGACCAGGCGCCGCTCATCAACGACGACTACGTGTGCACTCACCCTTCGTACAACATCCACCTTCTCTCCAAGTCGCCCCTCGTCATTTACATCTCCGACTTCATCACCCCCTCGGAGCGAAAGCACCTTCTCGAGCTCGCGTGAGTCTCCTCTCACCCTTGACTTCAAGCCAAACTGACCTTCCAGCGCCCCGACCTTCTCCCGCTCCGCCGTCCTCGATCACAGCTCCGGCGGTTCCTCCCAAAACACCCACCGCACCTCCCAATCGACCTCCGTCTCCCGCCTCGATCCCGTAGTCCGCTGCGTCCAGGCCCGCGCCCTTCTCTTCCAGGGCCTCAACCCCTCCTCCCCGTCCGTCCGCGCCCTCCTCGAGCCCCTGCAGCTGGTCAAGTATGGCCCAGGCGAACATTTCCACTACCACACTGATTGGTTCACCGATCCCTCTGGCACCGGCGGCGCCACCGCCCGCGCCGGCAACCGTCGCTCAAGCTTCTTCGGCTACGTCAGTGTTGGCAACGACACCACCGGCGGCGGCACAAACTTCCCCCTTCTCGACGCGCCCGAGGAGGGCGGCGTGGGCTTCTCCTGGTGCTCTTTTGTCGACTGCGACGCCCCGTATGAAGACGGCGTGACCTTCCGCCCCATCGAAGGAAACGCCGTCTACTGGGAGAACCTAAACGCCGACGGCTCCGGGGACGAGCGGGCTCTCCATGCCGGTCTGCCCGTGACGACGGGGAGCAAGGTGGGCATGAACATCTGGACGCGCCAGGGTCCTCTACCGGACGAGTTGCTGGGGGAGAGTGCGTAGGCTTTGAGATCGAGTTGAAAAAAAGAAAAAGCGACTTTCCAGTCTTTTGCTGCATTCGAAAAACTTTGAACAAATCTAGGAGCACCGTCTATGCCTCTCAGCGCCCGGAATAAATCTCACAGGTTTGGCAAACTTGCCCCTCCTCCAACGCCGTCCCAGACAAGTGGTATACAAAAAAGGCGCTCTCCCGCCTACACGAACCTTCCAGGCCCGTAAACACCATACACCCAGCATGTTTGCCTCCATCCTCTCCCCTCATCACGGTCATGTGGCCTACGCCACCTCAGGGAAGCCAGACTGGCTGCAGTCCTTGTGCGCCTCGATAAATTCCTGGATATGCTTCAGATCCCACCCGCTCGTGAAGCGATCCTTTTCCTGTTCGGCCGTCTTGACGGGGTGTCCCATCTTGAAGTGCCAGCTGAAGCCGCACAGGCCGTCCTGCCATCGCCACATGTAGCACCCGCTCGTCTCGGAGCAGGCGGCGGCGCAGGCATCTGGGCTCTCATGGGCCCTTTTCTCGAGTTCGGTGAGGGGCTCCTTCTTACGGCGGCCGAGCTCCCAGTCTTCGAAGCGGCGGCCCTGGCCGGTGGGGTCTTCGACGAGGTAGTATCGGTCTTCGGCCTTGTTGTCCCAGTCGACGCGGCGCTCTTGGAGGCGCGAGGCCATGAAGGCGTTGTAGACGTCGCGGATACGGGTGATGGGTGGAGAGGCGCGGGCGGCGGGGTCGGCGTAGCGTTTTTGTTCCCATTCCCAGAAGGTGGCGATTTCTTCGCTGTTCATGTGGTGCATGGTGACGAGGGGTTGGCACCAGTGGTTGGAGCTGAAGGGGAGGGTGAAGGGTTTCTCGCCGTTAATCGTGGGCCACTTCTGAAGTCAGCGAGGAACTGGAGGGTGTCAGGCAGAGGCGAGCTTACCATATTGCGCACGCGCGTGGTGGAGGTGTTGTCGACGGACACGGCAAAGACGTAGTCGCCGCAGCAGACCTTGCTCATGATGGGTTCCAGCTCGTTGGCGATGCCGGGATGGTCGCCAATGGCCTTCATGGCCGTCTGGGAGACTAGGTAGCCCGAACCACCATGAGCGAAGCTGTAGCCGCCAAGCATGGTGACACTGCCAAGGTAATGCGACTTGGTGTGGTCAAGCTTGGGGAGCCACTGCATGAGCGTAGGGAAGAGGACGTAGGTGTCCGCATCAATGAAGAGGTACCAGTCGTAATTCGGGCGGAGCGCGTACACCTTCTCGGCCATGTGGACATTCTTGTACTTATCAAGATTCCATCCTTCGTTTTTATCGGCGGCGAGCTTGTTGCAGCTCTCCTGGTCGACGGCGCAAGCCTTCTGGCGACGATACAGATCGAAATCGCGGTTGCCGTCCATGGTGGTGTTGAGGATGGTGTCGAGGCTGTCGCGGATGTGGTAGCCGCCGATCGTCTCCTCGTGGTCAGAGTAGATGAAGTACTCGGGGAGGCACTTGAGCATGGTGGACACCTGGGTCGGAATCTTATTGTAGGATTCCGTGGCGCCTGTCTTCATGACGACGAGGACGCGGCTGGTGTCGGGGAAGGTGTCGCAGATGGGGTCGTGCGGGCGGAAGGGGAGGTCCTCGGTGGCGGCGAGGCCGGCGAGAGCCGCCTGGTCGTTGCCCGCAGGGGGCTTGACGCCGTGCTTATCTTCGGAATAGTCATCGTCATCCTCGTCGTCTCCGAGGTCGTGGCCGTGAGGCGGCGGCGGCGGCGGTGGTGGCGGCGGGCGGTGCTCTCCGTCGTGGGGTTTCGGCCGGGAGCCGGCGAGGTTGGTGTAGCCGGTGCCGTCGGTATGCCAGGCGCCGAGACCGCGGGAGGTGACGGCGATGAGGAAGAGGGACACGAAAGCGAAAGAGAGGACGGTGATGGCGCGGCGGGAGAGCATGTTGACGGGTTGGAGCAGCCTCAAGCAGGTGTCATTGCGTCGGCCCTCGTAGCCCATCTGTCGCAAAGACGGCGCGGTCGGACTGGGGGATGTAAATGTCGACAAGGGCGCGTGGGATGATGGCAGGTCGAGGCCAAGAAGCTTGGAGGGGACACGGACTCGAAGCAGGTCACCCAGTCGGTCTGTTCGATGGTCGCTGGTCGGCTTGGGAGAAGAACGACAGAAAGGACGAGCGAGCGGGATGATGGGACAGGGAAAGAATAAAGGAGTCCACCGGCTGGGCAGAGAGATCACACCAGAGCAAGGATGGCCTACTAGTCGACAGCCGGCCTGATCCGTCGGCCGCTCCAGGTCGTTTTCGGGACCTTTGGGGCGGGAACTCAGATGGGATGTCCCCCCAATACCCAATGGCGATTGGAACTCCGCCGAGGGATGTGGCTGGCCTGGAGAGACCCCGGTCTAGGCTTGAAGGGCGGCCTGGAGAGACAGGGTTCTGAGGGTCTTCGCCAGGGTTGCCCAGACGCTTCCGAAAGGAGCCGCGGGCTTGGAATCGAGACCCCCACGTGTGGGCGAAAATGCGCTGTAGATGGCGTGGCGATGGGTGGACCGCTGGAATGGATGTGACGGTTCGAGGGATCTCGGGGCGAGTGGAAAGGCTTGAAAGGGAGAAGTGCGTGCCAAAGGGGGACGGTAGTGCCGTTGTAGTTCTGAACCATTGCGAGGAGTTACTTTTCTATTTCGGTCGGGAAACATATCGTTTATCAGCTGAGGTAGCAATCGATACGTGAAATGGTTCAGCTGATGAGCTGTTGGCAACGTCCCTTATGCTAGCGAAAGTACTTTTCGAGGCCATCTTTCATTGGGTCAATCCCTTCGTCTGAGCTTGCAAAAGTACCTCCAGTGATCGTCTAGGGGCTGACCGGTCGTCTGCTACCACCAGCGGACTCACCGATGACACAATCCATCCTCGGGTGCGGGCAGGTTCCCTCCATCCCATCCTCGATGGCGTCGGGCCTGCTGCAGCTTCGCGAAGAGGCGCGGAAGGGACCTCGACGAACTACCTTAACGAGAAGCAAACGCCGCGCGCCGAGGACAACCGACAGAACGACATGCAGGACGACAGCGGGGGGCGACATGTACCAACTTGGCATTGCACAGCTCCCCGCTATCTGAGACCAAAACGCCCACCACCCGAGACGGGCCCCAAAAGACTGAGACACACTAAAAGGCAAAAAAGTCTCTAGGAGCGAAGTGAGTCTGTCTCTCGTTCATCAGAGACAGAGGAGCCAGAACCCACTCTCGTGTCCAGTACGCTGCCCATGTGCACTCCTGATTGGAGCACAGCCCCTGCTGCATGAGCCGTGCCGGGGGAACACGAGAATTTAATGTGAGCTCCATTTGAGGTGCAGCATATTATCGGGGGGCCTGGCTAATCCCCTGAAGAGCCCCTGAGAGTGGACAGACGCAGGGCTGAATTGGCACTGTATGCAGAAGTGGGGGACCTCTTCGTCCATATCGGAGTCCCGGAGAAGTATGTCGCTTTGATAGGGGTACAGTCTGAAAACTTCTGACAGCACACCGTGTCCAATCTCATCGCCCCGCGCAGCCGAATGGAGAAAATGCTCAGGCGGGCAGTGACATTCCCGGCACGGCACGAGCAAGCAGGCAGATACCTGTAGGCAACATCCTGCGCGCCATCTGTCCAGTCGCCACATCAATCACGCGATACACTCAAAGGCTGAAGCCACAGCCAAGCCATGCCGCTGGCCGTTGCCCGCAACCGTCCAGCCACACGTCGCGAAAAGACTTTCCCCCGAAAGATCAAGCTCTTCTCCCTCCGTGAACCAAGCTTTCGCCCAGGCCCGCCGGCGAAAAGGCCCCTGCTGTCCCTTTCGCCGCCGGGTCCGGACTCATGACCGCGATCGGCTCGCGACCGATCGACGGGAGACTTGCAGCACTGACAGCTTGCGCTACCACGGTCCACGGTCGCCTGGTCTCCTCTGGTTGCAATGGCAATCAATTCGGCGTCATCGCACTGCAGTAACCTCCTGCCGCCACGTGCGCCGCGGCTCTGCGGGCAGTACGGAGCTCTGGCCTCCGCTCCGTTCGTGGCATGGCTGTAGCCGGCTGTCGGACGACACCTGAGCTTCAATAAGGAGCATGTGAGTAGCTGAAGGCCATCCTCTGCGGTGTCACCCTTGGTTGCAGGTGTCAAACTTGCAAGATGCTGTTGGCTCGACCTCAGAGACAGCGAACATGGTTGTAGGCTTCGATTATTCGCAGGTTCCATCGTCTGCTTCCTGCTAGCAGTGTTTGCCTGCAGATGTTCATCTCGTCGTCAAGCTACTACCAGCCAGCACCATCCCTCACTTCCCCATCAACTCAACACCAGTCCTCACGACACCCACCACTGCCCCCGTCTGGATCGTCTCGCTCGCGCCACCCGCAACCCTATGCTCAATGTTCGCCAGCCCGTCCAGCCACGAGATCATCACCTCAGGCTTCACCTCCAACTTGGACATCTCCTCCGCCAGCGCCGTAATGATATCCGCCAGCGCCAGGCCCCTCGACGCCTTGAGCGTGTTGATCGTCGACAGGCACGACGTCACGTCCGAGTTGTTCAGCAACGTGCTCAGGATCTCCTGCACCGCGTCTGGCGGCGGCGCCGCGATGCAGCTGTAGATGGTCTCGGTTGTGATCGTCTCCCGCACAATGTCGGCCTCGGCCACCTTGGGCGCGTCTTTTGGCCGCAGTGGTGTGCTTGACGCGTGGCATGCCTGTAGCACGTTGAGAGCTCGCCGCATGTCGCCCTTGCTGAGCTTGACCAGCGCCGCCGTTGCGTCCGCCAGGATCTGGATCCGCTCTTCCTCCACCACCTTGTCGACCAGCACGCGGATGTCCGCCTCCTTGAGCGGGCTGAAGCGGAACCGCGTGCATCGTGACAGCAGCGCGGGGGAGAGCTTGTGGGCGTAGTTTGCGATGATGCAGAACCGTGTGTTGGCCGTGTACTTTTCCATGATGCGTCGAAGCGCCATCTGCGCCGTGTTGGTCATGGCGTCCGCCTCGTCCAGGATGATAAGCTTGTACCCCGCGATGCCGCCGCCGCGAGCTGCCGCGCCGATTGTGAAGATTTGCTTGGTTGATGCGAATGTCTTGATCTGCTCGCGCACGACGTCGATGCCACGGTCGTCCGAGGCGTTGAGCTCCAGAACCATCTGTCGCATGTTTGCCGCGCCGTAGATGCGCCTTGCCAGCGCCAGGATCGTCGACGTCTTGCCCGTGCCGGGAGGGCCATAGAGGAGGAGGTGGGGGAGTCGGTTGGAGTCGACAAACTTGTTGATTGTCGCGAGGATGTCGTGGTGGCCAGAAACGTCATCGAGGGACACGGGACGGTACTTTTCGACCCTGGATCGTAGCAAGTTAGCAAGAGTCTGGAGAGAATGCGCCAAAACGGGCATACCATGGCAGTGAGTCCTCCGCTTCGACGGGCAGATTGGCGGCGCTCCGTTTGCCTTTGGCCGTCTCGGATGTGAACACGATGTCGTTCGCGGGGACGTCAACGTCCATCTCTTCGACGTCGGACATGGCGACTGGATTGATTGTTTGAGGTGGTAGGGGTGATGGTGTTGGGTAGGTGACGCCGCTGCCAGCTTAAGCTCAGGCAGGCAGTTGTGAATCTTTGGTGAAGCTTTGGCAGTCGACGCGTTGCGACGCGGTCTGGGAGACGCGTCCACGTGACCACTTTAACTCCACAGTGAGGTTTCACAGTGCGGCCTCTCGACGACCCCCCGTCCCTCCTCACTAATTGAGGGGCAGAGGGGTCACATCGTCCACCTCTCTCTGGCAATCTGACATCAGCACAGCCAGAATTCAATCCATATTCTTCGTGTTCAAACACAAAACTCCAATGTTTCCTGCCTGTGGTATCTGCAGAGGTCATCGACCATCCTGAAAACGTGAGCCTTCTGCCATCGACTCAACACCATCAGCGGTCCATCACGGACGTCCGACAGTCAGACCCCAGCAGTCGACCCACTGGCAGTGATCCGAATCAGTGCCTCTCGGATCCAACGGCTCCCGGTTGATCTCGATACCTCCCTGCACATCCGGGGAAGCAGACCCAGACCATGCTACCGCCAGTCCTCCCCGCCAAGGCCTCAGATGTCCCGGCCATCGCCGATGTCTTCCTCCAGTGCTTCAACGATGACTACTTCCAGAACCTGTTTCCCCAGAATGAGCACGGACACGCTTACATGAAGGACGCATGCGAGCTGTTCCTCACGTCCAAGGCCCGCGGGTCTCAGGAAGGCCGCCTCTTCGTGACCCGTGACGACGACGGTACCGACGCGGACCACCCCTGGGCCTGGCCGCTACTGACTTGACACGCAGGAAACGTGGCTGGCGCGTCCCTCATCTGGGTCGTGCAGCCGACTGACGACGGGACATGGCCCTGGCACGAACGGTGGCCACCTGCCAATGCCGGGCAGGACGCCAAACAGCTGGACGAGTTCTTCACGGGCATGGCTGACCAGCACGAAGCCGTCATGGGGAAGCGAGCTCATATTTGTACGTCAGTGACTGTTCCTGATAAGAATGTGACTGATACCCCATCCAGACTTCGAGCTCGTCTTCGTCAGCCCATCCCAGCAGCGCAAGGGCCATGCTACTGCCCACGTCCAGCACGGCGCGGCCATTGCCGATGCTCTTGGCTACGAGTCCTACCTCGATGCCGAGCCAGAGGTCATGGATCTCTACATCAAGGCAGGCTACGTGGCTCGCACCGACATCGACATCACTTCCATCATGAAGCCGATGGTGCGACCACCTCTTGGGGAAAAGCAATCTGGGGGCAGGATCTCTCCTTAGTCTTCCCATTGTCTCCATGCCCTGCGGTGCCTCTCGGGGCCCTCTGGCAAACACAACGCTTCGCTATGCTGCAATACATGCTCATTTTGTACACGGCCACGGCCGGTCTCACCTCCGCTCCACATATCTCGACATCCTGTTCAGCCCGGGCTGGAATGCGTCGATCACCGTCTGCCTCCTCGTCACCCGCTCCGGCCTCGGTGGCACGTACGCCACATCCATCTCCTCGTCTGTTGGCGGCGCCGTTCCGAAGAAGATGACTTGCACCTCGCCGCTCGAGTCGTAGTACTCTCCCAGCTCGGAACCGGCGATGATGCGATGGGGCACACCGATGTTGTCGATGAGGCTTTCGATCTCCTCGGGCGTGTACGCCTTCTTCTTCTCCAGCGTCTCCTTCTTCGAATAGTCGCCCGGCCCGCTTGAGCCGTTGGGCACGTGGAAGAGAAGATCCACCCTTGCCACGGCATAGGCGTACACCACGATGATCTCGAGCATGAAGCCCGTCGTGTAGAAGACCGGCTTGGTGAACATTGGGTTCGATAGCCCCGGCCTCAGCGGGTTCGACAGCGTGTACAGCCGAATGACAGCGCCGGTGGCCACGAGAAGCGACGCAACAATCACCAGCACCGTCTTTTGTCTCAGCTGTCCGATGCCGAAAGACTCAGGCGGTGGGCCAGGGATGCCAGAAGTCGCCGCCAACATGATCAGCGGCACGACGGACAGCCATACGATCCACGAGCTGCCGACTTTCAGGGCCGTCTCGACCATGGTCAAACGGCTGTCGTTGCCGACGCTGAAGAAGCTGATGCTGAGGGCGATGACGTTCAAGACGATGATGGCTGGTACCGTCAGGACCAGGAACAGCGTGCCCTTGCTGAACACGGGGTGCCAGCCCACCATGGGCAGCATCGAACGCACGATCCTCTGGGCGAAGAAGATGTTAATGGCCATGATCACCACGGCGCTATTACTGTCAGCTCCCTTCACATGCCTTGATTCAGGAGCACTTACCCGCCGTTGAGCGTGATCAGGGCAACGAGAATAACGCCCCTGGTGCTGACGATCGACCAGGTGATCCGGAAGATGCACGTCACCACGCGGATCATGCAGAAATCGAACATGAGATCGGAGAGGAGGAACTTGTGTCCCCGTTTGGCGTTGCGCTTGTAGATGCTGATGTGCAGAAACCCCCCGAGGGCGAAGAGGATGAGGAAGACAACTGTTATCGGCAGGTCGAGCGTCTTTGTCGGCACGCCGCCGAAGAACTGGGCCGCGGCGGGATCTTTCACCGGAGGCACCTGAGGCGGCGCATCGGTGTTTGCTTGCGCTGGGGGAATGCCAGGGATATCAGGCATTGTTGCCGGCTCGGCCACGGGGTCGGCTGCCGGCAGCATGGCATCCGTTCCTGGGCGAGTTCCGGTTGCTGGCGGGTCTGGGCGGTCCTGAGATGCTGCCGGAGCATCAGGCCTGACCTGGGATGCCGCCGGCTGAGCCAGCTGATCCGGCAACTGCGGCTGTGCCGGCGGCACCAGAGGTTGAGGTGGTTGTATTATAGGTGGCGGCTGCACCGGCGTCGGGGCAGCCGGCAGCTGTATCGTCTCTCTCAAGGTCTCCTGGACCGTGGCCGTCTGCGTAACGAAGAGGGTGAGCGGCTGCGTGACCGTCGACGGCTCCAGCGTCGTCTGGAACGTCTGCACCGTCTGCACCGTCTGGAAGACCTGGACCGTCGTCGTGAGCGTCACGCGGGCCGAGGTGAAGAACCCGTCGACCCGGGAGACGAAATCGCCCGGCGATGTTGGGAAGAGCGACATGTTGTCGACCTGCGACGGAGTACTGGCGACGCCCCCGATTTGCGGCGGTAGGAGGTTGGGAAGCCGGAGGGCGTCGGCCAGACCGATGGTGACGGCCATTTTTGTTTATTAGGTATCTCGCCCGGCGAGCTCGTAGTCGGATTTGGTTGGTTCATGCGGCCATGGCCCTGGGTACGGTGATCGTCGATGGCATAAATTGTGCCAGGATCTGCGTCAGACTGCGAGAGACTTGACAGAATCGAGAAAGGGGGGGGCGTGGGTGTGTCCTTGGGTAGAGGACGTGACCCTGAGGTCATAAGGGGGAGGCGGGAAGCACAGGGCCTGCGGGTGCCCAGACCTAGGGCTGGTAGGTCCGGCGCGGACGGCGGGTGGCCAAGACGCAGGTTGACCGGGCCGTTGCTGAAATAATGAAGAATCAGTTTCTCCCTGGACTTCCGGACTTGGGAGGAGCCTCTTCTGTGGTTCGTCGGCCAGTAATAAGAGTGGTGGTGATGGGGAGGGGTGTTCGTTTCACTCGGCCGGCCGGACGGTGGGGGAGGCCCGGAGACGGCTACATCCCACGCCCTGACAGCCTGACACGCGCTATGGGGGGACAAGTGGTGAGTGACGTCTCTTGGAGGCATATGATGGGCTGACAGCCCTTTTCATCTGGTAATTCGTCCAAGAAGTGACACACGGCAGATATCGATTTCCTCTTCAGTCGTGGTGACCACGCCGGGCCGGTGATACTGCGTCACAGCCTGATCAGAGGTTCCCAGAGCCAAGAACCTCGGGTGGCCTCTGTTCCCTGGAATGGGTGTTTAACCTTATTCTTGCTGGCCTTGATGATGGGATCTCCGAGTTTGGATGTCATGGCATGCTATCTTGGGGGTTTGAAGGGCAGCAAAGGTCCAGAACGGTCGATGTTCGAAGCGGGAGCGAGCACCAGGCCCGGTTGAATCTAGGAGCCCGTGATCCGAGGTTTTTTTACATGTAGACAGTTCAAGAACATGGAACCCTCCGAGATGACGTGTTCGACGCTAAAAGGAGTCCTCTCGGATCCCATCTACCCGCCCCGCGGAGCGGAGGATACCCCGTCCCGCTCGGTACGACGCTGCCTCCAGGATGCTGTGCAGACACGGTCATCGTCTATGAAGCTTCGAATCAAGTAGTCCTTATATTGATGACGCTGGATCTCGTTCGCACCATGGTTCGGTTGGTATGATGGCAGCAATGGACTTGGACAGGCTTCCGAGCCCCTTGGCGTTGCCTCAACTGGGAGTTGACTGCCGCAGTACTTGGCTTCCGCCCACCTAGCATCGACTACCTTTCTAGGCTGTCGGCACCTCAAACACCCTCTAAACCTGTTAGTCACTAGAAAGGACTCGAGGGTTTCCGGCAAGCAGCTCGGCGCCTTGCGAGTGTCAGCTGTCCGGCTTTTCGTTCCGAGCCCTACACTTTCGCTCGGCTTGGACCCAAGATATGATCTCACTGGGGCTGCTTGCCAGATTCTTGGATTTTTCCGACACGATTTCATCTTCTTTGAGTATTTCGTGGTGCTGCCTCGGGTTGGGGGACCGATTACAAGCAGAGCCCCGGCGTAGAAGTCAACATCACGATGTGGCTTATATGATCACCCAACACATCATGACGACGAACGTGAAGCCAGCAAAAAATAGAAGAAACTGCATGTCTAATGATCTCAGCACATTTCATATGTTGATTTACTATTATGAGTATTTCACTGCATCTCTGGGTCAGAGGCGGCCCGCATCTCCCCAGGATCGTTGGATGTTGTCTCGACGGCCGCACGTGATGTCCCTTCTCGGCCGAGGCCATCCCTTCTTCACAGCCTCAACACTGGTATCGAAGCCAAAACTCTCTTGGTACTGAAGTTCAAGTGGCCCACAGCTAAACTTTGCTAATCCTCTAACTTTTGCTGCACGATCTCTTGGCAAAGTGCCCCTGAACATCACAACTTGGGCATCAGTGCTCAACCACTCGAGGACGAAACAACCCAAACCTCTAATGAATCCATCATTTTCTTTTCCCACTACCTTCATTTCTTCTCCCAATTTCCATCTTCTTCTGCCCTTTCCATGGAAGTCCGGAATTTCGGCGGGGGTTTTCCAGCACTCCCACCTCTTCACCCTAGGACCGTCTGGACGTTCACCCACCGGACTGGCCGGTCTGAAGAACATCTGGTATTCGCAGCAGCCCCGGCGCGATGAGGCGCAGACCCGACCGATTCTTAAGTCTCTCCCTCACGTCTTCCAGAAACATGGCGGCCGTTCTCCCATGTTTCCGGTTTCAGCAAGCCGTGCGAGGGGTCCGAGGTCGTGTCTCCTGTCGTTTCGTCTGATATTCCGATGGACCGCTCAACTGGCCCATCAGGCCCAGCCCCAGCCTCTGGGAACACCCATCTGTCCCATCCGTCTGTGGATCATTGCATCCGACGGGATCTGCGGATTTTCCTCTAGCTTGCGAGGGCGGGAGGATCCAAGGTCCATCTCCCCTCGCAATCAGGGGCTTCCTTTGGAGCACCCCCAGCCTCGATCACATCGAGAATTGACGGATGACGGCCCCCGGGTCTCCGCCCGTCGATTGGGAACTGGTGTCTTTGAAACGTTGCTTACCCACGCTGACTCGAAGGAATCGACGACTGCGCAGCCGCACGAGCACCCCGTCGAGTTTTGACACCTTCTTGACGTGGCCTCGGACACTCTGGTCTTCCCTAACTCCGACGGCACCCATCCCGGAGTTCGAGACAAATTTCCTCTTTAATCTTCTCCCTTCCCTTCCCTGCGCAGGTCCCGGCTGCTCCGCCAAAACACTCGCCGACTTTCCCTATCCATCTCGCGAGAGAGTCAGGCGTCGTCACCCCCTTGTCCAGGCACCACACAACCTAGGTCTTCTCCGTTGATCCTCTCTTGACCACCAGACCCTCCCACGGATCTCATCATGGTCAACACCGGCCACCCCAGCAGGGCCTGCAAACTATGCAGGGCGCGCCGCATCAAGTGCGACGAGACCAAGCCGACGTGCCTTAAGTGCGCGAAAGCAAAGAGAGTCTGCCCCGGCTACCGCGATTCCTTCGAGATCAACCTTCGTGATGAGACGCAGACGACAATCCGCAAGGCCAAGACGGCGGCTCTGAAAAAGGCCGTCCGCGATGGCAGATGCATCGAGAGCGAAGAGGTCGCAGAGGCCATGCTCGGCTCCGCAGACGCAGGCGCCATCGACTGGTCTCTCGTCAACCATACCTCAGAAAACAACGCCTACGCTACGTCCTCAGCCGCCAGACTGTCAGTCTCACCAACCGTATCGACCCCGGCCATGGCGGGCATCCAGCGACGTAGGCGGGCCGCCTCGGACATCCCAGCCTCGTACATCCCCGGCATCCTCGGCCTCGAGCCCGGATGGGAACCGGTACCCAGGGGCGTCGCCATCCCCGTGGACCAGCAGGCTCTCCACTACTTCCTCGCAAACTACGTGCTCGCGCCGCCGCTGGGCGTCGGCCGCGGCGTCATGACCTTCTTCCTCCCCCTCATCGAGTCGCCTGGCTACAAGACGTCAGCCATGAGGGCCGCCTTCCTCGCCACGTCCCTAGCCGCACTAGCTGGCCGCCCTAACTCGCGCTCACTGCGGCCTTTGGCTGAGATGTGGTACAGCAGGGCGTTGACGGAGCTCACGGCCGCGATGATGGACAAGGTAAAGTCGAGGGACAACAAGGTCCTCGCTGCCGCTATCCTGCTCGGCTTTTACGAGGGCCTCACCAGCGTCGGCGCACTCAAGGACGTATTCACTCATCTAAGCGGTGCCATCGCCCTCGTCAGGTCCCGAGGTGCTGAACTGCTCGAAACCCCCGTCGGCCTGGGGATGTTTGAGTTCGTCCGCGTATCTGCTGTAAGTCCACACCTCCACTTCTGCTGCCTCAAGTCTGACCGGCAGATCCGCAAATACACCTTCCTCTGCGACGCAACCGCCGAGGAAGTCAACTGGTGGGTTCGCCAGGCCGTCTGCGACCGCTTCGGCCACCACGCCCTCGTCCTCAACGCCCAGACGGCCGTCCTCCGCACCCAGGCAGACGCCCTCGTCAAGGGGCCCCGGTCCGGTGCAAAGGTCGAGCAGGTCCTCGCCCTCCTCAAGAAGATCCGCGACGTCGAGCAAGAGCTGGCCCGCTGGTTTGAGGAGACCCCCGAGAAGTGGCGCCGCTCCATCATCGGCACCTCCCCGCCCATGCCGGCGTCCGATCCGGCCCCCGACGGCGGATCGGCCCCGTCCTCCGCCACCACCGCTCCCCTCCGGCCCTCCTGGACCATACCCGGCACCTCCACCTCGCCCGGTTTCTCCCCTTCCTTCTCTTCACCCCCTCAGTCGGCTGCCCTACCGCCATCTCCCACCGAGCAGGACGCCGAGGCCACATCTTACGCCAACCTCACCGCCTTCCCCTCCAGCCCGGTCTACACATTCCCCAACGTCTGGGCTGCGGGAAAGTACATCAACTCGCACGTCAGTCGTATCGTCCTCAATGAAGCCGCCTGCCGCTGCATCGCCTGGCTCTGCGCACCCGCCGACCACAAGCAGATCAAAGAGTATCGCGACGCCTTCGCCGTCGGCTGCGAGCAGCTCGAGCAGGTCATCTCCTCCACTCCCTACTTCTTCGGCTGGACCGGGGACGCACTCACCACCCCCTACTTCCCCTGCGGCACCGCCAACGTGCCCAAGGGCTTGGGATACATCTGCTGCATCTGGCCGCTGCAGTCGTGCGGCACAAGCATTTTCGCCACGAGGCAGCAGCGTGCCTTTATCAGGGGGAGGCTCCAGGCCGTGTCCGATTTGATGGGCATTGGCCAGGCCGAAGCCTTTGCGAGGGTACGTCTTCTCTCAACTCTTTTCTCTTTTCCTCACGCTGACCCGCCCAGTCCATCGTCGTCGGCCCGCCAGGCGCGTGAGCACGACCGGGGGGAAGGAGTTCACTTCATTGATACCCAGGTTAGGTCCATTATTGTAATTTCATATCATGACTCGTTTCATAAACCCTTCGTGTCCGCGTGATGCTTGCTCATTTCCATCCCCGCTCCCCGCCGGCCCCGACGCAGAATTTTTGTTTTCCTGATCTTGACTCGTGTCGATCATCATTCCCCTCCTCTCACCTTCGGGGCCCGGCCTCTTCTCTTTCCCAACCGTCCCACACTACAGCCCCCACCGGGGATACACCTTGTCGCCATCCCTGATGTTCAGAGCCTGAACGTTCTGCGCGATGAAGTTGTAGCTCTCCTGCCTGAAATCGTCGTTGATCAGCTCCCCGCGGTTGTTGTAGAACTGCATCAGTTTCTTGCTCTGTCCCCACTCGGGCCAGTTCATGAAGCCACCGGTGCCCTTGTTGGGGTCAAGGTTGTACACGAAATTGGTGTAGTATGTCTGAATGCTGCGGCTGGCATAGTTGGGTAGGATACCGTAAAAGACCTGCAGCAGGTCGGCGCCGTGGAAGGTGCCGAGAATGGGCGTGCCGTAGTTGTAGCTCGCGAGGTAGGACCACGCCGGCACGCTGGGGTTCTTGGCCTTTGCGCTGTTGAGGAAGACGCGGCGCGTGAGGGTGAAGACGAGGTCGCCGAGGATGGCGGCGTTGCGCTTGAAACCCGGGTAGAGGACGTTGAAGATGCCGGTGCGGAAGGGGGAGCCCTGCGAGGGGAGAGGGGAGTACGTGTCCACGAGGGTGCGCAGCTGCGTCTTGGAGGCGCCGTGGAAGAAGAGATCCGAGAGGTAGTTCACCAGCCGGTCAGTGGTGGTGACGTTGGGCTGCATCAGGGCGAAGAGCGTGCCCTCATCCTCCTGGTTTCCGTTGATCATGGGCACAGCAGCGTACTTGCCCTGTGAGATGAGCACATCGGGGCTGTCGGTGAGGACGGTACCGTCAGGGCGCGGGAGGTATGAGAGCGCGACAGAGTGGTACGACAGGATGCCGGGCATCGTGTTGGCGGCGCGCAGGAAGGTCTCATAGGGGAGCTCGCGGAGGCACTTAAGGGTATCCGCGGCGTTGGCGCATCCGGCGCTGCGAACGACGCTGTTGTAGACGTTCTGTCCTTTGGGGGCGTCGACGGGGTCGGCCGGCACGACGCTGCCCGAGTTCATGATGGCGCCCCGGAAGAGGGCCTTGCCGTTGTACTTGTTGTTGCCGTTGTACAGGACCATCTGGTCCAGCACCGAAATGGCGCCCGCCGACTCGCCCCAGATGGTGACCTTGTCGGGGTCGCCGCCGTAGGCCGCGATGTTGTCAGCCACCCACTCGAGGCCCATGCGCTGGTCGAGCAGGCCGAGGTTGGACGAGCCGTCGGCGAGGATCTCCTTGCCAGGCATGAAGCCGAAGCCGCCGACACGGTAGTTGACGGCGACGAAGACGAAGGGCTGGCTGAGGTCGATGCTGTTGAGGACCAGGGGCGAGCCATCGTACATGGCCGTCGAGCCGAGCTGGAAGCCGCCGCCGAAGATCCAGAAAAGGACGGGCAGCTTGGCACCGGCCTTTGTACCGGCAGGACGCTGCACATTGATGGTGAGGCAGTCTTCCTGGCCATTGACTGCCTGTAGGATAGGCAGAGTCAGGACGTGGCCGAGGGCGTCGAAGATGGCATTCTCCGAGTCGGTGGAGAGGAACATCTGGGGGCAGGCGGCGGCGATGCCCGTGGCGTCAAAGGACGACAGCGTTCGGTTGAGGCGCACGGGAGGTCGGAGACGGAGCGGGCCGACAGGGGGTTCGGCAAAGGGGACGCCGGCGAAGGTCTCGACGCCGAGAAGAGACCGTCCGACGATGCTGCCGGCCGGGGTGTCGACGGTGACCTTGACCAGCCTCTTGTCGAGGGCGGTGGCAGGGGCGGCCGAGGCCAGGTTCAGCAGGCCAGCGAGGGCCAGGGCACCAGAGAAGAACCTCATCTTGAAGCAGTGGGGTTTTCGAGATGCTTGGAGCGGTGGGGGGCAAGTACAAGGGAGAAGGCCGGGGAAGTTGACCAGAGGCAGTAGCTCACAGTGAAGTGGCCAGAGGTGATCAACAGCGTGTAGATGCTGGTGTGCCCTTGAACAACAAGAGGGATGCGTGCAATCGACGCGGGGAACCTGTCCGTTTAATAGTCGCCCTGATCGTGAGCTCCAGCAGCTTACAGCTACAGCTCAACAAAATAGTTCCAGAGCTCCAAGCTCCATCGCACAGAACCCCAGTCGACCCCAGAGATCGTCACCTGCCGATCAGAATCAGGCACGGGCGCGCGGAGGGTGGGCAGGCAAACACCGTCTTTTTTCGCGAGACTATTGCCAGCCAAGGTCCACTAGCCAGGGTCGTCGACGCTCCAAGAAGAAGTTGCGCCGAGCGAGGGCGGGTACGGGAATATCAACGAGAGACTCAGAGGAGTCAGGAAACGGGGCCAGCTTGGTCCCGGCACTGGGCCTGCCCCAGTCGATTGCTCACACGTGCCGTGGAAGACGTCGAACGCCGGCAAGGGTGGACCCGGCTGTTGGATGGAGCGTGCTTTGCATTTCCCCACGGGGCAGAAGGGCGCGAAGCACGGGCGGAGTGTCTGGAAGAGGGCGGGCGGCCCGGAGGGCAGGGAGAGCAAAATGCAACGCCATATGGCGGGCAGCGGTCGACGTCGTACGGCATGCGCGTCCGCTGACCTCGAGATCGCGGGGTGGGAAAGGTAAACGGCACGGATACACGGAAGGGGCCTCGAGAAAGCATGTGAAAGAAACGAAACATCAAGGTTTCCTCCTCAGCCTCGAGAAGCAAGGGTGGTAAGCCGAGGCAGCCCAGCGAGTGCCGGACGCAGGCGACCGACTCTAGGCCAGGAACTCTACGGAAGAGCTCGTCGATGAGAGGCCGGAGGCGCTGCGAGCTAGAGCTACCTGTAGGCCAGGCGGTGACTGAACGGACGAACGTTGGAGAAGGTGTGGGTGGGGGATATGGGATGGCGGGATGGCGGGAGGGGGGGAGAGGCGATGGAGGGGCTCGTATGCAAGGCAAGGTCATCCGGTCACCGCTGGGGCCTTGTTCATGACAACCTATGCGAGGCCGGGCACCAATCTAGCCTGGCCGCTGTTCGGATGCGACGGCGCGGCTTGCGAGACCGAGTGAGCGGCTGGGTACGGGGAGAAGGTATCCCAATAAAGTAACCTGCGAGCTGACGACATGGAAAGCCAGAGCCTTGGGCGCCACACCGCTGGGCAAGGCCTCAAGGGGGGTAAGGGGGACACGAATTTGCTTGTGATCAATGCACAATCTTGCTCAGAGCGCCCGCGGCGTGTCCTCGTGGGGGTTGCGCCGTAAAACAAACACTCGTCTTGGGAGGGCTGGGGAAAACTCGGAGGCGGAGCCGATGGGCGGAAGCGCTGGGCGCTGCTGAACACGGTGACAGCCGGGGACGATCGTTGCTTTTGCGGGGTAAACCCCAGTCGATGCAACGGCTTGGAGTGCGGGTGACCACGAGGGCCGGGCGGAGAACAGCCTGCATTCAGGTACGAGCTCCGAAAGGGGGGGACGCCAGTGAGGGCAGCCCAGCGGCCTGCCTTGCCTGTCAGCCTGTGTCTCTGAACTTGGGCGTCTTTGAGCGGACGAGGGGTCCGAATCTGGGAATCTGTTCGTGTCGCTGCAGCTGTGCGTCCAACTGATCGTCATGCGCCGGGACTTTGGAAGAGCCCGAGAATTGTATGTACATTGCGACATTGCATTCGAAGCAGCAGCCTTGCATGCTGGGCGCTAAGTGTGAGTGTCAGCTCTGTCTCTGTCAGGATGTCACCACGCGATGGCCTCACCCTTCCCCATGGATGCCGTTCGCCCGGGGTCATGTCTCACAGCGTATCAAATGTCCCGGACCGGGCTGAAAGGTAATGCTCATGTAAATTCGTCAGGTACCAAAAAAGTAAACGCCATCTCGTAAGCTCCCCCGAATGCCACCCACCCATCCCAAAAGTCAAAGCCACTGTGACAGGAACGCCGCTGCCCACGTCAGTCTCAGCTGACGATGCCTCTCTTGACATGTGAATCTGAATATCAGTATCCCTCAAACTCCATTTCGGCCTCTGCAGCCGATGCATGCGGGTCGTCTAGCCTCTTTCCATCCGTAACGCCTGGCCTCCGTTCCGTGTTGAGAATGCCGCTGTGTAAGATCATGATGCTTGGTCGTGGAAGACACTTCAAAAGTGTGGAAGAAAACGAAGAGCAGAGACAAAACTGCCACTACCGGCGGCATATTTTCCTGCTCTCCAGCGCGGTGTCGACGGAGGCGGCCTCCTCGACTCCGATGAAAGAATCGTTCATACTGATACGCCGCCTCTTGGCAGGTGTCCCCTCATCGAGCCCCTCGTTGGATAGTTCCGAAGCCAGCCGGCGGCTGCTGCAGCTTGCCGTGCTCGGTAGGGACGGGTTCCTCCGGGGGGCTGAAAAGGCGACAGTGTCGCCGTCCGAATCTTCGGCATCCGAGTCGGTCACGGGTGGGTCCTCGAACAGCTCCATGCCGTCAAGGTCCACCTCGCCGACAAGGTCCGTTCCGAGAGCCCTGGCCAGGCGCTCCTTCAGCCCCAGCAGGGGGTGGATGTCGACCTTAGTATGCTCGATAGCCATAATATGGTCATTAGGCCCGGAGCGCAGCTCCTCGGCAGTCGGGTGGTGGAGAGCCGTCAGCACCTTGGCCGTCACCGTCGTAGTGTAGACGGAGAAAGTCTGGTCGTCGTTTGTGGCCATGATGCGCAGCTTCGTGTCTACGAATTCGGGCATCGGCCGTTCGCGAAACTGCCTCTTGGTGATCTTGCCCGTCATCCCCTTCGACTCCGGGGTCGCCGGGTAGAACCGATCTTGGGCCATGGCGATGAAGACGGCAGCGAGGAAGGGGTCCTGATCAGGGTCTTTAGGGAGAACGAGTTTGACGCGCTTGGTCACCAGCGACTTGACGGCTGTGTTTTCGGGCCCTGCGCGTGGTTTGTAGACGGAAAACATCCGGAACTTGCGTGTGGACTCCAGCAGGGGTTTGTCCAGGAATGCCATGGCAATCCTGCTAGACTCGTCCCGCCAGAACCCTTCCAGGTGGCAAACATGAGGATATGGTGCGCCCCAGACGAAGAGAGAGAACATGTGGTTCTTTCCCCCGGCCGGCCGTATCGTCCTGCCAGGATACATAATGTCGAACATGCCGCCCAGGCCGTTCATACGGGGAGAAGAAAAGACAGATTGCTCCGCTCCGATAGGCCTGCGGGGGCTCAGCACCAGGTCGAGACAGCCGGTCATGCGCAGAAGCCTGGTCGACATGGTTGGTTGCTTCCATGCTTCTGAAGACACTGGTCGTGGCTTCTGGCAGGGCGGCAGCTGCACAAACTTGATACCAAACGCTGAAAGGTGGGCGTTGGTCCACATGAGCGGCTTGATGAAGAGGCTCTCGCCTGCATGTTCGTGCAGGATGGAGCAGAAGGACCCCGCAACTGGCTGGAAGGCCTGACGCGCCCTGCGCTTGCGCCGCTTCCTGAGCTCGCGCGTATTGGCCTCCGTCGTGGAACTTGCCAGCGAACGAGATGAGAGGCGGGTGGCAAGTTGGATGCGCGGAATCGCCGGTGATTTCGTGGTGCCCAGTTCCGGGGCGTCGAGAAGCCGCGGGTCGATGGGGATTGCCGTCGTGGGCATGGACGTTGGTGTGGACGTAGGGGTGTTTGTGGGCGTCGGCGCGGGCATCTCTGTCAGGGTCTGCGAACCGTTGGAAATGGAGCGCTGCATCTTGGGCGGGGAGGATGAAAAGTCGGTCATATCGCGTAGTCGCCCAAAGAAAGCGTGCGTACTCCGGAAGGTACTGCAATGGAGGGGCAAGATTAGTAAGTGCGAAAGCAAGGCAGGCGCACGACCTTTATAGAAAACATACTTTGTGACCAGCATCTTAAACTGGATGAGTCGAATTTGCTTCCGGGCGTCGGCGCAGGGTGGTGGGAGGACACCTTGGCGGCGTGGTGGGCGCGACGAAGCCCTGAGGCGCACTGGGGCGCGTTTCGGCGCTGGAGTTTGAGTTTGGTTTGCTAGGCACTCGTCTCGTGACGGAGGTGGACGGCCAAAGGAAAATGGATCGCAGATTGCGAAAGATGCGGATGACGAGGGTGTACCCGAGGGTTGGAAAGAGACGATGATCGAGAGATGGGATGCGGATGCGACAGCCTTGACGAGTCGCGTCCGAGGGAGGACGACCAAAGGGCGTCAGGGAGCAACCCAAGCCGCGGGGTGAAGTGGCGGGGGTAGGGCGCTATCTGAGATTGGTGAGTCAATAGGTGCCTAAATCATAGTGACACATCCCGAGGTCGCATTTGCAGGGGCTGTCGCCTGCCCCGCGCGGTGGGAGGCAAATCGGCCACAAGGGCAGGCGCGTTGGGGGAGCGAGATCATGTGATCTAGGCACCAGCCCCCTCCTCCGGCGACATCCGGATGTGGCGAAGCCACTTTGGGAGTGGCTGCCTGTGACACTTTCGACACCTCAAATATCAGGCCTCAAACTCTACTCCCCCAAACCCCACGACCAAGGCGAAGCACAGGTGTCGGGTGCAACAACGTCAGTCGTCGACGCCGAGCCCCACCACCCAATCAACCATCACGACCTGCTTCGTCTCCGAAGCACGCCCGACTCAACCATCACACACCGGCACTCTTCCCCAGGCTGACCAGACCTCGCGCTGGTCCTCTACAACCATCAAAATGCCGGTATGACACCCCAATGCCTCTCCCCTCGCCGTCCCGAAGCTCCGCGGCCGACCTGCTCCCCCCTCACCTCCTCTTCCGAAGCTCCACGCAAGCTCCCCCCTCGCTGACAACCCTCCCCCCAGGCCTACAACTCCGTCTTCAACTCGGACCCCAACATCTCGAGATTGATAGGCAACTTCCCCCTGCTGCCGCTGCGCACAAAGACCCGCGGTCCTGCCTACACCCTGCCGGCGCCCAACCCGCCGCTGCCCGCCAACGAGTCGCCCGACCCAGACAGCGAGTCCTACGACATCCTGGACGAGGTCCTCGCCCTCTTCCGCGCCAATACCTTCTTCCGCAACTTTGAGATCCAGGGTCCCGCCGACCGCCTCCTCGTCTACGGCATCTGGTTTGTCTCCGACTGCCTGACCAAGATCAAGCCCTCTGCCCTCGTGCGCGAGGCCCAGAAGGATGTCACCAACCTCGCCCTCGACACCAACTTTGCCATCCCCGGCGACCCAGGCTGGCCCCTGAACCAGGTGCGTGCGAAAACGGCTATTGCCCGAGCGGCCCCTTGCTAACGTGTGCCTCGCAGATGTACGAGCCTCCCCGCGACAGGCAGGACGCCGAACAGCTGCGGCAATACATGGCGCAGGTCCGCCAGGAGCTCGCGTCCCGGTTACTCGCGCGCGTCTACGAGGAGGGCGGCGACGGCAGGCCCAGCAAGTGGTGGCTGAGCTTCACCAAGAGGAAGTTCATGGGAAAGGCCCTGTGAGCGACTTGGACGCAGTCTGTGGTGGCGAGCAGGGGGGGCCAAAAACAGGGAGCGTGTAGATGTCCAACTCCATCTTGCTTTTTTCTTCATTCATTCACGAGCATAAACGTCCGGCGCGGTATCCTTGTGGAAATCATGATTCTTGAACCTTGTCTTGCCCGGCCATTCTATGAATCTCTGTCGTGGTAGGGGGTATCTTTTGACTTTTGCGTCTTGCCACCGCGGCCGATGCTCCATCCTGAGCCCGGATGCTCCTAAGGCGCCTGGGTCCCGTCCATCTTCCGCTTCTTGAACTTGCCGCGCGCCTCGACCTTGCCCTGCGCTGGCACCGCCTTCCACCCCGTGAAGATGTATCCTTCTGCGCCGCCCCTGGACATCATAAGCGGGTGCGTCCGCAGCGGCAGCACCTGCCACCTCTTGGCGCGACTCGTCTGCACAGCGGAGCCGAGTAGCAGCGTCGGGTTGATAGGGAAGTCCTCAGAGCCCTCCCAGCGCTCCAGCTCGGCGGGGGTGAAGCCCTCCGTCTCGGGCGGCGGGTTCGACACCCAGGCGGCGCGGCGCGTGATACTGAAGCAGTCGCACAGTTCCGTCAGAGGCTCTATCGTCGGCGAGTAGATGGACACGGAGGCACCGCCGGCCAGCAGCGGCAGGGTGTTGCGAAGGATGGAGATGGGCTCCATGGCACTGGCGACGACGAGTGCCGAGAAGCCGCCTCCCCGGGCCTGATCGACGAGGAACTTCGTCTTGGCCCACCGCTTGCGCTTGCGGTGGTAGTTGCCCCGCTTGTTCGACTTCCACGTCGACATCTCCTCCTCCGTCGCGTCGGCGGGGCAGGACGAGTAGGCCGTGTCGGACATGGGCTCCAGGAGCTGGAGCCAGGAGATGGGGAAGAGGTGCGTGTGGAGGGGGTGGTTGCGCGTGCCGAGGTTGGGGGCGACCATGTCGCAGCCCCAGTACCGCAGGAGGGCGAGGTTTGGCTGGGCGGCCTGGTGGAGGACG
Source organism: Plectosphaerella cucumerina (assembly GCA_020746995.1). Lineage (NCBI taxonomy): Eukaryota > Fungi > Ascomycota > Sordariomycetes > Glomerellales > Plectosphaerellaceae > Plectosphaerella > Plectosphaerella cucumerina. Next base: position 979,188 of record JAGPXD010000007.1, read on the forward strand.
GTGATGGTGTTTGCGCTGGCGGCGTCGACTTCGAAATCGTTGCGGAACGTCCGCGCGGTCTTATCGGCGTCTGTTGCGGCCCCGTTAGTCGCGGCGGCATCGGCCGACTCGTCGACCTGCATTGCATCCTCTGCCTCAGCAGCCGCCTCTGGCACATCCTCTGCTGCTTCCGCCTCGGCAGTCCCCTCAAGGTTGTCCGGCCACAGAATTCCCATGCGCTCTGCCATCGCGGCCACAACCAGACCACCAGTGTCGTCCACAACAAGATATCTTCTGCCGAGCTCCTCCGGTGCGAACGCAGGGCTGCCGTCGTGCGGGATCACCCTCGGCTGGCCCGCGTCGAGCTCCTCTCCGCGGTGGACGTTGCCCCAGCACCCAAGCAGAGCCAGGGACTCCTGCCGCATGTCCAGAATCTTCGATGCGTCCTTGTCTTCGAGGATGTGCTGGCCCAGTGTCACCGGGTGCAGGGGAAGCACCGAGAATTGCCGCAGGTACTTCTTGCTCTTGAGGGTCTTGTACTTTGCCAGCGAGAAGGCCGTCTTCTCTCCCAGCGCCGTGTGCGACAGCATGAGCTTCGCGATAATGTTCCTCCCGCCGTCGACGTCCTGCTTTTTGAGCTGCTCGATCTCCTCCATCGTCAGCATCTGCCGCGCCTTCTCCTCAACCTCTTCGCGGCCGGACCGCGCGATGACGTTTCCGCTCGCCTTGTCGACCAGGGTGTAGTCGCCGCCTTCTGTCACCGCAACCACGTTGTCCGCGTCGTCCGCCACGCCGCCGGCGGCAGCGTCGTCTTCGCTGTTGGCATCCTCGTCGGCGCCAATGGGCTTCTCGCCGTCGATTTCGGCAAGCACGTCGGCGTGGATCTCGGAGGCGGGCACCACGCGCAGGCGGCTGAACTTTTCGCCCTCACGCTTGTCGAGGATTTCGTATGTGATGTGGTACGGCCGGTCAATAATCAGGTTGCTCGGAAACGAGCCGTATTTGCCGAGGGAAATGGTCCTGTCAAGACAAGCTGGTCAGCAAGACGTCGCAATAGGCAGATGGCTAGGGACAGTGAGAGCCTCACGTATTAGGAACAACCTGAATAACCTTGTTGTTCTCAGAGGGAAGCCTGACCGCGACCCAAGAGTGTGGTTGAATGAGGTCCGGCATTGTCGCTGTGGCGGTATACTGTGATGTTCCTGGTCGTCCAATGCGCCCAGAAAAAATGCGCCTTCGAGAAGCACTACAAAAAGTTCGAGGTTCCACGCTCGACTCGGCGGCATTGGGAGCTCCAGTCAACCAATCACACCCGCCCGTTGCCTGCATCGAGGACCCCGCGCGGGGCAGCTGGATCTGGACCCAGGGCCCGCTCCGTCCACTGAGTTGCAGCACGCAGAACGCTGACCGCCGCTGAAACACTCGAGTTTCACGACAGCCAAAATTGCGGAAGGACGGACGCCGCACAATGTGGACCGGCGCCAAAAAGGAATTACTTCCGCGATTGCCTCGTACTGGAATCGAACCAGTGATCTCATCATTACTAGTGATGCGCTTTACCACTGAGCCAACGAGGCCTGTTGATGTTCAATTTGTCACGTCTGGCCATCTTCATCACCAGCTCCCCAGCACAGGCTGTCGAACAGGGCAATGTCGACACCTTGCAAAACCCAGTCTCCCTCAACGTCCAGCCCAAACAACCCTCCGTCGTCGACGTCGGGTACCATGGCCGCATTTTCGCTCAGCTCAAATGACGGCATATCAAACCCAGGGTCCTCGCACTGCTCTTCAGCTCGAGGGGTTGGCCTTCCTGACGTGGGACCTGGAAAGTTCTGCGTCTCGACAAATCTCGTCTCTTGCCTCTCGATCTTGAATGCGCCGAGATGTGGCAGCGAAATGAGCAGACTGCGCCCATCATCGCTTGCGGTACCGTGGCACTCGAGCTCCCCGCCTCCCTCTGTTGGGGCCGCGGAATAGCAGACACCCTGGGTGACGTCCGCTTCGATTGTCAGCAACTGTCGTAGTATGACCGCGATCTTCCCAGCGATGGGGTCACGCGGCTCTAAAGTGCCGGCTTGATCCATGATCTCCAGCACATATTCCATGAGGCCCCGATCCGTGAGCCTCTGGTGAGCGAGGGCATATGGCACAGTCCTGCTGTCGCATTCAGCGTCTTCGCTTTCCAAGCGGCACCGCGCACGCGAGTGCATATGGCCGATGCACATGGCCGTGCTGGCGATGAATGCGAGAAAGTCGATGCCGCGACAATAGCTGCCGGCACCCTGCTCGACAGCTCGGAAGGCTACGAACCGGGTGAGAAGCTCGCGGCTTGCCGCGATGGCTGTTGTACGGCTGTACTCGTACCGTCGATCGTTCGAGTTCTGCAGGAGGTGTGGAAAGTGCAGCCTGCCCAGGGTATGATAATACGCAAGCTGCGTCGTGACGCCGAGCGTGGCATCAATTGCTTCGACACCGCTTTTGTCGATTCCCGCCAAGTTGACAGGCAGCCACCATCGGGGCGGCATCAAAGCAGCTGCTTCCAGGAGCATTCTGTCAATCTTGAGGGTTTCCTCGAGGTCGTACATCTTCGAACCGGTGCGGTGAATGATCCGGCCGCCGACCATGGTTAAGACTCGCTCCAGAGACTCAAGAGGCGTACAAGCTTCGAGAGCGTTGGGAGCAGCGAACTCATCGCCAGTTGAACCTTGAGGGAGCCCCAGCATGAGCGATAGGTAACGGTCGGACTGAACGATCCGAAACCACATGTGCTCGGGGCTGAGGCGCTCCTTACTGCGAGAGTCGAGCATTCGCAGCAGTGGGGAGGAACCACCTCTATCGAGACCAAGGGTCTGAGCGCTAGTCAGAGCCCTACGCATGGTGATGTACGCCCGGCGAAGGTTCCCTGCGTTGTTGTGGTACATGCTCTCCATCATGATGCACTCGACGCCTTCGATGGTGCTCGCCAATTCGTCGTCGCTGTTGACCAACCGAGCTGCAGTCTCGACGGCGCGACACATCATGGCCTGCTGGGTGGTGCTCAGACGGCCAACTAGCTCTCGGATAGCCGTGGGTGAAAGGCCTTGCAAGATTGCGGCGAGGGTGAGGAGCTTGCGTGCGATGGTAACGGGATGTTCATGCGGTGAGGGAGGCTGGAGAAGCTCCCGAGGTGATGGAAGGCCCTGTGCCTTGAATTGCGCATATGGCATGCATATGACCCCATGGAATGCAGCGGAACTTGATGTCGAAGTGCTCAGGATGACCTCTAGGTCCTGTTGGCTTGGCCATGCTTCAAGGAGAACCTCGTTCAGACCGTTGTGTGGATTCGATTTCGATGCAGCATCTGGGCATGTCGATAACCAAGGTTTCTGTGACTCGTCAGATCATATTGCATACCGCGAGTAGACATCGTCAAAGCTTAGTGTGAGATCATGATGGTACTAACCGCTCCATATCGTCTTCGAAGCAATCGATGAACTGACGAAGACGCTCCACTTCCACGACACCTCGCCTCCGGCCGCGTAAATGAGGCTTCTGGCTCCACGTCCTGCCTATCCAAAACTTCTGCCCCATTGCTTTCGGTTGTGTCGGTCAACTGACTAACCAGCCGCTCGACCCGACCAAGCCGCTCTCCGATGTGTTGTTTGGTGTTCGAGACGTCAGGAAACTCCTGGCTGACGCATGGGACTCCTCTTCTCCGACAGCCATCGCAAGTGCCGTCGGCTGAAAGACCGGCAAAGGTGCACTTCGTCTTCCGCCGCTTACATTCCCAGCAGCTGAGAGTGCCTTTGCGGAGGGCTTTTCGCCTCGGACTCCGCTCCTGTCCCGAGGGTAGTAGTGGCGGAAGAGGCAGCGGAGGTCGCTTCCGGGAACTCATGGGAAGACAGAAAATAAGATCAATTTCCGAGATTCGTAGCGCGATTGGAAGGAAGTCGCCGATACATCTCGGCGAACGTGTTTGTGGACGAACATGAGCTTCGAGGCGAGGTGACGTCGGATGTCAGCGGCGGGGTCGACGCTGATTCGCTGATATCTCCGCCGTCTTCGGCGGAACAACCTCCAGGCATCGGATCTTTGACGGCAGCAGCCTTGTTCGATTCGGGATAGCATGGGATTTTTGACGTTGGTTTTCTTGATCCTGCCGTTTCCCCCGCCGTTCGACGGATCCTGCTGCTGAGATAAGTTGGCTGGTTGCTCACACGTTGACGCCATCTGTGAACGATTTCAGGGACCAAACACGTCGACAAAATACTCAAGCCTCAAACTTGGGTCATCTCTTGATACTGATCATCAGCAAATATCGATCATCAGAAAAGATGGTCAAGATTGCAATTGCTGGAGCTTCAGGCAGTAAGACAGTTCTGTTACCGACTCAATGAGGGGGCAAACTGACCCGGCGAAACTGCCAGATGTTGCCCAGGAGCTCCTTGAAGTCCTCGTCTCTACCAACAAACATGAGATATTGCTTCTTTCCCGGAAGGTACTTGCTTCCTCAAAATCATGAATGCGAAAACATTGTATTCTGATTGGCTTCTCAGCCACTCCCAGTAGACTCGGATAAGCCGAATGCAGTTGCCATTCGAGTGGATTACGAAGACACCGAACACCTTGCCCAAACCTTGAAAGGCGTCCAAACTCTGCTTTGCTTCATCACACCTCAGTCGGACCCAGGCAATACCGCCCAGAAGAATCTCATCGATGCAGCGATCAAGGCCAATGTTGTTCGATACGCACCCAGCGAATGGGCGTCGTATGTCACCACCGCTGATCCAGATTCCATTCATCGGACAAGTTCTGACGACATCTTTTAGATCAAACTTCGAGCACATGCCCTGGTATGCTGGCAAAGGGGAGATCCGAGAGTATCTCAAGGATCTCAACAAGGACACCAAGGCAAGTCGTACCTTACTTCGAGGAGTGTCATGAGTCTTATACTATCATCTTGCTGCGTCAGGTCATCGAGTACTGCCTCTTCCAAGCTGGGATGTTCGTCGACTACTTCGCCAGCCCTTACAAGACAACGAAGCATATACATCCCTTCCAGAACCAGTTCGACTTCAACAAACGCCGAGCCATCGTGCTCGAGGGTGCTGAAGACGCCACCTTGAGTCTTATCACCGCTCATGACTTTTGTGCTGTTGTAGCACAAGCTCTCGACTACCAAGGGACATGGCCCGTCATCGGGGGCATCGTGGGTGAGCGGGTGACTGTCAAGCAGCTACTTGCCATCGGAGAGAAGATCCGTACGTCTTCCCACGCCTTGGCCGATCACTGACTAACATCAACCAGGCGGCCCGTTTTCCATCGAGGCAGTGCAAAGGGCCGATCTCGAGGCCGGCCTCGTCAAAACAACATGGCTGCCCAAGGCCGACCATCCAGCCATTCCTCCGGACCAGGTCGAGAAGCTGTCCGGTTTCATGGTGGCCGGGATGCTCCTCGGCATGGCGGCGGGAGCTCTCGACGTGTCCTCGGAGTGGAACGATCTCCTCCCAAATTACAAATTTACTCGAGTCGAGGACTTCCTGACGGCGGCTTGGCACGGGAAGCCTTGAATCTACGCAAGGTCCAGGATGTCGTTTCCATGACTCGGCCTGACCGAAGGCGAGGAGGTAGATGGCGGGTGTTTCATTACGTCGTACTCTCAATACATTCACAGTCGATCAACACATGCGGTGGAACGAGGAGGAGATAGTGAGGCATCACGAGAGCTGGTGCCCAAAAGCGCCTGAGACGCCGATCAGGGATAGCGGCAGAAGCATCGTGCATGAGATAAGGCCACTGAGGAAAGCCCACCATGGGTAGCACATACCTCTACTAAGGGTACACCCTCAAAGTTAGCCCGGCGGCAGACCAGGGCGTGCCGTCCCGGGTACTCCCTTTGCTCCGTCGACGGGAAAAAGCCTTCAGCGGCATCGACGGACCAGCCTGGGTCTCGGTATCCGCAGCGGGCTAACATCATGCGGGCATGGCATTTCTTGCATATACTGTGGTGGTGGTCAGGGTGTCCCGGGGAGCAGCCGGAGCCTCTCGACGGAGCACGTGTTCGGAGCCAAGGGCCCACAACCCGGGGTTGACGGACGGGACGGCGCAGATGGATGCGATGCCCAGCTTTGATGGAATCTCTTGGTGGAAGGCAGACCCATTGTGTCGGTAACGAAAAGAGTCTTGGGAGGACGCTGACCGGAGGATGACGCGGGCGAGGACGGGAGGTCGCGTGACGGGACCGGCGACGCGGGTGAGCGTGTGGGACAAGATTCGATGCCCAGGAGGCCCGTATGCCGGCTGTCCTGTGTAGAAGGTCAATGTAACGACACGACACAACATGCCCGTGTTTGCTCATAGACGCTCACCAAGGGCCCCTCTCGAATGGAGGCTCGTCCCTGCGATCGTCAGCGTCTTCTTCCCTTCCGCTGACCCGTATGGCAGCTGCAGGCGAGGCCTCGTTTGGAGAGTGTTTTCGACCAGATATTGATGAATATGCCTCAGTGAGAGAAGGGCCGTCACAAGCTCGCAATCTGGTGCTATGCGTGGTCTTGGCAGGGCGGACGATGTTCCCTTATGAATGCCAAGACGCGGGCTGATGCTGCTGGTGACACCGTGCGGCACCAAAGATAGAGTCCCCCCTTTGCCAGGGATGCGATGCTTCTTATGACGAGCTGTGGCATTCAGACACGCGCGAGACGGGAGCAGGAGGTGATCGGCGCGAGGGCATCTCGAAATAGCACGATTGGTCGGTGCCTGAAACGGCGTTTGCCCACGGGCGGCGACTTTATATGATGCGGGGGCGAGGAGGGGGAGGTTCGGGTTGCGACGCTGTGACTCGCGAAACAATGCTTGGGCATGATGTTTGCGACTCGAGGAGGCTGGTGAACGGGAGACTCAGACAACTTGAACCCAGTTGAGATGTTGATCTTCACTGCCGGATCGAGTCAGGCCCCGGCATTGCTGCGGGAATTGAGCTGTCGCCCCTAGAACAACCCTAACTCTAAAACTTCCCGGCGCCGGCGCAAACCCTGCCCCGTCGTCAGGCTGGCCACTTAGCGTTGGAGGATGATTGATGTTTTTGTCACTGGGAGCCCGGACCATGGTGATCAGGCATCGAGAGACGACACGAAACGCCGAGTTTGAGGCGCGATGGACAGCAACAGAGCTGCCCGGATGCTCTGCTCACAAAGTCGCTCCGATACCTTCCTTCCACAAAGCATGGCATTGTCGATCGGCGATTGGCCGACGCCCAGTGAGGCGACTTGCTTCTGGAAGCAGGGGCAATTGGACCGAGGGGTGTGGGCGGGAAAAAACCAGCAAGGGATTTGGTCGACGAACCGATCTCACACGTGTGTGGATGCGCGGGGCTGATTGGTCGAGAGAGAACCCTGCGTGCGGGATCTGGACTGCGGGGCGTGACGGTGCATTAGCGCGAGATGCACGGGCTCTTTGGCTCAGCGGCGGGCAGGAGCGACCGACGGTGGAGGTGATGGACGAGGGGCGAACATTGGCCGTGGAGCTTTGCAAAAAAAGCTGGCATCTGGGCGTGGGCGTGCGCGGCCACCTCGGCTGTCGACGGTCATCCGTTCTGTTCTGCTCCCACTGCCTGCCGTCTGAAGGCCGGTTTGTCGTGATGCCTCCGGTCGTCACATCTCAGTCGTCATGTACAACGCACAGGCGACCCTCTTGCATCATGGTCGGGTGCCCCGAGACCATCCTCGAGGACTAAGGCAGTGAACCGGACGATCCAAAGCAAAAGATGGGAAAGCTCGGGGTCGCGAACCTGGAAGGAGGTCGCACGACACATGTCCCGAATCAGACCAGCGTGCACAACCGTCGACCAGGGCCATCTCGCACCTTGCATGTCAGACCCTGGGCCCGTCCAACCGTAGCCAAGAGATCTTCTCTTTTCCCCGGCGCACCACCGACCACCCCCCTCCATCTATCCCCTAGCTGACCTGCCCTGCCCTGCCTGCCCTGCCTGCGCCCGCATACAGTTCAGTTCAGGAAAGAGCTCGCGTGACCATGCTCGACGACGTGTTCCCAGACTGCACCCATCGTCCATACTCTCGAACCCCGTCGCGAGACGCGCCAGGCGGGTTGATCAATTAAGCTCGGTGGCGTGCGTCAATGCCAGAAGATCAGAGGAAAGGGGATTGGCGGGGATGCGGCCGTCAGAGGGGGGCCTGGGATAAGCTTAACGGAGACAGACGCGAGAGCAACCCTACCTTGACGAGACGAGCGGCCAACGGTATCGCTGCTCGAGCACCCCCATGTCCACCTGCGGTCAATCAGCGGCAGGCATTGTCAGAGCTTCACGGATACTCGGCTTCTCGAGGAGCGGAGCGGAGAGGGCGCGAGATGCGGATGGGGAGTGGAATTGTTCAGCGGATCCCAGCCAGCTCCTCTCCACGAGCTAAATGTTATTCGTAAATGCGAGAGCAGGCAACCGGACACGTGCTCGTCAGACACACGATGGATGGATTGGGCTCTGTCCGAGTCGTTCGTCGAGCTTGCTCAATCAATCTGCTGAGGAACATGACTTGCAGCTTCGCCCGCCCTGGAGATGATCAACGGCTTTCAGGATGGAACACCGCGGGAGGCCATCAGCAAACGGCTCTGTCGCGCATAAAGCAACTCTGTCATTATTTTTAACATCAGATCAGTCTTTCCGTCCGACTTCCTCCCGCCGCTCGAGTCGGGGCGGAAGACGTGGGGGTGGACATAGCAGCCAGCTCGGGGGCATGCAGCATGCACCGACCGCCCCCGGGCCCTTGTACCATTGCCCACTGCCCAGGCCAAATAGGCGGTCGCTTCCGGCTGTCGCTTTTCTCTGACTCGGGGAACCCTGTGCTGGCCTTGCGACCAACGAGACGGCTCGCTGCGACACGTGCGACAGACTTTTTGCCGTCGAGGCAGGAGAGCACAGCCCATCGTCTCGAATCTCGTCGATCGGTGCGGTCCACTGCCAAGACGCGACGAAGGGGCGTCGGCCGTATTTGACATGACGGAGAGGGGGGAATGCTCGCTCGTGTATCCCGATGGTGCTGTTGTTAGAGTGAAAGTGAGGAGCGGGCGTCCTGACACGACAGACCGGCGCGACCATCACCGCCTCGTCGGGATGGTATCATGACATTGATTACTCGAGTTTAGGCCAGAGTCACCGCCCGCCCGCTGCTGAATGAGGAAGAAGACCAGACGACAGAAGGGACGGACAGAGCCCCGCACGTCACCGTCAGAAAAATGATGGACGCCAATGGGCGCCGCCCCTGGCGCTGGTGCTGGTGCTTGCCGCCACTCTAGGCGCCCCGCAATGGGCAATTGCTCTCGTGCTCACAGTCTCTCCTTCCCGGGCTGCCTCTGCAAGTCTGCCCTCCTCTCGGCCTCTGCCGCCGCCGCCGCACCACCTCCACCTCCACCACCACCCACACACCGCGACCGTTCCTACGCTCACCCCTGCACATCTTTGCCCATCTTCAGCACCTCCCGTCCCCCAAATCCACATCGGAGACCGAAGGACCTGGCTTCGTGCCTCTTGGCATCTTGGACCTGGGCCGTGGATCCCACCCACGAAAAAAGCCTGTCGGGGATCCGCCATGTACCATCGAGGGTCGAGGGCAAGAGGGGTCCCTCGCGCAGGACAACCTCCGAGAACCATCACACACCCTCTACCCGTCTGACACGCCCCCCCGCCACGCTCTCACCAGAGTAAGAGTTGCTGCTCCGCTACCCACCACCACCCGCGATATATAACTTTCTCGCCATCTCCCTCCTCTCCTCCCCTTCCTCTCGTCATCTTCAGTCCACCTCCTCCGAGCCTCTTTCACTCATCTCTTCTGGTCTCTCGTCGCCCGAGACCGGTTACCGACCATACGGCACTTGGCTTTTAAGCCTCCCTTCCACATCGAACACCAAGCACACCCTCTCCCTCTCCAAACCCCCACCCCAACCACCACGATGCCGACCCTCCACCAGTACGACTACCTCTTTGCCTTTGGTACCATTTTCGCGTTCCTCGACGCCTGGAACATTGGTGCCAACGATGTCGCCAACTCGTGGGCCACCTCGGTGGCTTCCCGCTCGGTGAGTGACCTCTCCCCGCTTATGCCCCTTGACGCTTGAGCTGACAGCCCCCTCCCATAGGTCTCCTACCTCCAGGCCATGGTCCTCGCCTCGTGCATGGAGTTCGCCGGTGCTATGGGCGTCGGCGCTCGCGTTGCCGACACCATCCGCACCAAGGTCGTCGACACCTCGCAGTTCGATGGTCAGCCCGGTATGCTGATGCTGGGCATGGTCTGCGCCGTCGTCGCGTCCTCGTGCTACCTCACTTTCGCCACCAAAGTCGGCTTCCCCGTCTCGACTACCCACTCCATCATGGGCGGTGTTATCGGTATGGGCGTTGCTGCCGTTGGCGCCGACAATGTCCTCTGGGTCGCCGAGGGCAAGGGAACCGCCAAGATCAGCTCCGGCGTCGTCCAGGTCTTTATGGCCTGGATTATCGCCCCCGTGCTTTCCGGCTTCTTCGGCGCCGTCATCTTCACCATCACAAAGTATGGCGTGCTTCTCCGGACCAACCCTGTCATGAAGGGCCTCTTCATGGTCCCCATCTACTTCGGTATTAGCGGCGCCCTTATCGCCATGCTCCTCATCTGGAAGGGTGGCTCCTACGAGGTCAACCTCACCGACCAGCAGATCCCCGGTGTTATCGTCGCTGCCGGTGCTGCGTGGGGCCTGCTGATCGCTGTCTTCCTCTGCCCCTTCCTCTACCGCTACGTCGTCAAGGAGGACTGGCAGATCAGGTGGTACCACATCTTCCAGGGCCCCTTCCTCCTGCGTCGTGGTGAGGTCCCCGCCCTCGAGGGCGGCGCTCAGAGCCCCATCCGCAACTTCTACCAGGGCCGCCTCACCAAGGACCAGCTGGACGAGCGCCGTAACCGCGAGGGCGCCCTCGTCGACGACCCCGAGGCCCAGATTGGCACCCCCGGCGAGAAGAACGTTGACGCCGAGCCCGTTGTTGAGCCCCAGGGCCTGCCTGAGCACAAGAGCATCGTCGGCCCCAAGCCCGACGGCAAGTGGTACAAGAGCAACGTGCTCTGGTGGTACGCCAAGTACGCCGTCCTCCGTGGTGTTGACCAGGACGTCGTCAACAACCAGAATGAGAAGAACGTCGTCGGCGGTGACGTCGAGGAGATCCATACCCACGCCCGCCACTACGACAACAAGACCGAGTTCCTCTTCACCTTCCTCCAGATCATGACCGCCTCCGCCGCCTCTTTCACCCACGGCGCCAACGACGTGTCCAACGCCATCGGCCCTTACGCCACCATCTTCCAGGTCTGGAAGGATGGCGCCATCCCCGCCTCGGGCGCTGCCTCTGTACCTATCTGGATCCTCGCCTTTGGCGGTGTCGGTATCGTCATCGGTATCTGGACCTACGGTTACCGCATCATGGCCAACCTCGGCAACAGGCTGACCCTGCAGTCGCCTACACGTGGTTTCTCCATCGAGCTCGGCAGCGTCTGCACCATCATCCTCGCCACCCGCCTCAAGCTGCCCATCTCCACCACCCAGTGCCTCACCGGCGCCATCGTCGGCGTCGGCCTGTGCAACGGCAGCTGGAGGGCCATCAACTGGCGCATGGTTGCCTGGATCTACATGGGCTGGTTCATCACCCTGCCCTGCGCCGGCATCATCTCCGGCTCGCTCATGGGCATCATCATCAACGCCCCCCGCTGGGGCGTCAACTAAGGGGTGGTTGCCTGTCTGTCATTTTTGGTTTCGGGAAGCATTGGAATGGCGTTCAGGTGGGAATGTTTTGAGGATCTGGAGGCATCTTGGAAGGGACTCTGCCTGGGGCGAGCCATCGCATTTTGATAAGTGTTCACGATTCATATAGACATCTACGGATGTGGCCGGGTCAGGCCATGGACAATTGAATTCAATGGTACATGCACAAAGTCCGACGCAAGGTTGTGTGACATGCTTGGCTGCAGCCTGCAGGATCCTGGCGGCTGCCGGTTGGTTACCCCTCTTCGGTCGATCCAATGCGAGTGAGGCCTTCAACACAGCCTCATGCTCCCTGCGACTTCATCTTCAATACCATGAGCAGTTTGACGGACTGACCAAGAGACAGAACAAAGACTCCAACAGACCCCATGCCACCCGACGCAATGTTCGGCCCAGAGCCCGACCGCTCGTACACCGTGTTCTCCTATGACATGAGCAACAACCCAAGGTTCAAAACACTTCAGGACAAGTTATGCCCCATGTGCCGCAAACTCGACCTCGAGAACGTCCTGGATCCAGCCTCCTTCGCCGAACTGCCCTTGTGGAACACCAAAGAAGCTGCTCCTTGGTACGAGTACATCCGCCCGATCTACAAGTTCACCCTCCCGGGCGTCAACGACTATGCACACCACTGCACCTTTTGTTTCTTCCTGCGCCAGCTGGGTCTCAGGATTGAGAAACTCCTCGTCCCAAAGAGCGGTCCTCGAGGCTCCCATGTCCCCGACGGCGACGGCTTCGTTCTCGCTGCCGTCCCCGCCAGGCTTGTCTACCCAGACGATGCTCCTCCCGACACCAGGCTCGAGGCCGATCGGTCCAGCGTCTTTCTCCTGGTCCTGCCGGGAAGCAACGTGCTGAAGCGGCTCGCACACGAGAACAGGGACGCAGACTGGACCGCGAAGCAGGTTGTGGTCAACGCCGTCCACCATGCGAAGAACTCGGGCACACTTATCTCCCGCCAGGCCAGCAAGACCGCCGGCCCTTCAGTCGAGTATCGCGCCATCAACGTCGAAGCCCCGGACTATCCGCACATCAGATCTTGGATTGACACGTGCCTCAACTCCCACCAAGCCTGCAGGCAACGAACGGCCAGGGCCCCCGTCCCCCGGATGAGGGTCATCGACTGCGCATCACGGACCATCGTCAAGCATACACCCGGCCTGCCCTACGCCGCTCTCAGCTACGTCTGGGGCTCCGGGCCACCAGATCCCTACGTCTACCCGAACCTCTCAGACCGCGTACCGGACGTCATCAACGACGCCATGACGGTCACCAAGAAGCTCGGCATCCCCTACCTCTGGGTCGACCGCTACTGCATCTGGCAAGACGACCCAACACAGTCGCACAAGATGGAGCAGATCAACGCCATGGGCCAGATCTACGGCGACGCCATCATCACCATCATATCAACAGCTGGCGGAAATAGCTTCGGCATGCCCGGCGTCGGCGGCGGAAGGAGTCTCTACCAGCAAATCACCGGCCGGTCTCGGGACATCAAGCTCGTCGCCGACTACGGGTGGCAGGCGCAAGCTCTCGTGCTGTCGCGGTCAAAATGGCAGACGAGGGGTTGGACCTTTCAAGAATGGATCCTTTCGACACGGGTGCTCGTCTTCTCGCCGTATCGCGTGTCGTACGAGTGCGCCGGCATGCAATGCATCGAACAGCTCAACTGCCCCATCGGCCTAAACAATGACAGGCCGCAGCGGCCGCAGCACGATAACCTGTATCGCCCCGAGGGCGCCGTGGTTTTCCTCTCATCGTTTGCCAGTCGCCAGCTGACGTACGATGCGGACGGTCTCAATGCCATGGCGGGTATACTGCAGACGTGGACGGCGGCTAACCCTGGCGCGGCGCACCTGATGGGCGTGCCTGTTATTCTGCCGCCGCCGGAGGAGCGTACGGCTGAGACGCTGTTTCGGGCGGTCTGGGAGGGGTTGGCGTGGCGGACGACGGAGAGTTGGGTGGTGAGGTCTACCCGACGGAGAGGGATGCCGACGTGGTCGCACGTTGGAGTCAAGGGGGCAAGATTTTTGACGGACATCCGAGCTGACACGGGGCATTTGCCGCGCCGAAAGGAGACCGCGGTACTGAAGTTGGAGGGGGGCATGAGTCTTGAGATGAAGGGCGGCGCTGTCCACACCTTGGAAGACTTTGTGCAAGCTGGGATGCACAAGACAGACGGGTGCAGGAGCATCGCTGCCCTCCACCTCACCGGCTGGTGCTTCACTCCTCGCTGCTTTGTTAAGAAGAACGAAAAGGACTACCTCCAGGTACCGGCGGGCTCGTCTGAGCATCTGCTGCGGTTCGTTCCAGATATCGCGGCGATCGAATTTGACAAGGCTCCTTGAGGGAAATTTGTGGCTATCTCTCCGTACTCGGCCGAGGAGAGCTACTGCGCGATCATGTGTGAGCGCAGCGACGAGGATGGACTGCTGAGAAGGGTTGGGAGACTTTCGCTGTATCACGAGACACCCGGCGAGGAGGGGTTCGTCAATATCAAGGAGACGCTGGAGGCGCGATGGGACACGATTAGGCTGGTTTAGAGTTGGGGGGTTGGCGAGAGGGGCTTGGAGATGCATCACAGGACTTACTGAGGAACCTGTTGTGTCGATTGACCTGCTACGTCGAAAGATTCTGTGCGTCTAAGCACAGTGGAGGTCTTTTGGGAATGTCCTGACGGACCATCTTTGGTATCATTGTGTATCTGTAGAAGTACTAGGCGAAGGTTTGCACATCCTGCTCTCCTTACTTGGCCACCACCTCCTCCTGCTCGCCATCGCTGCTCTCCAGGGCATGGTCCTTGGGCTTCTCGGGCACCAACCAGACGGCGGCAAATGTGAAGGGGATGCAGAGGAAGAACATGACGGCGGCGACGATGAGGTTGACCAGAGGCGAGACCTTGACAGCGCCAACGGCAAAGGCGAGGCAGCTTCCGACGGACTCGAAGCTGCGGAGCAGACCGACGGCAAGGGCCAGGGTTTCAATGTCGTCGAAGAAGATGCCGATGAGCCAGTAGACGAACATGTAGTGCGACTCGTTCATGAAGCGGAACATGACCTGGACGGCGAAGCCGCGGCCGAACCCGGGCGAGGCCCAGTCGAGAGTGACGGGCGGGTTGGCCTTGTGGTACTCGTTCTCGACGACGAACTGCCAGATGAAGAGACTCGTCATGACGATGGAGAAGCCAGTCCAGACGAAGCGGGCGGTCTTGGGGCGGCTGAGCCACTTGTTGTCGAGGAACCAGCCCCAGAAGATGTTGGCCAGGGTGGCGGCGATGCCCGATGTGAGGGAGGCGAGGGCGCGGGAGCGGACGGAGAAGTAGCGGACGAGGAAGATGCCGACGTAGGTGCCGTTCCAGTTGAATCCGACGAGGATTGGGATGAGGAGGAAGAACTCGCGGCGGCGGATGAGGGTCCCCCACTTGCGGCACTGCTCCTTGAACGAGTGCGTCTTGCGGGAGGTGTTGGGGAGAGGGGTGCCGTTGGCGCGGATGACCTTCTCAGGGGGCGAGACGAGGAGGGCCAAGGGGAGGCCGAGGCACTGCAGGGCGATGAGGACGAGGTAGGTGGTGTAGCCGACCTTGCCGCGCTTGTCGGTCCTGGTGTTGAGGGAGAGCTGGATGGAGGAGCCGATGAGCTGGCCGAGCTCACGGAGACCGAGCCAGATGCCCGTGAACTTGCCGCGGTCACCGACGCCGGCGTAACCCAGGGCGATGGCGCCCTCTGAGGCCCAGAGGGCGGAGGCGGCGATGCCGCAGGTAGCGCCGCCGAAGAGGACAAACCACTCGGTTCCGTAGCGGTTGTTGACGTAGAGGGAGGCGCTGTAGGGTGCATAGCCGAGGGTACCCATGACGAGGACCCATTTGACACCGATCTTGTTGGCGAGGATGCCGAAAAGAGAGCAGCCGAAGATCATGATGCCGAAGGTGAGGCTGTTGGCGCCGTTGACGAGGTAAGGCTCCTGCTGGCCGCCGGCGCCGGTGTCTGGGGAAGGTCAGCTAGGGAGCTGGTGTTATGAGTGGTAGGTGGCACTCACTGTTCAGGGCGTTCCAAATGCCCGGCTGGGTGAAGGAGATGAGACCAACGATGATGACGTTGAAGAGGGGGCTGCGGTAGACGCGCGTGAATTTGGACACGTTCTTCCGGGGGGCAGCATCGTCAGAGTCGACGGCCTGCTCGGTAGACGCGACGACATCGCTGATGGGCCGGTCGTTGTCGCTGCCCGTGTGGACGGCGACGTCCTTTGGGTTCTCGCTCGACATGTTGGCTTAGGCACAGCAGAGGTGAGTGAGGAGGTGAGACGGAACACCCACCCCCACGATGCGAGAGGAATCCTCCATACTTGTACCCGTCATCACACCCACGGGCCTCGCCTGTATGCAGTGAAAGATTTTCCCGGGCTTGTCCTCCAGACCTCCATCCAAATGGAGTCGGCGGTTGGCCGACAGCAAGTGCTTGGAATGGGCTCGGCCTCAATGGCAGCCCGATATCCGTCAGTTGCCGCACGTCGACGATCGCGCGTCCACATAAAAAGCGCGCTGGTTATCGTCCATGAAACCTCGCTAAGCTTGAAGAGGGGCAGACACCGTCCTCGGGAGTCGGCCGATGGGGCAGCGTGCGGACGACGTGCTCAGCTTGCAGATGTCGTGATGGGGGAATCCCGCTGTAGGGCGAGATGTGGCGAACGGGTTCATCTCTCGCGTGCCCCCACGGACGCGCTAGGCGATGTCGCCATCGGTTGATTCCACCCCCATTGGGACCCTGGGACCGGGGTCTCTCGGCTTTGGGGACGTGCAAGTTGGGTCTCGCCGCCGGCGGACGTCTCGCGTGGGAAGCGCGTGGGCGGCGGCGACGATCGGAGGCATGATGTGAATCTTGGAGGGGATGGCGAATGTCTTGGGAGGGGATGATGGACCGGTATTTCAGGGGCGGATGCGTGGTGTTGAAGTCGGAAGATTCTCAGACACCTTTGCAGTTGAGTGCTGGAAGAACCAAGCTTCGCCAAGCTTCAGCCACTACAGCCACTGTAACACCGGAGAATTCCCGTTGAAAAGCCACTACCGGCCCGACGCCATGTCCCAGTCAACGTCCCCCGAGTCAGGACCGGCCGCCGGCCTCTTCCACCCTGCCCCCTACCCACCGGCCGTTACTTTGCCGTCTCCCTATCCCGCGGAGACCGTGTTTCCCTTGTCCCTTGCCGGGCCGGTCTCCAAAACCCCGCTTCCCGACCTCGTTGCCGCCGTCCGCCAGGCCTCCCGCGACGGCACAATCCGGTCCTACCTCGACCGGCACGGCGGCATCTATTTCCAGGACCTGGGTCTCGAGACGGCCGACGACTTCTCCCAGTTTGCTCACGCCTTTGGTTGGACTCCACATGAGGACATTGGCAACCCCGTTCGACGGACCGTTCATGCTCCCAACGTCGCTACGGCCAACGAGGGCCCAAACACGCAGCCTGTGTATCCGCACAACGAGTTTGGATTGAGCCCGCACTACCCCGCTTATGTGCTGTTCTACTGCGCGTCGCCGCCTGAGACGGGTCGGTATTCAAAGCTGACATGGGTTTGACATGGGCTGATGGAACGATTCAGGGGGCGAGACGCCCATCAACAACTCCATCATCCTCTACCAGAGGCTCAAGGAGAGGCACCCTGACTTTATCACTGCTGTGGAGGAAAAGGTAGGCAGAACCGAGCCAGGAGTGACTACCCAGATGACTTCATCCGGCTAACGAACCCAGGGCGTGAGATATCAGCTGTTCTACCCCAACACTCCTCGAGACCAGGTCTCTTCTGCCGGTACCTCGGTATTGCAGGCTTATGGGTCAAAAGTGGTCGATACTGACGACACGGAAACCGCCCGTCGTAAGATCGAGACTGAGATCCAAAGACTTCCCACGGCGACTTGGGCTTGGGAGGGACAGGACGAAACCAACCCGCTGGGAAATTTACGAGTTTGGCAGAAGCTGCCAGGTACGGACCGTCATACTACGCCCTGCCTCGATGAAACCTTCTAACAGAAAGCAGCCGTCAGGATCCATGAGCAGACCGGCCTCCCAGCCTTTTTCAACAACGTCGTCTCGCGGTTCCTGAACGCCCTTGCCGCTGACACATTGCTGCCCCCACACATCAACAAAGACGGCGCGTACCAGCCGCCGGCGTTCTACGGAGACGGGTCCCCGATTCCGAGAGAGTATCTTGACTCCGCCGTGGAGATCATCAAGTAAGAGACATGGCATCTAGGCTGGCGTGGAAAGTTGCTGACCGGACGATACAGAGCGACTCGAGCTTTGGTGACGTGGAAGAAGGGCGACGTGGTCTTGCTAGACGTAAGTGGTCCAGGAGGGCTTGAGATGGGCATGTTGACTGATGAACGACAGAACCATGCTGTCCAGCATGCTAGAGAACCGTGGACAGGGTGAGCCTCCTTACTGGTTTGTTGTACTGCCGATGGTAAACTGACAGTTCAAAAGACCTAGGAAGTTGCTGGCCAGCTTGTGGGATGAGCCTGTAGTGGTCTGAAGAGAGAAGGGGTTGGCCATCCACCTGCCACGGCGGCAAGGGTGAATGGCGGAGACCCCAGCCTGGTCAAGGATGGTGCTCAACAGGCACGAACAGCACAGCAAGCATACAGTTAGTCAAGAGTTTCCAGACACTACTCTCTGACGGACCACGGACCGCCCGCATCAGCATGCAAGATGGTCAACAGCGGGGCAGTTCGGGCTGCCCGGGAAGGATCCGGAGCCCCTGTCAACCTCACCACCACCCATTGGCCACGGCGCGGCCTCGATCTTATTCCTGTCATCGTCATGGTAAGGCTGGCTCTGTGATTGGGGAAAGGCCCATCTTCAAAACCCATCGTGTACCCCTGGATCCAGCCGCCCGCGCTGGATCGTGCCTCTTCGGGGCCACGCCGTTGTCGCCTGTCTCTTGGCGCTTACTCTCCTGAAATTATCTTACGCTCCAAGATCCACGCCCCTCGCCCTTCTACAGCTCTACTCAGTGTTCTCCAGATCATCACCTCTTGCCTGCTTTGCGGTAGCCACCAACCCGCCACCGCCCGGCCGTTTTCCATGTAGCCGGCGCCATGCGGACCTCGTCTCTCCTCGCCGTGGCCTTCGGCGCCGTCTCATACGCCGGCATTCCTACAAATGAGAACCCCGGCCAACCTCCCCACGTCCGCGACGATCAGCTCGACAGCCCCAACAAGTTCCAAAAGCGCAATGAGACAGCATGCGAGGAATCCTGCGCCAACTCCACGAGCGGCGACCGCATGGCCCTCTGCGACGATCCGCAGTGGAAGCTCGACTTCGACACCTGCCTCCTCTGCTGCGACGACTATCCTGGCGTCTATGATGCCTACAACAAAGGCATCTTCTACGCCTCGCAGAGCTGCAACTTGACGTCCGAGGTAGGCTCCAAGGCCAAGCCGGTGACCAGGACGTACAGCCAAGCTCCCCTGGCAACCGATCCCCCGTCGACAGTCCGCCAGTCGACGAGTTCTTGCGCCGCCAGGGCGGCAGAAGTGTGTGTGAATACGCTGCAATGGTGAGACGACCGTTTTGCTAAAATTCTGTGCCCCAGTTGCTGTTATCGGGAACCGCATCTACTATGAGGGAGGCGAAGTCTCACAGAAAGGGCACGTCTCCGGCAGCGGCCGCAGCACCAACCCTCGTTCGTCCCTCCAAAACCAGTCCGCCCGCTCAATCCCTCGCTGACTTGCCTTGACCGCAGTGAACACGACTCTCTCGCTCGACCTATCCTCCTCCTGGTTCCCTGCCAACGTCACCATGTCCGAGATCAGCCGTCCATCCGACATGCCAGAGACCAACACCCACGCCCTCCTCGTCGATGCCAAGTCGGAGGCCATGTACATCTGGGGCGGCGAGATGTCCTATTCCCAGAAGCCCCCGAACCCGCCAAAGCTGTGGAAGTTTAGCGCCAAGGATGGCTCCTGGGGCGAGGAGAAGCCCGCTTCCGTTGATACCTTTGAGAGTATCGAGAGGACTGAGTACCCGGCATTTGCCAGCGCCCCGAACGCCGGCTACATTTTCGGCGGCCGCGTCATGGAGACGTCCGAGGGCGAAGACGTCCAGCCGCACAACCCCAGCCAGTTCTTATCTTTTGACTTTGAGACCAAGGCCTGGGAGAAGCACACCAATGCCCCATACTCGGTAGATGGTACCTTGTGGGGAGGTCAGGCGATCTACGTTCCGGAGTATGGGCCGAACGGTCTCATCTTCATCATCGGAGGGTTGCGCGGTCGTGCATCCCCGGAACCTACGTATCTTCGATTCGACCAGCTGCACTTCCTGGACCCTGTCACTGGCGAGTGGTACATGTAAAAGGCTACCGCGAGCGACACTTTCCTGACGGGACGTCACCAGCACTGTGTCGTTGGTGTGTCGGGCGGCAACGGAACATATGATATGTGAGTTATGTCGAGCAGCAGCCTCCCTCGTCATGTGTGAAAGACTGACACCAAGAACAGCTTCTTGTACGGTGGTGCCAACCAGATGGACCTATCCAGGTTCCACGGCATCCACGTCCTCAGCCTCCCGTCTTTCACTTGGACCCTGGCACACGTCCCCTCGGATGAGGGCTACGAACGACAAGGTCATGGCTGTGCTGTCGTCGGCAATAGTCAGCTTCTGTCCTGGGGCGGTCTGACTACTGACGACTACATGACTTGGCGCAACGCGGATATCTTTCCCCAGGGCCTGGGCTTCTTCGACATGAACAAGCTGGAGTGGGTTGAGGGGTACAATGCCGATGGGGACGAGTACCAGGCAAATGATGTTGTGGTTTCCAAGTGAGATTCCTCAAATCCCACGTCGAAACAGTAGCTAACCTCCAGCGCAGAAGAGCCACAACTGTCGAATGGTCGTCACCTGAAGTGAGCGCTCTATTCGCCAGCATCGCCGACAACAACACAGCCGAGGAAAGCGAAACTCCTGCCGCCGATGATGAGAGCAGCTCATCAGTACCCGTAGGCGCCATCGCAGGAGGAGTTGTCGGCGGGGTGGTTGCCATTGCCGCCATGGCCGCAGCCGTTTGGTTCTTCTGCCTGAAGAAGCGTCCCGTGCCGAAGCCAGACCCGGCAGATCGGCCTTTGACCCCGATTTTGGCCGAAGTGGAGGCAAAAGACCCCCCGAAGGTCGACACGGGGTACATTCCAGAGTATGCAATGGCCGGGAACGGCTATGCGGGCGAACTTCATGCCCAGTCGCCGCCGGCCGAGATGCTGGCGCCGGGGCGGGATGGTCAGCCCTTGGCGCACGAGATAGAGGGGAATTACCCTCCGAAGAGAGCGTAGGTGGCTTAGAAAGTTCAAAATTCACAATGAGCGTTGTAGTTTAAATTGCGGTGGGAAGGATATTGCTCGATTTTGAGCATCTACATTCTCTGGATCGACAGATCGTGCAGGCTGGACAGAGCCAAATCCACCCACCTATGTATGCACCTACGAGTTCGGCCGGTCAGCCCTGCTCGATCTTAAGGCTCTCTAGATTTTAAAGAAGACCCCGAACACTCTTATAATTGAATGCTGCTCATGTTCTTCCGTTCCCGCGGCTCAGTGCTCGCCGTCATGCAACTGACGAAATCCTCCCCTCCGACTTTACCCGCCCTGGCTGCTTCGTCCACATTCCCATGGCCTTCTAAACCACCAGGCCCATAGATTTACCGGTAGTTAAACTCCTTTTCATCCTAAAACCATGACGCCATCCGAATCGACTGTGGAATGTTCCCAGTGGCGAGGTGGACAAGCTCAAAACAGAAAACCCCTAGCAAAATGTCTATCCCAGGAACCTAAGGAAAACATTGGCAAATTCAAAATTTTAGCCGTTGGCGTCGACAAAGCCGAGACCGCAATATCTGCTGGCTTTGACGCGGAGGTTGATTTCACCTCGAACCCATGCTTCGCCATTCTGGGGGACACATCCAGTGGCATACTCCACACCCACGCGTATTTTGGGCCAGTGCGGCTGCTGCGTGAGCAGCAACAGCGATGAGAGCGGTGAACGTGACCATTTTGGCTAGGTAACCGTTGAGGGAAGAAGTTGGTATGTGCAAATGAGGAAGCAATTCGGCTTGTGATGAAGAGGTAGAGTTGACGGTTTAGGCTGACGTTTTGAAGCCCAGAATTGAGAATGAGTGTGTCGATCTGATAAAGGGTTGGTCTATAGGCGGAAGGTCAGAGGTGCACATCTTGTAGGCCTTGATGAGACTACACGGACATTAACAGCACTCCGTGGTCCGAGTCCGGATAGATCAAAAGCAGGCTGTGCAGTCATGTATTTGTATTCGTATTCGAGACAAGGTAGATTAAACCAGTCAGTGCAGCTATGGATCCGAGTCGATGTGTTGGAATCCTAGATCGAGTCATTCGAGCACGCCCTGACAGACCATGATACGCCGGCCGGCTGCTTGGCAGAGAAATGGCCCATCAAATTGCGGGCCCAAATGAACCATTTGCCCGTTCGTGTGTCCCGTTGTAGAAGTTGATAGCGCTGGTCTGGCAAAGCGCCATGAGACGGCATCGTTGACAGCAGGTCTGACCCCAGCCGGTTCTCCGTGCCATTTTGTGGTCTGGGATCGGTACTGTCTTGCACAGCTTGCTCGCGACCACCCGGTTCTTCCTCCGAATCATTGCCAGGCATAGTCTCGGAGCAGATGCCGTCATTATGTTCTTCCGCCGCAGTAGAGCCACCAACTGGGTGTGAACTAGAAGAGCCAGCATGTTGAGGAAGTGAGAATCAAACACACAGTCGAATTTCGCTTCATGTTGCCGCGTACTTTTACTTCGAGGGTCCTATCATGGGCCAAGAACGTGGGATGGATGAGCATTGAAGCCATGTTGAAGTGTTCGAGGGGTTTCCTGGATGGATCCTTCGTGGGCGGAAGACGAGGAGAAAGAAGGGGGGTTGAAGTGCAATTGCTGTTGGAGTGAAGTTAAAATCATGTGCAGATTATCAGAAACCTAATGGAAGTTTTCAAATGTAAAGAAACGTGAGGAGGCGAGCGGCCAATGCAAGGTCGATGTTGGCGAACTGGCCGAAGCCGGATAAACAAGCCGTGTCAAAGTGGCAGGTAGTGGGATCGATATCAGTGGGAACATGAAGCATTGACAAACCAAGATTTCCGATCTGAGAACCCATTCTGTCGGATCAGGGCCTTCTTGATGAAATTTTGGGACGCGTCAAGCCAGCGCGTTCCAGGGTTTGATCTTGCCAGAAACTCCCCCGGCAGCCGCTGCATTCCGCCCGTTCGCACACCCACCCGTCAGAACCGAAATACAAATAATTCACACGACCAGCTGTACACCCAAGTCACAACCCCGAGTTCAGCCTCTGTACTACATCTTGGATATACGCCAGGTACGTGAACCAGAACCAACCGGCTCTGCTGTTCTGGATGCTAAAAGGTGGCAGGATTGAGTTCCCGAGAAGGATTGCCTCGCATCGGCATCCGTCTGCAAGCTGCAATGGCCAGCTCGAAGAATTGCCGAAGAAGCCTGAAGATTCGGGCCAAAAGAAAGAAGAACAAGCTTGCGCTCAAGCAGTTTCTCTCCAACCCACCGCCTGGACTGGAGCACATCGTGGCGGGTATCGCGATGTCCGTCGAAGAAGCCAGAAGGCTACGACGACAGAAGAAGGAGCTTGAGAGAACTGTGGAGAGACAAGAGATCGCGCTGCAACAGGCTCAGATTGCCGAGTCTATGAGGAAAGCCGAGGAACAACGTCGGCAGATTGCCAAGGAAAGGGCAGCGGAGTCGCTGGCCAAGGCGAGCCGCCCGATGCCGCGCCTATGGCACTCGAATCCTCTCGCGGAGACGGCGCAGGAGGCACGCACCCACAACTGTCACCGACAACCTCGTGAGTTTCCGGAGATCTTCGCTCGGCTGGGTCTCTCGGTAGCCAGGTCGAGGCCGCGCGGCGACATGAACTAGATGTGGTCGACTTGAAGGGCGGACTCAAGCATGTAGCGAAGAGTCAGCGAAGAAGAAGACGAGTGTTCAACATGGGCTTGCCTGGCTGTGACCCCAGCAGTGGGTATTTCTGGACGGGTCAATCAGGGACAATTGGAACATGGAGAATCGCGGGGTGATTGGGAATCGGCGGAAACCATCTTCCCAGGTTACAAGGTTGTCACTTAGGTGCGGAATGGGCAGCAGGGCGTTTTGTGAACTTCCGACAGACACGCATGTAGGTTTGGTGCACCACGGGATACATTTACCAAATGAGGAACGACCAACACCAGACACTTAACGAATTCTAGGAGACAGGCGATGCAGTGGTCGTGAGATTTGGTTCTTGTCATTCACACGTCTATGCGAGTCATTAAATCTAGGATTGGGCCTCTCGCCGGACAGCTCCTGAGTCTATGCGGGCCTCCGGGCCTCGCCCTCGGTGGTAGGCAGGGTGGGCTTGGCGGCCTCCTTCTCCTTGACCTTGGAGACGGTGTACACAATACCGCTGACGAAGCCGAGGAAGATGGCGGAGACGCTGCCAAAGGTGATGGGGGCGGAGAAGAAGACGAGGCCGCTGATAGCGATAGGCAGCTTGTTCAGGGCGCCAACCATGGAGTAGGTGGTGGAGGAGGTGACGCGGATGCACCAAGCGGAGCAGTACGAGATGAAGATGGCGGCGAGGCCCGAGTAGAAGATGCCGATGAGCATGCTGGTGCGCTGGTCGGGGGGCAGGTTGTGGGCAAAGTTGGCGGCGGACCAATCCTCGGTGAAGAGGGAGGAGAGGACGAGGATGGGGATGGTGAGGAGGTTGTTGTAGAACATGGAGTCCCAGTCCTGGAAGTTCATCTGCTTGATGACTTTGCGCATGCCGAGGACGTAGAGGGCCGAGCAGGCGACGTTGAGGGCCATCCAGAAGTAGCCGGCGTTGAGGGCGGAGAGGGCCGCGTCGGCGTCGGTGGACCCGGCGCCGCCGCCGACGTCGCCGACGAGGGCGCTTTGGATGTCGGCCCAGGCGGCGATGATGGAGCTGAGGACCATGAGGGCGAAGGCGGAGAGGGCCATGGGGGTGACCTTGCCACCGAACCAGAGGACCTCGCCGTAGGCGATGGCGATGATGGTAAGGTTCTTGAAGATTGTGTAGACGGGCACCGAGAGGAACTGCAGGGCCTTGATGCTGGTGTAGATCATACCGACGAAGGCGATGGAGACGGGCATCCCTGGGAGCGGTGACGGTTAGCGAGGGTCTCGCAGGAGGGGAAGAGATGGGAGGAAAGGGTGCTTACATTTCTTGACGCGGGGTCCGTCGACGGTGGCCAGGTTGGCGATGAGGCCGAGGCGGTTGCAGACGCCAATGGCGACGACGCAGATGATGGCCTGGGCGGCGAGGTAGAGGAAGGTCAGGTTCCAGGAGGAGCCGGAGACGACGTATTTGTTGACGACGGTCATGCTGATGGAGGAGAGGCAGTAGGCGCCGATGGAGATGGGCGGGCTGTTGGTGATCTTGGCCAGCGAGGCGGCCTTCTCGGCGATGCCTACGGCGTGGGCGGAGCGGCCCATGAGGCCGTCATCCTCCTTGGTGTTGTCCTCGAAGTCGAAGTCGGCGCGCGGCGCCTTGTCGTCGCGGACGTCGTCATCGCGCTTCCTGTCCATGGTGGCGGTCGTGGTGGTAGACACGTGGCGTAGCGCGGGGTGCTGGAATGCAGGGACTCGGGACGAGGTGAGACAAGAAGCTAGGGCGGGATTGAAGAAGAAAAAGCGAGGAACCAAAGGAGTGGACGGCGATGTTGCTGCCTTGCGTGCTGTGCCTGCAAGATGTTGCTGGTGGATTGTCTCCGTCGAGAAAAGCTTCGGGGTTGTAGATTTCGTGGATGATGGATGGCGCCCGTCCAAAAAGCACGGCCGTTTGGCTGGCTGCAGCAACCGGGGCCCTGGGCAAATGAACGGCCGGTCACGGTGTGAGGACGGTGGACAGTGACGGACGGGGATCTTTTGATTTGGGGGCCCACACCCGCTAGCAGGGACTGGAGCAGGGCGTAAGCCAATAAGAGGAAGGGAATGGTTATCAAACGGCGGGTTTAGTGTGCGGGTGGGCCGCGGGAAAAGTGGCTAGGCAGGTGCCGTCTCAAAACGGACTTTTCTTTCAGGGGTCGCTGGGGGTCTTTACCTGCTGACTCGAAGTGCTGATGCAGCAGGGGGGTTCAATGTGCCAACTTTCGCCTCCCAGCGGCTGCATGTGTCCGCAATCAATCAACCCATCACTGCAGCCGCTCGAAACAAAGGAGAGTGGAGGTGGTGGGATTGGGAAAGGGCCTGCTTCGGCGGACGCCAATCATGCGCCGCGAGTTCGCCGTCCAAGCCGAGCAGTCCGACCGCCAGACGCCAGACTCGCCAGCAAGGATTGCCTTGAACCCCGCGGTGCTGGAGCTGCTGACAGTGGTGAAGACGTGTGGCAGCTCCAGAAGGCTGCCCAGAGCTCAGGGGTCGAGCTGCTTCGGTCGGTGTCGTGTGTCC
The DNA here is from genome assembly GCA_020746995.1 of Plectosphaerella cucumerina. Lineage (NCBI taxonomy): Eukaryota > Fungi > Ascomycota > Sordariomycetes > Glomerellales > Plectosphaerellaceae > Plectosphaerella > Plectosphaerella cucumerina. The sequence goes on from JAGPXD010000007.1 coordinate 1,005,413, forward strand.
AGTCCAGACCTGTCGCTGACATCCCACCAGCACCTTCGCAACCCATTCTGCCCTGGAGATCGTCACCCAGGAAAAGGTCCAGAGAGCATCACGATAGACATGCTCTGCACCTCCTTCTTCGACTGCTGATTATTCTTTGTAATACTTACGTTTGCCGCCCTACATACCCCCATTTTTGCGGTCGCTTCCCTCGCCGTTCCTACGCTCATTCATTCATCCGCCGTCCTCGATCTTTTTGTGCGACCGACCGACCGACTGACAGCCCGACCTTGACTCTCCCCGACGGAAAACCAGACCACCACCACCCACAATGCTTGCCAGCAGAATCGGCGGGCGCATCACGCTAGTCGTGATCGCGCTCCTCATCGCCTTCGCCCTCATCCTCGCCGCCCAGGGCAGCGGCGTCACAGACATCAAGGCGCTGCCGAGGCCCGAATCATTCTGGCCAAAGACGGGCTCGTCGTCACCCCCCAAGACGACACCCGAGCAGTCAGAACAGGAGACGGGCACAAGCAGCCTCAAGGACATCTCGTTCGACCTCAAGACGCCGCCGGTGGCCGGCTGCGAGGCTCTCGTCAACGACCTCCAGCAGCGCCTCATCATCGCCTACCAGGAGCGGCTCAAGGGCATCCGCTACGCCAACATCTGGGGCTACCTCGAGACGGAGAACAAGGGCGACGCTGCCATCTGGAGCGCGCAGCAGATCCTTCTCAGCATGCTGGGTATCCAGACCATGGAGGCCTGCCGCTACCTGCACAAGGGCTGCGACGTGCCCAAATTCACCGCCGCCCTCGACGCCCACCGTCCGCACTCGGCCATCATCATGGCCGGCGGCGGCAACTTCAACGACTACTACTGGGACGACCAGCCGTCGCGCATGAAGATGATTTCCGAATACACCAACACTTCGATCCGCGCCTTCCCCCAGAGCATCAGCATGAACAAGCCCGACCGCATCAAGGAGACGTACGAGGCCTTCACCAAGCACAAGGACCTGCAGCTGGCTGCCCGCGACAAGCCGAGCCACGACTGGCTGGTTGGACAGTTTGACGAGGTCGAGGGTATCCAGACGGACCTGGTGCCGGATATTGCTTTCATGTGGGGGAACAGGTCCGACTTCCGCCACAACACCAAGAAGACGTGAGTGCCTGCCAGAGCTCTAATTCTAGTGTACCTCCGACTGACTTCTCCCTCCCAGCCATGACATCCTCATCCTCGCGCGCCACGATGCTGAGATCTCGGCCGGCGACTCCGCCTCGATCGAGTTCGGCGAGGGCCAGCTCGACGTCGGCGGCTCCATCGGCAACGTCACCTACCGCAAGGTCGACTGGAAGTTCACCGACACCCCCCACATCGACGGCCCCAAGAAGGACGCCTCGGACGAGGAAAAGGCCAACGAGCCGCCGCGCGAGAACGGCAAGGACCAGCGCGCCTGGGCCAAGGCCATGGCCGGCTTCGACATGCTGGGATCGGCGCGCTTTGTGATTACCGACCGCCTCCACGGCCACATCCTGTCAACCGTCATCGGCGTGCCGCACGTGCTCATGGACAGCAAGCTGGGCAAGAACCTCAACTTCCACAATACCTGGACCCGCGATTGCGCCTGCACGCGCATCACGGAGAACATTGGCGACGCCCTCGACGTGGCGCGCCTGTACTTTGAGCAGGAGCGTCGGCTCTCGGAGAAGGGCGACGAGGCCTTTGACCGGTCCTAAAGGCGGCCTGGCGAGGCAAGGGATCCGATGTAATACCACACACACCACACATAGCTTTCCATTCGGCATCACACCCATCATGTACTTGGGGCAAACTGGGGGGAAGGGAACAAAAAGGCGTCCACGAACAAACACAGACACATAACACAGCATTTGTCATTTCTTGTAGTTTATTCCCATGCGACCTGCCCTTAGCTTCGGAGCCGATTTCCCTCGAAGGAGAAAGGGACGGCATCCGAGCGAGGGTCGAGGCGCAGCCTCCGGGGGTTCAGTTCAGGCCCCCTCTACATATTTATACGAGAAATTTTTCTCTCTCCCTCTGTTGCTGAACACGAGAATGGCGGCATTCCGCGCAGCACGATACGAGGCAAACGAGAAACACAGTCCGTGCCTTGGACCCGGACTACCGGCGAGATGTGTCTGCGAACGCGATGAGGGAAACCACGATTTGACGATTCACGATCCAGGACCGGCCGATTCGGGTCAACATTTGCAGCCAGCCCCGTCCAAGCCGCCGCCCCTATTCGAGTGGGAGGGGCAGACCCCTGGGAAGGACGGGAGAGAAAAGGGGATGGGACGGGCCCAGGGCTCCGCACTGGCGAAATTAGCTGCGCGGACGCCAGGCCGCATTATGCTTAACGGCGGGACGCCATCTCAGGGGTGGGCAGGCCGCCGGCGTGGAAAAAAGGGGAAAAGGAGGGAGGGGGGTGCATTTCTTTTCCCAGTCTTTCCCGCGTGGGTTGTCTCTCTCTGTCACTGTCACTTGTCTCTGCTGCAACCCTGGCGCGGCCAAGAAATAGCCAAGACGCTCCGATGGGGATCTGACGGGCTCCTCAGCGGCACTCTGTTCCTTGGAAACTTGAAGCAAACCCACTGAAAAGTTGCCAGGTTCCCTATCGCGACAGGATCGCCATCGAAAGGGCCAAGCCAAGCCTGCGGGTGTGTGTCTGTCAACCTGAAATCCGCACAATCTATGACGGGAACTTTTGGCCACGCACGCTCGTTTTCTTACTGCCCAGGGATGGAAAAGCGCCCCCCCCCTCCCCTTTAATGGAGGAGCGCTAGCACGGGCATAGTCCGGCGCCTGAGCTGTTGCAAGTGGTGCTGCTGCTTCCTCAGCCGCCGGGATCCCTGACCACCACCACCTCGAACCCGAAGTCAGCCCCGGCAAAGGCTGCGCGCGCGAGTCGAATGAACCCCGTTCAGTCATCCCGTCCCCATCACCGCCAAAGGGTAAGGATCTCCACGGACCTGCCTGACCTGTCCTGATTCTTGACCTTCTTTCACCTCTCCCCCCACCGCCAACCCCTTCCCTCCTCTTTGGGTGTTTGCTCAACTTGCCTTGCCTTTTGCACTCGTATTCGAGAAAAGGGCCTTACCGTCGTTATCCAGTCTCGCCCGCTTGAGTCTTTCGAACAGACTCACCTTTCCTCTCACCCCCGGCCGATAGTTGATCTGGGCGCATTGGGGCTTGTCGATGCAGACCGCGCCGAAAAACATTTCCACAACCGACCTTTCAATACGCCTCCCACCTTGAAGCGACCGTCACCATAGACCTCGTCGTCCTTCTCGTCACTCTTTCAGACACGTTTTATTTCACCAGAGCATCGTTCTCCCGGGCTTTACTTTCGCCCTACGACCCTGTACGACTTTTTGACACACCTAGTTTACGACCACAACCACCACACAACATGATCCAGATGAGGGCTCCCAGCGCCCTGCCGCGGCGCTTCGTCCCGCTCGCCTTTGCCTCGGTCGTCCTGATGACCATCGCCTTCTTCTCCCTCGCCCTCAAAGAGGACTCGTGGACGGACAACCTGCACATGCCCTTCACCACCGACGACGGCTCCCCGTCCCTCGCGCTGCCCACCTGGCGCAGGAAGCACAACGCCGGCGAGACGCTGCGCATCGCCATCCTCGAGACGGGCGGCACCCACGACGAGGTGTCCGCCGCCCTCATGCACGCCTTCGGGTCCATCCGCGACGCCGAGCTGCGCCTCTACTTCAAGGCCCAGCGCTTCAACATGGAGGACATCATGGCCAACTTCACCCTCCAGGCTCCCGTCGTCGAGCTCAACTCGAGCGACTCCTTCACGGCGGCCATGTACGGCGGCCCCGCCCCCCACGTGCTCGTCTCGACGACGTGCGAGATCGACGCCGCCGTCCGGCCCGCTACATTTCACCACCTCCTGACCCTCCCCACCACCCACCTCTTCTGCGTCTTCCACCACGCCGACCGCTGGGTCAGCGGCGGTCACGTCGACACGGTACGCCAGTGGTACGAGCAGGACCGCGTCGACTTTGTCGCCCTCAGCAACCACACGGCCCAGTTCCTCCGCAACAGCACCCAGTCGACTTGGGCCGAGCGCGATCCCGTCGACAAGCTCGTCACCCGCGTCCTGCCGCCCCTCTTCCCCGTCTACCGTCCTGAGGTCCAGCCCGAGGCCCCCGTCTCCCTCTCCATCCAGGGCGACTACTCCTCCGGCCGCCGCAACTACAAGGCCATCTTCAACGGCCTCGGCGACGTCATCACAAAGGTCAGCGAGACCGCCGGCGTCCAGGCCTCAAAGGCCGAGAAGACCGTCGACCTCCACGTCATCGGCCACGGCCAGGCCCCCGAGGTGCCGGAGCAGGTCAAGGACCGCGTCTTCTTCGACTCGGGCCTCTCCTACCCCGACTTCTACGCCCTCATCTCCCGCTCCTTCTCCGTCCTCCCCGGCTTCGCCTCAGACGACTACTACGACCGCAAGGCCTCCTCCACCATCCCCGCCGCCCTCATCGCCGGTGCTCCCGTCGTCGCCAGCAAGCGCCTGCTCGAGTCGTACTCATACCTCCCCGCCGGCGCCGCCTGGATGGCCGAGTCGGATGACGAGGACGACATGCACGTCATCCAGCGCGCCGTGGCCGATCGTGAAGCCTACGCCAAGAAGCGCGACTTTGTTCGCGCCACATGTGCCCGCCTCATCCGCGAGAACGAGGCCAACACGCTTGGATGGATCAACTTTGGCCTGGAGAAGCGCGCCGTTAGGGAAAAGGCGCAAAAGGCGATAGAGGCCATCCAGCGGAAACGCCTCAGGAAGGAGGGGTCGTCATGATCAGTCCGAGGGCAATCCCGTCAGGATGTCGGACTTCTTTTCTCCCGAGTTGGTATGCCCAACTGGGGCTTGCAATCCCACGATGGATGGACACCTGCCCCTGTCGCCAGGGCAAGCCACGTGACCTGCGAGGAGCCCACAAGGCCCCGCGGTCTTCTTTTCTTCCCTTTTTTTTCTTTTAGAGCGAGCGCATGACCCAACTATCATCTACACAAGTCTTTCCGTCTTCTTTCTGTACACAACCTCAGACTCGGACACTCATGGTTCTGCGAGCACCAGACTCGATCACGCTGTTTCTCCCTTTCATGTTGCCAGTGAGGCGCACATCATGGGGATTTGAGCTCTCCGTTGAAGCTCCTGATCCTGTTGTTTGGAGAGATATCTCAAGTGATGAGGATGAGGAGCTTCAATGTAGAGTTCAAATTCCCATGGTGTGCGCCTTGTGTCAACGTGGAAGCTAAGATAATGCATATAATGTACATGTCGTGTTCAAATTACGTTCATTAACGGCTCTTTCCCCGAGGATTGTCTTCGTCTTCAGTGATGTATCTGTTATGCTCAGCAGCCCAAAACATCTATAATGCGCGCTGCTGTATGCTCATAGGCTGATGCTATCCACGCCAACATCTGTGAAATAATATGTACAGTCCCAAATCATCTTCATCCCATTAACCAGCCGGGGTCGCATATCCAGTATCCGCCGGCCCAGTCGTCAGAAATATTCGTTGTAAAATACAGTTGCCGGGGCAGCTCATGACTGCCTCTCCGCCTTGCCTGAGGGCTCACCAGCCTTTTCCAACTCATGCTCGGCCTGGGCCTCACCACCAGGCACGGGCTTGTACTGCCCTCCCTCCTTCTTGGCGCGCTGGTAGCGGTCACAAGCCCAGCCGTAGATGGTGCTGCCGCTAAGGATGAGGATCATACTGCCGACACGGTCTGTGGTGAGGGTCTCGCCGAGGAAGATGATGGCCATGGAGCTCTGGGCGACGCCCCTGGCGGCTGTGACGATCATGTGCGTGGTCGGGCTGGTGACATCGATCTGCATAAAGGTCGCGATGGTCAGGAAGAAGCTCGACAGGCCCGTGAGCAGGGCGGCGTGGAGGAACTGGTTGCCGCTGGCGGCGGCGGCGTCGGGAGCGGCGCCCTCGGCGGTCGGGAGGGGCTGGCCGGTGGCGATGGAGGCGATGAGGCCGAAGCCGCCTGTGGCGGCGAGAAGGGGCCCATAGAAGACGAGGGCCATGACGTTGGACATCCAGACCATCTGCCATGTACCCTCTGAGCTCTTGCTGAGGAACTTCTTGACGACGACCGACTCAACGGCGGTGGTGAAGCTGGAGCCGACGCCAAACATGATGCCCTTCGCGCTGGTGAGCATCTGGGCGTAGTCGGCGGCCATGCCGGCGCCGAAGCCGGCCATGACCATGGCGCAGCCTCCCAGGGCGATGGGAGGGTAGTGCGGGCGCGGGCGCAAGACGACGAGCGACAGCAGCAGCGTGAAGGGCAGCAGCAGGCCGCGGGCGATCTGGTAGACGGAGGCGTTGACCGAGGCGAGGCAGTAGGTCTTTGCGAGGATGCCGACGAGGCGCGCCGCCGTCAGGGGGAGGAGGCTCTTCCAGGCCGAGAGCGGCCGGCGCATCTCAATCCATCCTGTCAGCAGGCCGACGCCGGTGAGGAGGAGGACCTGAACGGTTGTCTGAAGGGCCAGCAGGGTGACTGGTGAGTCGATGCCGTTGAGGGCGGACTTTGACAAGATCGTGGACCAGATGGCACTAGAGGAGTGGAACAGGATCGTGAGGGCGACTCGTGTCCGGGACGGCGGGCTGGATTCGGACATGTTGTGTGTATGTGTGCGGGGGGTAGGGGTGCCTGGGGGCCTAGGGGTGCGGTACGAGTAAAACGAGAAAGGCAGAGAGGAATGCAGAACAGAGTTCGGGGGCAGATGGAGCGAGTGGACGTCCTGACGATGGGCGCGCGGACAAGGAGCGGATGGGCCAGGGATGGAATGTCACCGGCTGCTGCGATGAAGAAAAGAGAGAGCGACTGTGGTGGGAAAGGTTGGAAAAGAACGCGCTGGGGCTGGCTTGCGCGATGGATGAGAACAGGGAATTCAACGAGCGAATGGGTCCAGTTCAGGAGGTAGGGAGGAAGAAACTTGAAAGAAAGACGCCGGCAGTGGGTGTGCTGCTGCTGATGCTGCGGGATGATAGGGCCTTGTCAGTGACAGGATGGGCCGGCCGTCTTCTTGGGGGCTTTCTTGAACCGCCGGAGGATGGTCTGAGTTGGCGGAGGCGGACGTCGGACTGCAAGTGGTGGGGTGAAAGATGGGTGGTGGGGGAGGAGGCGGGCAAGGCGGGTGGTTTGGCTTCTGCGTGCCGGTGGCCACGCCGCCAAGAACCAGCGGACAGGGCCTCGCGGACCTCGTCCCGGGGGCCCATTGCCCCCTATTCCCGCCCATCCCATTCCCATCGTCCCAGGGCAGCGATCGACAGAGGTCCCATGTTCGGGGTGCTGCTGGGAGCCCGCCTTGCCCGCCTCTCACGGACCTTTCTCTGACGTGGGCTCGGGCACCCTTGGCTTGGGACAGTGAGGAGGAGGCTGACAGACCTCTAGGTGCTTGCTTACTCCGACTGTGTGTCTGTCCCCTTCTGCATCGCCACCACCTCGGTGCCTTCCCTCGTCAGCCGCTGTCTTGAAAAAGACAGACCGTCTGTGAGCTATCGGAGCTGGGCCGGAGCAAACGGAATCTTGAAGACTCGACTCCATCTCCTCTCGCTTCCGCCCCGTCCTCCAAAATGAAGAGGGCCACAGATCTGCCCTCCTCCCCGCCACTTACCGCCGCGATGGATTTTTTCGAGGGTGCTTGGGTTTGGGTGCCATGGGAACGGAGAAACCCCTGAAGGTCCTGCCCCTTTTCGGCCAAGGCGCCTGCGCCTGCCAGTAACGGTTCGCGGGACGCGCGTGGCGGGCAGTGCAAGAAAAAGTTCAGTGGGCGGGAGGGGCGTCTCCTGCGCGCGGGTCCCGCCCCTAAACTTAAACCACCACCGTCCGTGGGGGGTGCAAATCTTCCATCTCGGTCTCGGACGGTCGCTCGCATGGACGACGGGACCGCTGGCAGGGGCCTCCCCCAATTCACATCTTGCTTTGATTACCAAATTTCAACACCAGAAGCCACCATGCGACGTCTCCCCTCTTTTTCTGACCTGGTTAGCCGGAACTTCAATCTGGAATTGCGAGAGGCGTCCGAGTATGAGGTCATCGTGGGTCGTCACGCCAAAACGGGCTCGTGCAACGGTTGCGGCTCGTACAAGTACGGCAGCTATCTTTTCTGCCCGTTGGAACGGCCACGTCCTGAAAGGCTGGGAGATGCGGCGGTCGACCGTCCGATCCGACGCGCCACGGACCAGCCGCCACGTCCGATCGGGCATTGGCAGGCACACGCACGCACGCACGCAGGGGAAAGGGGGATAAGCCGCGCGAGCCAACCGGGCCGCTGACCTGTCAACTCGACGCAGTCTGACACTGCAGCCAGCAAGCATCATCCCGGCCAATGGGGAGAGCTCACCGGGAGGTACGGCCCCGAGCATCAGCCAAGCTTGACATTTCGTGGAACCAATGATGGGATTCCTCGATGTCCATCGGTATCTTGTGAGACCAGCTGTTTCGGGACGCGGACGACAATCGTTTGAAGCAGAGAGAAGCACTTGGATTGATACGCCGGTCCGAGCAGCGTCGTGCTGACTTGGATCCAGAAACTGCGGCACATATCAACAACCTTGACCTGCCAGAAACGCCCCTGGCTTTCACATCCACAAGACCCCATTTTCTCCGCCGCATCAGCATCCACCGGAACCGACGGCGCAACCGTCAACTTCTGGATAACTGGGCGATTGGTTTAGTGGTATAACGTCTGCTTAGCATGCTGAAGGTCCCGCGTTCGATTCGCGGATTGTCCACACTTTTTGGCGTTCCCATAGCCATCTTTTTGCTAGATCGATCTTGTCGAAGGTGTGAACATCGAGACAAGTGCCTGATGGTCGGCTGTGCTCAGCAAGGACGCTTGCGAGGAGTCGCAGCAGTCCGAAGATGGCGTCACCCGGATCATGGCAGCGTCGTGGTTTAATTGATAGGATACATGGAGATTGGCAGGCCGTGTGTTTCATCGAGCTGCTTGATTGTCGATGCATCACCATCCCCAAAGCTCTGATCGCCCACAAGGCCAGGCCTATGAGATGAAAGGTCATCTCAATGACTGCGTGGCGCAGTGGAAGCGCGTTGTGCTCACATTATGAGAGCCACAAAGGTCCGTGGATCGAAACCGCGCGTGGTCAGCTTTTTGCATTTGTCACGAAGTGCTTGGTTAGTTTCTACTTTTGTTTGTCTGTCGCAAGATCCGAAGTAAGGGCTGGTTCGATGGGCGTTCATCCACGAGTGTCCTAGAGACTAGCATCAAAAGTTCCTGCCTTGCTGTTCTACCAGGTACGTTGAGAATAGAGTCGGGACGGGCCATCAATTTCGAGATGCACCAGGCTCGAAGCATTCAATCGCTTGGTGCTTACTGTGGATGACTCTTCAAGGTGCTTGAACGTCACACCTAACATGCACCATCTGGTCGCCTTCGGCATCCAATGACTTTCAGGCCTTTCCGCATATCTCTAGAACCAGTTGAAATCAACAAGTGCCTACCTACTTCGTGCGTGTAGCCAGGGTTCTGCCCATTCGAACCTTTACTTCGAAGGCAGGGGCAACAATAGAACATGAATCCATCGTGAATGCCTCACATTTTTTTCATGCCTGCCGCGTCTGCTGAAAGCATTCATTGGCCCTGCCAAGCTACTTCAAGTTACAGGAAAGTACAACCATTCCGTGAAGTACATGAGGTTACCTACCGTAGGCTGTCATCTACGTGATTCTACTCCTGCACCATCAGACCCCGATCCTTCGCAAACCACTCCTCGACACCCGCCATCTCACAGGGCATCCCAACTTCGAGCGAAACAAACCGCCAGTTCCCCACCCTGCCTGGCTACTTCCACCATTTGCGCCATCAGAGACTCCAAGTAGGTACGTTGTTGCACAGTCTTTGAGTGGTCATTTTCCCGAAGACTCATAGTCCATAGGCCCACAGCGACCTTTCCAGGGAAGTTGAGACTCTCACATCGACAACATGTCTTACAACTACACTGTTCGCAGCCCTCCAGAGATTCGATCGGCGCTAGGCAGCCACCCAATTCGAACGCCAGAGCTTCTGATCATTGCTTCATCAGCCGACGAGGCGTTGGCGGACAAGGCCAAGCGTCGCCTTCTCGAGCAAGAGGAAGACACCATCCATCGGCGCTCCCGGGAGTCTGCTCCCACTCCGGAGCCCTCCAGTGTTATTCATGTGGGGGAACATGGCGAGGAAAGCATACGAATGGTTGCCACGCTCCAACGTTCAGCGTATGATACAGCGCGCACCGGAGAAAAAGACCAGAAAGCCTAGTGAGGAGGCCCAGGTGGCCAAAAGAACAGCCCCGGAGAACAAGATGCCCTAGAGGCAAGTAGCCATGAAGTTTTCTCTTTACTAAATTGAGCTCGATTTGCATCCAAAGAGGTGAATCTTATGAAACTTGTTGATGGACAATCTGACCCAAGGGTCGTGGGAGTATTGGCGTCCATTAGGTGGCCTGCACTGACTCCTCAGCAAGCACCAAGCAGTCAAATACTTCAAGCCTGGTGCATCTTATATCTGCTAATCCGTCCAGAGCCCAGAAAGACCAAAGCACTGAGCTACATCAGCAGCAATCTTGTAGGCACTGCCTTCGTACTTCATATTGTAGGATTCAAGATGGAGGGTTCATTACATGCCCTGGACGAGACACTTCCCATTGATACCTCAACCTACTCTCCGGCCAGCCACTGCGGCTTCTCTCCTCTAAAGACGCCGCTACAGGCGGCCTCGACACAAGATGCTAGGCCCCCAAAGTAGAACCGCCGTCCCGTGAGACCGGGGCCGTAGTGCGCATATTTCCCTGAATTTGTCATGATGACCTTGGCGGCGCGCGGGATCACCGGCTCGGTGATCATGCACCAGCAGGTATCATTCAGGAAGCGAACTCCAAATGTTTCCAAGACCTCTACCAGCCCGGCCTGGCCGGCCAGCGCGTGAGTGGCGCGTCCGCACGTCACCACCATGGTGACCTCGGCGTGCTTCCTTTTATCCCGGCACAGCGCTGCGAGCTTCTTGATCTCGGCGAAGGAGAAGTGGGGGTTCCCGAGGGAGACGAGGTCTACGGGTTGGCCTGGGTCGGCGCTGTTGAGCTTATCCCAGTAGGGGCTGAGTTGACTTGTGTCCAGGCTGATATATGTGACCGAGGACGTCTTGGTGAGCACGGTGTCGAGCGAGGCGGCCTCGGGCGTGACCCCCAGGATGTGGAACATGGGCATGCTGGATGCCGTTGCAAAGGCGGCGCCGAATGCTTTCAGGTCGTCGCGGGACGGAGCGAGTGCCTCAAGCCCGGCCACAACGGGGATCCGGGTTGGCGCCAGGCTCCCAACCTTGTAGCCCAGGAGCGGGTAGAACGAGTCGTCGATGGTTCGGAAGGCGCGGGCGTCCGTGACGGTGATGCACACGGATGCCAGCCGGTTGACGTCTTGGTGCGCGCCGGCCTCGGGGGCGCGACCGGTAAGGGCGATGGCGATGTCGAGGAAGTCGGGGTACTTGATGGTCCTGGCGCCGAGCACGCTGTTCGCGTAGACGACGGCGTTGGACTCTGCCCAGGCGACCTGGTCGCCGAGGCCCGGCGCCGTGTCGAGCTGGTAGGGCGCGCAAGTGAAGGTTGGGCGGGCGCCCATGTCCGTGTAGGCGGCGGCGAGCTCCCGGGACGCCACGCCGAAGACGGGATCGACGCCCTGCGCCCGCCATCGCTTCTGGTCGATGGACACGGAGTTGAGGGTCGTCGGGACGGCAACCTTACCGCCCCAGGCCCGGAGCCGCTGGGCGAAGGCAAGGGAGCCTGGCCCGGTGTAGATGCAGCCGTCGACGTGGACTTGTTTGACGTCGAGGAGCCGATGGGCCCCCAGCAGCGCGGCCATGCGCAGGATGATGCGCATCGACACCTGGGCCGCCTTGCCGCCCGATCCGTCCAGGAGGGCTCTGTCCGCGGCGGAGAGCTCGACGTCGCGAGCCACCGGCGGCGGCTGCGCTGCCATTGTGCCGGAGTCGGGGCCGGGGCCGGGGAGTTCTGCGGAAGAGACGCGATCACCGTCAATGTGGACGTGCTGGCCGTGTCGTTTCAAGATGGCCTGAAAATCTTCCATGTCCAGCGTCAGAACGGGGATGGCCCTCCCAAAGATATCCTCCGAGATAATGACGCCCAGAGTCAGGATGTCTTCCCGTCTCTGGAAGATGACGGCTTCCGGGCCCTTGCCGTTCAGTAGGAGCTCCAGCATAACGCCGCTGCCTGAGCAGGAGCCGCGGCCGCCCGGGATGACGAGGACAGTGCCCTGGAGGAAGGTCCCGCTCAAGGTGTGGTGGCGGTCGATAATCTCTCCCGTCTGCGGGTTGACGCCGCCCCAGAAGCTCAGCTCGAGGTCGCTTGTAACAAGTTTCCCGGATGTCTTGCCGTGGACATAGGCGGTCCCGTGGAGGACGAAGCCATCCTGCGCGGACGGTTCGGCGGTTGAGCCCATTTGGGTGGGATGTGGCTTGCAAGAGACAGAGAACACTCTCTAGCGAGTCACCGGCTGGACTCAGCTATGCCTTGGGTTTTGACAACCAGGTAGGCAGTAGCAGGTGGATGTCATCGTCGTTGGTGTCAATGATTTTGCATGCTGTATGGGAGGGGGGAAGAATTAAGAAACAGCCCCGATCTCGGATTAGCTTTCCGGGCCGAGTGGGCACAGTGTACGACCTACCTGTGCTACCTGGTAACCCTCATGCCAAGGCCGGAGATGTCGCCTGACACACCATGTAGATACAAGACGCCATCGCGTGCTGTCCGTACCATTCAAGGACTCGGACAGACTTCAACATGAATAATCCCACGAGTCAATGGCAGCCAGCCGACCTTAATTCCGAAAGTACTTCGGCAGTTGCAGAAAGCCGCCAAGTCTCGTAGGAACCTCCCCCCCAGGAACCCTGTTGTCTACATGGCAGCGACAACACCAATGGCAGCGAAAGAACCAGTGGACGAGCGAGGTAAGATGGTCAGGAGAGAAAGCCAAGATTCCGCACATGCCCTACATTAGGTAAGTACCATACAGGTACCTACTGTCAACCACTGGATAGAACCTGGGTTTAGCCGGGTTCGGCCGGTTATACAGGCAGTCTGAATCATCCGCAGTGCCCGTCTGATGGCCAAGACAACCCCAAGTCCCCTGTTATATATGCACTCGGTTCCATCCTTCCGGCGGTCTTCACTTACCACTCTACATCTCCCATAATCTCACTCAAATTTCCCCCCTCCCACACGGCATGGCGTTGCTCGTCGATTTTTACACTGCGAAAGATGGCAGGCAGATGGTCTACTCGGACCTCCTCCGCGAAAACGAGCAACACCCTCTCCAACCGCACATGGCCGTCTGCCAGTACAGAAACGCCAGAGACCTGCGAGCGGTGATCGAAGAGAACAAAGACAAGATCAACCGACGCGGCGGAGTATGGGGCACTCCCCTCCATGTCGCCGTGGCGTGCGACTTTGTCGAGGCTGTCCAGGTGCTGCTCGACGCTGGCGCTGACAACTCGGTACAGCGCGGTCTCCAAGAGTTCGACACCGCCTGGATGCTGGCGGCGAAGCTTGGCCGGAGAGAGATTCTTCGCCGGTTCTGGTCGCGGATCCCGGAGCCTCCAGATCTGCTACAGGTACAGCTCGAACTTGACAACATGCAGTTTGACGAGAACTCAAAGGCCGTCTGCCTCTATGACGCGGCACGGCATGGCCAGGCGGCCACGGTCCGCGACATGCTCGACTGGCAGCCGGACTGGCACATGAAAAGCTTGTCCGGGGCCATGGTAGCGGCGGCCAACGAGTGGCAAGATGAAGTCGTGGCACTTCTTCTCCAGCGCGTCAGCTTTCCCATCATGAGGTTGAATGTCTTCCTCCGTGCCGCCTGTTCCCTCAAGCCCATCCGGATGGGCGGACACCGCGCGGAGGATTACCTCGGCTTCGACGGCGTCCGACAGGAACGCAGGTTGCCCGTATCATCCGTGCCGGGGCAGAGGTCGACGTCCCGCTGGACCGGAGCAAGCGCTGTCTCGTCCACTCCACCGCCAGCATAGCCTTTCTCATCGGCGCTTTGAAAGGCCTCCTCGACAACGGCTTTGACCCTAACCTGTCCGATCCAGTGCATGGCATGACGGCCCTGCACGGTCTCGCGTGGCCAGTCCGCCAGGGGGAGTTAGGGCCGTACACAGACCGACACAATTACGGCGCCGCTCGTCTCCTCCTCGAATACGGCGCCGACATCTTTCGGCCGGATGATCGGGGAAACACGCCCCTGCACTACGCTGCCGCTGGAGCAGATATGCACCTCTTGTCCATGTACGCCTCTGCCGTCGGGCTGAGCATCACGGAGATGGTGGGCCGGGAGACGAAACCACGTCGGAGAGACTGTCCTTCATTGGGCTGCGGTGGGCGGCAAGGCGGACATTATCGAGTACCTTCTTTCTCAAGATTCCCCAGATGCAGGAAAGGACGACTCTGGCAGCAGCATCAGCAACCTGAACTTGCCAAACCGTCACGGGTGGACGCCCCTCATTTGTGCCGCCGTCGGGGATGGTCACCACATCCGCTCAGCAATAGACGCCGTCCGGGCCGTTGAGGTGCTGCTCGACCACGGCGCAGACCCAAACGTCACCACCGCCAATGGACTGAATGTCCCCCACGCGCTGTCCAGGCATCTGGACACGGATCCAGACAGCGCGCTCGGCTGGGTCACCGAGCGGCTTCTACGTTCCATGTCCAGGGCAGACGAGAAGATCCAAGCAAGAGCCAGTCCATGCGCCGACATTGACAAGAGGTGGCAGGTTGCGTCACATTTTCACGGCGAAAGATGCCCGAGAGTCTGCTGGTCTCCGCAGAACGACCCTTGGAAGAGATATGATCATGATGACGGCGACGCTGCTGCAGAGGCGGGGACGCCCCTGCACTGGGCGGCCAGGCATGGCGGGCTGGGCGTGGCGAGAGCCCTCCTCGCCGCTGGGGCTGATTACCGGGTCCAGGACCAAGGGTGCGAAATGTGCGTCCAGTTGGCGTATAAGGCGCGGGGGAAGCTGCCGGACGAGGCGGTTCACGGGTTATCCGACTGATCAGGGAGCAGACCCCTGGAAAGGAGGAAGCACGGAGAGGAGACCTTGGGGCTGACTTGGTAGGTGGGCGTGCCAAACAGTCAGTGCAGTGTTCGGTGTTGTCGTGCTTCATTTCAGCAAAGACTCAACCGTTTCTTGCTTCCCCGTGTTAACCTGGAATGCCAATTTGGCCGGTACATTGAGAGCTCACTGTCTCTTTCCTGCTGAGTTGGTGGTCCACCCAGACCCGAGTTGATCAGTCGCATAGTTGCCAAGTTCAACTGCAACAATGCTACGGCCGTATGGCTGGAACCCTGTCGGAGTGATGAGAAGAAAAGGGCAGGTCGTGGGTCAGGTGGATGAAGGATCTGGTTAATAAGCCAAGTAAAATGCGATTCCAAAAAAAGGCATGATGACAACTTCACGGAGAAGTTCCGTTTTTTTCCATGGAAGGGGGACATCCATCTGTGGTTCAGGCAGGACTGCGTTTTAGTCACGATGCATGCAAACTCCCCTGCATCCGGTGTATGAAGGATTCTCTAATTGCCCAACTATCTGCCAATTAACTTTCGCTGTGCAGCGTTGGCAAATTTCATCTTTCGGAGCTCTCAATTTCACGTATGCATTGATGGCGTCTATTTCAACAAGTGAAAGCCCATCTATTCTACAGAGAATAGCAGTTCATGAACCAGAGAAGTAACTCAACTGCCGAATGAGGTCGATAGATGATTCTAAGGCTAATAGCCTATTACGCTGTAAAGTATGCAGCTGCAGTCTTCCGAAGAATGCATCCAGCAGGGGGCTTTCTGACCTGGCATCCTAGGCCCCATAGGGCTTAATGGCCGTTGTTAGGGCTGATGTCAGAACGAACGACGGAACTTTAGTCACTGTTCTCTCCCCTCACAACAGCACGAATCACGTCGGCTCAAAATGGAGTCCAACCCTGGCAAATGTCCAGGCACTAAATGCACGGTCACCACGCTGAGCATGGCAGAACGCGATGCAGGGTACGAGCCCAGTCTTTGCCCCTGATAGGGCGTCCAAACGAGGGCCAAGACCTCTCGCTTGACTCTTCCGGAGAGGAAGGTTTGCTACGACAGCATCACTTGACAGGAGGCCTGACTCTAGGCGCCAAGCGAGACAACTCGACGATGGACGTTGTGACGCCCAGTGAAGACTGCAAAGTATATATGCAGTCGAATGTCTCCTCTGAAGTTACAGTGGCAAAGCAGTCGAGCACCCATCAGCTCAGCAGATCCCTCCAGGTCACTCATCCATTGAACAAGATGCGTTCCGCCCCCTTCATTCTCCCTTTCGTTGCTTCTGCAGCTGCAGCTGCTGTCAACACCGGCAACCCGACTGCTGTTGAGGGTGGTCTTCCTCTTCCTCTCGGTGAGATCGGCTGGGAGGGCGTTGTCACTCCTGGTGGCCCTTCCGTGAAAGTTTGGGGCGCTAGCTTCGAGGTAAGCATTGTTACGAAAGAGGAAGTTGAACCTGAAGCTAACACGTTTTGCCTAGGACATCGAGGCCAAGATCCGCGAGGACTACCCCGAGTTTTCGATCTACGAAGAGGAAGAGCAGACTGGTCCCGAGACCTCACCCGTTCCCGAGGTCGTCACGCGTGCTGCTCTCGAGAAGGTTCGTGCTTCTGTTGCTCCAGCTGTCCAAAAAAAAAATAGCATTTGCCCGCACGCAATCTCTGACTCAACCTGCAGCGTCAACGCTACTGCGATCCGCGGTTCGGAAGGGTCATGCCTCACTACATCGACCAGTGCATCAGCGCTCTGAGGAGGATCAACGGAAACAACTGCTGGGCCAGAGCTCGCCACTGCATACGCAACCAGTGCATCAACGGAGGCGCCGTCGGCATGTGCAACGACAACCACCATGACATCAACATCCCCTGCACTCGTGTCGCCGACATGGCTGCCAACATCAGGCAGAACTGCTGGGAGGTCGACACTGCTTGCAAGGCTGGCCAGGGCTGCTGGGGCGAGAACCACACTACCTTTGGTCAGCTCTTCGACGCTGGTGGATTTAACGTCATCGTGGGCCAGTGTGGTGAGTCCCGCCTCATTCACGAATCTAGATCAGGTTGCTGACATTCAACATAGGCTTCTTTGGCAACGGACAGCGCCCTGTCAAAGCCTGAGGTGTGAAGCCTCCACGCGGAAATCGACTCGACGCCCAGCCTGGTTTGCACTTCTTGATTCAGGACGCTGTTGTGGCCAAAACGAGTCATATCCTGAACGTTTTTAGGGTGACTGACTTCACCAATTTTTCTCTTCTTGGGCGTTGAAACGACCTGACGTTGCGCTTTCCTGTCTCTCGTTGGAATTGGCATATGTAGCCCATGGCGTTCTTATAAGAAAGCCTTCGAAGGACAATCTTCAGCGCTGTTTGCCCATTCAAGACAGCGACCGCTTTGCGTCGTCGGTGACGGGTTGGATCCCGTTTAGATACCACGGTGATGACACCTCATGCATGAGTTGATGTCGATTGGGGGACGAGATGATGAGAAGTACAAAAAGTGACTTCCGGAACGGGGAATTGAACCCCGAGCCTGTCGGCGCTCCACATGAGAGCGACAAATGTTGACCATTACACCATTCCGGACTGACTTATGCTGTGCTGGCTGCCCAAAGGCGTCACAGCACTTCAAACCAGCGGGTCATGAAGATCAGATCACCGTATCCCAGACAAGGAGACTGGACTCAAAGAATGAGGTGGGCTTTGGAAGCATGCATTTGGTCCGCTATTGGCATAATACTCGAATCTACGAAGAGCGAATAGCCACCGAACACGGTTAGTACACCTAGACACCCCGCAAGCATGGCATCGTTCCGGCCTTGACATAAAGTGGACAACTCGCGAACCATATGTAGTCAGCAGGATTGTATGACTACAGGACAGCTTCTAATGGTCTAAAAGATGCTCGAAATATGTACAGGTCTCCCTGTCAAAGCCATAGAGACCTTCGAGAAGGTAAGGCCCCCGTTTAGTTGGCCGCACCATAGTCGGCACCAGACTGCCTGCAGTAGTACTCCCACTCATCACCACCAATGTGCTTGGCAGGAGAGTTGCAAACGAGAACATCGCCGCGGTAGCTCTAGCGATGGGAGGGCCACAGGTCAGCAAATCGCCGTGTCGACATCTGGAGAAGGACTTACGGTGCTGCAGTCGGGGCACTTGTCCCACTGCTTATTGCCGGTGTTGCGGGCCCTGTACCTGTTGCAGGCAGCCTGGGTGGCACCGGGGTTCTAGAGCCGTTTAGCACATGGCTTTTCTGGTGGGCGCCCTGTAATCTCACCTCGATGGCGTATTCGTTGACCCCCTTGAAGGCGCGGTCACGGCAGGTGGCGTAGTCGTGGAGGTCAGCAACGACGCTGCGCATAGTCAGCAAATAGTTCTAAGCGATGCTTCGTGGTTCGAGAAGCCGCAGAGAGTTGAAGGGGGCTTACACCGAGGCGGCGGTGGCAGTAAGGAGGATGGAGAACTGCATTTTGGCGAGTGAGATGTTGAGATGTGAAGAATGAATGATGTGAAGACTGCGTACAACGAGTTGCTGTGTGAAGTGATGGAGAATTCTCGTGGTCTTGGAGGCGGAAGGCATTCATACTTATACCCTAAAATCCAGTGAGTGCTACGACTGACCAACTGACTTGTGGGCTTACCCGTCGGATCTGCTTGCGGTTATTCCAACACGACATTATCGCCGGGCCCAAGCCGGGCCCAAGACATACTGTGAGAGCTCGGCGTTGCCGACAGGCAGTCCTCGCAAGCATCGACTACCGCTGAATTCTCAGTCAAGTGACCTGACCTTGTCATTCTCAGATAGAGTCTTGACCCACGATGATCCGCCACCCCACCGGCAACTGAATGTTGGATTTTTACATGAGATATGCCCAGTTCAGCATAACATGCTGACTCGTCTCACTGCACGTGTAGGCAACCTGCCAATGGCTTGGCATCCGGGGACCACTGAGTCCCCGTTTCTCCCCACGCAGGCTATAATCGGCGAGGTCGACGTCCGGGTCCTGTGAGACTTCACAAAAGCCATGACTCGGCCAAACAACTTCAACGGTCAACTTCTCATCATGACTCGCCGAACCCGAGCCGGACGCCGTATTAGGAAACCGCTGCACGTCACTGAGTTGATACAAGCCTTTAATGCCCGAGACTACCTGGATGGATGTATGGAGCCGGGTAGCATTGCCGGTCACAGAACAAGGCGATCCATGTTGTCATAGTGGGAGCAGCACTCAAGCTGCCAGATTTGTCGCGGGGATGTCTCAAAGCAGCCAGGTTAGTATCTGGGAGTCTTCCGCATCGGACTGTCTCCGTCTTCGATAGCATATTCATGAATGAAGCGTTGATTAACACGGCTCTTCGGCACAGAGAATGTCGGCCATCTTCAGCAATGCTAGTCGGCCGAGTCATAGACCTGGTGACGCGAGGGCTACAGGGTACCAAGAGACTTGATGCGGCGGATAGAGGGCCAGGCAGCCACTCAATCATGGTCAAGATCGCCATGTAACAACTGTGGGGGCGAAGGTCTATGGACCGTGAAATGTGTGATTCAGGGCAGAGGCGTGGATACTCAAGACCGGCCAACATTAAAATTTATCTCGGGCACTCCGAGTCCAAGCAAATACGAGTGACTGCATTCACGACTAGTCAGTTCTCCTCAAGATAAGCATGTCTCAATTTGAAGTCAGGCAATTCTGTCATCAGAGACGGACACACGAGGACGGGTTTGTGGACCTGAACTATAAAGCTGTTGTTGCCTTCTGCTTAGCGGGCCTGGATTTGCCAGACTCACATCTCCTTTCAATCTCGCTCACTTGATCACTTTCACTTGGTCGGATCCTCACATCTCTACAAAATGCAGTTCTCTACTTTCGTTGTCCTCCTCGCCACTTCGACTGGGTAAGTTGCCTGACAATCTCTCGTCAAGATTTGCTCTGGGAGAGACACCTCTCAAAGCTCATCATGCTGACTGCACCGTTCGCGAGAAATAGTGTCATGGCCGACTTGCACAACTACGCCACTTGCAACAGCAACATCCAGCCCGTCGGCAACCCCAATACCTGCAACAAGAAGCGCGACCTGTCTGGCGAGGAGTTGATCACCCGGGCCCGTAGCCGCATCTTCGGTCGCGCCTACGGCGATGTGAGTACCTCTTCTGGGAGTTATTCTTCCACATCAACGTAGAATTCTAACGAATCCAAACCAGAACGCCGCGGCCACTCGCAAGGCCTGCGCTGCCTACCGCAACCGTAACACCGGCAACAAGATGTGGGACAAGTGCCCCGACTGCACTACCGTAAGTGGACCTGTCTCTAGATTCCTAGGCACAAATTCTAATCCAAGTATTCATGTAGGGCCAGAGGAGCACCAGCAACCCCAACTACTGCGTCGTTACCTGCGAGTCTCGTGCGGGACACATTGGTGGTGATGAGTGGCTTCACTACTGCAGGCAGGCCGGTGCCGACAGCAGCGACGCCTACTAGTTAGATGCAGAATTTGTGGGCTTCTGTACACACTTGAATACTTCTTCTACTTAACTTGCTTCACTCTCTTTCACATCACCTGAGTCCACGATAACAAGTTCCAATCGGTGATCAGCTGGGAGTACATGTTTGATCACGGCTTCTGTGACTTTCCCGTTCAACGAAGCCATGGATGTGATCGGCATTAATGCTATACAATGCTACTCGCGGGAGTGAGGAGGTAGGAAGATTGGCATTGACACGGGTTGTGCTGTTAATGGCGCCACTAGCAGCACGCTGGCACTTCTATCATTCACAGATCGCGGGCTACGGGATATTGCGCGATTGCAAGCGCCAGTTGGTCAAATAACTCCTAATTCGTCGGATGTTCTGATGAGGGTCGGTGGAGTATGGTCTGGATCTGCCGAGATCAGCGAGCCTCCCTTGGGTTTTGGCGCAGGTATTTCGACCTAGCAAGGATCCAAGGCTGATCTACCTTCGCCATCAGAGACTTCTCCATCAAGGAAAATAATGTGGCATTTCGGTTTGACATCAAGACATCAAGACAACTGTGGCACATGTGGTCTGGCTGGGGCTGGGCCGCCGCTGGTTGTGTTGGCAGGGAGATGCCGGTATTGGATCATCCTCTCTTGACCTCCCGTCTTCAATGATGTCGATGGGTGACTGGAGAGCACTTGCCGCTGCTCAGTGGGCAACGTCGATGGCTCTTGCAAGAACCTGATGGTAGACCGTTCATCTCTTGGACTGACAATCATCGTGACGTCGGTGTTGCGTTGTGGTGATGTGATGGGTATCGGTGCAGTCACAGCAAGGAATGATCCTACCGACAAACTTCAGTCAGTTGGTATAGTACGTTGACGCTTTGAGCAAGAACTTTCCGGAGAGCAAACGTCTGATTGCATTCTGCCTGGCGAAGAGGCGACATGACGGTGGCGGGAATCGGTGATGTCAAAAATCAGGTCATTTTTGTCGAACGTACTCGAGAAACAAAAATTGACGGTCGGTTGGTTGTCTGCAGACGGGAGCTTCTAAGATGGAATTATTGGTATTGCCTGAGCACACTCGACCCGTGATAAACGGAATCACCCGCTTGGAATCTGCGACGCATTGCCAGACCGCCGCCGGGGCCGGACGACAATAACACAATAGATCTCCTGGAGACGCAAGATCAGGCGAGCTGATGTGGGGAGTATTGGCGCGGGCAAAGTTCCACTGCCGGCGGAATGGGCTCGACTGCGTCCAGCAGAGCAGGGGATAGCGGTTCGGGAGTGGAGGAGCAATGGAGCTGTGGCGGCGCCGATTCGGCCGGGTCGTCGCCTTGAAATGAGTGCCTCGACTGAAGTTGCCATAATTGAAGCCGCTGTTGCTCATCGGGCGAGAGACGGCCCGCGCTCGGGCATGGAAGTGAAAGAAGCGGCCGCCACCAACGGCAGAAGACCAGCACCTGATGCTGATCCATGCCCTGATGTTCAAAGAGTCAGCTCATCCCGCGTATAACCAAGATTGGGTTTGCCTCGTTTGCCTCGGTCTCCGATGCCGGCGCGCCAGCTCCGAGCGCACAACCTCCTCCAACCGCCAAATCGAAAGTGACGACAAAAGAGCGGACATGAGATGGGTGCTTCACACCCTCGGCTAGCGCCGACGCCGACTGGAACTTGGCTCGCGGTGCGTCAAGGTTCCTGCAGGCAAAGACGGGAGCATTGGCACTGGCGTTGGAACGGTGGCGGCCCGAGAGTCCCTGTTGCTGCGCTGCCCCTGGTCTGTGTGACTGTCAAGTGTCAAGCGGACTGGACGGGGGCGCACGGCGGCGGCCGGCTATTAGCGCGGGCAAAATCGCTCATTGGCGATGGAGATTATCTGATGGATCAGATAACTCTAACCCCGGTCCCTTCGAGACCAAAGACCACCCACCAACCAAGCCGACCCCCCCTGATGCGGTCCAGCCCCCGATGCTATCCTCCAACGGGAAATCACCGTCACGCCCACCGCCGCAGGCGAGGAGGGCCCAACTTCGACAAACGGGTCCGTGGCGTCCAATCGAGCTTGCTGTGCCACATGCCGCCGCTCGTGTTGGGTCGTCCGACGCACGTAGGCCCTGCGGCAAAACCGGCACACACGCACCATCACTTCGTCGCTCGTCGCCCCAACGCGGGAGGAGGCAAGCGAGGCGCGCGAACTGGACTGCAGGTGGCCCCATCATGACTGGAATAGGAACAGGCCGGAGCCAGGGGTGGACACAGAAAGTCTCTGCACTGCACCGGGGGCGGCATGCATGCAGCATGGCCCAGGCATCTCTCCGTGGGTGAGCTGAAAGGAGCCGAGGACCTCGTTGGACCTGCAGCAGATGGGAGTTATTTACTTAAGGCCCGACAGCCCCCCATTCATCCTCCTGTCCTGCCCCTTCCTCGTCACACCACTCTCGCTCAGTCAACAGTCAAGCATTAATACAGCTGCCCTTTCAACCCTCCAGCTTTCCACTCGTTCAACGAAAGACCACCACATCACCGCCAAGATGAAGACCACCTCCACCGCTGCCGCCGGCGTTCTCGCCCTCGCCGCCCTTGTCTCGGCCCAGTCCCGTTGCGCCGTACGTCACATTAGCAACACCTCCGCATCGGACTACAGCTGACATCCCCCGCAGATCGAGTGCTTCCAGAGCGTCATCACCGAGCACCCTCCCCTGACCTGCACCGAGGAGAACATGTACCTCTGCTTCTGCAAGAGCACTGAGCTCCAGAACTACTTCATCGACTGCGCCTACGACAGCTGTGCCACCGACTCTGAGGCCGCCATCCAGTTCGGTGTCGGTCTGTGCTCTGAGCTCGGTGCCCCCATCACCGTCACTCCCCGCGTCTCGGTATGTCCAGCCTGATATTCAGAGAACTTGAAAGACATTTAATGCTGACTCGTCTGCCAGACCACCGCCGTCGCTGTGCCCACCACCACCCCCGCCGGCGTCGAGACCACCTCCGAGGCCCCTGCCGCTCCCACCACCACCCCCGCCGGCCAGACCCTGATCACCACCACCTCTCCCGCCGCCCAGCCCACCGAGTCCGAGGCCGGTGCCGAGTCCTCCGCCGCCTCCGAGCCCAGCCCCTCCTCCGAGGGCAGCTACCCCGTCCCCAGCGGCGGCGCCCAGTCCAGCTCTTCCGCCGCTGCCCACGCCAGCTCCTCCGCTCCTGTCGTCGCCCCCTCGGCCAGCACCAACGGCACCGCCGCCCCCTCCACCACCCCTGTCCCTGCTGTAAGTTCTCTCCTCGAAACTGCTCTTGACGAGCTGATCCTGACCCAAACAACAGGGTGCTGCCTTCACCGGCGCCTCCGGCCTCGTCGCCGCCGGCGTTGCCGTCCTCGCCGCTCTCTTCTAAGCGTCCGCACCAGCGACGTGCCTCGTGGCGCTCAGCAGCCAAACATGTCCTTGAAGCCAGCGCTCGGGCCCCATGATAGATGGGCCTGCTAATGTGGAAGATGTCCTGTAATATTCGTAATTAAGCCATGGACCATGGCGCTTTCTTGTAGAGGTTTAGACGCTTGAATGCCATTGCAGATCGAGGCCCCTTTTCTTGTTTGATGAACCCTTCAAATATCTCATCTGGGTGAATTGTTAAACCGTCTGGACACACTGCCAGGCGACGCGTCCGTTGATGCAGTCTGCCTGTCCCTATTTGGCCCACCTTATCAACAGCCAATTTCCCTGCGGCCTCGGCTACGGCAAGCCGCATGATGGTCCCGCCCGGCCAATGCCAAGAAAAAAAGGCCTCACAAGACCCCTGGGCCCTGGGGGCCTGGGTGGGCTGACCCGAAGGAGCCGAGACGACCAGGTTGTTGCCTGTGGAGGAGGATCTGATTGTTGGAGCAACCGAGGCTTTCCGACGACGACACGGAATACCAGAAGTCTAAAAGTCCCCCAGGCCCTAGAGGTCTTTGACTTGGGCTGGATGGAGTACCAACTCGTGTCAAGCGAGAAAGGGTCTTTCCACCAAATTTGGCGCCGAGCTGGCGACCCTGGGCGGCCTCGCTCAACCTTAGGTCATGAGAGCGGCAGCACATTCTTGACAAAACTCCCCAGCGCCTGGGAGATGCAGGATTTGGAACCTCATCATGGCTGCAGAGCTTGAGTCGGGTGTCAACAGCGACAACCTGAGTCGTGCGAGATGAGCGGACATGAAGATCTCGCAAGATCTCTATCCTGCCTGATCGTTTTGCACGTCGAATGGACAAGACCCGAGGATCAAGTCAGCAAGAAGTGCTTTCCAGACGGGGTTGAGGTAAAGTCCATCGTGTTCTCTGGCATAAAGGTTCTCTCATTTCATCATTACAGCCGACTGTTCCTTGTCACCAAGTGCCCTCGAACGGATCAGTCGTGCATAGTCTCTTTGAGGTCTTCCCTAGCTCTCCTTGTGTATTACCAGACCTCGTCGATCCGCTGCGCCCTCATTCATCCCAACCATGTGCCCTTTGTGATTCCAATCCCATGTTTCCCAACGCCAAGCGCCCAATTTTCCCCATGTATTGCTTGTCGAGTTGCAATCTCTTGTGCTGTGACCCCTTGTGTGATGCTTCTTCTTGCCTTCTAGGCTCCGTCTAAGCCTGGCGAGTAGGAAGCTGTCCGTCGGCGCAGAAAATCATGATGCAAGCGCCGTTGGGGGGCGTGCAGATGCCGCAGCTGGGGTTGCAGCAGACCTCGCCAGCTTCGCAAACATTCTCGCCGCACTGGGCACCCTCGGCGGGAGGAAGGGGCAGGCCGGTGGTGGCGTACGTCGGCTCAGGAGTCCTGATGGTAGGAGTGGCCGTGAAGATGGTTGGCTCGGCAGTGATGACGGTAGGCTCGGCGGGAAGAGAGGTGTTGATCGGGAGACAGACGGCCTGGCCCTTGATGACCTCACAGGTGGTATTGATCTGACAAAGAACCGCGGCGCAGGGGTTGATGTCGTCGGGGCCATCGGGGATGGCGCTGGCCACGGCAGTGTGACGCGGGTCCTGAACGTAGGGGAACATGAAGGTGGCGTGGACGGTAGTGACGTCCTCCTGGCGCTGCTGCAGGCCGTTGTCCGCGAAGGGAAGGGCGAGAGCGGGAATTGCCATGGCCGCGAGGAGGCCGGCGGTGCGGAAGGAAACCATAGTGGTTGAGCTTGGGGGTGTAGAGGTTGGGTTGTTGGTTGGTTGGTAGTGGAAGCAAGGGAAGTTCGGTGAAGGGAGGCCGAGGGCTGCTTGGTGAAAGATCTGAGTTGGATGAGGGTAGAAGAGAGGATGGAGGGAAAAAGGTTTGAGAGCCAGGCAATTTATAGGGCCGCCAGGAAGCCAGTGAATTTGCAGGTGCGAGGTGCAAGTGCAGGTAGGTACTGTTGCCGTTGCTCGGAATGCGCGTACCTGCCGCGGGCTCCTGCCAATTCACTTGTTGCCAATCAGGTCAACTTTGAAATTCACTTTAAATCTCCAGCCAACAGAACTGTTGCTTCTCAAACCTCGCGTGGCCAGGTGGATTATCCTGCGTGACGATGACAGGTGCAGATCGTCGAGTTGCAAGACATTATCCGCGCATTTACTTGGACCCTCGACGCCATGACGATGAGCCTAGCCGTTTGCATCGCTTTTGGAATGCTGGGCTAGGAATGTTCAACGGCTTCGCCCGAAGGACGGCCGGCGGGCTGAGTCTCAGTCAGACATTGGAGGCTTGGCCGACGGAAGAAAGTGTCTTGGAGTCTGCAGATCAAGCCCCGAAGATGGGAAGGCAGGTTGCAAAGCCCCACGATTACGAGGATCTTGAGTGAAGCTCAGACATGAGGGTGTCAATTGACGAGAACGGAACTTTGGCGTCTGTCAGGGTCACAATGGTCACAGGTCGATTGTGCGAGTGACAAGACAGGTCAGCATCTCAATGACAGACTCTGAACAGCCACTGATATTTACCGCTCTAAATGACCTTGTAGAATGACCGCAAATCCGCATACCACTTCCCATTCTGTAAAGTTCGACGAAACCCTTACGCGGCCCAGCGGAAGGCAGGGTGCCTCCAGTCGAGGTCTTGGATCTGTTCCTCCGTCAGGCCCGTCAGTTCCTCCTCGACCGACCGTGTCGCGCGCTTCTTGTTGTCCCTCTTCATCCACAGCAGCGTCAGGGTGCTGAGAAGCAGGATCGTGCCGGACGTGGCAAGGTTGAGTCCGTTGCCGATGGGGTAGTTGGGACCATCCCAGCGGAGGAAAGACCATGTAGAGATGAGACCACCGACGTTGCCAAACATGACTATCACGCATCTGTTAGCCAGCTGTTTTTTTCGAGGAAGAGTTGTGTGAAGACTCACCATTGGTTCCGATAGCGCTAGATCGGGCCGTGTCACTCAGCACGTTGGCGCTGACCTGGGCGTTGGTGATAGGACCGAAGGAGAAGGCAGCACTGGCGATGATGAAAGTCGCTCCGTACCGGGCCTGAGGGTTGGTGGTGCCGAGGAAGATGGCGTAGCCAAGCATCATGAAGGGCGCGCAGCCAATCATGAAAATCTGGCGCCTATCCAACTTGTAGGAGAGCATGGGGACAGCGAGGGTGAAGAAGGCGCCGACAGCGTAGGGGGGCACGGTGTAGAGCTGCTGCTGGATGGTCGTATATTGCGGGTAGATTGTCCTGACGATTGTGGGGGCGAAGAAGGCAAGACCCTGGACGGTGATATTGTCGAGGAGGAAGATAAGGGACGTTGACAGGGTGATAGGGCTGATGATGCCGCTGATGAGCTTGGACTTGTCGATGGTGTCGAGAACCTGGGTCGTGCCGATGCGCTCCGACTTGACGCGGGCGATGGCGAGGTCCTTCTCCTCCTGGGACAGCCAGCGGGCGGTCTCGGGGCGATCGGTAAGGGTGACTGGGGAAGAGGTCAGCAGGTGTCGCTAGGTACCTAGGCGGGCGCGCCGGGGAGAGCTTACAGAAGGAGATGAGGGCGAGGATGACGGTAATGATACCCTCGATGGCTGTGGCAAGTCAGTCAGCACCATTGCTTTGGACACGTCTCGTGAGCCTGTAACCTACCAAAGATCATCTGCCAGCTGTGGAAGCGGCCAAAGTTATCCAGCGTCAGGATAGCGGAAGCAAGCAAACCGCCGAATGCACCAGCCAGCGGCGCCATGACAATGTACAGGGCCAGACGGTAGACGAGCTCAGCACGGCGATACCATCGCGACATGTAATAAGCAATGCCCGGGAGCATGCCTGCCTCGAAGATGCCGAGAACAAATCGAACGCCGCACACCTGGGCCTTGTTGCTGACGAGGGCGGTGAAGATGGAGACAAGGCCGAAACCGAGACTGGTTAGGGGAATGAACCAGCCAGGACCCATCCACTTGCAGAGGATATTTGCGGGAATCTCGAAAACGATGTATGAGACGTAGAAGACGGAGAGGACGACGTTATAGTCGAGGTTGACGAGGCCGAGGTCGGCTTCGAAGCCGGCGAGGCGTGCATTGCCTGGGGATGTCAGCGGTGATACTAGTGGCCGAGGGGAGAGAGCCACCTACCAATGTTTGCCCTGTCGATGAAGCAGAAGAGGTAGAGGAGGGCGACAGTCGGGACGATCATGAAGTCGATCTTGCGCCGCAGCTTGGCCTCGGCGCGGGGGTCAAACTCGATCAATGAGTGGCCGTGCCTGCGGGATTGGGGTCAGTCGTCTGTTGTGCCTTGTGCAACCAATGTTGCCTTTGGCTGTGCGGGGGAGGCGCATACTGGTCCGTGGCCATCTGGCCCTTCTCGGCGGCGTGGGAGACCTTTCCGACCTCATTGTGCTCAGACTCGATCACTTCGGCTTGAGGATGCATGATGATGTCGCGTCCCGAGGTCGAGGACTGGTGTTCTGCTGGGAGTGTGACAAGGGTAGAGGAAGAGGTCGCGGAGTGGCGAGATGTCGAGGGAGAGCTTGGGAGAGAAAGGTGCAGATCAGGCGGCTCTTATGTACGGGGCCGACGGGGGGGGATGAACGTGCGCTACGAACCTTGGGATCATTAAGGTTGTAACGTGATGGGGTCTGGGGAAAGGTCGGGGGTGAGGAGGAAGCGGAGGAGGAGAGTCAGAGTCAGGGATGTGATGGGCGGACAAGGTCAGGCCTGCCCCCGCACGAATCTGGGGTATCGAGTGGCCCAGACCGGGGCTGGCCAGGGGCCGGGTTGTCTTCCTCGAGACGCGGGGTCGGCATTTGGACGCGGAGATACTGGGGGGTCGCAGAGGAACGCGACGCTGGCTAGCCCCGTCGTCTGGGTTGCCGACGCTGGATGCCGGATGCGTGGGTGAGGGCCGAGCGTTCCAGCCGGGGCCCAATCATCTCGATCATGAGGATGGGCGGCGCGTGGCTAAGCGTTCTTCCTAGGGTGGTGTCCAGTGTTGGGGGTGGGCAGCCAAGGCAGCTGAACGGCGCCGGACTTTCGGGTTCACCGGGGGAGGCCGAAGGAGGCTCTGAATTATTGGACGTGGTGTACCGGTGGCATGGGAATCGAGGTGCAGTAGGGAGTTGAGGCTCTGGTTGTTGAGTGTGGTACAAGTGTTACCATTATCAATGAGGTGGGATGTCGTCGACGAAGGCTATGGCAGTGCTACCACAACCCTTCCGACGACCCCGGCGTCGGCCAACTTTGCGATCGTCTCTCCAGCTCTATCGAGGCCCACAACCTCCACTTGCGGTTTGATGACGCCCTTGTCCGCTTGCTGCAACAGCTCGACCATTTCTTCCTCTGAGCCCACCATGACCCCCTTGATCGTCAGAGCTGCAGGCCACACGTTAGCTCACACACACTTCTCACTGTCAGGACCGTCAACTCACCCTTTCGCACACATGTCATGACGGAGATGGGGATCTCCAAATCATCCTTTGGCAGCCCAACACACGCAATCGTGGCCCTGCTCCTCGCCAACGACGGCGCAATCTCGAATGCTTCCCTCGTTCCCGGGACAACGATCACCGCGTGCGCCCCCTCGCCTGTCAACTCCATCACCTTGGCGGCAACATCTCCATCCCGGTAGTCGATGTACGCCTCAGCCCCCGAAGACAGGCTCAACTCCCTCTTCTCCTCTCCGGCATCAACCCCGATGACCCTGAACCCACGCATCCTCGAGGCGATCTGCACGCCGATATGCCCCAGGCCACCCCCTGATCCAAGAATCACCATCCAGTCCCCTCTTGTCGTGGCACTTTCGACAGCGGTCATGGCACCCATCATGGTGAGTCCAGCACAGAGCAGCGGCGCTGCCACTTCGCCAGGCACTCCCTCCGGAATCTCCGTGACATACCGCGGGTCAGCGACAACATACTGCTGCAGTGTCCCGGGACATGTCCGCCCGGTGTTGCTCTGGCGGGGGCAGTTGTGTCTGAAGCCGGCTTTGCACGATGCACACTCATTGCATGACCTGAAGAGCCACTTGACGCCGACTCTGCGACCAAGTATCGACGGGTCCACGTCCTCGCCGTGCCTGACGACGGTGCCGACGCCCTCATGCCCGATGGTACGATCGTAGGACCCCCAGCCATGCAGCGCCCGCACCTCGGAGGCGCTGGCAATGAGTTAGCCCGACTGACATGGTTCGATACTCTGCAGGCTCACCAGATGCCGGTGTGACTGAGTTTCACGAGAATCTCGCCAGGTCCGGGTGTATCGACAGGCACATCTCGGCGCAGGCTGATCCGCGCATTGGGGCCGGGACTTTCCAGGACGGCGGCATGCTGCAGTGTCGCCGACGCCATTTCATGTGCGTACGAGTCGGTAAAGTGTTGAAAAGATTGCTCGACGCCCGATCAAGGCGCCTTTCTTGATTGAAGTCGTTGACAGAGGCGGCTGCCCCTGGGCATTTGTGTCAACACCATGGATGGAGGAATGTCAAGATGAGATGACCAAACACGGCGATGCAATTCGCCGCGAGGAGCCCCAGAAAAGGGGGGAAACCCGCCCGGCAGTGCCTGGCGGCAAACCGTCGCCCACTTCGCGGCATCCTTGCAGCGTGGATATCGTATCACGAGTCACCCCCGACTCCCGAACGCGGGGAAGACTGAGATACGGGCAATGTTATCGGCTTGGTAAGAAATGCGACCAGAAGCCGATTTCTGCCCCTGTAGCTTATGAATATGCTGCCCGCAGCTAGAGACGCTGACACTGACAGCTTGAGCACCGGCGTCAATAAGTCCAGCGCATGACTCGGGTTCACGAGCCAAGCGAGCCTCATCCCCAAATCCCGACAATCTCAGCCGAAGGCAACAGACCCCGCATCAGATATCCACCGTGGAGCACAGCCAGGGGCAC
Source organism: Plectosphaerella cucumerina (assembly GCA_020746995.1). Taxonomy (NCBI): domain Eukaryota; kingdom Fungi; phylum Ascomycota; class Sordariomycetes; order Glomerellales; family Plectosphaerellaceae; genus Plectosphaerella; species Plectosphaerella cucumerina. Next base: position 1,036,265 of record JAGPXD010000007.1, read on the forward strand.
TGTTGGCCCCCAAGACGACCACCGCGTCACGCTCCCCACGGGGAACGAAACTCGACTGACTGAAGTCGAACGCGCCGACTGACCTCAGCACCATCGAGCGATCTGCCTTTGCAACCGAACAGACGAACACCTAGCGAACGAGCGCCCATGGTTTAGGATCGACCCCTGACAGTACCGGCCTGCCGAGGCTCAACTTTCCACCCTCAGGGACTCTAGGACCGAGGCATTACCAGGCCATGTCTCCCATCCTCCCTCCGTTGTCCCCTGGAGCCGCACACTCACCTCTCGCCCGCGGAGCCGCTCAAAGCCCCGAACCCCCAGCAGGAGGAAGCCCCCAGCCGCTGACCCTAAGAAGCCCAAACTCGGGTGCCGGAAGTCCCGGGCCGGAAGGTTCAGAGAGAGACTCACCTGCCATCGACAACCTCTCCCTGAGACGACACAATAGCCAACATGAACCCCCGTCAGCAGAAAACAGCGCCAAACCTCCTCCTAAAGGCTGCCAATCTCAACCTCACCCCCAAAAATCCGGCAAGGTGAGAAGAAGACTCCAGCTCGCCTGCGCCAGGTGTCGTCGGCGCAAGACGAAATGTACAGGCGAGCTCCCGACATGCAGCCACTGCCTGAAAGCCCGTGTGCCATGCGTGTACAAGATCACCCGCCGGCCACCGGCCCCTCGGACGAACTACATGGTCATGCTCGACAAGGCCCTGCTGAAGATGGAGGCGCGGATCCAGAGGGTCACCTCGAAGAACACGCCTCCCGTCAGGTCACGGATGTCCCAGCCGCCGACGTGCCAGCCCTCGCCGGCTAGCGAGGACGAGCATGATTGTGAAGCATTTTGGCATCCCGACTGCGAACCTGAATGGGGCCAGAGGCGTGACAGTTCTGTGGCTCCGACGATGGAGGACCGTGCTGCCGCTCCCAGGACGGACTTCATGCTGGAGGGGTCTGAGGCGCTGCCTCCTGTGGAGATTCAGGAGCATCTGTCCAAGATCTTCTTCACTCATGTCTATGGCCAGCCGTACTTTCTACTGCACAAGCCGAGCTATATGGCCAAGCTGAGGTGAGTCTCCTCCTTACCCACCTCGACACCACGACTGACCCTCCAGGGCCGGATGCCTCCCGCCCGTGCTGGTCCTCACCGTCTGCGCCGTCGCAGCCCGCTTCTCAGCCCACCCACACATCGAAACAGTCCCCAAGTTCCTCAGCGGCGAACGCTGGGCCTCTCGCGCAAGACGCATCTGCACCACCCGCCTCGACCGCCCCAACCTCACACTCGTCACCTGCCTCGTCCTCCTCTCCCTCCACGATTTCGGCACCTGTCACGGCGCCCGCAGCTGGGCTCTCGGCGGCCAAGCCATCCGCATGGCCTTTGCCTTACGACTGCACCGCGAAGACGGCCACAAGCATAGCTTCGTCAACGGCGAGATCCGCAGGCGCATCATGTGGGCGTGCTTCATCATCGACCGCTTCAACTCGTCCAGCACAGCGCGACCGATCTTCATCCGCGATGAGATGGTCAATCTGCGCGAGCCGATCCGGGAAGACTCGTTCCAGATGGGCATGCCGCGGTCATTAGAAGAGCAGGAAGCGGCCGATTTTGGCGACGATGACCCTGACCTCTGGGAGCAGGGGCCCAGCGCGAAGGACAGCGCGAGTGTGGCGGCGCATATGGTCCGCGCCGTGGCTATCTGGGGGAAAATCATCTGCTACCTTAACCAGGGAGGTCGGCAGAGCGACCCCTACCCTCTCTGGGACCCGGGGTCCAAACACGCTGCCCTACTACGAGAAGCAGAGGCTCTCGCCGACGGACTGCCCGCGTCTCTGGCCTACAGCGACGTGAGCGTCTCCATCCACGACGCCGACAGTACGACAGGGCAGTTCTTCTTCCTCCACGTCGCCATCCAACAGAACGTTCTGGCGCTCAACCATGCCGTCATGATGGCCGCGCCTCGCGGCGGCGTCCCGCGCGCATGCGTGACAAAGGCCACGAGCCGGGCTTTCCTCGCTGCCGCCCGCATTTCCAGCCTCCTCGCCGCTGTTGGCTCGCGAGCCGTCAACGCCCCTTTCGTCGGATACAGCGCCTTTGCTTCGGCGATGATTCAGCTCGAGGGCATCTTCTGCGGGAACCCGTGGATCGAGGCGTCGACACGCACTCGTCTTACGTCGAACATCCGCTACTTGCACCGCATGAAGCACCATTGGGGGGTGTTCAACTGGATGATCGAAAACGTGCGCGAACGGTATCGCGTGCTGCAGCGCGAGGCGAAACAGCGCCAGCTCGGCCTGCCTGTTGTCTCCACTGAGAGGGAAAGCCAGCGCGCCATCGGCGATTATGCGGAGTGGTTCGACCGGTACCCGAGGGGTGTGTCGCAGGTCGACTTCTTGGAGCCGGCTGTCAAGGCCGAGGGGGAGAGGGAAGGGGAAGATAATGCTGTGCTGGAGCAGAAGCCCGAGTGGATCACGGTCGGGGAGTACCTCGAGCGGATGGCACCAACGCCAGACCCTGTTGCCACCGAAGGGTTGGAGGACATGCAAGACGACGAGCAGTATGCCGATGAGCTGGAACGGCTACTGATGAGCCTGGGCGAGCCGATGGCCGGGATGGACGGGGTGGTGTCTGGGGTCATGCCCGAGGGGATGATGCCGAGGATGGATGTGCAGGCGATGCAATCGATGCAGGCGACGCAACATCCCAACCAATTCCCGGGGGCTTACTACGGCTTCTTGGACGCCTTTTCGTCAAGCCATGCCAACCTGTTTGGGTTGCAGCCGGGTGGTCAGGGGTCTGTCAACCTGGAAGTCGAGGCCCAGCAGCCCGAGGACACGGGGAAGGAAGAGGACCAGATTGCAACCGAGGATATCACCCTTGACCTCGGCCAGTCATGGGACATCACCCTAGACGACGAGGTGGAGGATATGGAGGACGCGGCGCCGCAGCTGGCCGACTTTGAGGGCTGCGAGACGCTCTCTGTACTGCAGCCCTTTGTCACGGGGTGAACAGGAGTAAGCAATCCTCAAATCTGTACATTACATTACACATACAAAGCGGTTTACTTCCCCTCATACTTCGCAAACGCATCAGTCACCTTCCTCTTAATCGTCTCCACCTTCGTCTTGAGCTCCTCATCCCCCTCAGCCAGACGGCGCTCAACCGCATTGACCGACGTCGCCGGCGGCGCCGGCACCGCAATACCCCTCTGCACAGCAGGCCGAGCAAGAACCCGATCCAGCCAGGCCTTGACGGCGGGGAACTCGTAAATGTCAATACCCGTCATGGGCGCTCCCTGAACCCAGCCGATGAGCGAAATGTCGGCGATGGAGAAGCGTCCGCCGACGACGTATTCGCGGTCGCGGAGGTGCTCGTCGAGGATGCCGAAGAGGCGCTTCGTCTCGCCGACGTAGCGATAGATGCCCCAGGGGATCTCCTCCTTTGCGGCGTTGAGGAAGTGGCCGGCTTGGCCCTGCCTGTGGGGGAATTAGCGAGAGAGGTTATAGTGGGTTACAGGGAACGTACATGGGTCCGATGCCGCCATGCTGCCAGCCGACCCACGATTCAGCGCGGGTGTAGTCGTCATCGGTGATGGGGAAGGAGATGCGGTGGTCGGGGTCGTAGCGACGGGTGAGGTAGCTCAGGATGGCATTGCCTTCGAAGACGGGGAGGTCGTTGTTGTCGTGGTCGACGATGGCGGGGATGCGGCCGTTGGGGTTGATGGCTGTGAACCAGGGTTCCTTCTGGATGTTCTTGCCAATGTCGATGGCTTGGAATGCGTAGCGGAGGCCGTAGGCTTCCTTGAGCTCTTCGAGGACGATGCTGGCCTTGTAGCCGTTTGGTGTGTCTGGAGAGGGGTCAGCAGGCGGCCAATGGCGACGTGTGCCAGTGGTGCGACTCACTCCAAGTGAGGAGCTCAATGCCTTCAGTGGCGATGAGGCCCGTGGGGGTTTGTGCGGACATGGCGGATGTGTTGGTGAACTGGCGTCTTGCTCTGATGAAGAAAGTGGCTGGGCGAATGCGCCAGGGGAGGGGAAGGCGAGTGATGCGTGTCATGGCTGCTTTCTAGGTGTTGAAGGGTTTCGAAAGCTTATGTATGCTGCGTCTGCAGCGCACGTCAAGAGCGAAGCTGAAGACGTCAGAGGAACTTGAAGCTGAAGCTTCGGCGAAGCTACGGATTGGTAATGGAAGCTTGCTTCCAAATCAGGTTACCGTGCCAGCGTTAGCAAGCAACAGCCGAGTGGTGGTGAACGGAGACCGTCAGGGGATGCTGACTCGCCTTGCATGCCTGGGCGCCCGCCCGCCCCTTGAAAAGCAGCCGCGCGGGTGGACGAGCTGCATGCGGTACAACCCCAAATCTGCATTAGAAATCCACAGTCTCGGAGGCTTATTAAGTATTAATTCCTGTAGACCTGATCTGGGTATCTTTCAGTGCGCATCGCCATCCTCTCCTGCCGTTCCCTTGGCCCCTAAGAGCCCTCCCTTCTTCCCTGCCTTTGCTCCCTTGCCACCCTTTGCCGCCCCGGCGGCGCCTTTAACGATGCCCCCAGCGCCGATCAGCGCCGTGCCGACTTTGGAAGCCCCTGCGCCGGCGGTGATGCCACCTGCCAGCTCCAGGGCGCCCCCGACGATGTCGCCCACCATGCCGCGTAGCGTCAGACTTTCCCTGCTGGATGTTAGTGAGGCTCAGGATGTCGATGCCTGGTTTTGACTAACGATGCGATGGGGACTGGTGCTGCCAGGCTGAGACCGGCCAGTGCCATTGTCAGGGTGATGGAGAACTTCATGATTGTGGACTGAAGTATGTCTGGGCTGGTTTGCAGGCTTCGATCGAGAGAGACCTTGGAGCTGAGCTGATTTGTCTGGCTGCTGGTGAGGATCAGAAATTCTTCATCGTCAACCCGTCGCCGAAGGACCCCTTTATACATCTTCTGACAGCCACCGGTCCCCTCCCCGAGCGGATTTCTGCCTGCATCTCCCATGAGGATGACGTTCAATCAACTCATTCCCTAACCCAGATCAGGAAACCAAACGAGACTTTTCACTTTACCCCCGTCCGCCATCCGCCATCCGTGAGGGCATCTCGCCCATCGGGCCCCGCGGCAATATTGGGACGACCGCACGGCCACTCCCCTCGGCATCCCGACTGGCACGGCCCAGGCAAAGGCTCGAGGGGCCTCCTCGTCTGAACATCTCGGCCTCTGGCATGTCGGCTACGCAATGGCATGTTTCGCGTAAACGGAAAATGACGAAAAGTTCCCCTCACCTCGGTGCCCGAGGTGTCGGAAACCAAGCCGCATTCGTCTTCTGCTCATGTGCGGCCCTTCGATGACAGAGGGTTCGGTGAGCATCTTGCGAGGGTTGGTTGACTTTCCGTCAATCTGATCACGACAGGCCGTGCATGTCCGTGGCAGCTGGTCCAGGCCTCCCCCACGGACATGACCCCTCAACGGCTTGCGCGAGTTGGGGCCTTGAGAGGCATCGTCAATCGGAAACATCGCTGCACGGGCGGGCATCAAGCGGCCCTGCCATTGTTGCCCGGACCGGCGAGCGTGCCGGCAAGAGCGGAATTCGGCTCCGTGTTCCCCCAGCCTTCGGCCGGCGGACTGTTCCAACTGTTTCACATCGTTGCTCGCTCCGTGCCCGGACGTCTGAATAGAGAGCCCGGAAAAGGTGCGTCCCCCGGAAACCGCTGTCGCGACAGCCTCAAGACTGCTAAATTGAAAGACTCGGACACAGCCAATCTGCGAGCGAGTAGTTGATCTAGATGGACAGTTGATCTAGATGGACAGTTGATCTAGATGGAGAGTTGATCTAGATGGACATATGGACAGTTAAGCTAGATGAACTGCGACTGAGCAATTAATCTAGATAGACCTGGCCGTGGCTGGAGTGTAGCCTTTCTCTTCGGCAGCTTTGAAGCCATCGCGACAACAGGTTCCGGGGGACCCACGTTCCGCGCTCTCTATTCAGACCTCCGGGCTCTACAGCCGGGCCCAAAAGCAAATAGGCGAAGACAGGGTGACTCGGGGAGGAAAGTACTTTTCGTCTTGAAGCTTTCTACTCCGAGGTCGGTGCCACAGTCTATTTCCTCCTGTCGCAAATGGATGATACCTATGCAAGGATCACAGTAATCTTTCAACTTCAATCCAATGCTCCGATCCTCCATGGCAGCGGTGCCTCGCACGACCCTCGGGCTCCAAGTTAGGCTCTGATGCGATGGGTGACCGTTACTCAGCGCAACGGCGAATCCCACGAAGACCGAGCCTGCAGCCTGAGCTTCCAGCAACTGACGGAGTGCTAACAATCGGCCCGATCCCGCGAATCAACAAGCCAGTTCATTCAGATGAGATCGAGATCGAGGCCCCGAGGGACGAACGACGCCGTGCCCCTGTAGAGTCACTGCTGAAACGAGGCCTGCAACCCTTTCAGTCATCTTGACCTCGACGCGAAAAGCCGGAAGTCTTCATGGCACGAAGAGAAATTCCCGGAGGCTTCAGCTCCAACACCTGAGTGACTTGTTCGTGATGGACGCACAGCATGAGTCGCGTTCCGCAGGGACTCGTCATCTCCTGCCTTTTCCCCTGAAGACCTGCTAATCCAAGCCTAGCGACACCAACCCAGACCCTATCCAGCCTGGTTCAGGGCCCCTTTCTGCCCACCGTTGGCGCCATCCGGGGCCCCAACCAACATTGGTGCAGTCCCCCGCAGGCACCATCTCGGCGCTGAACCGTCGTGGCTACCACAAGCCGGTGCCGGAGCGCCCTAGCTTGCGTCTTTCACAGAAACACGTTCTCGGGTTCACCGGGATCGTGAGGAATGGAGGCATCCCGACGCTCCGCGACAACTAGATGTGTAGGGCTGCGCTCTAGAAGACTCCTGGAAGATTCCAACTTACTCCTCTAGGCTGCAGTCGTCCCGGGAGTTCGATGTTGGCGCCGCCACAAGTTCGGGATTGGCGTCTTCCGGGACGAGCTGTGCGTCTGGCACCGTTGTTGACATGCCTTGCTTGCATCACCGCCATCCCAAAGCATCTCCAAGTCGTCGAAGAGAAGGGCAATACGCCGACGTCGACGTATCAAAACAAATGCCTTTCATGAGAATATGTATCCACATATGATTCACCGCATGAAATCCCACCAGCTAATCTCATAGTTGAACGCATCCAAAAGCGAATATGCATACTTGCTGTGCTGCCGCTGCCTGGCTAGCCCGCGACGGCGTGCCGTAGCTGCGGGATCGCCGGCGCTCTCGCGCGGTTCCAAATCCGACGACTCAACGTCCTCGAGTCATGGAGCGGAATTCCGCGATGACCCCTAGCCCATCGCCCGGTCATAGTGTATGACCATTGGATGAAGCATCTTCGTTGCCAAACGGCCGGATAAGGAGTAGGTGCATGTTGACGATCCATGGCAGTGGACCGGCTTCAATGACAATAGTATGTGGTGGTGACGACCCGAACTATGAGAGCGTCCACATGAAGTATCTATAGAAAGGACGCCCAGCTGGGCGCCATCGTAATCTCTGTGTGTGTTTTATGGGTAATGTCGAAACATCTCTTTTCTTTCCTTGCTTCAACGCTGTACAGCCTCAGCAAATATCATGGAAGCAGACCACGTTACCTTCTGGCATCTCGGCCAGTACGATGTTGAAGCTCTCACCAGCAACCGTTTGGAGTACATGATGCAAGCCGGCGCAAGTTCGATGAGCGTAAGTTCATGTCTTCCTCAGAGCAGCTGAGGCAGTTTTGATGCTCGAAGCTGACCACTTGTCACCTCAGTTGTCACCTTGTTATGGGCACCAATTCGACCAGAGGGTAGCCTTCCCCGATTCTCCATGGCCGAATCTCCCGGAATATGATGCCTCCATGACGACAGAAATGATAGAGGTGTCGCCCCTCACCCCTTGCTCTTATTCCCAGACCTCTGCCGGGGTGTCAACCTGTGGCGAGGACAGCCAGTGCGACATGACCCCAGAGGAAACACACAGTGGCCCGAAGAAGAAGAAAAGAAATAGAAAGCCACTGACGCCCACCATTGCATTGGTGAGTGAGATACTAGCAACGCACCGTGTTTTCACGGCTGCGACATGTCACTGGTACCTTTGCTGACCTGGACGGCAGAGACGGCGTGTGCAGAATCGGGACGCACAACGTGCTTATCGAGAACGAAAAGAGCAGAAGATCAGAGAGCTTGAAGCCCAGTGTGCCGCAGCTGAGCAGACGAACGAGGCTCTGAAGAGAGCCTATGCAAATCTATGCGACCGCTGCATGTGCTTGAGCGGGCTGCAGCCAGATTGGTCGCATTTGATGGGCGTACGGGGACATGAGGGGTGTGAGTCAACCGATCAAGTGGCCACAAACCACAATCAGCTCCGAAACATCTGAAATACAGCTTCGTCTATTGTTTCCATGCTCTTTGAAAGGGATCATACTGTATTATAACGTCCAGAATGTAAATCTGTAGACTTCATAGATGCCACTAGCCGGACAGTGCGCTTCCCTTATACCAGCCACCAGAACCTCCACGACCAGACCTCAGCAGGGGAATGCAAGTACAGCATGGTCAGCAGACCAGTTGTCACGGCAGTGAGAATGAAGCCCCCGGTTAGCTTCTCGACCACCGGCCTCGGCGGACGAACGTATGACATCGGCCTTGGCCCCTTGATTCCTACAGCGTACATCGGCAGCCCCTCGACAATCGTCGGCGACAGACTGACCGTGATCTTGAGCTTCCTCTTCGCCATGACCAGCTCTTTGCGTTGCTGCTGTCCGCCGCGCCAATTCTTCATCTCCTTGACCGTCTCGGAGATGAACAGCGAATTCTTAGAAAGGAGATCCGTTGGGAGATAGCATGCGTCGAGCCAGTACTTTGACGGCGTCTCTGGGTCATCAGTTGCCAAAACTACCAGGACAAGGTCGTCGGCGTCTCCCTGAAGGACTAGGACGGCCGAAAGGCCTTCAGGTGCGGGTAGGACCATGTCGCTCTTCAAGTCATTCGGACTGATCCTGAATGTCCTAATCTGCCCGTCATGACCGGAAGCCAGCATTCCCACCAGCGAGAACACACCGAACATGGTGTTGATCTTGAAGCTGCGGTCCGACGGTTCGATAAAGAAGGCCCCTGTGTATCTCTTCCGACAAGCGCCTTCTGTATCTCCAGAGGTCGCGTCGTCGACCAGCCTGCGCCTGATTGTGTATGATGTCGTCCATGGCTCGGCGAGATGTGACTCAGGAAGCGCCTCGGTCGTGAGAAAGGCCTGGATGGTGGCCGTCTTGATGTGGCGGCCTTCGGGGATGACATCGGCGATCTCATGAACCCTGATTCGAGCATAGCGGTCCGTGTCAATCCGCTGAAGGTAGATGCCCGCCGCGCGCATTGGGTTTCCATCAAAACAGCAGTTCAGGACGAAGAGCAAAATCTCTCCCTTGGCCCAAGGTCGCAAGTCCTGCACACCGCAGGTCATCTCGATGCCTTTGCTGGTGACGTACAGGGGCTTTCTGGGAGATGTCGAGTCCATGGCCCTCACTATGATGAGATTGTCCCTCGGCTCTGCCTTTCCTGTGGTGCTGCTTGGCGAGATGGAGACATGCTTCCGGAAATGTCGAAAATCTCGAGGGGATTCAGCCAGGAGCCCCCTCATCCGCTGCTCACCATCTTCCAACGACTTTCGCCACGCCAGGAGGGTGTGATCGTTGGACTTGTACAGTATCTGTTCCTGCAGACGGAGAAACGCTCGAGTCCCTTCTCCGTATACGAGCGGGAGGTTGGCGTTGAAAATGCCGAAGAGTGAGTATGCTATGTCCTCTTCGCGCGTCGTCTCCCGATCAGCCGCCCAGCTCATCCGTCGTCCTGCGGGAACCTCCTCCAGGGACCCGCCCTGAAGGACAAAGGTGTCAACCCCAGTGATGGACTGTAGCTCTGACGTCATTTCGTGCTTCTTCCCGATGAGATCCCAGTCCTTGTCGTAGAAATGGATGAGGCGGGGGGCGATGAGTTCCTGGAGGGTCCAGCCGCGGGTAAACCACTTGCTCTGGGCAAATGAATCCTCGGCATACCGCGGCAAGATCGACTTGGACAGAGACTTGATCGGTGTCGGGGTTGGTTCGGGGAGTGATTGGCAGCCTGGAACGTCGTCGAGGTAGGCGAAACAGACCGCGGCCTCTTGGTACCACTTGAACATGGAGTTGATGGCTTCGCCCAGTTCCGCGCTACTTGTCTTGTCGATGCAGCAGGTGTCCACCCAAACGTAATCGAGGCCATGATTCCGAGCCTCGCGACATACAGCCTGGATTTTGGCGAAGCCGGGCTTACGCCCCCGCAGGCTCGGACGAGTGTACTGCTTGAGGCTCACTTCGCCGGGCCGCCATCGGTGAGATAGAATCGCGTAAGACGGGACTGAGTGCGTGAAGTCATGGAAGCGCAAAGTCTTCGTGTGGATCAGCCTCATGCTGGAGACATGGTGAAGCTGAATTGCGGCGTTGATCACTTCAGCCTGGCTCTCTTTTGAAAGGAAGAAGCAGGGAGGGGAGACGGGTCTGCCGACGTGCATGCATGACACACGTGACCGTGGCTTGCAGCGTAACAGCTATATATAGCGTAGACTTGCCAGATCGTTGAAGCAGGTGTGTCATCACAAGAACACGGCTCGAGAGGGAACAAACACTCACAATTTGCCCTGTGAGTCACCAGCTCTACAACTGAGGACCTGGGATGCTGAGTCTACTATACAAGAGGACTGCCCAGAGATGCACCAGCACTGCGATAAGAGCCGGCGAAAGAAGGTCTGAAGATATCCGTGTTTGGCATTTCGGCATCCCATGATTAATCTCAGGGGCCCAGAGTGACAGATAGGCGATTGGACATGTTCACCCCCCTACCACGCTACGAACGCCTTGACTGGCTGATCCACGATGCCTCTTTATGTTCTGTAGTGTTTTTCACCCTCAGAAGACTTGGTCGGATGTATTAACGATAGTAACATAGGGGTTTAGAGATTTCGGGTGGCTTGCTTGGTCTCGGTTGCCTCATCTTCCCGCCCTCTCCTTCATCCCAACACATACGACCATAGCCACTAGAGAACACGGGATCCCGTCCGCTCTCCCATAGTTAAACTAGTGAGCGCCGGATCAGTAGTTGGGTCGGTGACGACCAGCGAATCCCCGGTGTTGTATGTCTTTTTGCCATCTCCAGGCCCACCGGATATCCACAGCTAGAGACGACCCCTGACGTCCGGCGACACAAAGTCGGCTCCCAGGAAGATCTTCCGATCAACCACAGCATCCTTCTTCCAGTCTCCCTTCGGCCGCAGCCCCTGACTCTCAGGCAGAGCCGTCATCCAAACGTACCTACTGACAATATGCCCCGTAACCTCATCCCCATCAGTGCAGGCGTCGTACAACAGGACTGACGCCGTGGCGATGACCTCGAGATGGTCCAGCACCTGTCTCCCGTGGTACTCAAGCTCGGCGACTCCGTCGATACTGCCCATGAGCGAGACAAACTCATCCACTCGCTTGCTCACCACCTCAACCTCCCCCGGAAACTTGTCCCGGCACCCTTTCAGCACACCCTTCGCCCAGGATATAAACACCTCCAACGCCTGGTCCCCCTGCTTCTCGGCCCTCGGGTTCTTCAACACCCTCCCCACATCCTCCGCCATGACGCTCACCGTCCCCTCCCAGATAATGTCGACAACCGAGTCCCTGAACAGTCTCGCCACGTTCATCACCCCTCCATCCTCGTTATTCTCACAGTAGCCCACCCCGCCGAGACACTCCATGCACTGCCTCAGCCCATTCGTCGCCGCCTGCGTCACCTGCGCCTTGATCACAGGCGTCAGCAGCCGCAATAGCACGCCGACACTCGCCTCATCCTGCGGCAGCAGTCCCTTTGCCTTCGCCGCTACCCCTGGTCCCTGCTCCGAGCACCCAAGCAGCGCGATGCCGAGGAAGACAAACTGCGTCGCCGCGTGATACCGCACCGTCTCCCTCGCCATCCACGCCACATGCTGCGCGTTGTCACACAGCAGCCTCCCCCTGACGCGGCGCGCTCGAGAAAAGGCTCGACAGATAGCCATCCCTCTCGCCCAGTACGACGCGCTCCCGGCAGCAGAGTGCACACGCGTGATATTGAGCAGCGCCGTGATGGCCTTGACGCCCTTGCCCTCATCGCCAAGAAGCCAGGCGCGCGCGCCGACCATCTCGAGCTCGGCAGTCGGCAAGGCGCGCGTGCCCATCTTGTTCTTCAAACGCTGGATGCGCACGCCGTTGAGCTCCGAGGCACCGTTGCTGGTGGCTCGCCGCATGGGCATGTAGAAAGCGCTGAGGCCGCCTTTTGCCGTCCGAGCCAGAAGGACCGTCATCTCCGAGTCGGTGGCGCTGCTGAACCACTTGAAGCCATCGACGCGCCAAGGTCCGAGAGGGAGGCCCATTGCGTCCTTGTCGTGGGAGTCGGAGGCAAGCTCCTCGGCGGTGAGGCGGCGCGCCAAGGTCTCGGTACCGCTGACGTCGCTACCGCCGGAACGCTCGGTCATCCACTGGCCGCTTGTCCATGCTTCGGCGGGGTCGGACGACGTGAGGCGGCGAAACGACTCTTCAAAGACGGCACGGCGTCCCGGCTGGTCCCCATCGGGATCGTCGAGATGGCGAGAGAGGAGGGTCGCGGCGCCATCGGTCATGGTCATGGGACACATTGTCACAGCGGCGGAATGGGACCAGACGTGGCCGATGGCGAACTGCTCGACGCGGCGGTTATGGGAGGAGGCTTTGGACTTGTCGTAGGCCGTGGAAACGACGCCTTTGGCGATGCCGATGGCTTTGAGGGCGCGCCAGCCCTCGGATGTGCGAAGGGCATCGGTGCGGTTGACCTCGCCAAAGGTGGTGAGGGGCTGGAGGGTTGGGGGGTTGATCTCTGCGTCGACGAGGTGGCGAAGGACGGAGGGCTGGAGGACCTCGCGGGAGAGATCGTGGAGGGCGCTGGCGGTCAGGTCGTGGGCGTCTTGTGGGAGATAGAGGCGGAGAATGCGGGAGAGGACAAAGTCGTCCGATGAGTGAGGAGTTGAGGATGTGAACTGTGGTTCGAGGATGGGGAGGGACTGGAAGAAGCCCGTAGTGGACGATGATGGAGTCGGTTTGGAGGTGTTGGCGGCCATGATGAATGTGATGGTTGTACGACAACAAGTTGAACCTCAACGGAGGACAGCGCTGGTTAAGAGGACAAGGAAAACAGGGCAGCCGAGGCATGCAGTCCCCTTCGGTAAGTCACAAGCAGCCGAGTTCCGTGGATGCAACCCCAAGGACCACCTGCAGCGCGGGGAAGCGCCGTCCCCCCGCAGGCCGGAACCATTCCGCTGCTTGGCACGACGATCGAAGACGGACATCCCCGCTGCAGGATACAAAGCTGCCATTCGAAATCTATCTCATACTTGTACACTAAACACCGGCAACAGCAGCAAATCCTCAGGCTGCGCCTCACCCCGATACACCATCAGCACCGCCCACCACGACTGATACATCATGAACAATCCCTCAAAGAGCAACCAAACCGAAAAGACAACGCCCGCCTAGACGACAACCTTGCTGCCGTGGTACTTTGTCTTGGCGGCGTATCCCGCCGCAGCGACGGGGATATCCTCCTCGCGACGCTTGGGGAAGCCGTCGAACGAGAGAGCGTACTTGGCGACAGAGTGCGCGACGAGCTTGGTGTTGATCTCCCACGCCGTGACGTTGACGTTGCCGACATCGTCGCACAGCTGGTGGTAGCACGGATCGTACCAGTCGCCGGCCTTGCCGCCAAACAGCTTCTCCTCATCCTTGGTCTTGATGCCCTCGGCGCCCGTCGCGATGCCTCCGGCGGGGATACCGGCGCGAATGAAGCCGTCGTAGTCGCTGCGGCCGTCGAAGGGGATGAAGGTGTAGGGGTGGTCATGGGCCTTGTACCAGTCGACGTAGAGGTCGCGCAGCTCCTCGGAGCCAACGGGGTTCTCGGCGTTAGTGGCGTTGTAGATCTGGTAAGCGTAGTTTGGCGAGCCGAGCATGTCGTAGTCCATGAAGAGGCGGATCTTGAGGTTCTCCTCGGTCGACAGCGAGGCGGCGTAGAAGTCGGAACCCAGGAGACCCTCCTCCTCGCCGGCCCACCAGGCGAAGCGGACGCAATTGTTGACGCGGAAGTGCGTCAGCTGCTTGGCGATCTCGAGGAGAGACAGGCTGCCGGAGCCGTCGTCGTTGATGCCGGGGCCCTCGGCCACGCTGTCGCTGTGGCCGCCGAGCATGACGCAGTTCTCCGGGTCGCCCTCCGTCGTCTGGGCGATAATGTTGGTCGTGGCAATGGTATCGACGACGGCGTCAATGTAGGCGATGACGGGGACCGACTCGCCGTTCTTCAGCTGCTTCAGGAACGGCGCCGCATCGTCACCACCGAGGCCAAAGGTCGCGACGTGGTCGGGGGTAGGCGTGCCGAGAGTGCCGTGCACAGTCTCGCTCTCGTAGTTGTACACCACAGCAGCCACAGCACCCGCCTTGCCGGCGAGCTGCGACTTGGTGCCAAAGGGGCAAGTGCCGCGCAGGATAAAGGCGACGTTGCCGCCGACCTCCTTAGGGTAGTCGTCCTCGTGGCAGCCATCGTTGGCGACAAGGACTAGCTGTCCGTGCACAGGCTGCTTGTCCTTGGTCGGGGGCGTAAGGCTCATGGGCGCCGCCGTCAGGGGCACCTCGTTGCCGAGCACCAGGCGCGACTCAAAGACGTTGCCAGACACAGCAGGGAACGTCTGGTTCGACAGGGTGTAGTAGTCACCCAGCGCAGCCAGCGAGGTGTAGACGTACGCGAGAGTGCCCCAGTGGCCTGCAAGAGTCAGCATCTCTTATCAGTCAGAGCAACAATCGAGAAACAACGCACCCTCGCTGCCGATGACCCTCGTGGGGTGGTTGTACTCGGCCTCGCCCAGCTTCGCAATCTCGTACAGCGTCTTGGCACGCTCGAGCAGGTTGTCGCCCTTGATGAGGTCCTGGAGGGCCTCGGTGTCGATGAGGGGCTTCTTGCCCGACGTCACCGCGGGCTGAGCGACTTCATCGACGTCAACAACAAGAGGCGCCTGCTGGTCCTGTGCCTGCACGAGGACCGAGGCGCCCAGGGCCGCCAATCCGGCGAGACGAAGGCTTGCGTGCATCTTTGGGGAGGGTATCGAATGCAATGGGTGTGATGATGTTGTAAGATGCTTGGTTGATGGAGCTGAGGCGGAGTCACACGAGCAGGGGAGCTCGAGGTAGCTGCTGGTTGATGTGGAAACCCGATATCGCCATCGCCAGAAGGATTACGTAACTGTCCGGGGCAGGCTGACCGAGGCCACACCGAAGCGATCTCGGTCTGCCTATGACTGCCAGGTGAGGCCTCCGCCTCGTCAACATCGTCTTGCTCGCACGAAAAGGAATGTATTGAGTCTCCCGGTCTGACAGAGGGGTATAATGCGACTCCCGATGAACACCAGGCCAGAAAAAGAACAAAACAAAAAAAGGCCGCTTCCTCCCACGAATGCACGCTGCCCACTGGCAACATTTCCTCCTCAATGTTGAATCCAATGCACGCCCGCTTTGCTTTTCGCCATCACTCTTGCTGTTGCTGCTGCTGCTCCTGCTGTTGCTGCGCCTCTCCTCCCTCCGGCGCAACATCCACCTGCTTCGAAGCCTGGCTGCTAACACTCTTGGCCCTCTTCCTTGCCTCGTTGGCCTCTTCGCGCGCTTTCGCAAGCTCCTTCTCCGCCTGGATCGCCTCCTCCCGACGCGCCTCGACGTCCTCGCGCCTGACCACACGACGCAGCGCATCCGACGCCTTGATCATGTTGTCGATACTGATGGCGTGGTTGGTCATCTGATGGTTGATGTACGTGTACACAGCCGCGGGAACCTCGCACCGCAGAAGCTGCGGCTCATTGAGCTTGAGAAGCGCCAGCGCAACCTGGAACAGGAACGTGCTGCCCTCGCCCATGCAGAGCACCACGTCCCATACACGGAACAGCGCCTCAGCGCACAGCAGGTCTGTGAAGACGGACAGGAACCACTGGAACGTGAGCGCCTCGAGCTCGATGCTGAGCTCTTCGAGATGCGCCGAAAGCCGCGGCAGCACCTCGGCCACGTACCGCCGCAGAACCTGCTGGTCTGCTCGCGACGTCAGAAGCGAATGATCATAGTATCCGCCCGGGAGAATGTTCTCGACGATGCTGGCGAGCACCCAGAACGCCTCCTCCGCCGAGGGCATAATCAGCAGGAGGTTGGCCGCGATGAGGTTCATCCCCTGGCAGTAACCGACATCGGGGTTGCGCCGAGCGTATGCCACAAGTACCTCGTTGAGCTTGCTCACGCCGGGGCCCTTGCGGAAGAAGATGTTGTCCGTGAGCGTGCGGTTGATGTCCATCTGGATCTGCGAAACAATGTTGGCGTCGTCCTGCTCATCCGATCGCGCGACGATGTCCTGGTAGTAGCCCGGAACCCGCAGTGTCGAGGC
The DNA here is from genome assembly GCA_020746995.1 of Plectosphaerella cucumerina. Classification (NCBI taxonomy): domain Eukaryota; kingdom Fungi; phylum Ascomycota; class Sordariomycetes; order Glomerellales; family Plectosphaerellaceae; genus Plectosphaerella; species Plectosphaerella cucumerina. Next base: position 1,052,753 of record JAGPXD010000007.1, read on the forward strand.
GCCGGAGCATTCGGACCAGATCTTGGCCCGGTACGCCACAGGGATGCCCCCGAGGACGAGGCTCCGCAGCTCGCTCTGCTTGGCCCGCCCAACCTTGCCCTTGATGCCAAGGCCCGTGATACCGATCAGCTCTCCGTCGGCGAGGCTGGCCTCGGGGAGGAGCACTGACGGTCGCTCAAAGCGCGCCTCGGCCGCGGCCAGGGCAGCAGCTGCAGCCGCTTCGCCGTCGCGCTTCCGCTCAGCTCGCACTTTACGAAGAAACTCGTTCCATCGTACCGTTCTCTCACGCTGCAGCGAGTCGTGGAGCTCGCTCATGTGTTGGAGGAGCAGCCTGACGGGCTCCGAGTCCTCTCTATTGCTGGTGACGACAGGCGTCTCGCTCTCGACAGGCGGCGCCGCATCGAGCTCGGCCACGGATGTCGTTGTGCTCGCGACGGGTACGAACCCACGCTCGTCCGTCGTGATGAGCCCTGGGGACTTCGCTGGCTCGGTGGCATCATCCTTGCTCGCAGCGTCGTCCTTGCCGAGGTCAGTGCCCTCAAGTACCTCGAGGGACGATGCGCCGATGGTGGGCGTGTGCGAGAGAAGCTCTGTCGGGAACGTGGCCAGCTTCAGGTAATCCTGCCATCTCTTGGGCTTCTCCTCCTCGGCGCGGCCCTCCGTTGACGATGGGCTCTCGGCTCTCTCCTCGGTGATAGGGTTTGGCGCATCGTCGATCAGGGCAGGGGAAATGCCGGACCGGCCATTGGTGAGCATCTCGGAGCGGCTGCCCTTCTTAATGTGACGTGCCATCTGCGCGGCGTCACGCTGCCTCTTCTTCCTGCGCTGGTCGTAAATGAAACCGAAGCTGTCGGTGAGGAACTCGCTGTGGCCGTAGTTGCGGTACATGTGAGACAGTGTTGGCGGCTGGCTTTCGGGCGGCAGGATGGCATCCATCTCGACAGGGCCGTAGCTCTCCTGGCGCGACGATGACGGATTTGGTGGGCTGCTTCCCATGGTGTCCCAGCGGTCGTGGTTGATCGCCCTGGCGGCGGCCGTTGGCGGGGCCACAGCGGCTGGCGCTCGCCGCATCGCCATGAGAGCCTTGGGTCCGCCTTGAATAGAGACGGACCGGGTCGACTGGGCGGTGCGAGAGCTTGCCGCAGACGACTCACGGATCGTGTTGGCTTGCTGCGGGATCGATGCGCTGCTGGAGCGACCGCGAATACTATCATTTTCCCGCGTGTTGATGGCGCCGCCGGCGACGAGGCGCATGAGGCTCGACGCCATGGACGTCTTGCGCACACCAGGGGGTCCAGAATGGATACTGGAGGCGCGACTCGCGCTGCGGACAGAGGCGTCATCGGCGCTGGGCGGGCTGAACAGATCGTCCTGCAAACCGGGCCTGCGTTCGGCTACCGAGTTGGCGCGCACAACGGGCGGTTGCGGCTTGTCGTCCCCGCTGACGCTGCCAGCGAGGCTGCGGTTCCTCGTCGATCCTCCCCAGAGGAAGTCCTTCCAGCCACGCAGGGTGCCCTTGTTGCTCCCGTTGGCGGTGGCTAGGGATGTGCTGCTGCCGCGGATGGTGGCGTCCATATCGTTTTGGCCGTAGGCGTTGAATGAAACGGTGTCTTGCATGGCGTCACTCATGAGGTCGGTCAGGCCGCTCTCGGCTCTTGGGTTGCCAGGACGGCCGGCGCGTGTCTCCGTCTCGATGGTTCGCAGGCGTGTTTCGAGCTCGAGGTTGGAGAGGCCGCACTCGATGATGATCTTGCGCAGGGCGCGCTCGCGCTCGTCGGCCTTGCGGCGCAAGAGGGCGATCTGGGCATCGCGCTGGGCCAGGTCTGTCGCGATCATGCGCACAAGCCCAGTGGCGCCGTGCCTCGCCACCAATCTGTCAATATGCTCGTCGTTGGCCGTATGAAGGGCGCCGGGTATTTTTTGTGTCGAGATTGGCGCGTCTTCGAAGAGGGCGTTCCGTGCGTTCTGCTGCAAGAGTGCATCGCGCGCGCTGGCGACATCCTCCGTCGTCAGCGTATCGTCGCCGGAGTCAGTCGGGCTCGTCCGTCTGCTTGAGCTGCCGTCGACGCCACTGCCAGCGCTGGCCTTTCTGCCTGGCGACGCTCGTACCCGAGCTGAAGCGGCATGGGACGGCGGCGAGGTGAAGTCGCGGATGGGGTTCGGAGACTCTGGAGAGAAGGAAGGGAAGCTCGTGAGGGACTTGTCGGAGGCGGCGATCGAGCTGGCGGAGCTGGAGATGGTGGAGGGAAGGCGCTTGGTACGGCCGCGGACGGTGGTAGACCGACTGCTACTCCGGACAGAGTTGCCGCTCTTCGTGCTAAGCTGGGAGACGGAGCGCTCGAGGAGCTGCTGCGGCGGCCCTATTGGGACGTCTACCGCGTCCATGGTTGTCGGCGGTCGGGGGTTTGGTGTTGTCAGTAGACGTAATGTGTTGCGATGACCTGATGCGGCGTCGTCGCCCCGATGGTCATATTCGGGGCGCGCAGGCCGGGCGTGAAGTCGTCCTGCTGGAAAGACAGCTTGGTTATCTTTGCAGAGGCTGGTTTATGTTCATGCTCGTCGAGGAGGTGGAAAAGCTGCGCAGTTGGGGTTTGTTGCTGTCGAGTCGAGTCAAGTCGAGCAGATGTGGAAGGCAGGTTCGTTTGTCGGATCGACGGTGTTGCGCGACGAGCTTGGGCGCTCCTTCCCGTCGGGTGGTGATCGGCAAAACAAGAAGTAAGACGGGCGGTCTGGAAGCTGGTGCGCGTTTGTGTGCGGTTTGTATGCAGGTCGGCAGCGGCCAAGAGAAAGAAGGCGGAGGGATGGTGATGCACAAGGCAAAGGGCGATGACGGGATATCAAAGGGGGGCGGTTTATGCAAGATTGCAGCAGCCCAGGCCATTGCGAGCAAGGGGCCATGTCGCCTGGACCGATGCCCTAAACTTATCCATCACCTGCCCTGGCCTTGCGCCTCAGGGCCGTTTGATTGGGTGCATGGGCCATGTCATTTGGGGCCGGCCGTCACCTCCACATTTGAGCATCTAGGGAATCAAGGTACCCAGGTACCGATCAACCAGCCGGGTCTCTCCCGTCGACTCATTTGGTCGCTGGATCCTCTGAGCTGCTAGACCTGTTGAATCGCTGGACCTTCTGAGCTCGTAGACGTTGCTTATTGCTAGATCTACTGAGTTGTTGGACCAGATAATCTCCTGGATACACACAATCACAAGCACATCTCTCCAGTCCAGTACCTGTCCCGGCCCGCCCCGTGGCTCGACTCCACCACGTTGGACCTGCGGGGCCGTGCTGCCACGCAGAAACGATGCACACTGCATTAGCCATGGACAGACATGCCCCTCGGCTGGGCATCAATCGCACATCTGTCTCCCAAGTCCCAACCATCGCAAAATAGAGCCATGAATCCCTTTTCAAGCCCCGTCGATCAAAATCTGCGAGTCATCCATCCCTCCGCATCTGCCCACGTTCCTCGGGGAGGCTCGTCCGGCTGCTCCATCGAGCAACCCCCAGGTTTTCCGTGAGCCACCAATAGGCCCGACACCTTGATTAATGACTACGGTCTAGATTCCATCCCTCAATGATTGATTCAGCGTGTCTGTCCTTTTGCTGCGAGTCAGGGCCGTTTCGCTTCCCTTCGGCGCGGCCGTGCCCTCCATTTCCGCCAAGTGGTGCGCGTGTCCTCACCACCAGGACCGTGACTTGGGGATATCCCTGACCAACCCCTGCTCTTACTGTTTATCCCGAACCCTCAATAGCCTCAGAGCTCACGATCGAGAACCAGCCTTGACGATGAAGACGTATCATACAGCTCTCGCTAGCCTCGGCCTACATCAAGCATGTAGCTGAAAACAAACCCCTGGCCAAAACGCCTTTTCCGCCCTCGCCCTCCCTTGAATCATGACAGCGTGCAAAAATTACAATTATCCTCCCCATCCCTGCCCTGAATTCCAGAACCAGAACGCCGGGTCCCGTTGCGCCCATCCCTGCGCATCACCTTTCTTTTTCACCATTCTTCCCCCTGCCCTGCAGACTGCCATCCAAAGCCAGGCCCGTCATGCAAAGCTGTCTTCTGCGTTCCACCGGCTGCTCTCATCTCCCTCTTTCGCGGCCTCGGCCGGCGCCGCTTCCTCCCTGGTCGCCGCTTCCGAGGGGTTGCGGAACAGCCCTGCTCCCGCGAGCTTGTCAAAGAAGGCGTCGCGGGCGAGGACCTTCTTGCGATCGACCACCAGCCCGTCCAGCACCTTCAAACGCTGGCAGCAGCCCACGAACACCATCTGGTACAGACGGCGTCGCAGCCTCGTTCCCTCGTCGAGCCGTCCCGCATATAGCTCGTCGCGCTCCTTGTCCGCCTCGGGCAGCATGAATGAATCCACGTAGCCCGTGCGATCCACAGGCACCATCGTCTGTAGCGAGGCGTAGAATCCAAGCGTCATTGGGTTGTCGCGCAGATCCAGTCGCGTCAGGTGAGGGAACTCCGTCAACAGCTCCGTCACGTGTGTCGAGTCCGAGAGCCGGTTACCGGCCATGAGCAGCTTCTTCAGCCGGGGGATGTATCGGATGGCCTCGACATTGCCAAAGGCGTTGAAGTTGAGGTTGAGCGACCTCAGGTTCGGCATTAGCTGGCCCATGTTTTCCGGCAGTCGGTGCAGGCCGCAGTTTGCCAGCTCCAGGAGCTGGAGGTTCAAAAAGTCGACCTTTGGCTCGAAATCTCCCAGGAGATTGCCCGAGAGGAAGAGTTTGCGAACCTCGTATGCCGCCGACAGGAACGAAAGATCGAGCCTCTCCTCGCACCTCTGCTCCCTCAGCGACACGCTATCGAGGTGGCGCGCCCGGACGAATCCAGTGATCTTGCTGAGCTTGTTGCGGTCGGCGTGCAGGAGCCGCAGAGCCGGCATGGTGCTGATGTCGAGATCTGCGATCTCATTGTCGCTGAGGTCGAGATGGCGAAGCCTCTCCAGAGGGGTCTCCGGGTTGAAGGCAGTGAGCTTGTTGCGCTGTAGCTTCACCACCTCGAGCGACTTCAGTCTGCCCAGGTGACTGACGTCCTCGATCTGGTTGCTTGCGAGGTCCAGCTCGACAAGCCGGTCCAGCTTATTGTCCTCGAAGTCGAGGGCCTCGATCTTGTTGTCGCGGGCACGCAGGGTAAGGAGACCATCATGGAACTTAAGGCCATCCAGAGATGTCAGCCGGTTGTTGTCGGCCTTGACACTGCGGAGATGGACCAGCCCGCCCAGCGCCGTGAGGCTCTCCAGCTCGTTGTTCGAAACGTCAATGTACTGGAGGTTGTACAGGTGGTCCCAAGACGTCAACTCCGTCAGCAGGTTGTTCGTCATCTTGAGCTGTCGCACAGACGTTGGGATGCCATCGAGGTGTCGCAGCGCGTTCTCGGATGCGTCCAACGTGACCAGCCGTCCACAGAACTCATCGAGCATGTGCAGACTGCTGAGCCTCTTGCCGCTGACATCCAGCTCCTGAAAGTCTTCCCAGTTCGGCTCAAAGGGCTCAACCTCGGTAAGGCGGTCCACAAGATCGCGAACAGCCATGGACAAAACTCGCTTAGAGCCGTCGCCCGTCACCAGATGCCGATCCTCGACAATGTAGCTGACCTCGAGTCCAAACGACTGGTCCTGGGTGTGCATCGTGAACTCGGAGAGCGGCGTAAGGGACAGGTTGCCCACGTTCTGGCTGATGGCGCCGCCGGCCTCGTTCCTTGCCCCTGGCGTAGAGAGGACGAAGTTGAGGCTCGTCTGGCGCTTGTCGGGGGCAGGGCCCGCGACGCTGGTATCGCCAATGATGCTGACTTGTCGGCTCTCAGCATCGACCCGACCGTCCTGGCTCTCCTCATCCTGCTCGTCGATTCGAGACACCGGGCGGGGGACAAAAGATTGCCCGCGCATGGACAGCTGTCTCGACGCACCACGAGAGACGCCTCGGGCCCGGCTCTGCAGCTTCTTGCGCGCTGCCTTGCTGAGGCTGAGATATTTACTAGCCAGGGGGTCGGATTGCGGATCCTGGTCGAACCTTCCAGTGTCATCCTCGAGACTCTCAATGTCTTCCACGGACATATCGTGGATAACAGACGCGATCGGAGAAGAAAAGGAGATCGTGAGGTTCTTCCGAGAGGGCGTGTCGTCCTTGGATGGTTGGTCCCGAGTCTGGTTGTCGTTTCCATTTTCCATATCGCTCGAAGCCCGACTCTCGCCCTTCTTTCCAAACTTTGCGATCTCGTCGCGTGCCCGAGATGAAATTTCGTTGGGGATGGCGGCATCTGGAGACAAGACAACGTAGCTCCTACTTTGTTGGCTGGATGGTGTCTGCGACATGTCGGATGCAGACTGGTCAGAAGGCTGCTCGTCACCAGCCCGCCGCTGCGCATTCAGAAGCTGCAATGCCCGGAGCTCCTTCGTCAGGTCCACCGAGAGATCAGGAATGCTGCCGAAAGGATCGTCCTCGCTATCTTCAGAAGGCAGGATGTTCATGCTTCTAGCAGTGGGTTCCTTGCGCTTGATCCAGATGTTTTGTTGCCGGTCGAGGTACATGCTTCCGACTTGGTCCGGGATGAGATGCGACACGCTCTGCGGAGCGATCGTCCTTCTCGATTCCGAGCCACGAGACGATCCCGTGGGAACGGTAGACCCCAGCGAGGAGTGAGTCGGGAAGTCATCCGCGTCCCCATCTTCGTCCCTCTGCCGTGCCGGGCCGTTGCTGATCCTCATGTTGGGAGGGTCACTCACGATATCGTCGCTGAGAAGCCCATCCAGGTTGCTTGGGTATGGGTCATCGCTTCCGTTGAGGTGTTCGCCGGCATCATTGCTCATCATGTCGACGGCCTGCATGAGATCCCGAGCCTCGCCCAGCGACCGTAGCGACGACGAGATGATCTCCCCCATGTCGCTCATTTCCTGGTATTTCCGAAGATGATCCAAGATCTTGGGGTCTTCCTGCCTTGCCGGAACATGGGTAACTGGGGCGCCATCACGGCTAGGGGGCCGAGAGAACGGTTCCTTGGTGGATTCATCAAACGACTCATCCCCAAGACTGGGGGTTTCGCCTTCCTTCTCGCCCTCAGACTCCTCGACACTTGAGAGTCCACTTGGGGGCTTGCTTCCGTTCCGCAGCATGGCCATGATGGCGCCGGCCTGGTCCACAAAATCTTGTGTCTTGATCGATGGCTTGCGGTCTGTTTCGGTGAAATAGCTGCGGTCATTGGCGCTCGCGGCGAGTTGAGAACCGCGTTTCGGCGACCTGCGCTGCGGGTGGTCCTCTGGGATCGTACCCCAGCTGGGTACACGATCTCGCTGAATCGAGGATCTCTGGCTGGGTGTCGGTGTCCGGGGTCGAAGAACCTGCCGCAAAGCCAGAATCTCGGGGTTTGCGGGCTCAACAGGCGCGCCAGGGCGCGCATCTTTCCGCTTCCTGCTCATCATGGACTGCATCGAGAAGTGGGTGTCCTGGACAGACTCGACGGCAGCGCTTTGGGGTTCACGAACGAAATCCAAGTCTGACTCGTGCAAGGTGCGCCGCCTCTTTGGCGTCGGATCTTTCGATGGAGAAGTCATCGGCCTCTTTGCTTCAGGGCTGGTTTCCCGCTTTGGCGTGCCGAAGCTGTCTGGGTTGGCGTGCGTCGGCGGGGAGATGCGAACGTCGTCGACGCTGGAGAAGGAGACGACTCGAGTGTTCTTCGGGTGCCCAGACGCGCTGGATCTTTGCCGGCTCTTGCGCATATGCATCTCGTGTTGTGAGTCTGGCGGAGACACGGTCCCATCCTGCGGTCCAATGTTCGAGCTCATCGACTGGGAAAATTGTTCATCGGCATCTTCGTCCTGGCCGACATCGCTATCGTAGCGGAAGGAAAGATGTTCGTCGAACTGGTATCCTTCAAGATCGCCTTTGCCGAATTGGCTTACTGACCGTGTTGCCGCGCCACGCTGCTGAGAATCCGCGACTTGACTAGCTTCGGCAGACTCTAGCTGAGAAGGATCCGTTGAGCCGTCCTCGAACTGGCTGATGCGGCGCAGCAGGGTTTGGTTGGTGAAGGTGTCGTAGACGCCGAATAGCTTGAGAGGACTTCCCCCGCTAACCTGCGAATCGGTGCCGGCCTTCTCTGGGCTTGGCTGAGGTGCACCCTGGGCTGGTGGACCAAGTGGTTCAAAGTTCTGCTGGCTAAGGTCGTGCACCCGAACACTGGGAAACTGTTTCGGTGTGCTTGCCTGCAGCGACTCCTCGGGGAGCATCTCGGATGTGTCGACGCCCATGCCAGGGCTCAGCGGACGGTGCCGGAAGGATCCCTCTCCCGATCGGCCACCTCTTTGCAGGTTGAGATACCCCCCTTGCTGGGCGAATTCGTCTGTATTTTCCGGGTGCTCGGGTTCGTCGTCGGGACGCAGATCGCTGAAATCGATTTCGCCTTCAGCATGCGAGTCGAGGAGCATCTGGTTGATGCGGAGCTTTTCAAGTCGATGCTTCAGTTGGTCCACGGGCATCTCTGGCGCATAGTCCATACCACCAGTGGCCCCTTGACGATGGGACAGCACGATGGGGCTGAAATCCTCGTTCCTGATGACGCTCTGGCCGCTTGTTTTCCGGGAGACATCGTCTGGTGGCAGCAGGGAGGTTGCGCCCGTGGGCATGGTCACTCCCACTGTGCCGTCACGCCCCTGGCCCTCGAAGTGGTGGGAGGGGTCGCTGAGATCGCCAAGGCTGCTCGCATCGCAGGAGTCGTTCACCCGGTATGTCATATCCCGAGGTTTGCGAGGGCTGGGGCTAGGGCTTCCTTCGTGCGCACGGGCAAGGCTCCCTTGTTCTTCGTCCTCATCATCCTCGTAGGATGGCGTTTCTGGTTGCTCGAGAAATCGGGCAGGGGGGCTGGAAGGAAGTGTGGCATCGTGGCGTTGTGACGCGTTGGTTTCGGCCATGGGAGGCGGCCTGAACATGTTCTCCAGGCCTTCGGCAGCAGAGCAGAAGAGATCGCGTTGTTCTCCGTACGCGACATCACCGTGAACGAGCCTTCGCCTCCACTCTGGTGTGTGGCCCTTGTTTTGTGACGAGTTCCAGGACTTGTGTTGGACCGTATTGTGGACGACCGATCCGCCAGTGGAGGTCGAGAAGGTTTGGCTGACGTAGCGCTGGCCGTCGTTGGGTTTGAGCTCTTGCGAAAGCTTTGATGGCTTGCGCGCCGAGGAGGGTATGTTTTGTACGCTGGCACTTCGCTCGTTGAGGATGTTGACGCTGCTGTCTCTTGGGTCTTCCGCGGCGCGATTGACCTTGCCAATGGGCAGTGGGATGCGGCTAGCTGGCCCTTTGGTAAATGGCAGGCCAGAATCCTCCGTATCCCGCGGAGAGGGTAGTTGTGCTGGCGGAGACGCGTCGGAGCCAAGCTGCGAGGGCCAGTCCTCCGACAGCGAATCGAGCCAGGCGTGCGCCATGTTTTGTTGTGAAGGGGTGGTCGGGAACGCGTGCGAGGGTTCAGTAGAGTGGGGAAGCCATCAAGTGTCGTCAGTTCGTCAATGCAGAGTTCGAAGCGTGCAAGGATAGGTGTCGGAGGGGCTTGCGGCAGGCGCGTTTGTTGTTGCTGGGTTGGGGATGGAAGGGTGATTCGGGACAGACGAGAGCAAGCGTCGAGAGGAAGAAAAAGATGCCGAGTAGCGGTAGAAGCGAAAAAAGGCGCCGAAGAGCTGCTGGTTAGTGACGCCGATGAGGCTCTGGGTTGCGCATCACCAGAGGTTCAGAGGGTTTGGAACGCGGTGGTGGCGGCGGCACATGGGAGTGGGAGCTGGGACCTGGTCCAATGCGATGGGGCGGGTTTGATTTGACGTGACGGCGGGATAAGGTAAACATGGAGGAATGGGAGATGGTTGCCCTGTCAACAAGATCTCAAGCTACATCGTTTTGGGTAAGACACGTCGCACTGACTCGGCTAGTCCTAATAGGGTCATAGCCCATCATGTCAGCCACAGGATCCGCCGCAGTTGAGGCTGAAAATCAATCAAACACGCCATCACGTGCAAACGCGGGCGCGGCGCGTCTCCTGGCGAACCGTGCAACTGGGGTCATCGAGATTAGGTACCTGCCGCCCATGTCTCTGATCGATGCACACGGCCGGCCAGTCAACTCTAATCACATCCAATTTTCAACGACCCCTCCACGACAACCCCCTCGCCCGACAGCTGTGTTGCGATGCTATGCCGCCGAGCATAATGATTCGAGACTAATCACCACGACTGAGGTCTCCGTCCCGTCTTTCGACCACCCATCACTCGCCTTGGCCCCCGAGGCGCCCTCGACGGCACGATGTCGCGAAGACGTCGAGCATTACACCGCCTGGGCGAAGAACCCATCTACTGCGAAGCAGAACCCTCCGAGATCATCCACGAAGGACTGGTCAATGAGTCATTCCATGGCTCATCCTCTGCAAGGATATCGGCATACGAAGCCTCTGCCGCCAGGTTTCTAGGTGGCTGCACAAGACCTATTCTCACGGCAACGCTCCGAGGCCCCTTCGACAAGTCTTTCGACAACCCTTGGAAATACAGGGAATCCAAGGTCGCCCCTCCAATCGTCAAGCCTTCCACCACAAAACCTTCTGGAGTTCCTCTCTCCATCGTCTCGAGAACTGGCGCTGACAAACAAACCACGACATGCCACCTGCCCAGCCCGGTCAGTCTGGATCACAAGGTGTGCGAGGAGACCCACGACTATCTAGGCGATGAGGACCTTGATAGAGTTGAGGTCTGGAGGTCTTCGGTGATCAGTAGTCGTCATGAACCGGTTGCCGTCTGGGCGCCACCTCCGGAGTTGACGCCGGGTCGCAAGCGGAGAGCGAATTCTACCGAATGGCTCAAGAGTGTACAGAACAAGCGTCGTCGAACACAAGCACTCGATCATACAGATAATATGGATGAGCTATCCATCATCGCACATGGCAACGACACCAGCCCCGCCATCCCGATGCCGAGCAGCGACCCCATGGACGAGGACGAGATCCAAGCCCACGTCCAGTCAGAAGCCTCCAACACATCGTTCGAAACCCCGAGTCGGCGATGTCCCTCCCGAAGAGGCTTCCACCGTTCGCCACGACGAGGTCTTGAGACGATAGAGTCCGACGACGAGTTGTCAAAACCCAGCGAATCGATCAAGAAACCCCGCATCTGGAAAGCAGCTTCGGCACGGTCACAAATATCACGACATGCTCCAGGGACGTCTCCCCGAAGCAGCCCCAGCCGACGCTTCCTTCGTGCGACGACGACAACACCTGGCATAGAAAGAGTTGTCCAAAACACCGACAAGACTGCCACTCCTGCCGAATTCGAGACCCAACAAGACAACAGCTTCATCTTCCGCGCGCGGAAAAAGAAGAAGAACCCACTTCAACCTCATCCCACCCTGCTCCCTGGTCATCCTTCGTCCGACGGCGCCAATTCCGACATCACTTCACCAGGACGTGTCCAGATTCCGACAGCAGCCCACAGCTCCCATATTCAGGTTCCCGATAGTCCTCACAAGTTGCCCTCTGCGGGCGAGCAAGTCCAGGGTCCTCGCAATGCGACACCCGAATCCGACATTATCCCAACATCTCAGCCTGCACATGATTCAAAAGCTCTCTCGGTGGCTAGGAAGAGCTCTCCATATATTCATCCATCCAGCCCGCCTGGTCAAGTCGACAATGCGCCTTCGGCAATCAGTCCCTTGCAGGCCCGGGGCATAGCAGAGGGTCGCCCAACCGATGATTCTAGTCCGGCAACACCTATCATGGATAACACCGAGATCTCAGTTGCTGAGCAGGCATGCGTCGAGGCACACAGCGACCTACACAGCGAGCCGCAGGTCGAGCCGCAGGTTGAACCGCAGGTCGAGGCGCAGGTTGAACCGCAGGTCGAACCGCAGGTCGAACCACAGGTCGAACCACTGGTCTCCACAGAAGCGATGGAAACATCCGACGTCGAAGTTCAGACAGCCGCTGTTACCGAAGATCAAGTCCGGCTTGATGCCGCGCAAGCCATGGTCCATCTCAAATACGGAGAAGAAAGCATGGGCCAAGCTTCAGCCCTTCCCGAAGTTGGCCTGGAGCTTCCAAGTGTAATGGACGAGCCCTCTCCTTCGCCAGAGAAGACGACTGCAACACTGCCAGACGAGGGGCCTGCCACCACCGAATCTCAACAGTCTCCATGGCAAGCAAGCGTACCGGAGCCTGCTTGCACTGTTTCCCTCTCCGACGACCATCTGGAACGCCCGCAATCTCAGCTCTCTGACCCGCCTGCGTTCAGCCAGGCAGTCGAGCCGATCCGCAACGAATCTCAACAGACACCTTGGTGCCAGGACTCGCACTATTCGCCTCTTCCACAGGTCCTTGTCTCTTCCAATCCTTCTCCCATTGGAGTAACCGACAGTCCCGACACCGAAGGCCCGTGGGCTCGTCGGATCCGCCAGGCGCACGAAGCGGCTCAGCTCGCAATCAGCTCGCTTACCTGGCCCGATCTCCTTTCGCAGCACATGTGCCACTCGATGAAGGACCCGCTGCCCGATAATGTACCCGAGGATTCGAGATCCGTCGCGTCGGGCGACACCCACAGCCTTCACACTGCTCCTTCCACGCCGACTGGGGAGGGGCCTGACACGGTCTTTGAAGATGCCTCCAGCCCCCGTGATGGGCAGGTGTTAGCCACCCCGAAGGATACATCCTTCCAGACTGGCTTCGTTCTGAAGCCATTCGCCGCCTTCAGGTCTCCAACCTCTGAGTTGCGCTCTTCTCCTACACGCAATCGAGGCGTGTCCTGCCGCATTGGTGCCAGGAGTCGGTCCATCCTGGTCAGACGCGACCCTTCCACTGCATCAATTCGCAGCAAGAAGCTGGTGTCATGGGCTTCGCTGAACGAACAGTCGGATGACACTGCCAGCCCTGCAACCCTCGCAACAACCCGATCAAGGGCTTCGTCGCCGCCTCCGGATCAAGCCCTTGCCGACCTGCCAACTGGCGAGAAGGATCCCTTCAGGAAGCACTTCTCAGCTATCAAGAAGAAGGCCAAGGGGCACCGCCACCGCATCTTGCCCAGCGCATCTCAGCAGGTCTGGCGCAGCCCGTCTCCCACAGCCATGGCCAATGCCTTTATTATGGCAGACGAGCTGGCCAAGAGTTCTCGCGACGCTGAGGCACCCGCTGGAAAGCCCGACGCTTCTCCCGTCGCCGTCTCGCCTGAGGTAGACGAAAGCTTTGACGATGTGGACGAGGTGCTCCGGAACCTGGGCGACTTCCTCGACATGGTGGATGTCGAGGCTGATGTTGAGAAGGCAAAAGCAGACCTCTCGGCAGGGAAGACGTCTGAAAAGATGTCTCTTACAGCAGGGAGGAGGTCAACATCTGCGGTCGGCGCTACTCGTTGACATGGCTTCCATCAAGCTCAAATGTCGGCAGTAGCTGTTACGCATGTGTGGTTTCTTGAATTGGACGTTTGGGGGCAGCCAAGAGTGTGTTTTAGATGTTTATACCCCCGCATGGACCAAGATCATCACTGTGGTGGCAGGCCAGGCGATGCTAAGACCATGAATTTCAGACCAGTGTTCTTTTCATCTACATCCTAATACCCTCTCCTCCTCTCATTCCAGTGCATCGTGTAGCCGAGCATCCAAAGGGCGTCCATGTTATCCTCTGACGGCTTGAAGCCGGACTCCTCGAGGATTTTCTGTTGCCTGCTGCCATACATCTTGTACAGACTTCCCACATGAGGAAGCTGAACGGCAGCCAGCTCGCGTGCTGAAAGTCCATGACATAGATCGGATTTGATGGCTTCGATGGGTGAAGAAACTTGTCGATCAGGTCGTTGAACTCCCTGTTTCCACGGGCAAGACTTCGGACGCAGGCCCAGAAGCGACCGTGAATGCTTTGCGGATCATCGTCCTGCCACATCGGGTGGTCGTCGATTTCGAGGCGAGCGTACAGATCATGGACGTCATCATAGGTATGAATACCACTTCCGATCATGGTGGGGGACCGACAACAGCGTCGCGCAGAACTGCGATAGCCCGGCCAGGACCGAGCTGAGTTGCGCCTCTGAATGAACAGCTACGGCGAATGAACAACTACGGCGGATGAACAGTTACGGCGGATGAACAGCTACGGCGGATGAACAGCTACGGCGGATGAACAGTTACGGCGGATGAACAGTTACGGCGGATCAACAGCTACGGCGGATGAACTGTCATTGCTCTTCATTGATCCAGGCAACTATGTCGACACATCGTCACCAATTTCAAATGAGGAGCTACAACTCGCGTCACCCGCAGTGATCATTGTCGTTCTAGGTAGTTCTTGCCCCTTCTGAGCGATTGTGCTACCACTGCACCGAGCCCTGAGAAGTGATCTCGGGGGGGTGAATCGTACGAAGTCCACGTCCTCTGAAGTCCAGTCTGTTGAACCTCGAGTGACACACTGTCAGGTGACACCTTCCCTAGGTATATATGTTACTTTTCCTTTGTCAGGCTCAAGTAGTAGCACCTCTGCAAGTCTAATTTCCCCTCTATTATCATAATAACGAAGCCTAAGGTCACCCGTGTTAAGGATCGCAGCGACGAAAGAGCTGCATAATTATAACACCTTTTTAAGAGATCCACCGCGTGGCGTTCGTGCCCACCAGCTTCTTGTTCATTCTGGTATAGTGCCAGTACAGCCCGAAGCTCAGTACAGCGCCGACAATGAGGAATCCCGCGTTAAGTGCGTGGCCCAACTTGTAGAAAGGCTTGTCTTGCGCCCTGTAGATCCAAACGCCGATGATCTGGCCTGGGCCAGTGAAGGCGATGTTGAGGCCAGATGCCAAGGAGCCCGCGGTAGTATTGCGGACGTTGTCAGAGACCCAGGCGCAGAGAGCCGGCAGGCCAGCAAACACGCCGGCCGTGGCGATGCAGAGGAAGCCATAGCGGACTGCAAACTGTTCTCCAGGAAGCGTGGCTGGAGGTCATTGGTTAGCAACAAGCAACTCGACGAAGGACACGCCGACACGGAACACGACTCACCCTGGATGATGAAGGCGATGGCACCCACGGAGAAGCAAGTTCCCGCAATCAGGCCTCGCATCTTCTTCTTATCAGAAAGAATACCAGCTCCAAGGGTCACTACATATGCCACAGCATAAGGCGGCACGGTGAACAGCTGGGCTTGCAGATCGCGGTAGCCAAGGCCCTGGACGATGGTGGGCGCGAAGAGTGACAGGGACGAGACGCCGACGCCAAGGCAGAGGTAGGTGAAGTAGTGAACCCAGAGGCGCAAGGTCAGGAGAGTCTCTTTGGCGTCATTCCAGTTCAGTTTTGCGTTGCTTCGGTATTGTTAGTGGACAATTCAGTGCTATGGTAGATGAAGGAAGCTTACCCCTGAGAGCAGTTGAGACCAAGGCGCTGGACCTGGACGCGCTTCTCTTCCTCCGTGAGCCATCCGGCGTTCTCGGGGTAGTTGGGCATATAGAAGAATACCACAACACCCAAGATGACTGCAAGAACCAAAGTCAGCGATCGTTCGGAGTAGATCTCTGGTGAAACTAACCGGATGGAACGCCCTCAACGATGAACAGCCACCGCCAACCTTCCAGGCCACCAGCACCATTCATGTGCCCAACACCAAAGGCAATTGCTCTGATGAAAGTGTCAGTCAGTCTTGGCCATCAAGCTGGAAAAGTGGCTCATGAGGTGAAGGTACTTACCCGCCAAACGCGCCGGCCATCGTGGCAGAGCATAGGAAAACGGCGATCCGAGTCGCCCGCTCTTCGGGTTTGTACCAGAAACTCATGAAGAAAATCATGCCGGGGAACACGCCAGCTTCAAAAGCGCCGAGGAAGAAGCGGAGAATGGCAACTGTGGCGAAGCTGTTGGCTCCAGCGATGCCAGTGCAGATGGAGCCGAAGCAGACGATGAGGATACCCAGCCATCGACTGGGGTTGAGGACTTTCATGGCGAGGTTGCTGGGTGCCTCGAACAAGGAGTAGGCGACCAAGAAGAGCATCAGGGCGATTGTGAACTGGTAGTTGGTCATGCCAGTCGAGTCCATCATGTTGTCGCCAGTGGAGGAGTTGAGGATCTTTGCGTTGCCTGTTTGGGGACATGAAGTCAGCGGATGTCGAGACAGCTTGCTCGGAGGAGGTGGTTCATACCAATGTTGGACCTGTCAAGATAACACAGGAGATAGATGAGAGCCGTGTACGGCATGAGGCGCATGTCCGTCTTGCGAAGGATTCTAAAGCCGTCGTTAGCTGAGGTTTTCTTGTTGGGGATCACCTCCGAAAACCTGGAACCCATACCTCTTCTCGATTTCCCTATCAATCTCGGGCATCTCAGGACCCTGCCCGTCATGATTCTTCTCATCTTCCTGGAACTCGACATCTTGCTGAGAGTTGTTCTTCTCGATCGGGTGTGTCGACATGGTTGGTTGAGTCGTTGCTGTTGCCAGCGTCGTCTTGGGTTCGGCTGGTTGCTTGATTCTTGAGAAGTAGCAAGAGATGCTTGGGCCAGAAGTCCAATGCAGATCTCGACGGATCTTGCGTGAGTCTTGTAGACCTGGGGACCACAGACTTGCCTGCCAGTTGCGTTGGGCCCGATTCCTCGGGACACGGCAGTGCATCGCATCCCAGAAGCTCCTGTGCGGGGAGGAGGGGGAGGTTCGGGGAAACGACATGGTTCCCCGTGGGGAAGCAGAGGCGATACCCGACAGACGAGCAGAGGACGGGGGATGGGACTTCGGGGAACACTAGTGGCGGCTTGACATCCGTGAAGCGATTCAAGATCGACCTTGCCGCGGCGAAAGACCCGACCGAGCCACTGCTAGCGCCTTGACTTCGGTCCCGTTGTGGTACAATGTGATCCTTCGCCCACCCGGCTGAGACCTAATACGAAGCTCCTGACTGGTGGGCGTGACCCGAGAGCCGTTTGCCATTTCTTCCGTCTCTCGAGGCACTCGTCACTAAACACACCGGGAGACCAAGGGCAAGATACTGGGCAGAGCAAGCCGTGCCTCGCAACTCGGGTGTTGATTACAGTCATCAGATGATGTAGAAGTGACAACCAAACATCTCCTGGCAAAGGAACTTGCCGTCGACTCGCTGACCCCGCCTGACCTGCTGGTCTATGAGCAAGCGCAGCAACGACGACACCTTCAGAGCGTTTTGCGCCCCTTTCTTGTCTAGCCTGAACGTCGGAAGCTCGTCAGTGGCCGAGCTTGCGCCATCCTTCGGCCGGTCATCAGCTGCACTGACCGCCGTCGGTTTAGGTCCAGCGACGGCGAGATCAAGCTCGCCCAGAGCCCTGAGCTGCTGAACCGCCCAGTCCTGCTGGACCGGATCCTGCACCTCGCAGCCGAAGAGGAAGCACGTCCACAGAAGACCCGGGTGTATGACGTTGTCCGCCGTCCGCTCCAAGGCAGTATCAAAAGCCAGCTCGCCCACAGGCTGCCCGACGCTTCGTCGCATCATCTTTCCTGTCTCGTCCATAGCCTTCAGCGAGATGGGCGTATGCTTCATAGACCAGTAGGCCACACGGTGTATGTAGATGAAGTGTGTCCAGAAAGTCGCGATGTACACGCTGAAGAGCTGTTCCAGCCGCCGAGCGATGCTCTCGCTGACGAATTGCTTCAGCTGATCGGCGGTCAGATTGAGGATGCCAGGTCTCTTGCGCCACAGCTCCTGAAGGTCGTCTTCGAATCCCATGCAAGCTGTCATGACTTCGTACTCGTCCTCGGGCGTCTCGCGGGAGCGATGATGGCGGTCGTGGCATCCTATGCGCCGGGAAAAAGCCTGGGAGACGAGGTGAAACTCAAAGGCGGGCTGGAGTAGGATCTTGAAGATGTCTGTCTTGACAATCCGTGGGGGCAGTGACGCTGGGGCTTTGGTAGCAAGAAGATATGCAAGCCTGTCGTTGCGAGACTTGGGGCCACTGCTCTGGATGGCGCTCCTCCCGCGACTGGACCTGGTGTGGCTCGTGACCTCTGAGTACTCGTCGCTGGCATCTTCGTCGTTGACGACATCGGTATGGCCAATCTGTGGGCGGGACTGTACCGCGACCTTGAGCGCAGGTTCGGTGAGGAGATGATGGCCCCCAAGATGGCTCATCTTGGCATCGAGGAGGTTGAGCCATTGAAGAAGATGCATCGAGCCAGAGCACCAGTCGGTGCCTCTGACGATAATCTGCTCAGCAAGGTCTGACGGGAAATGTGGCCGAATTTGATCTCTATCATCGAAGCCAGTCTGGCGCAGGGTCAGCGAGGGATCCGGCGAACAGGAAGAGCTGAGAGAGAGCGAACCTCGAACCATGCCATAAGGAATGTCGCGACGAGGAGCGGGTTGCTTTTCTTGCTAGCCCAATCAGTCTGTGTCAGCTCAATCTCCATGGCTGTGCGAGCGGCCTCATGAAGACGGGCAGCAAGCAGAGCCTCATTGTGGCCGTTCATGCGGCCTCGGACCGACGTCGTAGGCGCCATCATGATGGTAGTCAAGGCGCACAGAGCAAGATTGACGTATTCGTTGCTACTGCTCCTCGCCTCTTTCAGCAGGAACCTTTTGATCCTGGGCCATCCGAGCGGATCGACGCCGACCAGCGCTGCAGGCGGCCGGATATCGCGTTCAAAGTATGACAAGAGCTCCTGCCGCCGCTCTGGGGAGAGTAGTGGGGGGCAGTATGTGAAGGGTGGTGACAGTGATGATGCAGCCTCAGTGCCTGGGGCTACGCTGTTCTCCAGCGTAGCTACAGGGGCCCGATCGCTGTGGACACTGAAGGGAGGTGGCTCTTGTGCTGATGGCGCCGTCGCCGCAAACTGCCATGTCGGTGGCAGCTGGGCTGGCGTATGCCCCAGTGGCATCGAGTGCGTATCGGGGTCGTATTCGAAGTTCAGCAGGTTGGCCGAGTTGGTGAATGCCAGCGAGGGGAAGGAGAAGATGGGGTCTGGAACAGGTATGTAGTCGCCGAAGGATAGGTGCTGATCGTGCCAGGGCAGAACATCTACCAAGGCCGCGCCAGATATGTGTTGGCCAGACCCTTGAGCTGCTGCCAGGTTGGCCATGATGGCGCTGTCGCCGGCCGAGCCTGGTGTGAGGGAGCAATTGATGGCACTGTTGTGTTGTAGGCCGTGGGATTCTCGTCGACCATGTCCTGGAGTCGTCATCGGTGCTGCTTCAGGGGTCGACAGGGCCTGTAGTGATGCGACGGCTGCATCCCCAGCGTCGCCATCGACCCCAGCAAACCCCGAGTCCTCATCGTGGCTCCAGCCTTCGTTTGCAGCGTTGATCGAATCCATGATTTCAGCTTCGGTGTCGAGGGATTGCGACTCGGAGACGGTCCTTCTCCTCGAGCGACGCTGGGGTGGCCGGAAGACACAATCCAGCTTCAGGCGGTTGCAGTGGCCGCAGATGGGCTTCGACTCGTCGCATCTCACTCGGCGCAGCTTGCAGGCCTGACATCCGTTCTTCGATCGAGGCCCCGAGCGCCCGAGACCAGCTGTTTGGCGACGTTTGATGGAAGTCTTTGAGGTCATGGCAGTACGCTGGGCCAGACGACAACTTGAAGCAGAGTGAGATGGGGTGGTAGATGTTAGACTTCGTTGGACTAGAAGAGAAGCTGAGCCTGGGTCATTACAGCAGGTCGCGGACTGGAATTGCTGGGCCCGCTTCCCCTCATTCCCAGCGCAAAACTGGCCTAACGGGAGCTTGCCAGCTTCCAGTTAGCGTCTTTGTGCTTGGCCACTGCCTGTGATGGTTGCCCGTTCTTTCAGCACGACAGAGCAACATCAAGATGGCACGGCATCATTCTGCAGGTGAAGCATAACATCAGGAACATTAATGATGAGAGGATCATGATAAATAGTTCATGTATGCATGGGATTTTCAAGTCAAGGCCTTCTTGAGATGATGTCTTCAAGTTGCTCATTTACAGCTTAGCCCTTGCCTCATACGCCTGGGGGTCCTTGTTCCAGGGCAGTTCCGCTGTTGCCCACTTCGAAACCCCCTTAGGATGGGAGGTCACGCTTTCCCAATCAGACCGTGTGATCGATCTTGCCTCCTCAGCAGGATTGTACCCAAGCCTGTTCCTGCCATCCGTCTCCGGCCTGGTATCCTCCAACTTCGGGGCCTCACCTCCATCTGGCCGCTTGTAGATCGTCACCACCGTAGCTCCGCCGAGACCCATGTTGTGCTGGAGGGCGAACTTGGTGCCCTTCACCGCGCGACTCTTGGCCCAACCCCTGAGATGCCAGACTTGACAAATGTCAGCTGAAGTATGTACAACAGATATGGCTCGAACGGAGCGGAACTCACCAAGTTCAGCACACTGCGCGAGGCCGGTCGCGCCAAGAGGATGGCCCTTGGAGATCAGCCCCCTGAAGGATTGACGATCCAGCCCTTTCCACTAGCGCCAACGCCCCCGTCAGGACCATACGTGAGACCACCGTCACGAACGAGCTTCCACGCCTCGCCTTCTTTCGCGAGACCGAGTCCCTCGAGAGCACACATCTCGTTGGTCGTAAAGCAGTCATGCAGCTCCACCACGGAAACGTCGCGGGCCGAAATGGCCGCCTGTTTGTAGGCAGCTTTGGCGGCTTGACGTGTCATTTCAGACCCAATGAGCTCAATCGCACTCTTGGTTTCGAAGAGGGCCGGTGTGTCTGTGGCGAGCGACTGGCCGGCAATCTGGATGGCTTGCTTCTTGAGATAGGAGTGGGATGCCAAGAAGGTCTCCGAAATCAATACCACGGCGGCAGCGCCAGTCTGTCGAGAAGACGTTAGAATCTTGGCAAAAAGAATCAGCTCTTCAATGGAGACGTACCGATGAAGGGCAGCATTGTAAACGCGTGATATCTCCCGAAACCGTTGGGCTCGCAAGGACATCGGCCGCTGTTACGGCCTTGGACAGCTGACTGTACGGGTTGTTCACACCATGCGTCCTGTTGACAGCCGTGATCTGGGCAAAGTCGTCTTTCTTCGCACCGCTCGGGCCGTACTTCTGCAGATATTCGGTCTGCGCATTGGCGTACAGCTGAGGAGTCCTGTTCTCGTTAGCATCGAATCCAGCAGCAGGCCTTCTGAGACTCACCATCCCGGCGATGGCTTTCCCTTGTCAGCCTCTGGAATCTGCGTCTTGGACAGATCAAGGATCCTCGACAGAGGGTTCGTTCTGTCTTTGTAGATCTGAGGAAGAGGCCCTGGGTACATCTTGTCAAACCCAATGCAGAGGACGCAGTCGGCCTGGCCGGAGCGAATGGCCTGATTGGCAAGCCAAAGCCCCGTGCTTCCGGCGCTGCAGTAGTTGTTCACGTTGATGATCGGGACTCCGGTCATACCAAGAGCGTAAAAGACCCTCTGAGCGCAAGTGGAATCGCCGAACACGTACGAGCCGACTCCTTGATCGACGGAGTCGTAAGTGAGGCCAGCATCCAGCAGTGCTTTGACGCCTGCTTCCACGGCCAAATCGAGATAGTCCGAGTCGGGGTTGGCGGCCAGGGAAGCAGACTTCTTGGGCGAGTTGAATGGCGTCATGCCAACGCCGGCGACGTAGGTTGCAGATGACATGCTGGTGGCGGGTAGGGGGGCTTGGAGGTGGACTTTGGACGTTCAGGGGCTCTCAGACTGTGAGCTCGGAGATATGGCAGACTTTGTGAAAGAGCTTGCGGCACGAAGATTGAGGTGAAAACTAGTATGAAAATCGATATCTTTCATATCTTGACATGAACACCTGCACGAGACTTCCTTCCGGGAGGTGAACCTGATGCCCCATGGGGTTGGGTTGCTGGGTTGCCGCCGTCCCAATTGCCAAGACGCCCGCTCATCCCTCCCAAAACCCGACACGCGAGAGCCGACGAGTCGAAAGCGAGGGGTTCTTGGGGTTTAAGGATTCCTCCAGACCCGCGCTAAAATGCACCAAGACTTGGCACCGGACTTTTCCCCGGCGAGGAGGAGTAAGGCGGGGGCGGGGAGGTTGGCAATGGTTGCGGGCTGGTTCGTGGCTCGAGTCTCGCCGGGGGGCTGGGCTAAAGGGGCTTGGGCGAAGATATCGGCAGCACCATCTTCCTGGTGACTTGATGTCAGATTTCAGTCAAACATCAGCTTCGATCTATCATAGGTATTCATACAATGGGTGAGAAAAGAAGTACAACAAAGCTCGCATATCATATCCCCAAATAGCATGGTCAATACAGTTATAGCCTCGCCGGCAACCTCGATGCCCCATCCAGCCGAACAACGGTGCCATTGAGCATGTGGTTGTCCACAATATGCTCCACCATGGCCGCAAACTCGTCAGGCCGTCCACCCCTCGCAGGGAACTCAAGACCCTTCCGCACGCTCTCTTGTGCCTTCGCTGGCATGTTCGCCGTCATGTTGGAGTCGAACAGCCCAGGGGAGATGCAGACAGCCCTGATGCCCTGAGAAGCCAAGTCTCTGGCCAGCGGCAGCGTCATGGACGCGATGGCTCCCTTTGCTGCGCTGTATGCAACTTGACCCTCCTGTCCATCAAAGGCTGCCGCCGAAGCAACGGTGATGAGCACACCTCTTTGGCCGTCTGAGTCAGGCGTCTGCGATGACATGCGCGGGAGGAGCTGTCGGATCACATCGATGGTCCCGATGAGGCTGATGTCTACCACTTTTCTGAATTTCCCCAGTGTGAGTGGCGCATTTGACTTGGACAAGATCTGTGGGTAGTTTATTAGCTTTCGACATTTTCTTGTTGGTATGCTGCATCCGATTCACCTTTGCAGGACCCAAAAAGCCCGCGCAACAGACCACCGCATGGATTTCCAGGGCCATCTCGTCCGCCCAGGCGATGATGCCCTGAATTGCGAGGGCTATGTCTTCAGGATTTGAGACATCCGCCTTGAAGGATCGCAGCTTGGGTGATCCTGATGACTCTGTTGGTAACGACAAGTCAATGACTGCTACATGCCCACCCAAGGCTTGCAAATGTTT
Source organism: Plectosphaerella cucumerina (assembly GCA_020746995.1). NCBI lineage: Eukaryota > Fungi > Ascomycota > Sordariomycetes > Glomerellales > Plectosphaerellaceae > Plectosphaerella > Plectosphaerella cucumerina. Next base: position 1,075,669 of record JAGPXD010000007.1, read on the forward strand.
GGTGGTGCCAGCTCCGAGTCCGGACAGGCTAGACTTTTGTCAGTAAGTAGACACAACTACGTGAAAATGGAAGTCGATGATTCTTACCCGCCAGTCACCACAAAAAGCTTGTTCTCGAACTTCATGTTGTTGTTCTGTCAACCAATGCTGATGAATCAGTAAGTAAGATCGGTGCGTTCAGGCAAGATCTAAGTCCCAACTCCATGCACCCTCCTCCTTATCACTAGTAAATACTCGACAGTCTCCCTGTAATAGAGACGAATCTCCACTTCCCCGCGTGTTGCCCTCGTTGTGGTCGGGCAATCTTGCCGATTCACCCCGCAAACCCGAGCTCGGGTGTCGTCAATCGGAATCAGACACCAAGCATCAGCCGGGCGATCAACAACCGACCCGAATATGAAGAACTACGGATCTGCGGGCAATGTCCAAAGACCTCGATCTTTGAAAGGCGTCCAAGGACCTCGCGTTTGTGAGACTACCTGCATCTGCCTAGGTCTTCGAGATCAAACTCACCAGGCACTTCCTCCTCACCTTAATCTTGATTTTACTTGCAAGACCACATCGAAGATCACGCCATGGCCAACATTCGAACGGATAGGCAAGGTCTGGCTTCCATGGAGCGAGTGTCTCGCTACGGCGGTTCCCTCATCCATGGCCCAGCCCAGCCGGTCGACGTCGACAAGACTTTCGGGACCCTGATCAGAGAACAAGCCAGAATCAGACCAGACGATCTCCTCGTTGCTTCTCATCACCAGAAGAAAAGCCTCACATACGCCCAGACGAACGAGCGCAGCGATTGCCTTGCTCGAGGACTTGTCTCCCTCGGCGTCAAGAAAGGAGACAGAGTTGCCATTGTCATGGGCAACGAGATCGAGTACATCGAGACCTTCTTCGCTTGTGTCAAGCTCGGCACACCAATCACGCTCGCCAACTACGCGTACAGCGAGCAGGAGCTTCACTCCGTCTTGTCGTCCTGCGGTGCATCCACCCTGATCATGGTGCCCGGTTTTGACCGGTACGACTACCGCGAGTGGATTCCAAACCTGCGTCAGGGCATTCCCAGCCTCAAGAACATCATCATTACCCATGGGCAAGGGCTTCGTCACGGCGGAATCTTGCAATATGAGGATGTCGTGGCCTCCGGGGCTACCCCTCAAGCCATCTCCGAGATTGACCTGCTGGCCCTGGAAAAGCACCACAGCGCCAGGGACATCATGAACCTTCAATTCACCAGCGGTTCGACTGGACTGCCCAAAGCCTCGGCTCTCACACATCGAGGAATCTATAACACCGGTGTACTCATTGGTAAAACCATGTATCTCACGCCCAAGGACAGAATCTGTCTCCCGGTACCCCTGTTTCACAGCTTCGGACTCATCATCGGCCTGGCTGTGGTCGCAGCTCACGGTGCTTCCATCGTCCTTCCCGACAACAAGTGTAACATCGAGGCCACATTGGAGTGCATTCCCACGTACAAATGCACCGGCCTATACGGCGTCACCACTATGTTTGTGGCAGAGATGGCCAGTCCCAACTTCAGCAAATACGACCTCTCCACCCTCAGATTCGCCATCCTGGCTGGTAGTGCGGTGCCTGAGACTTTGATGCGGAAGGTCTGGGCCGCGTTCGACATCACGCAGACTCACACCAACTGGGGCCTAACAGAGTCGTCGTCCATCATCACCATGACGAGAGACACGGATACCATCCACCAGCGAACCATCACATCCGGCAGCCTCTTTCCCGGAGCTTCAGGAAAAATTGTTGATCCAGTGACGGGAAACGCTGTCCCAAGAGGTGAACGTGGGGAGATAGTTCTGCGGAGTTTTGGGTGAGTCTCCCTCACGAATTGAGAAACGGGTGCCAGCTAATTTGCCGCAGAATCCAAGAATGCTACTACGGAAACGACAAGAAGACAGCCGAGGCTCATCGAAGGGCTGGCGATGATTCGCAAGAGTGGTTCCACACTGGTGACGAGGGCTACATCGACGACGATGGCTACTTTGTCATCACCGGCCGCATCAAAGACATGATTATCCGAGGAGGCGAGAACATCGCTCCCCTGGAGATCGAAGAACGCCTGGTCGCGCATCCTTCCATCGCGCAGGCCGCCGTAATTGGCGTGCCTGACGAGAAGTACGGCGAGCAGATCTGTGCTTTCGTGGAGCCATCTCAAACGGAAGATGGTATGCTGAGCGGACGGCCTGACGACCAGGAGTTGAGGGCCTGGGTGCGGGAGACCCTGGCTCAATTCAAGCAGCCCAAGTACATCGTTTGGCTTGGCTCCTGCCGAGAGTTCAGCGAATGGCCCAAGACGGCGAGTGGGAAGCTTCGCAAGCCAGACTTGCGCATCATTGCAGCGAAGATCCTTCGGCCACACCCAGTGGTTGAGATGGAAGCGCCAAGGGCGAGGCTGTAGAATGGGGCATAGAATCACGGCTGTACCTGGCAGAGCCTGTCAGAACATGAGACGCGGTTATCTCCGATAGATGGGCCAGATTTCAGAGGATATGTGACATAAACCGATGCATCGCAGATGCGCTTCAGATGTTTGCCGTGTTCCGTGGCAGCGTGAGGTACGGTGCAGTTCCCGTCAGCTCCACGTCACCTCCGATCGTCTTCCAAGCCATTCCAATCCGTAATCCGCACTTCAGAAGCAACTACCGAAGCTTGTACCGGGGCCTTGAAATGGAACACGGACACTCGGCAATCGGCTTGTCATCTTGTCGTCACCAAGCCTCCGGCCCCACCGAGCATCCCGGACTGCCGACGTCCTCCGGGCGAACTCACGCCTCGGAGAGTAAGCTCCGCCTATTTCAGTGCGACCTCGGAGCAGTATCTACGGGCTGCTATCATCACCACTTTGGTTTTGCCGTCATGATTATTGCTTATGGGGATATCTCCGAGCCTGGCCACAAAGCAGGTACAGGACGACCTGCATCTCAACGCCTCGGTCGCAAGTGGATTGGTTCAGAATCGCGATGTACCGACAGGGCCGGGGATTTCTAATCCTTTGGGTTGCAGTATCAACTTAGAAGGCCGAACAATGACGGATTGGAAGCAAAATTTTCGAGTCAATGACGAATAATCGGCCTTCGACATCCGTCCCAGACCTGGGTGGTGTCTCCGGGTCACGGAGGCTCTCGATAGATAAACCTCCCCGCAGCAGTCGACGTTTGGTGGATGTGTTTGAGATTCACTCCCCACAGCGACTAAACAGAAAACATCTTGCCAGACGTTCTTGGGATTATGTCTCTTTTCCTCCAAGTCGGCGGGCTCTTCGCCCTGGCCAACGGCGTTTACGCAGCGCCATTTGTATCAGAAGCGCAGACAACCTTTTCGCAGGCAGCACCCACCGTTGTTCCGGTTGTCTCCTACACGAACGTGACCTCTCACGGACCGTTCACCGGCACTCCCACCACAACAGGTGCCGTGTCCACTGATGTGCTGGCATCATTCATCCCAGCTCTCCCTCCCGGACCCGACGCATACAAGTACCCAGCAGACGGCAAGCTTCATGCGCCGCAGCCAGCCCCGTTCACCCCCAGCGGCGGCATCGGAACCAATGGCAGCGCACCTGTCTACCGCGTCGAGTCCGACTTTGATTACCAGTCATTGGCACTCGCCCTGTACCAGGAATGGATCGAGCTCGATCTGTTCAATTGGGCGCTTGAGAAGTGGGATGAGGAGGAATTCGCCCGTTGGGGCCTGAATGCCGAGGACAGACACCTCCTCGAGTTCATGGCCCAGCAGGAGATTGGCCACGCCACGCTCATCACCAACATGCTTGGACCTCAAGCACCTGTCCAGTGCACCTACAACTACCCCGTCAATGACCTGCGCGAGTACATCGACTTCAGCCAGAAGCTGACGAGATATGGCGAGTCTGGCGTCTACGGCTTCCTCCCCCACCTCAACTCTGGTCCAGCGGCCCAGCTTCTGCTGCAGAGCATCACCACCGAAGCCCGACAGCAGATGATTTTCCGCCAGTTCAGCGGCCTCTTCCCCATGCCCGAATGGTTTGAAGTTGGCATTCCCCAGTCATGGGCATGGACGCTCCTTGCGCCCTACATCAGCAGCTGCCCCCAGAACCAGACTCGCCTGATTTGGCAGAACTTCCCAGCTCTCCATGTGCTGAACCAGCCCAACCCGGCCAGAATCAACGGCAGCAGCGTCTACAATGAGACAACAGGTGGCTACGTCAACACGCTCTCGACCAAAGATATCGCCCCTGACGAGTTGTGCATCAATGCCACTGGCACAGGCGTCAACTGCAGCCCTGGCATCACCCGAAACCGCACCGAGCCTTTGTCATACGCCGGTCGTCAAGTCTTCCTGCAGTGGGACTGTCCCGGTCATGCCGTCGGCCCGAACAACAGTTACGTCACTTCGACCAGTGCGGGTGCTCCAGTCTATGCCGCATGGGTTTCTCAGCTCAACGTCACCTACTCTCTTCTGGAGGAGATCAATCTGGAGAACAACACCGCCTGGACTATTCAGCCCAATGTCTCCACCTACGAGGGGGATCCTGCCATCAACGGAACCATGTTCCTGGCGCTTACTGATGAGGATATTTACGTCACGCCTTACAATCTGACGCAGATTAACCCTCATGTCAGGGCTCTCGCTATTTACCAGGCTGGTTAGAATGGAGGTTTCGAACACGCTTGTCGTATTTTGACAACTTATTAATGAAATATATCTGCCTACATCATCATTGTACTGCTTCAATAATGATACAATAATATGCCAGTACTTTAGTGTCTTTGAAAAATCATTATAAGGATGTAATTCATGGAGCCATCATCGCAACTCACCTACAGAGATTATCATCTACACGGCTGAGAGGCTGACATACCTGCCTCTGTAGACTGGTCCCATTCTATGGCAAATAATCAGAGCTCCTCACCCTGATCTTCTCGGCGTGACTCTGCCTGCCCAGGTAGTGCAGTGGCTGACGTGGGCCAGATCGGGCGGCAAACACCTCCAAGCCTGAAAAGGGGCTTTTCTCCGAATTGGGTGTCGCTTGACGCAACAAGTGCCTGCATGGCATATGCAGGTGGCTGACATCTATTTCTCCGGGACGTTTTCGACCCCGCTTCGGCGGGCGAAGCCGATGTCTTGCCTACACCTTCTGGACGTCATTTTGAATGCATTCTGGGCAGGTTCTTGAGGTATAAAAGTAACAGAATTCCTTCACTCCAGACAAACTTCAAGACATCTGCCTCAAAGCACGATCAAGTCGCATTACTGCTCACGGTTCTCTATCCAGGATGCCTCCGTACACCTTGTCCGCCCCCATCGACTGCAATGTCGACTTTGAGACGCACCATCTCGCAGGGAAAACAGCAGTGGTCACTGGAGGTGTGTAGACCACGGATGACTCACATGCGGCCAGTGCTGATTGCGTTCATCTCATTAGGGGCCAGTGGTATTGGTGAAGCCTATGTTAGAGCATTGGATGCTGCAGGGTATGTCTTTCCCCGTCCACAGCACGAGCACTGAACTAATGCATTTCTCGGAAAGCTTGACTGTAGTAATTGGTGATCGGGATGCGAAGCGTGGAGAAGCTCTCGCTGCTGAGCTGAAGAGGTATGTTTCGCTGTCTCCAGCCGTGCATGAAGCATTGCAGAGCTAATACATCACGACTCTCAGTTCAAAGTTTGTCCAGTGCGATGTCACCAACTGGGAGGATCAGGTTCGGCTCTTTAAGACGGCAAAGGAGGCGTCGCCATCCGGGAAGATCCAATTCGTTGTTGCAAACGCAGGAATCACCCGCGAGGATGACGTCTTTTCCTTCGACGGTCCGTCCGAAACCCCAGTGCCCCGTTGAACCAACCTCAGGAAGTTCTCATGCTGATGTTTCCGTTTACCCTGCAGCCGACGGGCCGAAGAAGCCGGACCTGAGCATCATCCAAGTGAACCTTCACGGTACATTATACACGACCAAGCTAGCACACCACTACTTCACTCTCCAAAACGGCACCCAGCCAAGTCCCAACCAGGAAGATTCCTGCCTTATCTTGGTCGGATCCGGTGCGGCGTTCCTGGACTGTCCAAGAACCCCGCAGTACTGCAGCACCAAATGGGGCAACAGGGGCATTATGCATGCTCTGCGAAGGACAGCCTACTTCAATGGCTCCCGAGTCAACGTCATTTCTCCCTGGTGGGTGATATCTGATGTGTTACTGTTGACTCGACATCTGACGTGGCCTCTAGGTATGTCCGCACCAGCATTCTGCCACAGGAGCTGTTCGACAAGGTGGAACGATCCGGGGTGGAGTTCGCCACGACCGAGGATGCGGGCCAATGCCTGTTGCGCATCTTGAGTGACCCAAGTGTCAACGGTAGATCCCTCTTCCTCTCTCCTCGAAAGTGGGCGCCGCGGGGGTATCTGGATCTTGACCTGGATGATTACGCGGGGAACGAATTGCTTCAAGAGATCCAAGCGGACCAGATCAGGGACACTCCAGTGGAGTTGGGTCTTTACCCTTGAAATAACAGGTATCTGATTTCTGACGATTGTTCCGACAAGTTGAAAGATTTCGGATTCATGTGGTTGAAGCCGGGGTCTGTTTTTGTTCAGAATGCTGGTAGATGAGGAAATGGATGAATAAATTCGAATCATCAATGCGCGAATGGTTCTTCTGGTGACAGACTGGAAGCATCCGGGTCTCGAACTGTTTGGATCGACCGCGACTCGAGCTGTCTGGTCGTCTTGGGTGCCGACCTGGCTCCTCAGAAAATCGATTGCCCCTATTCCGGGCAAAGTGAGATCGGTCGGGTTCAGCGTGGTGTCGGGTGTCGGTGGCCTCAGCTTCCCTGTCGGGTGTCGGCAAACTCCCGCAACCCGCCGGGTACTATTCCGAGCCCGGGAACAAGCCCCTATCACGAGGAATGGCGTGGGTCGAAGACCCCAGACCTCAACAGATCCCCACCGTATATCCCGCATCCACCACGTCGGCTCACCGATCGCAAGAAGCTGACCGACCTGCCTGGCCAAGCTTTCGACCTGCCTACTTACGTCTAGGTACGGACAACCCCAGGCGCTTTGTTCTCTCCATCCACCAGCCGACACAGCACACGCCCGATGCCCGAATTCAGTGCGCAGGCCGGTGGCTCCACATCTGCGGAGGGCGCGAGAAAGACCTTTCGACGGAGGACACGGGCCGCGACGGCATGCATCCGCTGCCATCACCGGAAGGTCCGGTGCGATCTCACCCTCCGCCAACCATGCACCAACTGTCTGCTTGATGGTGAAGATTGCAGCGCTCGAGAGAAGCGCCGTCGGGGGTGAGTCAGGCTTAGTTCAGCCGCTGCTTCGGCTGGGGTTCCGAAGGCATCTAGCTGACCTGTGTCCAGACCATCGCCACTCTACGGGAGGCCACCTCAAGCTGAGACAGACGTCTTGGACTGGGAAGCGCCTCTGTTCCCGCGGGATGTCGACCATGTTCAAGACGAGTCAACGGAAGAGGCTTCGCCGGCAAGCGAGACTCAAGGCACGCACCTATTCTACCACGGTTCGATATGAGGACTGACTTGGACCAGCTACGGGGCCGACTTTCAGAGCCTCCAGGCGACAAGACGTCCAGATTGAAGAGCCGGGCTTACCGAGGAGACAGAGTTCCGCCGTGAACGCCCAGTCTGACATCATCTACTCGGCCTACTCCTTCGTCAATGTTAACGGACTTTCGAAGCTTCCTCAGGAAGACATCCAGTACCTTGAGCTGAAGTCCTCCCTCCGACTGCCGACGCGCCCATACTTGGACGAATTCATCCGCCAGTACTTCCGCTATGTGCACCCATGTCTCCCAGTCTTGAACGAGGCCGAGTTCTGGGAAGTTTACCATGCGGATGAACGATCCGGTTCACATGTCCGACCGATATCCCTGTTCGTCCTGCAGTCGATGCTTTACCTGAGCTCTGCTGTAAGTTCTCTAAGCGAACAGTGCCGAACAATTGACTAACCAGTCGGAGTTCGTTTCTCCAGAAACGATAAGAGAGTCAGGCTACCAATACGTAAAATATGCACGGAGGGTGTTCTACACCAGGGCCAAGGTATGTTTGGCAGTTGCCACGATGAAGATCTCGACTGACAAGCTGTTTCAAGATACTGCATGATCTTTCCGCAGAGCAAAGCCCACTGTCACGAGCTATCGGAGCCCTCATGCTGACGCATCGCTTCAATCAAGACGATAGGCAAGCCGGCAGCATTTGGCTCGGCATTGCCATCCAAAACGCCCGAGCAAGTCATGACGGCTCCTGGGGTACTGGACCCTTTCCGGGGCAAGGTCCTTTGAAGCGACTCTGGTCATGTATCCACCTCCGCGACCGCATCATCTCCATGGGCCTTCGACGGCCGATGCAGCTTCCATCAGTTGAAGATATTGAGGCCAATGCTCTGACAGAAGAGGACTTTGAAGACGAGACACATCACTCCAGAGTCTACGACGCGGCTACAAAGCGACGACTCGGCCGCATCTTGGTACAGCAGTATCGCCTAGGCATCCTCATGGGCGAGGTCATGCACATCACCCAGCATCAAAGCGCAAGACCCGATACGTTGGCAATATCTGCAGCTCCTGGAAAGGCCAAGCCTCGATTGCCTGCATTACAAGAACGGCTTCGTCTGTGGCATGAAGAGGCCAGTGCCAGCTTTGAAGATCCAGCGCGGGCAAGCAAACCTCATCTATCGGCTGTGATGTTCTCGAGCATCACCATGATCTACTACCAGTGAGTTCTCGCTGTCTGAAGAGCAATTTCTCATGCAATACTGACTCAAGAAGCGCCACCAATATCTCACTCGCGACTTATGAGCTCCGCCAGCTGACCAAAGAGCAATCACTGGTGAACAACCCTACTCTTAGGGCTGAGAAGAGATTGGAACAGATTCGGCAAAAGCTCAAGCTGGCCTGCTCACAGACAGAGCGCCTGGCCATGTTGTTCGTCAACCATGGCGTGGTGGGTTGTCTGCCCATGACAGTGTCAGTTGATCTTCCCATCCAGAATCCAGGTGCAACACTAACATTGTGAAGACTCTCGTACCTCGCTTTCCCTCTCTTGCTGAGGGTACTTGAAACCAACGCCGCGCCAGGTGGGCAGGATCGGATAACAGAACGCCCAGTCTACTGCGCCCAAGTCATCAAGCAATGCGATACGCGTTATGAAGGAGGCGATCACGTTTTATCTCTCATTCGACAAGCTACGGCGTCCATGAGCGAGTACAGGCAACTTTCCGTCACGGACAAACCCACGACTTCAGGTTCTGGAGGGTTCAACAACAAGCGAGCACGACCAGAAGGCGGCGATGATCCTCAGCAGCGGACGGTCTCGACCGCATGGGAGCGCCTCCTGTTGATGAAGCCTGCCCTCTTTGGACAGATCTCGGACTCGTTCTACGACGCCATGTCCCGCGGGAAGGGCATCAACACCGACAACTTCCCCAGTCTGCTGGAAGCATCCCTATCGGCGGGCGTCAACTCAGAAAAGACGCGTCAGAATGATGTGGATGACCGTACAGATCCCACGCAAGAGACCAGCCCTCTTGACGAGGAGGAAGCTGGGGTCTATGGCGGAAGCAAACGACAACGCATTGCGACAGATCGCCAGGATGAATGGGCTGCAAATGCTGGAAATGAGCCCGACTTGAGCCAGTGCCGGATGTTCGACCTGGGATCTGAGATGGCAGAGCCAGATTTGGATTTCTACGAATTGCCAGACATGGTGGCAAACTGGTGGGAAGCAGAGCAGTCATGGGCGGAAGATCTCTTTGAAGATGTCTCCCAGATCCCGGCGTAGGAAAGACTCAATGCCATTCATGGATCAATCACCCCCCAACGTGAGGCTGATGATTGCAAATAACTAGATGCCCAAGATAGCATGGCTAAACGCGCCCACACGCAGCCCCATTGCCTCACAACCAGACTCGTGGCAGGATCCGGACTGTGACCTTGACCGCCGTTTGCAGTCGCAGCCAAAGCTCCACAGATAGCAGTCGAATCGTGGCGATAGGATACGAGGTGGTTGGCAAGGACGCTCCACACATGTTGACCTCCTCCAACCCCAGCGACATCGGTGATGGCTCCGGGGTCCCCACGTCCCCCGCCGTTGACCCCCAACCACTTCCCCGGCCACTCGCCGAGCTCCAACGGATGTAACGGCACGCCATGATTTGAAGGAGCCCCTGGCTATTCAACGGGCTTGATCGGCGAGATTCCCGACGTTGGTAAGCAGAAGGGAAGCATTGGGGGTCACAACCAGGAGAGACTCGGGGAAAGACAAAAAATCTCCGAGCCCAAGACAAGGAACGCATGGTTGGTGGGAGAGAACATGCCACGCCCTTTCTTCCCTCTTTTTAAACCTGGAATTTCAAAATGACACGAAGAAAATCCAAGCATCATGGACCTGGACTCTGTAGAAATGGGGTGCTTTTGGTGACGAGGATGTTGACCGATTATCTGGGGCCGGGGGAACAAAACCACAGAAACAACCCGTGCCATCATCGTTGGGGGTCTGCAGATCCCATGGGATCTCAATGGCAAGGACCCCACGTGAGCAAGCGCGAGATGGATGCAGGAGCAAGGAGTCACGAGATTCTCGTAGGTTGATGTGTCTGGTACATCATCGTCCTGTCCAATGACAGCGGGCTTGGCGGTGATATTCATGCTCTTTCTGACTCAATGGTGCTGGTCCGGGCGGGCAGTTTGGGGTTCAGAAGATGTCATCTGGTGAAACCATAGTTTGCTTCCTCCCCTCGGGACCCATCCCGAGTTTGCAGGGGATCGACACCCATGAAGCATGACCCCAGGCTCACCGCAAGCATCGCCCATCGTACGTTCGTGTCCCCCACCTAAGGATCGTCTCCATCATCATCCTACCTTACTCCAGGATTTGCCCCGTTCATGCTTCCCCACGTATGTCCGGGGAATCTGGAGAAAGGGGCTCACGTCGTGACGAGGGGAGGTAGTTGAAGCTTATAGCTGACATCGGGCCCGGAGACCTCATCTTTGCAAGTTAGCAGTTTGCCATCTTCTTCCCTGCCCATCACATTCTCAACATGGACTCACCAAAGGACAACCATTCTTCCGACAATGTCGTCGAGGACGCAAAGATCGATGACCACGTCGGCATGGTCATGCCCGCTGGCCTGGCTGCCCTCAGCGCGGAAGACTACGAGAAGCTCGGCAAGAGAGCCACTTACAAGATGGACTTGATCATCATGCCGATTCTGGTGGTGATGTACATCCTCAACTACCTCGATCGCCAGAATATTGCCAGCGCCAAGCTTGCAGGCATCACCGAGGACCTGAATCTGTCCCAGGTACAATACCAGACGACTGTCAGCATCCTGTTCGTCGGCTACAGTGAGTCAAATCCCTGCTGAAACTCAGCAACCGGGCGACTTACCAGGTCAAGTTCTCATGCAGGTCCCGTCCAACATGATCGTCGGCAAGATCAAGTGGCCTGGCGTTTACATCTGCGGCGGCATGGCAGCTTGGGGCATCATCTCTGGGCTGATGGCTGTTGTCCACAACTACCACGGACTTCTCATGGCCCGCTTCTTCCTCGGTTTCGTCGAGGCCATCTTCTTCCCCGGCGCGCTGTACTTCCTGTCCATGTTCTACAACAGGAAGCAGTTTGCTTTCCGCACTGCCATCCTTTACTCCGGGTCTCAGCTCGGGAATGCCTTTGGCGGACTCTTTGCCATTGCTATCCTCAATCTGGATGGCCGCAACGGCCTCGCGGGCTGGCGCTGGGTACGCTCTACTTCTTCCCATCATCCAGGTCGAATTGTACTGACATGCCGCTTTCACTCAGTTGTTCCTTGTCGAGGGAATCATCACAACTGCCCTGGCCATTCCGTTCGCCTGGGTTCTGCCCAACTCGAACAAGAAGATCCCCACGCTCACCTCTCTGGAGTGCGAGTGGGTGCAGTGGAACCTTCTTCTCGACCAGGGACAGCAGGATGACTCGACCGAGGTCACCGCTCTGAAGGGCTTCCTTATGGCCGCGCTTGACATCAAGACTTGGATGTTGATGGGAATCCTGTACTGCGTGAGTTTCCCTCTGTGACAGTCTGCAATGCGAGAAGCTAACTGAGTTACAGACCTACATCGTCGGCGCTGTTGTCAACTTCTTCCCCTCCGTTGTTGGAGGCCTGGGATTCCCTCGCAACACCACACTGGCCTTGACTGCTCCTCCGTTCGTTCTCTGCGTGTTCTGCATGCTTGCCAACGGATTCCACTCCGACCGCAAGCAGGAGCGCTACCTTCACATTGTCCTGCCCCTCGCAGTAACCCTGGTGGCCAACATCATTGCCGTTTCGACCCTGAACATCGCCGCGCGTTACGTCGCGATGATGCTTCTCCCGGCCTCTTTCTACTCGGCAGCTGTTGTGATTCTTTCTTGGATCACGGGTACTTTGGCACAGCCTTCCATCAAGCGCGCTTCTGCCATTGCTCTCATCAACGCCATGTGCAACACGCCCAACATCTGGGGCAGCTACGTCTACTACGGCGCGCCCAGATACATGACAGCCTTCTTGGTGAACCTTGCTGCTACTGCCCTGGCGATCTCGTTTGCCACTCTCACGAGATTTTACCTTCGGAGGCAGAATGCGAAGCTGGACCAGGGCCGGGATGCTGGCAAGCATGGCCCGACGCCTGCGCAGATCGATGGAGGATTCAGGTATCTTCTGTAGATGCAATGGACCGAACCTGTAATGAGGAGGAACTTCGGCAGACCCTCGAGGAGGAAACGGAAGGACTGCCAAGATTCAGGCTAGGGCCACGATGAGCTTCAAGCTGGCTTGGACGATGTTGCGACAAGCAATTCAGCTTGAGTATTCAGTCACAATTCACATACATGTCGATACTTGGAGTCTGTCTATATTGCAAACAATGGCAAGCCCGTCTAACCTCCGGACATTTATGTGTTAATGCCAGCCACGGCGCGGAACTCCCTGATCATGAGCGGGTCATTGCGTGGTTGCAAGCTGCCCGTCTTCCCACCCACATCAGTAGACGAATTGGGCATCAGTCACCCGACCTTGCCCCTTCCCCGCACGCCCGAGTCAAGCCATGCTGTAGTGAGGTCATCCCCAGCTTAGGGTTTCCCCGGTTGTGGAGGGGCAAGCAACGGTTGGCCGTTGGCCAAGCCGGGTGACCCCCAACGACGCCGTCCTTGTTGGTCCGGGGCGATAGCGGACGACGGCGGTTAGCCCACCCACCTCAACCTCTAACCACCACTGAAAAGCGAGACAAGGGGCCCAGCCGTACTTCCAACGCTCCAACGGCCTCCAAAGACGGGGCGTCCCCGCTTGATGGTCACAGAAACAAGCATCGAGGAGAGCAAGCGAGTCATGTTTCAGTGGTTCTGTCCGGGGGATGTCCGACCACCCCAGTGAGCCTCCACATCCCCCGGAGACCACTTCCTAGTTGACCCCCACCGTCAGCGTCCCCCAACCACTGTGGTGGGGAATGTATCGGACAGGGCACCGACTCCTGACTTCGGGGTGACGAACTTCTCGCCGAGGGGGCGGAGATGCTAAAGGCAGGCTTGCACAGGTGCACAGCGCTTTCCAATCTGTCAATCCCAGTTGGTCGAAGCAAGCTAATCCTGAAGACGCAGCCTATACCACGATGATGGATGCTTCCGAGGTCGCGAAGCACAACACTAAAGACTCGTGCTGGGTCGTCATCCACGGCACTGCATGGGACGTGACAGGTGAGTCTATCCAGCGGCTTTCTCATGTACACTCGCTCACCAGATCGCAGACTTCCTCGATGAACACCCCGGTGGTGTGAAGCTGATCCTCAAACACGCTGGTGGTGATGCCACGGAAGCATACGAGTCTATTCACAACCGAGACCTCATCACAGAGACGTTGCCTCCCACTCGGTGCCTTGGAGCCATCGATGCAAAAAGCCTCGTGGCAATGACAACGTCAGAAGAGACCACGAAGCCCAAGCCTGCGTATCCATCGCTCGGGGCCATCATCAACGTCGACGACTTTGAAAAGGTGGCCGAAAGATACCTCACCGAGACCGGCTGGGCCTACTACTCCTCCGGCGCAGAAGATGAGCTGAGCATCCAAGAAAGCCGGCGAGTCTTCCGAAAACTCAGTCTACGACCCCGGATCCTGCGGGACGTGGACAACATTTCCACCGTCACCGACATACTCGGCTTCTCCTCCTCGCTACCCATCTACATCAGCCCGACCGGCTCAGCGAAGTTTGCCCATCCTGACGCTGAGCCTCTAATCGTGTCAGCAGCCGGAAAGGAAGGCATCATCTACTGCATGCCAACAAGTCCCAGCGCAGGCCTCGAGTCGATCTTCGGCGCAAGGGTGCAAGATTCTCAACCTCTGTTCTTCCAGCTATACGTCAATCGGGACAAGGAGAAAGCCAAAGCCACGATTCGAAAGGCTGTGAGCCTCGGAGCAAAAGCCATCTTCATCACAGTAGACTCTCCCGTCATTGGCAAGCGGGAGCGCGACGAACGGCTGACAGCTGGCGATGACCCCTTTGTTGCATCCACGGGGGTAGCCAAGACCAGCTCTGCGGGACTTCTCAACGCAGGACTTACTTGGAAAGACCTCATCTGGATCAGAGAAACAACCACCCTTCCTCTCGTCATCAAGGGAATCCAATCAGCTGAAGACGCCGTTCTCGCATACCAGCATGGCGTCGACGGCATCGTCTTGTCGAACCACGGCGGTCGCTCCCAAGACACCGCGCAGACACCCATGATTACCCTGCTGGAGATCCGCAAATACGCGCCTCAGCTTCTTTCCCCCGGCGGGAGGAAGTTTCAGATATTCCTGGACGGAGGCATCCGGCGCGGAACCGATGTCATCAAAGCACTCGCCCTCGGCGCCACGGCGGTCGGAATTGGCAGGCCTGTGCTGTACTCGATGACGGCCGGCTACGGGGAGAACGGCATCAGGCGACTGGTTCAGATTCTGAGGGCGGAGCTGGAGACCAACATGGCCATGATCGGGGCTGCGAGATTGGACGATCTCGTCCCGGAGATGGTTAATAGTGAGAGGGCGGAAAAGGGTGTGTCGCTGAGGGTGAAGCTGTGAGACGTTGAGGTTAGGTATGCATTTCAGCATATGAGATTTTACGAACTCACGCGAGGTTGTCTGGCCTTGTTGCGTCTAAGGTACCTGTCTCTCAGACAAAGATGGCGAGAATTGAGGCGAATGAACTGCTGTTATCAAGCAGGTGGGAGGTCATCGCGATGTTCGAATGAAGCGATTTGATCACCCTGCCTTTTCAACCGGATTCACCGCTTCTGCAGATGAACCCGTCAGATTCCGGTATTGTTGGCCTGGGAATCCAGGACAACTGCATTGATCACACGCGTCGTTTTACCTCTGTCGCGGAATGAAGCTAGGCAGCGATTTTCCCCTCAAACACCATTCCTCTCCGAAAGTCTCCGACGAGAGCCATCAACAGAACAGCATGCGCGGCACACCCACCCTCCTCTTCATCCCGGGCTCCTGGCACAAGCCTGCGTGCTATGATCGGCTCATCTCACGGCTTCGAGAGCGGGACGGTATTCGATGCATCTCCATTACCCTCCCTTCCACGACCGGCGACCCCGCCGCGACCTTCAAGGACGACCTCGACACGGCACGCAACGCCATCAGCTTTGAGGTCGGCGAAGATCGCGATGTCGTCGTCGTCGCCCATTCATACGGCGGCATGGTCGGCAACAGCGCCATCAAGGGCTTCACGAAGAAGCAGGGCTCCCAACCGATTGAGGCAGCCGAGTCAAAGGGCCATGTCATCGGCATTATCCTCATCGCTTCCGGATTCACCTTGACCGGTCTGTCCTTCATAGACCCCCTGTTTGGCCACCCGCCACCAGCATGGCGCGTCAACGCCGAGACGGGCTACGCCGAGATCGTCGTCGATCCCCGCCAGATGTTCTACCACGATCTCTCCCCCGAAGACGCAGACTACTGGACCTCACAGCTCACCACGCAGAGTCTGAAGGCCCTTTTCGAAGGCAGCGAGCTCACCTACTCCGGATGGAGGGATGTGCCGAGCTGGTACATCGGTACGGTCGAGGACCAGGGCCTGCCGGTGGTGGTGCAGCGGATGCAAGTTGGCATGGCGAGGGAGATGGGTGGACGGGTTGAGCACCGCGAGCTGCAGACGAGTCACTCGCCATTTCTCAGCCGACCTGATGACACAGCCAAGATCATCACGGAGGCTGTGGAAGCCTTCATGGCTGCTGGGGCTGGTCTGGTACCGCAGCCGAGGTCGACGACGGGCGTTGTTCCGGCCCCTAGACTGTGGCATCCTCTCACTTGGCTTCGGTTCGGGCTGCCTCTAGTCTTCGGTCGCATGCTTGGAAGATCATACCTGGTGTTCAAGTGGGTGAAAGGTCTCTGGAGACGTTGAAACGCGCATGGATTTGTAAAGCTATCAGCATCTCGACTCACATCTCAATCGTACTAGCTCCTCCCGTTCCGATCTCGATGATCCTACGCTTTTGCTCCTTATTCAACTTCAGAGCCACTGTCATCATCAGTGCTGTCCTCCGATTCCACTTCTATGGTACCCGATCCCCCTTCACACTCGCTATCTTGTTCCAAAGAAGCTTTCCCACCTCAACATGACCTTTCCTGACGGCTTGTTCCATCAAGGCCTCCCCGTAGCGGTCCCTGAACGACTGGTCAACCTCTTTCTCCAGACAAAGTTTTACGATATCCACCGAATCCACCTCAACCGCCCAAAAGAGACACGTCCTGCCGTGCTCATCTTGTGCCATAACGTCTGCCCCTCGCTCAACAAGAAGCGCAAACGTGTCAACCATCCCACACCTGGCAGCCATGATCAAGGGCGTCTGGCCAAACGTGTCCCTGATCTCAATGTCGGCGCCGCGGTCCAGGAGAAGTTGAGAGATTTCTTCGTGCCCGTTGGCAACAGCCCAACAGAGCGCTGTGCCTTCGCTGCTGCGGTCCTTTGCGTCGACCTCTGTCCCAGCACCAAGCAGAACTTTGACCATACTCATGGAACCATTCTTCGCTGCCCACATCAGAGCCGTGCGTCCGGTGCTGACTCCCCCTTCTCTGGAGTGAGGACTGGCGCCCAGTCGTAAGAGAAGGCGGAGAGTTTCCTCGTCTCCCGTCTCTGCAACGTGTATCAGCGGGGTTTGGCCGGAAGAGTCCATGACTTCCAAGTTCGCCCCTCTCGCAACAAACAGCGAAATTGCCTGTGCGTTTCCGTTCATCACGGCGTAAAACAGAGGCGTCCTTCCATATGCGTCGCTCGATTCGACGCGGGCTTCCTGACTCAGGAGATACTGCATCAAGGCAAGATGGTTGTGCCTCGCCGCAAGGATGAGCGGTGTCTCTCCGTCCTCGGTGATCATCTCAACGTCGCCCCCGTAGAGTACTGACTTGCGTGCTGTTTCTTCGAGTCCATAATATGCGGCCCATATCAGAGCAGTGCTCTCTATGCGTTGTGCGTCATGGCGGTACAGCCTCGGGGTGACCAGATCGCGTATCAGGTGGCTTGTTCGGCTGAATGCGCTGATGTCCCCGGCTGTGTCGAGGTGCTCCGCAATGCATACGATCAATTCGTTTGGTAGATCGAGCAATTCCATGGTGGAATTGGCATAGGTCGACGAGGGGCCGGGCCCTGGTCTGATGGGAAGTACTTGGGGATGAATGGTCGAGCGGTTTGCCTGACACCTGGGCTGAGGGGTTGAGAGGGTGAAGTCGCGAGCCCCAAACCGTCCCAGCTGAGACGCTGAAAACACGCCTGAGCATCCGCTTAGTAACAGCTGCGCCCCCGGGGAGCCCCCAAACCTGCGCGTAACAGTCACGCGCAGCCTGGAGGCTGATATCAAAGGCCAGTGAACGACCGAAACTCCCATGATTCGAGTCAATTATTTAAAAGTGTGAAGTACGAGCTCAAGACGAAAATAAGTTTGCCCATACTCCCATAAAGCGACGCCCTGTAACGGCTCCTGCATATCCATAACTGCGCCAAATATGACTGCCTCACGCATCTTTAGGAGCAGGAGAGAACTCCGACGTCTCTCTCTGAATCCTAGCCTCAATCTCCCGCAGCTGTGCCTCGCGGGCCAAGAGCTCTTGACGCTTCTCGTTGATCTCCCGCTGAACCCGAATCTCAATCTCCCTAAACTTCTCCTCCTCCTGCCTGAGTTGCTCCTCCTTGAGCCGAATCGATTGGGTCGCCAGGTCTTCAGCGGTCACAGAAGAGTCGGGTCCGTCGCCACCATCGATGGTCTTGGACAGCTTCTCAGTACGGTAGTTCTCGTAGAGGAAGTCAAACGTGATCTCCTTCAGGTCGAGCAGGTGGGTGTGCAGTAGAGCCGACCGGACAGCCAGGAAGTCCGAGTGACGCGGGTTTTCCACTTCAACCATACCCCAAGGGTACTGTCTGGCGCGGACTTTGCGACCGTCGATTTCCACCACTTGCTCGCTTCCGACGATGGCAAATGGGAGGAGCCCTCGCAGTTCGGCGTTTTCTTCGACAGTATCTTCGTCGTCCTCTTCGATATCGTAGGGGAAGTTATAAACCGGGATACGGTAGTATTCGATGTCCTCCATGATCAGCTTCTTTGTTTGCGCGAGTTCGCTGGGTGTGAGGGAGTCGGCGCGGCCGATGACGGGGATGACGTTGACGCGGGGGGCGAGGCGTCTCATGAGTTCGATGTCGAGTTCTCGGAGGCTGGTAGAGATAACAAAAGTCAGCGACTGCACCTCTGAAGACGAGCCAGAGCTTCTGGCTGAAATGTCTGCTGGGGGGGTGAAAGAAGCGGAATACTTACCCATGACCAGTCGGGGTGATGAAGTAGAGCATGGCATGAACTCTGTTGTCCCTGAAACGAGGGTTACGCTTGATACGTGACTCTTCGGAGAGATGCTCGTCGTATTGTCGTTCGAGATAGCCGACAATCTTGGAGAAGCTGCAGTGATGTCCATGTCAGTGTCGGCCAGCTACGGGGCTGGTTTTTTCGATGCCCACCTAGCTTCGTTGTCGATATCATCTCCAAATCCAGGGGTGTCGACAACGGTGAGGGATATGCAGGTCCGTTCGTCTTCGAGCTCTACTTCTGCGTGGAAGTCAGCGACATTTCCAAGTACCTGTAGGAGACTGTCCGGTCCAACACACCAACGGTGACGGGCTTGATCTTGGTCCCTTGCTCCACGTGTGCCTCCTTTTCATCGTCGGATTCCTTGTGCGGCAGAACGTTTTTGCCGCAGAGCATGTTGACGAACGTGGTCCTGCCTAAAGGGCGGTCAGCCATCGCACGCGTGGTTCGGCTTGAGAAGCAGCATGTAACATACCAGTCCCCGATGCTCCACAGACCATGAGGGAGAACTGAATTCCCTTCTTCGCATTCTTCTTCCGGCGGAACATCTTCTGTCGAAGATCTACAGTCAGTGGAGGTCGCAGTCAGGCTTTCTGGTAGCCAGATGGATGCTGTTCGCCAAACTTACAGTGGACATTGTGAGTATCCCACCAAGGGAGGAAAAGCAAACCTAGAGAGTGGTCTGTTACGTCAAGGCTAAATCTTCTGATGCTGTCCGACGGCAATTACGACCAGAAATGTCCAGAAGACGAAGTTCTGGAGTCCTCGACATTGACCCTGAGAGTCCATCTTCCGAACCCGGGACCCCTGACGCCGCGCCAGTATGAGACCCACCCCCTGAGCTCCCCATAACAGAATGAAGAACGCTGACTGGCGGGCTCAAAGCATACCCTATACGGCTAGCGTGTAATATAAGGGGCCATGGCGGGCTCACCGACTCCTCGGTCTGAGCTGATATCGACAACATGGTTCGCGAGTCGAGTCGAGATGATGAGCGAAATGAGCGTCTCCTGAGTTCATCTCATACGCAATCGAACCGATCGATATCGGACCCGCCCGCCAGAATCTGGCTTTTGGTGAGGCATACGATACGTGCCTGTGCTTCACCCTGCTCTGCCATTGCTTTCAAGTGCCCACGCATCCAACTGCGTTGAGCTTCCGGTATCGAAGGGCAGCTTGAGGCAACATGCAACGGCCAGATGAGCGAGAATCTTCCTGAATGAGCCGCATTCTCGTTCTTTTGAGCGCTCACGTGACCCGGGGCAGGAAGCTGCATCTTGGCCAGGTCAAGGCCGAGAAGGAAGGGGACACTGGCACAGATCTGGTCAATCAGATCTGCGCTTTGCTCTTCAATCTTTTCGATTTCGCCGTGTTTGTTGGGATCAGTGGGATCAGATGACGAAGATAGGGCGCGGATGAGAACAGACTGGACGATCAGTCGTGAAACTCGGTAGAAATTCCACACCCGCGCGGTGTAGAAGTCGTGATATCTGTGGATCTTTTCGAGAACAAACTCGGCACCAGACGATTCCGTGACGTTTGCAGCGGTTGAGTACAGCCAAATGAGAGGTAGGGTGTTCCGCCATTCTGATATTTGTTTTTCAAGGGTTCGAGCATGGCTAGCCAGGGCCGCAATCTCGTGCTCACTGGGTCCTTGGGGCTGGCTGAATATCACGTTGCTCTGGTGCTGTAGATCCGGTATTTTCGCGGCAATTGAGACGAGATGGCTTTCTGGGTCGTTCGAAAGAACCTCCGGCTCCGGTGCTGAGAATGCTTCGTCGATCGGCAGACAAGTTTGGAGATGACCTATTACCTGGTTGTAGACTGTCAGAGGCAGCCGACATGAGCACGAGAGTATCTTTGTTCTTACAACGCTTTTCCGGACGAACGAGAACAACCCGCGGCCCAGCGGTGAGTTCATGGCGCGAACACCACGAAGCCTCAGAATAGCAGCAGCCCCATCCACATGCGCTCCCCAGGTAGAAGATACATTTGGATCTCGAAGCATCGTCTAGAGCAATAAATCAGCATAAGGTAGGTACACCGAAACACTACGTTCGACCACTTACCTCGTAGCCGCATAGTAGAAGAATAGCGTAGATGGTGTGATCGTTTGTCATTTCAATCGGGTCTTGGATGGCGC
This sequence comes from Plectosphaerella cucumerina, assembly GCA_020746995.1. NCBI lineage: Eukaryota > Fungi > Ascomycota > Sordariomycetes > Glomerellales > Plectosphaerellaceae > Plectosphaerella > Plectosphaerella cucumerina. The sequence continues at coordinate 1,096,673 of JAGPXD010000007.1, forward strand.
TCCTGGTTGCGTTGACGGCTTCAATGTATCTCTTCCTACAGAGAAGAGCAGCCTTTGGCATCAACTGTCTCGAGGCGGCGTACGAAATTGCCTCGGCGGCCAACCGTAGCGCAGAGCCCGAATTGCTCTGTGCATATAGAACAGGAAACTGCTGGTGAAGGTATCGCGTGGGATCTCCCCCTGACAGGTTGCTCAGCACGGTGTGATAGAAGTAGCCGATTGCTGCGTCTTCTGGTGATGGTTGCAGCCAGCTTGCCGTCAAGTCAACATGGAGCCACACTGGGCCCGTATCAGGAACCACGGTGGCCTCCACTGTTGGGACTGGCTCGCGAGATGACGCCTGCCATTGACTGAACTTGGCTTTCGTCCGTTTGGTTTCGTCCCGGATGATGAGACCCGATAGATCTCGGTAGCCGGCACACGGCTGCTTCTTTCTCATGCATCGTGTGCATGCAGGACGTTTCTCATCACACTGTACACTCGACGCGTCAGCTGGCCCGGCATGGGGGCGACGGATGGACTACCGTACTCTTTTGTGCTGTTTCCTGGGCGCAGGTCAGAAGGGGGCATTCGGGACAGGGGATGCATACGTACCGGCAGTTCTCGCAACCGCCGCTTGGTCTTCCACAATACACCATGGGTCCAGACAAGAGCGGATGTGGTGTGACCGTTCACGCAGCCTGCATGAAATCGGGTGTTGAGGTTGTTGCGGAACAAAACCCGACCGGTCCGCCCTGTTCCAGGGCTCCAGTCCCGCCAGCACTGGTTCGGCCAGGTCACCGTGTCTCGATGCGCCACAATCATCCTGACTCGGCCGCCGCGCCACACCCGACTGGGGAGCTAGCCCGGCCAGACGGACCTGGAACATAATAAGGTACTTCTATTTCTTCGTCTCGCAATGTTGCAGTTACAGTTTCGCGTAAATTGTGTTGTCTAGGACCCTATCTGCACAAGGATCATTGAATTTTAGGAGCCATTCAAGACGGAATGACGTTGTCAGCCATCGAACGACACCCAACTTGGAAAGCAAGGTCACATGGACAATGCTGCAAGGGGGTGGAATTCATCTTGTGCTTGAGTGGTCCTCACCTGGTATAACATTGCCGATGGGGCACCTTGCTTTTTGAAGACGAGGTGGAACAGACACCTGCACGCCCGCGGAAGAAAGTGGAAGAAGGGTATTCCAACCCAAAGCACAACCGCATATCCCAGTCGCGACAGCCAGCCCGGGCCGTGCCTTGCCATCCAAGTGCCAACTAGAGGAAGCCACACCGAAGTTGTTGCTCAGCTCAACGGTCCTGAGCCAATCCAGTGACCGACAGCAATCGATGGCTGGCTGGCGTTGCGACCCTGAGCTCAGCTTGTCTTCAAACCGCGACCCCAACATCCCAACCACAAACCAGCGGCCTTCTCAAGACCACGCGACACGCCACAAATGCAGATCAGGCGTAGTTGTGGACAAGCTGGAGCGAGTGGCCGCATTGCAGCAATCTTCACATTATAAAAACGCGAGAGATGCCCTGCTGCTTTCGATGGCCTTCGGCGGGACGCGCATGGCTCACCACGAACCGCCTTCTCAACATACTCCCCGTCTGACTCCTGAATTCTGACAAGATGCTCCGCTCAACAATCCTGCGCAGTGTCCTACTGGCCACCTGGACGTCCTCGTGGTCTGCACACGCCCAGTCAGGGCTTGTCACCCCAAACCCAGCAAACGACTGCAGCGGCGGCATCGTCTCAAGCGGCTTCTCCTGCCTCCGCCAGCCAGGCTGCTGCTTCGGTGAATGCTGTGGTGGAGGATGCTGCCCTCTGGGGAGCATGTGCGTCAACATCGGGCAGCCAAACGAGGGTTGTTGCTCGTTTGACTCACCCAACTACTGCGGTGGGGATGTGCCGACATTTGTGGGTGTTTCAAGGCTACCTAGGAAAACAAAATGCCCGGCTAACGACGTATGATACTCAGGCCCCTCCCGCTTGCCGTGACGGGATCAAGACCGACGTCTATTGCAACAACAACGAGGACGAGTGGTATTGCGAATACGGAGCGAAATGCGGTTCAGTGTATGGCGTCTGCATCGACTTTACGGGGGAGACGTGGTGTACAAGCGAAGGCTCCGGGCCGCCACTCACGTCCGCTGCAGCTGCACCTAGTCCGAGCCCGAGCAGTGCGGGCGGCAGCAGTGACGGTGGTGGCGGCGTGGGTAGTGCAGTTCCCTCCAGCAGTGAGTCTGATTCAGGGGGCGTCACTGCCCAAGGATCATCGTCACCGACAACATCGACCGAACCTTCGGCTTCAACCGCGGGATCTGGACAAGGGGACAATGGCGGTTCGAAAGCAGTGCCGGTCGGATCTGGGAATACTCTTGTCGCCATGGCTGTGGTGGTAGGTCTACTGCTTGCCTAGAAGGGGCTCTGTCATGACGTGTGAGCGAGCCTAGGTGAAGCTATTGGGATAGCCGTGTTTCTACAGGGTGTATTACCTTGAAGACTAAATGCCATTCAACTTGCTGCCTAAAAGCATCATCGGCATCTTTCGTCCGTGGTCGCGGCCTCCGCTGGGAAAAGGGGACTGACCCACCTAAAATAGGGGCGATTCGACCGAGCTTCGGCGGACAAATCCTCCGCCAGCTTGAACCACCTCACTGCATCCTCTAGGTCTCGTCCGTCACTTCAATCGTCCTCGTCGCAACGGGTGCCGACAGATTCCTCCTCCATGCATTCGCCCATGGGAACTCGTCCGAAAAGGTTTCACCAAATTTCTCTTCCATTTCGCGACTCAAACGCCTAGCCGGACGAAGCACGCCAAGATGGCGTCGGAGACTCCGCCGTGGTCAACTCCCGGCACATGCCCCGAGTCGGCCGTCCGGGGCCCATCCGAGGAAAAGCCACGCCACGTCCGAAAGGGCACCCGGAGCTGTTGGGAGTGCAGGAGGCGTAAGATTCGGTGCAGGTTTGACGAGGTCGTGTCGACCGATGTGTGTCGCGGGTGTCGGCGTCGCGGTGCCGCCTGCGTCGGACAAGAGCAATCTGAGGAGACGTCTCGCAAGAGGCAGCTAGAGACAGCCCAGGACGCGACGGGCAGGCTCAAGAGACTTGAGTCGCTCGTTGGGAAGATCTTGGATGGTCGCGTCGATCCAATTTCGTCGGTTGGAGAGAGGTCCGCGGCAGTGGGTGATGGCCTGTCAACCCAGCCTAGGACTGACCTAGAGAAGCCATCAGTAAGTTTGTCGGCATATCCTTACCGTCTACTTACTGACTTTGAAAAGAACTCTTCATCGTTTTATACCTCAATCAACACTGCCAAGGCACCTTCTCCAGTTGTCGACGACGGAGTAGCCCCCAGCTTGAGCTCATCGGCCCTGCCCCCTCTCCCCAGCAGCGCCAACGTCCAACTCGACGAAAACCTAGCATCCATCTCTCAAAAACTCCAAGCCATGCTACCCTCCAGACAAGATTGCCTCCGCATCTATAATCTGGGAGGGTACGCCAGTCTCTGCTACCGCCAGTACTTCTCAGGCTCCTTCGGCGGTTGGAAGATGCCAGACTCAAACTTCTGCGAGGAGCACGTCTCGCTCCTCATGCAACAGAACCCCCATCCCGCCGTCCTAGGGAAGAGAATGCTAGGCCTAGCAGCTACCCTCCAGCGAGTCCGTCACCAGGCCGACTCGCTCACGGAACCCCCGGCGCAGATCCAGACTCGTGTGGCTCAGGCCGTCATGGCCCTCGTGTGTGCCGACGACCGGCTCATTGGCACCATGGAGGGGTTGGAATGCATCGTCATGCAGGCGGTATACTTTGCAAACGGCGGCGATCTTCGCCTCGCCCTCCTTGCATGTCGCCGGGCCATCACCGTCTGCCAACTCATGGGGCTACATCAGCGCCACACCACCATCCAGGCCAAGGCGATCGAGCCGGACCCCTCAATCGATCCCCGCCTTCTCTGGATGCGGACCGTCTACATCGAGCGCATGATCTGCCTGCTCCTAGGCCTTCCCAACGTGGCCGAGGACATGAACGACTCGGGAGATGGGGAGTTCTCGTCCCTCTCCCTGTGCGACACGGCTCTCGGTCGGCTTGAGCGCGCGCAATGCATCATCGCGTCGAAGATCATCAAGAGGAACCAGAAAGACCCATGCTTCAGGAATAGCCGCGCAGAGACACTTGCCCTGGACCTGGAGCTCCAGAAGACCGCGGCCCTCTTGCCGCCTCGCTGGTGGACCATCCCCCGCCTCTCCGGCACAGACAAGAACCAGTTCGAACTCTTCATGGAGACGAATAAGGTCCTCCATCAGCTCTTCTATCACTTCCTCCTTGTTCAACTCCACCTGCCCTTCATTCTTAGGCCATCTAGCGACCCGGAGAACCTTGCCAGCAAGATGACCTGCACCAACGCCAGCCGCAACGCTTTGGCCCGCTTCGTAGCCATCCGGACCGCCTCTGAGCTGCCTAACATCCCAGAAGCAAGCGACTTCTTCGCCCTCGTCGCCGCCACTGCCCTGCTCCTGGTACATATTGACGCCCACCGGGGAGGAGTCCGCGGAGTAGATATGTCGCTGCGTCATCAGCGGCAGACGGACCGGGCCCTCATTATGGACACGCTGGACCATATGCGGAGTTCGAGCTCGAGGTCGTCTGAGATTTTGAGTAAGAGAAGTGCGGACGTGCTGAGGCGGCTGCTGGAGATTGAAGAGGATGCAGCTGGGGGGCAGACGTACACGACGAGCCCCGGGCCTGATCTTACCGAGGCTGACGATGGCGATGAGCAAGGGAGGATGAGGGAGTTTCGCCTGAAGATTCCGCATTTTGGGACTCTGATCATATCGCCAGATCGACCAGTCGCCAGGGCGCCTCCAGGGGACGGCTTGAAGCTCACCGAACGTCCCGAACAAGCCGCCCTGCCTACTGCCCCGACGGAAGCTGGAAATCTCGCGGTTTCAAGTCCATTGCAGCCGTTTACTGGCCACGATACGACTGGAGAAGCGCTTTACGCGGGGTATTACGACCTCACCGTCCCGGGCGGCAACGGCTCCAGTCTCACGGACACAGGCCAAGCACCCGGCATGCTCGGCTCCGGCTGCGATGATTTCCAACCCGGACAGGAAAATTGGTTCCCGAGCATCTCGGCGACGGTGGAAGACTGGGCTTTCCAGGGCGTGGATGCGGCTTTCTTCGACAGCGTCATGAGGGGGCTGGAGTCGCCGAGTCCGCCACCGCCATCGTGATTGACCGAGGCCGAATACACCTTCGGCCGAAATGGCTTGATGCAGATTGGAAATGCATCAACTTCTTTGCTGACGAGCCACGTCGCATACGCGGAAGTCCGGACAGGTAACTAGCGCTTACGCCGTTCCACCAGCGGTTGGTCGAGGCTTCGGGGAAGCGTCAGCAGGAAGATCACGGCAGCACAGCTGGCGGAGTATAAGACAGCGCGTCTATCGCGGGATAATGGTTGGGACGTTGGAGGAAGAAGTAATCTCTTCCTTCATCTTCATCACCATCATTATCATCTTCGGCACTTTTCCTTTGAAAAGACAAACCAGAAAAATCCCAAAGACACCTTGGGCACCCCCAGCCTGCCCATCATGTCCCAGAGCAAGCTGAGCTTCCCCGACCACTTCACCGCCATGGCGAAGAATTACGCCAGACATACGGGCGACAGCACGCGACGCATCTTTTCGGACTCCTTCGACGAGATCAACTCCGCCAAGCCCATTGAAAAATCCTCCATCATCCACGACAACGCCGCAGGACCCGGCACCGCAACCTCAGTCATCACCGACCGTTTCCCGCGCGAGGAGGTGCCCTCCATCCTCATCACGGACAACGTGGCCCCAATGGTCGAAGCCGCCGCGGCCACCTTTGCATCCTGGCCGCAAGTCGAAGCCAAGAACGCCGACTCCCTCGACCTCTCCGACGTGCCCGACGACCACTTCACGCACAGCATCCTCAACTTCAGCGTCTTCACCTTCTCCGACCCGCTCAAGGGCCTCCAAGAGATCCGGCGCACGCTGAGGCCAGACGGGCTCGCGGTGTTGCTGACGTGGAAGCGCTTCGGGGCCAGCAAGACGATCCACGCGGCTCAGGCGCTGGTGAGGCCGGATCTGCCGCCCATGTGGGTTCCGCGCCCGGAGTTCATGGAGGAGGGCGTGCTGCGGGATCTCGCTGTTGAGGCGGGGTTCGACGCGGCGAAGATCCAGGTCTCTCAGAGGAGTATTCTTGTCAAGGGCCCGGCGCTTGATGAGGGGCTGAAGGAGTTTATGCTGGGAGACTTTACGAGGCTGGCGAGGAAGGGCTGGACGGAGGAGGAGGTTGCGAGGTGGCCGGGCGCCATTGACGAGGCCATCAGGGGGGAGATGGATGCATTTGGGGGTGTCAAATTTGAGGCATGGGTGGTGCTGGCCACGAAGTAGGAAACACATCCGAGGACATGGTCACATGTAGTCAGACCACTGCCATCATAATATTCAAAGTTCACAATGAGTCTCCCTGGTTCGGTGGCTGGTAATGATGCGCCGAGTCTTGGTGTTGGTGATGTTGGTGGTTGGCGGTGTGGTTTGGGAATACCAAGGCTTGGAAGCCGGAACCGAAATGAATGCAGCAAGACTCCGCGGCATCACGCCTGTTGGTCCTGCTGCCAAGACCTTCATACGCCCGGATTTAGTGACGGATGGGACCTTGGGCCGAGCAACCTGCAGATAAGACTGCAGCTACTCTCCACGGTTGTCGTCGCGTCTTCCTCTTTGCTTCCACCGAATCGCTCATTCTTTTCCCATCGTCTCCGAACCTCGTCACTTCGCGACTTTATACAGCATCCATCATGCGCCAGCAGTCGGTCCTCCTCGGCCTCGCGGCCACCCTCCCCTCCACCCTGGCCTGGGCCGAACCCAACGACGCCAACCCCCTCTCCCCCGCCAGACAGGCGACAGCAACACCGACGACGTCGCGTCCCTCTGCAAGCCCGAGCCCGACGGCGACGGCCCCGTCGCGCCCTGCATCAGCATCGAGTCCATCGAGGTACAGTGCGCCCCCAACGGCACCGAACCCCTCAACCTCGACGCGCACGCGCAGTGCATGTGCAAGGGCTCCTTCTTCGCCGAGAAGCTCGCCTGCGAACGCTGCCTCAACGTCCACGGCCTCCTCTCGGAGCGCGACTACCTGCACTACCAGAACGTGCTGTCCGTCGTCTCGTCCGAGCTGTGCGGATCCGCCACCCCGACGGCCGTCTTCGCGTCCATCTACTCCTGGGTCCAGGAGACGCAGCCCCGGCCCACGACGGGCGCCACGGGGACGAGCGACAGCGCCGACGGCGCGACCGAGGTGTCGTACTACTACACCGCCAGCGGGCCGCAGGGGCCCGGCCGAATCGAGGGCGCCGCGGCGAGCGCTACGGCTGAGAGCTCCGAGGCCGTGGAGACGACTACCGTGACGAGCACGGCGGCGACGACGACTTCGACCGGTGGTGCTGATGAGGCGGAGGAGACGGGTGATGACACGGAGGAGGCCAGCTCTACTACGGGGGAGAACGGCGCGGTGCCGACTGCTGCTGCCGGCGGCATCGCCTGGGGTATCGCGGGCGCTGCCATCCTGGCTGCTCTTTGAGGGGGGAAGTAATGTGGTGTACGAGATCAAGCATGACGAAAAGCAATTAATACCACGTCGACCTTCAGCATGTTGAGTCCCGAGGACCGTGTGTGTGGCGTTGTCGCTTCTGGTAAACAGATCGGGGGCCGATCGATAGCGCCAACAAGACTGGAACCACTGGCAGACTCCAGAAGCATGCCAGTGCTCCGCCCCTTTTGGCGGGCACTTCATCCATAGCACACCACCATCTGACCTGCACTCTGACCTACCTCTGATTTCTTCTTCCCCTTCAACCCTTGCTCGAAGATTGATACCTTTGACCTCGCAATTGGTCGATGACGCTCAAGCCCAGTGCCCCTCATGGTCTGCCCTGCGTTCCCGCATCGACGCCGCTCCGTCCCCTCCAGCTGGAAGATCTCCTCCCAGGTTTCGACAGTGACTCGCTTCAGCAGCGTGAAGACCACGAGATGTCTCCCTGGCAGAAGCCCTCGGAACAATCCCCATCCAACCACCCTCATCTTCCACAACCGCCATCTGCAAGGAACGCCCGGGACATGTCTGACACGTCTGACATGAGCACACCGGAGATTCTCCATCATGCGCATCAGCCATGCTCTCCCCTGGCCCCCTGGTGTTCAGCTTCCTTTTCCCCTGGCGTGGCGCGTCCTGCAACCTGGTCCTGCATGCAGTGAGGCCCCCCTTGCGGAGTGTCTCCCTCCACACTTCCCACCAACCCCTGCTTCCTCTTGACTTTTCCCCTCCCCAGGCTGACATGTCAGCTCCGTCACACTCGGCCTCGGCCGATCGAAGGCACGGACTGATGCCTCAGACGGTCCTAGATCGCTGTACCACCTGCTCCGCACCCTGCTGCACGAGCGGCCCTGCCTGCCCTCCCGGCCTCCCGTGCATAACGCCACCATCGACGTCTGCCCACCTCAGCACGCCTCGCTGTGGTGGCGGGCGAGCGCCCATGGTTGACTCGTCCATTTCGGGGGCCCCCCAACAACATCTCGGCGCCACTCCAGCCCCAGCCCACACGTGCTGCAGATGGGACAGATGGCAGCATGCGACCAACTAGCGAACGCCCCCCGTTGGAGGGCGCGTCGAGGCCAGGCCCGCCTAGGTGCGGGCGGGCAACCACCAGGAACTGCGTTTATATATGCAGGTTGTCCTCGGAACCTGCTGCTGAGAGGGGTTCGCGCCCAGAGTCTTCGAACTTCTCGTCCACGCGGATCACCCCTTCGCCTCGAGCTCCCACGCAGGGCCCATCCCCCTCGGCCCTCACGATGGCAGTCCTGCCTGAGGACCTGCCCAGCAAGCTGGACAGGAGCCACGAGCTCGTCTACGTCCAGCTCGCCTTCCTCCTCGCCGCCGGCCTTTCGGTCCTGATCCGAATCTACGTCAAGACTTTCCTGGTCAAGCACCACTCGCTCGACGACTACCTCATCTACGGAGCCTTGGTGGGCTATACCGTCTATGGCGCCTTGGCTATGGATAGCGCCATCAACGGTGCCACGGGGAAGCACTACGCCCTCCGATACTCGATGGACGAGGCCGCCCGCTCCCTGAGGGGATGGTACCTCTGCATGGCGCTCTACGCCCCGATCACACTCACAATTAGGGCGTCTGTCTGCGTCCTACTCCTCCGGCTCGCGAGGTCGCGTGTTCACCGGTGGATCATCTGGGGCAACTTTGTCGTTATCGCCATTATCTCGACCGCTTTCTTCTTTGTGCTGGTCTTCCAGTGCAGCCCGCCGTCGCACTTTTGGACACAGGTATATGGCAGCGATGGGAGTTGCTACAAGTCGCTCATCGTGAGCTACACGACCACGGTCCACAGCAGTGTCTGCGCCGTGTCGGACTGGTGTCTGGGGTTGTTGCCGATTGCCTTGCTCTGGCACGTCAAGATCAACGGCAGAACCAAGGCCATTGTCGCCGTTCTTCTCAGTCTCGGCATGATGTGAGTACCAATATCCTGAAAAGATCTAGAGCCAGTACGCTGACGCCCCAGACAGTGCCGGCATTGCGTTGATCGTCCGCATCCCCTACGTTACCCGCCTCCCACCCGGCCTGGAATTCATCTACAAGTCCATGTAAGCCTTCATCGTTCCTACCATGCAGGAAACTCGTCTGACTTCCCTCCCAGCGACGTCGCAATCTGGTCCGTGATAGAACCAGCCGTCGGCATCATCGCCGCCTGCGTCACAACCTTCCGACCCCTCGTCAAACACCTCGGCTTCGGCTGGAACACCACCGGCAACAACTACGCCTCGGGCCACGTCCAGCTTTCCAACGTCAACCACTCCGACCGTTTCGGCGACTCTTCCAGGCGCGGCACGCGGAGGAGCCGTCACCAGTCAGCGCTGGACTCGAGATCAGGCAGCTCCGAGAAGGGCTTCATCCACGTCAGCCAGACCGTCCACATTCAAGTCGAGTCAAGACCCGGGTACTCTCAGGACGAGGAAGCCATGCCAGGCCAGCCGGAAGGCATCATGTCGAGAAAGTCGTCGGAGACGGAGATTCGGTCGTATTTCGACGCACCATCACGGGCGGACACCGTCAGGCGAGACGAATGGGGGGGCGTCGGTGTCCCAGCGAAAGCCTACATGGGCTAGAGAAGAGAGAGAGAGAGAGAGAAAGGTTCTTGTAGAATACCATGTCCAATACGCATGTCTTTAGCTCCAGGCCCCATCGTCACCTTTCGGCCGAACAACGGCTCCGCGAAGCCGTTGCATCGGCCTCCCCGTCCTCTTCCTCGTCATCAGCGCATTAGCCTCAACGCGTGCTTGCGCGTCGGGCTGACGGTTGAGATACGCTTCTCCGCTACGCCCTACCACTCGGCCGGCGGAAAGTAAGCCCTAAGGCGTTGAATAGCCTAATCTGGCAACTTATTCGAGGGGCAGAGGCAGAGTTCCTGTGCTAGCGACGAAGCTCGGGGCGCAGGCGGCACGCCCTATCCGGCACGGGAGTGCCGCGCTCGGCACCGGAGAGCCGGCGGGTGGTGGGGTGATCCTCCCGGCGAGAGCAGCGGGCGACGGAGACTGGCCAGCTGAACGAGGGCTAAGCTTAATGTGGTTTTCCATTCGAACTGGCTTGGGGTTCACTGCGTTCCAGGGTCTCTTTGGCGCGTGCCGTCCTGTCCGTCGAGTGGCTCAGATTGCTGCAGCCTGTCGGTGATGGGTAGCTTCAGGCCTCCAGAAAGCTTCTTCGAAGAGGGGGTTATTGCCAACAGCAAAGGAGTCCGGCATGATGATCCGTGAGTTTAGGGACTTTGGAAGGATGCCTCCAGGGCCTTTTTGGGGTATATAATCATCGTGAGATCCGCCTGCCAAGACCCTGAATAGACTCGACATCTTGCAGTTTCCAGCAGCTTTCCTCGCTTCACAGCATTAATTGATCTTCAGACTCAACCTTCTACCAATCGACACCATGCTTGGCCCACACACATCTGTCGCAATCGCGCAGATCGTCTTCTACGTCCCCATCGTCCCAATCACGCTCTTCATCCTCATCAGGAACTGGAATAACAGGCCACGCATGGCATGGTATCCCCTGTTCACCTTCAGTCTAGGTATGAGATATCCCCATGTGTATGCTGGTCTTGACTGACAACCACCAGTTCGACTGGCAGGCGGCATCATCTCCGTTGTCCGTGAGAACAAGCCTACCGACATCGGCCTCATCATTGCCACCACCGTTCTGCTCAACGTCGGTGTCATTCCCTTGTTGGTGTCGATGATTGGCATCACTCGCGTCATGTATGGCCTCTACCCCAACGCTACTCGCCACGTTACTGATCAGCATCGCAGCCTGAGATCAAGCCTTGATACGAACAGCCGTGCCTTCATGTTCCTCAAGGTCATCCGCTATGCCTTCCTCATCGCCATCATCCTCCTGGTCGCCAGCGGCAGCCTCAGCAGCAACCTCTCCAACCTCCACGTGGCCAGGGCCCTCGCCCAAGCAGCCTACGTCGTTCTCGCCGTCGTCCTCGTCATGGCCACCCTCGAGCTTATCCATCTGCTCGGCCAGAAGGAGCGCATCGCGCCCGCTGGATACTTTGTACGTTCTGTCTCCATAACTTTTGCTTCAGCAAAGACTAACAGTGACTAGTACATCAAGTACTGCCTCCTCGCCACGCCGATGTTGGCCATTCGCATGGCGGCCGGTCTCTTGTACGAGTTCACCATCAACAAGCACGCTTCCATCTGGAACCCCCTCTCGGGATCGGCTGTCGCGTTTGCACTGATGACTCTGGTCACCGAGTACATCGTGCTTGGCATCTTCATCTACCTCGGCTTCCATCGCATCAAGCACAGGAATGAGGACACGGAGGAGGAGCTCAAGGCCAGTGAGGAGCGGCCCGCGGACATGACGGCTGTGTGAGGTGTTTAGGTGGCGGCAGGTAGAGATTCCATGTCGAAGCAAGCGTTTGCCAGGGCGTTTCGTGGGATTGTTCTTTTGTATCGTCTTTTGGAGTTCGGGCAAGCATACCTACCTAGACTTGTGACAGAATGGATGAACTTTTATCCTTGCATTTGCCCTGGAGGTGTATGTGATCTTGGCGGCAGAGCACAGTCCTGAAAGCCAAGTTCCAACCCTGCAGCAGCAGCATCCACCTAAAATCCAGCCAGTGACAGCAATGACGGAATCTCTCCCTCCGGATGCCACCAGCTTTAAACGAGAAATGCATCTTCCGGGTCTTGCAACAATAGGGTCTCACCCCGCCCCCGCCGTAATCGGCGCGCGCCGAATGGAAAGTCGTCCGATTGAGCACCATCATCTTTTTACTTGACTCACCGACACTGGAGCTTTGTCCCTCGAACAACTCCCAGATACCCCCAAACACCACAGCCCAGCATGTCGACCTTTGGACAGTACTACAAGGTCACGACGTAAGCCTGAACTCTCAATGACCCTCCCATTGGCGTCTTCCCACTGACAACATCCCCGCGCAGCTACGGCGAGTCCCACGGCAAGTCCGTGGGCGTCATCATCGACGGCGTGCCCCCCGGCATGGCCCTGACCGAGTCCGACATCCAGCCCCAGCTCACGCGCCGCCGCCCCGGCCAGTCCGCCATCACGACGCCGCGCAACGAGAAGGACCGCGTCGTCATCCAGTCCGGCACCGAGTTCGGCTACACCCTCGGCACCCCGCTCGCCATGATCGTCGCCAACGAGGACCAGCGGCCCAAGGACTACGGCAACCAGACCATGGACCGCTTCCCCCGCCCCTCGCACGCAGACTACACCTACCTCACAAAGTACGGCATCAAGGCCTCCTCCGGCGGCGGCCGCTCCTCCGCCCGCGAGACCATCGCCCGCGTCGCCGCCGGCGCCGTCGCCGAAAAGTACCTCCGTCTCGCCTACGGCACAGAGATCACAGCCTTCACCACCTCGGTCGGCACCGTCCACCTCTTCCCCCCGACCCCCGAGCACCCCTCCCCCTCGACGAACCCCGCCTTCCTCTCCCTCGTTAACTCCATCGACCGCGCCACCGTCGACAAGTTCCTCCCCGTCCGCTGCCCCCACCAGGAGACGACGGAAAAGATGAACGACTACATCGCCGACTTCCGCGACCGCAACGACTCCATCGGCGGCACCGTCACCTGCGTCATCCGCAACCCGCCCCCGGGCCTCGGCGAGCCCTGCTTCGACAAGCTCGAGGCCCTCCTCGCCCACGCCATGCTCTCCATCCCCGCCACAAAGGGCTTCGAGATCGGCTCCGGCTTCGGCGGCTGCGAGGTCCCCGGCTCCATCCACAACGACCCCTTCATCCGCGCCCCCGAGGCCGAGCTCGAGGCCGACGCCCGCAAGATGGGCATCCCCCGCTCAAAGCTCACCACCAAGACCAACTACAGCGGCGGCATCCAGGGCGGCATCTCCAACGGCGCCCCCATCTACTTCCGCGTCGGCTTCAAGCCCGCCGCCACCATCAGCCAGGACCAGAACACAGTCACCTACGACGGCTCCGAGGAGGGCGTCCTCGTCGCAAAGGGCCGCCACGATCCCTGCGTCGTGCCCCGCGCCATCCCCATCGTCGAGGGCATGGCCGCCATGGTCATCATGGACGCCCTGATGGCCCAGCACGCGAGGCAGACCACCAGCAGCCTGCTGCCCCCGGTGAATCGGGAGGCAAGCCAGCAATAAGCGTGTGCCGCAGTGATCTAAAGAAAAGTAACGGGAGATGCGTCACGTGTTGTATGACTGGGGGCGGGGATGGCTAGAAAGGTGTTCATTACTCGGCCGGCGTTGCGAAAAAAGCACAATACTCGAAATAGATTCCCACGCCCGATGAAAAGAGGTGCGCTCTGTACAAATGCCGCCGCTCCGCTACGAAGTTTCCGCGTTCGGTGCACCCATGACTCCCCGCCCGAACCAGTCGGCCACCGTCGCGAACCGATCCTCGCTCCGCTCCAGCTCGGCCTTGAAAAGCTCGTGCTTGCCTGCCGTCTCGATCTGCGTCGACCGCAGCGCCCGGATGGTCGCGTTGTCCCGCGAACACTGCGGGCACTCGGTGTCGCCGTCGGTTCCGCCGCCGCGCAGGCAGCGCTGGTGGAAGCTGTGCTTGCACAGGAAGTGCACCACGGGCAGGTCGAGCGCCTGACCGCAGTCGGCGCACCGGGTGGCCTGGAACACGGCCGGCTTGGATCCGATGTCGTTGAGCTCGGTGCGTTTCTGCGCCGTCTCCGTCCGGAACGCAGTGATACGTCGCCGGTTTGCCGCGATCTCCTGTCGCTCCCGCTCGATCGTCTCGTGCAGGTACGGCTTGATCATGCCCATGGTCGCCACACCGCCCGTCGCCCCGGCTTGGCCGACCAGGGTCTGGATGACCTGCAGGGGCGCCATGAGGCCGTCCTTGTCGATCTTGGCCAGAACATCGGCGAGCTCCTGCGGGCCGGCCTCTTGTAGGATCTTCGGATCGGACGTCAGGTAGGCGAGCGCCGCCGGGTAGAGCTGTGGCTCGTCCGGGCCATACTTGCGGAGCGCCTTGATGGCACCGCGGGTATCTTTTGCCGCGGTGTACGACCTGAAGATGTCGAACAGCAGGCCGGACTGCTCCTTGACAAGCCGAGTCCCGTCCTTGAAGTTGGATAGATGCGAAAGCAGCAGGACATTGGAGCTCTCCATGGGGATATCGCTGACCTGGATGAGCTTTTTGGCCTTGCCCTCCCACTCCTCCTTGTGCTGCTCGCCCTTGGGCTCGTTCGACTTGTGTAGGTACATCTCAAACAGCGTGGTGTAAAGGTCTGTCCTGTCAGACTCTTTGATATTCTTCTCCTCGAGGCAGGCTTCGAGGAAGATGATGAACTCGTCGGGATGGTCTATGAATGATGAAAATGCAGTCCTCGGCGGAGGAGGCGTGTACTTTGAGATTGGGATATCGTCGGGGTTCACAAGAACGGGCGTCTCTCCATTGACACCATTCTTCGGGGTGCCTGGAGTGTCAGCGACCGTAGTCGCGTTCATGTAGGGCAGAGGAAGGAAGTTGGTGAGGTTCTGCACGGCGGTAGTAGCGCCCGCCATGACGCCTCCGGTGGTAACTGTGCCATCGTTGTTTTCGATGGAGATCAGGTGGACCCGAGGCCTGTACTTTCCGTTGTAGTAATCCACGAAGATCTGGGTGGCCTCTGTCGGGCAGTGCTCGATGAGGGTCCTCGCGTACTTCTTCAGACACGGGTACGCCTAAAGGGTCAGCGCCTGCTAGGGTCTTCAGAATGGATGCCACTTACCACGTCTGGCTCCTGTTGCCAGATGAAGTTCAAGGCCTCGAGGTACTCCTTTGAATCCTCGATCAGAATATCAACGACGAGGTCAATCTCGCCATGTTGCTTGGCTAAGTACGCCGCCTGCTCGTAGTATCCGCCCTGGCGGCACATGGAGATGGCCGTTTCCAGGTCGAACTTGAGGTCGCCGGGAGACTTTATGAACTTTTCCAGCTTATCAATGTCCTTGAGCTTCGCGTAGCAGTTGAGGAGCAGCGTTGTGTGGTCTGCCGTTGCCTTGCGGTGGTCGTGCAGCTGCTCTAGGTACTGGATGAGGTTGTGGATCCTCTGAGTGTCGAGGAACTTGCGAATGACCTGCGAGGGCTCGGTGGTGTCGATGGCCTTGATGTACTGGATCATGGCGCCGTCGTAGTCGGCCTTCTGGTACAGGTGGTCGCCGAAGCGGCGGAAGATGGCCGTCTGCTGCTTCTGGTCCATACCAGACTTTTGCGCCAGGTCCACGGCCAAGGGGAACATGTTGCGCTGGTAGAGCAGCTCGAGCTTCTGCTGGAGCGTCTTCTCGTGGTAGCGATGGACCTGCGAATGTCAGAAAAGGCAGCGGGAAATGGCAGCGCAGATGTCGGCCTACCTTTCCGTCCTGCGTCATCAGGAAAAGGTCTCCCCAGATCGGGAAGAGAGCCTTCAATGGCGAAATGAGGGACTCGGTGTGGCCGATAACCCGCAGATCAGGCTCGAGCAGCACGAAAGTGTGAGCATCGAACAGCGCATCCGCAGCACCTCCAAACCGCCGTCTCATCGAATCGCCCTTCTTCTTGTCGGTCGGCGAGCTTGTCGGCGGACAGACAAGAGCGATGTAGTCATTAAAGACCGACACGAGCTTCTTTGGCGACTCGTACGCCCGGGGGGGTCCCCTCCCCTCCAGTGTGTATGTGTATACGGCATCGTCCCTCGCCACAACAATCTCCCCGGCTGCCTTGTCGAACGTCATGCACTCGGCATCGCAGCCTGCATCTTCCACGGTCTTTGGCGGGTAACCCTGGCCCTTCTTCGATATGTTGAGCTTGAGTATTCTGGAAGTCGTCGCGATGAACAGCGTCGTCACCTGCGATTTCGCGTCGGCGATCATTTCGACACCCGTGACTGGGTCTTCGGACTCGTGCATGATGCGTTGCTTCGCCCCCAGGTCGTTGATGAGATCGCCGCGGATGACGGTCACGGTGCCGTTGGCGAAGCCGACCGCGATCTGCGATAGGTCGTCGAGGACGGTCATGGCCGATATCTGCGTCGCCAACATTAGCTGGGTCAGACCCGGGGGAAGGGGACCGAGGGCGACCGACCGGAAACTGCTTCTTTCCATTGTTGATGTTCAGCGTGCTCAAGCACGTCGGCATTCCCGTCTTCTTGACCAGCTTATCCAGCGCCCAGACCTTCAGGACTGGCTCGGTGCTCAGGTCCTCGGCGACAGTGACGAGCAAGCTCGTGCCTTCAATCTGTCGCATGTGGGTGATTGTAGCATCGTGGGCCTGGAAGCTCCGCACGATCTTCCAGCTGGCCCCGATGATGCGCACGTAGCCGTCATAGCTGCCGAGGAAGAGGCTGTCGGAGCCGGAGCAGACCTTGGAGATTTCGTTGCTCTCAAGCAGGAGGCGCGTTTCGTCGTCGGCCACGCGGACCTGCGTGACGTCGAAGAAGTCGAATTCCCTCCACTGCGGACACGTCAGCGAATCCCGCAAGGCGGAGAAGGTGGGCGAGGGTACTGACCGAGAGTGCCATTGCTACATTGCCGGCCTGGTCGTTTGGCGGTCTGGCGTTGGCGCGGGCGTGCAGTGCCGGTGTGTTGATGTTGGGGTCGAGGAGGAAGCCGACCGCTGCGACGGTGCTGTCAGGTCCGGGATGACGCTGCTGTGGGGAGCTCGACCGCAGCTCCGCTACGGCTGACTACAGGCGCCAGAAGTCAGAACGGCCCGGGTAACATGAGAAGAGCGGCACGGATTCGGTCCGCGACATCTGTGAGAAGTCATTCTGATGCTAGTAGAGATTTTAGGGCCTGTCTACGGAGGCAGTAAATACTACTAGAGAGGCAGCAAAGATACTGTCGGCCCTGTATATAACTAGATCTATACTCGCCTACCTACTTAGTTAACAAGTTACACAGACAAGCTACCACACTAGATGAGCGGCGACAGCAGATGAGCTGCGACAGTGGATGAGCTGCGACAGTGGATGGATTCACTGCCTCTGTAGACAGGCCCATGATCTATGACATAACGCTTTCTAGACTTGACATGGGGATAGGTATCTATGGTGCTAAAAGTCAACAAAGTTATTGCCCTGCCATGTACTGCCTCATCCTCCTCCCAACACTAGCACCCTCCTCCCAAGGACGCCTGTTGTACACCTTTCCAAATGTTGCCAGATCGATAAGAGGTGCCATAGATGGCCGTCCGTGTGCGCATTGGAAGGGAAAGCTGCACCGACCCAAGCGGCTCATCAGGGCTTTGCACTGTTCCTGGTCGAGGACGTCGTTGAACATGATGGCACCTGAGAGAACGTCAGCTAGAAGGAAAAAGACATGACGGACTAGACCAGACTTACTGCGGCAAGACCTGGAATTGAGAAGGTCCAGGATACCCTGGGGACAGGCTTGGAAGTTCTGCACCCAGCCTTTGGGGCCGCCCGCCAATGGCCGCTGGGTGGAGAGGGGAGGCATCCCGGTCTCCTCGAGTCGGAATGCCTCGCTCCTCAGCAAGTCTGCCAGGAGCTTGGGCTCTGTCCTCGCACGCTCCAGTATGCTGGGCGGTAGGCTGATCACATCCAGGATCCCAGCCTTGCCAGCACCAGAGCCTGCCCTGTCATCTGGCGGTGACATGCTGAAGAAGATGCCCCAGTGTTCGAAGTGGGACAAGAAGCGGTGGAGGAGCCTGCAGTCTTCCGCCCCAAACTCGAACCGAATGGGTCTCCCCAGCAACTCCGTCTTAGCTCGCATGAGGTCGGCTCCGTCACTCTGCTCGAAATAGTCCTGCATGAGGCTCTCGAGCTGACACCTTTCATCGGCGGCGTGCTGATCTACCAAGACTAGCAGCGAGCTGTCTTCTTCAGCTGCATTACCACCGCTGCGCTCTTCACAGAGCCTCGTCATCTTGATCAGGACGAACTTTCGATCGACCTGCGAAATGACTTCAGCCTGTGCAAGAGACGCCTTGGACAACCGCGCCTGGTTCGTGACTGTTGTGAGGTCAAAGCTGCAGTCGTCCGTCGATCGGTGTCCAGAGCAGCCGGCGCCAAATCCAGCAGTTGGGGCGGCTTCTTCGATGGAGGGGATCCGAGCCTCGGTTGTCATAAACGCTGGGTTCTCCCATGTTGACAGTATGCCCTTGAGCCAAGGGCTCGGCTCTTTCTCTGGGAGAGCTTCGTCAGGCTTGAAGTATCTCAATGCAAGCACCTTCGATGCCGAGTCTTGGGCTGCCGGTGCTGCAACGTGTGCCACTGACTTCGCGTCCTCGATCGATACACTCGGTGTTGTCGTGCGTTGTCGTTTGGCTGGCCATTCCACCTTGTCAAAGGGACGTCTAACCAGCTTGCCGTTCCTGTTAAGCTTGGGAGGCTGCGTCTGGTTGTCTGAAGCTGTAATACTCTGATTCTCCGATTCTTTTGCCGCTTGTCGAGCTTTAGTCGTGGAATCAGATGCCAGGCCAACTTTAACTCTCTGCCACAGGTCAAATGGCGACTCTCGGTGTGAAATTGGAGTCGATGAGCGTGAGGCAGACTTGGCCGTTTTGTTGTCAAGACTTCGACTCTTGATCTGGTCTAACTTTGAAAACGGCGCTTCCGTGTGCGATGCTCGTGGTCGAAAGTGATGCTTCTTCAAAAACTCTAAGCAAATCTGCCTGAGCAGGTCGAGAATGACCGAGAGGGTTCGAGGCTGGTTCAAAACATCTTCAGCGGCAGAAGTATGTTCGGGTCCAACGCCTTTCCGATCGATTCGGAAGTAAAACATTGGCCACCGCTCCAGTGGTTTCCTGTTTCTCGAACCGCGTCCAGAGGGAACGTCTTTGGCTACCATATCGCCGGCAACTTCTTCGCTGGCAAAGTCGGAGTTTGCAAAGAGCTGATTGACCTCGTCGAACAGCGCGTTGCGGCCAAAGTCATTCGCGAAGGGTCTGATGCCTAGGCTCATGAACTGTACTCGGCGGGTCGCCACTGCATTGATCGAGACACATCCGGTAATGTCAATCTTGCTGGTCGAGCCACCCACGGAGACCCAGGTACCGTAAGAAACGTCGTCGGCGAGACCAGCCTGCGCGAGAACTCGAGGAAGTTTAGCAGAGAGCTTGACCCCAATGCCATTCGATGTTGTCGGAGGCCTGAACCGCACATCGGGGCGCCCTTGACCCCGACGGATGGAGATGGTGACCTCGGTCGGCCAGGCTAAGACCAGTCCCGCGATGGAACGAAGGAGAAATCCCAATTCCTTGTCAATTGTTGCTCTGTCGTCGGCGGAAGGTCTTTGTTTGACCCTCACGGCCATGGAGCCGAACAAGTCGTTTACGGCGACATGTGTTCCTTGCTTGGAGCCGTTTATCCGATGGTGCGAAGACGGCGGGGCTCTGGAGAGGACAGTCGAGTTTCGAATGGTAATAGTGCTGCTCGAGAGTTCTGAGGCGTGCCTAGACGTGATACATATCAGAGAGAAGGTGGCGAGTGCCGCAACGAAGTCCCCATGGGTCCCATGGTACCGGTGGTCGGACGGATCTCTTGAGGTGTGGTGATGCTTGCCAAGACCTCCACCCTCTCTAAAGTCTCGATGTTGAATACCATCGCCGTCATCGTCAACCGAACAGGCCCCTCTAGGGTAATCGACTGATATGTTGATGCGGGTAGCGGCAGCGTCGAGCGAGTTCTTGACCAGCCCGATGACAACGTCGTTCAGAGATGTGATGGTGATAGAGGACTTGATCTGCTGGATGGCGTCCTCCGGTAGTGGTCGGATCGACATGGCGCGACCATCGGTTGATTCTGTCTCCTGGAACTCGGGGTGTTCATTGCTCATGGAGGTTGAAGTTGCCAGGAGCAAGTGACGAAATTGGATCCTGGACTTGAGATGAATGTTGTCGGTTGATGTGATGACTAAGCGATCTACACCGACGAGGCGGGCGTCACACCGACACCATCTACACTTTGTGGAGAAGAGGTTCGCCTGGCTGTTCAAGCTGGGTCTGTACGTCACATGCAAAAGAGCAATCGATGCTGGATTTGTCGTTCGTCTGGAGATCGCGGCAATTCGTGCTCCAGCCTCAACCACATACGCATAAGCTTTAGGCGGCAGAGCGCCATCGGCCAATCCTGAAGCAGGCAGTCGGGGTGATTAGAATCCGGCGGCGCGAGCCCCTCGCAGTTACCCCTCTTGCTGCCTACGTTAGACTCGAGGCTGAAGACATAAGAAGCGGAAGGACTCGAGGAGAAGGAGGCCGGTTCACCTCAAATTCCTTACTCCGCGACATCCTTGGTCACACACTCAATATGCCCCGCTACGCGATCCTCATCAAAGCTACCCTCACAACGGAGGGAAAGGGGACGGCAGCACCCGACACGCTCGAAGCCATTGGCAAGTTTAACGAGGAGATGGTCGCCGCAGGAATCCTCCTCGGCGGCGAAGGCCTGCGCCCGACCTCGGAAGGCTACCGCGTCCGGTTCTCCGCCGGCGACGACGCACCCTCGGTCGTCAACGGCCCGTTCGATCTCAAGGAACAGTCGACTATCTCCGGGTGGTGGGTGATCAAGGTTAAGGACGGCGAAGAGGCGCTCAGTTGGGCGAGGCGAATCCCGTTCCGGGGTTCGCAAAATGCGGAGGTCGAGGTTCGGAGGCTGAGCGAGATGGAGGACTTTGACATGACGGAGGAACAGCAGGATAGGGAGACGAAGCTGCGGGCGGAGGTTGAAGGGAGGTAGGGGAGGGACTATCGGGTGTCTTCTACTGCGTCGCTGTCCTGTTCAGCTATCGGAAG
The DNA here is from genome assembly GCA_020746995.1 of Plectosphaerella cucumerina. Taxonomy (NCBI): domain Eukaryota; kingdom Fungi; phylum Ascomycota; class Sordariomycetes; order Glomerellales; family Plectosphaerellaceae; genus Plectosphaerella; species Plectosphaerella cucumerina. The sequence goes on from JAGPXD010000007.1 coordinate 1,117,983, forward strand.
GACGGAAAGCAATTGGCCAAGACAGTTCCGATCAATCTCGTCCATCATTTCAGGTTGTTGAGCTGCTGGTGTAAAAAGAGGCTGATGCCAGTGGCGCGACTCTGAGTCGGCGAGGGTATGCGATTAGCGGGCCTGGCGACAGGGGCACCCCGCGCTAGTGGTTCCTGGTTCGGACCCCGCCATTCGGGCGGGCAGTGACTGACTTGTCGATGTGGTTGCCCCTCGTTAAATTTCCTGCGACTGAGTCAACCACCTTTCGCGACGACATTCCGCCCGCCCTTGCCAGAACAGACCGACGCCCGCAGACATGGCCGACCTCACGACGGAGCAGAAGCTCGCCCTTCTCAAGCGCAACCTTTCCGAAGTGCTTGACCAGCAGATTATCGAGGATGTGTACAAGCAGGGCCGCGACCCCGTCATCTACTGGGGTGCGCATCTCCAACGGAGGGATGGCCATGGAGGAGAGGAGAGAGCTGACTTGACATTGCGCAGGCACCGCGACTACTGGTCGTCCCCATACTGGATGTACGTCGAGACGAATACCCCGCGGCGGCTTCGCATCGCTGACCCTGCTGTCGCAGACCTCGTCCCCGCCCTGAAGCTTGCCGACTTCCTCCGCGCCGGCGCGCACGTCACCGTCCTCCTCGCCGACATCCACGGCTTCCTCGACAACCTGAAGGCCCCGATCGAGATTGTCCAGCACCGCGCCGAGTTCTACCGGTTCACAATCACCGCGCTCCTCAAGGCTGTCGGCGTGGACACGTCGAAGTGGGTGGAATACAAGGGAGAGATGCCCTGTAGCATTGGCTGACGTCGACAGGCTGCGCTTTATCCTCGGTTCCGACTACCAGAAGACGCCCGAATACAGTACGTGGTGAATAAATACGTGCTTTGCGTGGTGCACGTAGGCTGACGAATCCCAGTTATGGATCTCTACAAGCTGGCGTCCATCACCTCAGAGCACGACGCGAAGAAGGCGGGTGCTGAGGTCGTCAAGCAGAGCGCTGCGGCGCCACTGGTGAGTGGTCCTGTCTAACCTCAAATCGCTCCAGGTGCTGACAGTTCCCAGTCCGGTCTCCTCTGTAGGTCAAAGGTGATCAACCCGAAGTGGTACATGGCTGACGGGATCAGACCCTCTTCTGCAGGTTCTGGATGAGCAGTACCTCGGCGCCGATGTGTGAGTCCACCCGATGTTGTGCGACGGGCGCGGAAGCTGACATGGCCAAGGCAATTCGGAGGCGTTGACCAGCGGAAGCTGTTCACTGCCGCCAAGGAGTGGCTGCCCAAGCTCGGATACAAGGAGCGGGCGCATCTGATGAGTATGTGATGGCTTGCCATTGAAGGAGGCCGGAGACTGACGCTTCCAGACCCTATGATTCCCAGTCTGCAAGGCGCCGGCGCCAAGATGTCGAGCAGGTAGGGCTTGTCCATCTTTCAGGTGAGGTTCAACGGAACTAACAATGTTAGCGACCCTGATTCCAAGATCGACCTGCTGGACACGGCCGAGGCTGTTACAAAGAAGGTCAAGAAGGCGCTCGCCGTCCCTAAGGAGGCCGACGGCAACGGTCTCCTTGCCTTCACCGAGTACGTGCTGCTGCCGGCCAGCGAGCTGAAGCACGGCCGCCCCGAGTTCCGGGTCGACAGGTCCCGCGATAACCTCGAGGACCTTGTCTTCACCGACATCGCCAGCATGACGCAGGCCTACCGCGACGACGTCCTGACGCCGCAGCTCCTGAAGCCGGCTGTGACCAAGGCCATCAACGAGCTGCTGGCACCCATCCAGGCCGAGTTCCAGGCCTCCAAGGAGTGGCAAGAGGGTAAGTCTAGTTTCCACGCGCCGGCCGTGCGGTACGAGAATGTAGCTGACACGAACCCCGCCAGTGACTCTTAAGGCCTACCCCCCGGAGGAGAAGCCCAAGAAGGTGAAGAAGGTCAAGGACAAGGGCTCGAGGCACCCGGGCGCGGGCAAGCCAGCGGAGAAGAATGAGAAGCCCCTCGAGGGAGACGCCGCCATTGCGCAGCTCAAGATCTCCGAGGACCAGCCGAACGATCTGTGAGGAAGATGAAGCGGACGGGGAGCATCAACGCATGTGGTGGACGAGATGTAGAGACAGAGCACAGCAGATGACCACACGATACATCATGAGAGATGACATGACGTACAAGAGGATGGCCTTACGAGGTGTTTACCGACGATGAGCTTGCCCATCAGGGAATCAGTCCGAGTCCAGGGCTGGCTTGGGGTCACACATGCGCAAGGGATGGATCGTGGAGGTGCACAGCGCTCGCTGGATGCCCTTTCCGGGCGGCAGTGCTGTTCCGAGGCATGTGGGGCTCACAACTCCCCAGCGGCCATTGGCGGGCTGACCGAGGAGGCGTCCACTGGCGGGGCCCGGTCACGGGGCTGAAGTCCGCCCGCTACTCCACCTGGGCTCCCGTCCTTTCAGCGCTTCCCCGGCGCCCGAAGTCACAGTTCAGGCCAGTACCTGCCCTGGACCCCTGGTCCTTTTTAGGTTTGTGCCCATCAGGTCGGACCCAAGCCCAACTCGACTTTCCCGTCTCGTCCGCCCTGTCGGTGGCGCCGGTCTCAACTTCGACTCCTCAACATCCACCCACCGCCTTCCTTCGCCCTCGGTCACGGTCCGAACATCCCTTGCCCCTTCGCCTGCGGCACCCTTCGAACGTCAGAGGACACCGAGTCGGCACACATTCTCAGCGACACCTCGACGACGATCAATCAATTGCGCCTTCGAACCGTGCTCGTCCGACGGCCCCTCCGAAGAATCGACCGCTTTGTCTCTCCACCTCCGCAGCCGACAACACCGTCCCGACAAACATCACGAAGAGGGGAAGAAAGCGCAGACATCTTGCGACAGAGTCGCGCCATCACCACAGCCACGCACAGATGGCGACGACGGAGACTCTCTCGCAGCCGCATGGTGAGCCCCCGCCCTTCTCTCCATCACAATCATGCATTGAACCACATCTCCGCTCGCCCACCGCTTACCCTTCCATGCTTGCCCACCACTGCTCTGGCTAACACATCCTCTTCAGACCGAGTCGACAGGCCCGGCCGGCGGCGGCCCTTCTCGACATGGGTCAAGAAGCTGACCAACTTCAACAAGGGCTCCTCGTCCACCGACACCCGCCTTGCCGCCGACCCCAAGCGCGCTCATAAGAAGCGCGGCTCCAAGAAGAACAACCCCTACCCGCAGTCGGCGACCATCAACTACCTCAACGGCCGGTCCGCCGAGCACCAGAGCGCGCAGTCCTTCGTCTCGGAACGCAGCGGCAGCGCCACTTCACTCGACCGCCGGCGGCACTCAGACGATGGCCAGCCGCCGCACACGGCCGGAGGCGCAAGGTCCCTGGCGCCCACCGTCGCTACCGAGCGACACTCCATCATGGCGCCCTCGAGCGTCGCCGGCACGAGCCGCACCGTCGGCGGCATGGACTCGCGGAGAGGCGGCGACAGCACCTTCTCCTCGCCCGCCCCCTCGGTCAGGTCCCTCACCACCACCCTGACGACCATCCAGTCCGTCGCCCCGAATCTACAGGGCGCCGCCGCTGCTGCCCACCCGAACCCCGGCCACACCTCCAACCAAAGCCAGTCGATCCAGTTCCACCAGCCCTTCCCAACAACATCACCCCCCTCCGCCATCCCCTCGCACCTCGCGCCCTCGTCCACCGGCCCCGGCCACCCAACGACCTACTCAAGCGCGACCGCCAACAACCTCCTCACCGACAACGCCTCCATCCTGACCCTCGCGTCCTCTTCCAAGCGCCGCCGCCGCCGCTCCTTCGACACGGACGCCTCGGTCCGCGCTCTCGCCCCCTCCTCCCTCTGGGGCGGCAGCCGCGAGTCCCTGCCCCTCAGCGTTCTCAGCTCCAACGTCGACCAGGCCGCTGGCTCCAGCGGCGCCGCCCGCGCCAACGCCGAGCGCACGAGCATCTACTCGGCCACGGGCGTCGTCCCCGCCCTCCCCAGCGAGCGGAACAGCTTCTACTACGCCCGCCAGCGCGACCCAGGCGGCGACGGCGCCAGCACCCGCAGCGGTATCCTCGGTCACGGACGCGCGGAGAGCATCTCAGGTAGCATCATCGGCGTCACGAGCCCTCTGTCGTCGCCGCGCGACGGCGCTCGAGGCGAGAGGTCGGGCGTCGAGGAGAAGGACGAGAACGAGGCGGCGGCGACAGCAGAAGCGGATAAGACGGGGGAGAGCGAGCGGTAGCGGAGGGGGAGGCGGTGAGGAAAACTGGCAGGGCGTTGATGGGAAACTTTGGGGGCTCTCGCGGTCATGATACCTCTTGCATTTGATTTTTGTTTTGGTCGTGCTGTAAAGGCACAGAAATGGTAGCAAAGGGTCGGAGGGGGGGTTTAATCACGACATGGGATGGGATGGTTATTGATTGCTACAGGAGCGCAGACTAGATGTGGTCGAGCGAGGGCCAGAGATGGCCTCATTGCTACATTATCAAGCATATCCTAACAAGCTCGCCTTTTCGGTGGTTTAGTACGGCAGGGGCTCAAGGTCCAGTCCTTCAACGGAGAACTTGAACGAGTCGTTCCTACGATGGTCAGCCGTCTTGCCGGATGCGAAGAAAAGGGGGAAACTCACCTCGAGTAGCTGCCGCCAGCATCCAAGTCAAGTCGTCCGCGGATACAGTCCTCGAAATCAACATCAGCCCAGATAATGCCATCCGCATCCTCCCACTGCGGACCGGCGAGCACATCGCCAAAGGGACTGGCAATCATGCTACCGCCGCGGCAAAGCCATCCCTCGGAAGTCTGCACTTGACTCGCCGCGGTGCCGTTGACAGCAGCGCGGACCTTCTTCACACTCCCATTCGTGCCCTCGTCATCCTCGCAGCCAAGGACAATCTCATGGCCATCCTCGACAATAACGCTCTTCCTCCGCTTCGCCAGCGGAGCACGGCTGCTCGACGGGCTCGGACTTCCCGAAGGCAAGGCGATTTCATTACCCTCCTGCGTCAAGCATGAGGGGCGTCTGCGGCCGGATGAAGCTACCCGCTCATCATGCTGCTCGTCGCCCGAGTCGTGGACCGCCACGGAGGACGGAGCGGCATTACGCACGGCCATGTTGGAGCTCACGACGAAGCAGCGCCCCTCGGTGCCGACGGTACGCATCAGGCTCTCCCAGCCGCCGCGGGCGTCGGCCGTGGGCGCGAGGTAGAGATTGATGTTCTGCGCGTACAGCGCCTGGCGGAGAAGGGGCATGTATGACTCCCAGCAGATGGCGGCGGCGAGGTTGATGCGGATGCCGCGGATGGTGGTGCTCACTGCGCGGAGAGTCGCAGGCGAGCCTTGAGCCCAGATGAGGCGCTCCGAGCCGGTCTAAAGACGTCAGTAAAATCGTGATATCAGAAAGGGTGAGGGATGACATACGGGCATAACCTTCCTCCTCTTCCCGATAACACCCCGCGCAGGATCAACATAGACAACACCACAATACAAACTTCCCCCCGCGCGCTCCACAAGCCCAACAACGAGAAACACCCCCGTAGCACTCGCGATCCGCTCCAGCTCCTCCCTCGTCCCGTCCCCGCGCCGCTCAGAGCCCTCCTCGACCTCCAGCCCGCGACGGACCCAAGCGTCCCCCGCCCCGGCGCCAGCAGGTCCAACGACGTCGCCTAGGTCAACGGCGCCGCGGAAGTATTGTCTGAACTCCTCGCGGCCTTCGGAGGTGCGGCTTCCCACGACGGCGCCGAAGCCGGAACCGCGGGGGTAACCGCCTAGGAAGGCCTCGGGGAGGAGGAGGAGGTCGATTTGCTGGGAGGCGGCGCGGCGGGCGAGGTCTTCGATTATGAGGAGGGAGCCGCGGACGCCGTCTGGCGAGGGGGCGGGGGAGGAGGTGGCTAGGCGGATGTGGTGGGGGGGAGGAGACATGATGATGGTGATGTGTTGGTGATGTGTTGGTGAGGGTTGAGGATGGAGGAGGTAGGGTGAGGTTGGGTATAAGACCACTGTGGACGGAGGGGTCGGGGTTTGAAGGATGAGGTGAGGCGATCGCCGGGGTCTGAGCCGATTGCGTTAGTCGGAGGGGAGAGGGGGACTTTGGAAGACAAGGTGCAGGATGCAGACAGTGGCACGAGGTCAGACAAGAAGTGAGAAGCGGGGAGAGAAAAGGCCACCATTCCCAAGGCCGAAGCTGCCGTTGCTCACTGCCACCTTGAAGGGGGTCGTTAGTCTGTCTTCATCCCATGGTACATCGATCCTCCCCGGTCTGGGGTGATGTCGGGAAGTACCCGACGGTGATCGCCGAGAGGCCAAGCTTCACACTTGCGGCTACGTAATGCGCCAGGCCTGGACCCCCAGCCCACGACCCCGCGATTGAGAATGTCAGCCTTCCAGTGGCCAATGGGGTGTGTCCCGCTTGAAGCTCCTCAGAGTCGGCTTTCCACCGGGGCGGCTGGTCGACTTGGGACGACAACCAGCTGAGGCTGGAGGAAATACATCCTTCACATGTGAACATCTGTATCTCAATCATTCTTCTCTTTCTCTACCTTAACACTTCCAATGCTTCCTACCATCCCAACCAATGCCATCCATTTCCCCAGTGTCAACCCCCCTCCAAACGCCGACAAAGATGGACAAAAACCCTCGGGGCAGCCGTGGCCACAAACCCCGGGAACACATAGAACCCAAAACATCCAAGATAAACCAAACAAATAACAGTCCGTCCCGTCCTTGGAGCCATTGATGGCCTGTAGTCTAGGTCCCTGTAGATCATCGTGCACTGTCGTCGTAGCCATCGCCGCTGCGGACGGCGCCATGTATTTCGTCCACACTCACTCGCTCACGAAACCCGGGTCAATGTCGTCCTCCTCCATCAGCTCAAACTGCGACGGACCCCTTGCGCCCACCAGGCCCATGTCGGCCCGGATCTCCCGCTGGATCTTGAGGAAGTACCTGCGCAGCGACCGTAGCCCCCGCACGAAACCCCAGTCGGGCTGCGTCGGGTGCTGCGGCGGGCAAGGCTTGTCCTGTGCCAGCTCGTCCTTGGTCAAGCTGTTCGCAAAATCGGCAATCTTGAAGTCGATCTCGCGCTTGTTTCGTCGCCGCTTCTTCTCGCGAAGCGCGCTCGTCTCCTCCGTGTCCGTGGCAAAGTCGGTCGAATCCTCCACCACCGTCTCATAGTCCGTCCCCTCCTGCGACGTGTCGCCGTCGTAGAACAGCAGCAGGCTGGCCGCATAGAACCGGTACCCGTCCAGATCCCGCACGATCGACTCGAGGTGGTCCAGCTTGGCCAAAATCGCAGGGATATGCCGCAAGATACTGGACGTGTCAAGCCCATCGTATAAGAATCGCGTGAGCGCATCCTGGAACTCGCGCCCCGCCTTGAGGTCGCGCCCAAAGTACTTGTCCTTAAAAACGTAACTTTGCGTCCGCACGTCCCACACCTGGAGGCCGCACACGCGCACCCCCAGCTCCCGTGACGTCGTTCGGCTGCACTTGCCCTGCTGCGACTTTTGCTTCTTGGGCGTGGCCTCAACACCGTACTGCCGTGTCCCCATCTTGAGGTCCATGATGCACGGCCGCTTCATGCCCGCCGTGAGATCCTCCAGCAGGAGGAAGTATTCGACCCTAGAGTCGCGCTTGGGCTGCGTCTGAGCTTCCTTGGGGTTGATCGGCCGAGGAATCCTCTGGAAGTCCATTGACGGGCTCTGCGACAACTCGGCAGGCTGCTCCATCGCAACGTCGCCCGTCTCCATCTCCATGGGCAGGTTGTGGCCGACGCCTTCCCCGTTTGTCATCGGCTCGTCCACCTGCGGCTTCTCCCCTGGCGGCGGCGAGAGCGGACGCGGCTGCTCCTCCGGATCGTCCGCCTGCTCCCAGTACTTGAGATGACCCCGAGAATCGGTCACCGTGCGAGGCTTGCGTCGAAGAGCGCTGCCCGAGTAGCGCCGCTTCTTCTTCTCCGCGACGATCTTATCGGCGAGGGTTTCGGGTTCGGGAGCACTAGTGCCGGTAACGTCTTCGACCTCCACCTCATCGCCGTCGCTCTTGGTTGAAGACTGTCCCGGACCCAGATCGCTCTGTGACTGTCCCAGTGGAGATCGCTTGTGCTCCGCGTCGCCGTTTTGCGTGATGGGCGTCATGTGCATGTCCTGGTACCGGTTCAGCATGCCCGACTCCGAGTTGGCAGGCCGAAGCTTCTGCTGCAGCCGATGGTGGATCGACCGCTGATGTGGGCGGCGGTGCTTCTCCACGGGAATGGGCTGCTTGAAAAAGGCGTCGTTGAAAACCTCGTTGCGCAACCGCTTGTTCACGGTCGTGGCGCCCCAGCTGTTGGCATGGCGCTCCTGCAGATCGGGCCGCTGCGGGAAGCGTTCCGCCGACGCATTGGCATCGCCGGGTGTAGGGGCGGCAGACGAGCTCCGCGACCTGGACGCTGACTCCGGCGGCGGAGTGGGCTGCAAGAAGTTGCGCGGCAAGATGTGGCGGTTGTCGTCAAAAGCAACGGTTGGGATAGGTATCGAGGCGGATGCCAGCGACTGGCTGATGATCCTGCGCTGCTCGACGCCTTCCTTGGACGGTTCGCCGTTCGCGACAGCCTTGGCGCCGCCCTCGCCGTTTTGAAGGAGCGCGGTGGCGGCATCGTCACGCTTGTGGACTGACTTGCGCCGAGTTTGCTTGTGGAACGTCACGTTGAGAACTCCAATGTATCTAGGAGATGTATGTTAGCACAAGACGCAGTCCAAGGCGACACATTCATGGGCATACCTAGGCAGAAAGGTCAAGAGGTCGCGGTGGTGGCGCTCGACAATCTCGTAAAACTCGTTCTCCCGGTTGTTGAGCTGTTTGCACACGGCTCTACGGGAAAAGCGCCACAGCGTCGTGTGGCCACCGACCTGATGCCGGTACGGGATGAGCTCAATCGCCTCGAGCGGCTCCTCCTCGGGAGTCGGCTGAGGCTCATGGAAGTAAGGCTCATCCTGGGACTGTTCCGTGTCACGTCGGGGAGTAGGCAGGGGAACGGACACTTCATCCTGAAGAGGGACTGCAGACTCGTCTATCTTGTCTGGCCTCACATCGCGTGCAGCCACGTGCACGGTCTCTGGCAATTGCCTGTGCGGCTTCTGGTCAGAAGGCCTCTTTTCTGCCGGCCGATCCTCGTCCTCCGGCTCGGGCTCGTCCGCCTTGACGAGCCACGAGTGGTAGTCATCTGGCCTCGACGAAACTCTACTGCCGACGGGTGGTCTTTGTTTCGCGATGACGACGTCATCCTTCTCGTCATGCGATTCGTCGTCGGGCTGTTGGTGGGGTAGGAAAACGGCCGACGATATCTTCTCCTCACCCGACTCGTCGCCCTCCTCGTGGCTGTCGCCTCCGACCTCGGTGCTGGCGCTAGACGTCCGCCGATCGTCCGTAACGCAGATCCGCTGCGACGATGCCGGTGGGGGCAGCAGCTCGTCGTCGGCCCGCTGGTGCAGGCCGCACGAGTCGACGCTCTCATCGAAGATCTGGGTATGGGTCTTGCGGAGGCCAAAGTAATCTTGCCGTGGGGATTCGCTTAACACTGGAGACTCGCCAAGGACTGGTGGCGCGGGCGAATGAGCGGCGGGGAACGTCTTCGCCCTCGAAATCTTGAACTCGCGCTCCTCGCGGGAGGCAATGCGTGGCGACGGCAGCGCGGTGGCGGCCTTTGCGAAATCCTCGACGGCAATGTCGGCCGACAGGGGCAGCGGCGGCGGATCCTCGCGGTTGGGCGAGGGCTTCTCGCGCGGCGCACCGTTTCGGCTGTCCTTTTTGCGCAGACCCTTGTCTTCCTTTGGCAGGCCCTCCTTGAAGAATCGGAGGCTGTGACTGGCCTTGCGGCTTCGGTTGTTGTGCTCGGCGCCCATCATGGCCTCTGTGATGGACCTCTCGACCTGGCCGTGGGCGTTCTCGTCGCTGTCGTCTGGCTCCCGGGAGCCAATCGACCAGATTTTCTCTGGGCCCTTCTGTGCCCGCTGTTGGTCATGCTTCTTGATGTCTTGCGCCGTCGGCAAATCGGGTATGGTGTCCTCGTCGGCGAGTCTCTGGTCTAGGTAGGTAGCAGGTGGTGTAGCTGAGCCCTCGGGGCTCGTAGAATGGGAATGCGCCCGTGTCGTCTTCTGGACCATCATGGCCCGGGCATCTCTGTCGACGCGCTCCAAGGACGATCCCCTTGCCCTTGTGCCCTTGAGGAACTCGCGATGGTCTAGAAGCATGGCCCGAACACCGTCGAAGCTCGACACATCGTAGGCGGGCGACATGGTGACAGATGTGTCGGTGGGGGAGAGTATGGACGTCATGGGGCCAAGTGCGAGTGCGGCAGGGGCCGCCATTGCGTCGGTCTGGGGAGCGCTCTTCGAGATCAGGGCGTCGTCGTCGCCATCTTGCTGGGGAACATTGTGAGTGTCGATGGAGACGGGCGAAGGTCCGCGTCGAGATTCTCTACCCAGAGCGAGTCCGGTGTCCGTCTTGATCGAGGTGATAGGAGGGCGTGTGGTCTTGGAGGGCGGTTGTTGGTTGGTAGACGCGGGCTCCGAGGGTTCCTCTGCCGGAGAGGCTGTCGTCGTCTGGGCAGAAAGGAATATGCCACGGGCCGATGCGAGGGCTTGTGTCAGCAGCGAAGGGCCGGACTGTCTGGGGATGGGGTGGGCAGTGGGAGTCCGGGGCTTCTTATTCAGATCAGCAGCGGCAGTAGACTCCCTACCCCTATCTGGTTGGGCAGCAGGGGTGTGTGCGGCGTGGCCATGTTGTTGGGTATCGGCTGCGGCGGTGGAAGAGGTGGTGGTCGCCAACCCTGGCTCTGCAAGGTCAGGGTCAGGTTGTGACAGGGCGGCACCGGGAGGACGGGAGCCGTCACCCACCCCGGTAATGGGAAGAGACTGCTGGTGCTGCTGGTGGTGCTGCTGCACGGGCGTGGGCGTGAGCGCAGAGGAGGGCGAGGGGAGCGGCGAGGAGGTCGAGGGCGACGTGGCCCCTGAGAGGGAGGCAGAGGTGGAGGGGGTCGCAGACTGGGGAACGGAGGGAGGAGAGTCGGCGGCGGCGATTGCGATTGCGGCTGCGGGCGTCGCCGCGGTCTCAGAAGCAGAAGAAGCACCAGCGGTCGGAGGGGCAGCGTTGGCGGCGACGGCGGCAGAAGCAGCACCGGCAGCGGCCACAGCAGCACCAGGCGCGGGGATCACAGAGGCAGGGGTTGCGGCATTTTCGGCGTCGCAGGGCGGGTTGGACATGAGGTGAACATCTGGCGAGCAGCGACAGGGAGAAAATGGTTGGAATCGAGGGCTGTTTCGGAGTGGTGGTGTGGTCGTGTCGTGGATGTCGTCGGCGTGCGATGTTGGGGTGCGTGGGAAGAGTGGAAATCGAGAGTGGACAACCAGGAGGGATGGATTTTGGGGGACGACTGGGAGTGGGAAACAGAAAGTGACGAAAAGAGGCCCTGCCCTGGGTTTGGCAGGCGGGGGGGGGGTGCGGCCTAGTGGATCGCACTTGCCTCCAGTTGGGCACCTGCCTCGGGCCCCGGGGACGAAGCGCAGCGCAGCGCACACTCTGGACACTGTTGCCCGCCACTGGCCAGCCAGCCAGCCCGTGGGCCCGGCTCCAACAGTTGGGCTGGGCTGGACTTCGCTGCCTGGGGCGTGTGGTGGGGATTTTTGGGGGGTGGCTGCACAGCGGGGCACTCCCGTATCACCCAGGAAAAACGGGTCTTGCCGCTGCAGCACCCAGCTATCTCTCCAGAGTCCAGCATCCCCCTCCTCCGTCTTGCTGCTTATCGGACGGGGACCTCGAGAAACATTGCTGCAGAAGAAGTCTGTTTTTCTTCCTCCAATCGCTCATCCGGCTCTCTTTTCAAGACGCCCGCCCCCCAACGGCACCCGTTCAATTGTGCGCTGCGCTGCCCGCGAGTCCGGTGGCCGGACTGCCCCAAAATTTCGTTAGGTAATGCCGACGCGGCCGGCGTGCGGTGACGCGACGAGATGAGTGGAGGATGCGGGGAGCCACCACCGGCAGCGCCTTCCAGTTCCATGTCCCACTGACCTTCCGGGTGGAATCCGCTGAGCCAGGGCAGGTCACGAGCGCCCGGGCCCTATCCAGGTTCCCACGTGCGGCCATCCGTCGTCAGGGCATGGTGATGGGATCGTGACCCGACTCGATGGCCCATCTGCCCATCAGCCGCTCATCCTTTTTTCCACGACATCATCCTCCCAACTCGACGCCCCTGGCTTTCCAAAACGCCCACGTTGTCTCGCTTTGACCCAAGGATCGCCTCAATGCGCAGGCACGAACAACGAGGCGAGCCATTGGGTCCGGCAATGCGAGTCAACACCTTCCATCTTCCAAGCTTCTCCTCCCTGTCACTGTCAAATCGAGATTCCATCCGCAACGCCCGACTGCGCCCCCGGCCTGTCACTCCGCGCCGTCCGGCAGATGAAGCCTGCTTCGCTAGTGCAGGATAGCTCCCGAACGACCCAAGTTGCCACCGAACCTGCACCGAACCGTCTCGCCGGACACTTGACAATGCCTTGTGCCGTGGAGGAAACGCCGCCGGCATCTTTCCCCGGCCTCAAGGTTCCCCGGCTCCGGATGGCCCCTCACCTGTTCACGTCCACTCTGTCGTCCGGGCGTCACCCGTGGTCAACCTCAGCCAACAGTTCCGCAACGCCCTGCTCTGGTTGGAAGTTGGATACGTCAAAGCTTCGTCTCACCGGCCAGCCCAGGATCAGTCAAGTTGGGAGCCACGAGCTGCCCTGGTACGTCCGTCGCACCACCGCCCTGGCGGTGTGCGCGTCGGTGTGGAAGTAACAGAGAGCAAACACCCACCCAACAACAAGGTTGGCAAAGGAGAGCTGGCGGTCCAAGACAACCCTGCCACTCCTCATCGAAATATCCTTCGGATCAGAAACACCAAGCTGCCTCGACTCATGTCTCTTGGTACCTACCACGTTGTCCCTCCTCGTCGCCCATAGGCTGGATCGAAATCCCAACACCAGAACGAACAGACTCTCGCTTTCATCGCCACTGGCATGCGTGGTCGTCCTGACAATCTTCGTCAAGGCGCCCCTGAATCACCGCCGGCAAAGCTATGCTTCCCACATCTGCTGGTGATGGCGCGCGTGCGTCATGCGGGGTGTGCATCGCAGACGGATCCATGGCAAAGGGTGGTACTGTATCCCAGGGCCGGCCATCCACGGCCTCGAGTCCAACGGTTACCAAGCAGCCCGCCGCGGGACGAAGGTTTCGTCAGATCTCTGATTCCATGCCTGCCAGCACATCGCTCGTCGCTGGCAAAAGCAACGATACCCATCACCGCCAGTCTGTCTCTGCTCGCCCTCGCGCCATGTTCCACCGCATGGGTCATCCGACAGGCGAGAACCCCTGCCGCCGCCCAATTACATGACCTCCCAGTGCGGCCACATCGACGGCTCCAACCGTGCCGGCCCTGGATCGCCATTCACGGCGCCGCTCCCTCCACCACCAAAATCAGGAGGCCCCTGTCACCGGTCAACGACAAGGAGGGCTCGAGAAAAAGGGGCTTGCCCTCCTTGCCCTCCCCGAATGTCTCACGGCATCCATGACGGCTGACCACGGCTCAGGCTCGACCAATCTCGTCCCCAGCGCGCGCACCGGTTCAATCAGAATTCCCGGGCCCCTGTCCCGCCGCCGCCAGGGAAAAAGCGAGGGAGAGAAGGGCCGCCCGATGCACCCGGCGGGCATGTCGATCGGGGCCCCGAGGAGCGAGTACGGTGTAACCGGGAGTTATCAAATGCCAAGCCCTGGTCCCCCAGCCGGGGTCGAGGGCGCAGCCGAAACGCGACGGCCGCCAATCATCCGACAACGTGCCACCAGACCGCCAACTACCTCTCCCGTGGGCGACCTGCGGCCAATCTGTCTCCGGGTCTGCATGCGCGAGCGATGCGTGATGAATGCAAACCTTGCGAATTTGACTCATGGCCCCGTTTCCTGGCATTTCAGAGAGCCATGGCCCACACGGCGATGGCTCCTCCAGATGAGGGGGATTGCCTGTCCAGGAGGCCTCAAGGGTTTACTTCAAGCCAACCTGTCCAACACTTCGGGAATCCTCCGTGTGGTGGGCACTTGAGGAGTGACACAATGTCCAAGGTGGGAGAGTGCGGCTTTTCTGGCATGTTCCCCGCGTTCCTGTCTGATATCCTGACGTGCGTCTTATCTGTGGTCCCATCCGACTGTCGTGATAACCCCGCCATGGTCGTCAACCTGGTGATCCAAGGCCCACCTTCTTCCCTTTACTTTCGGCTCTTCATAGAGACAAGATGCGCCTCATGATGAAGCCGGAGTAGAGCTGGATGATATCTGTACAGGGCCCTATGGTCCGAATCAGCAAGCACATTCCCAACATAGGTGGTGCCAGGTCAAGAAGACCCGACACCCTTTGAACCTTGTGCATTGCTGCCATGTGAAGAAGACCGAATGACCACTCTTTGCTAATGTTTAGCAGTGAATACTTGTTGAAGGATGTGCTGAGGCTCTAAGAGAGCAGATTATCACAGTTGCCCAACAATTCAGAAGAATACAGGTATCACATAGATATGAATGTTCTAAACGAGGCGCCGTTTAACTTCAATGGACGTCAAAAACTGATTCCTTGGCTTGTGTTCGACGGGAGACTGTTCTCCCGTGTTGGGATTTTCTGCGATTTGATCCTTTGTACTTCTGGTTTCTTGATTGAGATCATGGAATACTATTATAGTCGTAGGGACTACGTTTTGTCTCCTTGTCTCCAAAGGCGGGAGTAAGCACCATGCATCTGGGATTAACAAAATCGCATAGTATATCGTGAGTATCGCTACGTAGTGTCCTGGTAATTAAAACAGCAGTAGTTGAGTATTTGGCAGCGCGTAGCTGAATCTCCTCCAAGACAGCAGGTCAATCGACGCAGCAGATCAACCGTCCTACCACACAGCAGGTCAATCGCCTGCGACGCTGCAAATCCCTAGGTAGATAGGTACGCTGAATAAACCCCCTAAAGCTGGTGTAGTGGGTTGAAGATTCTGCCCCTGATTAGCGCTAGAGTGACTGACTGAAGGTGATACGCGATGATCGCGACTTACTTAACGACTTTCGTCAATCCCCATACATCTATCTGCCAGATGCCATCCATGCCGAAAGGATAAAAAGAAAGCCTAGCCTTCTTCAAGATGTTCCCGCCGACGGAAGGCCTCGTGCAATCAAGTCATGATGCACGGGATGCCCTTTCATGCTACTATCAAAACAACCCCCTCCCCACTCTGAGTTGGTAAAACCTGGCCACATACTCCATTCCATACGTTTACTTCTCCATCTCATGATGGAACAAAAGCATCACCTTCTACTATGTCCACAAAGCAAAAAGAGAAGGTCGAGCTGGGAATCGAACCCAGATCGGTGGAATCAGAATCCACAGTGATAACCATTACACTACTCAACCCATGATTTGACCAGGCGGGTCGATGGAGACACGGCGTCCGCGATGGGGTTATGGGTCTTTTGGACATCGTGACGCTTGACGATGGGATTACAAGGAAGATTTACTTTCGTGAGGACAAGAGGTTGGTATTATATACAAGTAGGCAGACAGCCCAAGCATGAAGTCTGCTCCCCGTTCAGGTGAAGTTGAATCTGCCAAAGTGTGTATTCTGCTCTTGCCAAGTGTTGTTGGTCCAAGCAAGGAACATACTTATCTTTCCGGAACACTTGTTGCTGTTTGAAGATGGACTTTCCCTTCGTGTGCCAGGTTGTCAGGCGCAAGTAGCTGCTCCATCTGTACGTGGCAACAGTCACGTTGACAGGATCGGACGCAAGTCTTCCCGGGGGAACTATCAACTTCATGTTTGAAAACAAAGCCTTTGATCGCCCTCACGGGTAGGACGGTAAACCAACACTCAACGACGCCGGAGAAACCAAGCAAGATAAGCAGCCCTTCATCAAGTACATCTGCAGACACCGCCAGATCACCTCCTTCGATCACGAGAACACATCCTCGACGATAACGTGACAGCTTATTCAATTCGAGGACACCTTCAGCATGACGTGGCCGCAAACGATGTCAAGCTATAGCCGCTAAAATGCCACATTGAGCCATTTCTCCGCGTGTGACTCTGCCAAAGCTCAGAAGGTCACCAGTCGAGCTGCTTCACCTGCTTCCCCGCTAAACATACTGCTGTCACAGTACGACCTGTGACGTCAGTGACGACGGGATCCCAACCCGCCTCAAACAGGTCCAAGATCGGTACAACTAAGCAAGGCGCGCATGTAATGCGTCTCGACTATCCAGACCTCAAGCTTGTCTACGACCGTTCGTGGCTCTAATCTCGAGCCATCATGTATCGTCTTCCAAGGAATTCAAGCTCCCACCGGCGATGTGGAAGGCAGCTGAGAAGACTGATCAGCTCTGCACTGAGAAGTGTCCAAAATCCCGCGAAGTCTCGTGATGCGGAGTTTGGAGACGTAAAAGGACACTTCCAACGTGCTGCCGAACTTCAAAATAGATCCTCAGACTCGAATAACGATATATCAGATACTATACTTGACGTGCTGGCAGTATCACGAGCTTCACACCACTGATCGTGAATAAAATATGGCAATCAGAACCAAAGTGTCTAGAGCGTATGGATTTCCATGACCTCGACGCGCTCTCATAAGACGTATGTGCAGGAACGCACCAGTGTTCCACATCCCGTCGTACTTCTCATCCCCAGACAAAAAATCTCTCGGCCTTCTTCGGGCCACAAACCATCGCTTTTAACTGCTATCGCTAAACCCTTCCTCGTCTAGAATCCGGACTAACTCCCAACCAAGGATCTTCTCCTTCACCAGGCCCTGAAGCTACTTTCATATTGACTGACATCCACGCCCCCTCCATGTCCCAGCGGAGGCCATGACGGATGTTCTAATCACACTCTCTGTTCATTTTCCCGATGGGACGCCCATTAACGACGGGACGGATACCGAGCTCATCCAGGAGGTCGTCTCCGCATCGCTTTCCGCCACGTTTGTAGAACAGAAACGCCAGATCTCTAGCATTAGTCCTTAAGCTCAGCTGGCCAGAAACAACGGATCATCGTCATCAGTCCTGTGTTGTCCAGCAGTGACACAGTCGTTGGAACCGAATCTCGCGGACAAGGTCGTCGACCATCTGGGCCATCCTGTCGGCGGAGACGGGCACGCTGAAGCACATGATCATGAAGATTCAACACATCATCACACCATCTCAATAGTACAGCAAATCTCGGAGTGGACCAATTCTATTCCACAATCGTGCAGTAGATAAACACCAGCTAGCCCCAGCTCCATGCTTGCTCCATCCGCGAATTTGGTATCACAAACATGATTGTCCCCCGGACAAAGTCCCTCCCCCCCATCCCATTAACGATGAGCCCCCCTCGCAATCAAACCGAGGGATGCAGCCGCCGTCACTCCGCCCATGCTGGAAAAATAGCCCATGGCAAAATGGGTCAGGGAAAAAGGAGAAATAGCAAAAGACGTCGCCCTCCCCACGCAATCAAAAGCTGTCCGCGCCAAACGGCAAGTGTTCCATCCTGATGACAGCCGCGCTCCCATGTCGTCATCCGCCCGCCCAGCGGCATGATCGTCCCTTCATCCCTCGTCCCTCGTCCTTCGTGTAATCGTTACAACCTGAAGGCCACGCGGGCCGTATCCTCGCGCACGGGCGAGTTGAAATAGCCCCAGCAAGTGAGGGGAGAAGAGTAGAGTGACACATGGAACCTCCGTGTTCCGGCTAATGATGCAACGGTAGGGGAAAGTGCTGAAAAATCAAAAAGCCGACCTGACCCAGAGTGATTTGTTGTGATGCAGTGTGCCTCCTGGAAGCTGTGTTTCCCGGCTTTGGGCGCGCCGGCCCTGCAATGTGCGACTGCTAGGCCGCCAGTCTATAATGTTCGATGCATGCGGGGGTTGTGCCGAGTATGCTGAATGGTTGTGAGGGCCCCTGTGATGTGTTGGGGTTGCCTGTGTGTGCCCGTGTGGCAGAGGGGGGAGATGTCGTGGTGTTGGAGAAGTGTGAGGGTAGATGTACAAGTTGAGAGAAGATGGTAATGTGTTGTCCCGAGCAAGGGCTCTGGGGTAGCTATGCGGCGGG
Source organism: Plectosphaerella cucumerina (assembly GCA_020746995.1). Taxonomy (NCBI): domain Eukaryota; kingdom Fungi; phylum Ascomycota; class Sordariomycetes; order Glomerellales; family Plectosphaerellaceae; genus Plectosphaerella; species Plectosphaerella cucumerina. The sequence continues at coordinate 1,136,090 of JAGPXD010000007.1, forward strand.
CTCGTTTCCATTCGGCTGGTAATGCTTCGCGGTATCGGTGCTGGCAATGCTAATGTTGGTATCACGGCGATGGGCGCCGAAAGGAGTGCGGTCAGTCGACGTGGGCGGGCACTTCTTCCTCCTGGTACTTCGTGCCATCAGGAGGCCTTCGTCACTGCTGTCGCTGTCGTCCGCCTCCTCCTCATCTCCCACGGGGCGGAGCTCGGGGGTTGAGGAGGAGATGCTGCCCGCATATCGCGAGTCATCCAGGTGAAGCGAGATGACTTCCTCTGAGCTGGCCTGCTGCTCCATATGCTCAAGGGGGAACCCAGACTTGGGCTCCCTTCCGAGCGCAGGGGGCGTGAGCGAGTCGGTCGTTTGGAGCATGTCGCCACGAGTACCCAAGGCGGCAGGCTCCATAGGAAGGTCGGCCTCGGCATCGGCTGATGTGGAGCTGGCGCCACTGAGAAGTGCTGGCAGCGATGGATCAGATTGGAAGGCAAGAATCTGTTCCTTGGAGGGGAAGTTGGACGAAGACACGGGGCTCGCAAAGTCGCTGGGGCTGGTAAGGGGGGTGGTAAGGCCAGCGCCGGAAGTCGATCGGGAGGACTTGGATGTGTGAATGGTGTTCTCCCGCGAGAGCCGAGGGTGCTCCTCGTCACCAGGGGACGGAGGGCAAGGAACCTCAGAGGGGTCGACTTCCGAAGGTGCTCTGGAGGCGGCAGCGGCCTGTTGCACCATGCTCTGTTGGTACTCCTCGATGCGCCTCCGTTGAGCCGCCTGCTTAGCCAGGATGCAAGATTCCGGAGCAACGGGAGTGATGGCTCTTGGGGGCGGCGTCTTCGCGTCGGGAACGTCTCTAACACGATGAGAGGTCTGGGGCCGCTCGTCGAGCTCCGGCCCGGGCCTCTGCCTTTCGTAGATGTTCGAGTCGGACTGGTGCTGGCTGTGCTGGTAGCCTTTGATGGCCTGCGACGAGAAGAAGAGCGGGGACGCAAGGGACTGCTGGAACTCCTGGTTCTTGGTGAGGTCGATGGACTTGACGGGACGAGGACGGCTGGGGACCCTGTGAAGGGTGCCGGGTACGGCGGCGGTGCTAACGCCAACCTTTGGTGCAGCACGCTTGTCGTTGCTGTTGAATAAGGCGCGATCAACAGACTGAGACCGTGATGGGTCGTCCTGCTGCGACACACCGCCGCGGGCACGGCGCAGGTCACGCTCGGACCCTTCCATGTACGCCTGGACGACGGGGCTCGTCGGGGTGGTCTTAGCCGACCTGATGGCCTCGGTCAAAGCCAGGAAGTGGTTTGCAGAAAGACTGATGCCGGATCGCTGCGGGAATGGCCGCTCGGCAGTGATAGTACCGAACAGTGCCTCGTCGGAAGTTTGGGGTGCGACATCGTCAGCGCCGACATCTTGCGACTTCCTGCGGACGGGCTGAGCGATTGCCGTCGCGAGAGGGTCATACGCCTCTAGCGAGCTGGCACCGACGCTCTGCGAAAGAGGGTGCTCGCCGACGTGGGGGCTGTTGTTGAAGCCGGTGAAATAGTCCTCGGGCTTGATGCTCTTGCGACGAAGATCCCTGGCGGTGCTCACGTTGGGAGACGAGCTGTCTCCTGCGGTGCTAGCCACGCTACTAGCAGCCCTTCGACGAGACTTGCTGTCGCCACGCTCGCTGGTTAGGGAGTGGATGACCTTTCCGGCGGCCTTCTTGACAACAGAGCGCGCACGCTCAAGCAGGCTGATCTGCACGACGGCATGAGCGGCCTCCTTGGCATCGACCTGGACACGACGGCCCTGGTTGCGGCCCGGGTCGGTATCATCGATCCAGGCGATGGGGTTGGGGATGCCCTGGGTGACCCAGCGGTGACGCTTGATATCCCGTAGACGGATCCGCTTGTCCGGGTTCTTGGTGAACATGAGCTTGAGCAGGTCGTACAGGTCGTCGTCGATTTCCTCGTAGGAGAGCTCATTGTCATCGCGGTAAGGCGGCCCGTTCTGCCGCTTGTAGAGCGAAGTGCCGTCGGGCGAGGTCTGGGGATCAACCGGCCTGAGACGCTTGCGGGGGATGAAGACGTCCTCAGTGGCAATCTTCTTGAACATGGCCCACTCGTCCTCGGCCTGGAAGGGAATGCGTGCAAAGATGAGGCAGTACAGGGTGACACCCAGAGACCAGATGTCGATCATCTCCGAGATCTTGGGCTGCTCGATGCGGTCGGTGTCGGTGTAGCACAGCTCGGGGGCGAAGAAGGCCGGGGTGCCGACCGTCTTGGCCAGCTCCAGGTCGTCGTCAAAGTCCTGGGCTTCGGATTCGGAGACGGTCTCGTCGTCAGGCTCGCCATCGCGGATGGGACGGCCGAAATAGGAAACGCCGAAATCGGAGATTTTGACGCGGTGGTCCTTTGTCCACAGCAGATTGGCGGGCTTGATATCTCTGTGCACCACACCCTGATAGTGCAGGTACTCCAGACCCAAGACAGTGTCTCGGAAGACCGACCTTGCCTGATCGATTGTGAAGCAAGGGACGTATGAGAAATCTTCAGCGAAGGGGTCGTGCGCGCGGGGATTCCAGTCGACGGAAGACATGTGCGAGATGATGGAGTCTGCCATACTCGGGGACCTCACACGGAAGGGGTTCGCCTCCTCCACGTAGGCGCCGTACATGGTGCCGTCGAGTCCCACCGCCGAGCCGGGGTTGCTGGTGCGGACGGGCCCGGGCGTCTCCATGTCGCTGCCGCTGGGGGAGGTGGACGCCTCGATAGGGAAGAAGGGCTGAGCGAAGGACCTGACCGAGGTGGACCGCGAGGGGGCGACGGACGAGGGGCGGGACGCACGCATCGAGCCAGGGTGCGAGGCCTCTCCGTCAGACCTATCAATAACGGCCAGGTCGTCGATGGAAGGAATGCGGGACGAGCTGTAGCTGCTGTCGTCGAGTCCGTGTTCGATGCTCCAGTGGTCGTGCGGGCCCGCATGCGCCTGAGACATCTTGGCACGCTTCAATTCCTTGACGGCAGACCGCCTTTCCATCATGGCCTCGTACTGCTCCTCCTCGGCGGTGGCCGTCTCGCCACGTGCCTCGCGCTCGATGCGGCGGCGTTCAAAGGCGCAGATGTGAGGGATACCCTTCTTGCGCCAGACTACCTCGCCGAGCTCGACGTGTTCGAGGATAAGGTAGATCTTGCGAAGTTCGGGGTCGTCGATGATTTCCAGGAGAGAAACAACGTTGGGGTGGCGCATCTTCTTGAGAATGGCAATCTCCCTCATGGTCTTGTCCTGTGGAGACAGGGCCATGACCTTGCCGAGACGGCGCTTCTTGGAGTACCGGGGAATGATCTTGATGGCGACGTTGTCACCCGTCTCGAGATTCCGGGCCAGTTTGACCTTGCCGTGCATACCACGGCCGATCTCCTCGATGACTTCATACTGGTTGATGAGTTTCCGGCCGGTGATGCTGTCGGAGTCGAGGTAGGCCTTGTGCGTCCTGCCAGAGTGTCAGCACATGGGGGCACGGGAGGTGGTGGCTGGTGGAAGCGGTCTCCGGCGCCTGGCATGAGGGGCTGTCCAGGTACCCAGCATGACACATCATTTACTTACTCTCTGACCTTGTGGTTCTGCAGCGGGTGCAGGTACGGGCTTCCAGACTCGTAGGCCACGGGCGTATTTGAGTCGGAGACCGAGTGTATGGGAAAAGTCGTCCGTGACCGCGCATTCGTCGGGCTGAAGAGACCGGGCGAAGTCATGGGCGTGCTCGAGGCGGTGCGAGCCGGAGGAGTGGTGGAGGGGATGAGGGCGTGCAGGTGAGGATGGGTCGGCTTGCCCATGTGGTTGAGGTGGTTGTGTAATTCTGTCTGGGCGTCTGATGCTGGCGGCAGCGGCTGCGCAGACTGCTCAGGAAGAGGAGAGTTGTTCCGCTCCATGGTGCAGGGCTGTCAAGGATTTGATCAGGAACCTGCGAATCGACATAATGCAAGGACGGCGAGAACGGCCGAAGAGACGTCGCGACGGTTGGGGTCTCTAGTTGACCATGATTGCAGCTTTGTCGGTCGGATACGTGAGTTGGGAGTCGAGGAGGAGCGGGTTCGAAAAGGGTCCGAGTCGAGTCGGCGTTAGGACGGAGGGGTAACTTTCAGGGCTCGTCGAGGTGGCGGGCGACGGAAGAGAATGTCGGAGCGGAGAGCGGAATGAATGTGGTCGTCTCAAGGAGTGATATGGGGTGTGAGACAAGAGAAGTAGTCGAAGAGGAACAAAAGGTTATCGAAGACCACGGTGTGTCGAGTCGAAGGGGGGGGATCGTCGAGAAGTCGTACTGAAAATGTGCTGAGAAAGACGGTCGGGTTGGGTGGTGGTGGATGGATGGATGATGGTGGTATGGATTGGTGGATGAGAGTTGCTGGGGTTCGGGGGGCGGGCAAAGTTGTTGAAGGATGGAGGGACACCCGGGAGCGGGCGATGGAGCGCACTGCAGCCACCCAGAGAGAGACCAGGGCAGGGGGGCGCACGGACTATGAAAGGGGAACAGGCCACACAGACAAGGGGGGGGGGACTTGGGGAGCAAGTTGGAGCAGGAAGCAGGAGCGATAGAGGGTGGCAGGCACGGTGTCGGTACGTGCAGGTCTAGTGGGCGCCGCCCAGGCTCGGCCGACTGATTGGCTTCCCTGGTGGTGGGCCGGCTCCAATCTGGAGGTTGGAGATCCGCACCTGTCTCGGTGAATGTACACGGTGCGGTCATGCAGGTCGGGCGATAGCACACTGTCGCTAGGTCACAAAAGTCGAGCCAGTGAGACAGGCGATACCTCACCTCTTCGCGGGGCCCCCATTAGGTACAGATGCAGAGAGAGGCAGCAAGCAGGACGGACGACGAACAACAGCCGGGTCGAGCGCCCGCAGAAGGGGGGAAAAGCCAACGAGAGAGAAATCGCACCCCCTCGGGTGGCCCTCGGGTGTTGGATAACTGATCTGCCGTTTCCTCGTCCTCTCTGAGATTTGTCCCGCGTCTGGGTGTCGTTCTTGGGTATATACGGCGCTCCTTGGCCGCCAAAAGCACGCAGGCGACCGAGAGGCAGGCAGGTTGCCCTGGTCGTGCAAGCGAGCGAGCTGCTGCAGGAGACAGAACTCTGGGAAGGGGATCGGCGAAGGCGGGTAAGTCTGTGTGATGAGCAACCAGAACGTGGCGCGGAAAGGACAGGGTGCCAGAAAAGAGACTTGTCACTTTCTTCGCGGCCACAACGGAGGACGGGCTGGCTGACCTGGAGTGTGAGATGTCGTCGCGGCTGAGGCGATGGTGCTGCAAATGGGTTGATGATGGTCATCTTTTTTGCCCAGGGCAATTCGTGGAGGGTGGAGGGGGGGAGGCTGTCAGCACAGTGGGCTGACACGGTGGCGGCGGCACTAGAGGAGGGTGACTTTGGGTGCATCGAGACAGTGCAAGCCCCCCCGACGGTGCCCGCCACGGGTTGCATCGCGGCGACAGACCAGCCCGCGAACCATCCGTCTCTTGGCGTCGGCCGTGCCAAGTCCACATTTAGCAGCTTGACGTAGTGGTGGGCTCACAGGCGGATCTCCTCCCCCCAGGCCCCTCCAGTGTCGTCGCCGCAGGAAAAGCACCGCAGATGCAGCTACTGGCCGGACCCATGTCTCCCGCCCCACTTGCACCGTCCTGTCCTGCATCGTCGTGCTGCAGCCAGCTCTCCACGGCGCAGCACCTTGCTGGCTGGACAGTGGACGCAACGCAGGGGGAGCTGCTTATCGCGCTATGGCCAGGCCCGATCCCGTGAGGTGATTGGCTCTGGGGGGTGGTGGCTGCATCCACACAACTGCAGGTCTCCACTCGTGCTCCGGTGCTCCTTCCCGACCACTTCTGCTGTTTCTTGCTTGGTGCAATGGTGACTCTGACTTTCACCTCACTGTCAGGTTTTCTGCCCGCCCAGTCCGGTCGTGTCGTCCACCTCCGCGGGCGATTGTCTCCGCCGCTGGCACTCCATCGATTCCATTCCATGATTGATTGATTACCTTTTCGCCCGTGCTATCGCTCTCCACGGCATGGTCGGTCTCACCAAGGACACGGCAAGCCACACGATCGTCCGTCACATCGCTTGTGTGTCGTTGAATTCCTCGGACTTGCATTCCCCTGGTTCGCATGGTTGTTCCTTTTCCGAGTCAAGTCCGGGGGGCTTCTTCTGTGTGGTCGCTCGCGTGCTCACTGCTGACTGGCCTGAAGGTTTCGATCGAAGCATTCGGCAGATAGCCACGGCGTGCCGGGAGAATCATTCGGTGCAATCACCTTTTTTTTTCTGTTCAGCCAAAGATCGACAACGCCGACATTCCCCAGTGATACTTGCTGTCCGCCGACATCGGGGACATTTTTCTCGATGCAATCTCAAAGAACTCCGACCTCCGAGCTGGGCCACTGGGCGTCTACGAGCACTGTACGAGGTCCAGCAGCAAGCCAGCAACAAGCCCGGACCCCCCAGAAGGTTGGCCGTTTTAATCTATGATGCAGCCAGCCGCCCCCCCTACCCAGGACAGAAAGTCTCGGCAGAGCGCGGCCTGGGTGGTACGGCCCGTCCATTTCTTGCCCTCGATGGCCCAACAAAGCAAGATGCATCTCTCCTCAGACCATCTCACCTCACCATACCACACCACACCACCACCGACCACAAGCGAGGGCTGTCTGTCCCTGATTGCGAGAATAACTGCACTCACTCTACCGCTGCATCGCCGACTAGCCTCGCACGCCACGGCGCCCGACGTTCGCCGCCAGGGGCGCCTGACTCTGCTTGTTGATTCAACACGCGACGACCTGCCTCCTTGTGCGTGCCTCGTCCGTACTGTGCCGGGTATAATAGTCGACGTAACCATGACGGGCTGTAAAAGTCATGCATGCCTAGATCGGCAAATACCGCAGATCTCACAGACAGAGCGCAGTGCAGGGCTCCTTCTCTGACGGCCCGGTCTGCCAGCACCCATCCCGCCAGCCAGTCCTTCACAGGATATGCCTGGGTTGTGGTGTTTCAAGCGACCACATCCACTCGATGCCCGAACCGGCTCTGCTGCTCGCCCAGACCGGCTATGCCAGCCCGCCTCGCTCGCTTCCTCGCGGGACACGAGTTGGGCGCACATGGATGTTGCCTGAGACGGTCCTCCCGGCGCACCCAGAGAAGGGTCTACCGTCTGCGCTTGGGAAGGGTCCGGTGCTATCCTGGAACCGTGGATTGAACCAGCTGCGCCAAAACAATGTGTGGATGCCACGCTGATGTACAAGACCTGGACTAACCAACACGCCTGGCTTGCTGGTCTCCTGGGTATCAGCGCTACCGCGAGTTGGGCTGCTGTACCTACGGGCAGTCGCGGTAAGCGTGGCGCGGATCTTCGGATCGACTCGTCGTCGCATGCGGCTGTTATGGGGCTCTGGTCGTTCCATTGTTCATTGGGCCGGCCAGGCCTGTCATGGACCTTTGTCGTCCCAACGTCACGGGTGTTGGGCTCGGGAGCTTACTTTGAGTTTAGCAGCACCATCGGCCTCGACATCATCGTCATCGGCATTTGTGTTGTCTTGATGCAATTGTCGAGATGCTGCCCGCCGCTGACGTTCGGAGAGGAAAGAGACGTCTTGATGCTGCGACGGGGTTCTTGGCAGTCTGGGTAGCCGCCCGGTCCGTCTTGAGACGGTGCGTGTCAGGCCACAGGGTGTCTTGACTCGTGGAACGCCTGCCCGAAGAGCCGGAGACATTTCAACATGCCAGGCCACACTGAGCAGCTATTTGCTACATGCCCTCTCAGCACAAGCTTGGAGGTTTTGGCGAGCTCTGCAACGAGATGCTCGGCGTTCACTCAATGACAGCTCCCCCGAGGCGCCCTACGTTGGGACATCAGGAAAAACTCAATCCCTCATGAAAACCCAGCACTCGACACGGGAGGTCCGGTGCCCGGGCAGCCATCCCTGTCCCATCGCGCGAACCTGGCAGCCACATCCTTGCTTCGCGATGGGGATCTGGTTTAGCCCTTGGGGCCCCATCGCAGCGATCCCCTGGCACCCTGCAGAGGTCCCCTCCACCACAGGCACCACAAGCTGCGATAACCTGGACCGTGCAGGCACGACTCGGAAAGATTGTCATCTGGGTTGCCCATCCTGGACGGGCGGTCGATTGAGGGGGGGGGCCGGCCGACTCGCACCTCGACGGTTTACTTGCGCAGATCCTCGTTGACCTGCATCCTATCTATCCGAGGTAAATATTGCGCGCAGTGAGGCAGAAGAAAGCTGTTCCATTCGACGACACCTCAAGGAACGAGTGCAATGACTCGGGCCGTTCTTTCGGCGTCTCTGCAGGCGGCGGGCGGCAGCACGTTGGTCCTCGTGGCCTCCTCTCACAGGCAGGCCCGGGCGGACCCTCGTCGTGGATGGACGCACAGCGAAGCACATCCCAAGGGCGGCAGGGAAATATGCACGGGCGTGAAAAAGGACCCCCAGTCCCAAGACGGCACGAGACCCAACGGGACCCCTGGTGCCCGATCGTGGGTGGGCGGGAAGACACGGGCAGACCGCAAGCACCGGACGGGCGGATGGGGCAGACATGTCCTGTCAACAGACGAACCCGGCAGAAATTACCAGAACAGGCTCCACGATGGCTTCCTCTTCCGAGTCCTCGAACCTTTCGAGGGCGGTGGACAGCTCGAAGCAGTTTAGAGTTGGGCCGTGGGGGGGCTGGGGGCTGTCATGGCCCGGTCTGGGCCTCCTCCTCCCCGTGCTTCGTGGAACGGTGAGCGAGGGGGACCCCGACGAAGCCCGGTCCAACTATCGTGAGAGGTGCCGGGGGGCCAGCGAAAGGGAGCTCCACGCGTATCCGGGCTTCACGATGGCTTCGTGTGCGCAGCCGGTGCATAGATGCCGGGGGTAAGGGGGCACCGGACGCCCTGCGCTGCTGGCGACCGACTATTGGCACGGCGCGCGAGCACGAGGGACCTCTTGCCGACCAAATCCTCCCACGGGCGCTTCGCATGCGGCGTAGCGCGGATGCGGAAACGGGCTGGGGGATTGGGAAAAATCTCACGATGCTGGGGTGTGGCCGGCTCAGGGCCAGGCGAGGAGGAGTCGTCCAGCCCAGGCCTGGCCAGGCCATTCCAGCTGCTGCTCGCCGAGGACCGCCGCGGGGTGTGTGTGTGTGCATGGCATGGCATGTGTGTCTGTCGGCGAGACGCTCGTAGTCGGCGGGAATTGAGGGTGCGACGACAAAGGCCACGATGCCAGAGGTGCGAGGACCCTGAGAAAGGCCTCTGACCGAGACATGGAAAACGGTGCCGGGGCATGGTGCGAAAATGCCATGCTGAGCTCAATGTCGATGAGCTGCTCTGGAATGACCGGAACTTGCAGTCGGCGGAGGCAGAGGCAGAGAAGGGACGGGAGCGCGCTCCAGTATCTCGAGTGTCTCTCGGGCCTTGATCCCCGCCAGCCCTTTCGGGGACGGGAGGCATCGCCATTCGCTTGTGGTCGATGCATCAAGAGGGTGCTGCTACCCTGAGTTTATGCAGGTCGTGGGTATGGAAGCGTCACCTTCTGCGTGGCCCTGACCATCTCCCGTCCACGGCCCAACCTTGGGCTCCTCTCGAAGGAATCACATCACCCAGTCGACCCATCGTCGGCCGCCACTCCCAAACTGCGTCTGCGCAGCTCGCGTCCGCTTCGCAGGGGTCTGGGTGAGGGTGTGGTGTGGACGGCGCGGGGTTAGGCCGTGTCGGCGAGACACGACGCTCAACACCAAGAACAGGGGATCGAGGGGGCATCGTGAGATGCACTTCTCATCCGGCCGGCATCCGCGGCGCAGCGGGCGCTTTTCTTTGCGAGGGTTACGCCACCAAATGAGCAGGACCGGAGTCACGCACGTATGGCGCCTTCGTCTTGTCTCGAGGAGAGTGCAGGTTGCAGCAGAGTGAACCAGACAGCCTGCCTGATTCCTGGCACTGAGTTGCCCTTCGACAGTCTTGCTGCTCTTCTCTTCTTGCCGCCAGGACAGCATCACCGGGACGACGCAACATGACAAGTCAACGCGGCCTCGAGACGGACGCGTGGTGCCAGGGCAAAGCAAAAAAGAAGGACCACCGCCGGCCGATAGTTGGCCCATGTCGCCCCCCTGCTGTGCTTCACGATGCATGCGCTTCCCTAGGCCTCCCGACGTAAGAATATGACAGCTCACATTCCCCTTCCCCCAAGCGTTGGCTGCCGTGCTTCTCACGCTGTTATCACCCGTGTGTTATTGCTGATAGCCCACTGCCACCCCCAGTCTGCCGGGGGTGGTTCGTTCAGCAGTTCTGCCGTGGCCCGGGTTTCGCAGCTACAGCGCTCTACAAACACGCAAAAGGTCGTTGCAACTTTAGCCTTGTCGCATCCGGCGCATGTGAGAGACAGACAGACGTCTGGATGATGGCTGGGTGTCTCACTATTTCTCCTCGGCCAGTATCTTGGTTTCCTCGAGCGCGTGCCAGAGGCCGCCGGGAACTGGGCCTTGGAACAAAGACCGGACCTTAGAGCCCGCCCGGAGGACCCCTATGCTTTGCTTAGACGGTGACTGACATTTGGAATGGTTAGGTCTAGTCGAGAGGTGGTGCCACGAGGCAGGCTGCGAAGATGGGCCACCCTATTCCGTTTCCCCAGGGCATCCATCCACATCTCATGCCATCCCGTCCCTCCTCCGCGCGGAGCCTGCAGGGCAAAAAAAGCAAAGTTGTCTGGGGCCGCTCGATTTGCGGAGGACGAAAGCCTGGCCGCCCGCAAAGCGCGGAACCACGCCGATTTGGCCCTCTTCACTTGCACCACAGTGACCACACCACCTCTCCCATCACCCCAGAGATGCCCGTAACCACTCGGAGTAGGCTGCGCCGCGGCCTCATTGGTCCTTGGCGCCAACGCCATACGGCAAGAGCGTGAGAGCCACAGAGGATCTGCAGCCTGCGCGCGTCCAGATGCGACCCTCCCTCGCACACCACCACACTCCGTCTTCGTCCTCGTCCTGATTGCGCTCTCTCCTGCGACTGGCTGGCTTGGCCACCCCTGCCCCCCGGCGCAGGCATGCGAGCCTCCTGTATTCCTCCGAGTGTACAGCTGCCGCGTCGCACACACGCAAGCCCCCCCCAGTCGTCGGACGCCCGCCTGGGACCCAAAACCGCGCACTCTCTCCAGAGGCAGCAGCAAAGTGAAGGCCAGACCGAGAACGGCACGGCCCAAGACTGCCGCGGGCACCGGGAGGCCAGTCGAGATGCTCGGCGCCCTGACCGAGCTTGCCGCCCCGGCTGGCTGGCTGGCCCTTCTGCACGTCATCTGGGGGCCGGGCCAGCCTGGAGCCATCACATCACATCACAGCTGAAGTCGGCCGAGGCGGATGGTCCAGAAGACACAGCAAACGCCTAGGCTAGGCGCACCTGGCCACCCTCCAGAAACCAGATCCGGCAAAGATGGAAGCCGTCAAGGTTTGGGGTTATCGAATGTCCATCTTGGACGACAAACCTCTGAATGGCCTTGCGACTCACCTTGGGCGGCCGGATGACCACAATCCGGGGCGAGACATGGCGAAGGCTTCAGAAACCTGCTGTCAAGAACATCGAGGAGGAAACACTCCCCCCTTCAGACCTGCCACCCCCATGACCACCGTCACAGCCTCGCCACACACACTCACGTACACACACCACACACACATCTCGAGTGGTACGAAGCCACCCTTGGCTTTGGCTACCAACGTCCCTCCCCCAACGTGCAAGTGCGACCGACCACACGAGAAACGCAACGGCCTCTGTCTTGAACCCTTCAGCGCGCCAGACAAAGAGACAGGCCCATGCCTTCCTGGCGCCTCTTCCTCACGTGAACATTCCGTCCAACGGAGTACCCGCCGCCTCGCACTACCCAGCGAGAGCTGCTGTACCTGCAGCCACACTTTCCCCAGACTCGCACGACCTCATCGATGTTCTTCTCACTTTCTGCTTCTCCCTGCGCTCGCTCCGGGGGGCATGCGTCGTACCTGCGACGGAGGGGCTTGTCTCGCAGACCCTCACCGGTGAGGAGCCCATGTCTCGACTTCACCTCGTGCGGGCGGGAAAAAGCAAGTATGCTTCGCTTCGTCCAGGGTTCCCGAGATCCGTAGACCCCCCTCTGCCGGAACTGCCTCCGAATCCTTCGGGTGGAAATCCTGATGTGAGTGTAGGATTTCCATCTTGGCTCCTTGCGAAAAGACGCACATGGCTGCCTCCAAACGAGCTTCCCCCCCGATGTCTCAGAAGATGGTTCGACGGCATACGAACATCGGACCAATAACGTCCCCCGGCAAGGCCACATCGTATGCAAGGCTGTGCTCGTGTGGGTGTGCCGGATAGCACAATGGGTGCACACTTGCCCCCAACGAAGACGACCACCCATCTGCGAGTCATCAGGACACTGCTGCTCGTCGTGAAGTCATGGCCACCACTTCCGCCCATGTTCATGCCCCCCCTCTGCTCATCGCGTGAGATGCCCGCCCCAGGACTGAACCAACCTCCTCCACACTCGCGACGGCACGCCGGGCGGCTCGCTCGGAGGCCGCTTTGGCACTAGCTGCGCGTGATGGTGGGCAAACCCCAAGACCCAAGGCTGGAACGGCCTCCTTCGCCCTCTCCAAGGGTTTTGGTTGCATGGCGCCGGTCGTCCTTTGTTCCAATGAGCGTCGTGGGTTGGGTGAGGTCCCCTCTTCCTCATGCAAGATGCCCGAGATGGGGCCTTGCGCGATGGGGGATGATCATGCGGGACGGGATGCGCTTGGTAATCGACTGGGCCTGGTCTGATGGTCCCGTGGATGTTCGCGATCGAGGCTACTGCGATACCCCTTTTTTTCAAATCGAGAATGCAGCGTTCCCGTCATAGCTTCGTCAACGACTTGGACCCCTGTCGCTCACCGGGGCACCCTGAGCGGAAGCGAGGTTTCGATTCAGGCGAGTGAGTGGTTATGGCAAGTTGAGGGCTGAGATCGAGAACGATGGACGGGCGCACGCCGGGCGGTGTTGGATGTGTGTGTTCAGCTGCGCAGCTGGTGGTGTCTGAGTTACGCCTCGTTTTTCTTGGGCCTGTCTACAGAGGGTGTGAATATGGCTAGAGAGGCAGTGATAACAGACTGCCAGCCCTGTAGAGAACTACGCTTAAGTAGCTTCAGATATATAGGTAAGTTGCGGTGGTGGATGAACCAGGTTGGTGAATGAACAACAGCGGTAGATAAACTAAGATGATGGATGAGCTGCGACGATAGATGAGCTGCGCCGGTGGGTAAGTTGCGACAGTGGATGGAATCATACAGTAGGTGTGAGTTTAGTACCCTATACCTAGAACCTTACTGCTTCTGAATTACTGCCTCTGTAGACAGGCCCTTTTTCTTTCAGGGAGTGTTCCGCGTCGTCGTCAGCGGGTACGTGGTCGGCGACCTCTTACGCGGCGTCGATCCCACGTGGACAGGACGGTCGTCCTAGAGGGAAGGTCAGTACGGTCTTCACGTTGGCGCTGGCCTCGAAGTGAAGGCTCGGCAGTGAGATCCTGGAAACAGGCGTGGTTCATGTCCATCATTCATGATATCTACCTAGGGAACAAAAAACAATCTACGTACAGAAACCATAACAAGCAAGCAGGCTATGTATGCTGCCATCAATGAGCACGTGTAGACGACGTGATATCCTCGTGCCCTGGCCATAGGCCTCCATTCTTCGCATCATTACCGTCATGTCTGTCCTCCGATGTGGCGCAAAAAGCACATGGTATCTCGGTCGTTGAAGCAGTGCGTAATTCAAAGCTCCTGCTCAGTCGCAGGGGCGAGCTCGGGCTCTGTGTCGAGGGCCGGCGGTGGGGTGTTGATGTCGTCGAGGATCTCGGGAGTTTCGGGGTCGTTGGTGAGGTTCTTGACCTCCTCGAGGGGCGGGCTGACCATGTTGTCGGCGGGCAGGGTATCCTCCTTGACAGGCAGGGTCTGCTCATCCTCGACGGGAAGACTGCTTGCTTCCTCGGGCAGGCTGCTCTCCGCTGGGAGGCTGACCTCCTCGGAAAGACTGCTCACGGCGATGATTGTCTCCGTAGCATAAGCCTTGACCGTCTCGGTGATCGTCTCGAAGACTCGAACGACCTCTCGTGAGGTGACCGTCTCCTTGATCGTGACCGGGGCCGTGTCCTCCTCCTGTGGCTTCTGGATCTCCTCCTGAACCATCTCCTGGATCTTCTCCTGCGGCTTCTCCTGCTCAACAGTCTCGGGTACTTCCTCGACCACCGTTTCCTGGACAGTCTCGGGCACCTCCTCAACAACCGCCCCAGGAGTACCGCAGGGGCTCTGCTCAGGCGCAATGGCCTCGACCGAAGGCACATGAACCTCCTCAACAGTCTTCTCCTCAGACGCTTTGGGCTCCACGCTCACCTCCACTGCAGGCACCTTCGGAACAGCCGCCTCAACATCCCGATGAATGTACGCCTCATTCCACTCCCCCAGCTGCACGTCCGACTGCGCCGGCTTAACAGCCAGGAACAGCACAAGGCAGCTCAGCAGAACCAAGGCCACGTTCTTCCTATCCTGCAGCATGACGCGGACGGCTTCGAGGAGCAGCTCCGGAAGCGTCGCGTTCTGAAGACCGCTGCCCGCCCTGTCCCTGCTGCTGCGGCGAGCCTCGCGACGGACGCGGGCCTCCTCAGACGGCGAGGCAGGAGTCGCGTGCTGGTTCGCGTATGACTCGGCCGATGGGAGGGGAACGCTGTCGCTCGGTTGGGGCGAGGCTACTGCCGGGACTTCCTCCGGAAGGACAGGCTCAGGCTCCTCGCCGTAGATCTCGCGCATGCGCGCCTCGTCACGGAGGCGGCGCTCCTCAACCTGGTCGTGTCGGGAGATGGACGAGCCAGGCGACGGCGAAGCAGAGACACTCTCCACAGGAGCAGGAGGCGACGAAGGCGGCAGCTGCTGCTGGACATGGTGGTCGCCAACATACGTCTCCTCAATAATAGACTCATCCAGCTCCGCAGCCGCCTGCGCAGCCTCCTCCTCCTCGGCAGCACGCTCAGCAGCCTCCTGCTGGCGCGTAGCAAGAGTCTCCAGCTCGTCCTGCAGCTCAGGGCCCTTGATAATCGGCTCAATCTCGACATCGACACGCTCCATCTCCTTCCAACACGCAGCCCAGGCACCGGCCTTCATAAGACCGTTGCTGGCGTACACCTTGACGCGGAATACCTTGCCGGGGCCGAGGGCCTCGAACTTGATGTCGTGGCGGCACGTGCCGCACCAGTGCGTCTGGGGGCCGGAGAGGCCGGGGCTCATGAGGGCGCTGCTCCTGCTGCTGCTTCCGCCCTGGCGGGAGAAGGAGCGAGAGCCGCCGAACTCGGAGGCGTCTTCGGCGTCGCTGTCGAGGTCTTCGGTCAGGGTGAGCTCGTTGGCGGGGCCGACGTAGTGACCGCACTCGAGGATGCGGGCGCGCCGGCGGAGGGGGAGCTCGAGAGCATCGAGCAGACGCTCCTCGAGGATCTCGTAGTCGCCTTGTGGGTGGGGGAGGAGGACGCCGCGCTCGCAGACGGTATCGCCGAGGCGGTCGTGGAGGAAACGCCATGTCTCGCGGAGGGTCTTCGCGTCCGGGCTCAGGGTGTCCGAGGGAGCGTCCTCGAGGACGTCGCCCCAGGGCCAGCGGAGGGGGAGGATGGTGGCGTGGAGGAGGACGAGGGGGGGCGTCGTCTTGCGCGGCTTGAGCCTGGAGGGAGTGGTGCGGCCCTTGGGGGAGTACTGGACCGAGGGGGTCGGGCTGCCGAGGCGGGAGATGGTCGGGAGGTGGTGGCGCTTCGAGGAGCGGGGGGAGACGCCGGCGAAGACGGAGGGGGGAGGAGATACCGCCATCTGGAGGGCGCGGACATCGGAGGGGGTGCGGAAGGGGGGGCGAGGGTTGCCGCGGATGGTGGGGACAAAGTTGTCCTCGTGGTAGTCGTACTGGGAGAAGTCGGAGACACGGGGGGAGCGGGCCTCTGCGTCGGCGCGGCGGGCAAAGGCGCTGTGGAGGTCGTCGCGGTCGGACTTGAAGCTGCGGTGGTCCTCGAAGGAGCCGAGGGAGCTGCGGGCGCTGTGGCTGCGGTCGCTGAAGACTTCAGAGTCGGCGTCGTGGTGGGAGGAGCTGTCACGGTCGTGGTCGAGGTCGTCTGAGTCGGTCCTGGCGTGCGAGGGCGTGTTGCTGCCGCGGCGGTCGTCGGCGAGGCTCGTCCGAGAGGGGGTCTGGACGACGCTGGGCTGCGCGGAGGGAGTCTTCTCAGGTTCGGGCTCGGAGGTGAGGGAGTCTCGGGGTTTGGCGCTGGCTTGCGACTCTGAGATGATGGAGTCGCGGCGGTCGATACTGGCTTGAGACTCGGAGACGGCAGAGTCTCGTCGGTCAACACTGGCCTGTGACTCGGAGACACCAGACTCCCGCCTATCGACGCTGGCCTGGGACTCGGAGATGAAAGACTCGTCTTGATGTTCCGTCATTGTCTCCGCCTCAGTCTCCGTGATGTAAGATGCTTCGTCTGTATACGCGCGGTCGTTGATGGCCGAGCTCATGACGGAGCCAGCAAGGTACGGTTCAGCGTCCTCCTGCCTCTGCCTCTCGATCTGGTCAACGACAGCACGCGCCGCCGCCTGGATCAGGGCATCCGTTCGTCCTGAGATGCGTCTGTCCCCGCTGGAGGATCGCCGAGACTCTGCATCTTCTGTTCCAGTCTCCGCAGTGTCCGTCGTCAGAACACTGTCCTCCTGCTCCTGCTCCTGTTCCTCCGTCGAAGCCGTGGCCTTGTCCTGCTGGCTCTGCAGCTCATCGACAGTATCCTGCAGCATCTGCTCAACCGAGATATCTTCCGTTTGTTCCGCCGTAGGCGTTATCGACGAGGCATCAGAGACCTCTGCCTCCGCCTTGGGCGTATCCTCTCTGCTGGGCGGCGCGTCTTCGTCCATCGGGGTGCTCAGGCAAGAAGGGTCGACATGGATGTCAACGACAGAGTCGCGTTCTCTCTGGCGGACCATGGGGACGGGTTAGGTCTTTCGATGACCCGGGCGAAGCGGCGCCAAAGTCTAATTCGTGTAACGGCGGTTGTCTGCGGCAACGTGCAGATGACTGGTCCGGCTTGTCGTGTTTGTTGGCGTGTGTGTTGATTCTTTTTTTATTCGCGCGTAGTTGGTCGTTTCTCGTTGGCCCTGCTTGGGGGTTGGGCAGCAAGAGGCCTCGTGCAATCGGAGGGGGTCCCGTCGTTGGCAAAGGGCGGTCAGGGAGGCTGGATGCGGGATGCTGGAGGAGGAGTAAAGAGTGGGTGAGGTCATGCACGATGCGGCAGGGTGCGTTGGCAGATATGCAGGAATGTTGACTCTGGTTGCCCGGCAACCGAAGCGCACCACCACGAGATGAACTCATCTCCTGGAGATGATCGGCGGTTAGACGTTTCGACTTTCCTTGATGATTCTCAATTGGTTTGATACCGGTTCATTTGTTGATGTACTGTGCTGTGCTTGGGCTAAAACTGATGGATGGATGGTCGATTGGCATATCCTGGTGGTGACCATCGGGGATCATCAAATATGCAATGATGCCTCTCTCGCCGGGCTACTTCGAACTCTATGCTCTTCTCCAAAGCTCTATATGACAGAAATGATAGCAAAACGCTGCAAACTCCCCTCCACATGCTTCCTTACACATGATGTACACCTAACCATCCCTCGGCGGGTTGTGCAGCGCATACCGCCACACATCAGGATGTCCCGCCGTCAGGTTCAAGAAGTACCTCTCCCAGTATCCCGTGAGAGGCTCCTCCGGAATCGACAGCACCTGCGGCACCCTCCCATGACCAGTGCCGTGCACCTCGTCCTTATCAAACATCCACTGCCAGTCGCCGTCCCGCGCCGCCACCGGGTACAGGTACTCCTCGGGGTATCCCAGGTCCAGCTCCCGCGGCCGCGCCGCTTTCAGATCCCCCGCCGGCCCGGGCCGCAGCTTCCATGGCGCGAGCCCGCGGCACCGCCACGTCTCCTTGTCGTCGAGACCGAGGCCCCCGCAGGCGAGGCGGACCCGAACGGAGCTGTGGATGCGCTCTGACGTGTTGAGGAGCGGCTGGTCCGTGTCCGTGTTGGAGTCGCTGTCTGTCCGCATAAACATTCCTGGCGTGCGGATTGTGGAGCCCCCGAGGGAGGTAAGCTTGCCCGTAGGCGCGCGGGTGAGACCAAGGGCCCAGGGGCGGGCAGTGGCCCAGAGCTTCTCCGGCGGACCGGTAGGGTGTCTGCAGGTGTTTCCGTCATGCTCAATAGCATCGCGTACAGGGCTGACGGCGCGGCAGACACCAGTCGAGCCCCAAGGCAGGACGGAGGATGAGCCGCGGCGGCGAAAGGGCAAGACAGAGGCCAGGGAGGAAAGGCGCGAAGGGCTGGCGACGACGGGGAAGGGGTGGACGGCCGAGTAACCGAGGACGTCCATGAAGGTCTCAGTCATGCGGGCGAGGTTAAACTCAACACCGATGGACGAGAGCTGATCGCACATCCAAGCCAGAGAGATTGTGGCCATCTGCTGGTCATGCCAGCCGCCGCCGACGCCGCCGTGGTTCCCGGGGAACCAGACCTGCTTGAGGTTCGTGGTGTTGCCGTTGATGCGCTCCCAGAGGGCGGGACGGAAGGCGTAGCGAGGCTCGTCGAGGCCGAGGGCTTGAAAGGCGTTTTCGACCTTGTCTGAGATTTCCGTGTTGGTGAACTTCCACGTGGGGTGTGTTAGCGGGAGGGTCCTCAAGTCAAGGGGGTGATTGGGGAGACATATTGGTCTGAGGAGCCTGCGATGCCGATGATGGGCGCCGGGGGTACGCCGAGGGTGCCGACTGTGTCCCAGACGGCCAGGGCTTTGATGGTGATGGGTGTGCCGTCGCGGTGCGTGTCTCGAGTGTAGCCAAGCTGGGGAGAAGTGAGCAGACGGACATGTGGACAAGATAGAAGGCCTGCCTACCGATTTCAGCCACTCCTTGTAGACCTCTTTGCGGTGCGCCTCCCACAGAAGCTTCGCCTCGCCCTTCTCGCCCCCATACACCGGCAGGGCATCACACAGGAAATCTTCCCTCGCCCGCTTCGAATCCCCAATATGCTCATAGTCCTCAAAGATAGGATAGAAGCTGTCCAGTCCGGCCGGCGTTAACAGGCCAAGAGAAGCAATCATATCTGCCACAGAGCGGGCGGTAAAAGCACCCCTCGAGTAGCCGATGAGAACAATCTCATCCCCGTCGACGTAGTTTGTGCAAACAAAGTTGTACGTCTCGCGGATCACTTGCTCCAGCCCAGCACCGAACATGCCACCCGTCACGCGGTCAAGGACGTTGCCACTGCCTACTCCGGGGTTGTAGGCAATGATCTGGTGCATGCCCGAGGAAGTTGTGCGGCGCAGGACGCGCGAGATGCGCGTCACGTTGGACTGAGGCTCGCCACTGGTACGCGTCAGTAGGGAGGTCATGTTCGCGGGTCTAGGGCGTACATACCTCTTCTCACCCAGCGAGTCCATCCAGGTGCCATCACAGCAGCAGATGAGACGTTTGGGGGCACCATTGGGCGCGGGTCCGGTGTGATCAGTGGTCATTCTGGGCATGTACTTTTCGCGAGGTCGGTAGACTGGGAAGTAGCTTTGGCCGTATGCCAGGTCCGAGTGAGTGTAGTACGCCATGATTGATGGGCGGCCATGCGGCAGCTCTTTATATATGGCCTCGCTTCGGCCTCGCCTTGGGCCCCGCGGTGGGTGAGACGGGGGTGCGATGTACTGGGCGGGCGTGAGGGATCGTGAGGCGTTGGTGATCTCGGTGGTGGTACATTGTCTTTGGTCGCCGTTGAAGCAAATGCCAGACCATCGTCAGCGGCCCGCACAGTGTGGCTGGGCCGTTGCTGGGGGCCTCCAGCTGTCGCCGTTCAGTGGGTTGCAGGCGTCTCAGCACTAATGCACCCGCCAGCGGGGGCTTAGTCCGCTGCAGCGCAGCACCCTGAAATCTCGTTGGCTCTCGGTATGCCCGTCTGTCCCTGACAAGCCCCCGACCTGCTTGACAGGACGCAGTTTCTCAGCCCTACGCTCAGCCTCTAATTTTCTTACAGATTTTCTCTTCTATTCCCATTCTCGGGGTTCAGTGTATTACTTGCATGCTGATGAAGCCCGGGGCTCCATGCGACTGACCGCAATCTGACCACAGTAGGACTAGCAGAGACCCACACGGTGCTGTCTCCCATCACGTGCTGTTCCAGGGTCCAACATCGTGACTTGTCGCGTCTCACTGCCTCTCCCTTCCTGCCCCTGCTCGCACCTCCACCAGTCGCCGACCTCCCACCAGTACATCCACTTCAACATCATTCCACGGCACTCGCAGCGTCTCTCGGTCTATCCCGTGTCTTATCATTTGCCGATCTGTCTCTGCCTCGTATTACCCGCCGGGCCCGCCGACGCCCCTTGCTGCCATCGGACCTGCCCGATCCCCGCCAATGCACATTCTCACCCTTCAACGTCTACTGCCACTCAGAACCCAGCCTGTGCAACCTGCGCCCTGGCTGCGGCGATGGTCTGCTCGGCGTTGGGATCTGAGAATCCGCACCCCGTCTTACCACCCTCGAACTGCGCCCCTTCCGCCGAGCAAACGCCGTTGTTGTTCTTGCCGGCGCAGCATCCTGCCGCACAGTCGGCGTTGTTGACGCAGGTGCCAGTGATGAACTGCGAGCCGTCACCACGGCCGACATTTCTTGCGCCCTCGATCTTCTTGGCAGCCTGGCCGGGTTGCGTGCCGTTTTGTGCCAGTGCGACGGCGGCGACTAGGCATGTCAGCATGGGACTTCTGTCCACCGAGCACAGCTGACTTACACATGGTCGCGAAGAGAACGGAGAAGCGGACCATCTTGAAGGCCGCCGGATACTTATTACAAAGATGAGATGGGATGATGCGGGGCGCCTGGCCGATGAACAGAACTGCGCTGCAGGTATGATTCGACTGAACGAGTCGGGTTGAACTGACAATCTTAGGATGGGATGCCCTTTTCGAAATCAACATCTCCGGCAAACAACACCCGCTCTTATACTCGACATCGACCTCAGCTTGCCCTCTGTCCTTTCTGTCCACCGCATCTCGAAACATCTGGTGACGACGACAGCCCTCGAGACCTCATGCTTCACTTCATCGACCCACGCACCCGTCACGGCCAGGGGCTCTGGCCCGTTCCATCTGTCTGCGAGCCGCCCGTCCTCCAGTCCTCGACACATCCTCCAGAATAGGGGCTCAAGGCTCCCCCGACCTCGACAACGTCAGATGTCAAACCCGCTGCCCCCAGCGCCCGCCCCATCACTCCCGATGGGTTCCCTGCCATCCCGTCCCCGTCGTGCGGCTCCCCTCGTTTGATCATCCCAGGGCAGGGGCCTGACCGCAATGATCAAACGTGGCCCCTGGAGATCGCGGCTTGACTCGCACCCGCAGCCCGTCCATCTCTGATCTCCCTCCCCCACCTCGCACCATGAAACGTTTCCTCCGGACGGGAAACTGAGTCCCGCCAACACAGCCCGGCCTGGAAACGCGGCGCCTGAGAATAGAAAGCTCGGTCAATTGGACGACGCGTGCTAACAAGCTGCACAGGAAACCAAACCGACCACCACACCGGAGTGCATCCCAAGACGCCCAGCGCCACCTTCTTCGCCCCAACATCTCCATCCGATGATGCTCTGCCACCCCATCCTCCTGGAACAAGTACATTTCAGGACGACCTTTCCGCTGATAACCAGACCAAAACAGCAACACCAAGCCTGTCTCATATCCTGATCCTCCAACCCAGGCTCGCCTCACCACTGTCCCGCCCTCCCGCGCCTCTCCACCGCCTCACGACTCCCAGCCATGCCTGTACTGCTTCACTGGCGCCGAGACGTGGACGGTCGACATGCGGTCGGCTTCGGCCGCGTTTCTCCTCTTCTTCTTCATCTGGATCCACAGCGTCAACGCCGCGATGAGCAGGCTCGGGATGCCAACGCCCAGACTCGCTGCGAGAGCCACCACGTCGGACCTGCTCAGTCCGTCTTTGGCCTGCTCGCCCTGTGCCGTCTGGCTACCCGCCGCCCCCTCGCTGGCCTGCGCCTCGCTGCCCGCTCCCGATGTCTGGCTTGCACCCCGCCCGCCCGTCGCTGTCTGAGGCGTCGTTGTCCTTGCCGGAGTAGTCGTTGCAGCGGCTGCTTCGGTTGTGGCCGCTTCGTCGGTGGGCTGCGCCTCGTTGGCCGCGACCATGGCTGTGGTGCAGTAAGAGTCAAAGATGCCCAGCATGGCCGTCACATCTTCGTTGACATTGTCGACTCTGCCGCAGCCAGCGCTGACGCATGACGAGATGTATGCTGACGCCGAGCTGGCCAGCTTGGGGTTGCAGATGCAGCCGTTGAGGGGCGAGCAGCCGCAGTCGAGATCGTAGGCAAGATCATGATAGCCTGCGTTGACGCCGCAGTGCCAAATGCCAGTGTACTTGAGGCACGTCCTCGCGCAGTCGCGTGCCGTAACCCACTCTTCTCTCTCCGCGATGGAGACATAGGCGAGCGGGCCTTGCGTCTCCTGCTGTGCCCGGGCGACACTAAGGAGCATCAGCCAGGGCAGGGCATGCCTCGAGATTCGGAGCGACATTGGAATGTATCGATAATGCTGACGGTGATGCCAGGTAAGTGACTGGCACTATCGTGAAGAAGCAGGCGAAAGATCTGAAGAGACACGCAGCCAGCGCACAAGAGGCATCCGCCCTTTTCTGGGATTCCTCTTTTCCTCCCTCCTCCCACATGCCCCCAAGCCCCTGTCTAGCACCCAGATGACTCTCCTATCCCGACCCAATGAACCTCGTCGTCGTGATACCTCGCGCCGCCACGGCTATTCCCTTCCTGGCTTCCGCCCGAAGGCTCGCATCGGTCCAGGCCATCGGTGCGAGAAGGCGGCCCGTCGGAGACGTAGGGCTGACCATCGACCGCCGATGGCCCCCGCCAATGGCGCCGCGCCCTCTCCTCCCCCTGGACTCAGCCGCTGCAATCGCGACAGATCATCCCGCGTCCCTGGGCGCTGGGGTTTCCTGGAGGCTATTTCTGCCAGCGCGATGGTCAAAACTGACTCGTAGATGATCGGTTGATTGAGATGGGGGCTATATTTGGTGTCGCGATCGAGCTGGCGGTGAGGCCGTTGTATGCTTATCTCGACGGCTCGTGGCTGGATGTGCTAACCGGCAGATGGCATTGCTTGCGATGGCTCTACTATTCGCTGTCGCCTTTCATCCCAGTCGCCTTCGATCATGGATATCGTCTGCGCCGAGAGTGCGGCTGGCAAACACGAAAAGGGGCAGGGCCTCATCTGACGACCAACTGTGCAATCGATTCATGTCCAACTCCCTTGTTTATCCTGTCAAATCCAAAAGTCCTCCCAAGTTTCCCGTACCCTTCTGAGAGCTAATGCTGCCGGGGACGCATCTCCAAGCCAAGATCCGCCGCTGGGCCATGTGTAATCCAAGTGGGCAAACCAGCAGCGAAGGCTCCCGGCCTTCATCCAAATTCCCTTCCCAGATTCCCCATCAACACCTCTTCCTCTTCCATCCACAGCGAACCCCGGTATCCATATCTCTCTTCGTCCTCTCATCCAGCCCAAAGCCCCATTCCTTGCTGGATCCATGATCCTTCCAGGCCTGGGCACTTTCAAGGCTTCTCAAAACCATCGACACAGGATCAAACATGGGCTCGCCCCTTTCCTTCTTCGTCTTCTCCTTACATCCCGGCTTCCACTTCGGCGTCTTGTTCTTCGCAGCGATGGTCATCGCAGTCTTCTTCGCTCGCTTGGAGCGGCCCACTTTTTTCACCGGCTCGGGCAGGACCCGGTAGAAGAACTCGTGCTTGCACTCTCCCTTGCACCCGTGCTCGAGGTACTTTCCGCGGAGCCTGTGGAGGATGCTGTACGCCTGGTTGTAGCTGCGTCCTTCGAGGTAGGCGTCTGTCATTCTTCCTTCGAGGGGGATCCCGAGCATGGAGGCGAGGTTGTCGATGGCTGCGCACTTGGCATCGACGTCGACGTAGCACTCGATGTCTTCTCCCTTGGGGCCTTCGTCTCTGAGCATCTTCCGAGTTTCGGAGAGGGTGCGGCGGATGATGCTGAAGGCAGCGCGGCGCTTGGACAGGATGGCGTCTGGGTGTCCTGGTGGTCAGCTTGCTGCATGTCTGCCAAGGGACTTTGACGAACTCACCCTTCACCCACTTTGGGAGACAAATTGCAGACCGATCGATCGGTTCAAGCTCATCACCCGCCACGAAGAATCTTTGGGCCGTCCGGACTCCGGTGCAGTTGCTCTGCGCCAGGGCCGTCAAGTGGATGTGGCTCTGGTCGGCCCCAAACACTTGAGCGTGCCAGATGTATGTCGCGATGTTGCCGAGGATGCTTTCGTCATCTTGCCAGGCGCGGCGGATGAAGTAGTCTCCGTAGGGCTTGATGATGTCCATGAGATTCCACTTGTTCGCCATGGTGTGTAAGTTGCCGAGGGTGACGAGGTTGAAGAAGGTTTCATCGAGCTCGGCCTCTGTCGTGCCACGGATGAGGAGCAGGAAGAAGGCCCAGACCTCCCAGTCGTCGGCGGGTAGGTCGATAATGACATAGCCGTTTTCGGTGTATTCCTCGTGCTGTCGGATTTTGGCATCATGGACCATGGCGGTTAGCACGTCGGAGCTGTGAAGTGCTTCTGTGGAGGCTCTCATGAAGATGGTTGGCGTCGTGGGGTACCGCTTCGACCGTCGAGCACGGTCTAGCACCATGTGTTCTAGACGTGTCAGTCAGGGTCCGGAAATCCTGGGAAGGGGTACTCACTGCAGAAGCCGAGGATGACATCTCCGTCGGGGTAGAACATGTGTTCGGGGCGGATGGGAGGGAGAGCCATAGTCGGCGGTGTCACGGGAGTCGTGTCGGGTGGACTGGAGGAAGCAGGTAGCGTCATGGTAATGAGGGTAAATTGCATGTATGATTGGTATGAGGAATGATAATCTTCAACTCAGAGAGGTCTGGACCCAGAGATATTGGTTTTGTGAACTCATTCTAGATGGCTTGCCTGAAATGGAGCGTCATTGCTGGGGTCAAAATTCGACATCTACCACCAACTTCTGGAGGTCACTTGCTCGACGAGTTAAACCATGCTTTGCTCATATTCAGGCAGGCAGTCTGCGACCAGAGAAAAGAATCTCTCACAAGATACTTGCAGTTTCTGATACTTCTTCCTGTGACATCACATGATAGTTGAGAGTAACGACACCTCGAAACGCACAGGGGCTGCAGGCAGGTCCTCTGGCATCCAATGCCTTTGTCGGTCTTCTTCACGGAGGCGAGGTTGCGAAACAGTGACATAGTCAAAGAAAAGTGACACAGCCTATTATCTTCTTGCCTTGTTTCGAATAGCCCTGACAAAGGAGGCGCCGGCACCCAACTGGACGCAGGCTTCTGCATCGTTCCTTGAACAGGAGCGGTGGTCTCGGTGTATGGCCGTGAACCTGCGACAGAATTCTAGTGATGATTTCAACCTCGAGTGTATCCATTAGTTGAAATTTTAGACCTTCCATAACGAGAGACATAAGTTGAGGGAATGCTTTTCCCATTCTAGCATTTTGCGTAGAAGCCTCGAAGGCATGATGTTTGCGACAGAGTCAACAGCTTCTCTCTTTTTGCATCCCGAGCCATACCTCCCAGAACTCCGTGGATCATTTGGAAACCTCACCATGGCAAACACACACAACTCAGCTCCAGGCTCCTTCAAGCCAGAACCCGTCGAGCCTCGCCCCCGTCGATTCCCGTACAGGAAGACACGATCCGGCTGCCCAGTTCACTTCGAGCCCGACCACTTCGACCAATTTGGAGACCTCACTTTCATCCCAGCCTGCAAGTGCAAGTCAGGATCAGGAATCCTGAAGAAGATGTGCGAACCTCGCTGCCGCACTACCCGTCGTCCCCGACTCTCCGCCACCTTCAACGTCTCCCCGATCTCAGGCATCCGCATCATCCCTCGCAACCGGTGTCGAAGCGTGGGAGTCAAAGAGTCCCTGCGTACTCTCCGCAGCGCTTCAATGCCAAACTGCGCTGGAATCCTCAAGAAGTCCGGCAATGCATTGAAGACGACAGGGCCTAGGCTTCGTCGAAGTGTCGCCTTCAAGCAGTCTCTGCGCACGATCTACGAAATTACTTCAGGGGCTGTGGAGAATGTCCACCGCATTCCTTCGGAACCTCGCCGCACCTCAAAGAGGAAGGGTCTTGGCCTGGTCGTCAAGGCGGTGGATGAGTATGACATGCGTGTCTGTGATGACAGACTCTCCGCTGACAGGGGGGTGGATCTGGACTCTACTGGCTTTGGCGAACCGCTGCCACTGCCAGACTACTTGTATGAGATGCTTAGTCCCCCATTGCTTGATGTCGACTGGTAGTCGTAGGAAGGCGGAAGCTGGCGTCATAAACCAGTCTGGACGGATGTCGAGCATGGATGGCTGCTGGCTACAGCCACATGCAGGGGCTGTTGATTTGTGCTGAAAAGGGGAGTGTTCTGTGGGGCGCATACACTACTTACTGGCAATTGAATGCCTTCATAATACACAGTCGATAGTTCTCGGAAAACTCTTGACTAGATAGAACTGGATCTTGTGAAGCATCGAGCCCTTAAAACCTGCATTGCACATCCTGGCCAAGCAGCGTCTATCATATCATATCTTGCCCTGATTTCAGCCGCCGGGCTGACTTCTCCTCCCCCGAGAACCGCGACTCTGAAAGGCTAGCATTCTCGTACGCGACATTGACATTGGTCGTTCGTATGATGCCATTGTACGTCATGATCTCCTCCTCCGAGCCAGTTGGTGAGGAACCGCGGATCTCCGTGCGGTGAGATCCGTCGCTCCGCAAGCTTTTGAGCGTGATATTGTTTGTCCCCCGGGCGCTGGCGTCCCCTCGAGTCGAGGAGCCAAAGGTGTGTCCGCTGAATGGCTGGCCGCTGTTCGCAGATGAACCCCCAAACAGACTGGGGAACCAGCGCCTGAAGAGGGGCCTAAGGGCGGGAATGCAGGCGCAGATGATGGCGAGGTTGACCTCGACGTTGGAGTAGACGAGGATGATGTTGTGGAAGTGGTCGACTGTGGGGTCGAAGGTTGTGAAGAACAGTTTGTAGATGTCGATGACGCGTATAATTCCAACGACGGCGACGCTGCAGAACGACGGTGTCAGTTTGTGGACTGAGGACATAGACACTGCCCGGGGTGGGATGGAATCGAACGAACACTGAACCCATCAGGAACACGCCAATGACAGCCATCTTCGCCGCCCACGGCATTCGAAGTCCCAGGAAGATCCAAAACGGCAAGGCCAGTATCAGAAAGTCAGTCAGAATCGTAAGACACGAGGCGATGACGTGGAATGAGTTGTCGATGCATCTAACGTCGCTGTTGGGATCGAAGCGAAGCATGAAGTTCCAGTTGGCCTCCATCGGGAGACATTGAAGCAGCGCCGTGAAGAAGACGGACACGGCGTGGCCGGTGTTCAGGCAGTGGAGAGCGATGATGCAGTTCCTGACAGATGTTCGGTGGCCTCCCAGTCGAGAGAGGAAGACCAGAATTGATGCTTTGACCAGCGCCAGGACGGGATTGTAGAACATTTGGACGAGGAAGTTCCACCATAGGCCCGGTGCCATGTCGTAATCTTCGGGGACGTCGACGGCCCTCCAGCCGAAGTAGCCCAGCTTGATGTCTGCAACGGTCAGGCCTCATCGATTTGTTACATTCAATCAACTTACACATGAACATGCACGGCGTCATGAGCAGCGCAAAGAGCTAGAACTGTCAGAATCATATCTTCAGCGTCCGAGCAGGAGCAGGCTTACCAGAGCCATTCCACAAAGCCAGTCATCTTAAAGTCCAATGATCAGCGATGCAGAGCAACTTCTTGGGCAGTTGAAACCTACCGAGACCGAAGTGCCGTGTTGATACGCGGCCGTAACATCTCAGGGAGTAGAACAAGATCGAAAAGGCGGGGAAAATGAAGATGATGATCAA
Source organism: Plectosphaerella cucumerina (assembly GCA_020746995.1). Lineage (NCBI taxonomy): Eukaryota > Fungi > Ascomycota > Sordariomycetes > Glomerellales > Plectosphaerellaceae > Plectosphaerella > Plectosphaerella cucumerina. Next base: position 1,164,104 of record JAGPXD010000007.1, read on the forward strand.
GGCCGTCCGCTGTAGCGGTGGTGTCGGAATCTGCAGCACATCGCCATGCGGTGGCCGAAACATTGTGACCTCCCGAAAAGCGACTGATTCTTTTGAACCGTTTTCTTTTCGTCAGAAGTCAAATTCGATTCAGCTCAGCCTTGAAAGAACCCAAAATGGCTCTGGCTGTGGTTCTCAGGTTCCGGCGTTCGTGGGCGACGATCAACTCAAGCCAGCCACGGACCCACGGTCAAGGTCCAGGGCTTGTCGTATCTTAAGTAAGGGGCTCTCACAAGAGTCGGAGTCCCGTCATCTTTCCGATCTGGGGAAGCCTGTGCAAGGGCGTGTACAGCTCTGGCCAGTTGGCTGGGAAGAAGACGCCAATGGCTCGGTTGGCCTGGATCGACGCAGGAGCGCCAGCAGCCACGACCGTGGACAACGCGGGTGACTCGCGTGGAATATTCCGTGCTGAACCACCTTCCCCGTTCTCTCTGGACTGTCACGCATATATCCCCTGCAGAAACTGTTCTTGGCCGCCATGGGTTGGCACACATCCTCACGCCGGTGAAGATTTGGAAGAGTTGTGCATGCAGTACAAGGGATTCCAGGTGTTCCGTCTGTCTCCGTGCATTTCACGTCCATGATGTGGGCTTATCGTCTCTTTTCTCATTTTGCCGTAGTTCGACTTGCGTTGCCTGATCACTGGCCGGTTGCTCGATGCAAACATGTCAGTCGACCTGCCGATCCAATTCCGAAGATGCTGCGAGCGCTCTCTGTTGGCGGCTAGTCGTGAATAACGTATTTCACACGTTGATCCATTACTCGATTCAGTAGGTCCTGGAGGCAGTCCGAGAAGTCCGAGCTGAATTTCGAGTCCCTGCCATCTCCTGACCTAGTGGTTATTCGATTCCGGGGTCGACTCCGCCAGTCTCCCCCTTTGCCGTCCGCTCCTCTCATAAGGGACGGAGCACGAAGGGACCGGTCTGCAGGGGCATCTTCAGCGGGATGGCATCCGCTGCTCCGGGTTCCACCCCTGCCGCCAGGTACCGGACGCCACTGGTTCCGCCGAGCATAATTCGACTGTAATGGTTGCATCGGAACCACTGTTGGCGGCATCCCCCGCCTATCCGCAGCTTCCTTGCTGCTCACCTTCTTGCCCTGGAGAATAGTTTTGGCTGTCTGCGGGCGAGGAAACCGATAATTCTCAGGGGCGATTTCAAGACGACCACATGTATCGAAGGCAACGGAGAGCGTGCCGCCGTGGTTGACATTGTCACGCCAAAAGATGAGATCAATCAGATATTCCCCAGCTCCTTGGTGGTGAGGATGGGGAACCTGGCTACTACTCGACTTCTTGGCGGAGGATGCCAATCCCTTCCTTGGCTGTCAGACGCTTTCAGGGGTTACTTTAGCCGATGTCCAAAGTCCGCCACCCTTTGATACCGGGGATTACTGCCGTTGGACCAACCCCAGAATCCGTCAATTTGCCTAAACTTTGGACATGCAGGCAATGAAGATGTATGTGTAACATGGACTTCTTTGGACGGTACCACTGTATGAAAGAACATTTGAAAGCAAGCAGGTCATTGTTCCCCGCCTCCGCGGTTGGTCGTTTGCTTCCCGAAGGCCCGAGACCATTAGCCAGACGGATGCAACGTCCATGGCCAAGTGGCTCGATAGATTCGGGCGCAGTCCAGTATCGTACCAACATCATACCTGACATAATGAGCCGCCGGACATCCACCGCTATAGTACCGGACAAGCCCTTGGCAAATGAGAGACGCGTCTGACGGGGTGCTGCACCAACAGCAAGGAGCTCTCCAGGGGGTTGGCCTTCGGCACCTCGCCACGCTGCAGCAGCCGCGGCATGCGATATATTCCGGAAAGCGAGACAAAATCCCCGAGGTCCCCGTCCCGCACCCCCTTTCCATCCCCCCAGCACACGCTCCGACAGCACATTTGTCTCGACGTCTCGCTCGAAACGGCCAGATGAACTCGACCGGACGCCACAGAAGTTCTCCCGCCTTCAGAATGACTCGTCCCAGCTGGCTTGCCCTGCTGGCTGCAGCGACCTCCGTCGTGCGTGCCCAGACCATCGTGGTGGGTGGTCAGACTGCCGGTACGTTCCGCCTCCTACATCTACTATGCCTCGTTTGCTGATTCATGCTTCGTCGCAGCCGCCGATGAGAAGAGTGTTGCCCCTGCGGCTGAGGAGGTTTCCATTGATGCAGGGGATGATCTGCTTGTGTCGGAGACGGTTCAGCTGACTGATGCCGTCCTCGCCAACTTGACCAGCCTCGAGCTCAGCAACATTTCCTTGTTCGCATTTGCAGATGACGAGGCCCTGGACAAGCGCACCCTGTCCAGCCTGTTCAAGTGCAAGACGTTCCCTGGTGACATTCTGTACCCTGGAACGCTGGTCTGGAAGATCTTCGACCTCTTGACTGGTGGTGCTCTCATCAAGACCGTGCCAATCGGCGCCGTCTGCTATGAAGGGGAGCACTATGATGCCGCCGCTTGCGAGGCGCTTCTGGAGAGCTGGACCAGCTCTCCCACTCAGTAAGTTCCTGCCCCCATACTCAGTCCTCGCCCGCCGGCTCATCAGTCCAACAGCATCGTCGACCCGACCTCAGTGATGTCGCCCTTGTTCTACGGCGCCACCTGTCAACCTCAGAACGCTGCCACCGGCGGAAAATGCGAGCTCGGAGGCCTTCCTCCGTATTCCGTCAATGTCACCAATGTCGCCCAGATTCAGCTCGCCGTCAACTTCGCTCGCAACCTGAATCTTCGTCTGGTCGTGCATAACACCGGACATGACTTCCTCGGCAAGAGCACTGGTGCCGGCGCGCTGTCCATCTGGACTCGCCACCTGAAAGAGATCAAGCTCATCGAGGACTACAAGTCTCACTGCTACCAAGGACCGGCCATGAAGCTCGGTGCTGGGGTTGAAGTCCGCGAGCTATACGAGGCTGCCGATGCCGCAGGCTACACCGCCGTTGGAGGCGAGTGCCGGGTAAGATTTTGGTCTCGTCGTCTTTGAATCTTGTAGAAAGCTGACTTCCTAGACCGTCGGCGTCACAGGTGGCTACATCGGTGGAGGAGGCCACTCTCCCCTGAGCACCATCGCCGGCCTCGGCTCGGACCAGGTCCTCAGCGTCGACATCGTCACCCCTGACGGCCGGTTCATCACCGCCGACGAGGAACAGAACTCTGATCTGTTCTGGGCTGTCCGTGGCGGCGGTGCGGCGACCTGGGGCGTGGTCACGTCAATGACGGTCAAGGTCCACCCCAAGATGCCCTTCTCTGGCATGAGCTGGAGTGTCATCACCCCCGTCACCAACATGACCGAAGACACCTTCTGGGCCGTTGTTGAGGCCTACTGGCGTCGCTTCCCCGAGTTCTCGGCCAAGAAGAGCTACGGCTACTCGGTCTTGTTCCCCATCGGCCCGGGCCTGTACCTTTGGAACATGGAGCCCTGGATTGTCCCCGGCATGCATCTCGACGAATTCCAAGAGATGGTTGCCCCTCTTCTCGAAGATTGGGCAGCCCTTGGTGTCGACGTCCAGCCCAACTTCTTCGAGTATGACAACTTCTACGACACTTGGACCAACGAGTTCCCGGGCGAGAATGTCGGTACCGCCGAGGTTCGCACCGGGTCACGCCTCATTCCTGCGGCCAACTGGGAAGATGCCGGTCTCCTCAACGAGACCATCGCGACACTCCGTGAGATCGCCCAGGAGGGTTCGGCCTTGATCCATTACAACATCAACGCCGCCGCTCCCAGGGGCACCGCCGCCAGCGCAGCCAACCCCGCCTGGCGCGATGCCCTCATGTTCGTCATCATTGGCAGCGGCTGGGCCCCGGATGCGCCTCAGGAAGAGGTGGAGAGGGTCAACGTCCGCATCACTCGTGACTGGATGGAGCGTCTGCGCCAGATCACCCCCGGCGGTGGCGGCTATGGCAACGAAGGAGACGTCATGGAGCCTGACTTTGGCCAGGCTTTCTTCGGCGACAATTACCCCAGGCTGTACGAGTTGAAGAAGAAGATCGACCCCTGGGGTGTCTTCTATGCCCCAACCGCCGTGGGATCCGAGGACTGGTACATCACCGGGCAGGAGGAGTGGCTGACTCTCCAGACCGGCCGCCTCTGCCACAAGTAGAGAAGACTGTTGCAATCTGGCAGGGTCTTTTGAAGCCCTGCCTGTCCTTCAAGATTTCCGGGCTGATTTTCGTCTCTTACAAAGACCAATCTGGACCCTCCATTGTTGGAGGCTTCTTGCAGGTTGCTTTATAAAGCCTGGAGTGTCCGCATTGCCTCGTGCATGTCATGGTGCCTTGACATTCAATTTATTTCCACGCCCTGATGAGAATTGCACGTTTTCAGGCTGTTGTGGTCAAAGAAAAGGTGTGCACAGCCCGGTCGAGGTCACGACACCAACACAGGCCCCCTTTCACACTGCGAGTGGTCGGGGCTAGGGCTTCAGGCGTGGTGTGTACCACTGGCAGCCTCTGCGGACCAAAATACAGGCTTGAAAATTTTCTGGGCATATTCACTTGCACCTCTCCCACCCCTCTGCCTTGCATCTTCCACTTGCAACATTCATTGCTTTCCCAACTTCAGCATTGCTACACCAACAGAACCACTCACCTCATCCCTACATTCGTCCTCCAATGCTTCACTATGGATCTCTCTCAGTTCGATGATGATACTGCTTTGTTTATCATTCAGCTCCAACTGGAGGATGTCGAAATGATGAAAGAGTCTCTCGGCAAGGGCAAGCACCGCGAAGGAGAAACTCCAGACATCCAAGTCTCGGTCGACCTCCTCAAAGCGGAGCTGGATGCCTTGCAACAACGCATCAACGATCGAGTCATGTCCAGGAGCATGGCGTGTGCCGTTGAACTGGACGCCCTGGTCATCCAGGAAGCCGAAGAAGGTCAGGAGCAGCAAGATGCTACGGATCACCAGATGGCCCTTGGTCTCACGGAGGATGCCAACACAACCGACAACCCCAACGACCCGCCTGCTGAGCCCACTGCCCAGGTTTCGCAGATCCCTTCAGTCAACCGTTGGGTACCTCGACATCTGCGTGACAACCAACCTGACCGTCGACCAGAGTCCTCGAAGCAGGGCGCGAGCAGGCCACCCGGAGCGCAGCCGACATCTGCCTGCGTGGCTTGCTCAGACACATTTCCAGTTGTCAACCTCATGTCTGCTCCCTGCTCTCACAGCTACTGCGCCGCTTGCGTACGAGAGCTCTTCACGAGCTCAATGGCAGACGAATCCCTCTTCCCTCCCCGCTGCTGCGGCCAAACCATCCCGATCGATAGCAACATCGCCATCCTTGGCCCCGAGCTTGCTCAATCTTGCCAAGAGAAGAAGATCGAATACGAGACCACCAACCGCACCTACTGCCATGTCCCCTCCTGTTCGACATTCATCCCGCCCTCACAGATTCGGGTGTATTCTGCGAAATGCCCCAGGTGCAGCGCAGTCACTTGCCCCTTCTGCAAGGCCGAGTATCACCTGGGCAACTGTGCTCCCAACGATGATCCCGGCCTCCAACAAGTTCTCGACCTTGCAAAGGAACAGGGATGGCAGCAATGCAAGAAGTGCAGCCGTGTCGTCGAACTCGGTCGGGGCTGTTACCACATGAGTGAGTCTCAAAATCGCATTATTGATCTCTTCTTATTCTGCCACGCATGCTAATCACATAAACGACAGCCTGTCTTTGCAGTGCCGAGTTCTGCTACCTCTGCAACGCCGACTGGAAGACATGCAAATGCGTCCAGTGGGATGAAGACCGTCTTCTAGACAGGGCCCAAGAGATTGCTGCCAGAGACCGACAGAGACTCAGAACGGCTGAGGAGAGAGCTGCCATGGTTGCAGGTCTCCAGAATCATCTCAGGGACAACCACAACTGTACACACACAACTTGGAACTACCGCCCTGGCCGAGGTCGATGTGAGCACTGTCGGGACCTCATGCCCATGTTCACTTACGTGTGCGCGCAATGCCGCACCATGGCGTGCAGCCGCTGCAGACACAACCGACTCTGAGCTTACGTGTTTCGGCCGGGTGACGAGTATGTAGTGAAGAAGAAAAGAGACGGCATGAGAGAGAGGGCACGACGAAAGGGGCGGGCAGTTGATCGTGGCCAGTCGATCAATATGTTCGTTTGATTGATAGCAAAGGATGATCGATAGGATCAGCTGATCGACAGAAACAGCCGATTGATAGCAAATGCTGATCGACGTGCCATGCGAGTCGACACGGCACCTGAGTTGATCGATGCTGAAGATGATTTGATGTGATGAACTCGGTGAGACGTGGCGAATCAACATCTCTCGATGGATGTCAGGACTCCGAATTAACCGTGGACTGCTTGAAAATGCAAGTACCCCATGCGCATTGCGTATTGCTCTTGAACCTTGCCGCTTGGAGCGGCCGGAGCTGGATGTCGAGGGGTCAAAGACGACGGTGGATAGGGAGGTGGCTGGCTTATCGTGATAAGATAAGCCCCCGATAACGATTTTCGGGACAAAATTTCTGTACACCTGCGCCTTCACCGTCCCCGCGGTCAGCGACACACCCCAACGACGACGACTGCGCACCGCAAAATCGACGACAGACTCACGCAATGGGCAAACGCAAGGTCACCGCCCTCGAGAAGGTCGATGTCGACTTGTAAGAATTCAATCCACCCCAGAGCTCCGTGTCCGTCCGCTAATGCTCCCCCTCCCAGCGCGAGTCTCCAGTACAAGATCCGTCGCGATCCCAACTCCTACGAAGACAACTTCCTCCAACAATGGGGCCAGTACGAGTCCCAGCGTGAGGTGTTCCTCACGTCCCCGACGACGGCGACTCCCGAATACGTCGAGTCCTTCCAGAACCTCGTGGACCTGATCGCCCACGTCGCCGACTGCTACCCGCAACATGCGGCCGCCTTCCCCGAAGATCTCAAGACCATTCTGCTGCAGCACCACCAGGTCCTGCACCCCGAGCTGCGCGAGAAGCTCGTGGGCAGCCTGGTGCTTCTGCGGAGAAAGGACGTTATTGACTCGACCCGACTGCTCACCACTCTCTTCCCAATCCTGGTCTCCTCGCCGAGCAAGTCCCTCCGGACTGTGCTGTTCCACAAGATCCTTAGCGACATGCGCAATTCGAACTCGAAAAGCACAAACCATCCTCTCAACCGCACCATTCAGACCGTCCTTTACAACCTCGTCACCGCCGACCGGGCGTCGTCAAAGGGTCTCTGGGCTGTCAAGCTGACGCGCGAGCTGTGGAAGCGCCAGATCTGGACCGATGCCAAGACGGTTGACGTGATGAAGGAGGCCGTCCTCTCCGACAACGAAAAGGTTGTTGTTGGCGCGACGCGCTTCTTCCTCGGCGGCGACAAGGAGCGTGAGGAGATGGAGGACGAGAGCTCCGACGAGGAGGTCGACCTCTCCAAGATGAAGCACCAGATGGGCATCAACAAGAAGTCCAAGAAGAAGGCCGTGGCATACCGCAAGGCCGTCGGCAAGCTGCACAAGCAGGAGAGGTCCAAGAGCAAGCCGCATCCGCTCAACTTCTCGGCGTTCCACCTCCTGCACGACCCCCAGGGCTTCGCGGAAGCCGTCTTCACCAAGCACCTGCAGAACACGAGCAAGAAGAACAAGCTGTCCCTGGAGAACAAGCTCTTGGTGCTGCAGCTGGTGACGCGTCTCGTTGGTCTGCACAAGTTGACCATCGTGGCGCTGTACTCGTGGTTCATCAAGTTCCTGACGCCCAAGCAGGAGTCGGTGACAAGCTTCTTGGCGAGTTTGGCACAGGGCACGCACAATCTCGTGCCGCCTGACTGCCTGGAGCCGCTGGTGCAGAAAATTGCCAACGAGTTCGTGTCCGAGGCTTCAGCGGCTGAGGTCGCTGCGGCGGGTCTCAACGCCATTCGCGAGATTTGCGTGCGACAACCGCTGGCGATGGAGGACACCCTGCTGCAGGATCTTGTGCAGTACAGGAAGAGCAAGGACAAGGGTGTCATGATGGCCGCCAAGGGTCTGCTGTCGTTGTACCGCGAGGTCGGCGCCGAGCTGCTGACGCGCAGGGACCGTGGCAAGGACGCCACGATCGGCCTCAAGTCTGGCGACGTCCGGCAGCGCAAGTTCGGTGAGCAGGAGGCCGGCGGCATCGAAGGCCTGGACCTGCTGGAGAAGTGGAAGGAGGAGCAGCGCAAGGCCAAGCGCATCGAGCAGGGCCTGCCGGAGGAGGCTGCCGAGGGCGAGGTCCAGGAAGACGACGGTTTCAACTCAGAAGACTGGGATGTCGAGTCCATCGACAGCTCCGACTCTGGCGGATGGATCAATGTCGACCACTCCTCGGACGAGGAGGGCGAGGCGCCGGCACCGAAGAAGCGCAAGACCAAGGTCGGCAAGGCTGGTGCCGAAGAAGAGGAGGAAGAGGAAGATGAGGAGAAGGACGCCGAGGCCAAGGCTGCCGCCGAGGAGGCCGAGGCCGAGATCACCCGCATCTCCAAGCTGGCGACAACAACCATCCTTACGCCCGCTGATCTCCAAAAGCTTCAGGAGCTCCGCGCCGAGGCGGCCATCACCAAGGCCGTCAACGGCGTGCAGTCAGAGCGCCAAAAGCGTCGCCTCGAGGAAGCCCTGGCACGCCACGCTGACGACGGCCTGACATCCGAACAGATCGAGGCGCCAGCCCGTCTGCGCAAGACGACGCGCGAGGAGCGCATCGCGCTGGCACGCGAGGGCAAGCCGGACCGCGACGAGCACAAGAGCACGACGGCGATCCGCAAGAGCAAGAAGGAGGCCGAGGGCAAGTCGACGACCAACAAGGAGAAGGCGCGCAAGAAGAACTTCCTCATGACGCTCAACAAGGCAAAGTCCAAGCACAAGCGGTCGCTGCACCAGACGCAAAAGGTGCTCAGGGGTCATATCGAGAGGACCAAGAGGGGTGGCAGGAGGGGCAACTTCATGTGAGCGTGGGCGTTGTTGGGGAGATGTCGGGCACTTTTGGTACATATGGACATGATAATACCCGTGGGAATTCTTACGCGTTGAACACATTGCCAGACATGGAGGTCGAGTCGTCAATTCTGTTGGATGTGTTATGAAGTCACCGAATAAACACTTGTAGGATGTTGAAGTCTTGTCACGCCTTGTCATCAGTCGAGGTCAAAGGCGGCAGCACATACTCTAAGTATCATATACTGTTACTATAGCTTATGTGACCAGCATCCGGCTTTCCATCAGGCGAGGTGTTGGGCTTGGGGCGTGTCTTGACATTTCGCACCAGCATCGTCAGGTCGACACTTAGATGCTAGAGGATGATGTTCCGAGATGTGGCTGGAGTTCAGGCTCGTGCGCCACTGTGGCTGTCCACACAACCGTGGCTGGCACATGCCTTTCTCAGCTGTTAGTGTCTTCCTCCGCTCCAACTTGGGGACATTTTCAGGCATTTTGAAAAATGGAATTACATCTCACTAGTGTCGTATGACAGCTGGGACCTTCTGCGTCGATTGACCTGATGCGGCGATTGACCTCCTGTAGCGACTGATCTGCTGCGGCGACTGATCTGCTGTGGCGACTGATTTGCTGCGGCGACTGATCGAAGACTAACTATCGGGAGGGGAAAATGGTGGCCATAGAAAGCTGGCATGAATTACCAGGTCAGTTATCGTGCGAGAAACATCAAGTCAAAAGAATGTCGCAACAGTAACAACTGCAGCACTGATACAAGACATTTCCAAATTGGTGCCCTGATCGTCCTCTACCCAAAAGCGCCATCGGGCCCTAGTGGCCGTTGAGGCTAGAAGCTGAAGAATGTCTCAGATCGGACCAGCGACGAACGCCGTGCGGTCACGTTCAAGACTGACGACGACATACGGCGGGGTAGTAGTCATCGCCCTGTCCCAGCGCAGCTACATGTCATTGACCGCGATCGATTGAACCGCCGACATGGTCGCAGACGGACCGAAGGAAAGGCCCGACAGGACGTCATGGCACATGAGGCAAAAGCAGGTGGTGTTCGTCTGATTTCCGCCCGTCAGTAGCGCCGTAGCCCCTGGCGCTTGTCTGCCCATCTCATCGCGGGGAAACCCTCGGTGGCTGCGCAAGAATTCGGGCCTTCTCCTCACTGCATGCGCTGCTCACCACCAAGCCAATGCGACTCAAGGCCTCGGCTGCCCATAATATTTCCGACAAGACGGAGGGCAGAAAACGGCAGAATGGAGAAGGTTGAGGCACATCCACGCATTTTGCCAAATTTGCCGACTGCAAGCCACGCCGCATCGCTTCGACGATAGATGCAGGAGAGAAGACAGGGTTCGAGTCAGAATCGCGCGTTCGTGTCATTTGGCGGACCGGGCCCCGGAGGTCGTGAGAGGGGCAGATTTCTTATCAGATCCTTGTGCGGACCCTCATGGCGGTCCAGGTCCGGGATAGCTTCTGCTCCACGGGAGGGCCGGGGGCTGGGGCCGTTCGGAGACCGATCGCAGCGTCGGCGGGGGCTTTGGAGCAGCGAGGGCGGCCGGGGCGAGTGGTCTGATGGGAGCCGGCGTCGGAGGAGGTTCGGGGGATGAAGAAGCGAGGATGGGGATTGAGGATGAAGTACGATGCTTCCTAGGTTTGCTGCTCAGAAGTGCTGATGTCAGGGGATGTGTCTTGGAAAAGGCATCTTCACTTCTCCATCGCAACAACAAAGTCTCAGTCACTTATGAGGGAACCAACAGTAGAGGTCATGTCAAACATTCATTCAGAATATGTATTTTTGAGTTCAGTCTCCATTTCCCGCAAAAAGATATTCATCGTCATCATCTCTTCTTCTACTCAAACACGTTCATTTCATTTATGCAACACCCTTCTGGGGTATGTACCAAGGGATTATGTTCTTTTGTCTTCCCGTTTGAAGAAGCGCAGAAATGAAGGGGTTTCCCTTCCGGGCCGCACGACGAGGAGAACCAGTTAAGGCTTCACCGCGCGGATGGGTCCCGAAAGGAAGGGGAAGGATTCCGGTGACGAGAGAGAGAAGAGGAGACGACGGCTTTCGCGGACGATGGGGGACCATCTCAGGGGGATATATTTCAGCTCCTCTCGACTTCCTCCGCCACCTACGCCCTGGGACTCGGACGAGCCATTTACAGGTCCTGCGTCTGTTAGTATGGAGAACGTTCGGGTTGGGGGTTTGGGGAGGTTCTCACCTCGCAGTAGTCGATGGTGGTGGTGACGGTGGTGGTGGGAACGGGGGCGGTCGAGACGCCGGCGGTGATGCCCCAGCAGTCGCAAGCAGAGGCGTACTTGGGGGCGTCGCAGGACGAGGCGTAGGCGGGGACGTCAGTGGGGACGACGGTGGCCTGGCGCTTCTCGACGACGTTGCGCTTCAGCTGGGGCTCGCCAGTGACGGTGACGGTGACGGTGCTGCCGAGGATGTTAGCCGTTGTCCAGAGGATATCCCCGGATGGAGCTCAGGGGAAGCCTGCGGGTGCTTCGGCTCCTCCCCTTCCTCCATCCTTCCAAACAGGCGGTACGTACACAGCCGAGGGGGTGACGACGGTGGTCTGGAAGCTGGAGCAGTCGGCCTGGCGCTGGGTGAGGGGCAGGAGGCCCTCGCGGGTACCGGTGACCTGACGGTTGCAGTTGTTGCCAGCGCAGGCGCGCTTCTCGAAGACCGAGCCCAGGGCAAGGGTGGCGAGAGAGAGGATGACGGCGGCCTTCATTTTGAAAATGGGTTGTGTTTTGACTGGTAACTTGGTGTCAAGGTCGATCGACTGAGGTCCTAAGAGGATTTGGGTTGAGAGTGAATCTGATAGGAAGTCGGTGATGAGGGAAAGGGAGAAGGGGGGCAGAGAGGGTGGACGGGGAGATGCCCATATATAACCGGGTGGTGCCCGGGGTGTGGTGTGTCCTGGATAGGTACAGTAGGATGAGATGGGGGAGAAGGTGGTGGTGGGCAGCGGCGATGCAGGACCGGCCGGCCTCCGCCCTGGGCCTGGGGGTGCCTGGGGGGAGGGGAGGCAAGGGGGGGCGTGAGACCGAGGGTGGTGTGCGTCGTTCTCTTCCGGGCATTCCTCCCCCCCCAATCTCGCTCGTCCTCGACCCGTGGGCTGGTTGGATGGGCGAGAGGCGGCGAGAAAGCAGCCGAGCGGAGGAGACTTCTGCTTGTTTGCATGGGCGAGCCGGGGTTCTCGCTGGTAGAGATGGGTAGGGTGGTGGTCCATGACGGGGGGTCACCCCGGTCCGTCCATCTTGGCTCTGGGCCGATGGACGGCGGAAACGGGAGGCCGGATCCACCGTTCGTTTGTCTGGGTTTCTCTGGTTCCTGTCTTTCTTCCTCTTCTGCCTCTGTTTATGTCCATGCTCCGACGTCCGGGCCTTTTGCCTTGCAGCCTGAGTGCTAACGGGCCCTGGGCGGGCCGGCTAGCGAGCGTTGTTAGGGCCGTCCGAGTCCACTCCTGAATGCTTCCCCCCCTGGCTTGTTCTCCCACCTATCAGCAAACGGAACGTCCGCATGAGGCAGGTTGGATTGGCTGGGGCCGGGTGGCTTGGGAGTGGAACCGCGAAGCCGTTGTGCAGATGGGATCCGGGGTGTTGCTCGTGGTTTACGAGGCGAAGAGGGGTGCTCGCCCGTCCGTTTCGTTTAGCTCAACCGTCCTCTGCCAGGGACATCCCCGGGCCATCACTACCACGCTACGGCGAGCGCCTGTATCCGCCGCTTATCGAAGAGGAGTCCCATCATTCCCCGTAAAATCATGGGCCTTGCTGGATACCTGGGAGATCCCGACCTTCCCAGCGGACGACGCTATTGATTCCCTCGACGGCAACGTGCCGCTTGGCGTGCGTCCAGTGCCCTGGATTTAGCCACCGTCCGGGTGTCCCGACCCGGAGCCCACCGTCTTTCGCTGGAAGTCTGTCAGTGGTCTGCCTAAAAGGGGAAGAAGAATGCACTGGGATGGATGGCCCGCCCTGGGACTTTAGCCAGTGGCGGGCGGCGGGGGAGACCTTTTCTCCCAGCGTCGTATCGTCGTACAACCGCCGCCATGGCTATGCCTGCGCCCGAAGTTGCCTGTCAGGGCTGGCATCGTTGTGCGCGGTGAGCATGCGCGTGAGCGAGTAGCAACGCAGGGCGCGTAGGGCATCAGCCTCAGCTTGATGACGCGGAGCAGTCATCCTCAGGCTGATGGCATCTGACGCTCCTGTCGTCCTCGGACAAATACTCGATTGCCACGCCACGCACGGCGCAGCGAGCGGTCGCGATGCGATGTGCAAGCGACCGACAGGCGGGACAGGGATCGGGCGGAGGATCTCGCCCCTGTATGCCCGGTATCTCTGGGCGTCGTCAGCGGGCAGCAGAGCACAACTTGATGCTGAAGAAACAGACGACGACGGGGGAGAAACGCCTATTCCGGCAGCACGGTAGCGGCTTGTCCGTGGTCCGACGGCGGCCCGATTCGTTACCGTTTACAGCCCTTCCGTTTTGCCGAGACCCGGTAACCTGCTCGATACCCCTCGCAGCATTTGCACCGAAGCAGCAGGCCACGAGGTGGCGCATAGCAAGCAGGTTCATTTAGGAAGCTGGGGAAAATCCGCGGTACCGAAAACAGCACATCGACCCTCGCTGTCTGCTCGGCACATGGGGGAGTGTGCATCTCGGATGGGCAAGCAGGAAGCTGAGCAAGTTTTAATGGCATGGTACGTCCCAGCGCTGGTGATAGATAGGAAGGAGAGCGAGGTCGGGCGATTAGAGGAGCCTGGGCAAAGAGGGGTGCTGAACGTGGAGTGCTGAGTGAGGGAAGGTCAGGTCACTCTGGAGACTGGATCTGTATCCGTTCCGCTGCACAAGCCAGACACGCTCAAATCACGTCGAGGCAGCGTCCTGCACAAGGCGCAGAGGCGACGGGGTCCCGATATTCCCGACCCGCCCCCTCGCCCTGGATAGATGTGTCGGCTGGGACCGAGGGGACGCACGCTGCGCTGGTTCGTCGGGGTAGCTGGCCGGGGAGGGGGATGATCGCCTGGCGGATATATCAAGTTGCATGGCCATGCCAGGGAACTCCATCCTGCGAGGGGATGGTAGCTACGAGGGTGGAGATGGGGGAAGCAGAGCAGAGCTTCTTGATCAGCATTGTAGGTTGACCTGGACCATGCATGTCGTCACTCGGGATTGACGTCGGGATGGGGAGGGAGGGAGGGAGGCTCTCGGGTGTCGGTTTGCATCTGTGCGACGACTATCGACTGCGGTGCGACGACGGGCCAGGCACGGTACGATACTGGAATAGATGCGTCGTGCTACGCGAGCGAGTGACAGCAGCTCCGGGACTCCAGATTATTGAGCTCGGCATTGGATCTTGATGTCGTCGACACCTCAAGAGTCGAGCCTGAGGACCCTCGCCCTGCCTCGCCTACCGGATCTCCGAGCTCCAGTGTATCCGTCAGGGCCCGTCAACGGGTCCCGCCGCAAACCAGGGGATAGCCTGCTCTGCTCTGAGCCTCTGCCCTCTGATCAATCTACTCCTCCCGGCAAACGGAGCATTCGTCGTTCAGTTGTCGTGTTTGCTCGCCTCCAAAACCAACATCTCCCACGTGCATGCCTCATTTCGGCTGTTGCCCACGTTGTCACGGCATCCCTCTCTCCAACGGCTCGGTGGCGCGAACCCCTGAAGTAAGTCCGCCGCCGACCAACGGCCGCCTCCGACGGCGATAGCGGCAGACGGCCTAGCGGCATCTCCCCAGCCTGCTGGTATCGTCACAATACGTAAGGAACCAGGGCACCGATACCAGATAGCAAGGGTGAGGATATCTTTCCCATCTCGAGCTGGCCATATCGAGCGCAGACAGAAAAGGTGCTCACCTTCCCCGCGCGCGGCAGTCGGTGTCCTCCCCCCCCAAGGCTTGCGACCAAGGCCGGTGATGCGCGCCACCCTCGGCCGTTCTGGAAGGTCCCTGTCCTGGGTCGCTGCCGCTTCGCCCGAAGAGGCAGGCAGGGACGCTCAGAAGATGGTTGAAGAGCGATACGGGGCGGGGTCTGGTCTCTCCCCAGACTTCTTAGCAGGCGTGCGTGCGTCTTCGGAGCGGGCAGGTCGATTGATAGCCAGGCCGGGGGGGTTCTCTGTTTTGGGTCACCGTTTTGCCGGGCCAAGGAGGAGGGTATCTGCACGGCCCGGTTGCTTGCCCGCCTCCTTTGACTTCTCCACGTGGGTTTGGCCGTCCCGCCTCATCTCATCACCACCTTCAGCGGTGGTTTTTGAATTGAAGTTGCCCGAGGGTTCAGATGGTTGATGATTTATTTCAATGACTCGGTCAACCGTTGAGAATGACATCTTCAGCGTCGCTTGTTTCAATGGCAAGTCAGCATCGGATCGACCCAGCCAGCTCATCCCTCTGCTATGTTCATCTTCAACGGCAGACCGGCACTGACATCTTGGACGAGCACGTGCTGCACGTGGCCCTCCCTTCCCGCCCTCCATGCCCCCATAGCGACCAAAAACCCTGCGATGATCATTGCTCGCCGACCGCTTGGCGATTATCCCCCGTGGTCCCCTCCGCTCACCGAGCAGAATAGACCACGTGCTCGACCTGATGGCGTGCTGTCGTGCGGCTCTCGGATTGATCGATAGCAGCCCTGTCAGTCGACGATGTCATTCAGGATGATGCTTCAGGGGAATGACGCCCGGGTTTCCTCATGCGTGAGGAATATCCGATGCATGCACAGTGGCTTGAAGCGATGCTCGGCGACGATTCCCACCCTCCCGAGCGATTTTCTGCAGCCAATTTCGCACCGCGATTGATGACTCGAGACGCACGTGTGCTCATCGATTAGCGACTCGGTGGCTTGTCTGATGGCGCCGCGTAAAAAACCCGCCGGCCCCTGAATATCTTTGAGCGCCGGCTTCTGCCAGACTCGACGCCGTTGAAAAGGTCTGTTCTGTCCCGTTCGACGGACTCGACCGTTGACGCCTCGTCTCTCTCTTCCCGTTGAGCTACCGCCCAGACCAGAGGTGCGTGCTGATGATAGTGCCTGTCGTCCGGTGAACCCACTCAAAATGCACGGAGAATCTCCCGTCCTCCATTCACCATTCCTCCGCCCACGATGCCCCAGACCCCGAATTTCTTCCCCTCCCACTCGGCAGGCAACTGTCACTGCTCAGACGATGGCAATCTCGCCTCAGTCCAGGCACAGGTCGACACAGAAAACCCGGGGCCCCTCTTAATCCCCCGCACTCGGCTACCAGGAAAACCCGGCATTCGCATGCCAGTCCTCTGATCTCTGTCCAGCACGTCCAGTGGACGGAATTATCCTCCTTCGCCCTGACGAGGCGTCAATAGGCTCGCCGACATATCCGTGCCCGCCCAACCCCCGAAGAGCCTCACGCTCATCTGCCGGACGGACGGCACCACTGGCAACATTCGATGACTGACAAAGCTCTCCTC
The DNA here is from genome assembly GCA_020746995.1 of Plectosphaerella cucumerina. Lineage (NCBI taxonomy): Eukaryota > Fungi > Ascomycota > Sordariomycetes > Glomerellales > Plectosphaerellaceae > Plectosphaerella > Plectosphaerella cucumerina. The sequence continues at coordinate 1,180,511 of JAGPXD010000007.1, forward strand.
CCATGGTCGAGACGGACAAACCTGCACCGCCGATCTTGCCCACTGTCGGCTGTTGGTGGGTTGAATTACCCGGCGCCCCCCCCCCCCCCAGAGTCTGGACTCGGACGAATCGACCGGCAGGGGCCATGACTCTCTCTGTGCCTGGATCGCAATCAAACATTTTGTGTTAAACTTCTCCGACTTCTTTGATGACCCGCCGGACACGAGACCCAAAGACGGGAAAGGCCGCGCTCCCGGGGTCATCCCGACTTACTCGTGAAGCGTCACATCGGCATCCCTCCAAGCCTCATCCCATCTCCTTTTTTGTGCCTGGCAGCCTGGGTGTTTTTTGATAGCGGGTGCCCGTTTGCCGAGGGAGCACGGGTCGACCATGTCCGTTCCCCAGATTTCATGTCCAGTGTCCAGTGTACATCTCCAGGGCAGTCAACAACCACTCAAACCCGCCCGTTGCATACCGTTCGTCTCTTGCGAGATATCCATCTCAATGCCAAATGCAGGAACTCTCGCCCCCCTCCCCTCGCGATAGGTGCGCCAGCCCTCCCCCCTCACAGGACGGGCCATGACCGACCTCGAACCCATTTACCCCGTCTGGGCGTCCCGCCGCCCTCCCTTTCCCCCTCCCCTCCACCCCGGAATCTTTCTCCCCCCTGAGATCCATCCTCCCCCTCCCCGCACTCCAACCACCCCCTCCAGACATCCTCCCCGCACCCGCCTTCGCATCTCGGCAGAAAAGGCCGCCCAGCACAGGGATCCCCTTCGCGGCCACGGAGCAGTCGACCCCGAAGACCGTCCGCCCACCACCTACCACTGAGATCACCGCGTTTCTGCCCTCTTGCCCCGTGGCGCTGCTGCGCGATCCCGACGACCCGGTGCGTCGAGCCGCCCTCGCTTTCGTCCATGTCCCTAGCTTAGCTGGGCCCACGATGATGGGCCAGTGTCGCACTCGTCTCTACACACCTGCGTCTCTTGACAAGCGGTTCGTCCGCCTGCATTCATCACCGTGTGTGGCGGGCAGGCAAAAACCTGTCGGATACTCGCCCAAGCGTTTCCGCGGGGACAGGAACAGGATGAAGCTCGCCACCACAGCTGCGCGATGCCGGAACGGTGGAAACGCCCGGCAGCCACACCCCGGGGCCCTTCCAGCGAGGTTATCCGAAAGGCACTTGACTTGGCATCGTGCTTTCCCCGCCGGCATCCCAGTCTGCCCCAGACTTCTCAGCCGTGACCCTCTCGCGATCCGGGGAAACTCATCGCTCCCCGGCTCGCTAGGAGAGCCGCTCGGCCTAACCCCGTACGAAACCCCGCAAGCCGGTCGAGGGGGTGGGCGTCGTGAACGGGGAAGACTTGACGAGGGAAGCTTGCGGGGGGCGGTGAGCTCTGGAGACTGCATCTCAGGTTTCCGTCCGACGGTGACGACAGAGAGAGCCATGTATGCCCAGGGGGCGTGCCGGCTGAATGCCGCGGCCTGGCGCCCCGGCAAATACTCCGCCACCCGGGCCGGAAGTGCTCGCGAGATCCGACGCGGCACGGTGCTGAAGATTCGGCAGAATTCAGTCATCTAACTTTCTTCCTGGAGGATGAACGGAGTTGGATCACGGTGATCAACAGATCGACCAGGACAACTGATCAGTCACCATGGAAGGTAGCTTGGCCCAGACCGATCCTGTTAATGCGCCTCGAAACCTCGATTCGTCTTTTGAGATGAATCCTCTCTCGAGACTCATCCCAGTGATCCCAATCCATTTCACATCAGCCACCAATAAGTAAACATCTGTAAAGTATTTCAGAAGAACGGCCGGTTCTCGCTAAACCTGCTAATCAAACTGCTTGGATATAGATGAAAACCCATGAACCAGCCCGCTCCCAATGTCCCTGCTCCGTCGCTTGTGGAGCTGAAAAGAAATAAAGATGAACCACGGCTTGGACGGCCTCGTGTAGATTGCCTGCCCATCCTTCCCCAGACGCCAGCCTCCCGTGCCCATCGTCACCACTCAACGCCTCGCGCGTCACCTTCATCGACGAGCGCTAGAAATCTCCCTCACGGAGCCTCGTACGGCCCTAGCCCTCTTTGGCCCGGCTGTCCCTGATATTGCTGTCCCTGATGTTGTCCCTGATACTGCCCGCCCCAGTGCTCCCGTCCCGCCGCAGTCTGCCCAGCAGCTCTATCGCTCGGCCCATAGTGTCCGATGAGCTCCGTGTCCTCGGTGACCACACTCAACGTCGCCTGGGCGGGTCCGACCTGTCCAACGCTCTCACTCCTTCCGCCCCGGCCCTCACCGCTCCTGCGTCTCGCGAGGTTCGCCTGGGGCCTTGTCGGAGCGGCTCCCGCCACTGTCATGGCACTGACGACGCTGCTGTCCGAGGCTCGCCGGGGGTCGTATGGTGACGGCGTGGGATCGACGGGCGATATGACCGACTCGCCGTGAAGCTCAGGCGGGCGGGCGGTGCTGTCGAGCTCGTAGGCCTGGTTCCAGCCGGGATTGTGGACGTCGGAGGTGCCGCCGGCGCTGCTTTCAGACCAATGCCGGCTGTGGCCGTGGACGGCGGACTGGGTGCCCTGGGAGTCGATGCTCTGACGGTTCGATGCCCAAGCACTCGACTGGCCGCTGACACGGTGGGCGTTATCGGTTGCGACGTCAAAGTAGCCGGCGGCTCCCTGGTTGCTCGAGTCATGGCTGGCGCGCGAATGTGACGCCGTTGGGACGGCCTGGTAGCCGTTGGGCATGCCGGGGGAGGGTGTGCCAAAGCTGGGCGAGGGGGCGCCGATGCCCGCGCTGTCCGAGTCCGAGAGCAGGCGGCGGTTGGCGGGGCGCGGCGACATCATGAGGGGGTCGATGGACATGTCGTCTACCTCGGATGGCGTGGGCCTGCCGGAGTTCCGGTACTGACCCATGGGCGGCCGCTCCTTGGAGCCGGATGAGTCCTTGGACGTGCCCTGCTTGGACTCGACGACGGCGACAACCTTGTTGAGGTGCCGGATGACGACCCAGGCAATGATTATCACGATGATGAGGAGCCCGACGATACCAATGACGATGCCGACAATTTGGACCGTCGTGAGACCTCCGCCGCTATCGCTGGGTGTGATAACGGGGTCGACCTTCTCGACGACCTGTGGGTAGTACTTGTTGATGACGAACTGGTCATCACCGCCTCCAGATCCGATCGTGGGTGCCGCAGTCGGAGGTGATGGTGTCGAGACGGTTGTCTCTCTCTCAGTCGTCGTCATGACCACATCGTCCGAGTTTGTCGTCGTCAGAGTCCGGGTGATGACATATGTCGACGGCTGTGTCGAGTAACAGGCGCTGGCAGCGCAAGCCATGCCAGTGCGGCAGCATCCGAAGTTGAGAGATGACGGGCATTGGAAGTAGTTTGTCGGGCATTGCAGAGGAACAGTGTAGTCTTCGGGCGGCACGCAGCGTCCGCCTCTCCGACAGATGGTGCCGACGGGACAGCAGCCGCCTGGAGAGAGCCTCGTCAGCTGGAATGTCTCGAGGAAGGGCAGTGGGCTGTGGCAAACCTTCATATTCCATAGCGCACTGGAAGTAGCCGACATTCCCCTGGCACGTCTGTTGCGCACTGGTCGTGGCATAGCACGAGTCTGTCGCACAGTCGTAGGCTGTCGGGCAGCATCCCCCGCTCAGTGTCGCGGGGCAGAGGTTGTGGTTGACAGGACAGGCAGTGACATCGCGGCGGGCCAACCGGTCGACGACCGTGATGTGTGTTTTCGAGACCCTGTGGATGCCGTCGCGCCTTCTGATGTCTCCTGCTTCTGCCACTGGCGACAGGAGGCTGGCTAGCAGGGAGAGAGTGGTGAAAATGGCAGGCCGTCGCATGGTGGCCGTGGCGGGGCTAGTCAGGCTGCCTCCAAAATGTCGATTAGGCCGTGCTCGGTGATCGTCGTTTTGCGTTATCGGCGGGCTGCCGGGTGTCGCAAGCCGTGCGGGCACGATGCGTCTCGGTGGTGTTTTCTGTGCTCGCTTCGCTGACTTTCAGACCCTGGCGAGAGCAAGCTGCTGATGAGGAAGGAAAACGACAAGGGTCCGCGGAGAGGAGATTTCCATGCTGCTGACGAAGGTCCAGCAGAGCCTTGTCGGCCACTAGGTCGTGCAGAGATGGAGGAAATCCCGCGCACGCAGGGCGACGCAACGTGACAGCTACAATGAGCGAGTGTGGCCCCAAGACGCACGACGAGCCCCAAGACGGGGGGAAAGACGTCCGGTGCATGCATCATATGCATGGGAGGGAGCTGGGAGCTGGCTGGGCTGGGGCTGAGCCCGCGCCCGAGGGACAGGCAACGCAATTGATGCCGGCCGCAGGGGACATTTTCAGCCCCCAAAAGCCTTTTTGAGCTCCGACAAAGGGCGAAGTGCATTGTTAGATCGGCCGATTCATCAGAGACAAGACGGCGCAAACACGCGCGACTCGTTCCTGAGGCTCGATCGCTCCATGAGCAAACATGGCAAAGGCGTTTCAGGGCAAAGCCACCCGTCGAAGGAGCCTCCTCCTGATCCTGTGTCTTGGTCTGACAGCCCGAGCCGAGTGGGTGAGGCTTTGTGCTGGCAGCACTGCGACGCCGGCGATGACCGAGAGGGAGGAGGAGGAGGGGCCTGTCAGCACATGCTTATCCTTGTGGATGGCGCTGCTGACGCCTGATTGGGCCGGTGTCCAGGTCTGTCGGTTGCTTTCGCCAATGATGAGGCCTATTTTCGCAGGCAGGTAGGGCAGTGAAGAAGTCGGTCGACCACGACAATTGTCCAGATGAGGAATGGCGTGACAGACACCCTCAGCCAGAGGCACAGGCCGCACAGCAGTTGAACTGGCGCAGTGGTCGAATCGAAGCAGCAGTCGAATCGAAGCAGCAGTCGAATCGAAGCAGCAGTCGAATCGAAGCAGCAGTCGAATCGAAGCAGCGGTTGAACCGAGCGTCGAGCGACTCAGTGAATCCCCGGAATTGCTGTCGCAAGACCTGCTTCTGTGCAAGAGAGTATCGTGGCATGAATCCTGCAGTGTAAAGCAGCGAGGCTTTACATTGTGTCTTCGGTCGTAGGGTCGACGTGGTTATCGTGAGATTCGACGCTTCAGGCTGTTGTTTGCGCCAACCCCACCCACTTTGAAGGCAACACTGGCGGTGGTCGTCACGCTGCGCGGGCCAGTCGAGTCGGTCGAGTCGGTGAGCACTGAAAGGCACAGCTGCTTTTGCTGGCACCCGGCAATCATCCTCGGTCTTGTCCCCTCACCATCCTATTTGATGGGCCGCATACCGTAGCATAAATGGTAATCTGTCAGGGCGCCGACTAGACGGTCGAAATACGACCCTGATCGTCCTCGGAGCCCGCAAGCACACGTTGCTCGGGCCTACTTTGGCGTGTGCGACCTCGGCTGGTGGCATTTGAGGAGGGACCTCTTCGGACGATCATGTCGCTCATAATGCGGGGGAGGGCGGCGGGGCTCGCTGATCGTCCAGTCGTCCAGTGAGGATGGGAAGGCGAATGGATCGGCCAGGGGCGATGAGGATTGTCGCTGCGAGGCAGAGGCGAGGAGAGGGGATGGCGGGCTTCTCGGTTCATCTCGGTCCCCGTGGTGTGTTTGTCAGAGTCGTAGCCGGAGGGTGCTGTGGAATATTTCCATCATCCAGGTCGTGGTCCGAACGAAAGAGGCGTGTTGTATTTGCATCGTCTTGACGGCGTATTACCTTCCATTGAGCCCATCGCGGTGAGGGCTGCGGTCGAATTTCCCGGGAATGACGTCGATGCTTGGCCTGGCTTCGTCTCTGGAGATTTGCCCGGGCTTGTTGTCGTGTGAGGTCGGCTTGACGAGCTTGTTCTGGCGATCGACCGAGGACAGTACAGAAATGGTGCAAGCTCCAAGGGCGGAGACTTCGTGTCGACTGTTGGTGTGAGAGGCTAAGCTTCCCTTAGACTCGACCGGAAGAAACGCCTTCTTCGTCACCTTCCTTCCATTCCCTCCATCCATTGGACTTGGAAGCAGGAACGGCTCGGTACATACCCGACCAGGTGTGCACCCCGTGACGAACAGGCGCAATATGGAAGGTTCCCACGGTTCTTTAGGGGCGGCGGTGCCTTCCATTCTCCGACCAACATCTGGAAAAGCGTTGTACCCAAGACCAATGGCATCTCCAGGACAGCCCCCACAAGATCCACCCTCCGTCCGCAACCCCGCAAGCGACCCACCACTCCGTGTCCAGCGCGCGCATTGGTTCGTGGACGCTGGGCAACAGCAGGGAGCAGGGTGTGACGAGCGGGCAAGCATCGGCCCAGGCACGCTTGATGGGGTCTGAATCGGCATGAGGCGAATCCAGGCCTAACGCTGGACCTTCTGTCGGTCTAGCGGCCGCCCGCCGTGCTTTCGGTTCCCTTCACGAGAAGAGGGTCCTTTTCCCCATCCCGAGCATCGTCGGCAACTCTGCTCGTCTCTTCTCCTCACCACGCCTCGAAGCCCTTCTGCTCACACTGTCGCCACGCCTTCTTCCTACAACGTCCTGGCGTACGCCTCTCCAACGGTCCCACGAACCGTTGTCAACGACCACTGCTCCTCCGACCCCCAACTCGAAGCGACCGACCGACAAACCTGCCAACAGACAAGACATACCCCTCTCTGAGCAAGCGACCGACCCGACCAGGCCCGTTGGAAACGAGGGCATTTCGGTGGACTCGGCGGTGCGACATCTGACCGCCCGACTTTGTGCGACCCGAACGCCGCGACAAGACCGCACGTCAAGCGCGCCGATTGAACACAGCGTCCCCTGAGGGACCGTCATGTCTTGAACGAGCCTCTGCGGCCGCTCAAGATTCTTCCCACAACATGTTGATCTACACCAAAGTCGCCGCGCCAAAGGCCCCCAAGAGGAGGTCAAGGGCCGGTATGTCACTCCCATCCCCCTGCCTGTCTTACCCGTGCATATGGGACTGACGCGACCGATGTTCTCTCTCCGTGCAGGTTGCGCCCATTGGTATGTAACTCCATCCCCCATGCACACGAGTCAAAGCTAACCCCCGCGCCAGCAAAGAAAAGGTATAGCAACATCCCCTCGTGCTGCATCGAGCCACCCCGACTCTGACCCACATTGCCCGCCGACAGAAGAAGAAATGTGACGAAATTCGACCCCGGTGCTCTCGATGCTCCGAGAGAGACCAGGACTGTTCCTACGAGCCGGTCAAGCCTCGGCAGCGCAAGAAGCGCGAATCCCTCGTCGGCCAGGCCCATCATATTGAGGGCCCCAGGGAACGACGGCCAACTCTGCTCTCCGAAGTCGCTTATGCTGGCAGCGGCAGCAGTGATGACGACGATATCAAAGCTGCGTCCGCGACGCTTTTTGAATACTACGAGACACATGGTGGCGAGGCTGTGGAGGATGACTTGACGGGCCTGACGAGTCCGCTGACCGCAAGCTGGAATCCCGCCCACACTTCCCTCGATGCCCTCCCCAGCCCTTTCGACTTCTCTGCAGACCCCTCACATCACGAAGAAGCGGACGAAGAGGTTGTGCGGTCCGACTACACACCACAAATGGCCATCACTCGCACACACCGCCACTACCCCGACCTGGCCATGATCTCACCAGCACCTCTCGCCTCGCCACAGCTTGAGTTCCTCATGCCAGTTTTCTCTGAGTTCTCCGACTGCGCCAACCGCCGCGCCCTCGTCGACCATTTCGCCAACGTTCTCTCCCACCTCATCGTACTCCGCGAGACGGACTCAGGCAACCCCTTCCAGCAGCTCGTCCTGCCTCTTTGCTACAGCAGCACCACCGTGCAGAACGCCATCTACGCCTTGTCCAGCGCGCATCTGGAGCACCGCAGCAGCGGGCGCAACGAGGAAAAGTCCGTTTACTTCCACAACCAGGCCATCCAGGGTCTGGCGCGCCTCATAGAGATGGGGCCAAAGGCGGACCGGGAGGAATTACTAGCCGCCATCATGCTGCTGGTCTACTTTGAAGTCGTAAGTCACAGTCACCTGGGGAATCACCCTGTCCACGATTTAACGTTCCCGCAGCTCGTCCAGCGAGGCCGATCCAACATTGTCGATGGCCATCTCAAGGGCGCCATGACCATCATGAGCCAGAGCGATCAAAAGTCCACGCCCACCAGCGCGTTCCTCGAACGAGTATGTGTCAGAGCCCCTGTTCATTAGAAACATGTGACTAATGCGCCCAGGCTTTCCGCTTCTACGACGTAATCGCCGCCCTGTCCTTCGGCAAGGCCCCTATTGCCACAGCACCAGCCGCGGGCTCAGGGCAGTCCGTCTCGCCGAACGACCCTCTCGATGTGTCTGCCACGAACAATGTCGACACCCTGCTTGGTCTCTCGACGACCCTGTGGCCTATACTGCATAGGCTGTCAAACCTGCTCTCGCTCAAGACGGAGCTTGAGTCCGCACTCGCCACCCCCCACCTGAACGTGGCGAAGCTGGCGGTCTTGCGCACCGAGTTCGAGACCACCTCAGACGCCATCGAGGGCGCTCTTGAGAACTGGCACCCTTCTCTCCCTCACGGCCTGACACTTGCCGATCTCAATGTCAGCGAGGGCGCGGAGACGCTTGGCGACGACCTACCTCACGAGCGTCCCGAGCGCGCCCATCTCCAGAGCATCCTCCACAACGCCCTGGCGTACCGCCACAGCGCCTTCGTGCACCTCTACCGCACCATCCACGGCCACCCCAGGCAGCACCACCTCGTCCAGCGACACGCCCACGCCAGCCTGACGCACTGCATGGCCACCGTCCTGCACGGCGGTCCCCTCGCCGCGCTCCTCTGGCCGCTCTTCGTCGCCGCCTGCGAGGCCGTCACCCTCGAGGACAGGGAGCTCGCGCGCCAGGCCTTCCTGGCCGTCGACAAGAGGCAGGGCATGACCAACATTGAACGAGGCTGGATCATCGTCCAGGAAGTCTGGCGGCGCTCCGACTTCATGGACGTGGAGGGCCGCCTCGCCGACCCGCCCGGCATCCCGCGCTTCCCCATGATGCCCACGGGCATGGTTAGTGGCGACGCCGTGTGGCGGAGGGTCAGCGAGGACATGGGGGTGACGATTGTTTTTGGATGAGAAGCTGCATGCGGGATGACTTGACGCGCTCTTGGATACTGGCGCAACGGACATACGACTTGGGGGAGGGTCCTATGCATGATGCGGGACAAACACGTACAAAACGGAGTCGTGGGAAGGGTCTGGCTGTTCTTCTTCGATGATTTTAGGATATCCGCTCGTGGGAGCAAGTTCGGCTGTCGTAGTTAAGGGGTGCCTTTTGTGTAATATATACGTCTCACCGGATATCCTGTCCAGCTTGCGTACATACTGTCTCATTTGCCTCGCACCCGACACTAAACTCTCCTATACCTCTTTCGTGAGAATTTACAAAAGAAAGTAAGCTACACACCGTGATTCGTGATTCGTGTTGCGCCTCCAGCAATCTTAACGCAAGAGCGCATCAAGACTATCCAGCAGCGCGTGCACGAAACGGGTTCCAGTCTTGACCTCAACCTCGCCACTGGACAAGCTCGCGGGCGACGCCGAGGGCAAGCCCAAGCTAGCATGCTCCGACAAGGTGTGGAATCTCATTTCCATGGCTGGCCACATTCATCGTCTCTTCGACTCGGTCTGAAGCCCATCATACGCGTTCAGGCCAAGGACAAGGGCAAGGAAGGGGAGCTCAGCAGCATTTGCGTGGAGGGGAGATTTCTCCCAAAGCAACTGAGCAAGACTTTGTTGGAGAACTCGCATCTCAAGAACAAGCCCACCCAGAAAAGGCCTCTCGCCACCTGCATCATCAATTTCGAATCTCCGGGACTGCTGCAATGTCTCCAGCAAGAACTCAACAATCCAGAGGGCGAAAGTTCGATGCTTGGCAGGGGAGTCCCTCGCGCGCACCGAAAAGACTCTAGACCGATCCGGTCCGGCATGCGATTCGAGATTCCGGCGACGCTCAGGGAATCGGAGCCATCATTCTGCTCCTTTTGTGACCAATGGCTCATCAAGCCAAGCGAGTGGCGATGGCACGCCGCGCAGCACATGGATGAAGCTGTTCAAGTTGTCGAGAGGGTCGGATACCACAGGGAGGTCAGCGGTCGATGCATCACGCCGCAGCTCTGTCCCTTCTGCTTCCACGACGATACTCCTCCACCTTCGCAGCGCCTCGGTCAACTGAAAACCATCTACTCCTTTCGAAAACACACCGCCGCACACATGAAAAACGTCACCAAGATGGCCTGTCCATGTTACCCGGCCACATGCAAGGAGGCCAGAAAGCTGGACGGTGCCGAATTAGAGAACCACTTGAAGGAAATACATGGCATCATTTGCGGCATGAAACGAGCGAGAAACGAGTCAGATCATGTTTCCCCCGCTGGGACGGGCGAGGTCTACATTGAAAAGGAGCAGGAATGCGCCAGGTCGAGTGAGCGAGGCAGCAGGAGCAGGGGAGCGTGCGAACTGAGCCGCCGGAGCTGGCTCTGGGAGGGCGAGTGAAATTGGGAAGCCATCGCGACAGCCTCTCGGGCGCAGAAACAAGAGCACATAGCCAGATCGTCGCATCTTCTGTATGGATCAATCAGACAGCGTGTCCATCGCTGCGGTTCATCCATCGCTGCGGTTCATCCATCGCTGCGGTTCATCCATCGCTGCGGTTCATCCATCGCTGCGGTTCATCCATCGCTGCGGTTCATCCATCGCTGCGGTTCATCCATGATTCCAGCCCATCCACCGATGCAGTTCATTCGCTGAAGTAGTTCATCCGCTGATGGAGTTCATCCGTCCACACACTTCGTATATCTATACAGTCCGTCCATCGACGTGATCTATCCATCCCACAGCGAATTTACATCGACCAGCGACGACCGGGACATCGTTGATGCCAACAACACCAGCGACCCGTGGAATGAGGGCTACTGTCCTTGGGCAGCCATTTGAAGACGCCGGTCCTCCGACGAAGGGTGGACGACGACGTGGATGTACCTCGACGACCAGACCGACGCTCTCGACAACTCTGTCCTGACACTCATAGGCACAACCATCAAATTTATCCCTTACTAGGTGTGAACTTCGGCAGTCTCTCCAACTCGCTCAAGCCCACGGGGAACCATAGCCCAATGGTTGCACACGAAACAGGCCTGGGAAAGACGCTCATGTCACTTGACGTCTTTCTAGCACCAAGGCACGACGCATGTCTCCCCGTCGCCGACCCCGTCACCTCGACATCGCCGCCATACACCAAACTCCTCGGCATTCCATAGTGTCTGTGTAGTCCTCAATGGCCAGCGTCCTCATTAGAAGGACATGTCTGATTGCCGCCCTCATCGCTGTCGAGGGTCTGGACGATGCCGGTTGATCGGTCTTCGTCAGTGTCGTTATCGTGACGGCCTTCGTCTTCGTCCAGTCGACCAATTTCAGGTCGGTTGTGTGCTACTTGGCCGTCAGTGTTTTGATATTTGAAGGGTGGGGGTGTGGTTTCTCGAGTACCTTCGTTGATGTTCTCGTCATGTTCATCGTTCGAGATGGAGGTCAGGTTCGGCGGAGCAGTGGACCCCGACAGGTCATCGGGTGGACGGCTTCTTGCCGGCTGGTGAGGGTGCCGTGTGTAAAAACGAATTGCAAGGTTGCTTGAGAGCGGATGATCTGTGTCGCTGGTCATCGTCAACGTCGGTCATCGTCAACGTCGGCCACTCAAGATTCCGTCTGTCCTCAAAGTCAGCTGTCTGCGGATGCCCCTTCACCATCTCATCTGCAGGACCCAGGTGCTCAGGCTCCGTAGCCTCTCTGGGTCGATCTTCAACTTTGAAGATGACATGGAGCCAAGGTATGTTGGCTGACGGCGACGATGTCATTCACGGCTTCCAAGCACGTAGGTAAGAGGCTGGCTCATAGGGTATTCCTAATGTTTGATAATTTACTGCATCTCGAGTCAGTTCAATGCCTCTGCAGACAGGCTCTCTTGGCATAATTACATGTCGTCAGGGGAGATTCGAGTCAATAGACCAATGGTCTGGGATTGCGTGGACTCGCATCACGGGTTATTGCGGCATCAAGCATCATGAGCTGGACCAGTTGTGCCAGTACGGATGTATTGGGGACTCAATCATCGTGTAGAGTCCATCTATGCTTTCATGTCAAAAGACACCGTGTTCTCCCGTCCTCGTGGACCCTTTGCTCCAGCCACATCATGTCTTCCTCACAGCCGAAATCCCCTGCAGCCGTGGTCGACCAAGTCCTGGGCTTCGGCAAATGTGATGCCTCCGACAGGGCGGAACGGGACGCCCTTGATGGCATGGACGGTCAGGGAGATGTGTTTGTCGGGGTTGGGGATCTGGTTCCATGCATCGGTACCAATCGCGACCTCAAGATTGATGCCATGAGGAGGATCTCTGAGCTCTCGGGCCCAGCCACGCAGGGCGAGGTAATCCCTCCACGGTCGCAGCATATGAAAGACGATGGTAGTACCCTTGGGAAGCTTCTTGATGTCCTTCACGAGACGTCGTACATGTCCAAAAGCGTGATAGTGGAGTCCATGGGGTCCGGTGACGACCTCCCATTCACTGAGGACGCTAAAGTCGTTGCCCTGGAAGACGGGGACCTTGATGCGCATCTTGGAAACGTCATCCGATCCAATGTCGGGGCAGCTGTTGAGGTTGTGAATGAAGTTTTGGAACCCAAGTTGGGAACCACAAACGAATGTAACGTCCTTCAGGGCCCTGATAGCTTCGCCGAGAAACTCAGAGCGGGAGCGGCCGAATTCGACGTCGTTGAAAGGTCGGAACAGAGCATTGCCGCCCGATCCGTCGACGATGACCGATTGGATGTTGTTCGAGGATGTGGTCCAGCCAGCCTGGACGTTTTTGTCGAGGATGTGAATGATCTCTTGTTCCTCAATGGTGTCGAAGAGGGAACGCCAAATCTTCTGGCGGATATCGAAAGGCTGTCTGGCTACGCCTTTGATGACGCGGCGCTGCTGCTCGACAAGGGTTGAAGACTGTCAAAAGTCAGTTGAATAGGCGCCAAATGACCAGATCAAACTCACATCCATGGCTGCGGAGGTTGGCGCTGCAGCCTGCTTCACAGCCAGTGACGTTGTTGGCAGGGAGCAGCCTGGCTTCAGGAGACAGAAGAAATGCGAGTTCGCAGGTGATTAATAGAAATGGTCGAACAGAAGGAACAGGTGAAGGTTTCTATTCAAGAACCCGCGGATCCGCGACGGTCTTGCTTGTTGGAAACCTGGTTGAAAACTCGAGAGAAGCCTTGGGTTTGCTCCAGCTTGGGTAGGTCAAGGTTTGAGCAGAAACTTGCAAGGTTCTTAAATTTGGCAACAAGATCACTTGAGGCAGGGAAAGTAGCACGAGGGCAGGGTGGGGAGGCGGTAAAAGAGACATCAGCAAAATCTGCTCATGCCACGGTAGGTGCAGCACTTCGGTTGACACTGGCAACCAAGGCAAGAAGTGTATTCACTGTAAATACCGATCTTCCTCGGCTTGGTAAGTAGACGTTCGATGGTCAAGGCAGCACCGTAATGGCGAAAATGCAGATGGACTGAGACTTGGGCTGAAAGGATTTGATGTCTATCTACCGAAGGGAATCAACAGCATCATCATTTCCTCGCTTTCCATCCGTCTTGACCATATGTGCCTGCATCCCTGATGATTCTGTTCCACTCTCCTCATGCCAAATAGAACCATCCTGCCATCGAAGCCATCGTCGGATTCCTTCTTCGTTGGATGCCTGCACGTGATGTTTTGACGCTCTTGAGGCCGCTTTTTGACGCCGTCAGAAAACCAGCGGCTGTCTAGTGGGTTGATTCGTGCTTCTTGTGCATGATCATGTCTCGGATTACCTCGATGAAGAGATCCTGTGAGTTGTGAGAGTCTTCCAGGGCCAGGACCCTTTCCATAGACTTTGTAAAAGTCTCGACGCTGTCCAAGCCACCCAGCGCGTCCGACAGCTTTTTTTCAAAGTCGTTAAACTCGTCATCCTCCTCCTGAAGCAGCGCCAAGCACTTGTCCAGGAGCTTCTGGATGTCGGTGAGTGGGATATCTCCTGTGGAGAGTTGCCACGACGCCGGCGGAGGCATGTCGATGAGGTTCGCCTTGCACCAGGCGAGGCCGCATTCGACCCGATCCTTGATTTTGTTCCGGTCATCGCCGGGCTTGACAAGGACTTGGCAACCGTCGAGGAAGGATTTGAGAGCTGCATAGTCCAGGCCGTCTCCCACGCGTACAACGTGCTCGATGTTGACTGGCTGCGGGTCGACGGCGTCTCTGAGAATGTCATGTACAATCTTGATTGTTTCCATAGTGATCGGGGGCTTCGGGACCATGAACGGAAAGAACTTCTGTTCGGAGAAATTTCATCTTAGTCGAGCATAAATGACGGTTTGGAGGGCGGAAACTTACCTTGAGCTCCTCGTTGAGCTTGATGCAGTCTGCATCAGAGATAGGAGCATCGAAGTTCAGGAACGACCTGATTGCCTTGTTGCTCTCCTGCGCATCGTCGCGCTGAGAAGTCAGATCATCGATGATTTTGACCAAAATCTTGCGGAAGTCCTTGGCGCTGGAGTACTTGTGGTGAACGCCGATGACATGCCGAAAGCTGATCGTGTTGCCCATGTCGACCGGATCCGAAGGCTGGCCGGTGTCAGCGGATCCGATATCGGCATCCATCTGTGGCTGATGAGATTTTGACGACGTCAAAATCGATACAATGGAAGAAAAGAGACGCCCTTCTCAAGGCTTGGGGGGCGCGGTGGTTGTTTTGTTCTCCGTTGCGATGGAGAAAGTTGGTGGGAGAACAAGAGGGAAGTCAGGTTGAGGAATCAAAGGTAAGTGGGCGGAGGAAAAGTCACCAGTAGGTGGTTTCCTCTTTTGGAAGGCAGGAGTGAATGGCGCAGGGAGAATCCTTAGGAAGGTGCGAAAAAAAGAGTGGCAAATCAGGTGCCAGTTGCGGAAATCGAAGCATCTGCACTTTATGAGAATCCAGCAGCCCTGAATAGTTCGCTGTAATAGACGTCATTTCATCTCTGAAGAACCTGGAAGGTAAGAGAGGCACCCTATTGGTGCTCGACGCTACTGTCGAATCCTTGCGATCAATCCGTATGTACCAGATCTGCCACGCATCTCTGGCTCAGCTGAGCCGCCCTACTCGTTCCGAGTTACAAAAAGAACCATGCCATAGAATCCATCGCCTCCTTTCTCCTTCGCTGGATGACTGCTTTTTGATGTTGCCGAATCCAGCTACTCAGTCGCATCGATGTTGGCCTCGAGCTGGAAAAGCATCATGGCGACGGCATCGATGAACGCGCGGTCAACCTTGTGCTGCTCGGCCTTGATAGCCTTCAGACGGATCTCGCGCTTCTCGAGCGCTTGGCGCATGAGCTGCTGCTTCTGAGCCGGATCGTTTGAGCCCTGGAGCTGGTTCACGAGGTCGTTGGAAACCTTCATGTTCTGCTCCTCCGAGAGCTCCTCCTCCCACTTGCTCTCGAGGACTTCGAGCATTTTGAGCTCATCGAGCATCTTCTTGAGGTCGTCGCGGCCGAGGATAGGAATCTTCTTGGCAGCCTACATGAGAAGCGTATTGTTAGCAAGTTCACATTCAGATGGGCACTCATTCTAGACTCACGCGGAGCTCCTTGATGAACTTGCGTCCCATGTCGTGGGAGACAGTCTCTCCAGCGGCCTTGTGCTGGCGGATGAACGAAATGAGCTAGGTGACGGCGGCGCTGTGCTGGCCGATGTTGTCCGAGTTGTTGGGGGGCTGTCCGTCGGAGGGCGCAAGGGCGCCAGCAGGTTCGGGGTTGGCAGAGTTCATCTTGGCTGGATGGGAGATGGTGACGTTGGAGAATTAAGAAGAGAAGAAGAGTTGACTGGTTCCTCTTTGTGTTGAGATGGGAGTTGATGAGACAAGGTGCGTCTTCTGTTGGGGATGGAGAAGGGAAAAGGGAGAAGAGAAGCTGGCGGAAAAATTGCCTGCCTTTAATACCTCTGTCCAGCCTCCTGCCAGTGGAAATCACCTTGGAGCAGGTAGTGCGACTGCCCTACAATTGCCCTTTTCAGGTTTCGCAATCCGTGCTGCCGGTGGAGCTCATTTCTGTATTTACTTGGGCCGGTGGTGCAGTTGCAGTATGCCCCCCTCGGTCAATTTCGACCTCCTGCCAGTGGAGCTCAAGCTTGTGTTTTACTGCCTTGGGAAGGCACCGTCCTTTCAATGCACACCACCTGAAGAGATTGCGGCCTTCATGTGAGCCAGCTCTTGATGCAGCAAGACTCGGACGCGATGGCATCTCTGGTGCCCCATCATGATAAACAAGCCTATCTTGACGTTCAGGTTGATTGTTAGACGGCATGATATGGTGTTGCCGGGGTGGCCATACAAGAGTAGTTGATGTGGAAGCGCCTGCAGCACCATCCCCATCTTGTGATTATTGCTACTGGAATCAGCATGAGACCGTGCC
The DNA here is from genome assembly GCA_020746995.1 of Plectosphaerella cucumerina. Classification (NCBI taxonomy): domain Eukaryota; kingdom Fungi; phylum Ascomycota; class Sordariomycetes; order Glomerellales; family Plectosphaerellaceae; genus Plectosphaerella; species Plectosphaerella cucumerina. The sequence goes on from JAGPXD010000007.1 coordinate 1,196,957, forward strand.
AAGAATGATCGGTTTTCCTTGCAGCATGCCATGTCACAGGCCCTGTGAGGCTTCAAACCGACATCTTCTATAATCGGTCATGCCATCCACCGGCAATTAGACGACGTCAAAAACTGTCGCGATCTCGGCTCTACAGGAGCAGTACTGGAACAATTGACATGTTTGCTAGTTCAATTCCTTCGAAGACACTTTGCTTTTACCTGTAGGGGCTGCAATGGGGCTCGGAAGGTTACCATCCATGTTTCTGCAGCACGAACGAGCAATACAAATTATCCAAGTCCCTCACGGTGCTCGCCATCTTTGCATCCTGATGCTTCCACAGGCGATTCTTCGGGTAACTTGTGCAATTAAGAATGGTTCTCAAACAGAATATTCATGGTGTACACCCAGGAGCAGGTGGATAGACATGCAGTCAGGGGAAAAAGCGGAGACAGCGCCTTAACAGCAACACTGGTTCCCTACACCAAAATGTGTTAGGCATGTATCACCAGATTTCAACTGCCAAGGATGCACGTTTTCATGAGCTTCAGAAGAATCTCATGCTGCTGTTCGCGCATTTACCAAAGTGAATCCCAAGCCCGCAGTTTCCCGAGCTCATCATGGATGGCTACTCTGCGCCAGACGCTCAGCCGGTAGTGCCGGCCCTGTCGAGCGGTACCAAAGATCCCGGGCCGGTCTGACGTCGCGCAACCTCCCATTTCGTCGGCGAGTCCCAACGGCGGTCGAACCCACAAACAAACAACGACGCCCCTCCTCGCCACCTCCAGGTCCCTCGCACAGATTTACCGCCCGCCGCCCGTCGTCTCTGCACATCGATGGATGGCCCCTCGCCTGCTGCGATGTGAAGTCAAACCATGAGCACAGCGCCTCCCCCGAAGCCAATCCGCTTCGTGCACAATCAGGGACAACCGCCGTCCAAGCGGCGACGCATCAATGCAGCGTAGGCCGACTTCCCCCTGCGTTTCCCCCGTCCATTTACGGCCACTCGCCCCGGCGCACCAAGACTTCAGCCGCTGACATTTGTCCACCCCCCACAGCTGCTTGACCTGCCGCAAGCGCAAGACGCGGTGCGCCGGGGAGCGACCCGTCTGCTCGACATGCAAGAAGAATGGCCATGAGTGCCTCGGATACACAGACATCCCCGACAAGAGACCGACCGATGGCGCCGTCGCCGCCGACCGACCAAGAAGCGCTCACGATGACGTCCCCGACGCCGACGCCGACTTGGAGGAGGATGAGGACGAAGAAGCGCCTGCCGAGCATGCGCCTGAAGAGAAGAGGCATCTCCATGTCGCTCCCCCTTCCCACAACAAAAGACCGGCAACCAGCGGAAACCTGAGTCCAGTACCGCCAGCGCAGGCATCACAGCCTGCTTACCCGTTGCGACGATCGAAGTCCAACGAGACCGTCCCTCTGGCACAGCCGCTGCGGCGAGCTTCCGACCACGATGAGCCCAAACGGCCGGCTGCGCGCCCGGCGCCGCCTTCTTTTCCCCAGCCCTTTGCCTCGGACGAGGGTCGCGGTAGCCACTCGCCTACGCTGCACTTCAAAGACCGGATGGAGAGCCATCGCGTGCCCTACTTCCGCTATTTCGGACCAACCGCCATCGTCCCTGGATACAAGCAGATGGTCGTCTCCGTCCGGGAACGTCGCCGAAGCAACAATGGCTCTGCCTCGGCCACCTCGCCGAGCTCCAGCGGCCATGGCCCCGGTCAGATGCAGAGCCTCGCCGGCGCCGCGTCGCAAGCTGAAAGCGACGTGGCAGTCATTGAAGAACTACCTGTCTACGACCTTACCGAGGGCGTACCGGTGCCGCCGCTGGTCCTACACCTCGTCAAGCTCTTCTTCGCCCACCTTGGCTGCAACTATCCATTCCTTCAAGAGGCGCGCTTCACGCGCATGGTGCAAGAGAAGCGCGTGGAACCCATCCTCGTCGATGCCGTCTGTGCTCTGGCTGCCCGCTTCTCCGACGCCCCCCAGATCGTCCAGGGCGGCAAGACACCTCGCTCCGAGTACGGAAACCAGTACGCCCAACGGGCAAAAGCCGCCACAGTCGACACCTTTCCTGCGCCGTCCGTTGGCGCCGTGCAAGCTCTCTTGATGATGGCCTATGAGGGCTTTGGCGCCAACCAGGATAGCGCCTTGTGGATGTACCTCGGTTTGGCCATCCGCATGGCCGTTGACCTTGGACTGCAAAAGGTCGTCGGTATCAAGTACCAGGGAGAAAAGGATCCCTGGTACGTGCGACACTGGGCTGGCGGCAGCAGCAGTGAGGCCGGCCAGAGTGAGCATGCCGTTGAGGATGACGGCGTCAGCCGGGCACAGGAAGTAGAGGTCGAACAAGAGCGTATGAACACGTTCTGGGCTGTCTTCGTCCTTGACAGGGTCATCTCGTCAGGTACGGGGAGGCCGGTCACTTTCCGGGATGACGACTTCGAGTTCGGCCTCCCGTCTGCGGCCATCGACCCAAGGACGGGATGGCCTGACCCTTTCCCTACGTTTGTGCGAATTATCCACCTCTACGGCCGTGCTTCAGATCTGCTCAACAACATCCGCGGCGCGCGGGACCTCACTCGCGACAAGTGGGCTGAGTTGGCTCAGATGGAGGGCGAGCTCACCCGGCTATACCAGACGCAAGACCCACGACTACATTTCAACGTCGGCAGCTTCAAAGCCTACCTCTCGATCGGCCAGAGCACGACTTTCATCCTGATGCATTTTTGGTTCCACGCGCTCATCATCATCCTGCACCAGCCTACGCTGTTGACACCCTTTGGGTCGCTGAGCCGCACACATCAACTGCTTCCCAACAGCCGCGAGCTATCCATGTCAAGCGCCAAGACCATTGCCGATATCCTGTCATTCGCAGAGCTCATCGGGCCCACGAGTTTTATCGGCAACCCTTTCACGTCTCAACCCATGTATATCGCGGCATGCGCCTTCCTGATGGAATCAGCGGCCATGGCCTCACAGCCTGCTTCCCGGGAGCACTCACCTTCACGAGCTGGGACGAGCGGAAAGCAGGCTGGCAGGTCTCAGGGAGA